>CM033439.1:15320000-16570000 GCA_019425775.1 Rafetus swinhoei | reverse complement strand
CTCAGAAATGCGGCTGCAGGCGCTTTCTCTTTGAGTCCAGAGGGGAAGGGGGAAGATTCAGATGCTGCTCCTGCCCCCAGCACTAGCCCATTGGCCAGTTTCTGGACAGACTAGCCAGTGGGAGCTGCCTGTTTGAATGACAGGCAGCCCCAAAGCACAACCCTCCTCATTCCCTCAAGCACATGGCTGAGCAGGCAGAAACATGTTAACTCTGCAAGCCTTTAGCTCTGCAGGCAGGCAGGCAGGCTGGTAAGTCTCCTGGAGAGAACCTGCCTCTGGCACCTCAGTCCCTCCCTTCCCCAACCCTCTGCCCCACTGTCCTGCCCCACTACTCCACATGCAACCATCCCCCTCCCAGATCTGGCATCCCAGTCTCTTGCCTGAGATCACAATCCCCCCTACCCTAGGTAACATCCCAAAACCCTGCACCTCAGTTCCCTGCCCTGGGACACAACTACCTCCTTTGCCCAAACTCCCTCCCAGACCCCATTCTCCCTCCTGCATTCCAATCCCTTACCCCAAGCTTTGTTCTGTACCCAGCCTCCACCCCATACCCTGCACTTCCTCCATTAATACCATGGAGGAATGTGGCTCTCGACCACTTTCCAAAATCTTGGGAGTGGCCCCCCCCATAAAAAAATATTGCCCACCCCTGATGTAGATAGTGCTTGGTCCTGCCATGATTGCAGGGGACTGGACTTGTTGAACTCTCAAGGACCCTTCCAGTTCTAGTGTTTTATGATTCCATGAAGTGAGAGAGATTTGGACATAAAAAGGATGTATGATCTAATGTGTGAGTTTTGAGGTGGCAAGCAATGTCTTATGACTCTACACTCTAGTGAAACAATGTTTCTTACATGATTAAAGATGAGAGTTCTGCTTTGAGTAAGAACTGACTTGCTGGGTCAGTAAACCGTTCCTCGGGACATGCAAATAAGCTTTTGTGAGATTTAAAAATGTTTGACAAACTATTTTGGTGAGCTAAAGACTGGAAAAACCTGTACTGTTCTGCTGTGGGAATACTACTAATCCAGATGCAACTATGCTGACACAGAAATTTTATGAGATACAACGATCCTGACATATGTGTATCCCGATTCCTTGATTCAAAAGGTTCAATTCTCCTCCAAGATAGCATCCCACATTTTTTGATTGTTCAACTCAAACATAAACCTACTTGAATCTTTTCCCCACCTCCAAAATGTTAATAAGTTTTATGGAGGGTCATTGTCAAAATCCTTTGCAGTATTTGAACTGGTATGCTGAGCTATCTAAAGACTATTCACAATAACCCAAAATGAGGAACTTAACTTAGAAGAATCCAGATGATAAAGAAAGAGATGGATTTGGAGGTAGAGAGAGAGGTTCTTATAAATTAGTAACAGGATTTTTAGCACATTAAAAATGTTTCTCTTTGACGCCAATTGTTTACACTTAACCTGTGTTAACTACTTACCTGCATGTTTGCATGATCAGGGCCTATATCTTGCTCATTTTAATGGGAAGCTATTTCAGGCCATGTAAAGGAACAATGGTTTCCTTACACACTGTAATACAGTAAAATGCATGATTTCAAGATGATAAATAAGAAAATCACTGACAGCTGAATAATGATCAGCTCTTTAACAACAGCTCCATATTTAGTGCTTTGTAAATATTATGAAGGATTGTCAAAGCTTTGGGGTGTATTACATCTGCAAAATATAGATCTAATTTCAGTTGTTTCAAGGTACTAGTTTTAAAATTGATGAAAGTATTAAGTTTTGAAGTGGAATGTTGATGCTAATGGAAACAAACGGCACCATTATTTCATAGTTTGAAATTCCAGTAAACTGAAACCTAACACGGAGGGTTATCTTATTAAAGGAGAAAAATTAAAGCAATCAGCTTGCAAGGCTTACACAACACAGATGCTAGATAATGTTTAAAAATGTGTCTTTAAAGCTAGACAATTGGAAAGTCAATAATAACAGGGATAACTCAGCTGGACATAAACAACCAATATCGGCACATAAGCATATTTGGTTATACTTCTGCAATGTGCCATTGATGTAAGCTGAGCATACTCATTAAATGAAATCAACACAAGTTAGACTCTGTTGTAATAGTTATAATAAAATATGTAGAAATGTAAAAAGCTATTATTAAACAAAGGACTTAGTTTTGGAAACTGAAGTAATTTTGTGAAAATAAGACAAACACATGACTATTTACCTCCCTTTGTAAAGCACTTCATGTATTGAAAATTGTTATATAGGAGTCAGCTTTAGCTGTTATTACTATAAAGATGAATTTTATTAAGACTTAATGTCAATAGGATCTCCAACCCCACATATTTTTGTAGAAAAGCTTGGTAGAAAGAAACATTTTCCTAACTTTAAATAAACTTTCTAGTTTCTTGTATAATTAACATTAACAATTCTGGAACTTTAATTCGAGTGGAAATGCTGGTTGTCAGCAATGAAATACTTTCCCATTAATATTACTTTATACTTTACAGCAGTTGGATTAAGCAGTGGTTGTTACCATTTTGGTTGTTTTCAAGACATATACTGTACACTACAGGTTGTACCTCCCTTAACTGGGACTCCCTGGTCTGGCAATATCTGTGGTTCTCGGATGATCCTGGACCACAGAGCCCAGGAAGAGGGAGGTCTGGCGGCAGGACTGGAGAGCCGTAAGGGGCACTGGCAACTCAGCTGGGAGCCGTGTGTGTGTGTGTGGCGGAGGGGAGGAGGACGGACAGCATGGCGGGGAGTTCTGGCCCCAGCAGAGCTCCCTGGCCCCAGTGGCTGGGGAGCTCTAGCCTGGCTGTAGCCATGGACCTCCAGCCCTGGCCAGGGAGCTCTGACCCCAGTGGCATCCAGGGATCTCTGGCCCAGGCCATGGAACTCCATCCCCGTCCCTCTGCACCGGCCACAAAGCTCCAGCCCCAGCTCCAGAGCTAGGAAACTGCACAGCTCTGTCTCGGCTGCACAGCTCTGGCCATGGCACTATGTCCCCAGCAGTAGCAGGGCCAGGGAGAGCCCCAGGGGGTGGGCCTGAGGCAGCAGCAGGGGCAGACTGGAGTCTTAGCCTTTTGGCAGCACAACCACGAGGGGAGGGACCTTCCCTGGTCTGGCAAATCCCCTTGTTCGGGGCCAGTCAGGTCCTGAGGGTGTCGGACCAGCGAGCTCCAACTTGTAGCAAACAAGCTAATTTATAGAATTATAAATTATAAATCCCTCCTTTTCATGTTCAGCAGATTTTAAGGAAATGGGACAACTGGTGAAGATGACGACCCAAACTGATAGAGGGCAAAGAATTACAACTGGTCATATCTGGTAAAGTGAGCAGTAGTAACAGCACGTTTGCTGCCTAAACATGCCTAAGTTCTTTGTAGGCATTATAGAAGAGGTGAGTGTAAAGGAGCAACTCCCTCCCACAAAATGAATATATCTATATATTCATTCATATATTCATTATATTTATATATAATCTATCTTTTAGGGTGCTTATCTTGGACAGGTATTTTTAGATCTATAGTGCCTTTGAGCTTCATTTCACATAAACCACTCTGTTTTAACATGGCAATTAAAGGTCCTGCCTTCAGTAGAATTTTTGCTTAATAAAGGAGTACAAAAGGTGGGTTCATTTTGATACGGGATTATAGGTGTTGTATTTTATTGTATAGTTCTGTATCACATTTCCATGAGTCTGCTTATTACTGAAGTAACCATATATTGGATACACTTCTTAAATAAGACATGCATTGACCAACTTTTCCCACTAGGGTGTACAAATAGTCTATGCAATTTCTAAATGATGGTGTAAGAATTATATTAATTCTGCATAAATCACAATGGCAACAAGCCAGCCCAAATTAATCAGTATTCTCTAAAACAAGCAAGCAGATGGAGAGAGATGGATTTCTGAAACGTGAATCTCATGAACAAAATCTAGAGAATGTTGGATTTTAGGACAAATTGGAGCATATATATCAGTCTGTACAAACTATGGAAACCTGACAAATTGTAAAAAGTTACCATGAATTACAAATCTCTAGAAAATGGCCCATCCAATAGAACAAGATGAAAGGATTGAAAATCAGTGTAAGTCTCACACAGGTCTCTTTTGAGAAGGCCCCCTCCCAAATGTTGACTATGGTGCTTTATTAAATATGTCCATATAGGTCCTCACTGCTCCTTTTTTTCCTTTTTTGTAAACCAATACTATGTAATATGAAATTTGGTCCAATGGGATAGATAAGTGATGCTGGTATATGTGAGCAAAAACCAAAGATTCCAGAGGTGATTAATAACTTGAGTGCCTCAGTTTACATCTTGAAAGGATCTAGTTTTTCCAAGGATGGATGCTCAGCACTTTAAAAAATGTAAGCCCCTTTAACAACATCTCAAGCTGGGTGCCTGAAAATTGAAGCCACCAAAGTCACCAGTCACTTTTGAAAATCTTGGCTATCAATTGCATCCCACTATATCATGGTGCTCATATATTATTGTAATCGGGGGAAAGACTGTCAGCATAGCATCTTGTAGTCTATGGAGAATTCATCACTATGGGAGGGCAAACTGCATCTCCACAGCTGTCCTTTCCAGGGAGAGGGTAGCTTTATGTTTTCATGAGGTTCCATAGGACATTGGTCCAACGTTTTTAACCACAAAATCACTTTTTCAATTTAAGTGCAATGTAAGATTGAAACCCAAATACCCTTGTCCTACTTCCTTCCCGTCCCTTCTGAGGCCCTGCCCCTACTCCACCCTTCTCCAAGGCCTCACCCTGCTCACTCTATACCCCTTCGTCCCTCATCCTCACTCACTTTCACCAGGCTGGGGTAGGAGGTTAGGGTGCAGACTCTGGTCTTGGTACAAGGAGTTTGGAGTGTGGGAGGGGCTCTGGGCTTACCCCAGGGTGGGTGATGCGGGTCCAGCAGAGGTTTCAAGTTGCAAGCTCTGGGAGTTTGAGTGTGGTGGGACTCACATCTGGGGCAGGAGGTTGGGTGCAGGAGGAAGTTCAGGGCTGGGACAGGGGTTCAGGAAGCAGGCTCTGGCTGGGCACCATTTAACTGAGACAGCTTCCGTGTGGTGGAGCTGTGGGGTTATGGCAGGCTTACTCCTGCCCTGGCCTTGCACCACTCCTGAAAGCAGCTGGTATGTACAGCAATGGCTCCATGGTGCCACGTGATGCCCCTCATCTACAGGCACTGAGCCCACAGCTTCTACTGGCCACGGTTCCCCATTACTGATCAATGGGAGCTGCAGGACTGGTGTCTGCAGGCAAGGACAGCATGTGGGGACCCCCCACTCTGCCTTTCTCAGGGGCTGCAGGGACAGGCCAGCCACTTCCAGGAGTAACAATTACCACAGGGATAATGACTCCAGCCACGACAGGTTTGGCATTTTAGAACTCACTACTCAAATAATTAAATTTGAAGTGCAAGAGAGAAATGAAAATGATGAAATGCACAGACCAGTCAAAAACCTAACACTTTGCAATCAGTTAAAAGAAGTAACAAACACCACCCACGTGTGTGTTGGGTCAGGAGAGGAGAGTGCAGGACAGTGTGTGTTTGTGAGAATGACAGAGACACACAGTGTGTGAGAGTGACAGAGATCTGATTGCCAAGCTTTCTCTATCCTTTTCTCTCTGTGTGGAGATAGGGTACAGGAGTGGGGGGAGGAAGGACACCCTGACGTCAGCACCATAGTTCCTGTTAAGGTGCGTCCCTGCGTGGCCGTGCACAAAAAGTCCCCCCCCGCTCCTCTAGAGAGCCGCACAGCAGCACTCACATGGCAGGAGGCTGGTCTGGCAGGCAGGACTGGCTGAGATGACGTGATGAGGAAGCTGCTGGGGCAGGGAGCCAGGACTGGTCACCTTGTGGGGGGTGGTGGAAGAGACACCTGCTCTGGTGGCATTGACTTCCATGTGGGCAGGGGGGCCTGGGCCTCTTCTGGTGGCTGGGGACGAGAATGGGACATGTCGCATGGCCGGGGGGCAGAGGGCAGTGTCTGCTCTGGCAGCCAGGAATATTGTGTATTAATAAATTGGGTGCACGGTGGCACACATCTAAAGCAGCACACATGGCCTCAGTATTCATTCACAAGCCAAAACTCCCTCCGCTCCTGGTTGGAAAATCTTGGAGGGAACACTGATCAGCACCCGGTCTTCTCCCTCCCTCACCCTGCACACAAGCAGGAGGCTTCTGGGGGCAGCTCCAAGGCAGAGGAGCAGCATGACAGTGGGTGGAGGGGCAACTGAAGTGCTAGAGCTTGACAGCTCTCTGGCCAAACCAGTCAGGCTCACCTGTTGGAGGCTTCAAGATCTACCAGTAGATCCCGATTGTGTGTTTTAATCGTGTATGGTTGCTGACCCCTGCCATAGGATGTCTGCAGGCCAAAGCAGCTGCTGGAAAGTATTTAATCATTGCCTCTCTTTGCTATCCTGGCCAGTGCCATTCATTTCTACTGGGTACCAAAGACTGTATATACCTTGTACTGATGGACTTGCTACTGTGGGAGACTGAAGGGAGGGGCTTCACTCTCGATTTTTCATGCTAGATTAAGATAACTACTTCTAAAAATAACTTGAATTGAAACTTAAACGTATCTCTTGTCAGGACATATTTTAGTGCAGGGCTTTTCAAACTCTGGGTCACAGCTTGTAAGGGCAAGCCTCTAGCTGGCCGTGAGACACTTTGTTTACCTGATCATCTACAGGTAGGGGCAATCGCAATTCCCACTGGCTGTAGATCACCTTTCCTCACCAATGGGAGCTGTGGGAAGCAGTGCAGACCGGGACACCGCTTCCTGCAACTCACATTGGTTGGGAACAGAGATCTGTGGTCAACGGGAGCTAAGATCACCTGTATCTGTGGAGGTGCAGGTAAATATAGCGTCTCACGGCTCATTACTGGTTTTCCCTTGCAAGCGGTGACCCAGAGTTTGAAAGCCCCTGGTTTAGTGCATGTAAATGTCACACTTGGTCATGTGGAAAATCTAGAGTGAAACTGTTGAGAGCAATAATACTTTGTGATAGGGCGCCGGCTAAGAAACTGAGCCAGGCCTCTGTCATGCCAGCTCCAATCAGAAAAGGGAAAATGGAGCTCGCTGAGTAAACCCTGGCATAACTTGCAAATAGGGAACAGCTGCCAGCCTTATTAGCCAGGGGCTAAATAAAGGCTGGCAGGAAGGAAGCTAGGAGAGAGGAAAGGAAGGAGTCAGGACAGGGCTGTATAATTTTTGGTGATGCACAGAACGGATCCAAGTCTCCCTCCCTTGAGTACCTAAGGCTCTCGGGGGGAGTTTGTGCCGGGGGTGGACTCTGAGCTGAGGCAGAGGGCTGGGGTTCAGGAGGCAGTGCAGGCTCTGAGAGGGAGTTAGAGGAGCAGGTGCTGGGAGGGAGTTTGGATGTGGGAGGGGGTTTGGGGAGTGGGGCTGGGCAGGGATGAGTTTAAGGTGCAGTGGGCAAGCTTCTTTTGGGTTGGGGCAGGGACCAGAGAGAAGGACTCCTTCCTCAGCTCCCCTCCCCACTGGCAGCTCCTGGGGGAACCCACTACTCCCCTGCAGCATGACAACCACCAAGCCCTAGGCTGCTGCTCAGGAGGTCTAGCCAGGATAAGCTCCCCTACTCAGAATTGCCTGCCACAGCCCGGTGAACTTTTTGTGGACCCAGATCCAAACATACTTGTGGGCTCCTATGGGGGCAATGGAGCATAGTGTGGGCAGTTTGGTCCTCCAAGCACGGGGCCAGCTGGAACAATGGGTCATGGCACAGTGGGGGCAACCCCACTCTGCCCAGTGCAAAATAACTGTTTGTGAACTGGCAGCCCTGTACTGCCCGTGTGCCCCTTCGCCATGTGGGTTGGTGCATGCCATGTCATTCAGCCCCCCTGACCCAGCAACCCCCATACCTGCTATGCCTAGCACCCCACACGAATGCACAATGCCCTGAACTCCACAACCAGAGTTCCCTCTAATGTTTCCACCCATGTGCAGAATGAATTATGTGCACCACCAGTAGAAATTCATGCTGCTGGCTGAGAGTGCTTTTCCCATCAGCTAGGGGGCATTTGAATCTCTCCTGGGTGGCTGCCTAAGTGTTTAGCTAACAGGGACCACTCCTCCTGCCCAGAACGCCCCCTCAGCCCCATCATAATTGCCCTGTATCCCACACAGAGCCCCCACTGTCCTGCGCCCCAACATGCACAAATCTCCCCCATCCTCGCTGCCCAGTATCTTTCTCCACAGCCCCACCACACAGCACCTCACAAAGCCAACACAAAGCAGGGATCCCCATCCAAGCACAGTGCCAGGAGCAGGAAAACTGAAACTCAGGAGTACATAGTGGTTCTGGCCCCCAGCGCCCCCACACATCCTTACTCACCGAGAACTGGTGGTGTCCACAGCAGAGGAGGCATTTCCTTGCATGAGCTGGGGGGACAAGCAGCCTCCAGCTTCTGCAGAGTCCCAGGGAGAGGCAGGCCCCACCTCTGGGAGCCCAAAATGGATAGTTACTGGGCTGACCTGGAGCACCCGTGGCGCAGGACTCCTCTCTGCTGCCAGCTTCACCAGTAGCTGCCTGCCAGTGATGCAGGCCTGAGACTAGCTGAGAAGAAAGGGCACATCTTATTTTAATCGAGAACTCTTTGGCAGCAAAGCGAGGGTGATAAGATATTTATAAACAACACTTTCTTCATATTGCTTCATGAGAGAGGGAAGGAGAGACATGATAAGAATTTGATTCTACTTTTCATAGACAAAGTATAGAATGAGTCAATTAAACATGGTCGGAGGGGATTCAGGAAAGAGGTGAAATAGCCTTTAACTGTCAAATCCTCAATGTTCAGGCTTCCTGCTATCTTATCTGGGAGACCTTTAGGGGACATGTGGCTTGGGGAGTACAGAGATACTGATAAACTTAATATTTTATCTGAATCCAAGAATCACTTTTCAGAGATGATTTTCTTTCATTAAACACATAGGCCTAGTAATTACAGACCTTATATAGCCATTAATTTGAAATAAAGAAAGCATGCAAGTGAAAATAAACCATTAGGCCTCTCATTACAAGCCCTGTGTAAATCACCCTGAGAAACCAAGGTTTTGGGATGATTAAAGCACATTTCTTGTGGCTTAGCTTTTATTAGCTTCACCCTCTAATCTCAAATGCGGAGAGGAGGGGAAAACCAACTGTCTTTCAGTCTGGATGCAGATTTGTTTGGTTGTGTTGACTACAGGATAGTAGAGACACGAGGTGGATCCTTGGAATATGTGCGCTCAACTTACGGTGAACCATCTGTTTTATTTTGTATTTCACACTTTGTTCCTTCCCCAAACCTGAAGAAGAGAACTGTGTGACTTAAAAGCTTAGTCCTTGTCTTTGAGTTTGGAGTCAAGCAGCCATGGTATGGAAACAGCTCAGAGAAATGTGGGAGAAAACCTTCTCCTGGCAATGAACACAAGGGATCTGTCCTTGACTGATTAAGATAAACTATTGATTGTGGGTGTCAGCTGGCTAGACTGTGCTACCTGATTTGGATTCGCAGAAGCCATCTTGAATGTTTGAACTCCCTGCTGGAAGGGAAAGCTCAAACACACAGATAAGAGTTTGCCAAGATTGCAAACTGGCACAAGTCTATACTGTCCTTCCCCCCAATACCCCAATTCATTGTGTACAGTACAGAATGCTTCTAGACTATGGCCTCTATTTGCTGATTATTTCAACCCATATGCTTCCTTTATTGTTAACTCCTTGTAGACTGTCTCTTGATTTCACTATCTGGCAGATATTTTGGTTTGGCTCAGACTAAATCCATGTATAATAGAAGGCAATTGTGGGGAGAGAAGCACTGCTAGATGAGGTGCCATTCTGACGTGCAGTGGCTGTTACCATCATCTGGTTTTCCTTTGTTCCTGCTATACTTGTTTATGCCTTCCTCACTTTTAGGAAGGGTAGTTCCAATTCTGTCTAAATTGTACTCTTGATCCAGGAGACTTGCCCTTGTAGTACTTGCAGATAGCCGCTGCTCATTTGCTTCCCAGTATCACTCTTAAGAACATAAGAATGGCCATATGGGTCAGACCAAAGGTCCATCTAGCCCAGTATCCTGTCTTCTGACAGTGGCCAATACCAGATGTCCCAGAGGGAGGGAACACAACAGGTAATCCTCACGTGATCCCTCTCTTCTTCCCAAAGTTTCAATTGGGTTGGGCTGAGGCAGGGCCTTTTCTATTTGGGATGCACCAACTCTGGAACACTTTCCTCGATTACATCTACCAGAGTGTATCTGCAGGGACCTGATTCAAAGCCCAGTGACCTCAATGGACTTGTCCTCATGCCTAGTATCTAGCTGCCTTCACGACTCAGTACTTTCTATTTGGGGCAATTCATTCTTGACCATTTTCTCCTTCCATTTTCAACAGCTCTTGGCTTTGTGTTAAGCCTTTGTTTACCCATCCTTCCTGAGTCATTATGGCCAGTCTTTTGGGTCATGGGGTGAACTCTTGTTGTGGAAACTGGGCAGTGACCTAGATGCCAGGCTAATGGCACTTAAATAAAGAAATTACTAACATACATGTACCTAGAAGATTTACCCAGCATTGCTCAGGCCCTTAACTCAAATAGGTTTTGTTTTCCTTCATTTAAATCGTTGCTCTGGGGTGGGGCTGGGAATGAGGGAGTCAGTCTGCAGGCTGTCCAAGGAAGAGAAGACTCCCCCAGCCCTCTCTCACTGGAGCAGCTCAGGGCCAGGTGAGAAGCATGTCTCTATGGCTGTTGTAGCTCCAGTGGGCACAGACAGGGGAGGGGTGCATGTTCCCTGGCTGGGTGACTGACAGACACATACACAGACAGACACACAAACAGACAAACCCTCTGAAATATATAGTAGATAGCTGTCCCTTTCTCCCCCCGGCTGCCCCAATGGTGCTATAACTCTCCAGGTCCCCATCCCTGGCCTCTTGCTGTCCCCCTATGGCACAGTACAAAGGTGTCAGCTACCAGTCCCCTCCCTTTCTGTTTCATGAGAACAAATGGCATTCCTGGCACAAACTCTGACCTTGCTTTAAGTTAGGGTAAGGGTAAGAGGAAGATGCCTACCAAATATGGTGGTCCTAGCTCTTACCATTTAGGAGGAGTTCTTGAACAGAGAAACACAGACAGACACACTCCCAGGCAAGCCCTCTCAACTATATAGTAGATTTGAACTGCTGATACTTCAGTTTTGGCTGAGTTTAAAATCTAATTACTTTGCCTCAAAAATTCCCAAACTCTTCCAGGATGGACTAATAATTAAGACAGGTAATGGGACCCGATCCCGTAGCCTCAGAAGAGATCTTTGCTTGATTTCAGTGGGCTTTGGATCAGAATCTTAGCAAAGAAGCTGGCCTAATTGTTAAATCTAAATCTGTCTCCTGTGCCATTATGCCTTAATAGCCAAGTTTAAAAATGAAAGCAAAGAGTAGGCAAAAATAAAAAAAGTTCCAATTAACTGAGCTACTTTCTTGCTGCTTGTGTATCGTGTGCAGCTTGGAAACAGTAGGGAACAGTAGCAATAATTCAATTTAATATGTGAAGCCATATCAGTGAAAAATAGCAAGATTAGTTCACACTGTCTTTTTGGGTTAAATGAAAAAATAATCTGAAATGACAGTGTCAACCAGCAAAAATCCACGTTACTCATGGAACAGAAAAATCGGTCTCATTAATACTCCAATTATAGATGGATAACTCTTCAGCCCATTTCTAGTTCAGGTATAAAAATAAATTAACGTCTCTTTATTTTTAACTGCTTCGGTCTCCCTCTATTTGCGGATGTGGTGTAATCTGGGGGCTAGGGTATACAACAGGCTGTCAGGAGACCTCTGTTCTCTTCACAGCTCAACCACTGAACTGCACTGTGATCTCAAGCAAATTGTTTTATATCTCTTTATGTTTCCCTTTCCCCTCTCACCTTTTCTTTATTGTGTCTATTTAGACTATAAAGCTTTATGGCCAGGGCTATTACTTGGCCCTTGTGAAACGAGGACCCATGCTTGCTGGCCTCTAGCCACGGCTGTAATACAAATAACTTATAATAATTACTGAGACAAGAATGATGGGCACTGAAGGCAAAGTAATCTGTCTGAAGCATGTTTATCAGTGGTACCTTTTAGTCACCAAGGTTTCACAACAGATGCAAATTCTTAAAATTTATTTTGGGCCCAGGTCTGCCTAAATATTCTAACAATTGTGACTCAGGACCAGGGCCATACTAAATCAGTGCAACTGCCTGGCACTCCCTTTTCCCCGAAAGCAGCATAGGAACCTTTTCCACACACATGAAGCCTATGAAAGCAGAAGTAGCATCAAGGGGACCCCTCACCCCTTACCTCTGGGGTAAGTCTACTTAAGTGGCTGAGCTGGGCTTACTGCATTCTTCCCCTACCACATATACATCCCTTGCTACTGCAGTGTTGATGGAAACCTCTTGTAAAGTGGGTCTTGGCGTTTATGCCTCAGGCTATGTCTACATTGCGATCTTCTTCTGGGAAAAGATACGCAAATTGCGAACCGCAAATTGCAAATTGCGTACCTTTTTCCGCTTTTTCTTTCAGAGGAGGCTTTTCCGACATTTGGCCCATCTACACAGGGCCAAATGTGGGGAAAAAAACCTCCTCTTTTGGAAGAGCCCTTATTCCTCATAAAATGAAGAATACAGGGCTTCCAAAAGAACATTCCCCCTTTTTCAGAAACTGTTCCGAAAAAGTGGATGCGTTCCCTGGACGTGGCAGAGTTTTTCCAGGATACCTCCGCGTTCCCTGGACGTGGCAGAGTTTTTCCAGGATAGACGTAGCCTCAGTGAGTTGCCTAGGGCAGTTCACACTGCTTAGATCTATTGTTTCAGACTGTCTGCAAACTCAGACAAGTATTGCTGCTTTACTTACACTATTCATGTTTTCAAACTTTCCCTCGTAGCCATGCTTTACTTGAATGAAAGCAAAGATTACGATGTAATGACACCTCTTAAAGAGCTGGGTCCCTGTGCACAAACCTGTCGCTCCTGTGCTTCAATTCAGCCTTGACCAGCTCAACTCCATTCCAGTCTATGGAGTAATGTAAATTTACAACTAACCCGATGTTTCGTAGCATAGAAATTGATTACAGACCATTAGCTTGCCGAGCCCCTGTGCATAGCCAACACATTTTTTTTATGATGATGAACAATTAGCTGCTGTGGTGTGAGCGTCTGGCGGGAGCCAGCCTGAAACCAAGCCGGTCTCCTGGCACTCTGGTGAACTCAGCTGGCCCTGACAAAAGCTGCTGAGTGACAGCACCATCTGAGTGGCTGCAGGAGTTTGCAGGCTCATACTTAAGCTCAGTAGCGGTCCAGTGGCAACTCTAGCCTGAAGCTAGAGCCCACAGAACCCCTGGGCATTATAGCAGGAGCAGGATAAAAATTCAAGAATCAATGCAGGCATGGGTAAGTGGGTATGTGTAGCAGGACAGGAGCATGATTAAAAAATAATCCTCCCACACCACAAACACCATAAACACCCCACGCAGCAGCCACTGGTCTCTGGCTACCCAGCTCTGAAGGCAGTGCTGTTGCTAGCAGCAGTGCAGCATAAAGGGTGGCAATGAATTTCCCTGCCGGTGCCTAGGGATGGCAGCATGTGAGGGCTTCCTGATCTCTTTGTGTGAAGATGCAGGGGCTCACTAGCCATTTGCATGGAGGATCTGAGATTTCGTTTGTGGGCAAGGAGGGATGCAAAGGTTGCACGTCCACTTTTCGGCGTGCATGTGGACTCCCATCCCTTTGCATGGGTGATATGGGAGGGTTGAGGCGTTCACGTCCCATTCACAGGGGTGGGTGCCAGTGTGAAGACATCTGCTGAGAGCATCACACACAGCCATTGCTGGGACCATTTTGGAGCCTTGCAGTGGGACAGGGATCCTGCCGCTGTAATAGCGGGATGAAAGCTCAAGACACTCTGTGGGAGCTGGTGAGATTAAGTATCGCAGGGTGGGACAGGAGTGGGGTTAAATAAAACAGTCCTGTACGAAGCTCTATCTGCATTTGGTCCTGTCTCTGCCTCCACTGTCTCTCTAGCCTTGCCTTAGCTCCTTCCGGACTGGCGACTCCCAAACTCAGACCCTCAGCGCCACCTTCTGAGTGACTTAAGCCAAGCCTTAAGCATAAGCTTTGGTTTCTGACTCATGGCTCAGACCCTCCACTGAGCCTTCTGACTGCGAATCCAGTTAACCTTAGCTTAGACTTTACTCTCTATCTGCCAGCCAGGGGTGGTTCACAGACTTGCTGGGCCCCCATGGCAAAGTCAGGCGAGGTGTGTGTGTGTGTGTGTGTCTTGAATAGACAGGGCCTCAGGCAAAAGGGAAAAGGCTGGGGACAGCCAGCCCTCAGTACCACCTGGACTGTACCGTGCTCCCACTGCCACCCTCGGAGCTGCCCCCACGTGTGTCACGTGAGTGATTTAAAGGGTCCAGGGCTCTGGCAAACACTGCTGCTGCAGTAACGGGCTTTTTTGAATCACCAGGCCCTGGGGAAGTTGCATCCCTTCGTCCTTCCCCCCACTGTCGGAGGCCTGTCTCCCAGGTATGACCCTTGGCTTCACTCCTGGACCTGCTCCATCTGGACTCGGCTCTAATTGGTCGAGACTGGCCTCTTGCTCCAACCATTAGGCCAGGCCACCCCTGACTAATCTGCTGATGGGGATAATAGTTCTTCCAAGGAAATTTGCATGACAGTTATTTATTAGCACTCAGAAAATGGATCAAAGATAATGTTTTTATGGTCAATTTCATTATGTGAGGAGTGAAGAATTCATCATTCTCATAATATTCAGTATGAAAGGCAGCAACTGTGTCACAGCGCCCAGCCATCCCACTCTGCGTTAGGAAGTGCAGAATGATAGAACACTGCAGTGAAAGTGTACAGGGAAATGAAGATGGGGAAAATGACAGGATGCAAAGTTAATCCCAGGTAGAACACAGGGCTTTATTGTGCCATGTTAGTCAGTTACAAGTGGCCATTTTATATAAAAGATGACATCTGCACAGTGCCCTTAAAAGGCATCAGTTTGTAAATTAATTTGGACGTGATTTTGTGCGACACTGGGTAATTCCCAAGAGATTATTTTTCCTCACAAGTGAGGGTGCACTTTGCATAGGCTTGGGAAATTCTGTATTATTTGTAAGACTATGGTGCATACCTCTATGGGTTTATTTATGTTTAAATACTTGGTATGAAGATGTATCAAATCCGGGGGAGCCAACAATCTCTGAGGGTCCCTGGGCAAGATGTTTGGGGGACTACTGTGTCCTCCCAGAAGGGGCATGGCCATTGGTGGAAGTGGTGGGGCTGAGGGCAGTCAGCCCTCAGTGCCATCTGTACCATGGTGCCCCCCTCAGCACTGCCTGGAGTGTGCCGCAGTGTTCCCATTTCTCCAGGCAGCTCAAGAGTTGCCAGAGTGCTGTGCAATGGCAGTGAAAGCGACCAGGCCCAGGGTTACTACCTCCTTTGCTCTCCCTCCTCCCATAGGCAGGCCTGATCAGATAGAACCATCAGGGAAACCAAGCAGGAAAGGTAACAGAATGGCCCAGTTTAAGGAGCTTTTGAGCAAATGCTCAAACACAGTAGTAGGTTAATAGCTGAGAAGAGGCAATTCCGTGGACCCAACCTGGCTACATAGCTATTTGGCCAAGGCTGAGAACCTGGACAGCGAAAGACACTAATCAGATAAAAGATCTGCTACCTGGAAGGGCAGGAGGATGTTGTCAGCTGTAGCAGGCTGACACAGACTGACAGAATCAGGGCCTGCAGCAAGCAAGCAATTTAGTCCCCAAAAAAATGGGAGTGGGAAGGGACAATAAGGTTACACTATTTGTATCTGCAGCAGCCTTAAGGGAATGCCAAAATAGGTAAAGCAACTTGTTTATGGGTCTCTTTGTCGTTTTAAATCCATTTTTCTGAGTGCTATCAGTTGTTGGGCACATGAATCCTACTTTGTTTTGAAGAACACGATGTTGTGTCGCTGCATTTGGTTACTGGCCACAGAGCTCCTGAAGAGAAACTCTTGAAGTTGCCAGACCCACTGGATGTGGTAGATATCCTGGTGGGTCACCAAGGAGGAGTGGTAACCTGAACACCCAGCTGGAAAATTGCTGGATCATGGACTCTCACCCTGAAGAGAAACGGGCTTGTCAGTTAAAACAGGTCATTAGGGATACTGGTAGAGGGTCTCAAAAGGGACAGATTGCTCAAGGGCTATGATACTTGGCACCGGGCAGGATTGGGCCCCTATGGAACAGAGCATGCATCTGGCAACCATCTATTTGTTTTGAAGCACGTATTTCCCCTATTACAGAGTACAGTATTACATTACTCTGTAACTATGGTCCTTTTTTCAGACCTTGTTGAAAAACATGTGGGAATTGTAAGATTGGAACCAGGTTGAGGGGTTTACTTTTAATAACTACTGGCATTACCTGTCCCGCGGTGAAGGTAGACATACATGTGGCCTCCTCCCTCTCCACTGTTCCTGGGGGTTGGGAGGCTTGGGCCGCCCCCTCCCCACTGCTCTGGGGATGCTGGGGTGTGCGTGCATGCGCTCTTCCCCTTCCCGTGGCTGGGGTGGCTTGGGCCATGCGGCCTCTTCCCTTCCTGCTGCTCTGGGGATGCTGGGGCACGCGCTGCTCCTCCTCCCCTCCCCGTGGTGGCGGCTTAGCCTTGGCAGAGGGGGGCAGGGCTGTGGGTGGGGCTGGGGGGCCTGCCTCCCCCTAGAAACTTCTCAAGTCTTCTCAAATGGTCTCTGTGACAGATGGCGTGATGGACACCTCTCCTTTATAATAGTATAGATTTGTCCCGGTATTTTTCCTTTTTTATTTTTCTTTCCAAATGTATGTTTTGTCACATCATTTGTATTAAATGTTAATAATATTGTATGCCCTGCACTATCTATTGGCAAGCAGTTTCAGGAGCAGAGTTTGTTGGTTAACTCTGTTGGTTGAATGACTGCTTCTAGAACAGGCTTATGAAGTGTTCCATTTTCTTACCACCTCATACAGTCAGCCTTAGATTTTATCAAAGAATTGAAAGTTGGAGCCTGCCTTAGCTTCTCAATGATGCCATGGGCTACCCATGTCATTGAAATAGCTGAATCTAGGCCACGCCTTATTTTGACATGATGGAACCATTGGTCTTACCATGGGACTTCACATCATATTGGATAACTGCAGTCTGCTCACAGGAAATTCACAAAGAAAAAGAGAAACTTCATCGAGTAAATTATTTAATCATGAATGCTCTAAATATTAACATTCTTAGAAGTGATTTATCTTTTAGGCTTCGACAACTTGACAGTATTATTCAGTTGGAGTTGGTTCCAAATACAAATCTTGAATTATTTTAAAGTTTTGACTCTACATGATCCTTCACACTTGCGTGAGAAATAGATGAGAGATTTATGGAGAAAGAAGTAAGTGATAAGCTTGTTTGTCTGTGTCTGCATTTTCACAGAAAGGTGAAATATAGGACCTGTGATACCAGAATGATTTCTTTATCTCTTTGTAATCCACTCTTATGACTTCGGGTGGTTTTGGGGTTTCATAACGCATCATAAGAAATGAAACATAGGAAAGGCAATCTCAGCTAAATTTGAGGGAAGATCAAAGGCTCCAATGTTTCCCACAATGCTTTTTTCTAAAACCTAATTTAGATAAAAGTAGAAGGAACATCCCCTTGAGTGAAAAAGGAAAATGAAAAGTAGAATCATAATAAGACATGGATGTAACAGAAAAACAAACACATCCCCATATACTGTACATTTTAAATCAAATAATGCTTTTAGAAATGTAAGTTAACAGGGTAATAGTGCAAATCATTTAAGTTACAATGAGAATGTAAAAATAAGACAAAATTCTTTGGAGTTCTGTTTGAAAATAAGAATTTTAAAAGGTTTGCCACTTTTTTGTTTTTATATCTATTGTATACATGTTTGATTGTGCTTGTTCAGTTTACTGTATTTTTTGATCATCACTACGCATCCATGACTTACATCATTGCCCATCTCAGTAAGAGAACTCTCATGTGTCTTTATAAATAAAATGAACGTGGAATTTTTCTGAAATGGTGATATTCTTTGTATTTATACATGATAATAACTTGAGTCAAGAAGCTTTTTTAATGCATTTTTTCTTCAGCATTCCTCTGTGAAAAGGCCAACAATATGTTTGAGTTTAGAATAGCTTTTTTATAGTTACTCAAAGAATTTCCACATAAGCCCTTTTAGCTTTAAAGGTTCTCTGCCAAATATACAATGTAATTATTTTTACTTCACTTTAATTTTACACCTACAAGGCGGATTCTCAACGAGTGTAAATCAGCATAACTCAGTTGAAGTCAATATAGCACTATGTGGATTTACACCATCTCAGGAACTGCATAATTATCTTTAAGACTGAATCTTTCTGTGCTCCCAAAAGATTTTGTGTTAGAAAAATAACATCACCTCTTAGTTTAAAACCTCTTTCACATCTTCCTTATTAAAAATGATTTGCTTAATGTATGTCAGCTTTTCATGTGCTCATGCCATATTAAAATATTGGCATATATATTTCTTATCCTAATAATGAAAGAAAAATGCTTTTGCTCATATATATAGGGATTACTTTCCAGCCAACTGATCTAGTTTCATTTCTGAGAAGACAGATCAAAGCACCAGAGGGAACCATAGTGCATGAGAGCAGGGTCCACACAAACATTTAGTGTGGGGTAGATTCACACATACCTGTGCAGACAAGTCCTGTATCCTTGTTAGTGAAAACATATTTATTTTGCTATGTTTCATGCTTATTATATAGCATTAGCTCTTACCCCAGAGAAGTGTCATAGTGGATGTGAAGGTTCTCTTCCTCCTTCAGAAAGTGTGTGTGTGTGTGGGGTGTTAGGATTTCAGAAGCACATCCTCTTGTAAACAACTAGCTGTTGATTGGTGGGATGACAGTATCAGTGACAAATAGAAAAGAGAGCAGAGATGAGGAGAGAGCATGATAGTGTGACACCAGATGTATCTCCTCTGCCTCCCATCCTGTCTGTACCTTTGTCTCTTGAATTATACATACATTATAAGATGTTTGGGTAGGGTCCATCTGTTTGTGGTTACGCTGTGCCTAGCACTAAAGGTTTGGATTTATGACAAGGTTCTCTCAGTACTACTACAAGAATAGTAAATAATAATGATAACACTGGTCTACAATTTTTTAGAAGTCATCTGCTTCAGAGATAAAATGTGCTATTTATTATGTATTTTGATGTGCTGAATTCAAATATGACAATTAAAACAACTGATTGGCTACTGTTTCCAAGATATTTAAGTTTTTACATTTTACGTCTATGTATATTGTGTAGATAGTAGAGTTTTAATCATAAATTGTAAACCTAGGTCTTTTCATGTGTTTATGGTTGTTTTACATGATAATATTTCACCTGTCCTCTTTATGTAACACTTTAAAAATCAGCAAAAGGGTTATATAAATAAAATGTATTATGAAACAAAAGGCAAAAAACTATTATGTACATAGTTCAGTCCTATTCAGTGTCTACTCGGAGCTTCTTGGCTTGTCTCTTGTATTCATTAAATGGAGCATCTCTTGTCACTGTCCAGCAATAGTCTGCAAGCATTGATGGGCTCCATTTGCCCTGATAGCGTTTCTCCATTGTTGCAATGTCCTGGTGAAATCGCTCGCCATGCTCGTCGCTAACTGCTCCGCAGTTCGGTGGAAAAAAATCTAGACGAGAGTGCAAAAAATGTATCTTTAGTGACATGTTGCAACCAAGGCTTTTGTATGCCTTGAGGAGGTTTTCCACCAACAACCTGTAGTTGTCTGCCTTGTTGTTTCCGAGAAAATTTATTGCCACTAACTGGAAGGCTTTCCATGCCGTCTTTTCCTTGCCACGCAGTGCATGGTCAAATGTATCATCTCGAAGAAGTTCACGAATCTGAGGACCAACAAAGACACCTTCCTTTATCTTAGCTTCACTTAACCTTGGACATTTTCCACGGAGGTACTTGAAAGCTGCTTGTGTTTTGTCCATGGCCTTGACAAAGTTCTTCATCAGACCCAACTTGATGTGTAAGGGCGGTAACAAAATCTTCCTTGATTCAACAAGTGGTGGTTGCTGAACACTTTTCCTCCCAGGCTCCAATGACTGTCGGAGTGGCCAATCTATCTTGATGTAGTGGGAATCTCTTGCACGACTATCCCATTCACAGAGAAAACAGCAGTACTTTGTGTATCCAGTTTGCAGACCAAGCAAGAGAGCAACAACCTTCAAAGCGCCACAAAGCTGCCACTGATGTTGGTCATAGTTTATGCACCTCAAAAGTTGTGTCATGTTGTCATAGGTTTCCTTCATATGGACTGCATGACCAACTGGAATTGATGGCAAAACATTGCCATTATGCAGCAAAACAGCTTTAAGACTCGTCTTGATGAATCAATGAACAGTCTCCACTCATCTGGATCGTCAACGATGTTGAGGGCTGCCATCACACCATCGATGTTGTTGCAGGCTACAAGATCACCTTCCATGAAGAGAATGGGACAAGATCCTTTGGACGGTCACGGAACATGGAAACCCTAACATCACCTGCCAGGAGATTCCACTGCTGTAGTCTGGAGCCCAACAGCTCTGCCTTACTCTTGGGTAGTTCCAAATCCCTGACAAGGTCATTCAGTTCACCTTGTGTTATGAGGTGTGGTTCAGAGGAGGAGGATGGGAGAAAATGTGAGTCCTGTGACATTAATGGTTCAGGACCAGAAGTTTCATCCTCTTCCTCTTCCTCGTCTGACTCAAGTGAGAATGATTCTGGTGCATCAGGAACCGGCAGTCCTTCTCCGTGGGGTACTGGCCGTATAGCTGATGGAATGTTTGGATAATGCACAGTCCACTTTTTCTTCTTTGACTCACCTTTCCCAACTGGAGGCACCATGCAGAAGTAACAATTGCTGGTATGAGCTGTTGGCTCTCTCCAAATCATTGGCACTGCAAAAGGCATAGATTTCCTTTTCCTGTTCAACCACTGGCGAAGATTTGTTGCACAAGTGTTGCAGCATATGTGTGGGGCCCACCTCTTGTCCTGATCTCCAATTTTGCAGCCAAAATAAAGGTGATAGGCTTTCTTAACCATAGTGGTTATACTGCGCTTTTGTGATGCAAAAGTCACTTCACCACAAACATAGCAGAAGTTATCTGCACTGTTCACACAAGTACGAGGCATCTCTGCTCACTTTGGCTAAACAGAAATGTGTTCCTTTGCAAAATCAAACACTGACAAATAAGAGAGCACGACACTGTATGTTTTCTAGAGCTGACATAGGGCAATTTGTTCAGCAGAGTGATGTAAGCTTCGTTATGATTGCATCATCCATGACTTCTAGGAATAGCATGATGCAATTCATATCATGTATAACGCAATACCAGCTTCAGATTGCATCATTCATTGTTTTGCCTAAAAAGCAAGTACTGTCCAAACCCAGTCATAGATTTATTCATAGATCCAGTCAAAGATGTATTTTAGTCATTTCTGGTTTAAATTGAGATCCCTTCCCTTTATAACTCGCTTATCCTCTGCCATTCCCAAGTCAAGGGTCGTATATACTGACCCAATAGCATATCTTGAAAACTAGAGCCAATCAACAATTTTAAGCATCATTTTTATTCTCAGTGACCCAGAATTAGTAAAGTTTGACTACATTTATTTCAGAAGCATTTTGGCTGTAGAGCAGTGTAATTAATAATAATTACCTATCCTTTTTAAATCCAAAACTCATTTACATGCTGCAATCCAGTTGCAATAAACAAGTAAATTAGTGAAGAGAAGAGCATGAAGACAAATACTTAGACATATGTCCTTGGTCACAGAATTAAAGGTGACTACTGCTGACTTATGGAGTAAGCATGGCGGAAGAGTCAGATGTGCTGATTCAGTTTTTTTCAATCCTTTACCTGGCCATAACTGCATGCTGCAAGTAGTCTGTGTAATTAAGTTCAACATAATGCACTGTGGGATATATTTTTAGACAATTATGCAGTGATGCTTTCTGTGTGGCTGCTGTTGACATTTATAGGAATTGCACCACTAAATCCCTGCGTGCTGCTTTAAATATTAATCCCTGTTTAGTCCATGCATAATTCTGGAAATAATTTTAATCTAACAAAGGATTATAGAAATTAATTCATTTGATATTACAAGGTTGTGTTCAGAGGTTAAACATTAAAGCAATTTTTGAATTAATGTTATTTTTAAATATAGTGTCTGTTTATTGAGTTCTGACACATGCATGGCACTGTACAAGAAACAAGTTCTGCAGATCTTACGGTAGATAAGCATAGCGAAAATTAGACATGTGGAAAAGAGAGCTAGTTTAGTTATCAGGGGAGATGAATTGTTTTTATTATCAATCACTATCCCTTACTATAATGGAAATAAGAGGAAGGATGGTCTGCTGGTTGGAGTACCAGTTTGAGAAACGGAGACACATGGGGGTCAGTTCTCTGCTCCCTGAATTCACTTTCTGAGTAACCTTTGGCAAGTCTGTTTCTCTTTTTCAGGTCCCCATCTGTAAAACGGGGATAATAGGGGTTTTATGAAAATGACGTGAACAATTGCCCATTTCCTCTCTGGTGAAGGTCTATAGGCAAGACAAAGTGTAAAGTTTAAACATTAACATTTGCAAAAGTGCCAAAAGTAACCTGCCCTGAGGAATAATTCTCAAAGTTCAGCAGCGATGGACAGATCATATTGTCAGAGTGGGTGGTGATAGTCCAAAAGAAATTCTCTAGGGTAAGCTGAAACTCAGTGTGTCAGGAAGAACCATCAATGTAAATGCTTCAAAGCACAAACTCAAGACCTGCCACATAAATATTGATAACGTTGAAGGACAGATCTGAGTAGACAGCAACTATCAATAAAGGATATAAATGCTTTGAGAAAGATAGAAGAAAACAATGATTGAAAGAGGTCCATCATGCAAAGTGTTCAGTGGAAGTCTACATTCCTATGTAGCACTTGTTTGTGACCTTGCTTGTTGCAGATTGGACTATACAGCTACTAGAGAACTCATGAGGTGTGTGACGGGGCAAGGCAGCCCCGCACTGAACCTGCAGGGCCCAGCCAGGGTTACCTGGCTGCAGAGGCCCCTTCCCCACAGCCCTACCGAGCATGCCCGGGCTGTAGCTCCACTATAAAAGCCTGGGGAAGGACTCGGTCTGGGGAGACAGCCGGAGGAGAAGGACCGGTGAAGGGGGCTCCTGCACAGGTGTTGCCAGGGACTCCAGGAGAGGCCGGAGGGGACGCGGAGGCGAGCTGGTGCGACCCAGGGACTGCCTGCCAAGGAGACGCCGGCCCGGAGCTCGCAGCAAGCTGGGCGAGTACAGGGGAAGGAACCCCAGGGAACCAGGTAGGAAGTGGCCCAGGGCAGAAGCGGGAGCCGCCTCTCCCACCCAGAGAACCTTGGCGCGTTTTGGCCAGATTGCCCCGCCGAGGGAGTGACCCGCTACCCGGTCGCTCACAGGGCCCTGAGCCGGGACCCGGTGGAGTAGGGTGGGCCTGGGTCCCCCTACCTGGGGTGCGTCCCCGCTACAACCCTGAACTGTGTTATGGACTCAGGCTGGAGGGCCTTGGCCTTGTCTTAAATGGCCAGCCTTAACTGTGTTACAGACTCAGGCCAGAGGGCCTTGGACTTAAGAGGGCAGGCAGGAGGGGCCCGCCACAAGGTGCAATAATGTTATCATGACAGACAGCATATGCATTTACATTTGTCAGGCACTCAGATACTATGATCATGGGGCCATAAAAGCACATAAACTGCATGATGATGACAGAAAAAGGAGTCTGAGGTAGGTGAGTGTCACAGAAAGAGTCAGTTTTTTGGAGGGATTTGATTTATCTGTACTTAAATGCTAGATCCTTTGGCTATACCATAGGCATATACATTCCTGAAAACCTACTTTGCATCTGCAGAAAAGTCCTTTCAGACAACTAAAGATGATTTCTGGAATGCCACACCTTCCTTTACAAAGAGAACATTTAGAGAAAAATACTAAAATGCAGAATGGAAACAAATCAAAAGTTAGATAGAGAAATGGTAAAAGATAACCAGCAGGAAAAATGTTATGAATGGCTTGGAAATAATATGAATGCACAGCTAGCATTGTCAATAAGACTTAGAAGGATGATGGACTTTGTTGTTCAGTGACATGAACATTATTCATTAAATGCAACATCAGCGTATGCAGTAAGATCATGTGAACTGGGTCTCATGTTTGCTCAATGCAGTGAGTTTCTCCCTAACGAGGGCATTCTAATTGTTGGTGAACAACATTTGTATAGAAAGAACATAGAAATTGTGCTATTGAGCAGCAGTCGAGAGCTTTACTGCAATGTAGTTTTATATGTATCAGTCATTTTAATTATTCCAGAAAACCTGGAATGGAAAAACAGGTGCTTGCAGGAGTTTGTGCATCCTATGAGTCTTCTGAAACACAGTGTTACAAAACAACACTCCTCAAGGAAGTGCTTGTTGTTTATTCATGATATTTATAATTCATAACACCACTGGGTGCTATGAGCTGAGGAAGATGCAAGCTCTCTTTATGGGAAGAAGTACACACACAAAAATCAGGTGCAGAGCAAAAGATGGAACAGAGCGAATAACAGCAAGTGCAGGAAGGTATGTAGCTCTGGCACTGTCGAAACCTACCTCCAAATAGTATTTCTCTACCTCATTTGGTCTCTAGGATATCTGAAGAGACAGCTGCGGATAATGTCTCATAGCTCCCTTGTTTCCTCTCTCCGACATCAATATCTTTTAGACAGGGCTTAAATTCTCACCAAGTATTTCCCAGAACATTCTGGGACTCGGGCTTTCAGTCCTGCTGGATGCACAGGGTTTCCAGTGGGTCTGAAAATTTACTGGAGCTCTGCCCCATACAAATTTTAAGCTCTGCTTATAGAACTAAAGGCTTGCAGAATTCTGCACTCCAGGAGTGCTGAAAAGAGATTAATCTTTATTTTCTGTCCCCAGTTGTATTGCATCAGAGTTGTCAAGGTTAATAGTCTTGGCGTATAGCTAGGGTCCGTGGATTCTGTTAGAGGTGCCAGTAGATGAGCTTATGCAGGGCACTTGAGGGAGGAGAGGGTAAAAAGGAGAGAATAGAAGAGCGTGTTACAGGAATATTCTATAAATGAAGGACATCTGCCTATGTATAAATTGTTGGCCGATGAATAATGTGCCATTAGATGACACTCATTTGGTTTATCCATAGGGTTGGGAGGCCCTATAGGGGCAGAACCTGGCTGTGACACACTTTTGCCAGTAGAGATTTCCTCTCCTACCGGAGGCATACTTGGCTGCACATTTGTGGCTAGATTATAGTTTTTTACCATCACTAAGGAACATAATGCAGGAGAGAATCTGACCTCACCTCTTTAGGATGAATCAGATCAGTTTTACTACACACAACATAAACAGCGGTATCTTGGACCAGTTGTGTAAATATTATTTTTTCTATTAAAAATAATGGAAATTTACATTTTCCCTTTTGTTTTCTTCGAGGTTACAGCTACTTTTAAGTTGAATAAAATCTTTTACATACAGCAAACTAACCACTTGCTGTATGTTTTCACTACAGTAGAACATACTGAGAAACAAACACACACATGCGTTTCAGCTTTACTACACTGTCACAGTTATTGCCAACTGAACAGCATAGTGGGTTTATTTACGCATTACGAATTGGCTCAGATGAACACTTTGTCCTGATCTTATTAGTTTTTGGTCTTACTTGAAAGAACAGCTGTTGAAGTGTAGGTCTACTTTTGTATCAGCATCTCAGAGGAATATGTTCATTAATTCAGCAGTGGAAGGGCTTAATAAACTGGCAGTGATCAAAATCTAATTGAATTAGCTCAGTTAGGAAAAAAATACATCAAATGCGTTAAAACAAATCTCTCAACAATAGCATGGGAAAATTAAGCTTTCAGAATTCTGTCTTAAATTAGACATCAAGGAATATTTTTGCTATGATGCCTTTGTTAATTAAAACAATAGAATTAAATTTAACGAAATTGCATGAATTAGCTACCTATGAAAAGCTTCTGGCTATATGAAGATAAAAGGAGTCAACTGATAAAGATCTTCTGTATCTAGAATTACATTTATTAGTGTAGTTGGTCTTTTTATTTCCAAATTAAATTCAGCCTTACCTATGTAGATTCTGTATGTTCTCCAGTTGTGCTAATGCTTAATCAATGTGTCTTAGTAGAAACAGAAATTTATATTTCCATTTTTTTCTCATCAATGGTAGGATTGGGCTGATTACTCATGTTTTTAATAGTTTCCCCTTTAATATGTTTACAAAAAAATAAAATATACAGGACTTTATTTTGTGTTAAATTCTCTTAATAGCATTGTCTAATTAAGACACCCATTAAATTCATGTAATGCTAGTTTAATTGAAGGAAAAAATCTATTAAAGCACTATTTGTTTCCCCCCCAGCCCATAAAATGAACACTAGAAACATAAAATGGATGTCCTAATTAGATGTAGTTATCAGCAATATTACATGAATGAAAATCAGGTCTGATTTCTTGGTGAAATTATTGATTTAGATGCATGATGAGCCAGACATGTTGGGTATATATTAGCAAAACTTAGTATTTAAACAGCCTGAAAGCAAATGTAAGGAAAACATTTGTCCGGGTAAAGCTCCTCTATTTATCACTTCTTAGATCAGGAATGTATTGATCAAGTGTCGTAATTCCAGTTGTATCACGACACGTTGCTATTGGGTATTACCATTGTTTGCAACTGCGTACTTTATAGCTATTGAGAAGTACTGCATAGATTTTACAGTGACTCTGTAAAAAAAACACTCACATACACGATCTAATAACATACGCACAGAGAAGACTGTGTTTTCATTTGCTTTTAAAAATTAATAACTTTTTTGTTTTAATCCTGAGGAAATCTCCGGGGAATGAGTGATGTTCAGAATTATTGCATGGGCAGCAACAATTAAAACTTCCCTGTGCTGCTCTCTCTGGCTCCAATCCAGCAAAGCACTTACGTACATTCTTTAAGCAGAAAAGTAGTTCCTCTGAAGTCCCATTAAGCATATCTTTTAAGTGCTTGGCTGGATCAGGACCTCTCTTTACAGTTCTAAAGCACACAATATTTGTAGGTGCTTGTAAAAGGTGGAGCCTTCAACCAAGTTCGTGCTCGTCTTTATTGGTTCGTCAGCTCTACACCCGCGCCCTGAGCCCTCATCCCATGCTCAGTCACCATGCTTAGATGAGAGTCCTACCCCGGACGCTAGCAATTCGAGGCAGGTAGGGGGGCTCGGGCCCTCCCTCTCTCTGAGCCCCGACCCAGGGCCCTAAGGAGTGGGGTCACGGACCCCGTCCGGTTGGTGGGGACGCTTCCCACAACACACAAACCCACGGGCCACTCACCACCCATGCTCTGGGTCACTTCCTACCACCTCCAGTCTTCGCCTGTTTGGGCTTCTTCCCTCTTCCTGGCGTCACTGGGGTGGTCAGTCCTCTGGCTCGGGCTACCTCCACTCCCAGCTCCTTGCTCCCCACTTCCGGGTGTGGCGGCGGTGTTTAAATGCCCTGATGTGCCTGTGCCACAGCCGCTGGGGTCAACGTGCCCTCCCGAGCTGACCCCGGCCCCGTCGTCCGACCGCGTGCCCTGCCGCGGCTCAGCTGCGGCTGCTGAGCACGCCTCGCAAAGGCTCCACACCGCCGCCACCGGCTGTCCTGCCCAGCACGCCGGGGACAGCGCCGGGTAAGTGCGGGGCCCGCTGGGCGCCACGTCACAGTGCTATTGACATACATAAGCTTCTCATACCTGTCCTTGTATGAGACTTGAAGTTCTGACTTCAAGTAACCAGCTCTAGTCTCTCTGCTGAAACTAGTCTGAAAGTGTGAATTATTGGTAATGATTATGGTGGCTTTGTAAAATGGATTCCTATAGATGGCATACAATACAATATACCACTGTAGGTCCAGGATCTGAGCCCAGTATACAACCTAAAATGTGCTCTTGTCCATTAAGGAGAAAGGCTGATTGATCGTGCTCCTCCTCTGACCTATCCACACCCCATGCCCATGTCATGCAATGGGTTTGATTCCCCTGTATCAGAGCTCCAAATTCTGCCTCAGATATCCCCAGCAGAGCTGGGCCAATTTTGAAGGACAGGGAGTGATTTGACTTTTTGACCACAATGGTCTTGATGTTATATTAGCCAAGTAATTAAAGATCAGAGTAAAAATCTAGCTAGTAGTTCAAAGGGATTTGGGGAGGTACCCAGTAAACTCTCATAGATAGAAATGAGGAGACATAAAAGATAGTGAATTGCTAATGCAAAAAGCCAAAATATGTTCTCCAGCCTCTGTTACATTCCTCACAAATCACCTGTTTCCCCAGAACTTCTGGAGGAGGCCTGTGACTGGCTGGCAAGTTTGATGCTCCTGGCTGCAGTGTTGGAGACCCCATGGTTCAAAGTTAGCACTATTGCCTGCTGAGATCTGAACTTTTGCTTCAAGACTTGAGTACTGTCATCTGGTCTTGGTGGCATCTTTAAAGCTTGCCTTGGTACCAAGTTAAGGATACCAAAACCCACATTTCTGATTTAGAACTTCATATAAAAATGCCTTGGTACAGATTGCAATGTAAGAACGAGAGTTGAATAGAATAGATGCAAATACAGATACCTTTATGACCCTCCCTTAGATAGCTATTATAATTAATCATGTTTTAATATGGTATACCTAGGGACCTGACTGAGAATGAAATCCATTCTGGGAGGCACTCCACATACAAAGACTGAGACAGTCCCTGTCCTACAGGGCATCTAATCTAAATAAATCTAATATTTAGTCCTCAAGAATATGTTGTTGGAAATAGTGAATAACCTGTGGAGAACGTATTACTTCAGTGTCCACCTTATATCTAGGAAGTAGGATGTACATTCTTATCAATGTATGCATGCTTTAAATTGATGTTCCTTTTTTAAAAATGCTTGGGAAATTAAACAAAGTACATTTAGCTAATGTTACTAAAGATCAGCATATTCAAGACATTCCAAAGGTTTTTTTTAGCACTTTTTAGCACTTTTCACTTCAGGGTCTTTTCTTCTCTCTCCTCCAGGCTAAAATTTTCCTTATCCAGAGCCAATACTCCCCTTGTGACCTTTCCACATTATGAGTGGTGGGTTACTTTTTCCATGATGTGGGTAAATGGATGTAGGTAAGCCACACACCAACTAGATACAAAAAATGAGAGTCACCTGAAAAAGTTCACTTTCTCAAATATTTCAAACATATAGATAGATTTATAATCTGAGTGTATTCCCTCTCTGTTCTAATGAATGTGTAGTGGTAACTATATATATTTACTGCAAAGAAAAATAGTAGTATTCTACTTTTCAATCCATTAAAAGCATTGTAGAACATTTGCATTAAGCTCCCTGACCACAACCAAAGTCTATTTAAAAGTTTATTAAAGTTCTTTAATAAGCTACCTTTTCAGCTTACAGATAAAAATATAATATTTTATGGTTCAAGTATAATAATTCAGTGAAATTAACCAAGTAAGTGATCAATGAAGCAAATGATTAAAAAGCAGGAGAATGCAAAATGAATATTAAAAGATAAAATTGCATTTGCTATTACTGTGTGTTTTGCAGGTCATAATGAAAGCCCAATGCACAAAAATTGAAAATGACCTTTTAAAATGTTGAAATGGAATGTTAGGGCACCTACACTTTTGCCAACTAATTCAATTTATAGGCCTGTTTTCATCTTTCTGCAGTATATTTGATAATTGCTAATAATTATACATTTATATCTGGCTTCCATTGTGGCACAAATGACGTTGGGCTAAATTAGTCCTTATATTTCTCATCAGATTTTATTTTTAAATTACGTATAGTCAACAATGAAAATACGTTATCTAGATCAGTGTTTCTGAAAGTGTTCAGCGGAATCACTCTCAGAAACACATTAACGGACACCCCGGTTTGTTTATTTACCGGCGCCGCGGCCACAGAGCCTCGCAGCTCCCATTGGCTCTGTTTCATCCTTTGCACCCAACGGGAGCCGCGGGAAGTGGCGTGAGCCGGGCCACCCACACTCAATCATGCTAGAGAAGAAACAGGAGACTCAGGAGTGGACGGAGTAAAAAGATCTCTTTATTGCAGATACTAGTTCCACTCGCACTCCGAATACAATGTTTTGAGTGAGCAATGATTTGGCATCTGTTACACTCCTTTATCCATTTTAGTATGTTCATTCACACCTGTATCACTACTTCTCCTAAATGCGTATTTGGTAACGTTAACTCCAGTACAATAAATATTTACAGACAGGTGGTGAATAAATTATTTTGCCCGCCCCTAATTACTGTTTACAGACTTTCTAATTAAATCAACACTTTTCTACACTACATACTTTCCAAGTCATCATCATTACAGAGATTACAAAGGATGTGACCCTGAAAGTATTTTTACAGTGCAAGTAAGAATAAGTAAGAGACAAAACAATGAAGAGCAGCTGCATGCTTACCTATCTTTCCAGGGACACGTCTAGACTAGGCTTTTTTTAAATGAGATATGCAAATTTGGCACTAATTTGCATATCTACCAATAGCATTTTCGAAAGTGGGTCTTTTGAAAGTGAAAGTAGTCTGGACACAGTTTTTTTCGGAAAAAACCCTTTTTAAAATAAATGCTCTTCCTGAAAAAAGGTTTACTCTGTTTTTCAGAAAAGGTTTTTTTTTCCGAAAAAAACACTTCCAGACTACTTTCACTTTCAAAAGACCAGCTTCTGAAAATGCGATCGGAAGAAGATATGCAAATTAGCACCAAATTTTCATATCTCCTTTCGATCTCTACCTCCTCCCCAGTCTAGATGTGCACCTAGCTACAAGATCTAAGGGAAAAGGCATACTTATACATCAGAAAGGACAATACCTGCTTTGGCTGGACCCTTTATCTGTCTTTCCAGGCTACAAGAACAAAGGGGGGAAAACATGATCAAAGGACAATGCCTGCTCTGACTGGACCCCTGCCACTAATGTATAGCCATTCCAGACCCCTATTAATTCTCACATCCTTCTCCCCTCCCTCTGTGGCTCACTCACTCACTCACACCAGTTTGGGGCAGGGAGTTGGGCCTCAACAGAAGGTGAGGGCTCTGGCTGGGGTTGTGAGCTCTGGGGTGGGGCCAGGGATGAGGGGCCTGTGGTGCAGGAGGGATCTCTGGGCTGAGGGGTTCAGAGTATGGGAGGGGTTCTGGGTTGTAGCAGGAGTTTGGAGTGTGGGAAAGGGTATGGGATGTTGGCTCTAAAAGGGCATTTGTGTGCAGAACGGGACTTGTGGATGGGAACGGGGTTTGGGCATGGGAGGAGGTGTAAGGTGTGAGCTCCAGGCACTGTTCATCTCAGGTGACAACCAGAGTGGTTGACATGTCCCTCTGGCTCCTTGGTGTAGGGGCATTCAGTGGGTTCCACATGCTTATCCCCAACCTCACATCCCACCCTCACAGCTCCTAATAGCTACAGTTCCTGGCCAATTGGAGCTACAGAGCTCACACTCAGGGTGGGTTTTGTGCTGTGGATGGAGCAGTGCACAGAGCCTTCTAGCCACCCCTACACCTAGGAGCCGGAGGGACATGCCAACTGCTTCCAGAAACCATGTGGACCCAGCCACTGTGGCCAACTAAACTTTTAGTGGCCTGGTTAGCTGTGCTGACAGGAGTTGCCAACATCTCTTTTCAACTGGACATTCTAGTCAAAAGCAAAAAATAATTCTGGTAACCCCAAATTCTAACATCTTTTTTTGGTAGCAACCTTAATCAATACAGGACACACTAATTGCCCCACTGCTGCTCCAGCTTCCCCAGAATTACCTGAGGAGGAAGCTAAAGACTTTATGTGACACACTCCCATCTCCTCACATCTTTACTTTGCCTCCAGATGAAACGTTCATGCCAACTCCCCCCACATTGGGAGATGACTTCAAATCCTTCCAGGATTTGTTTAAAATAGCAGCTGATTCGCTGGATATCTCACTAGCTGAGTTACCAGAGACTCAGCATAAGCTGACAGATATATTACAAGCTTCTCTGTCAGCCAAGATAGCATTATCTATTAATCCTGCTTTTATAGGCCCTGCAAAAACTGTATGGCAGGCAACAATCACAGCTCCTCCTTCTTGCAAGCGATACGACAAGAAGTACTATGTCCCTGCTAAAGGAGCTGAGTTCTTGTTCGCTCTACTCATTGGGGGTAGATGCAGTTAATCTGAGGGGGAAGCAGCATCTAATCAAAATCACCCCCTTTGACAAAGACTGGAAATGCCTAGACTCCAGTTTTTCATAGCAAATTATTCGGCATTACTAGCCAAATGCGCGCACATTTTTTTCCTCAAATGTCATCTCTTATTGAGCACATTCCAGCTGACAAAAGAGCAATATAAGTCTTATACAGCAGTTGGGTTCCTCATTATCAGAAGTGCCCTGAAGGCTTTTCTGGATTCTGCTGACACAGCAGCCTGTTCCATCACCACATCCATTGTTGTGTGGAGGGCTTCAAGGGTCCATCTCTTCAGCTTTCCCATGGGAGTTCAGGTGACAGTAGAGGACTTACCTTTCAAGTGGAAAAAATTGTTTGCAGAGAGCGCGGATGTCTCCCTATGCACTCTGAAGAACTCTCATGTGGCATTAAAGACACTTGAAATCTACGTCCCAGCAAACAAAAAGAAACAGGAGAGATTCTAAAACCAATAGTTCTACCCTGCCCCACGTGCCCATCCTCAATAATATTATGACCAATGCTTAAACTAGTGACAAATGAGATGTGTCAGATGCAACAGCAGTCACCTATGTCTCAGCCATCACTTCTAGACAATGTTGTGAAGTGTTGGTCAAATTCATGAGAGCCCCATGTTCTCCAATTCCAGAGCCATCTCAATTTCCAGCCCAGTTCTATCTCCTTACACCCTTTTACCCAGTCTGGAGAACCATGACCTCAGACAAGTGCGTTCTGGAAATTGTACAAAAGAGCTATTCCATCCCCTTTTGTTTCTATCCCACATAAGCACCACCTTCCCCATCCTTCTTCAGGGACCCATCTCATGAGTATCTGTTACAGCAGGAAATAAACTAACCAGCTCCTACAATTAGGGATGATCATCTCAAAGAACCTCAATTAATGCACAAGGTGAGTCACCTTCTCATCTCTTTTACCATAGTATATGAGTGTCTTGAAAATTGTTAATGTACTTAACCTCAAGTACCTGTGTGTAGACAGGCAACACAGTTTTACAGATGAGGATCTGCACTACAGTGACTAAGTGACTTGCCCAAGATCACACAAGAAATCTGTGGCAGGGCTGGAAATTCAACCCAGGTCTCCTGAATCTCATGCTGATATCTTAACTACTGGACAATCCTTCATCTAATTTTGAAGAAAATAGTTTAGAAAATAGGTGTCTGAGGATTTTGTTTAGCATGTTTAGCTTCCTGACAGAACAGGCTCACAGTGAAATATGGCAGATACTAAAATAAATTCTACTATAAGAATTGTGGAGAAAAATCATCTGTAGTGAAGCAGTGTATATCTTGTCTGACGGGAAGTTGAAGATATATTAAGAGTTTCTTGTGAGCATTTTTGAGCAGAGAGGTGGCCTCTATCTAGTTCTTCTATTGGGAACAGGTAACTACATCACACCAACACTAATTAGCAACTTCATTTGTCTCACATAGAAACTTGTATCCTGGAGGTTATCCATCCTGGTTAGTTCTCCTGTACTTGTTTTTAGACAGGATACTATCTCTAAGCTGTTAATTTGGTGCCTTCCATCACATCAAGACTAAAGACAAACGTATGCAGATGGTTTTGTAGGCTCTGTCTGAAATGAATTGGTGAAGTTTTGTCATCAATTAAAGATGATGATTGATAACCTCAGAACCTGCTTTCTGTTACCACTTTTGTTTTTACAAGTTCTAGGGAGAATACTAGTAATGGTGACTTCAGAGACTTTACATAAAGACAGTGCATCTGGAGAGAGAGAAAGTGAAATACACTGTGGTAATATTTAGCATCATTCACTGTTTTGTATGCCTGTTTTATGTATTCTAAAAGAAGCAGTTGAACATAAGGAAAAGGTTCTTATGAGAGATTCTGCTATGAAGGTCTTAGAGTTTAAAAGGAACTGCATCACAGCTAACAATTTATTTCCAGAACTAACTGCTTAGTCATTCATTTAGACAGATGTATATCAAAGCCATTTTGATTTTACAAGGAAGCCACTCAGAAAATATGGAGACAGGATTTTATATTGCTGCCAAAGATCTGCAACACTACAATCTGATGCCTTCTAGATTACATAATGCAAGTAAAACACCTTTATTGCTCCCAACCAAGAAATCAGGAAGGTGAAATGGTCAGCTGGAAACTGACCCATGATGGCTAATTGAACAATGGGTGTGGTAGCATTAACGGGGTCAGGATGAGACTAGAGACATAGTGTGTTCCTGACTTTTCAAAAAGCAGTCATGAATGTCAATAAACGTGTTCTTGTTTTTTAAATGTGACAACTGTAATGGTTACTTTTCGATTATGTGTGGAATATTTTTATGTATAATTTATTCTATTTATTACTTAGTGTGGCAGTAACAAACTGATAAGTGTGTGCGCTCTGTGTGTATGTGTTTATCCTTTTCTGCTCTATGGTGGGGGAGATGAACCAGGGACCCACAATGGTAGGAAGGAGAGGGCACATCTGAAGTGGGCTGACCAAGTGAAAAATGGGAGAAGAGTGATGAGCAAAGAAAGCATTGGAGGAAGAGGGTAGCAAGAAAGAATGTGGAAGACAGGATACAGTGGGAAGACTGTCAAGAAAAACTTGAAGAGAAAAAGATTGGGAATTCCATAACTTATGAACATACCATGGATTGGAAGGGGTGTCACAGACTCATGGGCACCTGCAATCCTGTATTAATAGGAAAAAGTCAAAATGTACATTTAATGATGCTATTGAACTTATTTCTTAGTTAGGTATTGTTTATGTATTTTAATTGGTTTTACATCAGATAAATTACCTTTTATTTCATTCTCATGTGTAAATTAACTATATGTAAATGCATGGTATGTGATCATTGAGTTATTTATGCATTACTTCAGTCTCAAGGATACCATAATCCTGCCCCCTTACATACTTCCCCGTGAACTGTAAAGCAGTTTACTTTGTATGCTACTTTCAGAACTATGGTTCCTACTTTTGTTCAGCTCTATGTCATCCTGTAAATTATTTATCTTAAATTCCATACATGAATTGTAAATTATTCCTTTCATAGCTCTATGTCTGGATCACTTTTAATAAAATGCGTTTTCAAACACAAAATATATTTGATGCTTAGAGAGGAGGCAAACACATCTGGCCATAGTGAAGAAGAACGTTTCCTAGGACAAACCTAATAGAAAACTTTTGTACTGTGGACAACATCATAGGCAGATGCTTGTACAAGGAGCCTTAAGCTATGGTTTATTGCAGAATAGGACATTATATTTTTTTTAGGTGGGGAGGACTGAAAATACCAGTTAATATGCTTTATTACAAATACAGACAGTATTTTTCCTTTCTGTTTTCCCTAGCAATATTCTAATTCTCATTATATTATCCACTCTGAACCTCAATCACAAGAAATATATCTACTAGAAAATAGAGAGGCAAAAGATTATATCATTTAAGTAAATGACTACATTTTTAACCAATCAGAAAATGAATGGTACAATCTCAAATATTACAATTAAGCAATAGAAAAATGTTTGCATGTCTTTTTAGTTGGGTAACAGTTGGCTAGATGATCAAAGATCAAGCAGAAAATACTTAAACTAATAATTACTAGATTTTCAAATACCCATAACTAGTTTGCTGAAATTAGAAGTCAATGGGATTTAAAATGCAATGTAGATGTTTCTTTTTAATTTCTGATAGCTTTGTTTAAAGAAATTGCAGACTAACACTCATCTGGCCTCCAAAAAGAATTTCTATTGTTGGAAAAAGGTTACTAAGGGAAGGTATTTAAAACTTTCAGAACTGGAAACATCTCACCCAATCTAAAAATAACTGTAGTAAATAAAAGGACCACCACTGCTTTGAGTTGGCTTGATAAATTTGAAGATCTTAGTCTTTCAAGTAAGAACTACAGCTAAAATGTTCAAACTTTGGGGGTGTCTTAAGTTGCCACCTAAATCCACATTTAACCATTGTGTTTGATAGTCTGATTTTTCTTTGAAGGGGTCAGACTCCTTCAACTCTCACTGAAACCACTTGAAATCATTGGGATAGAGCCCTGCCTGGATACAAAATTGGTATCCGCACACGCACCTGCATCTGCAAAAATGATCTGCCAATATCCGTGGATTTGCAAGGCTCTGCGTGGGGCTCAAAACTGCTGAAAAATCAAGCTACTCATTTTTAAATATGCATGCTGATACCTTTTTATGCAGCCAAATTCAAATGTGTTGCCTGTATTTTAGAACACCAATTTTATATTCATTGATGGAGAATAGTGACTTTGGTATTAGTTATTTATTTTCAACCTAGCATTTAACAACTATATTTAAAGACTAAATGTAATACTTTTTCTTAGCTAATCCTCTATCTTTGCAACTTCATTCTCAAAGTATTCAGTTTGCACGATTAAGTATGGTTTTGTGGTTACCTTTTCATATCCCAACTTGGGGATCTCAATTGAATCTAATTATCTTTCAATTGAAAAGAAGATATTTCACAGACAGAAGCTGTAGATCAGGGCTCATTACTAAGGCAGCTCATTATTTTTAATGAGCAACTTCATTATCTGATTCTGCGGAGAACAAGACATAATTCTGTTGATGCAGGCAAGCTTGTTAAACTTCAATGGCCAGAGACATATGACTAACAGGCAGAATTTGGCAACAAAGATTAGTAGGGTTAAAGAAAGTATTTTGTAGGATTCTAGAGTGTTTACCTGGGTGATTTATAAGGGTCAAAGATTACAAAATAATTTTCTATTTGTTTTTCTCCCAAGTGAATTTAGTTAGACCATGATATGTGTACATTACTCTTCTAAGTGTTCTTCTTTAGAAAACAAATTGCAGGGAAAAGTCACAGTAATAAAACACAACCAATTCACTGGAAAGCTTTATACCAAAGGAAGTGGTAACAAAATCACTTTTCTGAAATTCCAGAGGCCTGTAGGGAGCATTACAAATATTTATAGTGTTTCCAAATGCCGCATTTTGCATTTGAATCTCTGAATTAGCTAACAGATGTGTGGAATCTCATGTAACCAAACAACTCTCTGGGGACTGTGCAAATCACAAGCTATCAAACTGTTTGTTGTTAATACAATATCAAACTCTGATCCTGCAAGTACATACGTGCTGCGTAGGAGGGAGCACAAGGTGGTTGTGCTGTACTGAAGGAGTGAGTGGAGGTCACGTGATGACACTAACATAGGTAAATACTAGAGGTGTCTACTATACTGCCTGGAAATTAGTATCCAGCCCTTTGCAGGCCTGCTTCCTCGCTCCCCAGGCTGCGTGGGGTGGAGTTGGCAGAAACTAAGAATGCTCTGAGAAAGGTTCATTTAGCTTTGTGTTCTCTTCCACAGCTGTCCTCCTGTTACTAGATCAGAGAAGGCTGGTGTAGTAAGATGAAGGCCTAAAACATAAGCCCATGCAGCACAGGTCTGGTCTGAGGCCTACCTAGCAATGGACAAAACATGGCTAACAGAAAGCAAAGATAAACTGTGAGCAAGAGGTAGACCCCAGCTCACAGAACTTGGCATAAACTGGGATAAGAGTGCAAAACACTAATTGGTAATAGGCCCAGGCGCAGAACAATAATTGGTACTGGTCATAAGTAGAAAGCACATGATATCACTAGCTCATTTAAAAAGACCTTGGTACCCACTCTTCACAGATACAGACTCAGGTTCAGGAAAGGGTCTAAAATGACAGCATGATAGAGAGAGATGATCTAATCAAACCATGAGGTACAGAGTGATGGGTCGTATCAAATTAGTATCAGAGGGTGGTAACTTGACAATGTCAGAGGGTGGCGACCTGATATGTCAGCAGGGAGGTGTGTTGTGTTGTATCTGTATATAAGGTGGTGTCTTGGGGGAACAGTCTTTGGATGGCCTAGGGGGCAGTGGAAATTTCTCACTGATTGAGTCATTCCATTGGGCTTAAACTGCAGCAAGGGAGGTTTAGGTTGGACATTAGGAAAAAATTCCTAACTGTCAGGGTAGTCAGACATTGGAATAAATTGCCCAGGGAGGTTGTGGAATCTCCATCTCTGGAGATATTTAAGAGTAGGTTAGATAAATGTCTATCAGGGATGGTCTAGACAGTATTTGGTCCTGCCATGAGGGCAGGGGACTGGACTCGATGACCTCTCGAGGTCCCTTCCAGTCCTAGTATTCTATGATTTATGATTGCTACGGGGTACATATGTGTAGTGTTTCAGTAGAGTCTACTGACAACTATTACTGTACTTTGCTTAGCAATAAACCTGGCCTGGCACCTTGATCCTTATCTGGTTTGTGGTCTTTGGAGGCTCTCTTGGGGTCTGCTGTGGAGACTGAGTGCACAAGTCAACAAGGCACACATCACTGAGCACACACGCAAGCAGCCTTCTGGTTATCATCATCCATGGAGCCAGAGACTTGTGAGGACACCTTGGCAGTAAATCCCGACCGCCTTCCTGAATAACTACAGCTGGTGGCTATGAGCACTGTAAAATTGGGATTATAATAATTTCAGTGGTGGATGAGGGGTAATTTAGCTATTTAGAGACAATGAAGGAAAGAGATGCACCTGCCCCACCCCCAGGAGCACCGGGGAGACCATGTGGCTCCCACCACACCACCCAGAGCACTGGGGAGGTTGTGTGGCTCCCTCCCCAGCTATATTCTCTGTCTCTACAACTGTGTCTGACAGAGACAGTCTGAGGCTTGCATGAAGCACTGAATCTTGTGCTCCAGGATGCATGGCAACTTTAACCTTCTTGCTGACCCTTATTGCTGATTACCACTGCCTCACCTTGCTTTCTGTCTTCTGTTTGCTCCTGCGTTGTGAAGTATCAAACCCTTGTAGCTTTTTCTCCAGATTCTCCTTATTGTGACATCATTCAGTTGTTACATTTTACGGATTTAGTGGATTCAGACTTAAAATGCACCCTTTGAAGGGTGGGGAGGGCTATTGCCACAGAAAAGGGGATGTGGCTCTGCAGCGCCAACCTTTTTGGAGGTTGGAAGCATACAACAAAAATATCAGGTGCATAGCCTGCTCTCAGCCCTTGCATACACAGTATGGGTCTGATTGTAGTATACGATTATTACCCTCATAGCAGTTAATGATCTCAATCCAAACACTGCCACGATAACCACCTCTAAGGCTGACTGCCAATCTCTAAGAAGCACAGTAAAGATGAAATAAACTCAGTGGTACAATAAAATGCCTAGCAAACTATTGGCACTGAACAAACAGTAATAATCATATGTTTTGGGTGACAAGTAACAGGCAAGGAAACGCTATTTTCTGTTTCTCAGTATGCTTAGCATACAATTGCATTGTGGCCTGGCAGGCATTCTTTCCCCCAATTCATCTAGAACAATGTTCTTCTATGATCAAAGGCAAATTGCTATATATTTTACTAGGGGGCAGTGCCCCCTGCTCACTATGCTTGCCAATCCCCCTTCTGCCTCCCCAAAGCACTAGAGAGGGAGGAGGCTGTGCCCCCGGCTCGAGCACCAGGAAGAGGGAAGGCCCTAGGGCTCTCACCCCGCCCCTCCACCCCCGAGCACTGGGGAGAGGGCAGGGAGGAAGCTGTGCAGCTCCAGGGAGTGAGGAGGCCATGCTGCTCCCACCCCTGGGAGGCCACGCACTCTCCCAGAGCACCAGCAGTGGGGGAGGCTGCGTGACTTCTGCCCCCTGAGCACCGGCGAAGGGGAAAGGGGAAGACTATGCGGCTCTGCCCACCCACCAGCACTAGGGAGGGGGGAAACCACATGGCTTCAGCTCCTGGAGCACTGGGAAGGCCATGTGGCTCCCTTCCTGCCCTCTGGAGCACCAGGGAGGCTGGAGAGGCTGCATGGCTCTTGCCTCACCCCCTGGAGCAGCGGTGAGGCCATGTGGCTGCTGTCCAGCCTCCGGAGCACCAGGGAGACTGTGGAGGCCATGTGGCTGCCACCCCAGAGCACTGGGGGGAGGGAGGATGCTGGGCAGCAGAGTGATATGCATGTGAAACTCTACAGCCTGATTCTGATTCCATTTAAACCAATGCAAATCAAGAATACCTGAGGAGTGATATTATTGTAAAATCTGTGTATGTGAATTTAGTCAGGTCAGTAATATTGACTTTTTACTGCTATCTGAAAATAACTAAAACAGGAAATGAAACCTTCCAAAGTAATCACTTCAAAATTGCAAAGGTTCCCCCCGGCCCCAGGTAAACGTTATGACTGGTCTGTTCTGCTTTATGCTAATGTGATATATATAATATCGCACACTAAAACTGCATTAAAAAATGTGAGGTTTGTATAACCTTAATTGGGTTACCTTGTGCATATGCATTCTGATAGTCTTTTAATTACATGGCCACATACTATTTCTTCCAACTTTTCATTCAGTCTGTTTCTGTTCCTCCCCCGGGTTCTCATCTGGTATCAGTGTACTTCCCTTTCTCCTCATCACCCTCCTCATTTCAGTCTCTTTGCCCAGCTAGCTCAGTGAAAATTTGGCAAAGTTATAAGCCACTGAATACAGGCCTTTTAATGGGAATTATTGGATAGTAATAGTAATAATATTAGACAGTGTTACCAGCCCCATCTATAAAAATGTTTAATGATTCACTTGGCTATCTGTCCAATATCTTTCAGTCCACCGTTCACAGCAAGAGCTGAATGATTTTCTATAGTTTGTATTTAGTTGATGTGGTCTTTTTACTGCCAATGAGTTTTTTGGTTCGTCTCATTCACAGAATCATGGAAGATTAACATTGAAAGAGTCTTCATGAGGCTATCTAAGCCAACCCTAACTAAATCATTCCAGCCAGGGCTTAGTCAAGTTGGGCCTTATGAGCTAAAGATGGAAATTCTATCATCTCCCTAGGTAACCCATTCCAGTGCTTCACTGCCAATTCTAATATCCAACCTAGACCTCCCCCACTGCAACTTGAGACCATTGCTCCTCATTCTGTCATCTGCCACCACTGAGAACAGACTATCTCTATCCTCTTTTGAACCCCCTTTATGGTAGTTGAAGGCTGCTATCAAATTCCCCCTCACTCTTCTCTTCCGCAGACGAAATAAGCCCAAATCCCTCAGCCTCTCCTCATATGTCGTGACCCAGCTCCCTAATCATTTTCATTGCTCTCTGCTGGTACTCTCTCTGATTTATCCATATCCTTCCTTTAGTGGAGGACACAAAACTGAACATAGTATTCAAAATATGTCTTCGCCAGTGCCGATTAGAGGGGGAAAAATCACTTCCCTCTATCAGCTGGCGATGCTCCTACTAATGCAGCTCAATATGCCATTGGCCTTCTTGGAAACAAGGGGCACATGGTTGACTCATGTCCAGATTCTCATCCACTATAATCTCCAAATCCTGTAATCTCCAAGCACAATTGATGCATAGCCAGTTGGTGTAGATGTACCCTGAGAAATATATCCTATATGCCTCTCCGGGACAGGCATAAGGATCTTGCGCAAAACGGGGTTTTTGAGCAAAAAAAAAGTCTACACTACTTCTTTATGCGCAAAAACCCCTTGCGCAAAAAGAAAGGGCAAAAAAATGCTAATGATGTCACGACTTATGCTAATGAGTCCATCATTAGCATATTTTCTGCCGCAAAATCTTATAGTGTAGACGTAGCCCATGTCTTCTTTTTGTCAGGATCCTGAACTGGACCGTCTCATGGTCCCATTTCTACTTCCCCTACCAATTCTTCCCAGTTTGTGAACAACAAGTTGGTTGGTTTCCTAAATACAAGTTTAGGACTATATAAAACACTAGACTATGTAAGGAATACTCTGAGTTTGTAGACATCTATTACTGCTTAAAAAGTCCTCTGCACATCAGGAAAGTATGTTCCCACACCTTCACTAAGGACCTTCTCTAGCTTTGAATATATTACAAGTATGCTTTCCCTCTGAACAAACATAGTGTAGTGCTTTCAGGACAAGAAGCAAGACTGAAATCCTGATAAATTAATTAATTTATCAATATTCCAGAGAAGTATTTGTAAGGGTAAAGATGTTAACCCCAGGGTTCTAGCTAAAATTAATTCCCTGTCATTGCATTCTGCTTGTCTAAATTCTCCCTGCAGATTTTTCTTCACTTCTTGACTGTATAATACAAAGCAAGACCACCTGCCAGATTCCAGTAAAGCTGTATCTGGCTAGAGCTATATCTGGGGAATTGATTTCGATAGGAGCAAGATCAATGGCCGAACTTCCACAGAATTGAGTGGGAATAGAATGAGGCCCTTGGGTTCTTTGAGATTCAGCTAGCCAGGGTGAGGGGGTTTTGCTCATGTGTAAAAGATTCCCACAGTTTCTGGACTCAGTGAGTCATGCTACCCCTGAAAATAAAATAATGGGAACTTGCTGAAGATTAAATACCTTAGTTATGAAACCAATGAAACTTCCCTCACCGTTCTCTGCTGAACCATACCCCAAAAGGCCAGACCCCTCTGCTTATCTTCTAAAGTGGAGGAAGAGAGGAAGGAAGCAGACATAGTGGCATTCTATCTTCGCCTTTAAATTTGCAAAGCACTTTGGAACCCATTGATTTTAATGGCAACTCAATCAGGCTCTAATTAAATGTAATTTAAGATCTGTCTCAGTTTCCTAATTTAGTCTATGTGACTGGCACTAATATGGCAGATCACCAAAGCCATGTGTTTGAGGCTTGCATACATGTCATTTTTTTTGAAGAACCCCTACAGTAAATAATGACTCACCTTAGTAGAATTATAGGATAATGTTTTAACTATGATTAACCAGACAGCTGACTTAATGCTTTAGGCACAGCAATACTTTCTCTTTCCTTCAGCTTCAAATACAAATTCATACTTTTCCAAATGTTCCTTTGGGTCAGTACTAGAAACTCCCTTCCAGTCCTTTTTGTTTATCCATTGCTTTCATATGATGTAGCAGGTTATTTCTACAATATATAATCACTTCCCTAAACTTCATTCATTGTCATGATTCCTGCCCTGTTGTGTGGTTGGTGTGGTTTTTGTTTTTGGCAGAAATGTTCATTGAAAACTTGAATTTTTTGGAGTTCTACTTACCTGGGCAAAATCTATTATGACGTAAATGATGCAAAGAGTAAAGAGGTCAGAAAACTCTGAAGATTAAAAAAATGGTCTTACAATGCTCAACATTTGGGTTCAATAAACAAATAAATAACAATAGTCTCCACAAACATTTTTGACATATTTATTCTGAATTATATGGAAATTACAAATTAGTTGGAGAAAAGTTTCAGCTTTTCAGAAGTGGTTCTGGCTATCTTAATCTATAACTATTATTAGGAGCAAACTACTGTATATCTGGAACATTGTTAACTGTTAATACCTGCTCTGAGATGCCCTTTCTTGAGTTGAACTTTATGCACTGATTTTGACACATTAAACATTATAACACGTGCTGATATCTATGATGAGTTCTGTTTGTAATTAAATTAACGTATCAACTGTGCTATGATTACAACCCTCATTCTTAGTGTTGTGGGTTTTAATTCCACTTTGAAGTACATCTATAACAGGAATAGGCAACTTTATGGTGTTACAGGGACACAAAACCCACAAAAGCCCTTTGGCAGACCATACTTTCTTTTTATAAGGATATGAATTGCATGACTAAGAAATGTTTGCTAAAATATATAATTATTTATATATTTATATATCAATTATAATTCATTATAATTAAACATGCATTAACAGTGTAAAACTGAAATGTCCTTAAATATAAATCCCTTATAACATAACTATAAAATAAACACAACACATCAAACATAAATCTTTCAGTAACTTTGTTTTCAATGTGCAGAAGAGCATAGGTTTAATAGATGGAAATAAAAAACAAAAAGTCTCTCTTAATGCTTTTTCTCTGCCACTTCCCATCATTACAGTATCTTGCTGGTCAATATGAAACTTGAGGGAGAGCTTTCCTGTGTGCTAAGAATGACATGTCAAGTTTTACAGCATCCAACCTCAGTAAGATGGAAGACTGTTTAATCTGTCAGACAATTCCTTTCCTTTCACTTGAAATGATTCAGGGTAAAAGCTGCTTTCACAAATAGTTGCTCCCCAAAATAGAATGCAATTTAAGCAACCATTTTCTCAGCTCTGGGAAATGGGACACAGAAAGCAGTTTTCAAAACTGAGTGCCCCTTTCATTCTTCTGTGTAACAAAGAATGACCACCCGGCACTGAAAACAGAAGGACTGTTGTCCAGGCTTGAGGAGGAAGGCTGAGGTTGTGGGGGTGAGGTTGGAGTAGCAAGGGGGGAAAGGGACACAGCCAAGCTAATTGCTGGCATATCTTTGTGGCGGAAGTCCAGTGCAGGTACTCCACAGGGAAGGCATCCAGTGACAGATAAATGACCTGGTAAAGGGCTTAAAAAGGAGGTGCTGATGAAGGAACAAAATGGTGTGGGCTTGGGGGCACCTATGGTTGTAACCCCCTTTCTTATAGCCCACTTTACCTCTTCTATGGGAGGGTGTATAGTAAAGTCCAAGCAATAGATTTGCTGGAGGGACCTGAAAGGAAAAGGGGGGGATCTGGTTAAAGACCCTCTCCCCCCCCCCCATTATGGTAAAGTCCTAGCAATAGAAGTGCTGGAAGGACTTAAGTGGAAAAAGGGGAGGAGCTAGTGGAAGCCTCTTGGGTAGCTACAGAATAAACAGGGTAAACCTGCACTGTACACTATGTGCTGGGTAGTCCCAAATATCTAATAATATTGTTGTGGCCCAACTGAATTAATATCAAGTGTCTCTTGTTCTTCTTTTAGTATAGTTTGACAAAGGATCGACTACAGTTTGCATAGTACTAGTTGCAGTTCAGAAGGCTGGACATTAACAACAGTAAAGTGTATTATTAAAAAGAGATCTAGTGAGATCTAAAAAAAAAAAATTTTTCAAAATCCTTAAAGCATTTGTTAAAATTAAGCAGTAGCATTTCAGTGTCAGTCACATACTTGCTAAATTCTGACTTGTGCTCTTGTAGTGACAATGGAAGTGCAGCACATGTTGTAAAACGGGTACAATCTAAATGCAACTGTGCACTTGCTTTTGGAAATCACCCATGTGAGGAACAAGGTCCTACACTGATTTGTTTATACCTTTGCAGAGTCAAATGATTCAGGGGTCTAGTTGTGTCAGTCAAAAATATGACATTGAAAAGAAAAACTGATTCTTCTAGTTTTCCCTGAAACTCTGTCTAATCAGAACTCAGGCGTTATACCAAAAGGCAACAATCTTTTTTGAAAATACAAAGAATCTCTCTAGGCATTTATCACAATTCAGCCATTACACTTGTGTGTTTAGTTCCAAATCACTATACTCTGCATCCACTTAATCAAGAACAGTCTCAGATTTGCAATAGCTCCGTGATCTGTTGCTACCTTGGATCAAGTTTGTAACTTTCATATGCACACTTATCAAATGATCCAAGTTACATGATTTTCCACACAATGACTCTTCAGTAATGCATTGCAATGTTAGACAATCCTTCCACTCCACTGTGCTTCAATAAACCCACAACCCCAACCTTTGTTCCATGCACAGTCGCTGGTCCATTCAGATCAACAGAGGATTTTTCCAAATCTCCAAAATCTGCAACAGCCTTCAGAGCTACACCAGAAATAGTTTATGTAACAAAGTTAACTTCATAAATTCTTTCTGCATGTTAAAATTACTGTCAATTGTTTGTATATATACAAGTATCTGACCTAACATGTGACACATCTGTACAAAAACAATCATGGATGATTTCCTTGGCTTTTCTTGAACAGGTTCATGCCTTTCTGAAACTCTTCATAAAACTGTACATCAAGAAAGAGAGAGTGTTTTAATTATTTTTTGTTGCCATTTTGGCATCACTAAATACTTTTACTATTTGTTACACGTTTTACTGTTTTGTCATCACTTGGTGGCTTTTTTAGCCCACACCCATTTGAAATCAACAGACCCTGAAGCAAGAAGCCTTCAAGTTTATACTGTGGCAACTCTGATAGGACACCTCTGCTGCCTTAAAACTTTGCTGTTTAGATCAGCAACTGGGCATCACCAATATATTTCTTGTTCTTTGCTTTGTGTCTGGGGTGTAATGACAGTTATATTCCTTTGTCACTACCATGATTTAGAAACATATGAGGCAATACGGCTTACCTCCATTTTTCAGTTAAAAAACGTTATTCAGGCTTCCACTATACATGGAACACTTAGATTACTCTACCTCTTTCTTTTATTCATGATAAAACTGTAAAGGAAGAAGACTAAGCCAGTGGCTTCTCCATATGTCACTCCTTTCTTTACTCACAGTGCAGAGGATATAGAGCTGACATTTCAGGATATTGAATTTTGTTGCATTCATCATACATGCAGTCCAAAGAAGTGCCCAACTATTCCCCCTAGTGATAGGTCTTCCACATTGAAACAAGCACTTAATATTGTCACAACAGACTAAATCATCTGTTAATAATTGATGGGCTTAATAAAATGATCTGGTGGGCCAGGTGCAGTCCCAGGCTGCAGTTGCCAATTCTTGATCTATAGGGCCTCTTGGGAGGGTTCTTGAAAATGGATGAGAGAAGGCACAGAAGTGTGTGGAATGTAAATTCTCCTAGGCCTCTCTTTAAAACACCTCATGACAAACCTTCTGTGATATAGAGGAGGCAGGATAGAGAATAGAAGCCAGCTTGTGCTCCCTGTCCACAAATACCAGCCCGTAATTCTGTATGCAAATGAACATCCTGTGTGAACCACTAGAGATTGCATTAAGATGCAGTGCAACAGAACAAAAATAGAATTTAATTGAAATTTCACTTAAAGCTTTAGAACAGGACTGGTTCCTAGATACATTTTTGAACAGTGGAATACAAGTCATTGCTCCTTCCTGGTCTCAGCCTTCTCTTCTTTTCTCCCTCTCCCCACTACACCACATCTCTTTTGCATCATCTCCTTTGTTCTCTTTACAAATGGGCATTGTTGGTGCTGTTACAATTATTTATTTAGCCATAAAAAGTTAGTAATTCATTACACTAGGCATTTTGGACATACGTGAAAATGCAATCAAACTTGTTTTAGTAGGAACATGCCTCTCAATGTCATCCTAACACATCCTAATGGTTCAGCCCTGTAGTCTGAATAACTAACATAGTATTCATAGAAAATATGAATGTTTATACTGTCTTTGTCTCAGTTAAGCATGACACTGTTCATAAGTCCTATCAGTGCACCTGCTTTATCACTGACATACTAATTATTTTTAACTTCATTCCACTTCATTTTTAGAGTAGGCTCAATTGAATATTTTGTTACTGATAATAAATGTTATTTATAAATAACATCTTATTGTTGGCAGTGTCTTGTATAAACAAAGAATTTTCTCACTTGTCTTTACTCTTTTCCTGTTTGAGTTGGTTTATCTGAAACATAAAGCTCTCAGCAAAAATATTGACTTCTTTTATCTATACTAGCTGAGCCCTGCCTCATGGCTGCAGTGCAGTGGGCTAAGGGGCGGCGGCGAGGTGGAGCGGGCAAGCGGGCAGCATGGTGGGCAGGCATGGAGGAGGGCAGGGCATGGGAAGCCCTGGGGGACACTGGCTTGGAGGGGCCGAAGGCAGGACAGGTGAAGCACAGCGGGGTAGGGTCTTACCACCAGCCCCACCATTCACAGCATCTGCTGCTTCTCTTTGTCCCCGGGCCTGATGTGCCACTTGGATAAGTCATTGTGCCACGGAAGCAGCTGCTTGATGGACTATAAGGTGCCGCCCCCTGCCATGCTCTGCTGTCCCCGCCGGCCCCACCTGCCAAACAGGCTGTCCCTGGGATGCAGGAGCAGTGCTGGGCCCTAGCCTGCAAGCTGCCCACCCCAGTGAGCTCAGGTCTGCATGGTACCTGGCCAGTTCCCCGCTGCACCTGCTGGTCACTTGTTGGGAAGGCTCCAAGCCCTGCCCCAAACCCCTGCCAATGGCGACCCAAGGGAGGAGCCCCTGTCGCGCTCATCACTTCTCACTTATTCTGGCATTTTCTACAAACTTCTCAAATGTTCTTGGTGAAAGACAGCGTGACGGACACTTCTCCTTTTAGAATAGTATAGATTACAGGCAAAGGGCGTCTGACCTAGGAATGAGTCCAGTCTCAGTCTTACTGCAATATTTAGAAAAACTTTTGCCCCTACAGATGATAAAAGGCTTGTCTTCTGATTTCTTACAAAGATTGCATCAGGGAGAAGGTAGAGGTATGCTAATTAAGTTCTCCCTGTTTTAAAGGAGCCTTTCATGCCTTTGAGCCATTTACAGTTTAATATTAGCCCTTTGATTGGCAGTAATTTGTTTGAAAATGCTTGTCCAATTTAAAAATGAACCATACTATATCCATGCACAAGGCCGGAACCCTCAATACCTGACTGGTCCCAAACCAGGGAATCTGCCATACCGGGAGAGGTCAATTCCGGTCCCTATGCTGCCACTGGCTGTGGGGCTCTACTCTGACAGCAACAAAGAGGCTGGCATTGACCAAGTGGGGCCTTGGAGGGCACTCAGGGGAAGAGGCAGCATGGTTGTGGATCCTCGTGGCCCGGGGTCAGTAGCACAGCCCCGCAGGCGTGCACCAAGCCCCATGGCCACATGGCTGCACTTTGGGCCTTTGCCACTGGCCTCGGGGCTGTACCCCTGTCCATGGGGCTCTGCAGCTGTCCTGCCTCTTCCCCTAAGTGCCCCCAGTCCTGCTCCTCCCCTTCTCTCCCTGAGTTTGAGCACAGCAAATGAGCTTTTTGCCGTGCTCCAGAAGCTGTAGGAGGGCGGGGGAGGATCTGCTGAACATGGGGCCCAGCTTTTCTGTGTGAGTGCTTCAGCCCGGGACCATCCACAGGGATGCGGGACCACAGATGGTGCCAGGCTGTGGAAGTTCAGACTATACTGATCGAACCTGAATACACAAATTGTGAGTCTTATTCAGCCCTTTTCCTGCCCTCCTCTTGTTAGGCATTGATGTATCCCTTTGAAATTAATGGGATTTTTGGCTGAGTATAGAGAATCCTAAATAAGAACATACAATAGAACTATCAGGAACTTGTACAAATCCATATCAAAACAAACCTTTTTTGGTGTGGTTACCTTAGACCACCATTTTTTAATCCTAAAATTAACTAGTGGATCACAGGAATGTTCCAACTGCCCTGACATTCCTATGGATCTTGTTCTAGATAACCCATCAGAGCAGGTATGCAGAGAAGGAGGGCCTTGTGGTATCCTTCTTGGTCCTAACCTGTCCATATGGGGCTCCTTCAATGTCCCTGGTCTCCGGTGTCATTTAGAAGTCTCCTGTGACATGAGTTAATGTTCCTGAGCACAGTTAGGGGAGGGAAGAATGTATTTCCCAAACCATTGTGGGTGTGAAAAGTTAAAGAAGGTGTATATATAAACTAAAGATTGTGGAGAGGATAATGTCTGAGCAACCTTTTCCATTTGGGCTGTGTATCTGAAAGTGCATTATTAAATGTGGCTCCAGAAAAATTAATTTCCCTAATAATAAATGTGCCTTGAAGCAAAACAAAAAAATTGTCAAGTAAGAGTTACTGCACTTTAACTGATTTGAAGACATGTCAGTCATGTTATAATTGGTTCTAATTAACACTCCCACAAGCTGTAACATTCTGTACCTTCACAAGAGTTACACTCACATAGGTGAGAGAGTTTTTTTTCTTCTCTTCAAACTCAGTTAATAAAAATGGGAAATTTTCCAACCTGAGGCTGACAACCAAGAGCCCTATGAATCACAGACAAATAGTTCCATTCCAGTACACACTGTCTTTTAGAAAGTAAGCTGTGATCTTTGTAGATTTGGGCTTTGTCTTCACTGGCAATTGAGCAACAAAACTTGTAATTCGCAAATGCTTAGCGCCTCTGCCCCACTTCCCAAGACAAAAGTTTTGCCATAGAAGTGTTGATGTAAATAGTGCATTCTTGGCAGAAGCACTCTCCTGTCCACAACACAAACCCCACTCATAAGGGGTGGGAAGTATTTTATTGGCAAAATTGCGGAAAATATGCTGCTTGACTATTAGCAAGACGGCTGTGTCACTAAAATAACGTGCCATTGAGTAATACTGAACCCCCTTTTAACTGGCCCTGTATTATCCAGTGTATCTCATTTCATTAAAGGTACCGTGGTGCAGGAATGTGAACACGTAACCAGTTACCCAGTAAACATCTCCTTAACAATTAACAGGTACCTGGGAACAGTTTCCCACCCATGGCCCACTAGGGCAGAGTGCTACTCTAGTCCCACCGGGCCTCTCCGCAGGCTGGGAGATGAGCAACTGAAAGGGCCATTGAATGTAATTCATAAAACTTCTGTAGGGTTAATCTAGTATATGTATGAAAGCAAAGTCTGACCAAATATCTTTGGTGATACCATGATTATTTAAAGGTTTAAAAATATTTTAAAGACATTTGTGTCTAAAATGGAAGATGTTAAATTTCCTGGTTCCAGTAGTATAATATTGGGATATAGAATAAAGTCAGCAAGAGGATAGAATTGACAGTGGGGGGACTCTGGGTGCAAAGTTCTCACCTTATAAAACCTTCTGACTTATCAATCCCCTCACCTGATTAAAAAAAAAAGGAGCTAATTAAATAGAAATTGCTACTTTCCTTTGTGGACACCAACATGAACAGGAAAAGCAGGTAGAAGTAGTAAAACAAATAGTTAAAGGGATCAATCTTTGTGCATGCAAAACAGTGGTTTCAGTGAGAGTTATGTGTAAAGGCTGCAAGATTGGACTGTTGGTGCTGCTCTTTGTGAGGAAAACCCCCCCATCAAAATCACCCACATTCTTACAAGCGTTTTTCAATCAGGGCCTGATCCAATTTCGGTTGAAATCATTGGTAAGGCTCTCATTGATTTCACAGAGTGTTGGATCAAACCTTCAGATAAGAACAATTAGGTATCTGCTAATGTATGTTACTAATTTGTTGCCAATCAAACATTTGTTTTCTTCTTTGTGATGTAGTTCATTTGTCTAGAGTCAGAATGGGACATGTATTTTGCTAGATACTTTTGATTTGTATTAGGTAATAACTCCATCCAATTATGCATTTTATTAATCTGAAAGGGTGATTGTGCACAATTAGATTTTTAACCTGTCTAAATATTTGCTGCATGCATAATTACTAGTACTGGAACATGAAAAGTAAAAGTTTGTAACTAAATGCTTATTTTAAAATGCACAACAGATGCATGGCACTTTTGACTATCTAACCCATAATGCTAGTTAAATGTTGGTCTTTGTGGAGGAATGTGTAACTAATTTGCACTGTATGTTTTCAGACTTAAGTGGATATTTTATTTAGATCACTAAAATTCAGGAGTTTAAAGCAATCTTGAGTTGAAATAAAAAGTAAACTAAGAGTATCTTATAATGTCATATAGCACTCTGTAATTTATACATAATATTAATTTTCTGTTTGGCAGCTATGAGAATAATTCTTCCTTACATGTGTATATCAAAGTATTTCAGTAAAATAGAGTAAGATCTGCTTAGCTGATTTTTCAGAAATATGTAAGTGGAATCAGAATTTGTTCTCTTTTTAATCAAATAAATTGGTTTTTGTTGAATGACAACAGAATAGTTTTTAATTTGTTTCAAATGATCTCCAATGCTTTTTGTTATTGGAGTAGCTTGTAAAGAAAAAAAAAGGCTGTGTTTGAATTTCAAATGTCTGGTCCACCAAACAGTTGAAAGACTATTTAAATGTGCAAAGTTACACTTCATGTTTTGAAACTATTCCTATTTGCAAAAGTCATAATTATATAGCTGTGGCCATTAAAAAAAATTAACAATTTCAGGTAAATGCACAACATGTGAGTGGATGTGGTTTACTGTCTCTTGCAAACTCCTGTGATATAAAAATCATACATAATGTATCCAATCTGCTTTTAAAAATATACTTAATTTGAAGAATTAAAACTGCAGAAAGCCTGCAACTGTTATGCGTTCTGCACATTTATATTAATTCCTAAAATGTAATGGCACATGTTATTCATGTATAACTTGAAGTATATCTAGCCATAGAGACTATTTTAATGACTAATTTATTGAAAAGTGATTGCATTGCAATTTTAAATTGCAAGTCTTGATTTCATATGGGCAGCTCATGTTAGTGGGTATCTCACATACTCCCATAAGGACTCTCATTTACATTATGTATGTCAGTATTCTACTCCCTGAGAACTGCCATTGCACCTCTTCGTATTTTTTATCTTCTGGAGTGAAATTCCATTCTTTCTTAACTTCTACCTCTGTATCTGATTATCTTGTTTACTGCCATAATCTATGTATTTTATATCAGAAAGCTGTGTATGTGTGTGTGTATTCCTAGAGTATATTCTTAGTAATATCTAGCTATATATCTAGCTAGCTAGGTAGCTATCAGAGATTACAAAAATATATGCGATTAAAGGGATCCACCTTTTACCCTAAGGCTACATCTACACTGCAGTTTTTTTGTGCAAGAACAGCTGTTCTTGCACAAAAACTTGTGGAGTGTCTACACTGCACGTGTGTTCTTGCGCAAGTAAATTTACAGTAAAGCAACAGAACAGAGGGCTTCTTGCGCAAGAGTTATTCCTCTCCCCATGAAGAATAAGCACTCTTGTGCAAGAGCTCTTATGCAAGAAGGCAGTGTGGATGGGCAACAGGGGTTTCTTATGCAAGAGACCCCTATGGCTAAAATGGCCATCAGAGCTTTCTTGTGTAAGAGAGCATCCATACTACCATGGATGCTCTTGTGCAAAAGCACATGGGAGTGTGGACGTGCTCTTGCGCAAGACCTTTAGCGCAAGAACTCTTCCGCAAAACTGTTCTTGCACAAGAAGTCTGCAGTGTAGACGTAGCCTTATGGTTTGGTCAAGTTCCAGTCCTTTTTATGAAGTGGAATGAATTTCTATTTTTGAGTCATAATATATGCTCAAGATTATACATAAATATTCAGCAAATGTTATAACTTAGAAAATGGAAATTCATTCCGTCCCCTAAAAATGACCTGGAACTTGACCAAACATAGGGGTAAAAAGTGGGTCCTTTAACCACATATATGTATGGGGGGAAGGATAGCTCAGTGGTTTGAGCATTGGCCTGCTAAACCCAGAGTTGTGAGTTCAATTCTTGCAGAGGCCATTTGGGGCAAAAATTTGTCAGGGAGGGTACTTGGTGCTGTGAAGGCAGGGGACTGGACTTGATGACCTTTCAAGGTCCCTTCTAGTTCTAGGAGATAGGCAATCTCCATTAATTTAACATATTTGATTAAAATATCAAGCTATTTTTCTAGTAGTGATAATTGGATGGTATGCATTTTGCCAAATGGTTAGAGTACTAGGCAAACACAATGGTAGTTTTTGAAATCTTTACAGATGCCTTGGAAAACTAAACAAGTATATGTAATGTCAAGAATGTTAAACCAATGATCTGAATGCAGACAATATGGTATATTGGTAAATACTCCTTCTGGAGTTACAAAAAGCGACACATGAAAACACATGTAAACTCTGCTCATGTTTCTTCTGAGAGTAATTGTTTCCCTATGAACATAAATTGTTTTCAGAATATGTGGATGATAAAATTTCTTTCTGTAGAGTTAAGGGGAGAGCCAAATATTTATATACATCTATTAAAATAAATCAAAACCAAGCCCTGCCTCTACAAACAATGGAGTCAGTGAACACAGAATCCTCAACTCCTTTATGGAATATTCATGCTCAGTAAATCCCCGTTTGTGTACCATCATTCTTTAAATAGAACTCAAGGGATATTGAGTAAATGCTGTGGCTGAGATGATAAGATTCAGGAAAAGAAATGTGCAAACAATGATGTACATTTTCCCTGAGAAGTAAGTTATATCAATGCTAATAAGAATGCCATCTATTTTTAATCAGTAATTTCGTGTAGAACTAGGATAACTACAGGTTGAGTACATTTAAGATTGTGTTTCCTGGTGTTTTGCTGCATAAAGAATAAAGAGGATTCATTTAAGATAGGTGTAGTGTCAAGCAGTTTATTTGCATGATAATTGTTTTGAATTTTTGTATTTTTACAGGCATCTTATGCCAGCTGCCAGTCTTTTAAGTAATTTCATGTATATAACCTCAGAGACAATGTTCAAAGCACGAACATGTAAAAGAATTGTGTTAAAATGGATTGACAAGTCAAACAGTATAGAGACTGTTTAAAGAGAGAGATTAAATTATTGGCAAGACGGGGCAGGGGGCTTGGAGTACTACTGTATCAAATGTCTTTTTCTGGCCTTATAGTAACCATATAGATTCTGCACACCTGAAGTCAAGTCTCAGATTCTAGACTCTTTGCTGGCAGTGGGTAAAATTTTGTGGAAAAAGCTGAGATTTATATAGATTTAGTAGAGACTGGTGTGTTAAGCAGCATCTGGCCATCTGGAGTAAGATGATTTGAAGCAATCCAGAGCCTTTCTGCAGATAGGAATGAGGATTGAATATGAGTAAAGGCATCAGCTAGTCATGGAGATCCAGGAAGGGGGGAAGGAGGGAACAGTGAATTATCCTTGGACAAGAGTTCTATAACATAGCCTACAGTGTAGTGCAGCTGTAAATATTCTTTCTGTCAGCATCATGCTGCCGGGCTCTCCCTAATGACTGTGTGATCTTTGGAACCTCTTTCAAGGGACTAATTAGAAACTTTGGAGCTAGAAACACATAAATACACCATGTTCCATCTGCTATAACTCACACTGACTTCTCATGTGTGGTGTTATTTTTGTTACTAGAGGAGGGAGAATGTAGAAGAATCTGAATGCCCTGAGCCCCGTTTCCTACTACCCCATCTACTTCCTCCTAACCCATGGAATGCAAGCCTCATGGAAGCCCAGTAGAAGAGGTTTCACTGGGTGACGGGGAAGCATGTCGTTATGGTGGTTTTTCCAACATGTGGCCAAGATGAGCTTTGTAGAGGATAATCTGGCCCTTTCAGGATGGTTTCTTCATTGAAATTAATCCACCCAACAACCGTTTCCTCCAAAAGTACATACATTGCTCACAGTTCATGGAATGTTTAAGTTAGTTGAGTCTTCATTTTTTTACCATGTTAGTAATCTCTCATGTTAAGAAGTACCTGGATTGCTGTGAGCTATGTTGGTTATTGTCTTTGCAGAGTACGGTATGTTTCAAAAAGATAGCAGCATTATGTGCCACACTGCGTGGAGTTATAGTATGTTCTATCTGCTAAATGTTAGAAGACAATGGTTCCAAACCTTTTTATACTGCGGACTGGACAACCCAATCGCAAACTTTTGGTGGACCGGTAATGTTTTATTTGCATATTAATTATGATTAATTTTAAGAGGCCAGGTGTTATTTTACATCTCATCTGTATGCATACAATACATGTCATAATGGATCAGAGTTTGCAGATATCTACGATACACACACACACACACACACACACACACACATGCACACACAAAATCACAGAAAGAATTCCCCTTTGGTTGCTGGGTGGAACAGTCCCTTCCCCAGGGGTGACTGGTGCCTGCAGACGGAGAGGTGCAGGGAGGGTCAGCCACAGGGACAAGGGGCATGTGGAGCACCCTATTTAACAGCTAAAATGTTGTCAGGGGCATAGGAGCTGGTGCCCCCAAATACTACCACCAGTCATCTCTGCCCCCCCGTCTTCTGCCTCATGGAGTGGTGGAGCTGCCATTGTATCTCCCTTGTCCCCTTCTGTACAAACCTCCCCATCTCTATCCCTTCCCTGGTCATAACACCCCTGCTCCATCCACCCCATAAGTATCTCCTAAATCCCCCAACCTTCCTTCAGCACCTCCTACACCCCCCTCCTGCCCCCTCCTCACACACCCCTGTTCCCTTTCACCCCTTTATCTATACCTACCCCCTCTTCTGCCCCCTCCTCCCCATCCCACTCATGCTGGGAGCTGGGCCCTGGGCAGGGACTGCAGCCAGCTCCACTGAGAGAAGCCCAGGGCCAAACCTTCCCTCTGCAGCCCATGGGCCCTGGGGCCCACTCCTGGAGGGAAAGGGGGTTCTCTCTTACCTGCCCCCCAAGCACTGCCCACCCTGGGGCAAGGGCTGGGCTGGCCAGGGGCTGGCCAGGCTGGGGGTGCGGCCCTGGAAGATGCTCCTGGGGAGCAGTGGGCCTGGCCCTGCAGGAGATTCCCCTCCCTGCTGCAGCCCAAGTGACTCCTCGGGGAGTCACTTCCAAGGCCAAACCCAGGCATGGCTGCCAGAGCTCCTGTAAACTGCTGCTGAGTCCTAGTGAGCAACCTGCTGCACTGCAGTGGGCCGCAGCCCGGCAGCCAGCGGTTTGTGGCCCAGTACCAGTCCATAGACCAGTGGTTGGGAACCACTGTTGTAAGGAACATTACTTTACTGTTAGTGGTAGTATGTAGCAATGCAAATGAAAGTTTTACTTTCCCTCTTCTTCTATCAGAAACTTCAGAAAACATCAGGATTGTCTTGAGTTCCTCACCAAGCAATTAATTAATGTATCCTTGTCAGGTACCTGAATATATTGGTGTTAATCATTTGTTATTGTTGACATGAGCACTTTTCTTTAAACCAGACTGGAAAAGCAGCTCATAGATATGGTTATACCACAAATGATTGGAGTAAGCAGTTACCATATATCATAAAGGTAGATACTATTACTTAATTCTATGAATTAGCTTCCTACAGTGGATTTTAAAAAGTGAAATTGAGAGTTAAAGCTATTTTTAATTAATAATACTTGAATATTGAGAAATAGGTAAGTAATTATTCTGCTTTGCACCCAATAAATGTTTCAGCCACTTGTAAGATTTAATGTTTTCACCCATATTTACCTCAGATTTAAGAAAGTATTCTAATCTAATTCCAGTTTCTTAAAACTGGACTCTACAGCCTCCCTTCCTCTTCCCAGGATTCACCTGCCACCTTCAGTTGGGCTGGAAGCTAAAGCAAGAGCATGCCCACAAGGTGCAGATAGTAGTTGGTGCTGTCTGAGGAGGGGCTGGCATGAGTTGATAACCTGGTGTCTCCAGTCCCCATGCTCTAGACTAGCCTGGCGGCGGCATTCACAGGCAATGATCACTGGAAAGGGAGGAGGGAGAGAAGCAGAGTGTGTTGTCTGTTTGTCTGAGTGAGCCAGGCTGGGGGAAATGCCCGCCCCTCTTTGTGCTGTGTGTGCGAGATAGAAGTCAGGTTCTACAATGAGCTGCATGCCCTGAGCTTTAAGGCCACTGCTTCCGCCCCCTCCCAGGCCAGGCTGGGATGCCAGGCCGAGCTCCTATCCAAGTAATATGGGGAGGGAGGCAAAGCGAGAGCGGGTGCTACAAAGGTACCTCTACCCCAGAGTGAAGCAGCCGCCCCACATTGGATCCATGGCTTAAGTAGCGTTTTGGTGCCAGTCATATGTGAGTGTCAGCCCCTGGAGCAGCTTCCCCAGAGATGGGCTATTTCTGCAGCAGGTGAGTGAGCAGAGCCAAGGAGAAGAAAGAAGGGTGGAAAATAGGATGTGACCTGGCTCAAAGCCATGCTGCCCCCAGTTCTCTGCAAGTGCCCTGCTGTAGTTACACATGCTGGGGTGGGCTGCAGACAGTGCCTTGCCTCTACCCACTATCCGGTTCCGCCGCCTCTGCAAGCAGTAGCCAGACTTTGGGCGTCTGGGTAGTACTTCTGACTTGACACTGTACAGGCCCTTTCTTGACCTGACTTTCCAGTCAAAAACTGGACACTTGGCAACCCTGCATGAAACTGAGGAAACTTGTGAATTCAAGATAGATGCTCCATTTTTATCTCAGCATAAATCAGGTCAGAATTTCATATTATGTGCTACATAATTTAAGAATAATGTTTTCCATAAATATTAGTTATGATCAGAGTAACAGAGGTCCTATTTCACAAGAAAAGACTAAAAAGATTTTAGTTTGTTTATTCTGGCAGGTTGAGACAGTGTATGACTGCTCTCAACACAACAGGCAGGTAAATACTAGGTAGAGCGAAGAGATGGACAGTGTTGACAGATGAACAAATGGGAATAAATTAGGCTAAATATTAGAATATTTCTAACCATCAGAGGACCATCTTGCCAATTAGAAGTATTTGAAGTAAAGGCCCAGATTCACAAGTGGATTTAGGTGCCTAAATATGACCACCAGTGAAGTCATTAACAACAGCAAAAATGATCTCTATATTTAGACTGTCATCTTTAGATTTCAGAAGAGATGACGGGGCAGTGGAGTATCTCTGAAGTTACCAGAGTTAGTCCAATTTTAAATTGATATTACACCTATTAACTGATAATATGTCACCATTTGTTTTTATACGTGTCTTCAGGTTTAGCTGTATGCTTAACAAGGAATGACCCTTTGTTAAACTCAATGCCACCTGATGATCTATGTGCCAATCACTTACACATTTCTTAGGAGCATTTAGCCCCTGATCCAGAAAGTCAAATAAGAATGTGCAATTTTAAGTAGGGGAGTAGCTCCCTTGTCTTCAGCTGGACCACTTACGGGCTTTATTAGATTAGAACTAGTTCAGTAAATCTAGTAATACAATGAAGTCCATGAATGTCTGTGGATATATTGAATGCTAAGAAGAGGCTTGTAAAGTGGGACTTCTGGAATTTATGACAAGAAACATAAAGTTCCCCACATAGTTGCCTCTTCATTTAGAAACACCCCTGGTATCTCCAGTGACATTTCTGCTATTGATGTCCTCGTGAGCACTTTGCCATCTGGTGCCTGGCTGATGCTGTAATGGGAACACATGCTGCGCTGAAAAGTTGCTTTATATTACCCACTGAACTGTGCCACTGTGATTTGGGTGATATATTACAGCTTGTCACTTGCCCCTTGTAATTCTCAGTCAGTTTTTCCCCCCACTTAACTAGCATAGTAGGTTTATGATATGTAGTTGATTTAAATGCAGGTCCCCTCTCCACAATCTCTAATACCTCATCTGCCTTCAAGTGGTTTGTTGGTGGTGGCAGGTTTTTTGCTTTGTTTTGTTTTTAAATTTTATCCTCATCATATATTATAGCTGTGCTTTTTTTAGCATGGCTATTAATGGGTTTCTGTCAATTTTTTCCATTGTAGACTTCTGCTTTTAGAGTTTTATAACTTGAATGTGAAAATTCTGTGTGGGATAAAATTTGATATGGATGATCTCAGCCTATGAGAATAAGTTTACTAAGTACAGAAACAAGCCAAACCAAAGAACTCTAGCTATGGTCTGGTTTTTCAAAATAAATAATGATCTTGGATCCATCAATTTCTGACTGTTCATATTGAAGACAATAGACAACTTCCAGATCATGAAGTTGCAGAAGTTTGCAGGACACTCATGATTCACTCGAAAAGGAAACGATATGATGCACGCTCAAACACTATATGAGAGCTAATTTGGATCACAGCAGAGATTTGTGTCTAAGAGCTATGGTCGTTTTCTCTGATTTTGTGAGCATCTGAATAATTACCACATTAATAATATGAAAGCTATTAAGAAGTATTGGAAAAAAATAATCAGGAAATTGAGGGGTGACCAGAAAACATGCATTGTATGGCATAGAAATGTTGCAAGCTCTGATGCCTTCCCTGTCACTTGATATGGGGAATGTCTGTTGGACTGGGATCAGATGATCTTTTCCTCAAACATAAAACTGCAGACACTCAATTAAGGGATCTGGGATGGTGATCTGAGGTGGGGCTGGTGGAGCCCAGCTGTGGGGAGGGGTGTGTATACACGCATGCACAGATTGCCTGGGGAAGCACACAAATTGCAAGACATGATATTTATAACTGCCTGAATGACTACTAACTCCTACCAAAAATATATATTTTCCTGTTTTAAAAAACTAGGAAATTCATTGGTGAAAACTCCAGAGTTAAAGTTGCTTGGCAGTAACTTGCAAAATGCTGAACTGAGCAAAACTCAAATTTCTGAAAGCCATGTAATGCACACTTAAGGTTGCCCATGCAACCTTAATTCTCCTCTCTTTCAGCAATGCTCCAATATACCCTAATGACATTCAGACCTGTTAATTATGTATGCCCCAAAGCACCCAGTATTCACTCCCTCCGTACCATTGTAATAATCATTGTACAAATTATGCCTTGGGAGTATAATTTGAAAGTTGATAGCTCACTGGGAAGTAATAGCATGGCAAAATATATGTAGCAATGGTATATGTAAAGCTGTGATTTATATATATATAAAATGAGAGAAAGTATCATGAGTTTTCGTGGGTAAAACCCACTTCTCAGGTAAGTGTGTTTATCTTAATTTACATGTAAGTAGTAAACAGGAGATGAAACAACCTACATTGCAGCAAACATATGGGAGAAAAAGGAGCACGGAGCCTCATCACCACCAGATTCCTTGTCTCTTTCTTTATGGTATGGACAAACTTATTTGGAGGGGAATTTACTCTGAGAGTCAACTTCCAAGGTTCACTGGACTAAAAAAAGAAAAGGTCAAAATACCACATTTCTTTCTCTTAAAAAGATAAAGGCACAAGCACCTTTGACCTCTGGGAGAGATTCTGACCAAAGAAAGGATCAGACATCATCTTGCTGGAACTGGAAGTGAGACAGGCGATCTTAAACAAAGCCTTGAACCAAAACTTGGTAAATGGCTTTAGAATTTTAGATGCGTGGATTCACTTTTATTTTCTTGGACCATTTCTAACTTTACCGCTTATGTTAAAATCCTCTCACATTTTGTTAATAAACCTGTATTACTGTTAATTTACCAGTCCAGTGTGTGAAAACCACTGATGGGGAGCCTCCTGTTTGCTGACTGCACATAGTTAGTCAGGGTGAGCCGCTGGCAGGTCAACAGATGCTTTGTTCGCCTGAGAATCCACCAGCACAGCCATTCACAGCTCCCTGTGGACGTGGTTCACCATCCCATGCCCGCACTGCTTCCTGCAGCTCCCATTGGCCAGGAACTGCAGCCACTGGGAGCTGTGAGAGGCTATGCCTATGAACACTCAGGTAAACAAAGCATCTTGCGACCCACTAACCCTGAAGAACTGCATCTGGCCCACGGGCCGGAGGTTCCCCACCCTGGTGTAAACTGAACTGTTTGGTAACACCAATTAAAGTAACTATTGAATATTGACTCTTTACAGGGGCAATGAACCTTAATATAGGAATTATCCAGGAGAGGGCAGAACAGTGTAGAACTTTTTTTGAAAAGTGAGGATTCAGAGTGTGTTGTGGTCACCCTGCAAGTGGTAACCAAAGCTTATGGAAGGCAGAGTATGACTGGAGTATTGCTGGCAAACTACTAGGGTCAGAGCTGCTAGACCAGGGTTTGCAGCTACATACAGACCTTCAGGGTGCAACCTGCATACTGGTAGGCTGATTGTGAGTGTCTCAGGTTGGGAGCTACCGCAAGAAAGTGTTGTGAGGCACCGAGGTTACAGGCCATACAGTGACACGACCCTTTACAGGTCTGGATTGTTCCAAAATAGTACAAGCGCTTCACGTTCTTTTACAGGCCATTCACTGTCACCCCCAGGATTCCATTTAACACTACTGAAGGACAAAAAATAAATAGTTGTTGTGCACCTTTTCTCTGCTCTTCTGCAGCTGGCGATTGCTAATGGGAATTATTTGGGTGCTCTGCAGGTGCAGTCTACACAAAATGATGAATGCAGTAGTTAGCCATGTGTTGTGGTATGAAAACAGGTGTAAAACAGAGCTTCTTACAATATGAGAAGATGTATTTTTGCACCCTTCGATGTGTGTGAGCAAAGGGAAGAGCTCAATGTGTACCTAAAGAATTCTGTGCGTCATTGCAATGCACAATTGCACACACAATACACATATAATTAGCAGGACACAGTGATTGTCCCAAAAGGCAATAGCAAGCTGGGATAAAAGAGCAGCCTAAAAGTTTATTATCTGCATGCACTCTAGGATAGATAGTGTGATTTGTGTCAGATGTGGCTCTAAGGGATGGTGGAAGTAGTAGTTAGTTATACTTGGTATGTTTGTGAGGTCTTTGGATTATTCTGGATTACTTTTTATTACAAAAGATATAGCCAGCAATGAGGGAATGAATTGTAAAAGGAAATAAAGAGACTGTACTTTTCAGCAGCTGTGGGGTAGGTAGGTAGGTATGTGGGTTAACTATGTGCTGAAAGAGAACAAAGTGAAGGATGTATGGGCAAACTGAATAATTTTGCTTAACTCAGTATTCTGCAAGGTGATGGCGTACCACCAAGCCATTTCAAGACTCAGTAACGCTACATCTACACTACAAGGTTTTTGCACAAAAACAGCTGTTTTTGCACAAAAACCTGCGGAGCATCCACACCTCAAATGAGCTTTTGCGCAATTAAATGGGCAGTTGAACGGCAGAACAGAGGGCTTTTCCCACCAAAGGGAAACCTCCTTTTCTGAGGCATAACTGTTTTTAGCGCTATAGTTATTACTCAAGAAGGCAAGTGTGGATGCTCCAGAGGGAAAAAGCACAGGTGCTCTGATGGCCATCTGTGAATGGCTATCAGAGCTTTCTTACACAAGAGCATCCATGCAGTGTGGATGCTCTCTTGTGCAAAAGCACATCACTTTTGCGATGTGCTTTGAGGTGTGGACGTGCTCTTGCGCAAGAAGTTTTTGTGCAAAAACTCTTGCACAAAAGGCTTCTTGCACAAGAAGTATGTAGTGTAGATGTAGCCTAAGTGTAGTTTTTTGCCCTCAAATTGTTATATCTCTATACAACACTGTGAACCCAATGAGGCACCAATGGTGATAAGGATTTTTGAGGCACCACTGAAATATAAACCATAAATAAAATAATATTTATTATAATAGTCATTCTCTAACTCCTAATTATGACTTTTTTGCAGCCAAATCAAATTTCCTTTCCAATCTAATTGGTCCCCACTGTCTTCTCTCTCTTCCAATATTATGAATAACATCTGCAGGAGGTAAAAATTACAATGACAATCATTAAATCCCCAGACTAAGGAGAATCAATGAATAACAGATGCAGTTAGCCTGATATATCATTCCATGATATAGTGCGTTATGGGCTTGGCTTTTCTATGAAGCATCTGACATAGGCCACTGTTTGAGATATGCTATTGGTCTAGAAGTACTATTGGAATGTTTTAGCATAACACTTGTAATGGATTGGCTTATCACCTCTCATGGAAATACTCAGAAAAATGGAAATCTTTCCCTCATCCCTCTCTCTGCAGAATGGGCATAAGGGCTGACCCACAACTTGGAGGAGCACCCTGAACTCCACACCCTTAATCCCTGGTAGTCCAATGTACTGGGGACTTCTGGACTCAGTACCCCAGGATGCCTGAGAGGAAGGGTAGGCACAGAAATAATAATAATAATAATAATAATAATAAAACAACCTGAGGACCCACTCTCCATCTTCCAAGTGGGGGGGGGGGGTATTATTTTATACAGCAGGTGGATGTGTTGTCTTTTCTGTTTAACCTATCTAGGACCAGAAGAGGACAAAAATATTTGTTTTTACTCCCTCTTCCTTTGTGCAGACCTGTGGAGAGGCTTCCGCAGGATCGCTGGGGAGGATCCACAGCAAACAGACTAATTCTTTCCACTTTTACAGTACCTTACATTTAACAATCTCAAGGTGCTGCGCTCACTTGGATTAATTTAAGCCTTACAATACATTTCTTGAGTTGCCATAGAAAATCATTCAGGGAACCTTAAATTTCATTCTGCGAGTCTTGCTAGTAACTCAGAGTAAATTAAAAAGTGCTACCAAAACAATCAATAGTGCAGAAACTGTTGTTCATATTTATTTTTAATAAACCTCATATATTCTAAAAACAAGTACGAAAATCCCTTCCAAACCAAGAGCAGCAATGATTAGCTGTGCTGCATTTGTACCTTGACAGTAACATAGTGGATGTTTTATTTGCTCTATTACATCTAACGAGAATTCCATGTGGATTATAAAACAGCATGACCAATGAATCGGAATGTATTGATCAGGCCTCTCCACTGGTCAGTAATCATTTTGTTTTCTTAGTTTTTATGCCCCAAAGAGTGGGAATGAAAAAATGGTTTAATTAAAATGTGACAAATATGTCCCCTTCAATCAACATCTAGTAACCACGAAGATAAAGATCTTAAAAAAATGAGGTCCAATGGCTTGTCATAGGAAATGTGAAATGATGAATGATATCGGCAGTTGTTTCATAATCAGGCCCTGAAGATTAATATTAAGCTGTTTTGCTTAATTTAGGTTTTTTTTCATATTGAATTTGGATAAAATCTTTTTAAGCAATCTAGTACAGTTTTCAGGGTCTAGCCTTTTAAAAAAAGACTTCTAATTAAACCATCTGTGTTTCATTTAAGCTAAATGATTAGAAACATCTAGTAATTTTGAGTTAAGAAAGTTTTTCCTAAATTAATTAAAGTCTTTCTTCATATCAATAACCTTCATGAACAGTCACTATCTAATTTTACCCTTTTCATTTACAAGTCCCTGAATAAATGGGACACCTAGAGTAATGTTTCAGCTGGTTTCCCAGCATCATCCTTTGGATAAGAGTTTTATAGTCAAGTCTTCCATTAGCAAAGTCATTTTTCCCCCAATAGAGCTTCAGTCATTATAGCACTCGAACAATTTGGTGGTTTCATTTCGCTTCACACCAAACTGTGTCTCCTTCTATCCTAGCTCACGAGAAGTACCTTCCACTGCATATGATAATACAATGCATGACTTGTGAAAACCTGAAATTGCACTTTATATGGTTGTATGCCTCTGCAGTACATGCAATTCAAATTCAGTGCTTTTGCTTTAAAAATACAGCATGTTTTAAAATGTGTTAGCTTGGAGAAGATAAAAAGGTTAAAGGTGAAATTCACTCTTCTGCCGGGGGCTTGATGTTAGGGGTTCATATGGCCTTTTGCAGCCCCTATGTAATGCAATGAATATCAATCCAAGAGAGAGGAGATAGGAAATGAATTGTCTGGATTTTTGACATATAAAAATGTCGTAGTGATAGAAATGGAGAATGGGGCTCCTATTCTACACAATAGGAGACAGAAACAACAATATAATAACCTCATTCAGCTTTTGTTGGAAAAGCATTAGCTTTTTGAGCTTTGGGTTCATCTTGTACGGTAACTGTTTTTTATAAAAAAAAAATCTCTTCTAAAATTGGATTGTGAATGATTACATAAAAAACAATAAAATCTGAAGTATATGATTGAAATGTGTTTTTCCTCTAGAATATAAGCTGGCTGGTCACAATAGAATCTGACAGTATACAGAGAGGTTCAGTAGGGGGCAGCCAGGGGTTAGTTTATGGTGTAGTCTTGAAGCCCAGTCCTGTAGCTCTTATTCCGAGGAGCAGTCAGCCCACTAGCATTCCAGTGCGGCTACTCATGTAAGTAAGGGCTGTCAGATAAGGCAGTATGCAAGCTCTGGAGGCAATATAGTGGATAGCCACTGCCTTGTAATTAAGGTTACATTCAACCAAAAACATGCAAGCAGCTCTCTTTCTTCTAGAAAGCCACCCATTCGGCATTAACTCTGAATACTGAGAGCAACAAATTCTAATAAAGTGACATAAGATGGAGCATTCCTGATCATCGATGGACTTGCACTAATTGAATGCAACCTGGGATTTAAACACACTAAAGACTGAATACGTTACCTAGCAACTGCTAAAAGATGATTAATTCCTTTATGGGAATCACCTCCACTACTGTAATGTACTAAGTGTATTGAAGCTGAATTTGCTAAATAAAACATTGGAAAAAAGTTTTTAGGGTCACACTGTGTCTTGAAGGTTCTATTTATAACAAGTTTATAAATGAGTAATAAGCAATTATTAGATGTTCTAATACACGATTAATCAACTATTGTGGAATCCAATTAATAGGTTGCTCATAATATCTTTTACTGAAGTTTTATAACCATTTACAATATTCCTTAGTCCTGCCTAAAACATCCATTAATCATCTATTAATTCTTTATTAACTATTTAGACATGGGCCATTAATATCAAGTGTGACCATTTGCAGATTCATTTTTTAATTTTTTCTTCCTTGCGGCATTGATTTTATGCTATAAATGTATGTTGGTTTATACCAGCTGAGGATCTGGCCTGTAATGTGGAATTATTTGACTACTGTACCTTGCGCTGAAATCAAAGTTTCAGCCAGCTGCTGCAGTGTAACAGATTGTTCACTGAGAGGCAGTCAAACATATAGGAATTAGAGAGAGTGTGTAAAGGGTAGTAGCAAGTGAAGGACCAGTATGAATTCTGAGTACTGTAATGTAAAGTAAAGATGAGTTGACCTTTAATTACTGCTGCTGTAGTCTTTGTCTCCCATTGTGCTTAGAGATCAATATATTTGTCAGGATGTTTGTCGATATGTGATAAATTTTTACTTGTCCTAAGACAGCTGAGTTGTTTGGCCTTTTGCAGCCATAAAGTTGAATTCTTTTTCTCCACAATGTTGTTCTGTGGTTTCTCTGCTCTTGTTTCCCATGCCTGCTGTTCTTTCTGCTAATTGCTGTTACTTGCCTAACTAATTATGGTATAGTGGTTTGGGAGCTTTGGTATTGTATTAATGCAAAGGATTATTACTGATGTTGTTAGTTTCCTACGATTTGTAGCAAATTTGATTACATTATAGAAATCGCCTTCAAAAAGGTCTGAGGTAGGATAAATAGTCAATTTCCCTTTAAATGATGATGATGGAAAAAATTACACTTATCATTACCAGTGAATGCCAACTATGCTAGCATTACCATCCTACATTTATGCCTAAGTGCTTTTAGGGTTAAATCCATTATTGGCTTTAATGGACTCAGCTCCATTGAATTTAATGGAATTGCATGCATGTTTACCAGTAGTGATTCCAGCCACTTGGTTTTTATTTTACATTTAGTTTTTAGACTTTTTTGTTGTGTTGTATGTATGAAACTCCTTATTTTCAGTGAGCCAGATTCTGAGACCCTTCCTCTCACTGAGAAGCATCTTACTCCAACAGTAGCCCACTGATTTCACTGGCTATATTAATGAAAGCTTCAGGGGGTAGCCGAGTTAGTCTGTACAGGATAAACTTAAAAAACAACAAATGGTCTTGTAGCACTTTATAGACTAACAAAACACGTAGATGGTATCATGAGCTTTCGTGGGCACAGCCCACTTCTTCAGATGATGTCATTCAACAGGAGTAAGGCTATCAGAAGTATTTCTCCCAATGTCTTTACACCAAAGTAACTGTATTGATTTCAATGTTACAGCATCATCAGCTGACTGCAGGGCACCCCAGTGAGTGTCTACACTGCGATAAATGACCCGCATCTGGCCCATTTGAGCTTGGGCTGGAGTTCTGAAATCCCCCATCTCTATTGTCTGCACTGCCATTGTATAGCCTGGCAATCCACGTCTCATGAGCTTGAGCCAACTGATCTGAGCTGGGCTGCTTGTCTTTTGCTGGAGCATATCCTGTGCAGTCTGGAAATAAAGACAGCATAATGTCACCAGTACTGATATCTCTGGAACTGTGCCCACAGACATCAGTACCCTGGACCCACCACCTCTGTGTTGGACAAGTGAGGTTCTTCCTTTGGGTTTGAGGCTCAAATTCCGCTTGCTCCTGAACAGAAGTCAGCACTCCTCTTCTCCTCTATCAGTGGAGTTCCAGTACTGGTACTCACTGGAGGCTCAGAAACAGTCCAGTGATGGGAGCTTTTGGAGCAGTCATAGCTGGAGTCTTACTATATGCCCATGGTCCTACTGGAACTCAATGGGCATGCACCCAACTAGAAGTCCTTTCCCAGTTCCTCTGGCTTTCAGAACTCCCAGGGATACAATATAATGGGACACATGAGGATGTCCAGGAAGTTATCTTCAGTACTGAGCAAAACCCTCAAGATCCCTGCAGGCTTTGGAACCTCCATCCACTGTGCTACTGAAGGATTACCTTCACCTCCTTTGGATTCTTTCTCTTAATCACCGGTTGAAACTGGAGTTCCCCAGCATTCCTCATCTCTCCAAGACAACTTCAGGGCTTACTAACACCTTGCACAGAGAGTAACTATCTCTTGATATTACTGTGGAGGTGGTCCAGAAAAGTTCTCATGGATTGGTAGAGATTTTAGATTCAACAGGGCCTTCTAGAATGGCTTTACTTGTCAAAACTACCATATTACAACCTGCAACATCCTTATGAAAAATGTGACCTTTTCTGTCTCCCCTGGATAAGAGAACCAAGAGAAGGTACCATGTTCTTTCTTAAGGATACGGACATTGATATATCTATCCATCCTTGCCAGGTTCCTTAGTTGTTTCAGCAGTAAATGAAGATGCTTATCAGAGTTGAACTTCTATTTTCTTTGAATGCTTGTTTTTTGTAGTAGATGTTTTTGATAGAAAAAATTATTCTACCTCTGGCTAGCTATGATTTTTCTCTCTTGGGCAATATGCTGAAGTTTTCAGACAAGTTGCTAGAGGAATTCTAGACACTATTAGACCTGGGAAACTTATTGGCTTGTATCCTCTGCAAACATTATTAGACGGGCAATGCAGAAGTTTGATGAGATACTTCATAGACTTAAACAAGGGTTTCAAACTCCCAGCCTATGGGCCATCTATGGGCTGGAGCATATTTTGCAATCCAGCCCAGAAGGCCTGGTGGCCCAGGGGAGCATGTCCAAACCTGTTGCCCAAACCCTGCCCCTTCCTGTCACCGCCTTCCCCTCTCCCTCCCCCTCGGCCCCTTGAGAGACCCAGCCTCAGGGATTACCAGGGGAGCCTGGCACAGGGCAGCAACAGGGGTAACCTCCCCCCCCCCCATACACACACACACACACTTCTCACAGCACCAGGAGCCACGGAGAAGTGGCATGCACTCAGTGGGCACACTTGCTCCACTTCCCCGTGGATTAAAAATATGTGTGGGTGTGTAGACATATATATAATATAATGATGATTCTTGTGCCTGGGTTCACAGATTCAGAGCAAATATTTTCAAAGCTAAAAAGCAAAACATGGATATTTCGTATAGGTTGGAACATAGGTGTTACAAGTGAGATTAACGCACGCCAGAAATTTACAAGCACTTCATACAGTCTAAACACAAAATACATTCCTATAAGACTAATATCTAGTTTGATCAAAACTTACATACATTTGAACTGGTCTGGTCTGGTCTCTGGAGTTCCACTAAGGGAAATATCTCTGACTCTGGTGCACTGGGCCTAAACACACCTGGAGCAGAATGGACATGTGCAACACATGTCAAAGAACAACAGTTACAGAAAAGGTTGTTAATCTTTTTTTCTCCATTATATGAAAACAAAGATTGATTACAAACAGAAATGGAATCTCCAAGTACAATAACAATACAATTTGTTTAGAAATACACAACTACTTTGAATTAAAGCAATAGACTGCACTAGGACAAATATTTCTCTACAGCTGAATATTGATTATGATTTTGGTTGGGTGAGCTAACATTTTCTCAGATGAAATTACACTAGTGTAGTTCTAATTTCTGACGTATCAACAACAGTAACTACACTTAGAGATGTGCTTTTAGGGGTTTCACAAGAGGTTTCATTGCGTGTCTTCTCATGTAAAATGTACAGATGTTTCTTTTCTTAACATAGGTTATTTCATACATCTGATTAACCAACTAGGCAAAGCATAGTTTCAGACTATATTTATATTATCCAGAGTTAAGGAGAACATCCTCAAGAAACTGGGCCCAGAATATTTTCCCCAACCCAATGGTGCATCACAATACATATACAGAGAGAATTGGTACAATTTAAAAAGTTCCTAAGTAATTTAGGAGTGTAAATTCTAAGTTCAGAGGAACTTAGGCCAGATTCACCAAGGTGTTTAGACAGAAACAGGATTTTATAAAAATGACTGAGTGAGGCACCTATTTCCCATTGAAAGTTAAGGCAATGAGGTGGTTAACATCCTTGGGGGTTGTAGCGGAGCGGAGTGGCTGCCCGCTGAGCCGGAGGCAGAGGAACCCCTCTGGGAGCCATTTTGGGCACAGCCTAGCCCCGCCCCCTCACCTGACCGGAAGCTGGGGGACGTGGCTAGGACTCTAAGAACCCTGCCAGGGAGCTCAGTAGAGGCCCAGCCTCCAAGGGAGACAGAGGTCTGGCCAGAGCTCCTGGCTGAGGAGGCTCGGACCCAGCCTGGGCTGCCCCCAGCTGCCCCTCCTAAGGCCCTCAAAGGCCTACCTGCCAGGGCTGCTGAGGCCTGGCCAAACCAGCCAGCAGAGCTCCCCTCTGACCCGGAAAAACCCCGGACTCTGCGGGGGCCTGGTGCGCTAAAGGACCTGAGGACCGACAGGGACCGTGCAGCGCCGATTCCTGAACCCTGGATTGGGCCGCCCGGACCCGGCGGGGACGATGCGGGCCTCGCCCCCCGGACAGACCAGCGGGAAGCACAGGTACCTGCGAGGGGGGAGTCGAGAGATGGCCCAGGGGGCAGCACGGGACTGGTAGCAGTCCTAGGCCAGCAAGTTGCGGGCTGGAGCCCTGCTGAGCCTATAGCAGCTGCACGGCTGCAGCAAGGGCCCCTGGGCCGGGGCTCAGTGGAGAGGGTGGGCCTGCGCCCCGCCGCCCGCCAACTGGGTGGCAGTCTCCCCCTCGCCTGTAGCTGGTGCACCCCTTGCCCCGCTCCTGAACTAGGAGCTTCTACAAACCAGACATTTGGTGTTTGTTGCCCCGGCCCGCTCGAGGGCCCGGGGCTGCCCTACAGCGTGTTGGGGCTGGCCGAGACCCAGGCCGGAGGCGTGAACGCTGAGAGACTCGAGTCCCCCTTAGACTTCTTTCCCCATGGCCCGGACCTGAAGTAAGGCCGGGCCTCTGAACTATCGCCTCCCACCCCGGACCTGAAGTAAGGCCGGGGCTGTGAACTATGGACCGTTCCCCCGGAAGGGGAAGCTTAGAGGCTGTGGTTGTCACTGCCGGAGGGCAGTGACCCGGAAGGCGACGTGGCGGTCAGAGTAACCTGCCACAGGGGTTAATACATCCTATTAGGTGTTTTTCTATATCTCTGGGTGCCTAAATATCTGGTAAATCAGACCATTAGATTTCTGCATGATTTAGCTTCCTAAGTCACTTAAGTGCTTTTGAAAATTTTACTTACTATATCTGTCCTTGAGTTTTTAGAGATTGGTTTGCCCTAAAATGTATCTGGAGTAATTCATTGTACATGATATTGGACTGCTGAGTTGCAGGGGAGGAGTTGTAGAAAATATAGGAGAGCATTGCTCTCCTGTTGCATTTTGTTGATAAATATAAAGCTTTGTGAGAGAACTTCACAGGATGATATAAACCCCGATAGGTTAAATTTATAAGTGGAGTGTCCGTGCTACCAAGCCTGTTGTTTTGAAATAAAAAGCCACTTATTTTGAAATCTGTACGCCTGCTAATAATGATAATTTTAAAAGTTATTTTGAAATAGCAATAGTGTGGATGCTCTGGTGCTGCTAATTCGAAATAATTGGCCTCCAGCGGCCTCTCCCAGCTGCATCTCTGAACACTCTGGCCACACCTGGCATCTCCACTGCTCCCCTCTTCCTGGGGAGCTTAAAAGTACTGGCAGCAGCAGAAGGGCTTGTCCCAGATGGCAAGCTGTGAAAGCCCTGTGCGACACAGCAGCAAATGAGGCAGCCATGAGCGATTGCAATGCTCCAGCCATCCACAATGCTGTCCACATTCCCCAGAGTAATGACCCTCCGTTGCAGCACTTGGTTGATGGTCTTTACTATTGGTATGAGCATGGCTCCAACTGTGGATTTCCCCATGCCAAACTTGTTCCTGATTAAAGCAGTAGCTGTCTGGTGTGGCAAGCTTCTACAGGGCGATGGCCATGCGCTTCTGCGTGGGGATGGCGGGTTGCATGCGGGTGTCCTGTCACCTGAGGGCAGGAGCAAGCCACTCGCAGAGCTTGAGGTAGAGGTGGCTTTCTGCATGTGGAAGTTCTGTAGCCACGGCTGGTCATCTCATCCCTGCCGGATGATGCAGTCCCACCAGTTCGAACTCATCTCTTGCTGCCAAAAGCGGCGTTCTGTGGTTTTCAGGGGATTAAGGGGCATGCACAGCAGCAGGAGCACCAGAACCTAGGTGGGCAGGGCCTGCAGCCCATGCTGAGGTTCATCCTGCAGGTCCTGGTTCTCATCCTGCTGGAGCAGCATGCTAGCAATCTAGAAGTACTGCACCATGAGGTGCACCACGAGGCCTGCCAGTATAGCACTGCAAGGAAAACCAGAGCATGAGAAGGCATGTGCTCCCTTTTGTGTCCCACGGGAGGGGGGAGAGTGGAGGCAGCGGAGGAGTGGCTCAGGAGACAAGGCCGTAGAGAGGAGCCCCTGAAAGCACAAGTCTCAGCTTGCCTGAGCAATCAGCCACAGAAAGTATTCTCCTACTGGTGCCCTCCCTAGAGTGCTTCCAGGGGCTCAGTTTGAGGCAGGCTTCAATCAGCATTGATGTGCTATTTCAAAATAATTCTAACTAATTTTGTTGCTTCCCTGTAGTGGGGACACGCTATTTTGATTATGTTAAATCAGGAGTTATGTTGATTTTAGTAATTTTTGAAATAATTTCCTAGTGTAGGCATGGCCTAAGAGACAGAGCAATGGCCTTCACCCTCTCTTTTTGTCCAGCATCAGACACATGTGGGCCCACAAGAAAGAGTATGTATTCCATGTTTAAGAAAGTCACATCTCTGTTCTTGTGTATATTCTGTCCAGACTCATGGAAGCATTTGTGGCTGAGTCAGAAATATCTCTGGGTACTTCTGCAGAGGTGGAGTCCTGATGCATTCCTCTATAGCTACAATTTGGGCTCTGGTGTAATATTAACAATGTAGTCTTTTCTATGGGCTATCCCGAATTGCTAAAATCCGTGTTAAACAATGCATGCAGTGAAGAATTGCTATGTGATTCAGGTTTAGAGGATGTTTAAGGAAAATTTCTATTTATCAACAGCAGGGAAAATTGTGCAGCCACCTTTGCTTTTATTAGAATTTTTATATAGTCAGTATATCTTGCTTGCATAATAGGCCTGAGCCTCATTGCACATGATACACAAATTCCTGCCAAGATACTGCTGGTCTATCCCTCTCTCTGGGGTATTTCTAAGGTGCCTGTCATCTCGCTATCTAGCTTGTAAACACTAGTACAAGTTCTACATCGACAGTGCTTGCAGGATTGGAGCTCATTGATTTAAGCATTTTCAACAAGGAGGAAGTACATTATTTCTATAAAATCGTAGAAATAACATTTCTCGAAACACAAAAGCAATGGGTCAGCGTCTCTTGTGGAATTCATTAAGATTAGAATGACAGCAGCAAGCAGGTGTTTGAGTGGGTTTTAAGGTACATCGATCTTGAATTCATGTCTACAGCTACCTACAAACCACCCAGGGTTCTGGTGAAAGTTACTAGGGCAGAAGGACTCCAGTCCTGGAACCCTATTGGCAGAAAGCTGATTGTCCTGATTGATACTCAGCTTCTGTATAAACCGAGAACAGGAAGACTTCAAATTTGTCTCCTTCTCCTTGTAATGTGACCGTGACCCTGCCTGCCTCTCAACTCTCACCTCTTTGTTTGCCCTCTCTCGGACTCTGATCTTCAAGTATCTGATCAGGCCTGATTCTTACTTTAACTTTTAGGTAAGACTGCCCATGTCTTGGTCCTGACACAGGAAGCCAATGGAAGGACTTGAGCATGGGTCTGGTGGTATCGTGGCAACCCAGCCACATTCTGTATCAGCTGGAGCCTGTGCTGCATCAGATTCAGACAAAATCAGTTACTGTGTCAAAACTATTGTCCATGATCTGGGATTGATATTGCACTCCCTGAATTCAGTGATAAATGTTGCATTTCAATGGAAGCATCATTTTAGTGGGACCAGATTTAGGCCCAGTATCTATGGTCTCATTTGATTCTAACATGTTTGCTGTCTAGCTTGCCTATTTCCTATTTTCACCTGATTTCAGATATACTAAAACACTTGCCATTTCCCCTCTAGTCTCAATATGCTGAGTGCTTAGAGAATCTATTTTTCTCATTTTCGTTAACTTTATTAACGAAGATGGCAGTAGGTTTGGAGAAGATAGATCCAGATTTTAGAGTACAAATCAGAGCCACTTAAAAATAGCTTCAAGGTTATCCCAAGGTAGAGATCTTTCAGAACTTGCACAGCTGCACTCGGGCTAAAGTTAATTACTACAAATACTTCAAGGAATTACGCTGTTTATAAAACTGGAGAGAATGCAGCCATGAGAAGCCAGCTCCAGGAGTAACTGTGCAAACCCAGGCAAGAAAATTATTAGGAAGATTGACTTTCTGTTGTAATGCATCTTTATTAGAAAAATTGTTTTCAGTAATCTACAATGTATGGCACCTTCCCCATCAACCAAATCGCTGCTTTTGAGATACATGTTCCAGTTCTATTATTACCTATTGATAGATCATATGCTTTTTGTCTCATGCTTTTGCTGTATTTAAACAATATATTTATATTCCTATGAAGTTTCATCCATCTTTGGGAGTTCCTGCCCTGCACTGCAGCTCTCCAAACAGGACAGACAAAATTGTAAAGGGCAAGAACAGTACCCAGTAAATTCCTATGCTGTTGACTACATGAACACAGAGATTAGGAAATGAAGGCATGAACAGTGAAATGAATTGGATGCTTTTGGATACTGTTCCATCTTTGACTTCTCATGACATAAACAAACCACAAATGCCAATTATAAGGTGTGGTCAAAGGGTGTTCTCACTGCATGACGTAGATGGAAAGGGTCTAATTAAACTTGGAGGAGACCCAGAGCTCTTAAGGCCCACTGACTGATGAAGCCTAGCTGAGAGAGGAACTGAGCTAGGCAAAAAGAAAAGAAGTTGGTGGTTAAGACTGGCTGAAGTTAGGAAGGCCTCATGTCCTACTCTGAGCTTAGAAAGGGAAAGGAGGAACAAAGGAAGAGAATAGGAACCTGGACCTGAGGGAAGGGTGCACTCAAAGGAGGGCTGGGAATAGCAATGGGGTCTGGGAGTGAATAGACCAGGGAGTGTGCTGAAGAAAGGATCCCTGTGCTGGAACCTGGAGTAATGTGTAGGCCTGAGTTTCACTACCAGCTACTGAGGGAAGTGGAATAGTGTGTATAGTGGAATGGACGATTTTCTGAGATAATCAGTTCAGTGGGACTTGGATACCCTTAAAGGGAAGGATTACAATGACCTGGTTGGAGGGCCATGCTATGAAGAAGTATCTTGAATGATGAAGAGTGGAGTAACCTGACAGAGGTCAGGTCTACACTAGAGGACAAAGTCATACTAAGATATGTAAAGCAGCTATGTGAATAGCGTAGCTGGAGTCGACATACCTTAGTTTGAATTTCTGTAGTTTCCCCGCTGCAGGAGATAGATGGGAGAAACTCTCCTGTTGACTTTCCTTTCTCTTTGCAACTCAGTGGAGTAGTGGAATCAAAGGGAGGCATGATCAGAGGTTGATTTAGCAGGTCCTTACTTGATCCTCTGCATCATTGATCTCCTGGTAATTGAGACAAGGTCTGAGGGAGGGGACGTCCAATTGATGGTGAGCTAATTCCCAAATGAAGCACAAGGACTTATCAGGCCAAGTAGTGAAATCCATTACAGGTGGAAACTCTTGTTTCCTACTGTACAGTCAATGGATGAAGAAAAGTTGTTTGTTGTCATTTAAGCATTTAACTTGTAATATTAAGAATCTCACTAAAAAAACACTATGACTTTGAAAGCTGAATGGATAAATTGTAAAGCTTGAAGAAATACGAAGGAAACATTCAGAATTTAATCTAAGTAAGATGCCCATGACACAGTATTTGAGCAAAATATATTTCATAAGCAGGGTTAGAATATTATATGGGATTAGCCTGCTATCGTATTTATTTTCTTCCTTCATTTAACAATTTAAATTTTATTTATATAGGTTATATGAAGAACTGTATTTGGACCTTACTGTGGCAATAGTTGACTCTAAGATACTATATTCCTTTTTATAAAACCCATTAAAGAAGGCTAAGCAAGGCATTGTTTTATCACTGGGCTGTGTGAGGTATTTACGAGTACAGATGATATCGCACAGGACTTGTGTATGCATATATTTATGGTAAATTAGAATGTTCTAAAACAAGAATTATAAAATCATACTCCTAGATCTCCAGGCAATGGGATTCCACAAAGTAATGTATTACTGGCTTAGACTTTTTGGAGGAGAAAAACTCAAGTATTCAAAAGCTTCAGGAGGTAGCCTAGTTAGTCTGTACAGCAGTGGTCTCCAACCTTTTTAAACATGAGATCACTTTTTGAATTTAAGTGCAATCCAAGATCTACCTCATACCCAAATACCGTTGCCCCGCCTCCTTTGTGCTCCTTCTTCAAGGCCCCACCCCTGCTCACTCCATCCTCCCTTCCTCCCCCATCTTCCCTCACTTTCACCAGGCAGGGGCAGCAGGTTGGGGTTCAGGCTCTTGTCTTGGATTAATGGATTTGGAGTGTGAGAGGGGCTCTGAGCTGAGCTTGGGGCAGGGAGTTGGGGTGCCAGAGAGGGATTCCAGTTGGGGTGCCAGAGAGGGATTGGTGCAGGTTCTGGGAGGAGGTTTGGATGTAGGGGTGCTCAGGACGAGGGAAGGGGCTTGCGGTATAGGAGGGGGGTTCATGACTGGGGTAGGGTTTCAGGATGTGGGCTCCAACTGGGCACCACTTACCTCAGGTGGCTCCTGGGTGGTGGTGCAGTGGGGCTAAAGCTCACCCCTGCCCTGGCCCTGCACTACTCCCAAAAACAGCCAGTGAACTTCCTCCCATGTCCTGCTGTGCCCCCCACCCTGCTCTGTGGAGATAGGATACAGGGTGGAAGAGGAGGCACCTTGACATCATCACCCCTCTTCTCCCTCCCCTGCCCTGCATAGCAAGCAGGAGGCTCCTGGGGGTGGGAGGAGGCAGCTCCAAGTCAAAGAGCAGGAGATGCTCAGCAGTAGGGGGAAGGGGCAGCTGAAGTGCCGACACTTGATAGCCTCTTGGCCAAACCAGTCAGGATCACCTGTCAGAGGCTCCAAGATCTACCAGTAGATCCCGATCTACTGGTTGGTGACCAATGCTGTACAGGATAAACTTAAAAAATCACTGTTTAAAAGATCTTCAAGTGGCTGTCTTGTCACAAACCAATTCTACTAGCCAAATACACAGAGAGGCGTTGGAATTACAATTCATTTACAAATTCATTTCTCACTCTGATAGCCTACTCAATCCTGATAATGGATGGCTGGGACATTATCAACCTAACATTCAATGAAGGTGTCAACAGCTCTTTGTCTGTGTAGATTCTTGCCTTAATACCCTTCCTATCTATTTGCTATCCTTTGATCCTTATCTACTTCTTTTAACTATCCAATCTTTAGGTGCTTACTGATCACCAGTTCTGCCTATTCGGTTTTCTTTTTGATATTTTCATACCCTCTACTCCTTATTTCCTGCCCCCTTCCATTTTTTCCCTTTCCTCCTCTCCCTTCTCCCCTATTTATTTTGGGCACATTCTAAACACAAAACTCCGGTCTCTGAAGAAGTGTGCCCACAAAAGCTCATGATACCATCTACATGTTTTGTTAGTCTATAAAGTGCTATCAGACCATTTCTTGTTTTTTAAGTTTATCAAAAAAATAAAGTTAAAAACAGGTGAAAACTAGTGATTTTTATTTTAAACTCCATTTGCTGTGCATTGAATTGCTTTCTTGGGCAACTTATAAATAAATTAAAAAATTAGGAAAATCTGATTAACTCTTCTCACCAACAAAAATTCATTATTACTAATAATCACAACACTATGACATTTGGCGTGCCACCATATTTCCCTATATTTGTTAGGTAGGGTGCCCTTTATTTCATGTTATGGTAGCTGTGGGCAAATTAAGATTCCAGAAGATGTTTATTGGGGAATCATACCCCTTCTTGCTCAAATACCTTGATTTTGTTGGAAGTTCATCATTTTGATTTTAATACTAAGAACAACAGTTTCTCAGGGTTGGCCAAATTTAGTTTTCTCTCGTAGTCAAGCCATTGAACTGAAAATAAGTTAGTAATAAAACACAGCTATTGTTTTTCATTGTACCCAACATGGAACCATAGCTCTTTGTACCCATCCCTGTGTTTCTGGATTATAAGGTTCAGATTCAGACCCTCTCATCCAATTTAGTTCCATCTGTTTTCCAATCCAAAACAGGCAGGAAGCTGTGAAACAACCCCGGCATCCCAGCTGATCAATCGCACAAGACTACCTGGCAGACAAATACTCTTTTTTTTGTCACTATCAATATATTTCACCTGCACTTATAGCACAACACAACTCCATTGGGTGGCTAATTTAATATACTTCTCAATTCCTAGGGATGTTCACAATTTTTTTTTTCAAACTAGAAAATAAAATATTTGCTTTGCATTTCAGTTATCAGGTTCAAATCTGATTGGATGCATATTTCTACACCTGGCCTGGTTAATGGGAGGGCAACAGCAGTTTAAATAGATCTTTGCATGTGCTGCTATGGAAATGTTGTGTGTGTTGCTCCTCCATAGCCCTGGTTCTGTGCAGCCCATAGATTTATTTATTAAAATACATTTGTGATGGGGAGAGCAAGACTCAGTGGGCGGAGGAAGTCCTGCCCCTCTTCCCAGAATGGGCATGTTCCAAGTGCTGGAGCAGTGAAGCAGCTCAGTTGGGGGGTGGGGACCTCCAGAGGGGAAGGAGCTGAGGCCGGAGCCCCTGAGCTGCTCCTGCAGTAGCAGCTTCCCCAGAAGCAGCAATCCCGGCAGCAGCCGCAGCCACCCAAGGAGCAGCGAACCCGGCAGCAGCCGCTTTATCCGCAGCTCCAACAACAGCCCTGACCAGGGAGGCCATCCACAAGGGCCGGACACACTGAGCGACACCCCGAGAGCTGAGCGGCGCTGGGGACGGTAGGAAGTGGCCCAGGGTGGAGGACTGTCCTCCGGGAGCTCAGTGCGCTTTGGCTGGAACCCACGCTGAAGTTTCCCATGGCTTTTCTGTGCAATTCTTAACTTAGCTTTTTTGTATATGTGAAACGTTAAGGCTAAGATGTCATTTCCATGACAGTGCTATGTAAGTGGCCTCAGTCATGTGAGTGAAAAATCTCAATCACCCAATGTGTGATGTTGGACTAAAGGCTTTAGATTTCCTTACCCTACATCTGCCTGAAGCACTTAGTGAAATGATTAATTTCTCATGAGCGATTCTGTCAGCATACTTGGATGTAATTATTACGTTTCAAAGAGTCATACTCAGCATTCCAAATTGTGAAGACAACAAATGTTTTCCTATATCTAAGAATATTTGAAATGCTGAGCCACATAGAGACTTCTTTCCTTTCTCATCATTCACGTTGTCCTTTCACAGACAGTAACGTAACTGGGCTTAGAATATAATATGACAAATGGCTACAGCAATATAAAAGGGCTCTTCAGAACTGTTGCTTTTATCATACTCTGTTCTTCAGGGTGTTTCTCTAGTCTAAATTTTTTACAAGGCTCAAATTCCCCTGTGTAATTATGGAACTTGTAATTCTCTTTGGAACTCTAAAATATTTAGAGTATTTTGTCCAAAACCAATTTTTATTATCTGCCAAAACTGCAAACTAACGTGTCACAAAAAATATTCAGTGTCATTAAAATAGCTGTTTAATATGAATGCTGTTAAAAGGAGACTGTAACAAGCTTTAATTTAAAAGAGTAATTAGTATATAAGGTGAATTGTGAATTCCTTCTTAGATAGTATTTGGGATGATTTTTAATCGGCCCTACAAAGGAATTTTATTAGCTTTCATCTTTACAGAAACCAGGAATAATACTAAGTGATCATATTTGTTCTGTGGATCTAAAATATGTAACCACAGATGGTGTAATATACTGTTTTATCAGTGTATTTATTTTTACTATATAAATATGAACATTTGCCATTTTACAATGAATGCAACATACAAAGACACATGTTGTGATGGCCTTTTTTGCCCTCAGTAGTGTTGGTCTTGCTAAAAAATTGGCCACAAGAAATTACTATAGTCTGAAAAGACATTTGCATGGGGTTTGCCTTATTGGAATTCCGTTTGTTTCCTTTGGCTCTTTTCTGTGATGGCCTTGGTGAACCTCCTTTGCCTTAAGTTTCTTTGTGCCTTGTTGGTGTTGTATGGGAAAGTATGAGATTGCTCTACAGAGAGAGCAAAGACACCTTTGCTCTCCTCTATCCTCTCCTGATACGGCTGCCCTCATATGGGAAGAATGAAGGTGATTCCATTACGAAGAAAAAGAAGCTGTTGAGGTAGTTTTGAGTTGGAATAATGGGGGTTGGAAAACAAGCACCATTGACAAAATGGAGCAGAAGGAGGTGGGGCTTATGCCACCTGCATTCTCCTTGCACACAATAGCACAGTAATGAGTGCATGCTTCTGCAATAGTCCTTGATCTGGAGCAGGGACTTCAGAGTAACCCAACTACTGGTCATTCTGAAGTAAGTTGTTCTCTACAGAAGCTAGTTCACTGTGTTTACAATCCTGGCATAGCCATTGGACCAGAAAGAACAGGCGAGCAAGAGTGCAAGAATGATTCTATAGGTTAGGTATTCCCCTGGGAGAGGGGTCACCAGGGTTCCACTCCTTGTTGCACTGACAGAATAGTTAATTATTGATACAAAATGGAGCAGCTTCAACAGGAAAGAAAGTGAGAGAGAAAGCACCTCAAAATACCTCATAATCTGGCATTCACATAGAATGCAGAAGACCTGGATTAAAGTCCTACATCCTCGATGAATGAGCTAACTACTGGCTATCAAGTATGAAGGAGTCCCTGCCACTTCAGTCTTTTCTGACTCTAGCTGCCCTCTTTCTCCCCAACTCTATTCTGTGTCTCTAGCCCTTCATTTCCCTTTCATATTAAAATGATTAAAAAAATACCTAACATGAAACACTTTGTTTCTTTTTGCTCAGTCTTTTTCAATTTCCCAAAATTCCCCTTAAAAACCATTTGATCCAAACCAATTTTTGTTTATTTTTTGGAACTGCCAATGAAATGAAAAATCAATTGCACACCTCTACCTACAGTAGCGGGCTAAGCACATTTTGTGTAAACAGCCATTTAGCTGTGATTAAAGCATGCTTGAAAACTGTCTCATCATTCCTGTAGCTAAAACACATTATATAGGGAATTTTTTGAGGCTGATTTATGATTCACTGTCCAAATTTCTTTATCTCTACTGTAGAGTTGTGAAGACTGAGATGCATTTGGAACCCCTCGTGTACAGTTGAAGAATTTATGCATGAATTGGTTGTTCATGTATGTCAAACCAAACTATCAGGAAATAATATACAACCCTGAACCCTAAAATTTCTTAAACGACAAATGGTCTGGTAGCACTTTATAGATTAACAATATATATATATGGTATCATGAGTTTTTGTGGCCCACGAAAGCTCATGATACCATCTATATGTTTTGTCAGTCTATAAAGTGCTACCAGACCATTTGTTGTTTTTTAAGTGTATCCTGTACAGCAGGGGCGGATATAGGGCAGGGTGAGCGGGGCGGCTGCCCCGGGCCCCGCGCTTCAAGAAGTCTCGCGCATGCGCCGTGTCAAAGGGGGGGCCCCGTGAAATTGTGCTGCCCTGGGCCCCGCAAAATCCTCATCTGCCCCTGCTGTACAGACTAACTCGGCTACCCCCTGAAGCTCCTAACATTTCTATATGTCATTAAGTCAGTGGCCTCTGATTATAGGAACTTGGTGTTATGGAATGGAATCTACCTTGCAGGGTAAGGAAGTATCTTCAGGGAACGTGAAAATTTTAAAATCCAGGGAAGTATTTGAGTTCTGTTCACTTGATACACTGCACCTAGCTCACATTAGAGTATATGAACAAGAATCTCTTTCTTTACCACTTGTGGTTTACTACATCTTATTTGCTGTTTTTATTTCCACAGTAAGCCTCAAAATATCCTTAATTATAAGGGGAGAAAGTTGCTGTTTTAAGTATAGTAAGATGCTAAAGGAACACTCAAAGATGATAAAGTCATAGCGGAGTAGCTAAATGAATTCTTTGCTTCTGTATTCACGGCTGAGGATATTGGGAAGATTACCAAACCTGAGCCTTTCTTTTTAGGTGAAAAATCTGAGGAATTGTCCCAGATTCAGGTGTCATTAGAGGAGGTTTTGGAACAAATTGATTAACTTAACAGTAACAAGTCACTGGGACCAGATGGCATTCACCCAAGAGTTTTGAAAGAACTCAAATGGGAAATTGCAGAACTATTAACTGTGGTTTGTAACCTATCCTTTAAGTCAACTTCCATACCTAATGACTAGAAGATTGCTAATGCCATGCCAATATTTAAAAAGGGCTCTAGAGGTGATCCTGGCTATTACAGACCAGTAAGTCTAATTTCAGTACCGGGCAAACTCGTTGAAACTATAGTAAAGAATAAAATTGTCAGATACATAGATGAATATAATTTGTTGGGGGAAAGTCAACATGGTTTCTGTAAAATGAAATCATGTCTTACTAATCTGCTAGAGTTCTTTGAGGGGGGTCTACAAGCATGTGGACAAGGGGGATCCAGTGGATATAGTGTACTTAGATTTCCAGAAAGCCTTTGACAAGGTCCCTCACCAAAGGCTCTTAAGTAAAGTAAGTTGTCATGGGATAAGAGGGAAGGTCCTTTCGTGGATTGATAACTGGTTAAAAGACAGGAAACAAAGGGTAGGAATAAATGGTAAGTTTTCAGAGTGGAGAGAGGTAACTAGTGGGGTCCCCCAAGAGTCTGTCCTGGGACTCATCCTATTCAACTTATTTATAAATGATCTAGAGAAAGGAGTAAACAGTGAGGTGGCAAAATTTGCAGATGATACCAAACTGCTCAAGATAGATAAGATCAAAGGAGACTGAAGAACTTCAAAAAGATCTCACCAAACTAAGTGATTGAGCAACAACAGGGCAAATGAAATTTAATGTTGATAAATGTAAAGTAATGCACATTGGAAAACATAATCCCAACTATATATACAATATGATGGGGACAAATTTGGCTTCAACTAATTGAGAGATCTTGGAGTCGTTGTGGATAGTTCTCTGAAAACATCCACTCAGTGTGCAGCGGCAGTGAAAAAAGGAAATCGAATGTTAGGAGTCATTAAAAAAGGGATAGAGAATAAGACGGAAAATATCTTATTGCCTCTATATAAAACCATGATACGCCCACATCTTCAATACTGAGTACAGATGTGGTCGCCTCATCTCAAAAAAGATATATTGGCATTGGAAAAGTTCAAAGAAGGGCAATGAAAATGATTAGGTGATTGGAACAGGTCCAGTATGAAGAGAAACTAAAAAGACTTGGAGTTTCCGGCTTAGAAAAGAGGAGACTAAGGGGGGATATGACAGAGGTCTATAAAATCATGACTGGTATAGAAAAAGTGAATAAGGAAAAATTATTTACTTATTCCCACAACATAAGAACTAGGGGTCACCAAATGAAATTAATAGGCAGCAGGTTTAAAACAAACAAAAGGAAATTTTTCTACAGTCAACCTGTGGAACGCCTTGCCAGAGGATGTGGTAAAGGCTAGAACTTTAACAGGGTTCAGAAAAGAGCTAGATAGATTCATGGAGGTTAAGTCCATCAATGGCTATTAGCCAGGATGGATAAGAATGGTATCCCTAGCCTCTGTTTCTCTGGAGGTGGGTGACGGGAGGATTACCTGTTGTGTTTCCTCTCTCTGGGGCATCTGGTATTGGCCCAGAGAGAGGCCAATACCAGATGCCCCAGAGAGAGGCATCTGGTATTGGCCACTGTCAGCAGACAGGATACTGGGCTAGATGGACCTTTGGTCTGACCCAGTATGGCCGTTCTTATATATGAACAATATTTCAGACATTGAAAACTTTTCTAAAAGCTTCTGCCATACAAGCTGGCTTCTTTTATATCTACTAAAGACTGATTGTACTTTACAATCCTGCTTTCATAATATATTTTAATAAAATAGGAAACCTTACATCTGTTGTTTTTGTTTTTATCTGGATGACATTATGTAAGTGCTCAAGGAATAATCTAACCTGCTACATTGTAAAGCTAGGGTGAAATTCATCCTTTGGGGAAAAAAGGCCTAAGCAAGAACCTATGCACTATGAAAACCCTGGGAGGGGAGGGAGGTGTAGAGGTGAACTTCACAGCCCCTGTTTGAGGAGTAGAGGCCTTTGGATTTCTAGAAGGGTCACAGAGGGAGAGCAGCATTTCCACAGAAATGTGAGGTTGCAGTTTACTTGTGGTTTGTAGGAGCAGATTCCACGCTCCAACTTCCTGCCCTGCATATATCCAGTTTTCTTTGTTCAGAAAGATTTTCAGTAACAGCACAGAAGGGGCACGGGATGGTTGTATGTACATAGATCCCTTATGGAAAAGTCCAATAGCATATATAAATGATGAAAACCATTGTATTATTGAAATGTAATAGGTTTCTATGAAATTTAGTCCTGTGCCAAACTTTAATCTATTAGTTTCAGAATAGTCTTGTAGATTTCTTTAGGGGAACATAGTTCTCAATTACATCATTAATGGTTCACAAACCCTTTCCATAAGGAGACCACAACTTAAAGTAAAAAATAAAACTTTTTCTGAGTTTACAAAATTCTGGATATCATGGCTAAAGAATAAAATGTCCTACAAACCCAACTACAGCACTTCACACCCATGCTGCTTTCTCAGGGGAAATCATTCAGACCTGCTGAAAGCTAATTTGGCTTACACTCTCATTTGAAAATATGTTTTAAGTAAAAGAGCAAATTACCTTAATTATGTTTCATATTTAACAACGTGTTTTGATTTGCCCAGGAGAATGATGCTTTGCAATTGTTTGAAAGTCACACTAATTTGTATCTGCTTTAGGAAAAGTCAAGGACATCAAATTATTTCTAGTTTCCACAAGTAGAACTAGGTGATATATTTTTACTCAACAAATAATCTAACCTAATGAGCACTACAAATACTGAGAGAGAGGTTATAAAGCATGAACCTTCACTATTTATTCTTCCTTTTCTGGCAATTTTGTGCATGTAGTTTTCCTTTGGTTTTATTAAAATAACTGAATGCAAATAAAAAAAATGCAGTCTGGGTCAAATGAAACATTTTATTCTATCTGACTAAAGATTTCTTCTGACTTCTTGATTCCCTGTAAATTTTGGAAAACTCTCTCTTTTTCACTCACAAAAAACTCTTTTTAATTTCCACTGAATCAAAATACCTATTTGCACTCCATTAGTACTTCAGGAAATGCTTAAGTTTTTAATTACTCCTCCATTAAAATAACATTTAAAAATTACAAAACATCAAGCAGGCAGTCCATAGAATGCTATTCAAACATTATTTGAATGGGGAAGGGTCGGGAATCCAACTGCTTAATGATTTTAGTCTTTTTTTAGATAGATAATGCTTATATGGATCTATGAAAATGAAAGGCTAAGCCTATGAGTTCCCAATACAAAAGTAATTTAATGTGTGTGCCACTGAAATATTTCCATTCCTCAGCAGAAAATTGTGCATATTTTACTTCTTTTTACTTCTGCATTCATGAAGAAAACTTTGTGAACTATAATCTGCAGCAGTAGATGAGTCAGAAATAAGTGCACAACTTTATGTAGAAAATACATAAACTATAGTGGACACACTTTTCCATGCCTTCAAAGGATGCTTCACTTTCCATGAAGAATAAATGGACCCCCTGCAGTATATTTTTAAAAAATATAGAAATATACTATACTTGCCGGATTGATGAGTGTCTGTAAATGTCAATGTACAGAAATTACAACCTGTTAGCATGTTATTCTTTGCCTCAGAGAAGTATAATATAGTTCTGTCTCTTGCACTACAAAAAAGCAATCCATGCACATATTCTGCTACTTTTAGATGAGCTATCAGTAGCAGAAGAAATAATTTTTAAAAAATCATATGAATCTCTATTAAAATGCTCTGATGTCCTGATTCAGGAAATTAAGTTTGTGTGTAATAAAAACTCTGTACGTAGTTTTCTTGAGGGCAGCAACAGTGCACACAGGATTCGGCTGCACATAATCTTAATTACTGTGGTTGATTGGCGCCATACTGAATAAACTTAGCCAGACTGTATAATAGAGGCTTGTTTTATTATTATTATTATTATTATTTTATTATTATTTATTAATGGACCTCCTGGAAAAAAGTGTTTTTTTTCATTATGGTTGTGCCTGTCTGCTTATCTGTATCTACCTGCAGCCACTCTTCTTAGCTTAAAATGGTAAGCTTCCTGGATGGTGACAATCCTTTTCTTCCATTTTGGTGCAGCACCTAGCATAATGGGGTAGTGGTTTGGTACTCCTAGCAGCAACTCAAATACAAGTAGTAAATAATAATAGATTTCCACAGTTCTTGGGAAGCAAAATGTAGAATTTACTTGTGCTCCTGTCACCTGAGGCTAGCTTGGAACTTTGAGATGAACAGAAATTGAAAATTTCCCAGATTTCTACTGAAATTGGTGTATTTCATCCTCACATCTTCTTTCTCATGAGTCTGGCCAGTATCTTCTCTTTAACTTGAGTTCCCTTCTGGGAAGACTCTTCTACCCCAGCCTCACCTCCAGATGTTGTTTGGCAACCTATCACCATTGGGAAGAGAATGTACATTAATCATAACGCTACTTGATATAGCACCTTTTCTATGCAAATCCCAAAGCTTCAGACCCAGCCCTTCTTCTTATGGGAGGCAGATTAATGGTCCACCTAACCTGGCATCCCTTCTTCTTACAGTGCCAGATGCTTCAGAGGGAATAAACAGAACTGGACAATTTTGAGCAATCCATCCCCTATTGTCTAGCCCTAGCTACTGGTAGTCAGAGGTTTTGGGACACCTATAGCATGGGTTTGCTTACATGACCATCCTGGCTCAAACATTGATGGACCTCTCCTCTATGAATGTACCTTAATTTTTTTTAACCTAGTTATACTTTTGTCCTTCACAGCCTCTCCCTGCAATGAGTTCCACAGGTTGATTTTACAAAGTATTTCTTTTTGTTTGTTGTAAACTTACAGTTCTTGTGTATTGTGAATGGATAAATAGCATTTTCTCTGTACCTTTGTGATTTTATAGATGCCTTCTAGACTTCTTTTCTAAAATGAACTGTTCCAGTCTTTGTAATCTCTTCTCCTATAGAAGTTGTTCCATATCCCTAATCATTTTTGTTGCTCTTCTCTGTCTTTTCAATTCTAATGTATCTTTTTGAGATCAGGCAACTAGTATTGATTCATGGTATGGGCATGGCATGGATTTATATAGTGACAATATCTTTTTTGTCTTATTTATGATAGTTCCTAACATTGTTAGCTGTTTGGACTACTGTTGTACACTGAGTGGATGTTTTGAGGGGAGTATCCACAATGATACTGAGATCTTTCTTGGGTATCAACATCTAATTTAGATGCTATAATTTTGTATGTGATTGTTGTTATGCTTCCCAATGTGCAGTATTTTTGGGCTTATCAACATTGAATTTCATGTGTCTGTTTGTTGCCCAGTCATCCAGTTTTGTGAGATTCCCTTTGTAACTCTTTGCATTCAGATTTCGACTTAACTATCTTGAGTAATTCTGTATTGTCTGAAAATTGTGCCCCTCAATATTCACTCCTATTTCAAGATCAATATGTTGAATAGCACAGGTTTTGGTACAGATCCTTGGGGGACTCTATTTACTTTTCTCCAAATGTGAAAACTGACCATTTAACCAGTTACTGATCCATTAGAGGACCTTCCCAATTATCCCATGACTTCTTAGTTTGCTTAAGAGTCTTTGGTGAGGGACCTGTCAAAGGCTTTCTGACAGCTCAAGTACACACTATATCAATTGCCACACACTGAGAATTTTAAGAGATTGGTTACCATGATTTCCCTTTACAAAAGCCGGATTGGTTCTTTCCTAACATATTGTATTTATCTCTGTGTCTTTCTGTTCTTTACTATAGTTTTAACCACTTTGCCTGCTACTGAACTTAGTTTTGCTGGTCTATAATTGCCAGGATAGCCTCTAGAGTGACTCAGGTTTTTTTTTAAGCTGATGTTACATTAACTATCCTACAGTGATCTTATATAGAATTTGATTTAAGCCATACATCACAGTTAGTAATTCTGCAATTTCCTATTTGTGTTCTGGTGACTTTTTCAATAAATCACTTTGCTCCAAAACCTCCTCTGTTGACACCCGAGTCTGGGACAGTTCCCCAGATTTGTCACTCAGAAAGAATGGCTCAGGTCTGAGGGATTTTCCCACATTCTCTGTCATGAAGACCAATGCAAAGAATTCATTGAGATTCCCTGGATTGTATTGTCCCTTTTTCTACAGCTGTGAACTTGCTTGAGAAGTGTGCTTAGAACTCTCCTTGAATCCATCCTATTTTCTTTTTTAAAATGTTAAGATTATGTATACCCTGTGACTCTGCTAAATATAGAAATGTTAAGGCTTATTTTTAACATCCTGTTTTAGTTAAGACTATCTTGTGAAAGAGCTATTGGGTAAAATTATTCAGAGAAACAGTGGATGGCACTGTTGTTTTTCAGGTATAATGTGGTAAAGAATGCAAGTCTGATAGGACATTTAAAATAATGCATAAAATGTACTGATGTCTCCTTCATACAGAGAAACAAAGCCTAAGACTATCAATTCTGTGCAAAAGCTGGGGATACCAGATGGATTTAACTCTGAAGACTTTTCATTATCAACAGTATTCAGATGAAAATAATGAGGCTGAATTATGTTCTAAACCCCCACAGTTTTGATCACGCTTTTTATGCCTTTTAACTGTTAGTCTGATATACAAATTTGTCATGAACAGGAAGACCAGCTAATGATGGGGTTAATGGCAGCAAAGTAAATTGTCCAGAGGCACTGGAATAGCAGTGATGTGGTATTCAAGACAGAGCTGTGACCATTTTTTGCCTTCTGACATCCAACAACAAGATCAGTAACACTGTAAAACAGAAGTGATATGTTTGTGAACACTTAGACGCCACTTATGGATGAGGTTTAGGAAGGAGACACAGCTTCTTAAATGTTGTCTCTCCATCCCATTTTGTGTGTGTATCAATCAGCTGAGTTTGAGTGGTGTTGCAAAATAATCATTACTCCCTCAATAACCCTGTATCCTTTCTTACCTTTTTGGCAAGGTGAGTTAGGTTGCTTAAACACTTGGAGCTAAAGTGGGAGGTGTGGTCAGTATCTGCTTTAAGGCCCTAATCTGAAGTCAGAGAACATCCTTCCACTGATTCCAGGGGGATTTGGATCAAGCAGACAAATTAGTTTGTTGGATTTGGAGAAAATATGATGCATGTATTCAGTGACACTGCTGCAACTTCTTCCTAGAATTGTGAAACATGGGCATGGTTTTTTCCTCCTGAATGTATCAAAGCAAAATCCTAAATAGAAGCTATAATGGGGAAAAAAATCTAATAGAAAGCAAAGATATATGGGCTCACGTCCTGTTTTAAGATACCATACACTAATTTGGGATGCCAATTCCCTTTGTGTAGCTATAATTTTAAAGGGAGAACAAAGCAATTAAAGGGAAATATCCCTCTCAAAGCTGAACTTGGGTGTCATTGTCACTAATCCTTTTTTTTTTTCTGAAAGCAAAAGAAAGACAGGACATTTGCAAAAGTCCCATTCAGTTTTAAAATGATGACCTTATTAATGTTACAACATTTCTACAATCCACTAAATTTCTGAGCCCTTGAGAATTGTACAGATGTTTGATATCTGGGATAGCTGTGAAGTTATAAATCTCTATCATTGTTTGTGAGAACAAAATGTCCTCTGTGATTTATGTGATTATAAAAGCCCATTTGAAATTATGAAAATCTATTGGTTGACTAATTAACCAAAAAAATAAACCTAATAGATGGGGGGAAAGGGAAAGTACTCTGGTGAATAATATGAAATTTAATTTATATAGGAGTAAATAACACTTGTAAAACATTTTTCATACTGAAGGAAAAACAAGATATTAGGGTTAAAGTTATCACTCAAAGAGTTAATGCTTTATTAAGTACGTAGGTTTGAATGAAGGAGGATTAGCATCAAGTCAGGCTAAGAAGAAATCCCGTTAACAAGATCAAGTGCAACCTTTTCCTAATTAGATTGCCATATGATATTAAGAATGATTTCAAAGGAAGAGACTTGAGGATGTCAGAATCTAAACTGGACACTCCTTGTCCATAATCCCACTAATGCAAATTGGTCCCACATACACACAAAGCTGTTCAATTTAGCAGGCAGCATATTCCTAGTAACCCTTTAATATTTAACCCAAGCAAATACAAAATATGATTTAGCTCAATCTCTTTTTCTAATATACAAGCAAGATGATTAAGACCCTGATCCTTCAGTCTAATTTATGTGGGTGTTCTGTGCTAAACCCTGATGAAGTCAGGGTGATTACACATGGGTGCAGGAGATGCTCCTACTCCCTTCTCCCTCCTTCAGCACTGGCTTTGACATTTAGTTCTGAAGTTTGTAAGTCTAATGGGTGAATGTAATGTATATTGAAGTGCCCATATGCTATTGTTTACATAAATACTAATGTATGATTTGTGCTGTAAATGAAAAATGTGTAATGGTCTTGTGAAGATATACTATACTAGCTTATAAACACAGGAGTATACAGTGTACTGTTGAGGGAATAGGATACTTGGGAAAATATAGGGAGTAATCATAATTAACATGTGAGGGTCTGGAAAATAGCTGTGGCTTAAAAGTGATGAGTAAATGGACAAGTGTTGGGAGATTTTAGGATTCATAACTATCATGCAACATTGTAAGGCTGGGAAAACTTGAGCCAAATGAGCTAGGGAATTTTTAAAATTGCTTGTGCATCAAAATCTCTCTCCATCCTTTCATCTCTGTTGTCTCTTATTATTATGTTTTGGGAAAGAACTTCTTTTAAAGAACGTAGCATGTTTTTTGGTAACTCATAAACGATGACTTAATGCTAGTCCCAATAGGTGAGTAGGTTGAATACCTATGACCATTCTGCGTGAGTATCCATTTTTATTCAGATATGTGCACGGACATGCTCAATCCAAGAACATCTTGCCTTCAGAAGATAGCATTTTGCAAATGAAATTATACCATCAGCAGTGTGGTTTGCCACATCTAGTGATGGGATTCTTGCATTTTTCCAATGTTTGTACCTGCCTCAAACATTGCACATCACCCCTGAGTTTCCTCTGGCAAGTAGCAATAGGTATGGCATCACTTCATAAACAGGAACAGAATTGACTGTAACTTAAAAAAATAGGTCAAAATTTGAGCTGGGCCTGCTATGTTTGGGTGTCCAGTATGAGACACCTAGGGCTTTCAGACTTTCACAGGTGGTGACCACTCAGTTTTTACTCACGTCAGTTGGAATTGCCATGACACCATACAATAGGTCATAGGTCTCTCAAGCTGGACACTCAAATTGATTAACTCCATATTTGTATCTACTTCTGAAAATTCTGACCATTTACTCTGTCTATACCAGTCTTGATCTCTACAAAATATTAACTCTGGGGAGACCCCTCCTGGAGGCCACACAATAGCTTACTCATTTCTTCCCTTTCAAATCACCGATCCAGTGCAAGTCAAAACAAAATAAATCTGGAGCCCTGCCTGCTCCTCCAGAGACAGAAGACTTCATTTTCTGTAATTTACTGCGTAAGTGAAATGGCACAAGAAAAGAGATGTATGGATGGCAGAGACCTTGAAGTCATCAAGTCTAGCTCCCTGCACTGAAGCACGGCAAATAAACCTGAACAGATGTTTGTCCATCCTGTTCTTAAAAAAACCTCTGGCATATTCCACAGTTTTCCGTAGTCTATTCCAGAGCTGAGCTATCTGTATAGTTAGATTTCCGCGCCCCCCTCCCCCCTTCCCCAATATCAAGTATACATGTTCATGCTGCAGATTAAGCTCATTACTACTTGTTGATCCTGCAGTGGACATGGACCGTAATCAACTGATGTCCTCCTTATAGTTACCCTTAACACATTTGAAGACAATTATTGTGTCTCCCCTCACTTCCCTTTTCTCAAGATGAAACATGCCTAGTTTTTTAACCTTTTATGAATGTCAAGTCACTGGATACAGCCCATGGGTGCAGCAGGAAACTCCTTAGATTTTCTTTCCACAGAACCTTGCCTATCAGTTCTCTGAACGTATCAGTAGCTGTCCAGAAACAAACTGGCCAATGGGATTTGCAAGATTGTGCTGAGGATAGGGGCAATGCACAAATCTTCTCTTCCCCGGGGCGGAATTGTTCACAAACCAGGGCCCCATAGCTGGCTTTTCTGAGCGATATGTGGGAGCAGAACAGACAGGGAGTCTGACGGAGTTTCCCGCTGCACCCATGGGCTGTATCCAGTGGCTTGGTGGGCTGAATCTGGCCCATGGGCTGTATTTTGCCCTTCCCTGCTTTAGAATATTCAATAAAGCTTCTGAGGGATGTGGACTTCTTGGCAGTTCTGTTCCACTATTCCCTTAGACTTTGTTTGGGGTCTATACCATGGCAAAAACATTAAACCCAAACTTAAACTGGTTTAAGGAATCCAGCCATAATTTGAACAAAAGAAATCCATACCCATTTAATTTAGGTGACTGTCCTACTATTATGGGACAGATTCTGCAGCACTGGCAGCTACAAAGCAGTACCATTAACAATACCATAGGATAACTGACTGGTACATTCTGATACAGTTCTCTGTGCCATATATATTCAGACATTGCTTCTTGTTTTATTCATGGACTTAGCTTTATTGCTGCCTGCTTTCAAAGATAACTGCAATTTGAAAAACGTGGCAGCAACAATTATTTTTTTGAGCTGTAAAACTAATAAAACACACACAAAAATTGTAACATGCACCACCCTGCTGACAGCAGGATGGACTAAATGACATAATAGGTCTTTTGCAACTCTGACTTTAGGGGACCTGATTCTGCCTGCACTAGCGTAAGCAGTGTAATATCATAGTGCAATAGCGTAATATCATTACATAGTGCATTAGCGTACTATCATTACATAGTGTAATATCACAGTGTAATAGCTGTATGAGCAAGATTGACTTCTATCATGTTACGATTAAATGTGCTTGGCCAATATGTGAGTGTGTTCTAAGGGCTTAATCCTCTAAGGACTGAGCGCTATACAGGCACTCCATGGTATACAAAAATCTGACCTATGAACATCTCTGCACATACAAACAAAAGCTCACCTGCACCCTCAGGGGAGTAGGCAAGATGCAAAGGTGTTGGTAAGCAGCGCAAGCACTGGCCAGAGGACTCCCGAGGAGCAGGGAGCAGCCATGCAGCCAGCATGTGGAGAGAAGCAGAATTTTGAAGGAGAAACTGCTGCTTCTCAACCAGCCACTGGCTACATGACCCCCCACCCCCACCCCCGCTCTTCCAGAGTCCTCCAGCCTGTGCTTGCTCTGTTGCCACCTCCTGGAGAGTAGCAGCTGGGTGCAGCCTGTGGGGGTGGTGGCCAGGAGATGGAGCTGAGGGCTGCCAGAGCTGGTGCTGAGCCTCACAGGAGCCAGCACAGAGACTGCGGGATGGAGGTGGTGGCAGAGAAGGGATGCCCAGAAGTCCCCTTCAGAATCTTCACCTACCTCCTCCATTTCTAATTAAATCTGCCTTTCCTCAAACGCCAGCATTCAAGGTGAAATAAAAACCAAACTACTATTTTCATTGCAAATATACAGTATTTCAGCTACATTGTGGGTTAAATAGGCTTTTGTAGGCCACCCTGGCAAGATAGCTACCATTTATAGCATTGTTCCTATGGGAAAATGCATTCTGAGTTCCAAACAACCAACTTGCAAGCAAACTTTTTGAACACATGCTGTTCACAAATTGTGGACTTCCTGTAAATCTGATCAAGCAAACACGTAAGTGTGTACTTAATTGTAAACAGTTCCATTTAAGTCAATGGCACCAGTCACAGGTTTACAATGAAGCATGTGCTTAAGTGCTTCGTTGGATTAGATCAATGTGCTTTGCACTTTCCAGGTCTGAGTCGTAGGAGAGGAGTATGTAAGAAATCTTCCTCTAGTTGTGTGGCCTACATGAAAGCCAGGTAGAATTCTACTTCCTTAGCTCAAGAGAGGAGGTTTCCAGATGGAGTCCAGATGCATAAAAATGAGCAGATAGGAAGAAGGTCTTATCTTCACTCCCCTCTCTCTCCACCCACAGATTTTCCACACATTGGGCAGAAAACTGCATCCTACCAAGGTAGATAATCAGTGTTCATGGGAGCTGCAGTAGACTTGGTTCTGGATACAGAGTATTTTCAGGGGCTGTCCCCGGGATGCTGTGCTCTGGCCTGCCCCTCTCTTTGACCTAGGCCTAACTATCTCAGTCTTGCCCCACATTCATTTTTTACTTCTCTACTATTCATGGTTATATATGAACAGATCAGCATTCTTACCAAAGACTATATTAGAAGGAAAAATCAATACTTTTTTTTTTTCTCCAGAACCAAATCAATTGTTTTTTTTTCTACAACTGAATTTTCTTCAAAATGTTCCAGGAAATGCATCTCTTACAAGTATGCTATCGAGGAAAAATAATCCTGTATCACAAAAGATAAAACTGGGTATCCTGCAAATATATTCACATTTGGTGCTAAAACTTATGCTTTGGAAAAACAATTCTGAAACAAGTGAGAAGGCTTTGGGACTGATTTCTCAGGCCACGTCTCCAATTACCAGAGGATCAATGCTCTGGTGATCAATCTTGCAGGGATCCATTTAGCAGGTCTAGTAAAGACCCGCTATATGGAATGCTAAAGGTGCTCCCATCAGTGTTATGCTCCTTGCAAGTTGACGGGAATGCTTCTCTAATTGACCTCCCATTGTGGATCACCCCAGAAAACTGATGCAAGATACGTCGACTCCAGCTACGCAATTCACGTAGCTGGAGTTGCATATCTTGCATTGATTTTCTCCATCAGTGTAGAGCTGGCCTCACTCACTTCCACCAGGTTTCCACTAACTTTGGAGGAATTACTTCCAACTTACAGTGGTGTAAGTGTGTGGAAAATTAAGCCTATCACCTTGTGTGTGTGTGTATGTGTGTGGTCTTGTTGCTGCACTCTACAAGCACGTAGAAAACCCTTTAGACTAGTTATAAAGCCTGATATTTCTCTCCTTAACACTGAAGTTAAACCAGCATTGACTTTCACTGAAATCAAAATTACACTGTGATAAATTGGCATTATGTAAATGGAGAGTCTGACCTATAGAATTTAAAACTTCATGTTAATAATAAAAGTAGCATATAATGTAAAAATACTCTAAACAGAGCAAATATTATATCTTTACAAAGGAAATAAATGTTTGAAAAAAGACTAACATAGATACACATTGTTTTCTAGAGACTTAGTGAACACTTGCTACAAAATACATATATGATATACAGCTGAACATCAGGAGATGGCAGTAGTGCTTGCTGAGTGAGATGATATGGATGTTGGAGGGGAACCTTAGAAATAAAAATAAGCCATTTTGCATGTTTGCCAAACCAGATATCATTCTAATTTATAAAGACTATAAACACTCATCCCACTTTAATTGTGAGCTTTATTGATTATTTGGTATGCTTAGTAAATAATTTACAATTTTAATTCATGATCATTGAAAGCTGCATTGTATATCTATTGGTAATGTATTTAGCAGTGCTTCAAAAGGTTTTATTTTAATCACAACTGTCTAATTTCATCTTTGACCAAATTCCTCATCCAGTCCTCTGAAAAGCTGAAATCTAGGTTCAATTCAGTCTTTATGCTTCATGCTCCCACGTGAATGACTCTAACCTGCTAAATGCACAAATCCAGTGTATGATGCCATTTAAACTTTACCAAAATTGAGAGTATATAGGAAGAAAGTAACTTAAATTGTCATTATTATTATTTTAGCTAAATCAAAATTATATTTTCTTGAGCTCATTCTGTAAATTGTGAAAAGGAAAGCTTTGAAATGTCTGTGTTCAAAGTATCCAAGTCTGATCTTTGTCCTGTGAAGTATCTCAAGCTGAATTCAGACTGTATTTAGTGTCTTAAACAGAAGATATTTTTTATGGAAGCATGACACCAGTTATACTCTAAATGCTTTGAAATAACTCAGCAGCATATTTTATCATGTTAAAGGAAGTTAAGTCCAGAAAAGTTCAGCTGTGTTTTATTAATGAACTGTGTAATTGCACAGTACATGTTGCTGTACGCTGGCATATAATGTGGTGCTAATGAATAAATGAAGATATTCTGGTTTTTATAATTATAAAAGACCAGTACTAAAATGCAGTGCCACCAAATGATGTAACAGTAGGCAGAAATAAAATATGTTGTTTTCCTTAATTACTAATTATTGTCCTAGACGTGTGGGAAGAAAGAGAAAATGCAAAGGATGTGGTTTAATTAGCTTGTCACTTGAACTTAATTCATCTAGGATTGCTGGGAGCTCACCATCCTTCCCTTGTATGGAACTGGGTTTTTTAATCACTGTATAGTCATTCCCATCTACTTCAGGGGATGCCTTTCCCTATGCCCACTTCCAATTCCAGTTTATCAGGAAACTGGACACTTAATGCAACAAGTACCTGCATTGGGCACTTGCTAAAGGGAAACAACAGCAAACAATTTGGCTGCCTCCCTCTGGCCCTCAGCCTGGTTTCCAGGTAGTTAACAATTCCCTTCTTCCCAAAATGGCCAAAATTCCATCTGCTCTCTTATTGGAGAGGTGTACCCCATGTTCCCTGAATAAGTGAGGTACTGCCTATAGTATACCATGTTTGGTGGGTGATTACTGATCCTACCTGTTCACAATGATTCATACATCTCATTTTGTCAACCCATGGAGGACTGGTGGTTCCCTGCCATATCCTCCTCTTCAGAATACCATGTACTATCACCTCCAGGAAAAGGTCCTGCCTTGCCCTAAATTTTTTTGTTCTAATGATCAACCCCCTTTATAAATGCCCAATAGTTTTCACACTGCTGTACAAAAATCATCTTTAGGTAGCTGCTTCCTGATTGTCTCTCTTGCTATGAAGGAGCTCACCACTCCCGAACACAGACCCTTTTCAGTAAGGTTGCGATTCTGACATTTAAAGAGCATTGTCCTTATTCTTAACAGCACAAATTACAAGCCACCCAGTTTTTTACATGTATTCACCGCACTGCCAGTTAATTAATATTCCTTCCAAATACTCAATACAAATATACCTTGCTTTCAGGGTGCACGAATCAGAACACTCTCAAATTACTCGGTTCCTTGTTTTACAAGACTGGTGGTGTTGCCTTTTCAAGCATAGGCCAACAATGTATAGAAGACAAACTTATAATTCTATTTCAGTGAAAATGTCTCTGCAGTAATTTGATTACTTCATGGACAGCTGCTACTAAGCTACCCATTAAATTAATCATAGAATCATAGAATACTAGGACTGGAAGGGACCTCGAGAGATCATCGAGTCCAGTCCCCTGCCCTCATGGCAGGACCCGGTACTGTCTAGACCATCCCTGATAGATATTTATCTAACCTACTCTTAAATATCTCCAGAGATGGAGATTCCACAACCTCCCTAGGCAATTTATTCCAGTGTTTAACCACCCATACTCCCAGAGCCCTGTAGTCACTCTTGATCTGCTGAGTGTCACACCTCGCAGTATCATTAGTGCCCACATGGATGAGTAGCATGGGGTAGTGGTCAGAGGGCCGGATAATCATCGACAATGCCCCCGTAATGTCTCAGATATGGGCCCCCAGCAGGCAATATACCTCCTGAGATGACATGTCAAGGCGACAGGGTGTCTGTGTCCCCCTCAGAAGAGAGTCTTTGACCACCACTACCCTACATTTCCTCCTCACAGTGGTCACAGCAGACCTCCCAGCCTTGGGGGTACGAGGCTTCTCCTCCTCTGCTGTAGGGGGTGATTCCTTATTTCATGTATCAAGAAGAGCATAATGGTTTCCTAGTACCATGGAGGGAGGGTTCAGATCAGGGGTGAAGCACTGCCTGCTGCCAGAAGTAACCAGCTGCCAGTGTCCACCCTGAGCTCTCTCTTCCTCCACCAGTGGTGTGTCCGCAGTCCTGTGTACTGGGACAGCTACCTCAGCTGTCTCCACATGAATACTGTCCAGGAATTGCTCGTGGATTCAGATGCTCCTCAACCTAGCCACCTCCTCCTGTAGCTCTCCCACCTGCTGCCTGAGAGATTCCACCAGGAGGCACCTTTCACATTGGATGGTCCCTCCAGCCTGGATATCAGTAAGTGGGAATTGCAAGCCACAGTCCCTGCAAAACCATACCAGGATGTGGGTAGAGGCATCCATGCGCAGATGGTCTGTCTGGCCACAGGCTCAGGTAGAGGAGACAGAAGCAGTGCTGGCACAGGTGTTACAGGTCTTCCTGACTATTGTAGGCCTCCCTCTGTCAAACTTCCTCTTAAACTCCCCTGTCGGCTAAACCATTAAGCTAGAATTTCAGGCAATCACTGTGGTGGAGGAAGAAAGCATTTCTAGTGTAACCCACACAGCTTCTGGGTGTGGTGCACGGTCCCATGTTATGGTACTTAGACCACTTACAGAGCCATCTGGTTTTATAGCTCAAGCTGCAGAGGCTCATGCACTAAGCTACAAAGGGCCCAGGTTCAATTCTGCCTATTGCTGTTACACTAGCCCCATGTTGAGGCTCATGACTAGGACAAGTCCCATTTGGCTGCCCATTCAGCCAATGGATTCTGGTGCCTGAGAAAATCATGCCACACATTTATATCCTTCATTTGGAGGTCCCATCATGGCAGAGGACCTGCTTCTAAAGAAATAATAGAATTAAACTGGCCCATCACTCCCATTGAGTGAACCATATAATCTGCCCTGGTGGAGTAACTGCTTTTTGACCTTGAGAGCCAAGGACAAAATGATCATATCCTAGCACACCATCAGCACTGGGCCAGCAAGATATTATTTCATTGGCTACCACAATCAAACAACCTCTCCCTCTTATTCAGCCTTAATATACAGAATATCTGCTACAGATATATTAGATGTGGAAAAGTTTGGAGAATGAAGATTTGGCAGCAGCTGTGCCTTGAGTCTGATTTGTTTGTGTCAGATTTTTTTTTTAAATAGCATGTTCTACATCCCTACATTCACAGTCATGTGTGGCTAAGTGACTGTCACCCTCACAGGTCCTGCCTGCTTCCACTTGGAAGCAGTGTCAGATCTTACAGACTGTGAGGAATTTTCTAACTACTTCATAGGAAGGATTGATTAGGCTTGGAGTGCATCAGCTGCCATGGTGGCAGCAGACCTTGTCTGAATACAACTGGCAAATGCATGTTTTCCTCATTGTGTTTCAGCCACTTTCACCCATGAGGTTTTAGAGACATTAAGGAAACTCCAGCCTGCAATTAGGGACCTTGACCCTGATGGCTTGTTAAAGCAAGTGGTGGGGATATAAAGGATCTATTGACAGTGGAAATTATTAATGCCTTCCTGTGGGGAAAGTAGAGTTACAGCTTCCATCAAATAAGCAGTTGTTCAACTCTTAGGGCTTGTCTCCACTACAGAGAAGATCTTTCGGGGTTTGAATTAGCAGGTCTAATGAAGGCACACTAATTTGAACTGAGAGGGTGCTCCCTCAGGTGGGGTAGTCCTACGAGGAGTAAGGGAAGTCAACAGGAGAGTGTGCTCCCATCAACCTCCCTCTGTGTGGACGATGCCAAAATGCAATTTAAGAACCTTCGACTCCAGCTATGTAATTAACGTAGCTGGAATTGTGTATCTTAAGTAATACCAGGCCTTAAAGAAACTGTCATTTGATGCTAACAGTCCCCTCACATTGTGCGCTGCTTCTGATTTTCCATTTTTGGGGAAAGATTTATGGAGAAAGTGGTGGCAAGATGTACCCAAAAGCTGCCTATTTCCTAGATCCTTTGCAGTCTGATTTCAGATTAATTTGTATTATGCTTAATCTGGTTTAACTGCAAGTTGATCTCCTAAAGATGATGGACAATACCAGGTGTTCTTGCTAATTAATTAATTAACAGCCATGGATATCACTGAGCAAGATGTTCTGCTGACTGACAGGTTGCTGGCTGGGTAAATGGTTCTTTTTAGACTGCCTCTTTCCTTCCTCTCTGAGAAGTCAGTTATGGGCCATCTACCCTAAGGAAAATCTTTTGCAAGGTTCCACAGGCAGTGTTTTATCAACCCAAAACTGTTTGTACATTAAGTACATTTGGGCTCAAACATATATGCACACATTTTTATCAGACCTGGCTACTATATAGTCTTTGCTTTCCCAGTGTATGAAAACCACTGAGCCTTGTATGAGAACAAGCTTTTAGAAGGTGGGGAAAATGAAGGACTCTATAATGGAAGATGACAGGGTATGGGTGGGTTATGAGTGAAATCACAGAATAGAGAGTCACTTAGGAAGAAGGTGAAACAAGAAGTGAGATTAGGGATGAGGAGAAAGAAGTACATGGAGAAAGGGAAAGAATCAAAAAAGGAGAAAAAATAAAATGGGGAAAGTGAGAAAACAGCAAAGAATATACAGAGAGAAATCTGAAATGGAGAGGACAAGAGAGGGCACTCACTAATTCTGCTCTCAGATTAAACATAAACTTTTACCCTAAGTAAATGTTTCTCAGATTTCCTTTATTGTTGCTCATAACCCTTCTGATTTCAGAACTGCTACGTCTCCAAAAGATCTGTGCTCTCATTCCTCAGTTTCCTCCCCATTTCCCCTCCCCCCCATGCCTTCTGCCATCTCTCAGTTAATCAGTGATCCTCACAGTAGGCATGGCACATGATGGATTTTTCTACAGAAGATGTAATGCTTAGCAGTGTAGTATTAGTATGTTCTTACACCAGTCCTTGGCTGGATTGGCATTGATTCTTTTAAAAACCAATACTGCTAGCAAGGGCAACACATGTTTTTAATAGGCACCACTTGGAGTAGCAGAGGACTCTTTTTATTAGTCAGGGCTTGCTCATTCTGTGTCAATGCCAACCACCTTTAGAGTGGTCATTTTTTACTGATCTGACCTGAATAGGAGACTTTTTTCTTTCCCTTGTGAAGATAAATACATTCTTTCTACAATTTGAAAAAGTAGCTTATTCAGAGACATAAAAGGACATTCTCTGGGCAACAACGAAAATGTTAAATTAGGCTCTGATGATAGAGCATTTCACTCCAGGTAGATTAGAAAATTGAATTGCAAATAGCTCATAAAATTTCCCTAGTTCTATTTCACATCTTAGTGTGATACATGCAAAATGGTAGGTGCATAGAATTCACATCCAGCCTAGATTGACTGCAATTTGGAAATCTAACACTCTCATATTATTTTTCATACATGTGATGAGAAGGGATTTAAGGTCAAACAGAAATAGAAGTAGGAATTCAGTGTGAATGCTAGTACTTAGTTTGACCAAAACCTGTTTTAAATATATTGACTTGATTGGCAAATAACCATGATTTCCTTCCACTCTCCTCCCGCCCCCATCTTATTTTTGGTGGATAAACACTCTGGACTACAGGAGATAATTTGTTTTTACACCTCAGTGAAAAAGAACCAAGGCACAGCATTCGTAAGACCTGAATGGATACATGAATAATGAATGAGTCACAAACAATACTGTATAATATGTATAAGGATTTTTTTATCACATCTAAGATTAGAATGACATTATGAAGTCTAAATGGCAACACCGAACTGTGCATTGACATTTGGCATTGAAGTGGAATGCTTAAAGCTAAAATTTGAACTTTAGCCAATCCATCAAATGCACACATGAATGGACCGATACCAAGCTTCATTATGGGCTAAATTAACTGCTTTACATTCCGTCTCTCAATCGCAGTTAACGGAAAAGGAAAGTCTTTCTTTTTTTCTTTTTAATTCTGACTGAAAGAAAAAAATAACTGGAATATTAGTGACAAGAAGAAGTGGTTTGAATGGTAAATCTCCAGACTATATAAATGTGAACCACCTGTTATGATATGCTTTATCTTATTTTTAAAATAGCAACCCATGTCTTTCATATGTTACTTTTGCTTTATTCGGCAGAAGATTTTGACCTAAGCATTTGTGATCTCACACTGAGGTTTTTTTTAATCATATAAAATCAAGATGAATTTCTTAGTTTTAGCTAGGAATACAAAGCAAACTAAATTAAAAAGTTCACATGAATTACTTAGGACTTGATCCTGTACCAATTGAAGTCAATGGGGGATTATCAGACACCTAAAGAGATACGTTCTATTTTCATTAATAAATAGTCTGGTCTAATGGACATCACATTTGGTAATTTTCCCTCATGTGGTGTTTTGCACGTGTGTATTTTATTTTATTTTGAATTTGGTTAGCATAGCCAATATATTTCAATTTAATTCAGTTTCTTCATATAAATAAGAGTTAATAAGATAGGAAGCCTACATACACATTACAAATGCAATAGCAGTTTCAATAACAAAGCTAGGCTTCAGCATCTGTAATAAAAGCAGATCTGATTAACATACATGAGTCTTGAATTCAGATCCTCACAATGGTGATAATGTGCTATATTTAATATTCTTTTTCGGATACAGCCTTTGAGATGTCAGTTAAAGTAATCTAAACATTCAGAGCATTAAAAGTTAATTCTTTTAATGAGATAAAACAAAGATATGGCAGCTAGAAAGAATTATTTCTTTGGGGTATACTGAGCTTAGGCTGTCTCAAATCTCTTGAAAATGTTAATTGGCACAAAATAAAGAACAATGTCTGCATGTCTGAGTTCTTCCTTAGAGACTTAGATTTGGGACAAGTCATTTTGCACGTGAATGGAATATGTAAGTGCAAAGAGATTTAAATATCTGATTTTAATAGGTTTCATCCCACTGGGAGAGACACTTTTGATTATCTATGACCTATACCAATTATTGTGATTCTCCCTGTAGGCCAACCATAATTTTAATAACTAATCAAACTAAGCCTGAAGGTTCTGTAAAATGGCAAATATGTACTTGCACTTTTGCTAGTTGCAGAACTAGTACTTGCTACTTGACCTTCTTTCAATTTCTCAAACTTCTTTTAATTTTTTTTCTTACTCTCAGCCCATTAAAATGTTTAACTTTTTAGCAAAGGATTTTTTTTTCAAAAGTAAAAGAAAAAAATTATTTGGTAACTGCCATTCCTGTTTTGATTTTGGCTTCTGAACAAGTAATGGCATGCATTCTGGAACCAGCTTTATATTGTGTTAGTATTATTTTAACTTTGGACTCCATTTAAATGAAATTAGCTGCATAGGTGCTAAGACACAAAGCGTATAAGAATCAGTAGTGCGGGAGAAATTTAATGATGTAAATTTAAGCTCCTACTATGGCATTAGCCCCATTGAAATCAGCATGTGGTTGATTGTACCAGCCTCACCTTACATGTTAGGTCAATGCCACATCTTCTCTATTATCATGTATACTAAGGACATTTTTCATTAACTGTAGGATCCCAGGAAGTCCCCTGAAATCAGAGCATAGAGGACATTTCTTCTAAGGAGACACCCAGGCTGCCTTGCCTAGAGTATCCTGAAGGAACTGAAGTGGAAGACTCTTCTTGTAACCTTCAAAATGGTTTACTCACACCCCCGAGGGACATAAGTTATGCAAACATAAATATAGTGTAGACATAGCCTAATCTAAATCTGGAGTAACTGAGATCTGAATCTGGCTTCACGTCCCCCTCAAAAGTGTAATTGGGGTTTTTTCTATAAATGACATTTTGTTACATCTTGACTGATTTCTGAGGTGGAATGGAAATGTGCAACTCAGCTGGGGTTGGTAAGGTCTGGGAAAATAAACTAGAAGTGTATATACCACAAACTGAACAACACATTTGCACCTTAACAATATCTGTAGTCTACTCACCATTTGTGTCTGTGGACCAAGGAGAACAGTAGCACTAAAGGAGACTGATGCCTAACTACAAATATTAGGGTTTTGTTTTTTCCATTGTGATATTGCCTCACCACTTTCTTATTTTCATATATTTCCACAAGGAGATTGGTTCCCATTCTACTGAGGTGGAGGCCATCTAAACTGTGCACTTGCTTCTCACCATAGAAGGTGGAGAAATATTCTGCAAAACTAAGACTGGCTGTCTAGGAACTCCCAGCCTCTTTTATTCTCAGTAGCATCTGTATTTGCCCCGCCAATCCAGGAATCCTTTAGCAAAGCCACCAATTTGCACTTCATGCACAAGAAGTCTACTCTGATTTCCAAGAAGATGATGTGGCACTTCTGTTGCAAGTCCCCTAGTGCTCACCATCTTGAAATTGCATATAGAGCTGAACCATGAAGAAAAAACCTTTCATGCCCCCTCTCCAAACTCCCATGAAAAGAGAGACCTAACAGTAGAGTTTCAGAGGATCTCGAGTTTGTGTTGGATATTTCCCCTCCATACTTGGTCTCTTCCTATGACTGGACCTCTTTGGGCTGCCTGAATGACAGAAAGTGGCGGGAACCTGACCATAGCTGCTAATTTGAGAATTCATTCCTCTTCATTAATTCTCAACTCTTGTGTTTGTGCCTTAGGGATCACAGCCATCTCTCATAAATTTAAGACAGACCCCTGGTTGCACCAGCTTAAGTTAAGGTTGAGGTTTGGGGTTGACTGAGAATCAGGGAGCTCTAACTAGCTTCCTGACAACCCCCCTACATCAAGCCAATCTTGGCACAAGAGACAATCTGGTCTGTAGTAACCTATTTTGCTGTAGGAACTTTTCCAAGTTTGTAAGCTCTTTATGTTGGCAGGATTTCATTCTATCTTTACTTCCTACTCTTGAACTTTTTCCAACTTTCAGGCCTTTTCATCAGCTTAAAAATTGTTGTGCCCCTTTCTCCTCACTCTTCCTTAGCTTCTGTCTCTTCTATATGCTTTTCCTCCTGCTGTTAGTTCCTCCTTTCACTCTAGCTATCCCTGTACTTTGTGCTATTCTTCCTTTTGCTCATTAGCTTTCTTCTCCTGCTCCTATTTCTCATCAACTCTCTTTCTCATGGCAACACAAAACCCAGCACACTTTTATGGCTGCTTTATCACAATGATTTCTTGGCCATCTTTTAACCCTCTCTATGTTCCTATTTTTCTGCACTTCATCAAGTTGAAGTATGTCATAGTCCATTCTGCATGCTGCTATGAAGAATTACAACAAAGCTGGGCAGTCCTCTTGCAACACCTTTACTTCCAGAAATGCATGCTGACTGCATTCAGATAACACAAAGCCCCAATAGGTTTGATTCAATAAAAGTTCAAGCCCATAAAGTTTTACAGGTTTCCAATTTACTCACCCAAGCTCAAATACATAAAAGGTAACACTTCATCTCAAACCAAATGGATACACCTAGGAACCTAACATTTTTAAATACTAGTATGTGAGGCAGTAACTTTATGGGTACAATAGCTATATATTTTTGTTACTATAACACCAATCTTGATATGCTGTGCTCCATATCAGCCTTGGGATTTGGGTAAAGGCCATCTAGAGAGCTTATTTTTCTTCTCCACCATTCTTAACTGACACACCGGGACGTTGGGGTGGGGAGAGGGGGAGAGAGGAAAGAGGCTTACAGAGCGACTTCAGGTGATAGTTTCCTCTGCTGCCAAAGTGGTATCTTCAGTTTGTTCTGGGGACTGCAATTAGCTGCTAATATTTGAGATTTATTAGTGAAGGACACTAGGAACCCTATCTCTAAGTAAACTGGGATCTGAGGAATTCTCTCTCTTTTAGGAATACTCCCATCCTCTGGAAGTTCTCGTGTTCTTTCTGCTAACTTTTAGGCTCTCTCTCCATTTATTTACTGAGAGGACCTGTGCGTTCTATCATCCCATCTTACTGCTGTTACATTTCCAGCTGTTACGTCTCATTTACCTCAGTGTTAGAAGGAGGAGTAAGCCTACAGAAGTCTCAGGACAGGGAGCCCATGCCTTGCCCTCACATGTAAAATGTGTCTGCTAAGCTGATGCAATAAAGAACAGAACATAATTAATGTATATCATAATCAATGACTTATTTAAACATTGGTATTACCCCGAAATTGTCATCTTCTTTTGTCCTTCGTTTGCATTTCTTTATTTTTTTTCTCCCCATTATCCATGTCATTCCATTTCATTTGGAGCTTAATTATGTTTACAAATACATATATTTTAAAACACACACACAGTTTAGATCAGCAGCAAACACTCCTTTTAATGATTTGTACAAGAGACCAACCTAAGATAAATACTGATATCACACAATTTAGACTACAGTGATCTATGCCTCATCTTGCAAAATACCAATTCCTTGTTCCATAGCTTATTTCCAGACTGCTTGCTCTCTCATTTGATTGTAGTTTGCATTCTCTTTAAAGTTCACTTTTCTGTTGCATCTCTCTTTCATTGAAAGGCAATGTCAGCTTTTACCATCCCTCTTTTTCATATTCCCCATTCCTTCCTTGTCCATCCTCTGTGCTCTCCAACCGGTATTTTCTGCTTTCACTGTGCCCTAAATTCTCTGTCCATATTTCTCCCTTCCTCTCCCCATCCCTTAACACTCAAGGTCCTCATCATTATCTCTCCCTCTTTTCTACTGCCTCTGTTTTTCAGCTCTTCCTCTGAGGCTCCCCTAGAAAAAGCTTCCCTTCCTGTCTCTTCCTCTAGAGAAGTAGCTCATGTGAGGCAGTTCTCCCTTTCTTCCCAAGACCCTGAAGCTTAGCGAGCTCTTCCTTTGAGCTGGCTCCCCCATCTACCTAGGCAGCTCAGCAGACATATAGTCAGCGGTAGGTGTCATCAATCAGGTGGGGTTGTCCCGATGGGTTCCTGACAGGTCCTCTACTCTATCAACGATGATAAACTTTCAGCTGCATGTGTGCATGTGCTCTCCTGTCTAGCACATTAACCCTGCACAATTAGCCAACACAACAGACTCTGAGAGAGCCCCCAGAGACCACAAATCAGATAAGGATTGAAAGCACATGAGTAGGTTATTGCTAAGTGAAGTAACAGTAATAGTTGGCAGCGAATGGACTTGCCACTGCGCCACTATACATAATTACTCAGTGTCAATGGACTTACACCCACATAAATGGTCCGGATTCTAGTGTCCCCCCACGGTCAGCCAATTATCATGCTGGTGGTACACTTTTATACACAGGTACAAACAAGTTACACATCACTCCTGAAATATCAGGATGCCAGCCTCTGTTAGCTAGTTACCACCCCTTACTTCTCACAATGTGTGGCGGGGTTCACTTACTATCCATCATGCTGTCAGTTTAGACCCTGTCCTGAACCTACATCAGTATGCATGGTATTTGCAAGGTGTGTGTTGGTACCAAGATGTTTCTTAATGAAATGTTCTGTTACGACCTGTGGTGGGGCGACACGGCCCCGCACTTGGAGCCAGAATGGCGCGGACATAAAGCCGGGACCACAAGCAGCGGAATGGAGGCAAGGGCAGGGGACGCGCTGGAGGAAGCGGCACCCGCCGAGGCCAGAAGGGTAGGGGGCAGGGCGGGCATGAGGGAATGCCCGAACGCCACCGCAGGGAGCGGGCCAGACGTGGGGGAACGCCCGGACCCTCGGCAAAGGGCATGACGGAACGCTTGGATGCCACCACGAAGGGTGTAACGGAATGCCCGGATGCGGCCGGAAGGGGCAGAGCGAGCAGAGAGTGGGCCCTTCAAGAGGGCACCAGCAGAATGCCTAGGGGAGGAGGGAGGAAGGTGGACCGGATAGGAGCGAGCCGGGAACCAGCTGTGTGGGAGGAGGCAGAGACGAGGAGCCTGCGGTGAGACACCAGAAGGGGGGAACGGAGGGGAAGGAAGTAGTCCAGGACAAGGCCAGGAGCTATTGGTCTGCGTGCTGGCGAGTTGAGGGCAATAGCCCATCAGTCGGGACAGGGACGAAGGGTCCCTGTAATGTTAGGGTCCTGAGCTGAGACTCGGAGAGACGGAGGGCCCGAGTCTCCCTTTCCCACTGAGAGAGCCCCAACTCCATTGAATCTGGATCCCCAGTCATAGTCAGCACATGTGGTACTTAGCACCGGGGGTGTCGCAAAGCCTGCAAAAAGGGGTCCCTTCCCTGCCGGTCTGACCTGGCTGGGGGCCCCAGAGAGAGGGTGAGAGTATAGAGGTGGTCGAGGGTGTCCTGAGTAAGGGCTTGGGACCCACAGCCCCCTTACACGACCCCTTTGGAATGTGCTCACAGCCTGTGCCTAGTACCTTCTAGGTATGAGTGTTTCTGTAATATTGGTCCGTTTCTTGCCAACTTCTGTGAGCAGGGCCTGCTTCTTGCTCACAGCTTAACTCTACTTTATATGAGCAACGTCTTGACCATTGCTGTCTAGGCCTCATCCCCTGCCGGTCATATGCGATGTAACCAATGCACGTACACACCAATTTGTACACACAGCTCCCCAACTTGTCCTCCTCATACATACACATACACAGTTGAAAAGAGAAGGCTTCTAATTTTACTCTTACTAGTTGTACACTGATAACTCCATTTATTTCAGTACAGTGATGCCTGATTTACCCTTGAGTAAGCAAGAAAAGAAAATGACTAATGATGCTTGGAATTTTGGTGGAAATTGCTATAGATACGTGGAAAAGATAAAGGAAAAGAACCAGAATATACTGACAAGACAAGAATAAATTTCCAAATGTCTAATGGGTTCTGACGTACTCACACATTAGCATATGTACTTCCTTGAGATACTGTAGCAACAGCTATATTCCCCTGCATTCTAGAAGGCTGTACTAGAGCATGCTAAGCCCTATAATAGAAGGTGTTACCAAACAGCATATTACCGGAGCTCAGTCTTTTTACAGCAGGTATAATAGATTCCTTGGTGGATTAGTTGGCCTAGTGCTAAGTACATCTCCCACTGGGTGGGTCTAGCAGTTCTGGTCCTCTTATTTAGAGCAACAGTGAAGTGGGCAGGCCATTTGGGTCCCTCCCATAGAAGGGCAGTGGTCAGGGAAGGAAAGCCTACCCACTGCAGCAGACTCCAACCCAGGTCCCTAGGATGTTCAGTAGTGTCTGGCCTCCGAAGATTCCCTCTGTGTTACCCTCTCTGAGCCACTGCCTACCTCTGCTTTCCTTTTCTCAGCTTCCAGCCCAAGATATGGTGAACAGAAAAAGAAAAGGAAACCATAGCATCAGCCCTAGATAGGCTAAGCATATAGTCTTATTCCCTTGTTGAGGTTTCTCCAAAATCCTTATCAGGAATTTTCAAGATAGATTTGTCTTCCTCCTTCTTCTGAGCTGGGTTTTTCCTTTTCCAACCCTTTCTCCAGATGGAGCATGTTCTGCCAGGCTGGAGGGGCAGGGCTACCGGGATCCAGTACTGTTCTTTAACCCCTTCTGGTCCAGGGTGAGGTTTGTATACTCTGTCACATAGGGAATTCTGGGAAATATAATTTTCCTTTTTGAGAGAGTGTGAGTCTTAAATCAGGTAGCCAAATACAAGGCAAGTATCAAGTAACCAAATACGGGAAGGCCATTCAATATTGCCAGCCCACATGATTAAAAAATCTTAAGGTTTTTACCAACAAAACCATAAAATAAAATAAAATGTTGGGGTCATTTTATTTTCCTTCTGGTTTCTGAGCCTGTGGACTACACTCAGATCACATTTTCAAGCTTTGGTTTGCAGCCCTAAGAAACTTACTTAAAAAAAAATAAAAGCAGAGATTCTCATGTGGTCACAGGAATCCAAGAGCTGGGGCTCTAAGAAACACGGAGAATATTTCAAGAGTTGATGACCCTGGCTATCTAAGAAGCTGTCTGAACTCAGTAAACCCAAGAGATTTGTGCAAGGATGGTTTTCCATGATGAGCCAGAGAAAAGTGCCCAGGGGAGCTGGGACACACTCATTTTGGGAAGGAGGGAGGGAAGAGAGAGGATACTGTGATGGGACCTTTGCAATAAGGATAAAGGCAATTGAAAATTGAGAAGCCTTGATCCAAAGGCCAAAAGAACTTGGTAAGTCCAGGCAAAGTGAAGATTTGTTTTACTTCTGCTAGCAACAAAAGGAGGGGAGTAGTGGGTGTTGAACATTAACATTATGTCTGACCATTAATAAGACATTATCTATCAATTGGGGACTCTGTGCAAGCAGCCAAAACCTAATATGCAAATAACTGCCCACACAATTAGGAGTAGTCTTAGAGATGCACCACGGAGTGTTGTACTAGTTATTATGTATGGCCTTCACCACTCAACTGATTTATTTGTTTAGACTTCTGCATAGCTACAGCACCATAGAGTCCAGGAGCCAGATTCTGATGCCCTAACTTATGTTGAGTAGCCTCTTAACCCACACAAAATCCTGATGGTGGGACTTAGTATCAGAATCTGGTCATCAGTGCCTCTCTTGGGTACAGCAGTTTAGTTTCAGGGCAATAAGAGTGGGAGCTGAGCCTAAATCTGGCATTATCTACAGTATATGTTGGCAGTGATTCACATCAGTTCAACTGTGTCCAGTTGTGCCCAGGGATTTCTTTGTGTCAGTGCATAGAGGGCCCTGAAAAACCCTATTAATTTTATATATGATAAGCTTACCACAGAAATTGTACTACTCCATTGTACTGCCCTATCCTTACTGGAGGGAACATCTTAATGATTTGCAATTAGAAACTTCACTATTTATTTGAAATTATTTATTATCTAAGATAATTGATGACCATTTAATACTTGTCTACCACATACTCCTTTTGAACAAAGGCACATTCTCTCAGTGGCTTATCAGAAGCTTTGCAAATGTTTCAACAATGTCAATGTTTGGGTATAGTGGGTTATCGCTTGTACATGATTTCTAGTATAAAGGTTTTTCAGTGTAGTTTCCAATAGTGATCACAGTGTTCAAATCCTAACCAGGCAGGCGAGTGTACTACTCCACCCTGAAATTTGCCCTGCATAATATTGCCACAGTATAACTGAAGGCAAGAAATATGTTGATTATCTATGAAGACTATCCTTAATGTTTTATATGAGAGGTAAAGATCTGCTGCTTATACAAGTTGTTTTGGTGTATGCTATATAAGAAGTGCTTTTTGGTGAGTTAAACTGACTCATTTGTTTTCAGAGGGTGTATCTATACTGCAGAATTTTTTTGGAAAAATGGCCTTTTTCACAAAAAAACTTCACTTACATCCACACTGCAATCATGTTCTTTTGAAAAAAATATTGAAAGAACAGAGGGGTTTTTCCAACATTGGTTAAATCTCTTTCTACGAGGAAGAAACCTTTTTGTGAAAGAGCTCTTTTGGAAAAAGGCATGTGTGGACGGGAAGGAGGGAGTTCTCTCGAAAGAAGAGGAAAAAGGAAAAAGCACAGGTGCCCTGGTGGCTACTCCATCCATAGTAATCACAGCTTAAATTCGAGACAGCATCCTTTCAGTGTGGATGCTCTCTTTCAAAAAAGCAGATAGCTTTTTCAATGCACTTTTGCTGTGAAGACACTGTCTTTCGGAAGAAGTTTTTTTGGAAGATCTCTTCTGGAAAAGCATCTTCCGGAAAAAGCCTAGACATAGCCAGAGTGAACATCATAACTTACGAATGATCCTTAATTTAATTTAAAGATTCATATTTCCATATGTCAGGGCTGTTCCCCACTTTGGCACTCCGAGTGCAGAAGATGGGCACCCGCAAGGGACCTTAAATACCTTGCCTCTATGTGGTTGCTAGGTGTTACAAAACAACTAAGAAAAGGACAGACCAAAAACACAAAGATTCACAGTTCTTCAGGCTGTAATTTAAATGGTGAGTGGGGGAGGAAAGCCATAGATTCACACAGAGAAGTTTAACCAAACTACCAAAATTTAAAAAAAAAATACCGATTGTGACTAAATACACATTTTTCCTGTACTCGCAATCCATGCTGATTCATATTTCAAGGCCCAGTTCACTCCCATGTCCAATTTTTCTTATAGACATGGTAATTCCGATTACTGCATCTGCTTCCTCCAACCCTTAACTTAGAATTTTCCCACAAAGAAAGCAGGCAAGGTATCTAAACACAATTCAGATTTCAGCACTGCATCTCCATTGGTTCTTCTGGCCGCCAGCCAAAACCCTTGCTAGCTACCAGAGTTTAACTCCTTAGTCACTGGATACTGGCCAGCACTCCTCCTATCCATCACACCATATTGTTTTCACTATCACGTCTTATGTTTTTTTTCATTTCTGTGCTGTATGTCTTGGATTACTAGTTTTCAAATATTTCAGATGCCTATGAAGGCTCTCGTGGCCTTATTGTTTCATCCAAGCAACTTTATTTACGTAGAAAAAGAGAGAGCTTTGCAGATGATACAAAAATAGTCAAGATAGTTAAGTCTCTGCCAGACGGCAAAGCGCTACAAAAAGATATCTCAAAACTGGGTGACAGGGCAGCAAAATGACATATTAAAGATAATTTTCAGAAATGCAAGGTAAGGTGCATTGGAAAACATAATCCTAAATGTACATATAAAATGATAAGGTCTAAATTAATTGTTACTGTTCAAGACAGAGATCTTAGAGTCATTGTGGACAGTTTTCTGAAAACATCCACTCAGTGTACAGTAGCAGTCAAAAAAGTGAACAGAATATTGGGAGTCCTTTAAGAAGCTGATAGGTAACAAGGAAGAAAATATCATATTGCCTCTATGTAAATGAATGGCGCTCCCACATCTTGAATACCGCATGAAAATGCAGTTGCCTCATCTAAAAAAATATATATTGGAATTGGAAAAGGTTCAGAAAAGGGCAACAAAAATGATTAAGGGTTTGGAACGGCTTCTGTATGAGGACATATTAATAAGACTGGAACTTTTCAGCTTGGAAAAGTATTGACTAAGGAGGGGCTATGACAGGTGTATAAACTCATGACTGCTGTAGAGAAAGTAGATTAGGAAGTGCTATTTACTCTTTCTCAGAACACAAACATTAGGAATCAATTAATGAAATTTATAGGCAGCATGTTTAAAACAAAAGGAAGTATTTCTTCACAAAATGCACCATCAACCTGTGGAACTTCTTGCCAAAATATGTTGTGAAGTCCAAGACTATAACAAGGTTCAAAAAGCTAGATAAATGCATGGATCGTAGGTCCATCAATGGCTAGTAGCCAGGATGGGTAGGAATGGTGTCCCTAGCCTCTGTTTGTCAGACTGGGAATGAGTGATGGGGTGGATCACTTGATTACCTGTTCTTTTCATTCCCTTTGGGAGACCTGGCATTGGCCACTGTTGGAAGACAGGATACTGGGTTAGAAGGACTTTTGTTCTGACCCACTGAGGCTGTTCATATGTTGTTTTTTTAATCCAGTTTTATGAATTGTTTTGGTTATCTCCATTTAAAGTAGCAGACTATTGTTTATTGTTCTCCTTAGCCAGCCAATGAATCTAATATACCTGAGCTGCCCAGGAGAGTGGACTGTGCAAAACACAAATGAATTGTGTTGTGTGTGCTTTTAGGGGGTGGTTCTGGGATTGGGAGTGTGTTGGGGTCACTCTGCCAGTAATAACCAAGGTTGGTGGAAGCCAGAGTGTGGTTGCTATTTACTGACAGACTGCTGGGGTCAGAGTTTCTGAATTAGGACTGTGCTTATACACAGACGCTCAGGGTATGACCCACAGTTTGGCACTTTGTGAGGAGCCCAGGTAGGAAGTTATGATAGCAAAACATTGTGAAGCATTGCAGGCTGCAGGTGACACAGCCCATCACTGGTCTGGATTGCATCCTGCAATTCCATATGTACATACAGAGCCAGATTGTTCTGATCTGGTGCAAAGGGGAGGTCTCAAGTAGTGGAGGGTGTTGGAGAGCAAGCATTACCCTACAGCAGCGATTCCTGTCCTAGAGGGCTGGATCCAGCTCCCCACTTGGGGTGTTGTCATTTGTTGGATTAGGTCACAGTGTAACACTGGCAGGTGGAACCAAACCTGGGACCTCAGGAGCTTAGTTCATGAGCCTCTATCACTTGAGCTAAAAGCCAATTGGCTCTCAGCTAAGGCTGTAGATGAAGCTCCTTCTTTATCTGTGAGTGGTCTAAGTGCCACTACGTGGGACAGTGAACCATACCCAGTAGGTGAGTGGGTTACATTAGCCCAGTTGCTCTTCTAGGATGGGACAATGCCTGGACCCAATTCTGTAGCACAGAAGACACCTCTGTGGGGTGAGTCCAGAATGGAGATTATCCTCCGGTTTCCTCCCTCTCTGATTCAAAAAGAGAGCAGAAGGTGCTGCTGCCGGTGATGGGTGAGTGCACTTGTTGAGTCAGGAGGTTACAGCCAGCCCCACAGGTTAATGCTATCCCTTCTTCCATAACTCAGGATTTTGTCCTTTTGGTTTTATTTCTCCGTAGTGGAATCAGTTGAGGTCAGAGATCAAAATATTCCCATCAGTTAACCTGTGGGCTGTCAAGAGACTACAACCAAGATTATAATATCAAGGAGATGCAACCAAAAATAAAATGCCGTCTAGGAGTTTGACTTTATTTTTTTCTGTTTTCATTAAGTTTGTGTTGCACGTTAATATGATTTTTGCAAAGCTTTTCAGTTAAGTTTATAATTCTTCCAGATATAATATGTGGAAGAATTACATTTTTCTTAGTACAGTTTTGGCTATTGTGTTGAATCTTCTGACACTTTTGCAGCTTTCAAATATGCGCATAGATAGAAAATACAATGCAGTATAAATGCATTATTAATGCTCCATACAGTGCCTCTTTTTACCGTGATGTATTTCCTGCTATACTGGCCCTTAAATCTATTGAAGACCTACATGTTTTCCTTTTTCTCAAGCTCTCTGGAGAAGTTATATGAAGGATAAGGGTTGATTTATACACTGCATTAGTCAACCTATGAGACAGTTTATTATACAATAGCTAGTGTTCACCCAATTTGGGCATTAAATACCATTCCTTAAGCATGGGAAGTGCTATGCAAGTACTAATTACTACAACACTGTGTGGATATAAAATTGGTATCTGCATCCACAGCTGAGTCTGCAAAAATGTTCTGTGGATATCCACATCAATATTGGTGGATGTAAAGCAGATATCTGCAGATTTACAGGGTTCTAGACACAAATCTGTATCCACATCCATATCCGCAAAAATGAGCCGTGGATATCTGAATCCACATCCACAGATACCCATGAATATAAAGTGGATTTGCAAAGCTCTACTAATTACCCCCACAGCTGTGTGCCTGTGTATTGGCTGACTTAGACTCCCAGTTGTGCGACCTTTTTTTATAATTAATCAAGACCTATGATCCTTCATTTTATAGGACCTCATTAATAAGAATTTGTACATTTAATATCAACATGCTTATCTGAAGATATTAAAAACAATGAGTCATCCTGTGTCACCTTAGAGATTAACAAAAATATATGTAGTATCATGAGCTTTTGTGGGCAAAACCCACTTCTTCAGATGAGCTTGAAAAGACGTGCATTTTGCCCATGAGAGCTCATGATACTATATATATACTCAGGGCTTGACAAACGGCAGCGAAATCCGCTCGCCAGCCCCGCACTGCGCATGCGCAAGACCCACATTGAGCATGCGCACGCCGCAGGTAAACGGGGCGACCGGCTGAAATCTACTCACCACGGGCAAGTAGATTCAATGATTTGTTGAGCCCTGTATATAGTATATAACTGCATATCCTCTTTCGGAACTTTGGCGTAGTCTAGACATAGCCTAAGGGTATGTCTAAACTACATCCCTCTTTCGAAAGAGGGATGTAAATTAGGCAGCTTGAAAGTGCAAATGAAGCGGGGATTTAAATATCCCATGCTTCATTTGCATAGTCATGTCACAGCGGTCTTTTGAAAGGTTTTTTTTCAAAAGAACTGCGTCTAGGCGGCAGTTTCACTTTTGAAATACCCTTTTGTGAAAGACTGCTGTGACACGATTATGAAAATGAAGCGTGGGATATTTAAATCCCCGCTTCATTTGCACTTTAGATCTGCCTAATTTACATCCCTCTTTCGAAAGAGGGATGTAGTTTAGACATACCCTACGATGCAACAGGACTACTTGTTTTTTTTTTAAAGTTACAGACTAACACAGCCACCCCCTGAGACTTTTAAATATCTATGGATATGTAAGCAATCAAGTGCATATCCACTTTAAACTCAATTAGCGTTTAATGTAATATAAACATGGAACTGTGTCAATGTTGTCTTGGATTCTCTGCTAAAGGACATTGGGCAGAACTAGTGTGTACAGTCAGAGTTCCATTGACTTCAGTGGAGCTATAAGAATTTACGTTATCTGAGGATCAGCACCAGAATGTTTGGAGACACGTAGCTGGATGAAAATGCAGTGAAAAACATCAATGCAAAAAGTTAGAGGAAGAGCTGGGAACTTCAGAAGGAACAGCCCAATGATGTCTGGAATAGCATAAGGGTGTATGACATGGCACATTATACATATCTTTCATCAATAAGTGATTGCACTGTATTTAAATTGCTATTGAAGAAAATTCACAGTATGTTTTTATCCTACAGTGGATCCTAGTGTTTATGATGTGACAGGAGTCCAATAGACGGTGTAAGGCAGGGCTACTCAACATGCGGCCCATGGCCCGTTTGTTTGCAGCCTGCTGTGTGGCTTGGGTTTACGCAGGGCTCAACATGCAGCCCGCGGGTGGGATTCTTTGAACATGGCCTCCACTGGGAACACACTCTACAATGGCGAGGTGTCTCCCAGGCGGGGTGAGCACTGAAAGACGCAAGCGGACGGGTTGGCTGGAACAGACAGGTACAAGGTTTCGGCATTTCTAGCCCCCAGGGAGAAGGTGCTGGGAGTGCCAGGACATTGTGGGATGTGCTGGCTGCTTTGCTTGTGGGTAGAGCCTGATAGTTGCTGTTTGGCTCACACTGGCCATGTTTGGGTCCAGCGCCGTGGCCAGGCATCCCTGCTTCTGTCCTGCACGGAGTGATGGACTCCCGCGTGGGGACATCAGCCCTGCTGGGAATCCAGGACAGGGCTTCTGGGTACCTGTATTGACAGTTTTTGATTGATTTGTTAAAATTGTGAAGCCAAAACAAAAAAGCAGTCAATATAATGGTCTTCTGTTGATATGTGTTTCAGTAGTTAAATTCCGGGACTGCCATTGCTCATTAAAAGTACTGTCATATGGGCAGAAATCAGGTAAATATTGCATTTTATTAATAACAGCAGAACTGACTTAAATGGGGTCTGTGTGTTGTGTAGTCTTGCCTTAATCTTTGTATTCATGCCATCAGTATGAAAGAAGATATTTGCATATATTTGCATATATATTTGCATGTATATGCAACCACACTTAAGCTGCAGCCCACAGCATGTGCTGTGAGTATCATTGTAGCCCCCAGAGCTTCCAAAGTTGAGTAGCCCTCTTGTAAGGGGTCATGACTGCCACAATACCTCCTGCTGGCCACTGTGGAAATTAGCTTAGCACCCTCTGCTGGCCACCCCTTGTTACCTGCCTCCTGTTAGTGTCTCCACCACTCACCAGGACCCATGTCCCTCCCAGACTGTGGCGCCCTTTCCTCAGGATATTGCCCCACAGCAGCACCCCCACACTCTGGGGTTCTCCCCTCCCATGGAACCCCAACACCTATACCCATCTTGCTTCAGTGACTGACTACAAGTTGCCATCTAGCACCCATATTGGAGCAAACTGAAGTCTGAAATGGCCACTCTTCATTGTCAAGGAGGTGTGGACCTGCTCCCTTCTCCTAATCTATCTGCCTCCCTGCAGTCCTCGTACCTCTCAATAAGGGCTTGCAAGTAAGGGCTCAGCCTGGGAGTTTGCCAGGCTCAGCCTGGGAGTTTGCCAGGCTCCACAGCTCTTACTGTCCTTCCTCAGTCCTGCTCTGTCTCAGGTACCCTCTCTAGCTTCCCAGAGAGCTAGGTCCTTCCTGCTTCACAACTGGAGCAAGACTGTGCTCCTTCTTTCCAGGAGCCCTTCATATAGGGCCTAGCAAAGCCCTGATTTGCTGTCTCTAACCCTCATCTCATTGGGTCTCAGCCCCAGCCTTCACCCTGGGCTGTTTTAACCTCTTATGGACCCATATGGGACAACTAGCCCTTCATAGATGACCAGCAATGCATATAGGCAAAAGTTTTGGATAACAGCAACATAAACTCTCACTATATAAGCATGTACAGAAGCCAGTTGAAAATATGATTTTTGCTTGTATCTGCATATCTCCTAGATCACTCAGTGCACAAAATGGTAGAAAAAACTACATTGTCAGGAATACTGCCCTTCATTCTCTGCAAGATTTTATAGATGCTGTTGAGGCCCCCAAGGATAAATGTATTTTCCATTGTCTCCATTGTATACACCAGAAAATACCAAGTAGCATTTCATTGTGCTACTGCATATTACAAAATTCCAAAAAAATCTCTATTCCTCAGCTACCTGTCATTATAGCCTTTAGCAATATGCCAATGGTTGCAATATAAAATGAAAATGTGTGATTGCAGGGGGAAAGTTTGTATATCAATTCAGATCTACTAAATTGCCCAGATATGAGAGGTATAATGTGCACTTTTGCCCAAATGCTTACAAAATATACTCTGATTATGGTCAGTAAATGCTGTTCTGCAGAGCTAATTCATTTAGAATATATTGGAAGAAAAGCAATAACAGAGGATTATTGAACTTCCATAAAAAGATGGACTCTCTATGAAATTTATGTTAACTGAATGAATGTTGGCAATTTTGAATATATCTGAAGATTGTCTCATCAACTTGGATGATAATAACAATCTGAAATAAATGTGAGTATGTGTAATATGATGGGTGTTTGATTTATGCTACATGCAGAGATGTGCATTAGTCTCTTTCAGTAAGTGGATACTGGGCTCTCCTGGGATTTTCATGGCAGTGAAGGATATCTTGCATAGCTCATTGTTTTACTCATCAGGTTCTCTGTTGCTACTTTCAGATTCGCTTGCAAGAATTCTCTTAGGATAGTCCATCATCATAATAACAAATGAATAGATAAAGGAAGACGAAGACAAAGAAAATTTGTAGCTTCATCCTACTTCGCAAGACAATGGCCTAAAATTAAAATGCTGATTCACTAAGTTAAATAGAATTTGTTTGCAGGGAGTGTGCTTTTTTAATATACACCTGTGTGTATATGAAAATACAGTATATATAATGCCATTTTAACTTGATCCCTGAAAAGTGACATAAAAATAACAAAATACTAGAATTGGAAGGGACCTCGAGAGGTCATCAGTCCAGTCCCCTGCCGTCACGGCGGGACCAAGTGCATACTAGATCATCCATGATGGATGTCTGTCTAACCTGGTCTTGAATATCTCTAGTGCAGAAGATTCCACAACCTCCCTAGGCAATTTATTCCAGTGTTTAGCCACCCTGACAAGAAGTTTTTCCTGGTGTTCAACCTAAACCTCCCTTGCTGTAATTTAAGCCCATTGCTTCTGGTCCTATCATCAGAGGCTAAGGAGAACAATTTTTCCCCCTCCTCCTTGTTACACTCTTTTAGATACTTGAAAATTGCTATCATGTCCCCTGAAAGTCATTTCTTTCCTGAACTAAACAAGCCCAAAGCTTTCAGTCTTCCCTCATGGGTCATATTTTCTAGACCTTTAATCATTTTTGTTACTCTTCTCTGGATCTTCTCCAATTTCTCCACATCTTTCTTGAAATGTGGCACCCAGAACTGGATGCAATACTCCAGTTGAGGCCTAATCAATGCAGAGTAGAGAGGCAGAATGACTTCTCGTATCTTGCTCACAACAATCCTGTTTATGCATCCCAGAATCATGTTTGCTTTTTTGGCAACAGTGTTTAACACTATGATCCCTTAATCCTGCAGTACTCCTTCCTAGACAGTCACTTTCCATTCTGTATGTGTGAAACTGATTGTTCCTTCCTAAGTAGAAGTATTTTGCATGTGTCCATATTAACTTCCTCCTATTTACCTCAGACTATTTCTCCAGTTTTTCCAGATCATTTTGAATCATTACCCTATCCTCCAAAGCACTTGCAACTCCTCTATGCCAATCTAAATAGCTGATGAAGATATTGAACAGAACCTGTCCCAAAACAGCCCCCTGTGGAACCCCACTTGTTATGTCCTTCCAGCCTGATTGTGAACTATAAATAACTACTCTCTGAGAACAGTTATCTAGCCAGTTATGCACCTACTTTCCAGTAGCCCCATCTAGGTTCTATTTCCCTAGTATATTGATAAGAAGGTCATGCGAGACTGTATCAAATGCTTTACTAACGTCTAGGTTTACCACACACCCTGCTTCTCCCTTATCCACAAGACTTATTATCTTACCAAAGTAAGTTATCAGATTGGCTTGACATAAACCCACATGCCCTGGCACAATGGCATTAAATACTAACAGCCCTTTGTTTGGGGTTCACATCTTTTCAGTATTGCATATGTGAACAATACTGTATGCAAATTTTCCCTAAATCTTACATTGTCTTGGTGAACTATTTATGCCTCCTACAAAACTGTGCAGCAAATTAAACCTTTTTTTTTTCATTTTCAAAGGGAGTTAGATGTCTAAGAAATTTTGATGGTGCAACTAGGCACCTGTATGCATATTTGAGCACTTAAAAAAAAACTCATCCAAACTGTCCATAGCATATTCTACCTTAAAGGATACACAGCCATTTTTTTTCAATACCAGTAAACCAGCACAGTGGTGACTGATTTGTAATGTGTCTAGTCACATTGTGGGGGACTAGAAAACTCATCACCCTTTCTTTAGATTACATTACCTCTTGTACAGCTCATCTGCAATTGTGATCAATAAAATGGTTAATAAAAAGAAAATGAAGTGAGGGGGGAAATCAGTTGACTTATTTACAATTCAAAAATATTTGTTTCCTGGAAGAAATCACTTTATGAGGGTGGAAAGTAAATAGAATGCATCAAGTAAAATCTGGTTTCACTGAAGTTTAGTGCAGTAAATAATTGACTTCACTATATCTAATAAATGTAATGTAGAGGCTTGCTGTACAGTATGTTATCAGTTCAAAGAAACACTTAAGGATTTTTACTAAGACTTTATGGTCAGATGAATTTCAGTATAGAATTTATATCTACCATCTAGAGTAAGTTCAGTAGTCAAACTATTGCTTTTTAACACGGAGGGTGTGTCTTGACTACAGAGTTTTTTCAACAAAAGTTGGCTTTTGTCGACAAAACTATATCTTTGTCTACACTACCGCCGTGTTCTGTCGACAGTAAGTCGATAGAACGTGGCAGTTTTGTCAACAGCGGTAAACCTCATTTTATGAGGAATAACACCTTTTTTCGAAAGTACTCTTTCGAAAAAAGGTGCTATTGCACGGAAACTGTGCTTTTTCTAAAGAGAGTGTCTAGACTTTCTTTCAAAAAAGCGGCTTGCTTTTTCGACAATACTGATCATACTCTAGACGCTCTTTTTCGACAGAGGCTTTGTTGACAGTATCTGTTGACAAAGCCTCTGTCGAAAAAGGTGTGCAGTCTAGACGTAGCCAGAGAGATAATAAATCAAACCAGCCTACTCACCAGATAGATCACAATATAGGCTTGATTCATGAAAGGAGTAGGGAGGCAATATTTTTAGTAGTAATTATTTTTCTACTCAGTAAAAGTTTGTGTGAACTACCTACTTACCACTAAGGGCCAATCTGGTCAAACTCTTCAGACACTATTTGGGTATGTCTACACTGCCACCCTAGTTCGAACTAGGGTGGCTAATGTAGGCATTCGAACTTGCAAATGAAGCCCGGGATTTAAATATCCCAGGCTTCATTTGCATGTTCCCGGGCGGGTGCCATTTTTAAATGCCCATAGTTCGAACTACCTGCCCGGCTACACGCTGACGGACTAGGTAGTTCGAATTAAAGGTCCTAATTTGAACTACCATTATTCCTCCTGCAAGAAGGTTTAACGGTAGTTCGAATTAGAGCTTTAATTCGAACTACCTAGTCCGTGCAGGCGTGTGGCATGTAGTTCAAACTACGGGCATTTAAAAATGGCGCCTGCCCGGGAACATGCAAATGAAGCCCGGGATATTTAAATCCCGGGCTTCATTTGCAAGTTCGAATGCCACCCTAGTTCAAACTAGGGTGGCAGTATAGACATACCCTTTGTGACGTATCACAGGGTATCTTACACTGTCACTATCTTTGAACTGTATGTGTTCTCTGGATATGGAGAGAACTTTAATCTCCACTGTCATCATTCACAAGTAGTAAATTCTTTCTGACTCGCACAAATATTAAAAATAAACAAAATGACATTTTCTTAGTAAGGGCATGATTCTGTCACTGAGGTCACAGATTGTATGACTTTCTGGGACCTCTGTGACGTCTTATGGGGCAGCACTGGAGCAGCTGCAACTCCAGGAGCTGCTGAAGCAATGGTTGGCTTTGACTGGTCAGCATCCCTGGCTGGCCAGCCCCAATGCAGGAGTCAGTGGGGCAAGAGCAGCTGCAAAGCCCTGTCAGTGCTCTTTGTACTTCCCGCTCCCCCTTTCCCCCCCAGCCAGGTATTTTTAGGAAATGTCAGGGATGGATTGCAGGCTTCCAAGAATTTTTGTTGATTGCCCATGACCTGTCCCTGACTTTTACCAAAATACCCATTACAGAATCTTAGCCTTAATTATTAGTTTGTATCCATTCATTACCCAGACCCTGACACACAGACAAGTGAAATCAAGGGAAAAAATTCCACTGGATTTAAGGGGCCATAGATTGGTCCTAAATAATTACTAAGTTGAGCTGGTTGAAACACAGAATTTTGGCATTTCAATATTTTTGCTTTTGTTTCAGAATTGAATGAAAACAATTTTTGTTTTAATTTCCCACAAAATGGAATTTCTGGAAAGATTTAGTTTTGGAATTTCAACATTCATTTTGGAATTTTAATATTTTATTTAGATTATTTTTATCTCTTTTCATTTCCTTCTTTTTACATTATTCTATGTACTTTCAGGTGCACTTCTTATTACATATGCTCTACTACAAAGTGTCATTCTGTCTCATCATAACAGAATGAAGAGTCTTTCTGATCTAGAAAAGAAAATAAGATCAATATTAAGCAGTGGCAGTTCCTCATAATTATTTCCAAATAATTTAAATTTTGAAATAATATTTCACCTATTCCACTGGGGCATATGGTGCCAATTAGTAGTAATACAAGCTACATGTTATGTACTATTACTACTGCTTACATGCTGTGAAAAATACAAATTTAAATAAAGTTTCAAAATTCCAAAATATATATTTTCCAAAAGGAAAGAAAAATCAAAATATTTTATGTCTGTGGGAATTTTTGTTTAATATTTTTTCCAGCCAGTTTTAGTTCTATGTGCTTAACAGAAAGATACAAAGAACACATGGTCTGTTAATCACAGTGAAAGATAACAGGAAACAAGAGGATAGAAGTAGGAAGGTAAAAATGAGTTAAATGCACATTCGGATGTTTTTGTCTGGCTTATGTAGTTACATGCACAATTTTTCAGCGTGTGCACAGGTTGTTTTTATACAAACTGTGACAGAAGGCAAAAAGATGAGTTGGGTGTCCAACTCCAATACAGGTACTGTCAACAGTTGGAGATAAGGGTGTGATTCACAGCTTGTGTATACTTACTCACAGTAGCTCTTCATCAAATTAGTGCAGCGAGGTTGGAAGAGACAGCAGCAAAAGAAATACCTGCAGAGTTCAGGAGAGATTGTATTTAGGTGGCTAGCTCATGCTGCTGCTTGCCACTGCCCATGTTATCCTGGCTACACTACACTACTATTTTTTCATAGAGTCCCAGGTGAGATGGGACCAGCATGCTCATGTAGTCTGACCTCCCATATAACACAGGCCCTGGACCTCTTCCAAATAATTCCTAGAAAATACCTTTAAGGAAAAAAAATCAAATCTTTATTTAAAAATTGTCAGTGATGAGGAATTCACCACATTCTTTGGTTAGTAGTTCCACTGGTTAACTACTCTCACTTTTTTGTTTAAAGTTTTCCTTATTTCAGTTGTTATTTGTCAACTTCAGCTAACAGGATTATATCTAACTCAAGCTCACACCTGCACTTCCTAGCTCCAGTGTAGCCTACAAGTTAGAGGAAGTAGGGCATCTAATTCCTCTGGATGCCTCTGAAGATCTTCCCCTAAATGAATACATATCTAATTCCAATAATGTTAGGAAATACAAAGTGATCCCACAGAAGTTCATCTACATGAAAGAGGCACATATGTAATTAACAGGATAACTTGATATTTAGTCAGTAATTTAAATCAAATGAAGTTCTGTTTAGAAAAAGAAAAGGCAGAGACTGTTTAGTTGTCTTTCAGGTTTGAATATCTAATAACCCTAGCACCAAAACTACTAATACCAGCAGAGCTGAGACATTCTTCTGAGGTTGATGAAATAAGAGTATGATGTGGTTTACTGCATGTGGTTTTAAAACAGCGGTCCTTCTTTTCTGCATTTTGTAAGAGTCAGCTAAACCTAGTATCCATGGTCAGAATTTCTCTTTTCCCCACTTCTGTTCAGTGTGCTGAGCTCCATTTGGATGTAACTCTAATGTCAAAGAAGTGGTTGTAATTTCATGATGCCCTTTGTATGATTTTTAGGCCTGATCTTCCTTCAGACTGAAAAGTGCTCTGTAGATGCTCAGTGACATTATATATTACACATTTTAAAAAATGACTTACTATGTATCACAGTCTTCTTTTGTATGGCAGGTGTAGAGCAGCAACTACAATTTTACCTGAAGTTGATTGAGCCAAACTTACTACAGTGATGGCTTCTTCACGTTTATAACGTGGGCAGCAGGTAGTGCTATGTTTGATGATCTGTCGTGGGGAACCATGCTCGCATGGCATGTAAGTCACTGTTTCACCGTCTGAATGTTATTCATCCATTTCTGCTTTACAAATTAGGAACTCCATTTATTTATTGAAATATGACAACAGACTGCTTATTATCCTTCAGATCTTTTGGGTCTCTGACATTCAAACTTAGTGAAAAAAGTGGGCATTGCTGCTTCCATTTGTGAATGGTTAGTGATATGATTCTGGCTGCTCAAAAGTAGAATGGTTTGATACTCATTAACAGGGACAGCAAGGAAGGTATAGGCAGCCTGAAAAATATAGAGAAATATTTGGGGTTACTGGTGGGGACCTTGTGTGGTCCGTTGGCAAGGTTTTGTGGTTCCAGGTGAAACCACAAACACCATCAGTCTGGAAACTGTATGGCTACGTCTACATGCTTTTTGCACGAGAACAACTGTTCTCGGGGAAGTAAATTTATGGTAAGGCATTGGAACAGAGGGCTTCTTGCGCAAGAGTTATTCCTCTCTCCATGAGGAATAAGCCCTCTTGTGCAAGAATTCTTGCGCAAGAAGACAGTATGGATGGGCAACAGGGGTTTCTTGCACAATGGCTAAAATGGCCATCAGAGTTTTCTTGCACAAGAGAGTGTCCACACTGCCATGCATGCTCTTGCGCAAAAGCACATGGCAGTGTGGATGCGCTCTTGCGTGAGACCTTTTGCACAGAAACTCTTGCACAAAACTGTTCTTGCGCAAGAAGCCTGCAGTGTAGATGAAGCCTATATGTCAACAGTACTCTTAGGCTACATCTACACTGCAGGCTTCTTGCACAAGAACAGTTTTGCGCAAGAGTTTCTGCACAAAAATTCCTGCGCAAGAGTGCATCCACACTTCCATGTGCTTTTGCGCAAGAGATGTGCTTTTGCACAAGAGTATCCATGGCAGTGTGGATGCTCTCTTGCGCAAGAAAGCTCTGATGGACATTTTAGCCATAGGGGTTTCTTGCGCAAGAAACTCCTGTTGCCCGTCCACACTGCCTTCTTGCACAAGAAACCCTCTTTTCTGACACTTTACTGTAAATTTACTTGTGCAAGAATGCGCATGCAGTGTAGACGCTCCACAAGTTTTTGTGCAAGAACGGCCATCTAGACACAGGTGAAGTTTTTTAGAAAAAAGGCCACTTTTTCAGAAAAATCCTGTAGTCTAGACATACCCTTAGAGTTACTGTATTTGGCCATATGTGTGGTATGCATTGCAATTGTAATTATATTTCATCCTAAATTCTCATCAGTGGTATCCCAGTATGGTCTAGGAACATAAATTAGTGCACTTGGTGTCAGTAGCCATTTCAGAACATTGTTACAATGTGACCCTTTAAAGGGGTTAGATGGCTGTTTTGTGTTTTAGTGTCCCTCATAAGTAAGAACTAGGACTCTGGTTTAATGAGCATAAAAGAAATCATCCACATGGGATTATGGATTCTAAATGAATTCTTTGCTTTGGTATTCATGGCTGAGGATGATAGAGAGCTTCCTAAACCTGAGTCATTCTTTTTAGGTGACAAATCTGAAGAATTGTCCTAGATTGAGGTGTCATAGAGGAGGTTTTGGAACAAATTGATTAACTTCACAGTAACAAATCCCTGGTACCAGATGGCATTCACCCAGGAGTTCTGAAAAAACTCAAATGTGAAATTAGGGAACTATTAATAGTGGTTTGTAACCTATCCTTTAAATCAGCTTCCGTACCTAATGACTGGAAGATAGCTAACATGACGCCAATATTTTAAAAGGGCTCTAGAGGTTATCCTGGCAATTACAGACTGGTAAATCTAATGTTAATACCGGCAAATTAATTGAAACTATGGTAAAGAATAAATTTGTCAGACATGTAGGTGAACATAATTTGTTGAGGAAAAGTCAACATAATTTCTATAAAGGGGAAATCATGCCTTACTATTCTATCAGGGTATGTCTATACTAGCTCGTTAGTTCGAGTTAGGTAGGCAAATGAGGGCAACCAGAGTTGCAAATGAAGCCCAGGATTTAAATATCCTGGGCTTTATTTGCATGTTCCCGGGAGCCGCCATTTTTAAATCCCCCTTAGTCCGAACTCCGTGCCCGCGGCTACACACGGCACGGAGTAGGTAGTTCGAATTAGAGATCCTAATTCGAACTACCGTTACTCCTCGTGGATCTCTAATTCGAACTACCTACTCCGTGCCGCGTGTAGCCGTGGGCACGGAGTTCGGACTAAGGGGGATTTAAAAATGGCGGTGCCCGGGAACATGCAAATGAAGCCCGGGATATTTAAATCCCGGGCTTCATGGGGGGGCAAAATTTGCAGATGATACTAAACTAACCAAGATAGTTAAGACCAAAATCAGACTGTGAAGAACTTCAAAAAAGATCTCACCAAACTAAGTGATTGGACAACAAAATGGCAAATGAAATTTAATGTTGGTAAATGTAAAGTAATGCACATTGGAAAAAATAATCCCAACTATATATACAATATGTTGGGGACTAATTTATCTATAACTACTCAAGAGAGAGATCTTGGAGTCTTTGTTGATAGTTCTCTGCAAACATCCACACAATTTGCTGCGGCAGTCAAAAAAGCAAATAGAATGTTAGTATTATTAAAAAAAGGATAGAGAATAAGACAGAGAACATCTTATTTCCTCTTATAAAACTATGGTACCTCCCACATCTTGAATACTGTGTACAGATGTGGTTGCCTCATCTCAAAAAAGATATATTGGTATGGGAAAAGGTTCAGAAAAGGGCAACAAAAATGACCAGGGGTTTAGAACAGGTCACATATGAAGAGAGATTAAAAAGATTGGGACTTTCCATCTTAGAAAAGAGGAGACTAAGGGGGGATATGAAAGAGGTCTATAAAATCATGACTGGTGTGGAAAAAGTGACTAAGGAAAAGTTATTTACTTGTCCCTATAACATAAGAACTAAGGGTCACCAAATGATATTAATAGGTAGCAGGTTTAAAACAAGCAAAAGGAAGTTTTTTTTCACACAGCATACAGTCAATCTATGGAACTCCTTACCAGAGGAGATTGTGAAGACCAGGACTTTAATGGGGTTCAAGAAAGAACTAGAAAAATTCATGGGCGTTTGGTCCATCAATGGCTATGAGCCAGGATGGGTAGAAATGGTGTCCATAGCCTCTGTCAGAGGCTGGGAATGAATGATGGGAGAGGGATTGCTTGAAGATTCCTGTTCTCCCTCTGGGTCATCTCCTCATTGGTCACTGTTGGAAGACAGTATACTGGACTTAGATGGATCTTTGGTCTGACCCAGTATGGCTGTTCTTATGTTCATGGATGACCACAGATTGTGTAACTCACTGGCTCTGTAATGTATAGACTGAGAGACCAGGATTAGGCTGCACAGTGTGAAACAGGACATGTGTAAATGCTGATTTAGATTAAGCAATAATAGATCGTATTGCTGGCATTGCTACAATAATCCGGAGGGCCAAAACAAGTAAGCAAGGACTTGTTATGTAGAAGTGCAGAAAGATTTTGGCAGATGGCAGACACGGCTCACAGTTATTTATTTATTTATGTGTTTATGTATACATTTATTTATTTATTTACCAGGCGTGTATGTGTGTGCTACCGTTACTGTTTATCTTATGAAACAAGCATGTGATCTTAAAAAAAAGTGGGCAAAATGGTAGCTCATTAAGAAGCTGGAATGAAAACTTTATAAACTTACAGTGACAGGCAAGCAGATTTTTCTAACTCTGCTCTGGGAGGAGAAAATTCCCTTGGCATTAAGCTGTATTTGAGGTCAGAAGGTGAAAAAACCAATACTCACTATCCAATGCAAAACAGAAAATCAAATCAGTTTCATGCTAAACTTTCATGCTAAAACTTTTCATTGTAAAGTCAATGAAAATGAGGATCTAATTTGGACTTGCTTTGTGCATATTTCAAAGACTCATTTTTAAAGCAACAGGGACTTGATAAATTAAAAAGTTTAGTCTGTGGAGTCACTTCATTTATTATCTAGTTTTGCCACTGAGAAACTAGAAGGTAGGTTTAATTACTTGAATTATGCTAAATTCAAATCTTCCCCCCCAAAAAATCAGAATCAATTTCTTCAACATCCTCTGGAGAACTGGAAAGAAGAATTTTTTTATGCCAGTCTGACTAAAAGAAATTATATTTAAATATTGAGCAATGTTTTAGTCTGTTGATTATCATAATATTTCACTCTGTTGTTAGTATACCCATGTATGAAATATTGAGTTGCATAACACACCCAGGGAGATAATGTAGTCAAAAATCATTAACTCATTTATTTTGGTGCCATATTCCATTGTCTGAGAAAGTTGCACAATAAGTCACTTTAAAAAATAGGTGTGTGCAATCTGTGAACACAGAAATGTGCAAGCACAAATGGGTAAAGATTATGCATGTAGAATTTTCAGCCATTTGCATCCAGGAATGCATATTTTGCAAGTTTGTTTTTGAAAATGTGGCCCTACCAGCAGTGTAAATTATTAATAACCAAGCAAAATTAAAAATAATATGATGTGCTCTGAATCAGAAAAGATTGAATGTTGATGAAGGATGAAATTTATTCTGCTGTAAACTCTGATCTTCATACGTGTCCATCTCTTTGAATGATAAGGATCTATATCCACTTTGTTGTCAGAATCAGACTGAAAATGTTGCAAGATAAAGCTTCCTCCTAACATTTCTAAAAAGTTCTAGATGTTGGCTTTTCTTGGCATATTTCAGTGCTTTTACTTTTAGCTTACATTATAATCTGCAGAAGGGTATGACATTTATTTAAAAAACAGACCCCCTTTCATGTATACAGTTTAAAATATGGGCTCATTGAGATCTCTCTGCGCATGTGTATGTGTGTGTGGGAGAATGGACTAAACTAGGAAATACCAAATTTAATGGAACTTCACAGTTTTTTTTTTATCTTAAAAGCATTAATAGTGCAAATTCTGTTCTCGGTTTAATTGCTGTAATCTCATTGATGGTTTTTGAGGATGCAACGGTGAATTTGAGGTTGACCAATATTTTTCTTTCTCACCAGTACTCTGCAGAGCTATGTAGCTTAAAATGGAAATAGGGCTGTTTCAAAGAGAAGAATTCATTAATTCCAAAGACAAACCAGTGAAAAGATTCCCAAACCAAGCATTTGGACTATTTAAAAATGAGTCAGGAGTTTTACAAATGCTTTGGCTTTTATAGTCATTAGGTGAATAAATCTACAGATTAGAAGAATTTATGCTGGAAAAGTATTATATTGCACTTGTAAAATGACCCACATTTGATAATGTAAAAAGTAACTGAACTTTATATATATATATATATATAAAGCCTACACCAGATCATCAAAAGGAGCGTTTTAGTGTAGCTTTTTTCAGTTATGTCATCGTTGGCTTTTATCATATGGAAATAGCAGATTTCAGTCACATCAGATTATTTGTTTATCCTAATGCAATAAGATATAAGGATCATAATTCAGGATTAATTAGCAAAAATTTATGCAAGTACTTTACATGATATGAGACTGTTTTGTTGAAAGATAATTCAATAGGCCTGTCAGTTGGAATAAAGACATAATACCTGTCTTTTCCATCTTTCTTATATTCTGTTTACCTGTTGCTACAGCAATGATCAGTTTGGAAGGTATTATGCCCTTGATCCATTTGTGTAGCTTCCATTGGCATCTCTGGAAATTGCTTGTTGGGATCAAGGGTAATTGTATCTAAAGATGGCCCTATGCTTATTCCACATAAAAGCAGGCTTGTGTGCTTATAAAAAAGAAATAGAAAAATAGCAATGGAGTACAGGAAAGACCAAGTTCCACCAATGCCTGTTCTCCTATTGTCACAAGAAATCAGTCAGGGCTACAGTCTGATACTCTTCAGAGCTCCAGCAGAAGGTGGGGAAAAAAAACCCCAAATAGTTCAACTCTGTGTGAACAGAGAACTCTGTAGACATATTAAATCACGGTTATAATCTGCAGTACTGCTAATAGGTACTTGTTCCCCCATCCCCAGAATTCCAGTAGCATAGACTCTGTCAATGCTTCCTGTAACTAACAATGGACCAGATGCTCATCTGCTATAAACTTAGTTTCCGTGGAGCTGTGATGATTTACATCAGCTATAGTATGAACCAATATATTTAGCAAGGGTGGCACTGTGGGACACTTGGAAGGGTTAGAGCCACCCCTTATCTGCCACTGCTACCAGCTCTGAAGGCTGAGCAAAGAGAGCAGTGTCCGCTGGCTGGGCACCCCACTCCAGCCGTGAAGAAGTAAGCCCACTCAGGAGTCCGGGATACCTGAGAGAAACCCCATCCCATGTCCCCACCTATAGGGCACATCGTCCAGAGAACATCAAAGGTCCAGGGCGTCCCACAGCAGCCCTGTTGGAACTTTTCTGGTGTGGGCTCTTGGCCCACTCTACACAGTTGCTGCCCCTAAGTGCTGCCAAGGATTCTGCTGGAACTGGGTTCCTCACCTCAGTGGCTCTCCCTTCCTGGAAGAAGCCAGTGCTGGACACTGCCTCACTCTGGCTCCGAGAGTCTGACAGGGCAATGGGGTATGGCCTTAGGTGGGGAAGGAGGACTAGAGAGCAGGGCCACAAAGAAGGGTGGGGCCTCTTGGCAAGGGCAAGCTAAGGCCCACCTCAGATCTCCACTAGGAAGAGTCTGGCAACATCCCCAATATCTAAACAGCATAAATCTGTGCTTTATTCTTACATTTACCATCAACAAACAGATGTCTGCTTCAGCAGACTTATTTTTGCTTATAATGTAGAAGACCATGTCTGTTCTACAAAACCATGCAGCTGCCATAATTATTTCATCGCTTGTAATAATTACGTTCCTGGTATTGGTTGTTCATGCCCTTATCAAAGCACTTGCATCAATGCAGAGTGTAGTGCATTAGGAGAAGGTGTACCACTGTGTAACTTGCCACTCTCCAGGGTAGGGTGTTTTGGGAAGTTTTTGCAATGCCTCATGGGACTGAAACAAGTCACAAAGTGGTTACTGGGGACAAGGGATCAGCTTCTCATAATACAATGTTTTTCATCTAAATCCCATAATATTTTGACCCTTCTCAAAATCCCCACAAACCCACACATCCCTTCTCACTGTTTGCCATCTCTGATAGAAGCATGGAACCTGCTCCGCTCTCCACCATTGTCATGAGCATTGCAAGCAATATGTGCAGAGTCCTGGGAAACTTAACCATTCCTTGGAGTATATGTTGCTGTGGGACATCGAAAAGAACAATTCAAGGTTGTTCTGTCGCATTCATGGAGCAACTGGGATTGGTGGAGCTCTGGTTCTGGGCCAGAGAAACAAGCTCTGACTGGTTGGATTGCATTGTCATGCAGGTTTGGGATGATGAGCAGTGACTACAGAACTTTGAGATGTACAAGGCCACGTTCCCAGATCTTCATACCAAACTTTCCCCTTTCCTGCAGCCCAGGAACACCAAAATGAGAGCTGTCATTTGATTGTCTCACTCACAGTTCAGAAGTGAGTGGTGGTTCTGTAACCTTGAGTGGGCCAGACATCACTGCCCTTCTCCAGTGTCTAAAGAAACCCCCACTTCCACTGCAGTACTGGAGACCCAGAGTTTAGTCTGTTAGGAATTTCAGCAAGGATTGCCCAGTGTTAGCCTCCCTACATTCAAGTTCCAAAAGAAACTAACATAATGAATTTAAATAAAATAACTTTATAAAATTTTATGAAGAAACAAATATTCTAATTCTTACAAAAGAACACAACTATTTTACAATCCACAAATAATGTCTATAATTACACTAAACATAAGAATAGTGATAGAAATGTAGCCATGTTAGTCTGGTGTAGCTGAAACAAAAAAACAGGACTATGTAGCACTTTAAAGACTAACAAGATGGTTTATTAGGTGATGAGCTTTCGTGGGCCAGACCCACTTCCTCAGATCAAACAGTGGAAGAAAATTGTCACAACCATATATACCAAAGGATACAATTAAAAAAATGAACACATATGAAAAGGACAAATCAAATTTCAGAACAGAAGGGGGATGGGGGGGGGGGGAGGTAACTTAAACCTGTTCAACACATTATCAATAAACAGCAGCACTTAGCAGCAGGTAGTGGTGGTGTTAACCTTCTACTGGGGATCACGGGCAATGCTACTTAGAGCTAGGAGAACCTGGGAGGGGAAATAACTTCTGTGGTAACTGTCTGCTTTAAATGCTGTTTTGATTTTAGCACTACACGTGGCACGGACTAGGTAGTTCGAATTAAAGCTCCTAATTTGAACTACCGTTATTCCTCCTGCAAGACCCCTGAGGAACCCATCATTTATATTCTAAAGTAGTTCAGAAAGCCCATTGCCCCTGTAATGGATTTCCTGACTCCGAGCTGATTCCAGTAGCAGTGCTGCAGAGTGAGGAACAGCAGCCAGTTCTCTGCTCCTGGCTTAGCTTCCTCCAGCTCACACAGGCCTTAGAAAAGGATCTGCCCTGCCTGCTTGCTCATGAAGTCTGACCCCAACTATTGGACCCACCTCCAGAAGCTTCTGGATGGAGTGCTAAATCTGCCCAGCAATAGTAACACTCAACTCACTCCTACCTCCCCTCACAGGGGTCTCTTAAAGGGATCGCTCCCTATTAAGTGCATGGGTTACAGTTGCACTATGGAAACTTGCAGTGCAAGACTGCTACTGGAATCAGCTCAGAGTCAGAAAATCCATTACAGAGGCCATTATCATAAAAATGTGCAAAGCCATTAACTACCTCATAACAATCAGCACAAATTCTGGGTAATGTGTAGGACATACTGGATGATTTTTCAGCAATGGGCTTTCTGAACTACTTTAGAATATAGATGATGGGGTTCCTCAGGGGTCTGTTTTGGGTCCGGTTTTGTTAAATATCTTCATCAATGATTTAGATATTGGCATAGAGAGTACACTTATTAAGTTTGCAGATGATACCAAGCTGGGAGAGGTTGCTTTGGAGGACAGGGTCATAATTCAAAATTATCTGGACAAACTGGAGAAGTGGTCTGAGGTAAATAGGATGAAGTTCAATAAGGACAAATGCAAAGTACTCCACTTAGGAAGGAACAATCAGTTTCACACATACAGAATAGGAAGCGACTGTCTAGGAAGGAGTACTACAGAAAGGGATCTAGGGGTCATAGTGGACCATAAGCTAAATATGAGTCAACAGCGTGATGCTGTTGCCAAAAAAGCAAACATGATTCTGGGATGCATTAACAGGAGTGTTTTGAGCAAGACATGAGAAGTCATTCTTCCGCTCTACTCTACGCTGATTAGGCCTCAATTGGAGTATTGTGTCCAGTTCTGGGCACCACATTTCAGGAAAGATGTGGAGAAATTGGAGAAGGTCCAGAGAAGAGCAACAAGAATGATTAAAGGTCTAGAGAACATGAGCTAGTGGGAAGACTGAAAGAATTGGGCTTGTTTAGTTTAGAAAAGAGAAGACTGAGAGGGGACAGGATAGTGATTTTCAAGTACCTAAAAGAGTGTTACAAAGAGGAGGGAGAAAAATTGTTCTCTTTGGACTCTGAAGATAGGACAAGAAGCAATGGGATTAAACCACAGCAAGGGAGATTTAGGTTGGACATTAGGAAAAACTTCCTAACAGTCAGGGTGGTTAAACACTGGAATAAATTGCCTAGGGAGGTTGTGGAAGCTTCATCTCTGGAGATATTTAAGAGCAGGTTACATAGACATCTATCAGGGATGGTTTAGACGATGCTTGGTTCTGCCGTGTGGGCAGGGGACTGGACTTGATGACCTCCAGAGGTCCCTTCCAGTTCTAGTGTTCTGTGATTCTATGGTACTTGTATCCTTAGGCTAGAATTAGATCACAGAATGTGTCATCTAGAAAGTCTGCTTTTCTATGGTAATGCAAGTACAGGTGGCTCTCCAGGGACATACTACTAACATCAGTGTGGACTGGTCAGAAATCCCAAACCTTCATCACAATGTGATCCCGTAAGTCAGTGCTTGTGTCTCTGGCACAGTATGGGCTGGTCAGGAAAGGTGTATGATGTAAACCTACATTCCACATCCTAATGACCTAAAAAAACCCAAAAAATGGGTACTTAAGAACAGTTAATACCTTTTCTATCAGCTTCATGTATCATGGACATTCTAACTGACTATTTCTTTCCTCTTTCCCCCCTTCCTTTTCCTTCTCTTCCTCTATCCCCTATTTATTTAGAAACTGGACCTTTAATAACTGCATTCATCTGAAGAAGTGGGTTGTGCCCACAAAAGCTCATGATACCATCTACATGTTTTGTTAGTCTCTAAGGTGCTGCTAGACTATTTGTTGTTTTTTAAGTTTTTCCAGTTATAGACTAACTCAGCTACCCCTCTGAACCTTTTGAACAGGTCTGTTCAGAGAGCTACAAGGAGGGACTTTCTTTATTAAACAGTGGATTACCAATGGGAGTGTTTTTACACCAATAATGATCCTTAGGAACCCAGCTTAACCTTTGATCCCATGACTCACATATACCAGCCATTCAACAATACTAAGGAGCAGTTCAACTAGAGGCTGACCAGGTGCCAAATGACATCTGAATGTGCCTTTGTTCATTTTGTAGGTCTCTGGAGTTGTTTACTTATGAGAATGGACCTCAGTGAGAAAAAAATACCAATGGATAAAACTGCCTTCTGTGTCTTTCATAATATCTGTGGAGCAAAGAGGGAATAGTTTTTGCCAAGGTGGAGATCAGAGGTGGAGTAGCTCTCAGCTGAACTGAAACAGCCAGGTACAATGGTTATTAGAAGAGTTCCACCCAGAACTATGTAGGTCATAAAGACTTTGAAAGAACATTTTAGCTGTGAGTTAGAGTAGTTGTGTGTTGCTGCAGTGTGCGCCACTTGGCTTCGCTCTTTTGTAGTTTGCTACGATTCTTACAGTGATTACTGTGTATGTAGGAATACAACATTGTTAATAGACCTATTGTTATTGTCTGTGAAGGTTAGTATGGGCTCTGTAGTAAAATGAAGTAACAGAAAATCGGTGCATGTCAGACCTGCTCAGCACCAGTCAGCATATGTTGTGAATTAATAAAGATTAATTTTGAGCCCCCAAAATTGTGTTTAGTAACATGGAAGAGGAAATTTTAAAAAATTTAAATAAGTTAAGGGAACAGAATTTAAGAAAGGGGAAGAACCATCATGTCAGTTTCTGCAACACTTACATCAACCATGGCTTTCACACGTTAGAGTATATGAAGCTGTGACTGTCCCTAATGTGCCCCATGGTGATATGGCAGGGGCAATGCAGTGATCACTGATGCCACATGGAAAGTTGAAGACCCTGAAGGCCACAATGGTAGCTGCTGCAGATACAAGACACAGAGGTACCATTATCTGCATATTCATGACAGACATGGGAAGTTAGGATACTGAACGCTTGATCCCCAAAAGCTGTAAGCACTTCTCCTTGGGATTGATAGAGCACTGTGCCAGACACAGCAAAGCCTGTGGCGAGTATGGCCCACAGGAGAGTCAGCAGAGATTGGGGAAATGACGGGAGATATCTCAGAGGCATGAGTATATTTGCATAAAGAAATGGCACTGAAGACTGGCATCATTTTCCTCAGGTATGGTGATTTTAGCTGATACCTCTCTCCTGAGGTTAAAAGAGGCAAAGAAAGCATAATTGTTGGCATCCGATGCTGTATGCTGCTAGACCATGTACTGCGCTGGGATCTGCTGAAGTAATTGCCGAGTAGTATGAGAAAGTGTCATGGTGGAAGAAATAAGGCAATCCTCCCCAGAAACTTTTGGCAGAAGATTAAAAAGTTACTCCATCAAAGTTTGTTTGTTTGTTTGAAGGAGCTTCTAAAAGGTTTGAAATCTAGAAGCCACTGTTAATTGGCTGAGCCTCAGTCAGGGGGAGGGGCTACCAAGGCTTGATAAGCCTGTGAGTCAGCGACCAGGGAGCTTGCGAACAGGAGCAGCTAACAGGGAGTTTGGAGAGGGAGTTCTCCAGGTAAAAGAGGAGTAAATATGGGACCCTTGTGCTAAGTGGCTGTCTGTAGTGTGTGTTTGTGTGTGTGTGTGGGGGTTATTTGCTGTGTGCTGAGCTTGTGTTTGTCTGTTTGGTTTGTTTGTTTGTTTGAAGGAGCTTCTAAAAGGTTTGAAATCTAGACGCCTCTGTTAATTGGCTGAGCCTCAGTCAGGGGGAGGGGCTACCAGAGCTTTATAAGCCTGTGAGTCAGCGACCAGGGAGCTTGTGACCAGGAGCAGCTAACCGGGAGTTCGGAGAGGGAGGTTAGACGGGGAGGTTAGAGAGTGCTAGTGACTCCTGACCTTCTTTAAACCTAACTTTTATAATAATCTATATTCCAGACATTTAATAAGCCCAGTTTATACTTAAACTTATTCATAAAAAAAATGGAGACAGAAGCCCAGCAGCAGAGTGGGGGCTATCCTGTTTATTGCGTCGAGTGTCACATGTATGATTACCTGTCCTGTGGGCGGGTGGCGTATGTGTGCACCCGTTGCAAGGAGCTCCTGGCCCTCAGAGACCGAGTTCGGGCTTTGGAGGCCAGGGTGGCTGAACTGGAGGAGCTAAGGGAGGTAGAGAGATATGTTGATGAGACTTTCCGGGACACTGCAGTAGTGTCCCATCTCCAGTCTGAGAGCCCCAGTGCTCTTAAAGAGGATGAAAGTCTCAAGGGAACAGAGCATTCAATGGGAACAGATGGAAACCATCCCGTAGTTGGGACCCTCCTTCCCGAGGATGTTGCGGTATCCTCTTGCACTGAGGATACCTCTGAGGGGGAGGGAATGCCGGTTGTTAGGAAGAGGCAGGTGTTAGAAGTGGGTGATTCGATCGTTAGAAACATAGATAGTTGGGTTTGTGATGACCGGGAGAACCGTATGGTCACTTGCCTGTCTGGTGCGAAGGTTGCGGATCTCTCGAGGCATCTAGATAGACTTATGTATAGCGCTGGGGAGGAGCCCGTGGTCGTGGTACATGTAGGTACCAATGACGTAGGGAAGGGTAGGAGAGATGTCCTGGAGGCCAAATTTAGGTTGCTAGAAAGAGACTGAAATCCAGGACCTCTATGGTGTCATTCTCAGAAATGCTTCCAGTTCCACGCAGGGCCAGGTAGGCAGGCAGAGCTTCAGAGTCTCAATGTGGATGAAATGAGGTGTAGGGAAGAGGGGTTTGGATTTATTAGGAACTGGGGACACTTTTGGGAGAGGGGGAGCCTATACAGGAAGGATGGGCTCCACCTAAACCAGGGTGGAACCAGACTGCTGGCACTAAACATTAAAAAGGCCGTAGAGCAGTTTTTAAACTAAGAGATGGGGGAAAGCCGATTGGTGCGGAGATGCAGGTAAATTGGATGGAGACTTCTCTTAGAGGAGAATGCATTGAAAAAGATTCTCTAAGCTGTAGTCAGAAAGAGAGGAGGGGAGAGGACAAACCATGGGCCAGAGCAGACAAACAACCGCATATAAAGGAATCCAATGCATCCGGGAAGGACAGACAAATAAGCAGTGGCAAATTTTTAAAGTGCTTCTACACAAATGCTAGGAGTCTGACTAATAAGATGGGTGAACTAGGGTACCTCATATTAAAGGAGGAGATTGACATAATAGGCATCACTGAAACCTGGTGGAATGAGGAAAATCTGTGGGACACAATCATACCGGGATATAAAATATATCGAAAGGATAGAGCAGGCCGGGTGGGTGGGCGGAGTGGCACTGTATGTGAAAGATAATGTAGAATCAAATGAAATAAAAATATTAACTGAATCAACATGTTCAATAGAATCGCTATGGATAGTAATTCCATGCTCCAATAATAAGAAATTAGCAGTAGGGATATATTACCGACCACCTGACCAGGACAGCGATACTGACATTGAAATGCTGAGGGAGATTAGAGAGGCTACCAAAATAAAGAACTCTATAATAATGGGGGATTTTAATTATCCCCATATTGACTGGATACATGTCATCTCAGGAAGAGAAGCAGAGATAAAATTTCTCAATTGCTTAAATGACTACTTCTTGGAGCAGCTGGTGCAGGAACCCACAAGGGGAGAGGCAATTCTCGATTTAGTCCTGAGTGGAGCGCAGGATCAGGTCCAGGAGATAATGGTTGCAGGACCACTTGGGAATAGTGACCATAATATAATAACATGTAACATTCCTGTGGTGGGAAGAACACCTCAGCAGTCTAGCATTCTGGCATTTAATTTCAAAAAGGGGAATTACGCAGAAATGAGGAGGTTAGTTAAACAGAAATTAAAAGGCACAATGACTAGAGCCAAATCCCTGCAAGCTGTATGGAAACTTTTTAAAGACACCATAATAGAGGCCCAACTTAAATGTATACCCCAAATTAAAAAACATAGCAAGAGACCTAAAAAAGAGTCACCGTGGCTTAACCACCATGTAAAAGAAGCAGTGAGGGACAAAAAGGCATCTTTTAAGAAGTGGAAGTCCAATCCTAGTGAAACATAAACACTGTTAAATCAAGTGTAAAAATGTAATAAGAAAAGCAAAAAAAGATTTTGAGGAACAACTAGCCAAAAACTCTCAAAGAAATAACAAAATGTTTTTTAAGTACATTAGAAGCAGGAAACCTGCTAAAAAACCTGTGGGTCCCCTAGACGATCGAGATATAAAAGGAGCAATCAAGGACGATAAAGCCATTGCGGAGAAACTAAATGATTTCTTTGCTTCAGTCTTCACGGCTGAGGACGTTGGGGAGATTCCCAAATCTGCACCGTCCTTTGTGGGTGATGAATCTGAGGAACTGTCCCAGATTGAAGTGTCATTAGAGGAGGTTTTGGAACAAATAGAAAAACTTAATGTTAACAAATCTCTGGGACCGGATGGCATTCATCCAAGGGTTCTAAAAGAACTCAAATGGGAAATTGCTGAACTATTATCTGTGGTTTGTAACCTATCCTTTAAATCGGCTTCCGAACCTAATGATTGGAAGGTAGCCAACGTGACACCAATATTTAAAAAGGGCTCTAGAGGCGATCCTGGCAATTACAGACCGGTAAGTCTAACTTCAGTACCGGGCAAATTAGTCAAACAATAGTAAAGAATAAAATTGTGAAGCATGTAGAAGAACATAATTTGTTGGACAAAAGTCAACATGGTTTCTGTAAAGGGAAATCATGTCTTACTAATCTATTAGAGTTCTTTGAAGGGGTTAACAAACATGGACAAGGGGATCCAGTAGATATAGTATACTTAGATTTTCAGAAAGCCTTTGACAAGGTCCTCACCAAAGGCTCTTGTGTAAATTACATGGCCATGGGATAAAAGGGAAGGTCCTTTCTTGGATTGAGAACTGGTTAAAAGACAGGAAACAAAGGGTAGGAATAAATGGTAAATTTTCAGAATGGAGAGGGGTAACTAGTGGTGTCCCCCAAGAGTCAGTCCTGGGACCAATCCTTTTCAACTTATTCATAAATGATCTGGAGAAAGGGGTAAGCAGTAAGGTGGTAAAGTTTGCGGATGATACCAAACTGTTTAGGATAGTCAAGACAGAAGCAGACTGTGAGGGACTCCAAAAAGATCTCACCAAACTGAGTGATTGGGCAACAAAATGGCAAATGAAATTTAATGTGGATAAGTGTAAAGTAATGCACATCGGGAAAATAACCCCAACTATACGTACAGTATGATGGGGGCTAATTTGGCTATGACAAATCAGGAAAGAGATCTTGGAGTTATCGTGATAGTTCTCTGAAAACTTCCACACAGTGCAGCGGTGGTCAAAAAGGCAAATAGGATGCTAGGAATTATTAAGAGAGGATAGAAAATAAGACACAGAATATCTTACTGCCCTGTATAAAACTATGGTGCGCCCACATCTTGAATACTGTGTACAGATGTGGTCTCTCACCTCAAAAAGATATTTTGGCCTTGGAAAGGGTTCAGAAAAGGGCAACTAAAATGATTAGGGGTTTGGAACGGGTCCCATATGAAGAGAAGTTAAAGGGACTGGGACTTTTCAGTTTAGAAAAGAGGAGACTGAGGGGGGATATGATAGAGGTATATAAAATCATGAGTGGTGTGGAGAGGGCAGATAAAGAAAAGTTATTTCTTAGTTCCCATAATAGAAGAACTAGAGGACACCAAATGAAATTAATGGGTAGCAGGTTTAAAACTAATAAAAGAAAGTTCTTCTTCACACAGCATGTAGTCAACCTTTGGAACTCCTTGCCAGAGGAGGCTGTGAAGGCTAGGACTATGACAGAGTTTAAAGAGAAGCTAGATAATTTCATGGAGGTTAGGTCCATAAAAGGCTATTAGCCAGGGGATAGAAATGGTGTCCCTGGCCTCTGTTTGTCAGAGGCTGGAGAAGGATGGCAGGAGACAAATCGCTTGAACATTGTCTTCGGTCCACCCTCTCTGGGGCACCTGGTGCTGGCCACTGTCAGCAGACAGGCTACTGGGCTAGATGGACCTTTGGTCTGACCCAGTATGGCCGTTCTTATGTTCTTATGTTCCATCTCGATCTCTCTGGAAGAATCATGGGACATACTGGTGCACATAAATAACCCCTGACCCTACACTGTCAGAAGTGAAATGTAAGTGAAGACATAGCCACAGTTAGGTCAATGTAAGCTGCCTGGAGTTAACCTAACCATTCCATGTAGACAAGGCCAAAGTATATTTCTTACATAGGGCCATATGTGCTGTTAGTACTATGGTTGGACCTCACTGGTCCAGCACCCTCGCGACCTGAGTGGTCCTGGATGAGGGAATTTGCTGGACCAGGGAAGGTCCCCCGCTTCCAGCCCCCTCAAATCTGTTGCCTCTCTCTGCCACCAGCTCTTTTGGCCTACTACTGGCTAGGCGACACAGCTGCCCCAGACCCCCTGCCAACATGGCAGCACAGAGCCCTGGCCCTGCTGCCATGTCGCTGCACCAGCCATTCTGCTAGCTGGCACACAGCCCTGATTGGGCTGCCAACCAGCTGTGGCCCCAGCAGGTTGCTGTGGCCCCGGCTCCACTCCCATGGCTCCACTCCTGCAGCCCTAGATGTTCTTCCCCTGCTGGACTGCCGCAGCCCAGCCTTACTGCCTATCAGGTTGCCGTGGCTCTGTTCCTACTGCTGGGCCAGCACACGGCCCCACTCAGGATAACCGTAGCACAACCTCACTGCCAGGCTGGCACACATGGGCTGCCCTGGCCCTGGTTGGGTTGCCAGACTGCCTCTGCCCTGCTACCACTGCCCCATTACCGCCACCAAGCTTCCGAGGACCTGACCCTGCTGCTACCAGTCTCGCCCTGCACTGGTCTCTCAGCAGCTGGCCCTCCTGCCCTGGGGCTCTCTCGTTCAGCAACATCTGTGGTCCTGCTGGACCGCAGATGTTGCTGGACAAAAGAGTACCAGTTTAGAGAGGTGCAACTTGTAGTAATGCTGTTCTTATGTTTGTTTTTTAATGCACTATAGACTAGTTAAAAGGCTCTAATATGCAACATCTCATTCCTTCTCCCAAATTATCCTAATTCATTACCTTTTTGCTATGGTAGTTTGAGAGTTTTGAATTATTTTTTCCTCAATTGTTTTTATTTTCTTTACTGAAAAAGTAAAATTCCAATACAATAACTGGGAAATTACATTTTCTCATAACTCAGATTATCATATCCCCAGCATCATAGTAAAAATCATTGGTGCAACAAAAAGCGATTCTGTGATTTAAGATTAGTTTAAAATTGCTAGTGCTTATGAAAATGTTACGATTTCTGTTCTGTCACCCTTTAACCTTGTACACTAGGACTTCGCCATTGTGGACAGACAGTTATAACCTTGGGAAAAGTTGTGAAATTCATTTCTCTCTTCTAAAATTCTACAAGGGTAAAAAAGACAAATAACACTTTCTGTGCATAGGGAATGTATCTAAATGCTTCTGCCTATAGTTGCTGTCTCGCCCGTCATCTCCTCCATCTTGAGATTGTACCATTCAGAGATCCTGAAAGGGAAAAAAGATTTAGAGTTTTATCATAATGCAGGATTCTTTTAAAATTGTACCTGTATATGCCATAAAAGAAGGCTTAAGGGTAGGAAAAACAGTGCTGTGTTGATAACAATATAATGAGATTATACAAGGTGTATGTTGTGATAGAGATGCAATTTCCCACAGTATCTTTAAAAGACCTTACGGTATTAAATCTGTGTAATATTCTGGGCTTGGATTGTATATAAATGCCTTATGTGAGGGCTGTGACAAATATTACAACCCTGTGCAGAATCTTTGGGGTCCATTGTTTCAAATAAATGGTTTATGTATGACTGAATTCTAATCCATGGGGAAGGGCTACCACAGCCCCTTCAGGAACTAAAAACAGTAGGTGGAGATTAAGGCAAATCAAGCAGGTTATAATCCCCCATAGAGGTACCACATCCCAGAGTATGCTAATGCAAACTAGATTCTCCAGAGAGAACAACAGATAAAGACTTTTGAATAAATAGCCTGACTTTAAACTGATTCAGAGTCTTATTTCTCATCCAGCAAACAGAACTTTCTGCCAAAAAGTGTCCCTCAATCCTTAGGGGTGGTTTGGAAGGACTGGCACCTGCCAGGGCTAAAGATGGAGTCAGGGGATACCTCTGTAAAGATTTTCAGCAACATTGTAGGTTCTTTTATTGTTTTGACTGTGTTTTCTCTGTAATGCTTTCACCTTAAGCATAGATGTGCTTGCTTATAAGGAACTCTGTGGTAACTTGTGACTCATAGGCTTAAAAGCCAGAAGGGGCCACCATTAGCATCTAATCAAGGGGTCAGCAAAAGGGCCTCCGTGGGCAGGATCCGGCCTGCCAAGTGGGCTGATCCCGCCTGCGGGGGCCCTGCCGCTTCCATGCCCCAGGTCAATCGGGGCTTGGGGGTGGCAGAGTGCGCGAAACTTCCTCCTGCCCTGCAAGGCACACGCTGCACTTCAAACTGCTACGTGCACCTCGCAGGGCAGGGGGAGATGTCACGTGCTCCTCCACCCCCAAGCTCTGATTGACCTGTAGGTGGGGAGAGCCTCTGATTGGCCTGGAGGTGGGGGGGCAGGGCAGGGGTAGGGCAGGAGGAGGCTTCGGGTGCTCCCTCCACCCCCAGGCCAATCAGGGCCTGGGGACGGGGGAGCTACGCAAAACTTCCTTCACCCTGCCCCAGCCCTGCGAGGAGCGCGTGGCACTTCAAAGTGCCACGTGCTCCTCACAGGTGGGAGGAGGCTTCGGGCGCTCCCCTGGCCCCCAGGCCCTGATTGGCCTGGGGGCGGAGGGAGCACCCAAGCCTCCTCCCACCCTGTGAGGAGCATGCAGCAGGGCACAGTGGATGCCTAGTGGGAAGGGGGGGCCAAGGGGCTCCTCCATCCCTAGACCAATCATGATCTGTGGGTGGGGTAGCCCAGAAGCATCCTGGCCCTGGCTCTGCACCTGCCCCCTTCTGATTTAGACCCTGCCCTTTCTGGGCAGCCCGGGTGCACTTCAAAAATGTTTGAAGTGGCCCCTGGCCAAAAATTATTGCCCAAACCTGATCTAGTCCCACATATCAGACCACAGAACCTCACCCACCCACTCTTGTAATATTGAGTTACTGAAGTCCTCAACTCTTGGTTTAAAGATGTCAGGTTACAGAGAATCCACCATTTACTTTACTTCCAACCTGGAAGTAACCCGTGCTTCAGGCAAGTGACAATTACAGCTGTTCCCAAGTCTTCAAAGAGAAAACAAAGCTCAGACGCTGGTTCAGGCTGGCTTGCTGATTATATCACTGTAAGCAGGGAGCTCTGCATCTTGGAAATAAAACCTCATGAGGAAGGAGACCCAGGCTGGCCAGCCGATGGTGGAGAAGGGGGGCAAAGTGAGCAGTTGCCCAAGGGCCTGGAGTTCCTGGTCACCACTACTGCTACCTCAGGAGAGACAGTATCCAGAGCCCCTGGCCCTTTAAATGACCACCAGAGTACTGCACCACATGCTCCAGGCAGCTCTGAGGCCCGCCTATTGGAGGAGTGGGGTGGCATGGCGTGCTCTGGGCAGTGAAGCCCCACCCCTTCCATCTAAGGCTGTACTCCTTCCAGGAGTGTGGAGCCAGCCCCCCATCCCCAATCTTGCCCAGAGGCCTGGCAAGTCTGTCTGTGCCCCTGGAACTGGGTCTCTACCCAAGAGAGGTAATCTGGATTGTAGAGTGGGTTTTATTGAAGGACTATTAAGGGGTAATACTGGGTCAATTGCCCAGAACTATGACATATGTTAGTTTAAAGTAAATGAAAAACAATGAAAAACTTGACATTGCTAAAATGTGTAGCAAAATAAACTCTACTTGAGCACTTTGATATGGGAGATGTGAGCAACTGAAACTGGTATAAGCGTTTTCAAATTGAACAAATAATAAATAACATAGAAAATAAAATGTAACTCCTAAATAGGGTTAAAACAAATCTTCATGTTTTAATGGCATAATTAGGTTATTTATTACCATGCATATATTAAGTCAATCCTACTCTAGATTGCTTTATTTCCTTTCACATTATTTTCAGTGGTCATTATTTTACACTACAATTAAATCACTTTCCATAGATTTTGTGTATGTTCTTGGGTGAACTGGAGACAGCCATTAAATTGCCAAGTGGCAGAGTACAGCACTGGGGAGGGAGGGAGGCTGAATAGATCTATCTAAGTGTCAGCCATATGAAACACTAATGAGTCTCCTGAACTCCATGGTTGATAAAAGCAAATAGATAGCAATAAAAACATGTAAACCTGAATAATGGTATCCTAGTTTTACAACTAAACTTTTTAGATTCAGGGTCAGCACAAAGCATGTTGAAGTCGATGAGAGTTGTTCCTTTGATTCTACTGGGCTCTGGATTGAGTCCTTATGTGTACAGTGTAATAGAGCACGTGCAAATCCATTATCATGTGATTAATGAAATATCTCTTAAACATTGAGGGAGAGTGGACACAGCTATGACTTTTCACAGGAAATAGGTGTAGGTCAGAGCCATTTCAGTCAAGCCATGTCTACACTAGAAAATTATTTTGAAATTACGAAATTTGATTTAAGAACTCCCAATTTAACAAATTCAAACTTGTCCTCACTACGGGGATGCATCAAAATTAGTCCAAAGCAGACTCTGTTAATGTGGATGCGCTACCTCAGATTCAGAGCCCCAGGAAGCACTTTGGGGAGCTGCAGGAGGCCTCCTGGAAGCCAATAACTTCAAATGAGTGGCACTGGAGCATCCACACTAACGTTATTTCAGACTTACAAGTTCAGAATTAGCACTATTCCTTAGTAACTGGAACTTGGGGGTAAGGGGTGCTTTTGGACTAAGGTCCTAGTGTAGACCAGGGTTCAAGTAATTATAGATTTATCATTTGTTAGTTTTGCTGACAAGTATCTTTTTTTTATCGTCTAGTACATTGGGGATCCTGTCTGATTGGGAACGTTAGGTGCTACCAGAACAACCAAATTATTAATAAGTGATGTAGCTCAGAAAGCCTGTTTAAGATTCCACTGTCTGAAATAAAGGGCTGCTTTTTGAAGCCAGTGATAATTTAAAAGAACAAAAACCCCTAGAGGTAATAAAAATGGCAAACATTTTTCACAAAAGATATTTGCTATTCTTCATGGGGGAAAAAAATCACATTTCTGAAGCCTTTGACCAGCTGTATAAACTAGCTGAAAAACAGCAAAAAATGAAAACAAAAAGTCAAAAATTAAAAACATTTCAGGCAGCTATAATAATTATTAATGGTGTCTTTCAACATATAGCTTATATGGACCAAATAATAGAGTGTATAGGTGGAAAAGACTTATTAAATCATCTATCTATTCCATCCTACTGTCCATAGAATAATAGTAAAATATATTTGCTAGTGCACTACCTGTTATGGTTCTAAACATACTAAGTAGTGAGGCTTCCACCTTGTCCACTGAATGAATAGTCAGTCATATTTTAGTATGAATGTGTCTATTATAGAAGATAGAATTAACCTGTGTTCATTTTAGCATCCCTCCATTTTCGTTCCAGACTAGTCAGTTGCCTTCATTATTGAAACCAGAACCTAATCTTGGGTTTTCCATATAATTCTGGAGCATACTTCTTGTATTGCTGTCTTGTCATGTTTTCCAGGACAGTCATTATCAAGCTGTCTCAGTACAGGTCTTGGATGAGAGATTTCCAACAAACATCCTATAGGTTTTACAGGAAGAAGAGTTAATACTTCAAAGCAGATGGCATTCTCTTCTCTCAGTCTGTACAGAACCAGTTCCTCCATTCTATTTCAAGTGGCAGAGATGTGAAAGTTAGGTCCTGACCACATATGGTTATCAAAGATCCTAAAGGTATTAGGATTCTAACGATGGTATCCTGGGACCACTGGACAAATTCCAACCTCAGTAATTATATTTTACAGTAATGAAATTATGCTAGCAGCTTCATTTGGAGGCAGTAGTATTCTTTACTGCTGTTCTTATCCTGCTGTTCAGTTTTATGCAGTTACTATGTTTTACCTCAGAATTGGATGGGTTTCAGTGATGAATGAGCTGATCCCTGTTAAAGCACTTTAAGATGAAAGGTAATGTGAAGATAGGATTATTATAAATTGGATATTTAAGTCTAGGGAAAAAAAATTCCCTACATTGTATGTTGCTCTGTATTATATACCCTAAATCAGAATCTACCTTTTCATGCTGTGGATTAACATAACTAAGCAAAATATATAATTGGTATGAGTTTGCATCCATATAAATGACTGTACAGCAGTTTGATTCATTGTTACATGTCTACTCATAGGTTTTTCTGTGCATTACAATATTTATATGTGACCTCCCTGCAGAATGTTAAACCTACAGTTTTTAAATTAGCTTCTTATTTCTACCATTATTTCTGAACCATTATTTGGCATCTTATTGCCATCATGAACTTGGGCTTGTAGGTCTCGTTCTCATGCTCTCTAAGTAGCTGTGTAGGCAGGGCTTTGAACGTGCGGGCTGGAAGCTTAGGCTCTGAAGCCTAAGGAAGGGGAGAGGGGCTTCACAACACCAGCTCCACTGGAACCATAATTGCAAAGCCGCGTCTACACAGCTCAGCCTTTTAGAGCACTAGCATGATTCCCAAGAGCCCCGGTCGGGTGACTCTGGGCTGGGAGACTCTAGGCTCATCCTCAGAGACAAAATTGTTTAGCAATAGAACTTACACTTACATTATGACTTATAATATCATTGCTCAAGGCTTAACTAGTTGTTAATAATCTGGAGTTTTGCACCGGCCTGTAATTATTCTCGCTTTTCTCATCGTGTAACTTTGAGCAATGCAATATATTTGTAATCATTGTTTCTTCCCATTTCTCTTCATTTATTTCCCTTAAAGCCCTGTCTTTTTTCTTTTCTTTCTGTCCCTCTCCCTTTTGTTGCCTTCACAGTAGCAGGACCCACCTCAATGCCATTTGTAGAAAAAAATTACAATGCTACCACATGCATCCCTGGAGTCTTTTCTTTGTTAATGCCCGAAGTGTATTTCTATTCAGCTGTGCAAGGTCATACAGAACTGCTGCTTCTTTTACTGGTAAAATGAACCATAGTACTGTGTGCTACTCTTTGCCTAGTATATCTCTCAGGAAAAATGGCATTTAATATATGCACCACCATTCACAACTGACCAGCAATCATATCTGAAATAAGCAGCAAACTGTATGTTGTCAGTGTTAAAAAAGTGAAGAAAATGGCAATACCTTTGAATCAAAGACATTGCAGACATGGACCTTTCCCTAGAGAAATCTCTCTCCAATTGTTTTAAAATAGATTGGAAAAGAACTGTAAAAAGAATTCCATTTGGAACAGTCTGTAATGAACATAATTTTCCCCTCTGTATTTTGCTACATGTCTGAGGAAAACAAAACATTTTCTATTGTAATTAAATTTTAAAATAGTATAGATTACATTAACAACTGGACTAACTCTTTCTACTATGGTGGCCACATCTATTTCACACCAAAGTTCAAACCAAAATGCTTTTCTTGAAACCATTATCACGTGAAAGCAAATAAATCTGTTAGTCTTCAAGGTGCGACAGGACTCTTCATTGTTTTTATGATAATTATGTTATTTCAGTATAATATTAATTTGCTAAGTTCAAAGAATATTGATTAAAATCAAACAGAGAAACTTTACTCGACATGGCTCAGCTATTTTGGCCTGTAAGGGTATCTCTATACCACACTAACTCCCCTTATTTTGAAATAACAAGTGGAGAGTCCACACTGCCAACCCTATTATTTCAAAATTAAGGGATGGTTATTTCGAAATCTGCACTTTTGCTTTCCTGGGGGAATAAGCTTAATTCAAAATAGTTATTTTGGGGTTATTTTAAATTTCAAATTTAGTTATTTTGAAATAATTTCTTAGTGTAGACATGCCCTTGGAGACTAACAAATATATTAAGTCATGAGCTTTCATAGGTAAAACCCACTTCATCAGATATGGTTCATTATACATTGAAAACCAAGGCAAAACAATTGACCATGCAACTTACATCATACTGGATATGAGCCATATCATTTCAACTAGGATAAGCTTTTGCCAGCAAGAACATTTATAACTTTATTATGAGCCTAAAAACAATAGACCTGTGTGCATGAATTCTGTCAATTTGTTTCAATATCTGTTCTGAAGACAGTTTGTGTCAACATTGTAAGTAATCTGTTTTCCAGACAATGCCTTTGGGAAGACAAAAAGCTTATCCTCCAGATCCCAAAGAGAAACCCCTTGGATTTGCAGTGATGCTAACATTCAGTGTTTAAGTGCCTGATGTACATTGGCTTCCATTCACATCAGTGGGTGTCTGGACAGGACCTAATAGTAAAATTTGGCCCTTTGTGATCGAAAAAAATAATCTAGCTATACACAAAAATTTTATTTTCATATATTGAATATTGTTGTTACATCATGGGGATATCATATCTTAATATCACTGCTTTTATGAGAGATTTGGGTAAAATAAAAACAAAGGGGATATTTTTCCTGAGATGGATGAATGGAAACATGAACCTGTTGTTTCAGTTGAAATCCTCCCAGGTAATTATATCCTTCTCTACTGCCCTGCACTAATGTATATTTAAATGCATTTCTATGGTTATGTGGGATCCATCTTTGAAATTTTGATCTTAAATGAGCAAGAATGAATCTTTTTTTAGAATAGGTATCTGATAAGAAATGTTGATTAATTACAACAGAAGTTATGTTTTATTATAATTATTTATTTGTATTGTAGTAAAATGGGATCTTCAAAAGCTCTCGCTGTTGGCCTAATTGCGCTCACACTGAAGCCAATAAGAGTTTTACCATAGTCTGTAACAGGTGGGCCAAACATTATGCTAAGCCTTGTACACACACATGGAGACACATTCCATGTCTGGAAGGATTTATAATCTAAATAGGCAAGGCATACCAAGTGTGTGTGTGTGCGTGGGAAACAGATGTACGAAGACCTGAAGTGATTTGCCTAACATCACCTGTGTCCTAGGCAGTGCCCTATCCATAGCTAATTCTGCCTGTATATGGCAATCTTTCAGATTGCTTAATGCTTGGTGATGCTTAAACCCTTTGTTTTATTATGAAACCCTTTTTTTTTTTCTGTTTCTCTTAACACCAGATTTAGTTATTTTATTTTAGTTAAATATCTTACCACTTAGCAGATGGGGTTCTTATTGAGTTAACAGTTCTGAACTCTTGATCAAGTTTTTTTGGTTTTAAAGATTTTTCCTTGAAACAGATTTATATAAATGAGTCCAAAGGAAGTAGTCATGGTTAATAATTTAAAATAGAAAAATATTTGATATTTTCTTTTTGTAGAGGAGAGGATTGTCAAAAATAAAAGAATAATGGGAAAATCAGAGGATAAATTAATCCAATGTTAGCGAGTAAGGATGTGATTTTTCTAAAGGTCTCGCTATTGACCTAACTGTGCTCACTCTGAAGGCAATAGAAGCATTACTATAGATTGTAACAGGAGCTGAGTTATGCCAGTGAACTTTCCAGTGTTGTCAACTCTTATAATTTTATCATAGTTTCAGAATATTTGGTGTTTTTTACCCTAAAGCCCTGATTCCCGGAATCATGTTATTTAATGAGAATATCAGGTTTTGGTGAAAATCTGATCTCAAAAGGGTTAAGCCAGTTTTGTGATGTCTTGATTTCTGATCCTTTCTTTATTTTTGAAATGCTTGGCGTTAACAGTACTGAGAATCCTACCTAATGATTTCATCATCAATTTCTTCTGTGTTGTGCTTCCTGGAGAAGGATGTTTTGATTAATCAGGAGGTGGAAGAAAAATTCATGAAGTTTCTCCCAGCTCTGCCATTATACTGACACATTAACCATGAAAGGAAGGAGTAGAGAGGGTGCTTTTGGACTAAAGATGGGCCTGAATCAAAGCCAGGGATCTGATCAGGGATTTTTGTTAGTGCACTCTCTATGCCAGAGGCTGCTGAAACATTTAGGAAGGATGTTCCCCGGTCCAAGGAGCTCACAGTCTAAAGACAGACACATAGATAGTGGTGGGGCAAAGGAGGCAGAGCAACATTGGAGAATTTATATTCCATGTTATACGAAAGTTTAACTGGATTCATTGTAGGCAGCCTGGCAAATAGAATGTAAATGTTGACAGTAAAAAGATCATACTACGTGTGCAAGGATACATTAAAGAAGTCCCAAAAGTGATTGTGAGAGAAACTGAGAGGGCAGAGGGGAAATTTTTAGGAAAGATTGGACCTGGTTTTCCATTCTTTTTCCAACTTTGGAACTGATTTTAACAGATTCCTCTATATATTTTATGAAGTTTTATTTGGAAGGAATTTCTTCCATATATCACTAAAATGTTGTATATTGTCAAAGTGACTCAAGGTATGTCTACACTGCATTCCTCTTTTGAGAGAGGAATGCAAATGCAGCTGAACAAAATTGCAAATGAAGCAGGGATTTGAATTTCCCATGCTTCATCTGCATAATCGCGTCCGGCCGCTTTTTCGAAATATCTTATTTCGAGATAAAAAACGCTGTGTAGACGTGGTTATTTTGAAAGAAACCCCTTCTTTCGAAACAACCGTTAAACCTCATTTTTTTTAGGAGTAAGGGTTATTTCGAATGAAGGGGTTTCTTTCAAAATAACCGCGTCTATACAGCGTTTTTTTAATCTCGAAATACAGTATTTCAAAAAAGCAGCCAGACGCAATTATGCAAATGAAGCGCGGGAAATTCAAATCCCCACTTCATTTGAAGTTTTGTTTGGCTGCATTTGCATTCCTCTTTCAAAAGAGGAATTCAGTGTAGACATACCCTCAGAGAGAGAGATCTGACAATATAGCTATAGTACAATAGACATGGAACTTGTGTATTTCCAGTTTATCTCACTAGTAATGTCATGTGAGATTAATGTACTTGGCAAACTGGGATTAAAAGAATATGGGCCAAAAGTTGATTGTAACACTTGATCCCTTACTCAGTGACCTGATCCATCACCCATGGATGGATCAGGGTGTCACTCATTCCCAGCTTCTGTCAAGCCATAGCTAGGGACACCATCCCTGCCTATCTTGGCTCATAGCCATTGATGGACCCAATCATCAATAAATTTACCTAGTTCTTGTTTGGTCCCTGTTACAATTTTGGCCTTCCCAATATTCTCTCACAAAGAGCTCCACAGATTGTATGAAAAAATAATTCTCTTTGTTTGTTTTAAACTTGCTGCTTATTAATTTCAGTTGGTGATCTCCAGTTCTTGTGTTATGGGAAGGAGTAAAAACCTACTTTCTTTACACCAGTCATGATTTTATAGACCTCAGTTGAATCCTTCCTTAACTAACTGTTTTTCACACCAAAAAGTCCTACTCTTATGAATCTTTCCTCTTACGAAAGCCCTTCCATATCCCTAATCATCATTATTGCCCTTTTCTGAACCTTTTCCAATTCCAAAATATATATTTGAAATGGGGCAACCACATCTGCATGCATCCTGTAGCATGGCTAGGGACTGACTGGACATAGCTTCATTTGATGTCTTGTGATAGTGTATCTTAGAATCGTAGAGAAATTCTGAAAGGCAAGAATAATGCTACAATTTTGCCAATGTTCAAAAAAGCCAAATAGAGTGGACCCCACATAATGTGATACGAAGCTTAGGCAAATTAATGGAAAAAGTAATACAGTATTCAACTGATAGATAATTAAATGATAGAAATATAACTAATGCCAGTCACCAGGGTTTTAGATAAAATAGGTCTTGTCAAACAAACCTGATCATTCTTTGAAATTACATTTGGCTGATAAATGTACACTATATAGTTAGTACTGCACAGCAGCTGATTAAAAATAGCATGATACAATATCACGTTAGAGAATTAAATCCAGACTAACTGACAGATGTCAAAAGTAATTGTCAGTGGGGAATCAGAGCTGAAAGCTGAAGCCATACAGATTCAGACTAGAAATTAGGTACAAGTGTTTAATATTAAGGTTGACCAACCATTGGGTTGCGGAAATTAACAAGGGATTTGGTGAATTCTCTTCCTCTTGATGTCTTCAAATCAAGACTGGATGTATTTCTGGAAATTACGCTTTAGCCAAACACAAGTTATTAGCACTATACTTTCACAACTGGGTGAAATTTAATGGCCTGTAAATACAGGAGGTCAGATTAGATGTGCTAATGGTCCTTTCTTGCCTTAAACTATGTGAATTGATTAAGCATTCTATAACAGCATATAGAAGGGCTGATTTTTTTTTTTACTTTAAATAAGGGTTCTTTCTTGTCAAGGAGTACTTTCATTTTTATAAGTAAACTCTCATTTATGCCACCATTCTAAAGGCTAAGTCATGGTACAATATTCAGTAGAGATCGTCCTCCAAACTGGCAGCTTGAAAGTTCAATTTGTGATGGAGGAGGAGCTAGCTTTGAAGTACATCTAAATGAGTACAAGAAATAAGAGTAATAAATCTCTGTAGCGGGGTAGGTGTATTTCTATAAATTCTGCTTGTGAGGAATTAGGATGTAAAATACATGGCTATCCATTTCACCTGCTGTGTCTCTGAAGACAAGAAAGTTAGCATGTTACATCATTACCTTATCAAAGACAGTATTTTTCATAGTTGCATGTTCGACTTTTTGTCTCAGAAACTTTCATGAAATATAAAGGCATGGACTCATAGTTAGTTGAAAGATGCACATTCTATACAATGTAATCTTTGTCTACCATAGAAAATGTAATATACAATCTACATTTTTGTTAGGAATGGTACACCAGTTGGAAAAAAGCCACTTTGTAATTGATGTCCTTTATTATATTAAATTTTATAACCAGTCTCTGTGGAAGCAGAAAGCAGTGTTTAATGTTGAGGAACAGTTGAACTTTGGGGATTTTTTCAGATAACTCTACATGGAATACACAGGATATAAATAAAACAATATGCCTTAGATGGTGAACAATTTACATGTTTTTTTAACTGAAGTAATAAAATATAGTTACATTTGCCATTTCCACTGAGATACTTTGCTTTCCTAGAGCATAACTTTCTGAACAAGTTATCTTCTGGGAAAAAAGGCTTTTCCTCTGTCACAAGGTACATTAACCAATGCCTTGCTGCCCCTGGAATGCTCATGGAAGTTGTGTTCCACATTTCAGATTAGAGCTATTATACTCTTCTATGAAGACATGTGTGTGCTGTGATACCCCCACACCCGAATAGTGTGTGACCTGAATAGTGATGGATAGTGATGGACAGTCAGAGGTAGCTGATATTCTTCATCTATCTACTATATATTTGGGAGAATTTGTCTGTCTGTGTGTGTGGCTGTTTGTTCAAGAACTCCTAAATAGTAAGAGCTAGGACCATCAAATTTGGTATATACCTTCCTCTTACCATAACTTAAAGCAATGCAATGGTTTGGCTGTGCCAGGAAAATGGAACGTGCCTGGCATGGGATTGCACCTCATAAATACAAATAGAAAAAGCAAACACCAGGCAGAGAAAAGTCCTGGGCATCCCACTCTCCAGGCACTCTTTAGGGAGGCGGGGGTCTGAATCTCTTTCCCTCCTAATTTGTACGGAGACCCCTTTGCTGGTTGTTTCCCTTCCTCAGGGAGTGAGGGAAAAGTGCATAGTTTGCAGCATTCCTGACTCTGGCAGGGATGTACAGGGGACAGGTGAACCTGGACCTGCCCTAGCTGGGGCACGTGCACCCATTCCTCGACTGTGCCCACTGGAGCTGCAATGACCATGGAGAGGCGCATCCACCTGGCCCCAAGCTGCTGTGTGGGGAGAGAGGGCTGGGGTAGTCCTCTCTCCCAGGGGCAGCCTGCATACTGAACCCCTCATCCCCAGCACCACCCCAGAGCAATAATTCAAATGAAGAAAAACAAAAATGATTTGCGTTAAAGACCCAAGTAACACTGGATAAATCTTCCAATAGTTTATAAAAGCCAAATATACATAATATTTGAAAAGATTTGGAAAGATAAGTTGTGAGCCAAAAGGCCTAATCTAAAACCTATTGAAACCAGTGGGAATCTTTCCATTGGTTTCAATTTACTTTGTTGCTTTTTGTTTCTAAATCTATCTGTAAATTCTCTTGGGGAAGGGATCATGCCATGTCTGTGTTTCTAAAGCACGGTCACAAGGCTTGTCTAGATCCCTGTGCCTGACTGTATTGACCCTTCCACCATCATCCTTCCCTCTGCCTCAGAGCTGTCTATGATAGAAGAGGTGGCTCCAGGGAATGTTTAAAGATGTAGAGAAGAGCTTAATTAGCACTCTGTCTTGTTATGCCTGGTGGGCGGGTGTGTCTGGCAAGGGAGATTTATAAAGAAGGGAGCCCAAGGGCAATGAAGGAGGAAGATAGATGGAAGCCATTATTTAGTTGATTCCTCTGTTTGTAGTACCGAAAGGAAAGGACGAGGGCCCTGAGACTCAGAAAGGGCCATGGAGATAATGGGATGGGGGCTTCAACTTACATATTTGAAGCCTTATAATTCTGATGAAGAGGTAGGTGTGTGATTGTGAAGATGGCCTGGCTTGCGGACTGGGTCATGATAAGAACGAGGCCAATGCATCCTGGAGCAGTCATTGGTAGGAGATTCCAGAACATGTGCTGTTCTACAGCTTGGGTTGGTTGCATTGGCTGGTAAGTCACCCTTTGTTCCCTCTGTCTCACAATGCAATGCAATACAAACATATACATATACATATAAAATTCCTGCAGGATGACTGAGTGACATCATCACGTCATCTGCATCCTCATATTGCCGTCACCAGCCTCCACCTCCTTCCTCAGCCGCTTGCTGTGGCCTGCCTGGGAGCCATCCCTTCCAAGCATGGGCTGCTCCAGCTCCCTCTTCATGCCCTGAGGGGCTGCACCACCAGGGAGGACTGCTGGGGCTGGGTCCCCTTCAACACCCAAGCCTGACCCCTCACCCCCTCCAGGGCCGCGCCAGGTCCCCTCTGCCAACTGAGCCCTCCCGCTCCGGCCACGCTGGGTCCTCTCCACCATCCGAGTCTGACCCCCCCCCCCCCAGGACTCATTGCACTGGATCCCCTCTGCCATTAGAGCCCAGCCCCCCAGGCCACACTGGATCCCTTCCACCATCTGAACTTGCCCCTTCCCCATATATATATTTACACTGCATACGGGCATACACTATTGCTTGACATTATAAGAGGCTACAATTTGTCTAAGAAAAAAACCTGTAGTCATTGTTTTTTAGTTTACTTACACCAATTCAGATTTCCCCTTCCTTAATTGTGTTATCTGTGTAGGTCGTATTTGCTGACAGTGGCACAGTATGTGGAGTCCACATTGAAGCTATGTGACTAGTCTTAAAATTCCTGAACAAATGTTACAATTGTACATTTCCCTTTTTGGGTACAAATGTTTTCACAAGACTATTCTGTCACTTTCTGTTCTTGTTACAACAGATTTTGAAAATGAATATATCAGAATGTTAATGCTTTGTATAATCTGTGAATTATATCAGTGTGCTCTCCCGCTCTGACCTTTTCAGAATGCTGTAATTTGATTGAGTGGCCATGCTGGTGCTCTCTTTTAACTGCTTTATTGTCCCATTGGGAACAGATAGACTAGGCAGATATTCAAAATTCACTCCACCCTCATTTTGACATCAACTCTGAATGTTATACAGAGGTGTTACTGTGGGTTAATACTCATTAATTGGTATCTACAAGTGAAGTAGCCTTACCCAGGAACGTATTTTACAGAGAGCTTTGAGGGAACAATGTGTACCAGAATATTGAAAAGCTATGGTCTAGCACAGGTAACATGTTTCACAAACAAGCTTAGTAATAGCATAGATTAATTCATATGAGTACATACTATGGTAGTGATGATAACTAAGTGAGAAATGAAACATATTCTGCCCACTCGTATTATGGCTTCACGATCGGAATCTTGTGGTCTGTTTCGGGTGCCATATTAAATGCATGATGAATCGAGGTTAATATTGGATATTACCTTTGAAAGAGATGCAGAAACAGTGTTATGAAACTATTGATACTTCATCAAAGGTTGAATGAGGTTTCAGTATTAAAACCATAACAAGAGTGATTTAATTTTTTATATTCTCCACACTCCTCCTAAGCTTTGAAATAAGTGTATTGATTTTTGTGTCACTTTCTGTTAGCAAAGCAGGTACTCTCTTAAGTATACTTAGCATACACCAGACAATAAACATGTGCTAAGAGTTACAGCAGTTGTAGGGAGCTGTGAAACTTTGAAGTTTTGGGGGTTTTTTTTCTTTGTCGTTTCCTATATTTTAGTCAGTTCCCAGGTTTTTTTAGTTGATAGCAAAATGAAAAAAAAAATGAGATGAAAAGACACTGAGATGGCAAACACAAGAAGGATGTTGTAGTTGATGACTCATGACATCAACAATGGCAAAATTATGTCAAATGACAGAAAGGAAGATGCGCTGGTACACCAAAGCTTTTCAACTCAAGTTCAGGCTCAGGTTTGAACACTTTTTCTACTATATTTCCCAAAAAGTCTTCTATAATATATCAGTGCACAAAACTTAAATATGTATCACTTAACATAGTCCAAACATATTTCACAATATCATGACTCCAACCCTGATCATATGTTTTGCTACTCCAATTAAATATCAGTCAACTTTAAAATTTGACTGGCTTAATACCAAATTGAAGTGTAAATTGAACTCGAGGAAATCCATGTATTTTAAACAATGTGTACATCAGTGACTAGTAGCTGGACTGGCCTAAAGGATATCAGCCTTTTAGTCCCAGTTCTGCTAATGAATAGAGCTGGTTGAGAAATTTTAGACAGAACACTTTGTCAGAAAGTGCCAATCTGTGAAAATAAAAACTGTTTGCAGGAAATGCTCAGCTTCCATGGATTTTCTGTTTTCAGTTTCTTTTGAAAAAATGCAACATAGCAAGATGAAAAGGTCTGTTTTTCAGTTCAAAATGAGTTTTTATTTTTAAGTTTATTTATATTTAAAAAAAAAGGTTAAAAGAATTAAGTGGTCAGAGTTGAAACAATGTTTCAGAGCTGTCAAAATATTTCGTATTACCTGGTTGGTGGTTTGTGGGGAGGGAAAACTGTCATTTCAACTTTTCTTCCCACTTGGAACAGGACACTTTTTTTTTTAATCTAGAAATTATAATAGGACATGGGAACTCTTTTGTACCCAATTTTACTGCTGAGTGACTTTGGGCAAGTCATTTCACCTCTTTCTGCCTCATTTCCCCATACTGCCATTTGTCTCATCTAGTTAGATTAAGAATTCCTCAATGTACAGAGAGGGAGTGTGTATGTATGTGTGTACAAAGTATACAGATGATCTGATTTTAGATGGCAATCATTAGGCAGATACAAAGACGAAGACGACCAAAAATGTAGTTCGATGTTCTGTCCAAACTAGCTGTCATGGAGACTTGCATAGTAAAGTTGGAAACACATCTATATGCCCTCACATGTATTTTTGTGCCATTTATCCTATCATAGCCACCCTAAAAGGCTTTGTTGATATATTAATGACATTTGACTTCTCTGACATATAAAACTCAATATGTTTAATTGTAAAGCATGATTATATATTACAGTTGGATCTCCTTGGTTCAGCATCCTCAGGACCTGACCCTCCCTGAAAGAGGGAATTCGCTGGACCACAGGAGGTTCCCTGCCATCCCCTCCCCTCCACCTGGCTGTGCTCCAGCCCCACTGCCACTGGGCTTCAGCCCTGCTGCTGCCAGCTGGCTGGGGCTCTCTGGGGATGGAGCAACCCAGACATTGGGGTCCTACTTCTGCCACACCTGGCCAGAGCTCCCTGGGATGGGGATCACCGGTCCTGATGTTGGTGCTTCCCGCTGCTGAACTCCTGATGAGCTCATATTCTTGGAGGATAGGGCTCTCTGGTCCAACAACATCCTTGGTCCTGTTGGACCATGGATGTTGCCAGACCAGAGTCGTCCTGGATTTAGTAGGTTCTACCTGTGTTTCTATAAGGGCAGTACCTAGAATCTGGAGTTTATTGCATTTAGCATGTACAAAAGACAAATCAGACAAAAGGTGAGAACATGGAAAACATGAATTTTTATTTACATAGTTTAATAATATGGATGCCATAATGTCAGATTTCACTAAAATCTTAATTTTAACAGTGCAGTAGTTTTGAATAATGCAAAATAAATGACTGAATAAGAAATTCAAACAAATACATAGGATTTCAATTTGAGTTAGATAATGTTGGTTATGGTTTCTAATTCTTTCTAGGCTAAGTAGTTAGCAACTCTCAGCTAGCTTGTTGTAACTGTTATGAAGCTTGTACACACTGAATACAAGCCACAAGATCAACCTCAAGTTAAAGTTAGATACGGATTTTGTGTTTATACAAGGAAGTCACATTAAGCTATATTATGAAATCAGACAAAGAATTTGATACACAGAACTGGAGAGGGGAAGAGAAATAGAAGGAGGAGAAGAAATTGATATATAAAAAGTGGAATGTTTCAGCAGCACACACACAATGCATGCATTTATATAGGGATTCATGTTTCATCTTCATAGCTTTGAGCAAAAATAAATAATTTTTCAACACCCTTGGGTTGTGAGTGCTGTAAGTGTTGCTATCCTCACCATATAGGTAGGGAAAATTAAGAGGAAAGGTTAAGGGAGATGCCTAAGGCTACAGAAACTATAGGACCAAAATCAAATTGAGAGGTTTCTGACTTACAGCCTACTGCTCATGGTTTTAGGGAGAAGGGGAAGGTAAGTTTCCATATTGAAATGAGTTAACAGCTGTACACAGTGTTTAAAATGTAATGTACAAAATAAGCACTATTATAATTTATAAATAAGGCTACAGTTTAGTCACTGGTATTTTTAGTAAAAGTCATGGACAGGTCACGAGCAATAAACAAACAGTCCTGACCTGTGACCAGTCCATGACTTTCACTAAAAATATTGCTAGTAATACCTCTGATGCTGAGGGGAGAAGGATGCTCTTACGGACGCTGCTTCTCTCGGGGTAGGAGGTGCCCTGGGGTCCCAGCGCTGCTGCTGCTCCTGGTGGGAGGTGGCCCAGGGCACCACTGCTGTTCTTGTACAACTGCTCTGGGACATCCAAGAACTAGTTGCCTGAGCAGCAGATGGTGCTCAGGTATTCAGGAGGCTTTAGGATCAGCCTCTCTAGACACTGAAGAGTCACAAAGCCTCTTAAAAATAGGTGTAAAAATTATGATATGGATGCAAGATGAGACCAAATAAATCTGAACCCTACTGAAATCTACCTATATTACTACGGCCAAATTCTGCTCTCTATTACACACCCTCTGATCAAGGGCAGAGTTTCAGGAGGGCAGAGAGGGAAGGGCAGCATCTGTGCACACTGGGATGTGGTTTACTTTTCATCCTGTTCCCTGGACTATCAGGGAGCGAGGGGAAAGTACTTGCATTCCGTGCATGCCTCTCACACCTGGCTGGTGAAGGGAGGGGGCAGAGGAATAAATCACGGAATGCAAGTACTTTCCTCTCACTCTCTGATAGTCTGGGGAACAGGATGAAAAGCAAGCTGCATCCCGGTGCATACGGCTGCTGCCCCTGCCCTCCTGAAACTCCGCCAGTGGATTTTTTGCAAAATGACTGAGGCCTGATTGATTAAAAGCTCAGTGAGGTAACTTATCCTGCTATAGTCTCTCATAGGAATTATATATCTATAGCTATAGATCTAGATATAGATGATACAGATATAGATATAAAAACCTCTCTATGGCACTTATTTGATAGATAGACCCTTGACACTTAGTTTGTAGGTGATTCGCTCCTGGACAACAGCAATAGCAATAGAGGTTCAGGTCTTCATTTCCCGGACTACTTAAAATCCAGAGCTAGCAACAGTGCTAGGAACAATCATTAACCAGAACTTGGTACATCTCCACAGCAGGGCTAAAGTCAAATTAAGCTACGCAACTTCAATTGCGTAGCTGAAGTCGAAATAGCTTAACTTGGCCTTTGGTGCTGTCTACAGAGCAGAAAGTTGAAGAAAGAACACTCTTCCTTTGATTTCTCTTATTCCTCAGGAAATGAGGGTTACTATGAGTCAGAGTAAGAAGTTCTCCAGTTCGACATTATTTCAAAACTTGTAGTGTAGATGTGAATAATACGTAAGAACAGCCATACCAGGTCAGACGAAAGGTCCATCTAGCCCAGTATCCTGGCTGCCAACAGTGGCCAATACCAGGTGCCCCAGAGGGAGGGAACACAACAGCTAATCCTCACATGATCCCTGCCCTGTCACCCACCTCCAGAGAAACAGAGGCTAGGGATACCATTCTTACCCATCCTGGCTAATAGCCATTGATGGACCTAACCTCCATGAATCTATCTAGCTCTTTTTTGAACCCAGTTAAAGTCCTAGACTTTACCACATCCTCTGGCAAGGAGTTCCACAAGTTGACTGTGCACTGAGTAAAGAAAAACTTCCTTTTGTTTGTTTTAAACTTGGTGCCTATTAATTACATTTGGTGACCCCCTAGTTCTTATATTGTGGGAATAAGTAAATAACTTTTCCTTATTCACTTTTTCCACACCAGTCATGATTTTAAAGACCTCTATCATATCCCCCCTCAGTCTTCTCTTTTCTAAGCTGAAAGTCCATGTCTTTTTAATCTCTCTTCATATGTTATTTTGGAATAGCATCAACTATTTTGAAATAACGCTGCTGTGTAGACATACCCTCAGAGACTAGGGGGTTTGTTTTACTTCCAGTTTGGGCTGTGTTTGGTGTGTATGGGAGATAAAGCATCACAGCCAGGGAGGACCCTCTGTATTCCTACCCAAGGGAAGACTGAGAACATAATGTCTGAGGAGAGATTGAAGGTCAGGTTTCTGAGCACTAGCCTACCCACTCATTTGAATCCAAACCAGAGAGCCATAAGAACACTCTTACCATGCTTGACGTAGAGACTTTGTAAGAGTGCCTGTTTATTTTGATGGTGTGTTTTAAGCAGCCACTGATTTCAGTGCTTTTCCACCCATCAAAGTTTGAGCCTAAACTTAGTATTCACATAAATGGGACCTGGGAGAGATGACATGGTGCTATATATTGGCTGCAAATGTTGCAATGGGAAAATTAGGTATTGTTTTTTGCCTTTATTATTGTTATCCTTTTTTCTATTGTCCCCTGTCTTGCACTCTCTATACCTAATAAAACTGCAGTTACTGTTTTGTTAGTTTGGAAATTATGATAGTCACAACACACAACCAAAACAACTGATATTCTTCTATATGATATTGTATTAAATATTTTCCCTCCCAAGAGATAAGCTCTCTCTCCTCTACACTAGGAGGGTTTTTCTTGGATGACAGTACTAGGCACCCTTGCAGGTGAACCCACGACTCTACTCTGAGAAAAGGGAGAAGGCTGCAACCATGCCTCAGGTCTTGGTTATATGTATGCAGGACTGAGGCCTACAGGCCTGATCCAAGGCCTACTGAAGTCAGTCTTTCATATTACTTCAAAGGGCTTTGGATTAGGCTTTAAGGACGCCATCAAAATCTCATTGAAATCAATGGGATTCTTTCTGTTGACTTGACTGGAAATTGGATGTGGCTGCTTTGCTTATAGAGGCAGAATTGGAACAGAGGAGAGAATTTCTGTGCTATTCCCAGGAGAAATGAGTTCAGACGTGTTCCTGGAACAAACTTCCTCAAAAGATTTTCCTTACTGCAGTAATTTGCTATCTCAGTGATAAAGAGCATAAGACACAATAATGTCAAAAACAGGCAGCACTGATTTTCAGTTTTCATCAGTGGTTTTTTTTTTATATTTTACTTTTCCAAGTTCTTAAGGTTAAGATTTTGTCAAGGTTATTTTCAGTACAAGTCAGGAACAGGTCACAGGCAATAAGCAAAAATTCACAGAAGCCTGTGATGTATCCCTCACTTTAATTAAAAAATAGCTATGATAACATAGGACTAATGGGGGAATGAGAGCCCAAGCCCTAGTATGGGAGAGGGGGTCCAATACCTGCCATCTGCGGTAGCTGGGATCTGCTGGGGCTCCCTGGCATCTGTGGCAACTGGAAGATTCAAGGTCACCCAGGGCAGCCCCACTGACATAGGGGCTGAAGTAAAAAATATCACAGAAATCTCTGGAAGTCACATGACCTCTATGACATCATCGTAGCCTTGCTATAACTACTTGACTTTCTCAAGGTCTCTTCATTGTGATACTGACTGAGGAAGATGAATCACTGCGTGGACCTTCATCTCTCTCTGTTTTATGAAACAGAAATCTATTTTCACATGCAAAATCATTTTATTTTGCCAGTCAAGCTGCATGTCAAACCAGACTGAGTTTCTCTTATTTACTCTGAAAGCAAAAGGAACACTAAACAAACTTATCCCTTTTGAGTTTTTTTAATCTCCTTTTCTAAACAACATGCGCTAGTTGAATTTGATTCTGGAAAAAACTCTTTTACTGCAAAATATGCAAAGTTGGTGCAGCGAGCTCTGAGCAGTAATGTGCTTAAAAGCCTGGGCCTGCATAAAGGTTTTCTTTGATAAGGAACAAAAGTTCTTGCAAAATTATTCACGTTTGATTTAAGGTTGAAGGAAAATATGATAAATGTAAAAAATTAATGTTTTCAGGAGCACTGCTTAACGTAACTGATCGTCTATTAAAATCGGTAAGCTGCAAGCTGGCAACATAATTGTACATATTATTACAATGAGCTTATAGAAGTGAAAGGCAGTAGCCTGTGTATTTTAATGAACTTTAGAATTTTAAATTCATTTATGGAGCATCAGTGCAGCTATCCTTTTAATTCAGGTGCTAAAATTTCCGGAGTATCTCTCTCTAGAACATTCTACTTATGCATCATAATCTCTCCTGCTTCCACCTGACTTTTGGAAATTTCATTAGTTGCCTCTAGTGCCTTTAAAGCATCACAGAAATAGAAACTGGGTTCTTTTAACCTAGTTGTCTTCATCTCACTTCTTAATTACCTTAAATGTAATTGGCCCTCAAAATATTTTTTTTAATCCAACCTTTTAATGATCACTTTTCTTTTGCAGTAATAGTACATTTACACTGTTATGTTTGCTGTTGTCTTGTAGTCTTGATTTATGTTACAGTGCTGCTGAATTTAAAGTAGTATTGTATGGTTTTGACAGGCATCTTGTGGACGCTGGAAGTCATGGGTATAGTAACACAATTGCATTGTTTACAGGTATAATAGAAAAAACAATAATTTCAGTCTGGGAGCTTTTAGAGGTGGGCAGACCAGCTTTAAAGGTGCAGGGAGGTCTAAAACAGGTTTAACAGACTGGTATGTTGTGAGGGATCCTGAACTTCTAGCATCCATAAAGGTGTAAGGAATCCTGCCCCACATGTCCATATTATACTTGCTGTTCTTATAGAGGACTTCATCATTCTTTTGCACCAGCAAAAAAATTGGTCTCTGATCTCAAGTGGTGCAAAACCAGCAGTGAAATTGAAGAAAGATGTTCAGCACATGCATGTACATGATGGAGCTCATGCAATGGCAGAAAGGATTCTGGCCTATGAGGAGTGTCTTGTGCAGCTTAGGCTGACAAATCTCTCCTCTTTGTGGGAATCTCCTCTAAGATGTTCAGTGAGTGTCTCTCAGCTTCCTCTGCCCCTCTCAATCGCTACAACTTCACGAAGGTGATGTCTGTAACTCTTCTCAAGTGGATCACAAGGTCTTCAGCAAATACGTAATTAAGAGTAAAATAAAATAATGCAGAATATTGTGCTCTCGGAATGTGTGACTTCTGTATGTTTGCCAGTGACCAAGGCAACACTTTCTGCCATGACCGACTCACCTTTAAAGCAAAACATCTCTGGTATACAGTCTGTTAATAATTTTGAGACTAGCTTCCTTTGTAAAAGTGTAATTTTCCACAGTCATTGAGCAGGAAACAGAGAAAAGAGGATGGAAGAGGATGGTGGAGATTATACTTTGAAACAAGAACATGTATTTTTAACATATGTCACTTACATTTATTTCATTTTTTGCTCATAAAAAAGGTCTTTATTGAAATACTGTCTCCACTGACGTCACTTCAGTAGTGTCAGGGTTTCACTCCTTAGTACATAAGAAGGTAAGGATATACTGGATCAGAATATAGGTACATCTAGCCTAGTATCCTGTCTTCCGAAAATAGCCAAAGCAAGGTGTGCAAAAGAGAACGGGCAGAACAGATAATCATCAAGAGATCCATCTCCTGTTACTAGCTCCCAATTTCTGACAAACTGAACCTAGGGACACGATCCCTGCCCATCTTGGCTAATAACCAATGATGGATTAACTTAGCTAGTTCTTTTTGGAACCCATTCATAGCCATGGCCTTAAAAACAAGGAGGTGCACAGGTTAACTGTGACTGTGTGAAGAAGTACTTTCTATTGCTTTGTTTTAAACCTGCTGCCTATTAATTTCATGTGGTGATGCCTAGTTCTTGTGTTCTGAGAAGGAGTAAATAACACTGCCTCATTTACTTTCTCCACACCAATCATGATTTTACAGGAGAGCTGGGATGTTTCATTTTAGAGTTTTTCTCTACTTTGGACTTTGGTTTTCTTTCAATTTGGAAGGAAACTAAACCTATCCAAATTCTCCCTGAAGGGTAGTGGAGCCCCAGCTCTCCAATAGCACATCAGGTGGACTGCTCTAGAGTCACAGGTCCTGGAAGCCCTGGTGTTCCTAATTCTGACATAGTCTACTTCACAAGCAGTATCAGAGCAGTGGATCTGGGAAGCTCTGGAGTGCCTGGCCTCAGGGCAATATGCATGGTGAACTGTCTTGGATATATGCACCTATGGGAAGGATAGGCTCCCCAAGATGGCTACTTAGGGTATGTCTAGACTGCATACCACTGTTGGCAGAGGGATGCAGATTAGGCAGGTCGACATTGCAAATGAAGCGGGGATTTAAATATCCCACGCTTAATTTGCATAAAAATGACCGCCGTTTTTGCCGACTCAGCACTTTGTCGGCAAAAAGAGGCAGTCTAGAGGGGAATCTATCGAAAAAGAAAGCCTTTTTCGACAGATTCTGTAAACCTCCTTGCAGGAGGCATAAGGGATCTGTCTAAAAAGGCTTTCTTTCTCGATAGATCCCCTCTGACTGCCTCTTTTGCCGACAAAGTGCCGAGTCGGCAAAAACGCGCCATTTTATGCAAATTAAGCACGGATATTTGCAAATGAAGCGGGGATTTAAATATCCCGTGCTTAATTTGCATAAAATGGCCGCCGTTTTTGCCGACTCGGCACTTTGTCGGCAAAAAGAGGCAGTCTAGAGGGGGATCTATCGAGAAAGAAAGCCTTTTTAGACAGATCCCTTATGCCTCCTGCAAGGAGGTTTACAGAATCTGTCGAAAAAGGCTTTCTTTTTCGATAGATTCCCCTCTAGACTGCCTCTTTTTGCCGACAAAGTGCTGAGTCGGCAAAAACGGCGGCCATTTTATGCAAATTAAGCGTGGGATATTTAAATCCCCGCTTCATTTGCAATGTCGACCTGCCTAATCTGCATCCCTCTGCCAACAGAGGTATGCAGTCTAGACATACCCCTAGAAGCCAGGCAAGCAACCTGTCTGGCTTCCAGAGGAATTTCATGCAAATCAAATGATCTCCAGGGGCCTTTTTATTTGATGACTCTTGTAAATTCTGATGAAGAAACAGTTGCATCAGAGTTTTTTTTTTCTAACCAGCTGTATTTTTTAGTTTTAACGCTTACCTTTTAGGATGGTTGCTGAAAAGCAGAACACTTAAGAGTTCCAATAGCTAAACCATATTTTTCCTCCTCCTTTCTTCCTCCCCCCATTTCAGCCTTTTTAACCTATAACATTTTCTTCATTTCCCTCACTGGGAGTTATTTATAATGCATTTTTATTGGCTATACTACAGGCAGCTAACATGGACATAGATTCCATTCTCTCTCATATACCAAGCAATTCAGTATTTCACATTTATGAACCTGGTTTTAAATCTACTTTTTTGCATTTCCAAACCTAGAGCCTTGTCTGATTTATAGTTCAACTGAGACCCACATAATATGCGTCTAATGTGCAGAAACCCTTTTCCTTTCCACACTGGTCCTGCATTGTTCAACTTTTGAGAAGTCTTCTTGTAAAATCCATTTTAATTTGTAGGTGCTATGTTCCTGGTAAAAACAGCATCTCTGTTATTTGAATGTGTACCATCATTCTGAAAGTCAAGGAGGGAGAAAAAACTCTAAAGAAGAGGATTAGAAACAGAAAGAGAATTAGATATTCTGCACATAAGCTTTCTCCATTAATGTGAAAGCACAAGAGCTCATCAAAAGAGGAAATCAGAATACTGTTTAATGGCAGAGGAAATTAAGTTTTAGAAGAATATAATATAGCTAAGATATTAAATAATACTTCAAATAATTTTTCAGAGAACTCTAAAATGGGCTGAAGGTATATCTAGATAATGTTTTTAAAATCTTATGTAATTTATATCAGATAAAAAAGCCTGAAATAAGAAAAGGTCGCTCAGCCCACGAAGCCGGTCCCTTGTTGATAGCTTTCCTTCTAATAGTCTATTTATTCTCCATATTGCTTCATAGTCTCAAGAATTTAGTTATTTGAGAAACTCATTTTCAATACCTTTTTAGTTTAAAATCTTTGTTGCCTTTTGCTGTAATAACTTTTGTGGTAATTTATTTCCTATTTGCACCATACCCTCTGGATTTAAGCAAGTGTGAATAGTTTAAATGGATCAATTTTATCTTCCCTTTTCATAATTTTAATTAGATCATATGAACTCTCCTTCCAGTGAGCATAACCTTAGCACAATACCAGCTTTCTCAGGCTTTCTTCTTAATTCAGAGGATTAAATCCTGGTGTTGTTTCATCCCCCATCCATTGTAAACAGTCTCTGTGACTTTGGCTTTTCAGAGATGCAGCAAGACTTTCTCCTTCTGTAAACACTTATTCTTAATCCATGGGTGTGCTTGAATCCCTGTACACAGTTCACATAGTGGCCACATGTAGATCAGTGTTGCTACCACTGTTATATAGGGTATCATTGGAAAAGTTACAGTTTGCTGAATATGATTGTCCTACTTATCTGCATGTATCATTTTATATCTAAAGTTATGAATATTGGCTCTATACTATATGACAAATGTGTTTGCTTCTGGGTAACACCCACAAGGTATTTAGCCAGTTCATGGTGAAGGCACTATTCAAATTGAATGACCTATCAAAGAACACTTAACTCACAATGGACCATGGAAGAAGCTTATCCACACCTGATGGACGTTCATATAAATGTTCTAACTAGGGAATGGGTATTGGCCTCTGTTATGACTGAGTAAATCATGCGAAGGCATGTGACTAAATGTCCCTAAATGTCATGACTCTAAATGTCATCTTTTTACCTGTAATTGTTGCACAAATTGTGCTCATGGCTTTGTTTGGAACAATGGGTTTCCCTCTACCCATCAGAAGCTAGAAAAGGCCCTGGAAACATCTTCATTTGACTTCTCTTCTGCTCTGATCTCTGGACTATGGACTTATACTAATTGGGAGCATCCTAACCATAGGCATCCAGTAGCCTAGGCGGGGGAAGGCATTGCCTTCCCAAACTACGAGGCATGGCCACGCCCACACTCTGCCCCCAGAATGCCTACTGTAGGCATTCTGAGGGCAGAATGTTGCTGCTTCCAGGGCACACCTGCCCCGTGCTTCTGGCTGGGGAAGCCACTGGGGAGGCTGGGGCGCAGTTCGTGAACTGCCCCACCTCCTCTCCTCTCTGTGGGGGGGGTGGAGCCTCAGCAGAGGGGGTGGGGCTTGGGGCATGCCTCCCCCAGCCCCAGTTGCGCCCACCACCCATGATCCTAACCAAGGTGCTGAGATCCTTCCAATCATTTGTTAAGTGTCTGGTTGCTTCCAAGTCAGCAGTTAATTCCATCACTGCTTTGAGTGATTCAAGAACTTTGCAGTTGTTGTATGTATTTGATTCCTTTAACCAATTTTAACTCTCAGCCTTTCTTTCATAAATAAGCCTTTAGATATTAGGTAATAAAGACAGTAAGAGTGTGATTATTGGATAAGATCTGAGTTATATAGTGGTCTGTGTATGTGACTGGCCTTTAGAGATTAGAAGAACCCTTTGGTTGATAAAACTGGCTTTAAATAACCTCTCATCATCTAATGCCTGGGTGTTGAATCCAGAACTGGAATATATAAGGAGGCTGCTTTTATGACATCTTGTTGGCCAGTGTGAGGATACGGAAGTTTTCTTTTGTTGCTAGTTGGGTGTATCTCATAGAAGAATTACCACCAGTTGGTGGGTGGGGAATGTCTGGTCTGTTTTTCAGCAGTTTGTCCTGAATTTGATGTTCTCGGTTGTGACCTTATGGTGTCAGCCACTCAGTGTGTAAACTGGTTCTATAGGGCTATCCAAGAGGGTCCTGTTTCTCAAAGCAAAGTGATAAAGCCTGATTCTCCTTTCCTACTACCAATGGAAAATCTGGTGAGCACAACTGAGTTTTATATCAGTGCAAGGGAGAGACAAATCAGACTGTGTATATCTTGACTGCCACATACACAGTGAGATTAGTACATTTTTAGGGGTGACACTGAACATGAACACTGCCTCCTCTTTATGTTCTTCTGGTGTCTCAACAACTTTTGAGTTTATTCCAATCTGAGCTTACTAGCCACCAACTTTTTATTGCCCCTTCAAAAATATATCAGTTTTTCTAGTTGCACAGTTGTTCATTAGGCTGAAAATGCTAGGGATTTTATTGTAATTGTATCCCTTCTGCATATCCACGCTTTTCCTGTAAATTGTATAGATTTTTTCCAGTTGCTACTAGAATACTATCTTGTACTAGACTGGCATGCATAAGCCACGTTCTACTTGTTTTCAGAGGATAAGGGCCAAAAGGGAAAAAATATAGTTTAATGCTTATGCTACAGTTTTCCTTCTCAAATCTCCCCACTCTTTCATTTTTAACTGTCCTCGTTATCCTCCCATTCTTTCCTGCTTTTCTACACACCCTATTTCTTATCTCACCTTACTGAACATCATTTCATGCAATTAAATCAGTTCATGATTTCATCTTCTCTTTCTATTCCCAAATCTACCTAATTATAGAAAATTAGGGTAAGAAGAGAGAGAACCTCGTCCAACCCCCTGCTCAAGTACGGTTGTCAGGTGTCCGGTTTTTGGTGGGAATGTCTGGTCAACAGGGGACTGTTGTAGCTCCGGTCAGCACTGCTGACCAAGCCATTAAAAGTCCAGTTAGCAGTCATGCAATGGGGCTCAGGCAGGATTCCTGCTTGCCTTGGCTCTGCCCAGCTCTCAGAAGCAGTGCAATGTTCCCTCTCTAGTTCCTACACATAGGGTCACCTGGGGGTTGGTTGCACACTGCCCCCAACCAAAGCACTGACTCTGCAGCTCCCATTGGCTAGGAACCATGGCCAATGGGAGGTGCAGTGCCTGCAGACAGGGTAGCATGCAGAGATGCCTGCATGTGCCCCCACTTAGGAATGGGAGGGAGGACTGGCTGCTGCTTCCAGGAGCAGTTTGAAGTAAGAGCTGCCCAGAACCTGCCCTGCTTTGTGCTCTAACCTCCTGCCACAGCCCTGATCTCTCTCCTACCTTCTGAATCACTTGGCCCCAGAACCTTCTCCTGCACCCCAACCCACCTCTCACCCTAAAGCCTGCACCCTTTCCCATCACTCCATGCCCCCAATCCTGTGCTCCAGCAATAATCCCTCTTCTGAAATCCAAAATCCTCCACTTCAACCTGGAGCAGCCTCCTGCACCCCCAAATCCTTCAACCCAGCACAGAGAGTCCTCACCCTCCTTTACTGTAACCACCTGCCCCCAGCTAGTAAAAAAGAGCATCGGAGTGTGGGCAGGGAGAGTGAGTGACAGAAGGGATGGACTGAGCGGGGGGCAGAGTCTCAGAGGAGGGGTTGAGCAGGGGGTGGGACAGGATGGAATATTCAGTTTTGTGCAAGTAGAAAGTTGGCAACCCTGTACTCAAAGCAGGACCAACCTCAACTAAATCTCAGTCATGGCTTTGTGAAGCTGGGCCTTAAAAACTGCTAGGGATGGAGATTCCACCACCTCCCTACATAACCTATTCCAGTGTTTCACCACCTTCCAAGTGAAACAGTTTTTCCTAATATCCAACCTAGACCTCCCCCACTGCAACTTGAGACCATTGCTTGGAGGAAACCATTAATCATAGGAATTATCAGTCACTCACAGTCCATTGATTTCTTCCCTGTTGATCTTAGAACTGTTTTACTGTGCTTTTTTAAAATTGAATTCTATCTCCATCAGTAGTTACTTTCTCATCACTAAATTTCACTGTCTAGAGCCTAGAAAACTGTTATCTTTCTCAAGCCAATTTCTATGCCTATTCTCAGGGCTCAACAAATTATGCAAAACCCTACTCGCCAGACAAAAAAGGGACTCGCCACCCCCCCCCCAACGCGCAGGCGTGCACCACCAGAGAACGGGACGACCGGGACGGCATGTTTGTTTACGTCAGTTATCATGGCCACAGTTATCGTTGTTTGTCATTCTTTGACATTTTGACACGGTCTCAAAAACTTCAGTGAAAGTTACAACAATATTTTCATAAGGTGCGCCTTTGTTTCATTAAGTGTGCACCCAAAGAATTTTTTTTAAATGTACTCTTTGACCCCCATTAGCCACACCTCTGACCCCTGTTAACCACGCCCCTGACCCCCATTAGCCACACTCCCTGACTCCCATTAGCCACGCCTCTGAAGGTAACACTCTTGGGGCAAGATGGACATATGACCAGAAGTAAAAGGTGTCATGTGACCCCCCTCTAAGGACTTTTCCCACCATCCTCCTACCAACAGGGATTAGTTTGGCCCCCACCAAGCTCCCCTCATGCAACTATCCTGCAATTGCATTAACTCACCGTGTGTAACATTAACTTGGGGGCAGAGAGGCTGGGAGAAGTGTTCCCTCTAAGAGTTTACCTGTCTTTTCTTTTCTATGCCATAGTACTGATCTGTGTTGGACTTTGATCTCTATTTGGCTGTACTGTTATTGATCTATTCTGTTTTTCTATCTTTTTCCTATTACAATTTCTCCTTCTCTGTAAATGGTGATTAAGTATTGTTAAAAATCATTAATTTATTTTTATTAAACATAATTTTGGTTAATTGAAATATCATAGAATCATAGAATGCTAGAACTGGAAGGGACCTCAAGATGCCATCAAGTCCAGGTCTCTGCCCTCTCAGCAGGACCAAGCACTATCTAGATCATTTGCTGATGGATGTCTATCTAACCTGCTCTTAAATATCTCCAATGATGGAGATTCCACAACCTCTCTAAGCAATTTATTCCAGTGGTTAACCACCCTGCAGTTCAAACATGGTGCAGATTGAATTAATTTCACATTAATTTCCTGGGAAAATGTACAACAAACCCGGAAAACGTCTATAGATGCTATTTTTTATATAGTGGTAACTATTGGAAGTAAGCCAAGCAATTATGAATCAAATAAGACAGTCATTAAAAAAAGTTGAAATAAAGGGGCCAGTTTTAAGTTAGTACACTTATACTGACTTCATTGGAATGACACACATTTATAGCAACTGATGTTCTAGCTTGAAAGATTAAATGTAATTTGAAAAATTATTGGAAATACCTGGGATTTGAAGAGTAGAAATTTTTTTTTTCATTACACTTTTCTCTCACGTAGAAGGACTTGGGGGGAAGTTTCCAAATACTGTAGATGAAATGACAAGACTTTATTTAGAAAACCCCACAACCGTTTTTATTGAATGAACAAAAAGACACTGTTTAAAATGTTTTCTTTTTTCTGCAAGGATAGGGATTTCTGCTGGTCTGTGTATGGTGTCACATAAGTGTCAGTGGGATCAAAAGGACTGTCAAGTAATCCATGAAGTGGCAATGAACAGAAAATACTAAAATAATATCTTTAGTTCTCTTGTCTCTGGTGGATTGATGTTCAGTAGCTGGTGCCTTGGGCACTAAGCTGAAATAAAGCTTAAAATGAAAAGCCATTAGAGCCCACTGTGATGCGGTTATGGAACCATATCAATGGATGTGGAAAAGAGAAATAAAAAACAACATGGCTAAATTGAGAAGGAAGGTTTTGAGGCTTTTCTATTTTCTTGCATATCTAATGGTGTTGGCGCAACATCTTCATGGCCAAATACCTTTTCTGTCCCCATTTCCCCATCCACTAGTGGATAGAAGACTTGCTAACTGAAGAATTAGAATGAATGGTTCTACAGTTAAACATAGGATATGCCATATCAGATCACACTACCTATCCATCTAAATCCAGCATCTTGTCTGACTCTGATCAGTAGCAGATGTTTTTAAGCAGTGTCCCTGATGGTACACAGATGTCTTCTGGGGGCACATCAACATTTGCCTAATATTACAACAAGCTACGTAAAAAGCTCTAGCAAAGCTAATCCAAACTAAAATTTCAGGCAGACAATGACTTGTTTATCCTGCTTTATATACTATACACTGAACTATAACTACAATATTTATATTCCAATCAATTTATAATATGGGAAAATGAGACCACCATTTTTCAGTAATAGAGTGCTGTGACACTTTCTGTATTTTTATGTTTGATTTTGTAAGCAAGTAGTTTTTAAGTGAAGTGAAACTTGAGAGTATGTAAGACGAATCAGACTCCTGAAAGGGGTACAGTGGTCTGGAAAAGTTGAGAGCCACTGCTTTAAAGTAAAATACAGGAACTCCCTTAAAGAACATAATTTGCACATAGTGGAAGTTTCTCCTAACCACTTTCACTTAGGGGGTGTCTGATTTGTAGCATGAGGGTTTATAGCCTTTCTATACTTCTACTTATATATATGGACATTCTCATTTTCCATATAAATGCCTTATCTTTTTTGGAATCCTGCTAAACTTTTGACCTGTGCTATATCTTATTACAATGAATGCCACTGGCTAATTACACATGGTATTAAATTATATCCTTGTAATCTTTAATTTGTTGCCTTTCAGTTTCATTGAATGTCACCTTGTACTTGTATAATGGGAGGATAAACAGGAGAGCCAGATTTACCTTCTCTTCAGTATGCATTATTTTCAATGCCACTTGTTAATCTGGTCTGTAAATTACACAGTCCCAATTGTTTCAATCTCTATTGAATACATTTTCTCAGGTTTCTAAGGGTACGTCTACACAGCAACATTATTTCAAAATAACTAGCATTATTTTGAAATAACTTAGTCCCCTTCCACACAGCAGGAAATCATTTTGAAATAATGTCAAAATACTATCAAGCTGGAGGATGTCTTACTCCAACTCCTTTAACCCTCATTATATGAGTAAGGGAAGTTGGAGGAAAAGTGCTCTATTTTGAAATAAGTGCTGTATAGACACTCCTCATTTTGAAATAAGCTATTTCGAAATAAGCTATGCAATTGACGTAGCTCAAATTGCGTAGCTTATTTTGAGTTAAGCCCTGCTGTGTAGACGCAACCTAATAATTTTCAATGTGTGTATCTTTAAACCTTTTATTTCTGCTATATTATTTTAATGAGTGAGCATAATTGATCATGCTCCAGGCAAGGTTGTGATGTCAATGTACATAATGCCAGTATGGTGTTTTCAGTATAACATACACTCTTGGTGAAATAAAGTATATGCTGAACAAAGGTTTTTGCTTTTATCTGTACTATTACGTGCCAGAGATGTGTTAGCAGTTTCCTGATGGCACAGGTACTGCAGATCTCATAATGTGTGCTAAGTAGCCATTTCTAGGGTAATAAGCATTGGTTAATTGATGTCGTCTTAGTGTGTCTGACTTTTAAATGAAAGGACAGTTGTGGTTATTCTGGTTCCCTATATGTGACACAATGAAAATGCTTAAGGCTGAAACATTCTTCCCTTGAAATATTTAAAGATGTCTTGCAGAAGAAAAAAACAAACTCTGCAGGGGTGTGCTTGTAGGTTTGCCCCCAGTCATTGTGGGATGGGGGCTTTCTAGTAGAATGAGCTATGTTTCTCCTTACAGATCTGCTGGGATTTCCTAAAGCACCTTGGAGAGCCAGAGATGTCTTTGTGACAGAACCATTATTGAATCTACACAGATCAGGCCTCCAGGCCCTTTGTTGCCCTTTGAATGCTTTCTAAAAGGAAAGCAACTGTCAGGAGCTAAGCACCCCGTTGAGGGGGTGAACATACTAAACTCCCATTTTGTTCAGCACCATACAGTATTTAGTAGAGCTAGTTGGGCACAGAAGAATTCTCATCTCACCTCCAAAATGTCATCTTCTTTGATCCAAACCCGATGTTTTTTTCTTTCAGTGTTTTTGGTCAAAATGCTTCTAAATGAAAACTCAAAATTGTCAGCATAGACACTTTGCTGGTGGAACAATGAGGTGGCCTCTTCAGTCCCACTTTTCTTTGGGTCCATCCTTTCTTAACCACGTCCCCTGCAAGGATCCTGACTGTGAAGAGCCATATGTGGGGTTCCAAGAAATGTGTGTAGGGAGGGCAGTGTTGTAAAGGCAACCCCACTGCTGCTATTCCTCTGTGTGGGATCTGAGTTCAGAGGCACCACAAGAAGTAGATCCAGGGGACACATTTGCCCCTGAGAGAGAATCTCAGCCCTGAGATGCATAAAAATAAACATTTAATGTTTCATTTGGTGTATGTCCAAATGAAGAAAGGTGATGCAGCTTGAGAAGAGGCTACAGAAAAGGCAACAGTTAAAGCTAGTAATTACCGAAAGCCTTTCTTTTCCTGTAAGGATGTTGGAAGTAAGTTACCCTGAGTATGCAAAAAAAAAAAAAAATTAGTGCAGCGTGTTTGCCAAATTGTCTAATGCACTGATATGTAACTGACCTGGTTACTGACCTGTAACAAATCTGTCAGTTTACTTGCATAGAAATGTACAGGGGGAATATTGATGCCTACCTGATGAATTTGGTATGTGAATTTTTCATCTACAAGTAGTAACTTTTTGTGGTGATATGTATGAAGACTTTTGTTGTTTTGGAGCCACTTCTGAAAACTTATCTTTTTAATGTCCACAGCTATGCAGAACACGGCAGCTACACCCACACTAGTTATGTAACAGAATGTTGTGATTAAAAACTTCCAAAATTCTACAATACAACATTTTTCCCAACCAAGGATTTTAAAGCCACTGTTTTCTATACAGTGGCAAAGAGGGGCAGAAAAACACAGAAGTGCACACTCAAAGGCACAAAAGAGACACTGGCAATCAACTGCCCTTGATTTTCAATTGGGGTTGATCACCAAGCTGCCTCCTAAAGAATGGTTCATTTCTGTGAGAAATTTACCTAAAGAAAGGTTAGTTTTTCTAAAGGCACTGCCCTGCTGCTTGGGAGATAAAGTTTCAGTGCCTGGCTCTCTCAACCCCTTGCTGGCTCATATTATCGTTCATTCAAGCAACGTGTTATGTCATCTACAGAATTACACGGTAGGATTATTAGAAGTATAATATCAGTCAGTAGTTACAAGCATGGAACACTCACCGCCAACCAGGCACCCACCTCTCTCCCCCTATGTGCTGGTGGCCCTAATTACCAAATCTTCCTTCATCCTCTCAGTGCTTATGGAGCACCACAAACAGCTGATTCGTGGCGTTCAGGCAGCTCTGCGGGAAAGAGAGAGACAGAGGAGTGGGGTTCAGACATGCTCGGGGAGGAGGCAGGGAAGATGTGATGACAGGGGTTGAGTTTCTTCCAGCTGGAGGGCAAGCAGGCATCTAGGGCTAGGCGGGATAGTATCCAAGTAAGTAGGGATGGAATATGCAGGGCTGGATTAACACAGGGGCTTTAGTGACTGCAGCCCAGGGCCTTGGGCTTAATGGGAGCCCTGCAGTCTGGGTGCATCTTGCTATTTCTTTTCATCTGGCCTGCATCAATTCTCATGCTGTGGTGCAGGCTGCAAGTCTTGATGCCCTCCCTCCCCCATGGGGTTGGAGTTGTTAGTGCTAGCTTGCTGGCATGCCTTCGTGGTACCTCCCTGGCGTGCCTTCGTGGTACTTAGCTGAGGAGTGTTCATGGAATCTCTGCATGTTGCCCCCACTCTGAGTGCCAGTGCCTCAGGTCCCATTGGCTGGGAACCATAGCCAATGGGAGCTATGGGGGCAGAACTTGCAGGCACATGCCAGCCCACTCTGAGAACAAACCAGCATGGAGGCAGGACAGGCTGGGGGACCCTGCCTTAGTCCCACTGTGCCACCAACCAGAAGCTGCTCAAGGTAAGCACTGCCTGGTCAGAACCTGCCCTTGCACCTTGCATTCCCAACTGCTACCCCAGACCAGAGCCCCTTCCTGCACATACATTCTCCCGCAGATCTCATCCCACGTGCCAAACTTCCATGGGCCCTACAAAATCTTATAGCTCCAGGCCCACAGGAGAGTTAATCTGACCCTAAGAATGTGGTGCCTCTTAAGATATTAGGCTACCATACTTGCTCATAGGCTTAAAAATGATCAAAGAATGACCCTATGCCACAAGATTGAGGAAAGATGTACTGATGGGTGACACTACATAAAAATAACAATAATTCTTTTGCTTACAAGATACCTGGTAGTCACATGTTTCTAACACATGCCCTAACCACAGGGTGCACTGTGTGCGTAAATTCTATAGAGATATAGTCTCATTATTAAAACAGGGAGCCCATATCAGGAAAATTTTCCCTTCCCATGGGAAACTCCAGCAGGAACCATCCCTCTGTTAATGATCAATCCATGCAAGAGCCATCAGATCCTAACACTCTCTAGGAGGATGTAAGTATAACTATATTTGTAACTTGTGCATATGTCTGTAAAGAATTTCTATATTCTTGGGTAATCATAAATTTAATTGCAAGATTAATAAAACTTGTAAACCAGAGTAGGCCTTACTTGTTAATGTGTGGTCACTGTGTTTGGTCTTTATAGAATCATAGAATACTAGGACTGGAAGGGACCTCGAGAGGTCATCGAGTCCAGTCCCCTGCCCTCATGGCAGGACCAAGTACTGTCTAGACCATCCCTGATAGACATTTATCTAACCTACTTTTAAATATCTCCAGAGATGGAGATTCCACAACCTCCCTGGGCAATTTATTCCAGTGTTTGACCACCCTGACAGTTAGGAACTTTTTCCTAATGTCCAACCTAAACCTCCCTTGCTGCAGTTTAAGCGCATTGCTTCTTGTTCTATCCTCAGAGGCCAAGATGGACAAGTTTTCTCCTTCCTCCTCATGACACCCTTTTAGATACCTGAAAACTGCTATCATGTCCTCCCTCAATCTTCTCTTTTCTAAACTAAACAAACCCAATTCTTTCAGCCTTCCTTCATAGGTCATGTTCTGTAGACCTTTATGAGTTCCTATGTGACTTTAAATCTGAAGCAAGTAGCAGAGGTGACTTTCACTCTGTTGAGATTGATATTCTAGGCCAGTGTTTCCCAATTTTATTTTAAAACCTTTCAAACTCAAAATAATTTTTCAGAACCCGTAATAACAGTCTTATATATGGAGCTGAAAAAGTAGACCACGAATAATAATAAACAAATGCTAAACAAGGTCATGAGATCAACTTTGTGTTTAATTGCACAAATTTAAAAACAAAAATCACATTTAACGAACAAAAATGTTTACATCATAAAATGTTATTGTAATGGAATTTTCTTGCGGAACCCTTATTTTCACTTCGCAGAACCCTAGGGTTCTGCGGAACACCATTTGGGAAACACTGCTCTAGGCTTCATAGGATAACCTTTTGAAAGTCCCTCCCCAGTAGTTCCTTATTCGTCGTAAAATGGGGATAATCTTTCTTCTTTTCTTCCACCCTATATTTTGTCTTTTTTTTTTTATTTAGGCCTGTTCTACACGATATCAATATAGCTGCATCTTTCTGGGGTGTGAAAAATCCCCAGTATACACAGTGTGAGGCTGGTGGAAGAATTCTTCTATGAACCTTGATACAGTACTATCTCATGGAGAAGTGGTTTATCTACAGTTTTGAGAGAAGCCTTCCCACTGGTGTGTGCGTGTGCGGGGAGAGTGTCTTTGCACACTGCTCCTGCCCCCAGCACATCGTCAGAGCTCCCATTAGCCAGAAACCAGCCAATGGGAGCTGCCTGGGAAGTGCTTTAGGTTCCCCTCTTCCCTCATGGTATGTGCCACACAGAGACACACACTGAGCTCAGCAACCAGCTGCTTGCAGAGGTGTGTGGCAGTACAGCAGGCAGGGAGCCTGCCTGAGAGTCCAACTGGGTTATTGGCTGGGCGCTGCCTAGAGTAAGTGCTGCCAGCGCCTGCATCTAGCACCCCACCACTCCTGCACTCAAACTTTCTCATCCAGGTCACAACCCAAACCCTCTGCACCCCTCCTGCATCCCTAACCCTGGTCACATCACCCTCCCAGATTCTCCATCCCTTCTTTAAACCCTCCCCCGGATCAGAATCCTCTCCTGCCCCCAAACCTCCTCTCAGACCCCATACCCCCTCCTGCATTCCTATCCCCTGCCCCATGTCACAACCCACTCTTCACCCAAACTCTCTTCCAGACCTCAGTCCCCAACCCTGAACTCCCTTCTGCACCCAGTCCCAATCCCAATCCCATATCCTGCATGCTGTCCATTATTATTATTAATAATAATAATAATAAAATAGAAAGGTACAGCCCTTGACCACTTACCAAATTCTCAGAGTGGCCACCCATCAAAAATTATTGCCCACCCTAGACCCATATATAGGTGCTCAGATTCTGTGGTAATGTGACCCTGTAAATATTCAGAGGAATTAAATGCAATGATTTTTTAAATTTTGTGAATAGCAAAAATGAAATATATTTTTCTTTACCTGGTTTTAAATATAGTTTTACTTAACAGCTCATGGTGAAAAGTGTGTGTGGTTTCATGCATAATCTGAACACGCATTTACCAGATTATCTCTATGTGCCTTAATCACTACTGAGATAATGGTATGTACATTAATCTGGTATATAGCTGACCATGATTTTTTTGTAAACTTTCACTCCTGCCATTTTTAATTATTAAACTCTTGAGCAATATTTGGCTAGTAGTTACGGCAAAGAATGACAAATCAATATTCCTTGGTGATTTTCCTAATTTTGAATGCAGCTCACTCTGAATTTGAGCCAGTCATGTCATCCCTTAGTGATTGTTTCATTCATTTGTTAAATGGTGATGGTGATAATTACCTGCCTCAAGGAAATTTTGGGAGCATATACTAATAGATATTTTCAAATTAATTTTGGACCCTCTTTTATAAAAGATGCATTGAACGTAAATTATTGGTGAACATTATTTATACCTAATGTTTTTATAATATATTTTTGGTGCATATGTTTCTAACTCTGGACTGATCTTGCATTCTTCTTTGGCTATGTCTACATAGCAGTGTTATTTTAGAATAACTGATGTTATTCCGAAAGAACATAATCTGCATCCACACAGCAAGCAGTTATTTTGACATAATGTCAACATAATGTCAAGCTGGAGGACTTCTTACTCTGATTCCTGTAACCCTCATTGTATGAGGAGTAAGGGAAGTCAAAGGAAGAGTGCTCTCAGACTTCCTGCTCTGTAGACAGCGCCAAAAGCCGAAATAAGCTATTTTGACTTGAGCTACACAATTGACGTAGCTCAGGTTACGTAGCTCATTTTGGCTTTAGCCCTGTTTTGTAGACGTGTCCTTTGTGACTTATCCTTATTCACAGGGCTCGCCAGCTGCGCTGTCCGGCGATCTGCGCATGCGCAGATCGATTCGCGCATGCGCAGATCACCCGAACCCGGCTCTTCCGGGTTGCAATCTACTCGCCACGGGCGAGTAGATTGTATTATTTGTCGAGCCCTGCTTATTCATAAAAATACTGCAGGTAAGGAGCTCAATGAACTATTACTATATACAATTTTATCTGGTGAGAGGCTTACTTGACTGCTGTCTGTACTTGTTGAAGAGCAGAATTGCTCTATTTGCATCAACAGTGCACATCTTAATTGTTTCCAAGTTCATTTTTTAAAAGTATTTAAGGTCCAGTTATGAATAGCTTCATTCTTCATGTGTTCAGCCAACTCATGCTATGGTATTTAGCAGAACTTGTGAAATGTATGAAAAAGGCACCAAGCCTTAACCACACATTCATACATCCTTGAAGTTTTATGGCATAGAGTGGGACATAAGAACATGAAAGTAGAAAAATCAGAAAAGAAATCAGATAGCTCTTCTTTAAACTTTTTCTAAAGAAAGCACCTTTGATTCACTTCCGATTTTTCTTTGTTTTTCTTCAGTAAATAATAATAATAAAGCAGGGAGATTCAAGGTTCAAAGATCAGATCACCACTTTTCTCAGTTCTGCATTCAGGCAAAAATGATTTTCAGACCATTTATCACCATATTTCATCTGCAAATTTTAATTGAAAATTACGATTTTGATTAAACTATGAGTCCGTGGTGTGTAGGGTGGTGATCCTTGCTGTTAAGTGATGATATTGGGGAACCATCTCGGAACTCTGTCAGAGAACCAATTTCAGGATCTGACTCTCCTGTTATTAATGCAATAGAAATCATGAGAATCTATATTAGAGCCAGTGGAGTCACATTGGCATTGATAGGAATAGAAACCCTTATTTTTAATGTAATGCTTGAAAAAAAATCTACACTTGTATTCTGCTCAAGCACAGTAAAGTTACAGTTCAGATAATTAATCTAGTACTGAAGAAGGTGAAATTATTCCCCAGTATCAGACACCGGTCTTTAATATTTCTGCTTTAAGAAAAGATAACATTTTCAGCTATGTTATTTGGATGACAGGTAAAAAGAGCAATTCTTATAGTTAGGAAGAATTCCTTATGATGTAGCATCTGAAAAAACGGACGGGTACATCCTTCTAAAATTTATCATTCTTAATATATCATTCTTAATATAACTGTTGGTTTTCCAAACTAATTGGACAGAGCTAGTGGCCAGACTTTCCTCTCATTCCCATAACCGTTGACCTCAAGAGGGTTATGTGTGCAACTGAGGACTGAATTTGACCTGCAGATGCTGTACGCTCTAAAGGGCCTGATTCTCAGGTAAACTAAGAGGCCTCTGGAATGTTATTGGAGTGTATAATATCATGTGTGTTATTGGAGTGTATAAGCATCATGGTTAACAGTGTCCTTCCTCATTCAAACTGATAACCCTATAGCACCTCTTCAGTTATGCAGAGGGAGTTCTCAAGAGGTAACACGTCTGTGATGTGGTATATAGGTCAGGAGATTTAAAGGCAGTTGCAATGGTTTTGCCAATAATATTTTCTGTGTTCCCACTACTTCAAAAACAGCAACTGATGCCTAGTCAAGCAGTTGTGAAGTTAGCTGATGGAAATTCTCCATTGCAAGCTGTTAGAAGCTGGTGTTATTAGAGCAAGAGGATCCAAGTTCAATTTCTGCTGTCTCTGTGAAATTGTAAGTGTCCTTGGTGTGACAACTATGAAAATCCTACATAATCATGGGGTTTGTACAGTATAATACTGAGGACATATCTCAAAACCTAAGAAAGTGCTGAGGATTTATGGGGTAAGCAAAGATAGCATATCTGCATTTAATCATTCTAATTAAGATGATTGAATTTAAATTATTAGAGGTCTAATAATAATCTGTAGATTATGTGTAGGTTTTCATGGCAATAAAGATGAGAAAAGTTAACCCCAAGTAGATGTGTCAGGTACATTTCAATGTGTAAGCAGGGTCTGAATGAATGCTTCCATTACAGCCAGCTGGAATGGGAGAGAAACCCTAGGTGTGTCTATGTAAGTACAGTTTGCTCCTGCTTTGCTTAGATATGTTAGATATTCAGCTAATGGAGTGGTGTTTTGCTCATTGTAATCAACTTGGCTGGTGTTGGGTCACAGATTGTGTTAATACTAATTGCAACGTCTGCAATTATTGTGGGAATACACAAGAAGAAAGTCTGTGCTTAACCTGGCACAAAGGAAGGAAACACTCTCAGTCTCAGTTTAAAGAATTACATTCTGGGCGTGTACATGCAAATACAGTTCGCTTCTGCTAGATATTCAACTGGTGCAGTGGTGTTTTGCTCTTTGTAATCAATTTGGCTATTGCGGGTCAAAAATTGTTTTAACACTAAGTGCAGGAATTAGGAAATGTGATCACCAATGCTTGCAATTATTGTGGGAGTGCAGAAAAGTCAGACTGTGTTTAACCCAGTTCAAAAGGAGAGAAACATTGTCAGCGTAAAGAAACTTGGATGGATAGAGGCTTCATTGCCAGAGCTCTGTGAGTTTAAATGGCGGAAGGCAAGGTATATTGTGCAGGTTCCTTCACCCCAGGGCCAGAGGTTCATGCTATGCTACTAGTTGCTTCCAGAAGCTGTGTTCAGCAAAGGTGGATGGGTAACCCACCTTAGTCCAGTTGTGCTGCTGGCAGCTGTGGCCGCTGATTCCTTTTAAATCACCTGAGCCCCTGGGCAATCGCCCCTTTTACAACCTCACCGGTGGGTGGATGGGCCTGCCTGTCAGTGAGCAGTACTCAAAGCCAGGGTCAAACTGGATTACCAAGAGATCTAGCTAGGTCTTAGTCTAGAAACAAGCAGGCACCAGTATACTGCAGCTGAACTGCTGCTGGGATTGAGAGAAGATGAACTGCTGCTGTTGACTCTTCTAGCCAATCAGGAGATGTAGTCACTTTAAATAAGCTCTTACAGGCCCACTGTGCTTGTAAGGCTGCCCCAGACTGACTGCTGCAGGCCCTGATTCCTGACTAACCAAAGGAACTAGGAAAAGGTATCAGAGGAATAGCTGTGTTAGTTTGTAACTCAGAAAAAGGTTAAAAACAAAGAGTGGTCCAGGAGCACGTTAGAGACTAGAAAAAATATATAGATAGTATCATGAGCTTTCGTGGGCACAACCCACTTCTTCAGATGATAAATATGGAGCAAGAGGCACAGAGGGTCAAATATAAACCAGAAAAAAAGGGGAAAAGGGGAGGAGGAAAAAAAACCTGTCAATTAAAATGTCTGTGCTAAATGAGGCTAATAGAATGGGCTGTAAGTGACTGATACTCAGCTTTTGATGTCATTTGGGTCTTGAATACAATGGCCCATCCAAGAGTTGTCTTTGTTCAGTCCCTGGCTAAATGCATCAAATTTGCATATGAAGGCTAGTTCTGCAGTTTCTCTCTAGTTTGTTCCTTAAATTATTCTGTAAGTGTGCATCTACACTGCTCCGTAACTCAAAATAAGATACACAATTTGAGCTATGCAAATTGCATATCTTATTTCAATGCTATTTTGAAATAGCTTGCTTCGTCATGTGGTGCTCTCTGCACAGTGCCAAATTTTGAAATAAAATGCTATTCCAAAACTTCCTGTAAACCTCATTCTACAAGGAGTAAGGGGATGTCAGAATAGTGAACCCAAAATAACTGGCTTGCTGTGAATACGTGGGATAGCTATTTCGGGATACTCTGGTATCCCCAAATAACGTTGCAGTGTAGACATAGCCTAAGAGAATGGACAGTTTTAGATCCATTAGTGAGTGTCAAGTGGCAAGTTAAAATGTTCCCCAACAGATTTCTGTGTGTTACCATTTCGAATATCTGATTTGTGTCCATTGATCCATTGTTGTAGAAACTGTTCAGTTTGGCCAATATTCATGGCAGAGGGGCACTGCTGGCATGTGATGGCATATATCACATTAGAGGACGTGCAGTTGTATGAGCCTCTGATGTGGTGGCTTGTGTGGTTAGGTCCTGTGATGATGTCGCTTATATAGATGTGTGGACAGAGTCGGCAACAGTTTATTGCAGGCATGGGTTCCTGGGTGAGTATGATGGAGATGTGCTGTGTGGTTGCTGGAAATAATTTGTTTCAGGTTAGGGGGTTGTCTGTAGGTGAGGATTGGACTGTCTCAGAGGCCTGTGAGACTCAGGGATCGTTTTCCAGGATAGGTTGTAGATTGTTAATGATGCACTGGGCGGGTTTAAGTTGGGGGCTGTAGATGATGACCAGTGATGTTCTGTTATTTTGTTTGTTGGGCCTAACTTGAAAAAGCTGATATCTGGGTACTTGTCTGGTTCTGTCAATCTGATTTTTTTTTCACTTCCCTGGATGGATATTTAAGTTTTAAGATTGCTTTATATAAATCCTGTAGGTGTTTGTCTCTGTCTGTGGGTTTGGAGCAAATCCAAGTGTATTGTAGGGCTTGGCTGTAAACAATTGATTGGGTGATGTGTCCAGGATCGAAGCTAGTGGCATGTATTTAAGTGTAACAGTCAGTAAGTTTCCAGTATAAGGTGGTAGAAACGTGGCCATTATTCAATTGTATTGTAGTGTCAAGGAAGTGGATTTCTTGTGTGGATTGGTCCAGGCTAAGGTTGATGGTAGGGTGGAAATTGTTGAAAACCCTGTAGAATTCTTAAAGGGTCTCCTTCCTGTGGGTCCATATGATGAAGATGTTGTCAACGTAATGTAAATAGAATAAGGGTGCTAGGGGGAAAGATATGACTGTAAGAATGATAGCGATTGATTTTTTTGTTTGTTTGTTTTTTGGTTTCTGTAGTCCCATAGATGGGGACTGGGCTTTGAAATGATTTTTTTTTAAAAGACAGTTCCCTGAATTAAACAGCCAGTAGTCTAAAGCACTGGCCCTGGAGTTACTGAGCATGGGGATTCCACTTCATTTGGGGAAGAACCACTGAAGACAATGTGACTTCACACAGGTATTGGAGTATATCCATGGAGCTCCATTTGCAGGAACAAATCTGGACTAAATTCAGGAATCCAAGAGCTTAATGCAGTATCTATGGGAATCAATGGGATGGTTTCCATTGGAACGGGTGATGGTGGTTCAGCCTAGTTAGATTTTATACCTGCATAAAGAGTTAGAGGAAAACATATATCTATATTTAAAAGTTGCCCTCAATATTAAGTACCTGTCTACAGTAGCTGTTGCTTTAAGTAGAAACTGCTTTTGCTAATAACCACACTTTTATCATTCAGGCCTCATAACTGTCATTTTCTGCATACCCAAGTTATATATAAAAAAATAAAATATTCTTTCTGGAAGTTTGCAGTGTAGCACTACTTTGTTTCTTAGAATTCAGAACACTAAAATCCCAAGCCCCACACCCACCATGAGAGAAAGTAGGCAGCTCCCTAAAATTAGAGGCAAAATTCAAACTTGCTCTTAACATGCTTTGTACACAGTGCCATTGTAGGAGCTCTTATAAAGCACCCTAGTCTGCAAGCAGACAAATAAATTTCTTACAAACTTCAAGTGAGACGTAATTCTAATATGGTTTCAGTACACCACAAGAACAAAAGTTAAAATGAACAAGAAAGATGGTTTCCCTGTTAAGCAATGAAGTTCTCCAATCATGATGCTTAATTTTCTGAACTGTGAACATCCCCGTTAACTTCAGTTGATCTACCCTGAATTGGAGGGGGCAAGGAAATCAGAGTATAGGTCTGTGAAAATTTGAGGTTTTAGAAATATTTTTCTCCCAACAGTGGGGTGAAAAGACAAAACCTATTTTTTGTTCTTATGGAACTGAAATGTTGAAATATTTTATTTCGAAAACACCAAAATGTGATATTCCTACCTGGGACCCTGGGAACCCTTATAGCTGCATTCTGATATTAGTGCCTCCAAGACTCACCACCACTAATGAATGTTGGTAGCAATAAAACTGATAAGTCATGTCAGTTTCAGTTCACAGCTGCCAGGGCTTGCAGAATCTATAGAGTAGCCTGCCAGGTACTGGGGCCCTGAGAAGCCCTGGGTCTTCAGCCCACTTGGTAGTCTGTAGAGGAGCTAGAAGCAGTGGGATTCCCAACTCCAGTTCTCCCAGCTGCACTTCAGCTTGGCTGGGCTGACTAGGAACTTGGACACATCGACTCCCAAGCTCTGAGACTTGTGACTTTCGACTGCCAAGGAAGGGAAAAGGCAGGTTTCCCAGAAGGTTGTGAAAATCAAACCATTTCTATAAAATCTTTTATTTAGACAAATTAGCAGATTGAAATAAATTGTCTCATTGAAATTTTTCCAACCAGCTCTAGTCAGGTTATATAAAATTAAGCACATACACAATAATGTCCAAGATTGCATCCTAAACTTGTATGGCAAATAATTTAAATGCAAAGGACATAAAAGTAGTATTAAAATGCAAGTGATTTCCATAATATGTTAGGTATGGGACTTACTCTGGGTTCTCAGTACTGTATTACAAATACTATAAATGATATGAAACATTTGTAATTCTGTTATTAACTTGGGTCAAACACACAAAAAAACCCAACCTGACCAAAAAACCCATTTGTTTAAAAAATACATCAGCTTTATAAGTGAAACAAAGAGAAAACATTTTCTTTTTAAAAGCCTCAAGAAATTAGATCTGTTTAAACAGAACAGGCATGATTCTAGAATACACCATTAAAACTATGTTTTACTTTTTTCAATTATGAGATTAACTTTTTCAAGTAGTATCTCACTTAAAAATATATCCCCACATTATAAAAATATCTCATAGCACTTGAAAAATACTGGGAGTAGTAATTATGCTAATCCCAGTTGTAAAATGATGTATGTTAGGAAGATAAGCTTGCTAAAAAATAAAATCAGTTTAGTCAGCTCAGAAGGAGTCAGTTGAATTTTATAAAATCTTAAATGGTGTATGTAATGTCAGTTTAAGTTAGTATTTTTATCCTAACACAGATAATAGGATAACAAGCCATTTATGGAGATTATGCTGAAAGAGGAACAAATATGCTACACTCCAGCCAGATAGACTGTTGGAGAAAACAATGGGGTCATTTAACAAATTAGAAATTATCATAGTACAAAGTAATATTATGCTGGGTTTAAAGGCTTTTACACATTCTCCAAAGGCCTCTCATGTCCTCTCCAAAAGTATTTAGTAGTTATGCACTTGCATTTGAATTTTAATATGGGCTCCTCAACTGTGTTGTCAACTGGAGCACAGCTGCATGAGTTTTAAAATATCTTGCTCCCTCCCCTTTCTCCCCCCACTGCACAGGCAGAGTTTATTTGGTGTGCCCAATCAACTATGGAGAGGTAGGGCATTGGCAAAATATAAGATGTTTGCAGTAGGGTGGGTTTTTAGCTGGTATCAGTCATAACTGTATTGGTTTCAATGGAGCTAGAGTAACTTATACAAGTGGAGCATCTGCCCTAATGAATTACTTGCTTAGTTCTTGTAACCAAAAGTTAGCAGAATGGTAGCAGGAGTTTGATATTTTAGTTTCCTGTCAGACCCATTTCAGGCCGCTGAGGACTGAGTTTTGCTGAGATATACACACAAAGGTCAGTGTTTCAAGTAGTTTGATTTTTTTTCATAAATAATTTCTCCTAGCAGTTTGGGGGAAGGGAGCAGTGCAGTGAGAGAGAGAATGTGAACGAAACAGAAGTGGAAATGGAGGGAGGTCAAGAGAAGCTATTATGGATCTGATCCAGCCCCCTTATTTGAAGTCAGTGGACTCTTCTGTTGGCTTCCATAGTAGCCTGAGGTGGAAGATTTCAGCAGAAACATTTTTGCCATCTAATTGTTACTGTCCTAGCCTAAAATAAAAAGCTCTCAGTAAGTCGTTAGGAGACTTTCCATTAACTTAATTGGGATCTCAAGTGCAATATTTTCCTTTTAAGACATAATTTCTACAAAAAGGTGAAAGTTTGTTTGTCACCCACTGTATTAATATTTTGAAAGTGGTGGATTAAAGATGTTTTAAACATTCAGGAATCTGTAATATTTAATGTGGTTAAAATATTGATCCAGGGGGCTAAACATTTCAAAAATGCTAAAGTAACTTGTGCTCCTAAGTCTCTTTTTTGAAAATTGGAATTAAGTGTGATTGAAAAATTACCCTTTACTCTTTGTTTGCTTAGCACCAACATTGTTTAGTGATGATCATGATATGCAAAAAGCCACTGTCCCATCTGTTGAGAAACATACATCTTTAGCAATCTGGCATTCTTATAGGGAAAGAATCTTTGAATTCTTAATAATGTAAAATTTCAATAGTGTAAATATATGTATTTGCCTAGTCACATTATGACTAGTTATAGCTGCCTGCTTAATTCACAAATGGAAAAAATACATTGGTTTTGCTAGCTCATGAAACTTGCATATTCCCTTTTCATTGCTTTCCCTTAGTGTTAGCATAAGTCCTTTTAGCTGTGTCATTTGTCATTAGTTCAAAGAGCTTGTTCATGTTGCCCCTTAACACCTTTTAAGTAGCGTCAAGACTTCAGTCACAACTGTTCTCTTAACCTCCTTTTTTCTAACTATTGTATTATTAGTTTTTCCAGCTTTCCCACATAATATAACCTTCCTATTCTATTTATCAATTTTGTTCTGCTCTGGTTCTTTCCTTTGTCCTCAGTGCTTTTTCTTAAGAGTGAGCAATGACTCAATCAAGAATACCAAGAAGGGCTATCATTAAGGTTAAAGAGTAGAGGCCAAGTTTTGCCTTTAGCATGTACATATAATAATCCTATTGTCTTCAACAGGAGGTGAGCACTCTGAGTTTCAGTCCAGGAGGAACCATTAGCTTATCTAGTCTGACCTCCTGTGTAACATAGACAATTAAATTTCATTCTGTTATGCTGGCTCTGAGCTCAGTAACTTGTGTTTGACTAAACCATATGATTCAGAAGGACATAAAATCTTGATCTGAAGCCATCCATTGATGAAGAATCTACCACTTCCCTTAGTAGCTTGTTCTAATGGTTAATCATCCTCACTAATGAAATTTTGTGCTTGATTTCTAATTCTAATTTGGCTGGAGTTCAGCATCTAGATTGGGGGTGGGCAGATACCAGCCCTCAGACCAGATCCTGTGTACCTGGGTTAGCCCCTGGCAGGCCCCTACAGTGCCTTATTTACCTGTGCCTCCTTAGGTACGGAGAAGGAAGCATCACAGCTCCCTGGCCAATGGGGCTGCAATCACCGGTACCTATGGAGATGTAGGGAAATATAGTGGCAGTGGCCCACCAGGGGCTAACCCTGGTGAACTGCTGCCATTGTATTGTTCATCCTGATCTAGACGTTAGTTCTTGTCATACTTTACTCCACTAGATTTGAGAGCTCTTTACTATATGGTATTTTTCTCTCTTTGAAGATATTTATCTACTGTAACTAAGGCCCCTCTCTGTCTTCCTTTTTATTAGATAAACAGCTCCAGTTCTTTATATTGCTCACTGATATGCTTTGTGTGGCTTTGGGCAGTCTCTCCAATTTTTCAAGAGACTTAAAAATATGGGCACCAGAAGGATATGCAGCATTCCACAGTTGGTTATACCTCTGTATATGGCATTGGCAAAATCACCTGCCTGCTGCTATTTTCTTTCCCTGTCTGATGGAATATTCACCCTCATAAAAGTTGGAGGGGTTAAGATGGCCCAATTAACTACCCAGGCTGCACCTGGAGGGAGCCAAAGGTTTGATTAAATGAGACTCAGCTGAACAGGAAGCTCAGGAGCTGATGGATGGATCTGCTGAGAAATGGACTGCTGTGAATTTGGGAGAGAAGGGAGGAGTGTCTGGGGTTACTAACGTAAATAGCTTGCAGTTGCTTACTGGAAAGAGGGATTTGGGAAGTGAGCTGGTAAACCCAGAGAGGAGAGAGTGCCATCTGGTAGGGAAAAGGCTTAGGGAAAGGCAGAGCTTAGCTGATGATTGGAGGGTCCTTAGTCTGAACATGGAGTAAGGGAGTGGGCCTGGGTTCCCCCATCAGGCATTGGGAAGTGGCTCAGAACAAGCAGTGGGGGAGAAGACTGCTTGGAACAGTTCTGCCCCGAAAAGTGTTAATACCATGGAAGAAGAGGATCATAGTGACCTGATCAGATGGTTGAGTTGCAAACAGGAAGCTGCAGCTCCTTCAGAGGCTGCAGGGTGAGAGAAGAAGACAGGTGGAGAGACCACAAAAAAAAGGTGTAGCACCTGGAAAGAGGCAATCCCCAGAGTGGCCGGCTTAGCAGTGAGGGGATCCCATGGCATCCTGCCTAACACAGTCCTTGGCTGTATAAAACTTCTTACTCTCTCTCTCTTGGAGCTCATTTTCAGCTGCTTGTCTACTGTTAACTCTATACCCTTTTCAGAGGCACTACTTTTCAGGGTGTGATCTCACTGTAGGTAAAACCTTGTGATAGGGTGTTAACCATATCAGGCATGGTATGGGGTCAAGGTGATTCTGAAGGGGCCAATTAACTTTTACAGTTGCACTTGACTAGAGGCCTGGGGAATTAATGGCAGGTGAAGCCTAGCTGAGAGAGAAACAGTGAGGAATGTGTAGATAAGGAATCTTTTGTAATATAGGGATGCAAATTATCCAAGTATCCAGATTTAAAATGTTTATCCTTAGCATATATATTTACCATCCTCCTTAGTTATTAATGGACTGAGAAATGCTGTATCATCCACATGTGATGTAGAATGAAGAAAGTTGTTTCTTTCCAAAGACAGAACAGAAATACTTACTGAGCATGTCTTTTACCTAAACCGTTATTAACAATTTTACCATCTTGCCTAATAATGGTAGGATTTATTCAATTAGTAAGTGCTTATCTACATGGAGGTAGGGGGAAAGCCCATAGGAGTTAGTGCAAAGCAGCTAGTACACACTAACTATTCCAAAACAACTCCCTTGTGACTGCTTACTTGGCTCTAAGGGTGCGTCTACGCTGCACCCCTAGCTTGAAATAAGCTATACAATTTGAGCCACACAAATTGCATAGCTTATTTTGAGTCAATTTAGAAATAGCGTATTTTGATATTTGGCACTGTCTACATAGCACTATTCGTGGATGAAGATTATCTGGGCCCCCTGATTTACTCCCATTAAGATGTTCGAGTTTGGCTTCTACCTTGGATTTGGTAATATCTACCTCCATATCCTTATTCCCATTTGTTATGTTGCCATTATCCCTAAGCTCTTCATTAGCCTCATTAAAGACTGAAGCAAAGTATTTGTTTAGATATTGGGCCATGCCTAGATTATCCTTAACCTCCACTCCATCCTCAGTGATTAGTGGTCCTACTTCCTCTTTTTTTGTTTTTTTCCTATTTATATGTCTATAAAACCTTTTACTGTTGGTTTTAATTCCCTTTGCAAGGTCCAACTCTACATGACTTTTAGCCTTTCTCACTTTGTCCCTACATGCTCGAACCTCAATAAGGTAGCTTTCTTTGCTGATCCCTCCCATCTTCCACTCCTTATATGCTTTCTGCTTTTTCTTAATCACCTCCCTGAGATGCTTGATCATCCAATGTGGTCTAAAACACCTACCTATACATTTTTTCCTCTTTCTTGGGATACAGGCTTCTGATAGTTTCTGCAACTTTAACTTAAAATAATCCCAGGCCTCCTCCACTTTTAGATCCATAAATTCTTTAGTCCAATCCACTTCCCTAACTAATTTCCTTAATTTATAAAATTAGCCCTTTTGAAATAAAAAACCCTAGTCTCAGATTTATTTTTGTTTATCCTTCCATTTAGTTTGAACTGAATTAGCTCATGATCTCTCTAGCCAAGGTTGTCCCCTACAACCATTTCTTCTATGAGGTCCTCACTACTCACCAAAACCAAATCTAAAATGGCTTCCCCCCTTGTTGGTTCAACAACTACTTGATGAAGGAATTCATCAGCTATCACATCTAGAAAAATCTGAGCCCTATTATTATTACCAGTATTTGTCCTCCAGTCTATATCTGGAAAGTTGAAGTCTCCAATGATTACAGTTTCCATTAGTATTTACTTCTTTAAAAACATTACAGAGGTCTCCAGATTAGATCCTTTTGGCCTATAGCACACCCCAAGCACTATCCCAGGGGAGGATCTAATAGTTTTCTTCCCCAATGTGATTTTTGCCCAGACAGACTCTGTCTTCTCTATTCCCTCACTTGTTAATTCTTTGCAATCTACCTCATCATTGATATACAATGCTACTCCACCACCTTTACCTTTATTTCTGTCTTTCCTAAACAGCACATACCCTTCAATACCTGTACTCCAGTCATGCCTAGTATTCCACCATGTTTCTGTTATTCCTATAATATCTGGTTTCACTTCCTGGACCAGTAGCTCTAGTTCCTTCATTTTGTTACCTAGGCTCCTCGCATTCATGTACAAACATCTTAATTTTTGCTGTTTCACCTCACTCACATTCTTTACCCCATTTGGCATGGACATCGTACCTTCAATATGACCTATTAGACTAGTATCTACTCTGCCCTTCCTCCTTATGTCCACTCTCCTACCCCCGGCTTTATCCTTTCTTACTTCGTTTTCCTCCCTCTCACTGCTAAAATCTGGCGTAGAGATTACCTGGACATCTCCCAACCATCTCCCCCAAATTCCTAGTTTAAAGCTCTCTTAATCAGTTGTGCCATCCTCCATCCTAGAAGTCTGTTTCCTTCCCTGCTTAGGTGAAGTCCATCCCGAGAGAACAGTCCTCTGTCCGTGAATGCCTCCCAGTGGCCATACATCCCAAAGCCCTCCTTATAGCACCACTGCCTGAGCCACCTATTGAGCATCATAATCCTATCACACCTTTGTTGCCCTTCTCTAGGAACAGGCAGAATCCCTCTAAAAATCACCTGAGCCTCGATTTCCTTTAGCGTCCTCCCCAACCTGGCATAGTCTCCCTTGATTCGTTCCAGTGGTCTCCAGCCTTTTTATACCGAAGATCACTTTTTAAATCTCAGAACAGGCGAAGATCTACCGCCTTGCCCCTTCCTTGAAGCCCCGCCCTCTCTATTCTCCTCCTGTCCATCACTTGCTATCCCCAGCCCTTACTTAAACACTCTGATAAACAGTTTATTTTTAAATTATGCGATATATAAAATTAAAATCACGTGTTCGTAGTTATGAAATAAATGGTCTGTTTTTTATTCATGCTATTTAAATCTAAAATGAAGCATTTATAATTATACATTTTGTGGGGACAGAGTTCTGCGGCTGGGGGTGGGGGAGAGGGAACAGGGTGCTGGGAGGGCAGAGGACAGGGTTCTGCAGCAGGGGACAGAGTGCCAGTGGGGACAGGTTTCTGCAGCTGGGGACAGGGTGCCAGTGGGGACAGAGTTCAGGGAGTGGGGACGGGAATGGGAACAGAGTTCTGTAGCTGGGGACGGGGGAGTGGGGACGGGAATGGGGCCAGAGTTCTGTAGCTGGGGACAAGGGAGTGGGATCTGGGGAGCAGGGAGTGCGGACAGGGGGCGGGGTGCCAGTGGCAGCAGAGAGTCCCCTGCATCTGCCTCCTCCCAGGGAAGCCAGCACATGCCTCCTCCGGGCCCGACTCCGCCCCGGCACAGGGAAACCCCACATGTGCCTGCCCGGGCCAAACCCCTGCGGGAGCCTGCCCGGGGCAACCCCCTCCGTGGCGGGGCCAAACCCCCTCCCACAGCATAGCGCAGCCTGGCACCCCACAGCGCGGCCAACCGCGGGCGCCTGCCCGAGGGCCAAACCCCCTCTCCTGCGGCACAGCGCGGCCAACCCCCTCCTGCAGCATGGCCATGCCCCGCGGGCGCCTACCCCGGGGCCAAACCTCCCTCCTACAGCACGGCCCGGCCCAGCCAAACCCCGGGGCCGACCCCCGCTCCCACGGCACAGGGAAACCCCTGCGCTCAACTCACCCCTCCGGCGCTGGCTGGCGCAGGGAAGCCGCCGCACTCGTCCTCCAGGGCTGACACCCCCTTCCCCAGCATGCAACAGAGCTGTGGGAGGGAAGCAGCCCGCACTTCCAGAACCCCCGGAAGTGACGCGGGCTTCAGACAGGACTTCCGTCCACCCCGCGGGAAGCTGGCACTACACTAGAGGTAGGTAGTGGGGCTTCTTGGCGGTGGGGGGAAAATGGGGGCTGGGGGTGGCCGAACGCCTCGCGATTGACTGGTCGAGGCCTCGCGATCGACCAGTCGATCGCGATCAATGGGTTGGTGACCATGGATCTAGCCGTATCATTTGTTCCTACATGAAGGATGATCAATGGATTCTTTCCCGCTCCCTTTAGGATCCTCTTCAACCTTAGTTCCACATCCCGTATCTTAGCACCTGGCAGACAGCACACCCTTCCGTTCTCTGGATCAGCTCTGGTTACAGGCCTGTCTATTCTTCTCAATAAGGAGTCCCCAATCACATAGACCTGCCTTTTCCTGGTGACAGTGTGATTCTCTGGTCTATCCCTTGTTTCCTCTGGCTGCAAGTCCTTTCCATTCCTATCTTCCCTTGTAATCTTCTTCAACCCCTCCTGTATCCTCCTGGTGCTCATTATTGGTGTCTCCATCGACTCTTCCCTTTTATGTATGGGACTAGCTACTCTTCTCTTCTTCCTTGCCTTTCCAACTTCAGTGGCCACCTGCTGTATCCCTTCTCCATTCTCCAACTCCGCATACCTGTTCTTGAGCTCTATATCTCCTTCACTGGCCCATCTTTTCCTCTGCCTGGTTCTCATAGTCACGTTTCCACTGTCCATTTTCTTCGCCCAGCAGTCCCCCCCAAGGGCCTTTGATCCTGCTTCAGTCTGCATGTCTAAGCTTTCCCCTTCAGCCACCTCATGCCTTTGCTCCATCATCTGCTCGAACCCCCTTCTAAACTCAACCAGAGTTTCCACCTGCATCTCCAATCCTCGGATCTTTTCTTCCATCAGTTCTATTAGGCGGCACTTCGTGCAAACAAAACTCCTTTCAGATACCCCCTCCAGAATCATATACATACCACAGCTGCCACATCCACTCAGTCTCACTGTGTCTCCACTGCTTAGGTCATTGCCACTGCTATCTGTGTTAATCAGCCTTCTCACCTAAATCCTGTTAGTCCGGCAAACACAAAAACAAAAACAAACCAAAACACCCCCCTATGGCAAAAACAAATCCTAAACAAGTCCCACAATCCAAACTTTTCCTCCAACAGAACTCCCACTCAAACTCCCCTGTTTACAGCTCTGTTTGCTGGCTCCTGTGCTGCTGCTGTGCCACTGCCACTCATCAACAACAACCACCATGGGCTCAATGCCCGTTGGTATCCAATACCTCCCTCACTATTTTCTTTCATCTTTCCCTGTCCAGAGCGGAGTGGCTTAGTTTCTGTAGACTAGCTCTGCACCAATCTACTATGTAATCTGCATATCTTAATGTCTTTAGGTTTGTTACCCATTTGATCTTCCTGTATCAATTTTGGCACTTAATTTGTATTTATAGAATCATAGAATACTAGAACTGGAAGGGACTTCAAGAGATCATCAAGTCCAGTCCCCTGCCCTCACAGCAGGACCAAGCACTGTCTAGAATCATCCCTGATATATGTCTGTGTAACCTGCTCTTAAATAGCTCCAGTGATGGAGATTCCACAACATCCCTAGGCAATTTATTCCAGTGTTTAACCACCCTAACAGTTAGAAAGCTTTTCCTAATTTTCAATCTACATAAGAACATAAGAACGGCCATACCGGGTCAGACCAAAGGTCCATCTAGCCCAGTATCCTGTCTGCCGACAGTGGCCAGCACCAGGTGCCCCAGAGGGGGTGGACCGAAGACAATGATCAAGTGATTTGTCTCCTGCCATCCCTCTCCAGCCTCTGACAAACAGAGGCCAAGGATACCATTTTATCCCCTGGCTAATAGCCTTTTATGGACCTAACCTCCATGAAATTATCTAGCTTCTCTTTAAACTCTGTTATAGTCTAAACCTCACTTATATCAACTGCTATCTGTTTTCACTCTTTTCCTTATGTCTTTTTAATTTTTAAATATTTATTTCTGTTTTCATTTACCTCTGAACCAGGATGAACTTTTATTTAGCCAAAGCTATGCTTTTTTCTTGATCATGGAATTCTGGCTTTTTGGCCATCTAAATTCTCCTTCAAAAGCTGCTTATTTTTATCACATTTTTCTGTCTAAATTTTTCCTCTCAATGAATGTTGCTCATAACTGTCTTTAGCAGTGGGAAGTTATCCCTTTTGAAGCACCAAGCTTGTATATTAATGATTGGAACAGTCTTCAGTTTGCCTCTACTGAGTATAATCAGTTCATGATCACTGGTCCCTAAGCAGCCACCATCTTCCATACCAGTGATTAATTCATCTTGATCCTTAACAATGAGGTCCAAACTAGTTAATGTATGCTAAAATATAATCTATTTTGTTTAGCAATCTGGGTAAAAGAGCTTATAGACATAATTGCCTGTTACAGAGGATTTAAACCCACAAGATCTTAAATGGATTTGGATATTTGTACTACCAGAAAACATTTTTAAAAATACTAACAATGTGTTTTACTTCTGGCTGCATGTGACCTCTAGCATATTTCCAACTTTAAATAGCTTGTAATACAGATTTTCTTTCCACATGTTAGGTTTTTCAACACTAAACTCCTCTTGTTCCTGGGTTTGCTTTGTTTTGAAAAGATCCCCTCTCTTCACTGGTATTCCCAGTTGGTCTTTTTATTCACACAATGAATGAAATGCATTTAAGATCTTATGGGTCTAGTTTAGCAATAACTCTAAAACAGACAGTTATGTCTATAACTTCTACACACTTCTTACTGCCTGAACAGGTTATAATGAGTGATTTTTAACACGTGTAATTATCTCACCAAGTTTCCATAATGCCAATTACATTAGTCCCTACAGAGTATCTCTTGTTCTAGTGCCAGATCACTAGCGTTAGTAAATAAACAGAGAAAAAATTCTTTTCATATTATAATTATTTGAGGGTAGAATTCAGCCTGGGACATCTTTCTATGGATAATCTTATTTACAAGTATGTTTGCTTTTCCTAAGGCATCCAGTTTTCTCCTCTTTCTCTTTTCATGGTGGTTTCCTACTCCCTAACAAGAGCTAGATGGGTTTTCCTTGGAAGTCTACACATACAGCTCTGTAGGTAGTCAGCTAGAGTATGCCGTGTATGTACACTTAAAGGTCTTCTGCTTCTTTCAGAGACTTGGAGAATTGCCTGTATAACACTCCCAAACATGCTATCCTAGGACTGACAGACCAACATCAGAATTTGAATACAAATCCCTTTCAAAGTGTGACAGATCCAGAGCAGCCATCTGCCACTCACTGGTGAAGGGAATACATGCTGGAGCTTGGGTGAACAGCTTTCTCTTTCCGGAGTAGAAAAAAACCAAGCCTAAGTTCAGCATAATCAGGCAGGCAAGTGGGGTCAATTAGAACTTGCTAGAAGCCACAGGCTAATTAGATAGCTGCAGCTAATTAAGGCCTGTGGTACTGCTTTAAAAGGTCTCTTTCTCCCCACCACACCCCCCAGGCCAGGAAGGAGGGAGGAAACAGAGTGAAGGACAAGAAGGAGGAAGTGCTGTGTGCAGGAGCTGTGTGGGTGTGAGCTGAGGACAGAGGAGCAGGTAGCAAAGAAAAGGGACCGGGAGGGATTGTTTGGGGAAGTGGCCCAGGGAAAAGCTGCCAGATTGCGTGTGGCAGTAACCCTTCCTGTTGCCACTGCCTTCGGGTCCCTAGGCCGCAACCCGGAGTAGTGGGCGGGCCTGGGTTCCGCCCAAATGCCCCACAACATCTCAAAATCTGCCTCAAGAAGGGAGATCAGGACTTTACTCAAACTTATGAACTAGCCTGTGATAGCTGTGGCTCCTGCCTCTAGTAAAGAGAAAGAGGCCACATAAAGGGCCACAGCAAGCCTCTGAGGCTAACACTATCCACCGGTAGTGCAAGAACCATGGGGAATAGCTGGAACTTTACCACAATATCCATAGTGTCACCAAACTATCAAGCCTTTTTTTCCTCTGGGAATCTTACGTTCAGTCAAATAGTACCGAATATGCCCAGCAATTCTAAATAACATTTCAATTTGCCTCCCAAACCCCTTGACTTTTCAATATAGCTGCATACTCTAAGAATGTGAGAGTGTTGTAGATATGTTGGTCCCAGAATACTGACGAGAGAAGCTGCATCAGGTGGTGAGGTGGTGGTTTTTTTTTTTTTTTAAGCTTCTGAGGGTGAGAGAGATCTCCTCTTCCGGTCATGTTCTTAGGATGAGAGAACTATAAAGTGAAGCTGTACAGCTCTATCATTAACAACCTGAGGATGTGGTAGAGAACGATTGGGGTATTATCAATCATATCTAAATATTCATTTTAAAACACTTTTCTTTGTTGGTTTCCTCTTGCAGAGCAAAGATCACTCTGATTGTGCTGATAGGCCATTGTTCGTTCATTAGAGTATAAACTATTCAAGTAATTGTGAATCAAACAGCTTCTCTAGCACATATTTCTTCTTTTTCTTTGAGAATGTATACTAAGAGGTTTGGAGAGATTCTGCATCTTTAATGTCCTGTTCTACAATAACATGGTTATATATATGGGTATTACAGCTCCTGCTGAGCTAATAGATACCCTCCTGCTGGCATTAATGTATAAGGTATCATTAGGGTATATTAATAAATTTGATACATCGCCAAATAATGTTGTTTATTGATACATCATCAGAACAAAATCATTACTCTGCATTGGCTGATGAATCAATGAAATGCATCATTACCTTGAACCATTTGATGTTGTTGCAGTATAATATATCAGTAGCATGGCGTCACCTAATGATAACTCAGTCATGCTAACAGACCCCATTACTTTAAGCTATCCAATACAAGTTTATCTCTTCTGTATGCTGATTTATATGTTAAGTAGAAGAATGAGACAGCAGGGGAATGATGGATGCACAAAGAAAGAACGAACACAAGAACAAAATGCTGCAATTTGATTTGTTTTGAAAATAAAATCCTAGAGCAGCTAAGACTGGACAGATCAGCACTTGAAACTGCTCTTTCAATCACCATCTCATGAAACATGTCTCCTCTTGTCTTCTGTGCTTGGTATTGTTAGTCTGTCCAACTCCAAACTTGGAATGGGAATTGGTAGTACGTAAGTGCTAAAAAACAAACTGGCTTGACATGCAGACTTCATAGTCCACACGGATCAAACTTTGGACTTTCAGTATAAAGACTGACTTTTAGTTGGGAGAAAGCAATCAGCGGTCTATAGTCACAGATCTGGGAACATAATGCACATGAATATTAAGTAAGCCAGTGTGTTCAGTCCTGCTGATGTGCAGGGTGGGGTGGGAAATGTGGCAAGTGTCTTGGGGCTTGGTGTTTAAAAAGGGCCTGGACTCCCAGTGTCCACCACTGCTACTGCACGAGTGGGGACAGCTGGAGCCTGTCCTGGGCTTTTTAAATTGCCATCAGAGTGCTGCATGGCAGGCTCTGGATGGCTCTCAGGATTGGCTGGGACATGGGAAGGTCTGCATAGTGCACTCTGGGTGGCACTGAGGTCTGGCTGCCTCAGCCTTGCCTCTTCTTCCCCAGGCCCCGTCCCTTCCGAGAGTTGGGAGCTGCCCCCACCATGTTCAGGGGCCCTGTTGGCTCCCCGAGTGTGTTTATTAAATGCTTCTCTCTTTGCCAAGAGCTGAATGAGACCCACACATGTTCAAGTTACATCTGAAATGCTATTTTGAAAAGAACCATGCCTGTGCACACAAATAAAACATGACTGCAACAGTAGGGATGCTAAGCAGAAAACTATAGGCCTTGTATCCTTTGAGCTAAAGAAGCACTTTTTAGTTGTGAGGTAGTATGCTATTGCAGCTTCTGAGGCTAGTCATTAGCGGTGGCACAATCATATACATTAGGCTATTGTTATACAGATATAGTATGTTATTGTGGGGGAAATAATGTCATCTCTTCAGGACAGACATGTTATAAGTCCAGAAAAGGAAACATATCCTGTTTGAGTTAAATAACTAAAAGATCTCTGTTTAGCAGCAATGATTTGAATTAATAATGGTTAAATTTTCTGATATTCCCACCTAAATGTTTTAATCAAATTAATTAAATTGTGCATGGGAAATGTAATTTTGACTGAGACTTGTTCCTTAATGGAAATTATGAACACAACTTTTCTTTTACTTTTTAGTGTAGTTTTCAAAAACAGATTTAACAAATGAAAACTTTCACTTCATAATTTCTTATGATAAATAAAAAATGTTTTAATTTAAAAAAGAAAAGCTTTCACTGGAAATTTTATAAATTTGGTTTTGCTTTCTTTTCTCTGGGGTTGGAGTTCTGGAACAGCTCTAAACTGAATACAAAGCTCTGGTTACGTTCACAAGAATGTCTCAGAATTGAAGGTCAGGACTTTGTTAAATAAATTCACCAAAGATCTACATCAAAAAAATTCTAATTACTGTGTGGGCGTACCTCTTTGAGCGTTTCAGCTATGAGCCTAACAATGATCTTGGAGAACTAAATATGGCTTGGGGACCTCAAACATCTGTTTTATCAATGGGCTTTCTCACAAAATTAAGTCCTGTTCCTGAAAATGCTTAAGCGCATGTTTAAACTGAAACTAATGACTTGTCCCATTAATGTCAATAGAGCTATTAACATGAAGAAAGTTAAGCATATACATAAACGTTTTCCAGACCAGGGCCCAAGGTATTATTCAGAATGAATAAGGGTGGAAAAATTAGTTTCTTAATTATTACTGTTAGCAGCATTAAAACTTGGTACAGTAAATCTTCTCAATTTTTTTGGTGCATTGTACATAAAAACAGTACATTAATTCTTTTCCCTGTATGTTTTTTCTAATGCGATTGGCAAACCTTCAGAAATATCACTTCATGCAATTTTTAAAGATGCAGAAGTTTACATGTATTATGTGAACCCTCCAGATATTATTATAAAATAACATTGAAAGAAATGCATCATTATGATTTAGTATCTTAGGATATGTGGAAAGGGTCTGAAGAAACAAACTGAATTAAAAAATTCATATGCTGCATAACTAAAAGGATTTGTTGAAAGTAGCTAAAGATTCAAATCTAATTAAAATACACATTTTGCATCAAGAAAAATGTTTTCATGGTAAACATATTTCCATAAAGAAATTAGCTTACCAATAATATTATTTGTTAATGTTCACCATTAAGTTAATGAAATGCATGGAGATAATTTAGGGTATGTATAGCCTTGTGAATTTTCCCTTTAGCTGAATCTTATGTGTGCTTTAAAACCCCACATTGATTACTTCACAGTAACCTGTGAAGCTTGTGCATGGAAAAATTGAACAAGAGATGATCTGAACAAGTTATTTGAATACATTTAAAATCTAGTTCATAAAGTAGGGTGAGAGCCAGTGGGATCTGCTGGTATTTATTTATTTATTTTATTTGACTTATTTACTTACATTTCTATGAATTCAAACAACCACCCTTAACTCATTCATAACCAAGTGACATGTTTAATTCTAGTCTATATAAAACCATATTCTCAATGTCACCCCATTCTCTTCTACGGTTTATAACACTCTCAATGATAGATTAAAAGAACTTCATTGTTGTATGTTTGTGTAGTGCCCACCACAAAGGGGCTCTTGTTTCTGGACTAGACTCAGTTGCCTCTCTTCAGGAACCGAACTTAGGGCTTGTCTATTCAGTTCTTTAATCAGCACCAATGGGATGCAAAATTCAGTTTGTACTATTATATTACACACTAACTAGTTTGTGTCAACCCTGTTAGTGTCATTCCATTTCAAATGTGCAGTGGGGAGCTTTTAGTGCATAACATGGTAGTGCAGACTGAAACTTACACTTCTCTAATGAAGACTAAGGCACTGTGCAGACAAGCTCACAAGTAGTATGGAAGAATAGTCAGTTTAACACTGTGTAATGCAACTATTGCTACTCCAAATATTCTTCCTCCCTTGTATCAGCGGGAGGGAGACTTGAAAGATATTGAGGCTTCTTCTACTTACACTGCTACCTCTTAACTTCCAATCTGTTGACTTCTGAGTAAACACCACTTCAGGTGTTTAAGCACTTAGAGCAAAAGCCAGATGAGAGTCTGAGCACAAAGACCAGTTATGTGAAGTGTATCTGCTCTTAGACTCCAGTGAAGGCTTAAAGGCCAGCTATGCTGTAACCGTAGTGCATTAATGCAATGACATTAGCTTGTGTGACAGTGCTTGGTCATGGTTTCTAAAAGATGGAAATATGACTTCTTTCTAAACACATTAAAATTATTATTTTTGTAAATATAAATTAGACCAATACTTGGTGGCAAACTATTTTTTCATGGATTTTAAATGCCATAAACCAGGTGTTCTCATTCTCTCTCTCTCTCTCCAGGTTCTCTTGGTCTGAGACATGTGGACTGTTAATTAGGTGGTTAAGATCAAACCAAAAAAAAAAAAATAAGCCACATCTGGCACACTTTCCCTTTCTCTTTCTGGTCTTTCATCCTGCTGTGATACCCAAGTTTAATTTAGACAGAATGAAAACCTTTTCTTCTCTACATATTCAAATTGCCATTGAATATTGCAGCAAAAATTGTGTTGCTTTTGAAAAAAATAACCCACAGAGCCAAATTGGCTGGTGTAACCTGTTGTTTCTGGCTTCGGGCACTGTTTGTATCTGTACACAACAGATTAGCGATACTAAAGTGACCCTTCGTAAACATCAACATTCTGTAGCCTAAACACCAACAGAACAAAAGGTGTTTTATACTTCTGTTGCCGGCTGGAGTGAGTCTCAGGTCTGACACTGGGTTCTCAAAGTACAAAAAATGCTACACAGGTATCTGTCAAACACAAGCAGTTTATTTCCTGACAGCTATCAGCTGTGCCCCTTAACTAAAAGAACAACATGATAGGAAAAGCGGCATTTCTTACCTCCCTTTGGCTAGCTGGGAACCCCATTTTGGCTGCGGATGAAGTGGGAGACTGTCTCAGCTTCTGAGGTGCCGGTACCCAAAGCCCATTGGTGAGGTCCAAATTGCTGTGCTCTGGTGCAACTTTAAATACTGTGTGTCTACCTTGTTTGTGGCAGTTTGGAAATATCCGGGGGTTACTCATTGCTTGTTACAGTATGGCTCAGCTGTACTGCTTGTCCTTTGACTTTGTTTACATGATCAGTACATTTAGGTAAACAAGATTGTTATGTTCCCGCCCTTATCTACAATTCGTTCTTGCTACAATGACGTATGTTCCTAGAGGCTTGCTTCTGGCTCATCAGTAGTAGGAAAGGTGGGGGAGAGAATAGAAAAGGGGGGGAATGCAGGCCTCACCACCCCTATACTTCACATGTACAGAGTTCTTCCGCAATTGACCCCTACAACTTCCACAATCATCCTCTCTTTTGGTTTCTTATCTCTGGGTATGTCTAGACTACAGAGCTTTTCCGGGATACCGGAGGTATCCTAGAAAAGCTCTGCCGCGTCCAAGGAATGTGTCTGTTCTTCCAAAAAAACCCTCCGGAAAAGCAGACAAGTTTTTTTTTTTTTTGCAATTTGCATATCTTTTTCCGACTTTTCCTTGTAGTGTAGACACAGCTTCTGTTTTGGTGTGGAGGCTTAGAGGTGAACAGTGTTAATTTCTGGATAAAATATATTTGGTCAGGAAGACTCCTATTTTATATGTAGCATTATGGAGAAAAGGCAGTTGCTATGATTAGTTATATCACAGGATTTGAGCTTTTTCTCACTACCGTTTGCCCCTTGTACTTAATTTCTTTATCTCTGAATTTCATCAGGCAAGGAAACTAAGCAACAGAAGAACGTTGGCTTAGAGTGAACCTTCTATAAAGCAATTCTAATCAGTTCTTCAATACTGCATATGGATTCACGTAAGACCTTCAGTTAACTTGCACATTAACATCAGCACTGCATTTTCAGATTTTTAATTTAACTTGCATACTGTATGCACAGGGATTTGAATTTCTCAATGTCAGACACCCTGACAGCAATTTTGAGTTGCATGGCAGAACAATCAATAGCCCCTCCCCCCCCGCAATGCACACATTGTGCCTGTGTTAATGCAGTCTGTCTGACATTTGTGTGGTACTGAGGTTGCACTGGCTGGTGCTCAGCGAGCTGCTATCTGTGCTGCTGAGTGTTCTTCTAGGGGTTCTGGAACAATTTTTATAGTGGGGTTGCTGACAGCCATTGAACCAAACTGTAAACCTTGTGTATAATGAAAAACACTTCAAGCCACGGGGCTGCTGCAGCTCCCCTCCTCTCCTGCCCCACACTCCTGATTCCAGCACCTATATGTTCTTCTGGCACTGTGAGGGCTTCTGTATGCCCATCCGGTAGAGTTGCAAATTGTCAAATCATGCAAACCCTAAGACACTTGCCCCATCTCTTCCCTGAGGCCCTGCCTCGTTCTGCCCCTTCTCTGAGGCCTTGCCCCCACTCACCCCAATCCCCCCATTGCTAGTTCTCCTCCACCCTCGTTCACTTTCACCAGGCTGGGGGAAAGGGTTGGGGATAGGAGGGAGTTGGGAGGCAGCATGTACCTTGGGCAGCTCCTGAAATCAACTGGCACAGCCCTCAGGTATCAGGTCCTGAGATGGCAGGCAGTCTCCACACAGCACTGGCCACAGGCATCTACCACAGTTCCCAGTTCCTGGCCAATGGGAGCTATGAAGCCAGCACTCAAGGTGTGGGTAGCATGTGGAGACTCCCTGCCCTCCTCTGTACTGTAGGGTTGTGGGTGCAGGCTGCTTCTGGGAGCAGTGAGGAGCAAGGGCAGGCAGGAAGCTTGAATTAACCCCGCTAAGCTGGATGTGGCTGTGGACCACCAGGCCCTTCAAAATCATCCACCATCCTGAGCAATTGGCCCCTTTGCTATCTCATTGGCAGGTCTACTCAGTATAGACATGCTTCTTTATTTGTAACCTTTCAATGCTAATTGCTTAATACAACTGAAAGAAAATCACTGATACTGAGTATCAATGAGATTACATTGTCCAGTCCTTGGTCATTCAGGGTTGCACCAATAAACTTGGCTCCAAGAAACAATTAACGTGCATATTTGATTTTTGCATATATTAGTAGTCCTGTTGGAGTCAACAGAACTAATTTCATTAGTCAAATTACATGTGTAACTAACTGTTTTCTGGACTGGAGTTTTCCAGATATACTTTCCCTAAATGATTACCACATGACACATTTTTGGTTCTTTATGACATTTAACAGACTAGAAGATGAGATTGGAAAACTGTTGAGCCCATGACTATTCAGAATTCAAACATTTTATTTGTGAATCATAGAAAACCTAAAGCAAATAACATTGCATTACTTTTGTTTTTTGGTTGGTAAGAAGTTTATTTATTTATTTGTTTGTTATAGTAAGCTCTTTGCATAAAAATGGACATATTGGGTCAAATCAAATGTCTGTCTAGCCCAGTTTTCTGTGTTCCAGTGATGGCCAATGCCTTGTACATCAGAAAGAATACACAGAACAGGTAATCATCATGTGATCCATTCTGTGCTGCCTATTCCCAGCTTCTGTCAAACAGAAGCTAGAGAAACCATACCTGCCCATCCTGGCTAATAGGCATTGTTGAAACTATCCTCCATGTATTTATCACGTTCTTTTTTGAACCTTGGTGTAGTCTTGGCCTTCACAGCCTCCTCTGGCAAAGTGTTCCACAGGTTGTCTGTGCATTGTGTGAAGAAATACTTCCTTTTATTTATTTTAAACCTGCTGCCTATAAATGTCACATGATGATTCCTTAGGTCTTGTGTGAAGAGGCGTGAATAATGCTTCCTTATTTACTTTCTCCACACCAGTCATGATTTTATAGACCTCAATAATATCCCTCCTCAGCTGCCTCTTTTCTAAGCTGAAAAGTCCCAGTCTTATTAATCTCTTCTCACGTGGCAGCTATTCCATACCCCTATTCTTTTTTTTCACCCTCTTCTGAACCTTTTCCAATTTTAATATATCTTTTTTAGAGATGGGGTGACCCCATCTACATTTAGTGTCAAGATGTGGGCATATCATGGTTTTATATTGAGGTAATATATTTTCTGTCTTCTTATCTACCCCTTTACTAGTGTTTCCCAATAGTCTGTTTGATTTTGACTGCTGCTGCACACTGAGTGGATGTTTCCAATGAACTAGCCACAATGACTCTCATTGCAGCCGTGATTAGGAACCACCCAGAAACCAGAGGGCATTGTGCTAAGCACAGTACAGACAGAGTAGTAGCCAATTTCAACCATAAGGAGCTTGCATGGTATCTTGTCCTGTCCTTAGAATGTGTTAAATCAGAAAAAGAAGCATCTATTTAGCTATTTGGGGACAGATGCTGCTTTCAGTCGCAAACTCCATTGACAAACTGCATTTCATTACACTGAATATTATCTATTGTTTCTAGTTATTGAAAGGCACGTAAAACATTTTAACTTGCAGTATACTTACTACTGCAAATTACTTTGTGTCTGATCTAAATACCATGTAATGTTCTTCTTTGTATTCAGAAAACTAACAATGAACAGGTTTGGAATCTAATTACCCTATCCTGTTATCTGTGCAAAATTGCTAATGACTGGATGGCACATAATTATGGGAGTTGTTATGATAAGTATTGAGGTAGCAGCCATTGTGCTTTGAACTGGATTTCATTTCAGCAATGAAATAGAGTAGACAATAGTATCAGAGGTTTAGGAAAGAACTTCATTTAATAATCATTTTTACATTTACATTGGTTTTGGATCAAATTCAGCCCTGAGGTAAATGAATCCAACTTCACTGAAGTCCGTTGAGTAGTACCATGTCTGGATTTGGCCTTCGTTTCTGACAAGTATTTAGAGAGTGGTGTAAACCTGTATTGTGTGAGAATTAAAGGAGCAATTATATGACAATCGTTACACACTGATGTAATGCCAACCATTGAACGAGTGGAGCCTTGTGAAAGTTACAGGAAGAGTATATCTTATCACAAAGCATGTATTAGTGAAATGAAGGAGAAAGACTTTTGTCTGTGTAAATCTGCTGTTTCTGAGCAATCATCCTTATAGAACTCAAAGGAAAATGAGACTGATGCAATCCCATGTTAGACCCAATTCACTGATGAGCTGCACTTTGTACAGTCATTTATACTAGTACCATGGGTGAAAATATTACCTCATGAGTAAAAGACCATCCAAGTTGTTGTGATCTCTTAGGGTATGTCTACACTACAGCGTTATTTCAAAATAAGCTATTTTGAAATAGTTAATTCAATATGGCTTATTTCGAAATAAAGTATCTACACACAAAATGCATTTCGAAATAGTGTTTTTCTATTTTGAAATAGCACATCCACACTGAGTGGATGTTGAATCGCATTTAAGGCTGGTTGGAACCAGTTCCGGCAGGGCATCAGGTCAGAAGTTGCCTTGTGGCCAGGGAGGCCAGCAGGGCACCCTGGAAAGGGCTGGAGGCCCCCTATTTTGAAATAAGTGTCTACACAGCGCTTATTTCGAAATAGCAATTTCAAAATTGGCACTATTCCTTGTGGAATGAGGTTTACCAATTTCAAAATAAGCCCTCCTCTATTTCAAATTAATTTCAAAATAACGGAATGGCTGTGTAGACGCTAGAAAAACTATTTCGAAATAACTGCTGTTATTTTGAAATAACTTTGCTGTGTAGGCATACTCTTAGATCCTGAGGACTCTAAAATAAAACTAGCACTGTGGGAACAAGAATTTCCATCTTGTAGAAAACTGTGTTTCCAAATATTCCAAATTAAGAAAATTATGATAAATGAAAATTTAAAAAATTTGGAATAACCAAAATGAATTCATTTATTTATTTGGAAAAAAATTCAGGGTCAGCAGGCTGGCCATGCTGGTGCAGCCTGGCTGCAAGACAAATTGACTGGGCAGCCTACCCACAAACTCAGGCAGCATGCTGTTTGGGGTGCCCACCACCCAAACAGCCTAGGTAATCTCAGGGGATCCTGGGGAAAATGGGTACCCTGCCAGGCAAGCATCTGGAGAACCCAAAGCCCTGGGAAACTAAAAGCATTTAATTACATATGTAGTCACAGGTAGCCTGAAAATTCTGTACTGTTATGGGATCCAGGAAGGAGAAGGTACTTAAAGTACTGCAATCCTAATGCAGAAATATATAGAGTAGGAAACCAATTATAACGTAAGTTCAGTCCAGTTCAGGAGCTGTTATGTTGCAGTTACAGACTGGGACAGCAAGCCATTGGAACTGGGATCTAGCAGGCTGCTTCTGATTGCCCTAGAGGGGAGGCCCTTTGGCTGTACTTGTGGCTAGGAGCTACTCTGCATCCAGCACACAGAAGGAGACTGTGAGTAACTGGGCATCTTTGGGAAAATGCTGCCTGGGACAGACCTCAGAGATACAGATTAACTCTGGGTTCAAAGAGAGGCAAAGAGGCCAACCCAGTGAACCAGAGCTGCTGCATAGCTTGGACCCACATACACACTATCTACAGAGAATCTCCATTACAGCTTCAGTTCTTCAAGCGCCCACACAAGCAAGAGTCTGGGACTCTGAGTCCAGGGTGTGCACTCTGGGGTAGGATAAATATTGGCAGTGCAAATGGAAGCTAGATAAGTTCCTTTTACATCTGTGTACTTTGTTAATTGATGTTGTTCATTGTTAATTTGTTAAATCCTTAACAGTGAATAACATCAATTCTTTAAGTTAAGTAAAGGTTGTTCATTCTAATGCAATCTATTAGATGTATATTATTTATGATTTGTAATTGTTGTTCTGGAGTTAGATCCAGTTCATTGCTGGAATAAGTTTATTCCTGGAGGTTCCCAAGGCATACCAGTAAGTGTGTACAGGGCCAGCCAGTTGGAGGCACCGCCATTGTACATTCTTTATGAGCAAGGGACTGCAGCAAGGGGGTGGATAGGTTTTCCCCAACCAAACAACATCACCATTGGGGTACTCAGGATCTCCTTTTATGTCAAGACCGTCAGGCTCCCAGGCACACCTGTGAGTGTGACCTGCTCCCGAGTAACCTGGAGAGGAAAAAGGGGGTTACATATGATTTTGTAGTAAATACAAATATCAAGCATGAAGTACAATATTAAAGAAGGCATTATAAGTAATGCAGCCCTTAAGATTCTCAATATAAGAAGTGTATCAGGGGGTAACTGTGTTAGTCTGAATCTGCATAAACAACAAGAAGTCCTGTGGCACCTTATAGACTAACAGATTTATTGGAGCATAAGCTTTTGTGGGCAAAGACCCTCTTCGTCAGATACATCTCGCTGTTAATATATAAAATATAACAGGACTTCTCGCTGTTAATATATAAAATGTTTCTCTAGTGTTACTACTAAATAGTAACTCATGTGGTAATCAGAGCGTAATAATTACATCATGAGAAGTATCTAAATATTTAATCTACCGCAATATTCTAATATGTCTCTAGGTATTTGTTCCAAAATAATCACCGTACTTTCAGTTTGAGCTATAGATTCAAGGTCTGACAAATCAGTATCACAGTGTAAACACAGATAGCTACATGAAGAATTCATTCTTTCTTACGCTCTGTATCATCTGGGCATCTAGATGGCAGACAAGGACCAGAAGCATAATGTTTCACCTCAACATGTTGAGCTTTCAGAAGATTTAGAATGGTAGCTGAACTTTGGGATTGTAGCCCATCTCTTTTATATGGATATATATGTCGGATGCATGATCCGTGCAAATTATCTAGCAAACCAGGGATTAAACCTCTCAGAATGCTAGAGCACCTACAGTTGCTGCCTATAATTAGAATCGTCAGTATCTCTCTCTGAAAGAGATACTACAGTACTGCCTCATGAAAGATAATTGCTAGAAGATACTTGATTCCCCTGGATTAGAAGAATATAAACTAGCTCGGGGGGGGGAGGGGACAGAGAGACACTGCTAGAAGGAATTTCCAAACAGGCGTGTGCACCTTTAATAATTCCCACAATTAACTTACATCTATAGGAAGTTTGACCTTTCATTAGAATCCCTAGCTGTTGAAATTCCTCCTCTTCCCTGCAATCAGTTGCCACACCAAAGGGCCATCAAATATGCATATCTACCATTCTGAATTAGGCATGGTGCTTTAATCACAGCAACATTATCAAACTATCATAATTGCTGATTATGAGGTCTGAAAAGATATCTGTTACTATGAAGTAATATTTTTAAAACTCATTTTGAGAGGTACAGCCAACCAAATACTCCAGATAAAATATCAGTGTTTTATTTCTAGTTACAGGTATTTTATTTGGAGAGCCTTACTAAAGCTATGCAAACAATGGATATTTTCATTTTCTGGGAATGCTGGAAAAATTATTTTCGGTTGACCCAGAAGCAATTTTTATAAGATATTTTTGACATATCAAAAAGGAATAAACAAAATTGGTTTGGGTTGAATGAAACATAGTATTCTACCTGAAATAAAATGTTAACTTTTTGATTTTTTAAAAATTGCTTTTAAATAAAATTTAAAGAAATATTGCAATAGAAATTGAATTGAGAATTCACAATATTGTGTTTTCAAAAATGTTAAATACTTTGACACTTTTCAGATTTTTAAAATTGGTTTTCTATTGAGTGGGGAGTGGTAGCTTAATTGCCTTGTACACATTCTTATCCTCAAATTCAGACAACTTATTTTTGAGGTTCATATGTAGATAATATGTAGATTATCTTTTTGCCCTTCCAGTTAATGTTATTCATCCTCATCTCAAAATGTTCAGGTTCCATTTTACAACGGAGTATTGAAAATCTATGGGTATTTCCAGGTTCACTGGAAGCAGCATTTCCTAAACATCTAATGAAACCCTGAGGCCCTCATCCTGCAGCTGATCCCATTAATGTTAATGACTCTGAATGGGTTGAAGAGCTTGCTTACATGAATTCAAACAGGGGACCAGGCCTTAATTTTGCAGCTTCAAAAGTTGTGGCTGTTTTAGATGTCTTAGAGAAGCACCTGAATTTTGGGTGTCTAACACACCGTTTCCAGTTCTGAGATTCTTTTGTCATAATATACTTTGATGCCAAGATCTCCATTCTGTATACAGATCAATGATGCAAAGCCCCATTGTGGTAGCTTTCTGATGCTCTTTTCTAGAGTTTTACTCTACAGAGCATTACTGACTGTAGCTGAAAAGATCTGTATTGCTTTGTGTAATTACCTAACAGAATCACTGGAATTGCCTGAAGAATAAACTATATATCACATTCATGGCATTTATTACTTTTTCATTCTAGTGGAGGAAAAAGGTTTGCTGCATTAGACTGATCAAAACAGTCATGAACACTGTATTTATCAACAGCATGACTCAACAAGAAATATAAACTGGAGTTCACAAGAAAAATCTGAATCCCAGCCACTGTGAATTATATTAACACTTGTTTGATTACTACATCATGGAGTTTCTGAGTCAAGATTGTGGTCCTCTTACCCACATGTGAATTATAGCATCAGTATAATGAGTACAATATTTCATGGACTAAGGAAGCATGGAGGGGGAAAATATACTTCGAGTTTAAGGATGAGATTGATTCAGAAGAACGCAGATCTTTTAATACTTAACCACAGAAATTTAAGTCTGAGACCTTCTTCTGTTCAATACCTAGATACTGTTTTAAAAGATGTCTCTGCACTTTGTGATTATTTAGCTGGTCATTTTGTGGTGCGCACAAACCAGAAATAAGGATAAAGTCTCCAAAGTCCTTTCCACACATTTCAGTTTATTGTGCTGTGTACCATCTTGCTTTCTCCACATGATGGAACTCATGTAACTTCACTATAAAAAAAAAAGTTTGCAAAAATATTAAGTCCAGACTTCCTGGGTTTTATTTTCTTTTGAAAATGTACACACATTCTATTTATAGTGATGCTGCCTGAATATATTTTATTACTTTTGTGGCAAAACATTTATCAGGGTCAAGATTTGGAAGGACACATTATAGATCTTCCTATTCAAAGGACATCTGCTTTCTTATTCTAGTTAAAAATAAGTAACTGACTTATTTTATTGCTATGAGAATGTGAGAACAGGTTCAGGATAATTATAAATGACATCCGAGCTAGTGACACTGAAATTAGAACCAAAACGTGCACACTTTCTCTACAGCATCCTAGAACTACAGTTAATATTTGTGACACTTATACATACTAATTGGTCTGAGACGGAGTTCAAAGCAAGCAGGTGATGGCAGTATAAAAAATAGGATCTTAGCCCTGCATTATTTAATATGGAAATTAGTTTGCAAGGTATTAAAGAGGATGACTAAAATCTGTATTTACTGCATCACTTGTGGAAAAGTGAGTTAAATTAAACTTATTACAAAATTTGACTGAAAAAAAAGCTTATACTTTCAGGAACCTCTCAACTTGACCTCTGATTTTGTGCCCAAAATCATGTAGGCATACAGATGCCTGATCTGCAGGCAAAAAGATCTGGATCCTCTAACTTCCATTGCAGTCAATGAAAAAATAGTCTAAAAGCCTTTGAGGGTCTGGGCCAAAGAGCCTGTAGCGTATCCACAGTTGAATGCCCTGGCAATATCACAAGCATTAAACTGGAAAATTGAGGTGCCTTTGGAAATATGATCTTGAAAATATCTCCTCACAGGAAAAGAATTCTCAATAAGGTAGAGCCATGTTGTCTCTTCCATGGTTTATTCCTAAATAGGAGATGAGAGAAACTGATTTCTTCACCTCATTTGGTGCAGGTCATTGTGGAAGTAGAAGAACTCGAGAATGATATGACTCCTCTAAAACGTCCACACTTTCAGGAAGGTTGTTCCACAGAATTGGTAATAGGAGTAATTCAGTGTAGCTCCACTGACTTCACTGGTGCTATGTCACTTGATATTGGATGAGGATTTGGCCTAAATTCCCTACCTAGAAATATATGGACTAGGATACTAGAAGGATGACGGGAGACACAGAAAAATGTAAGACAGTGCTGAGTATCTTTAATTTTGTACTAAAATAAATAGGCACTCAATACACTTTCCACTTCATGGGGCCAAGCCCCACATGGTATATGATGTCGTTAAAATGCCTTAAGTGTTTTCAGTGGGTTTTGTAATGCTCTGCCTATACTTATGCAAAAATAAATGAATAGATAAACTGTTACAGCACACTGTGCTGTATCCTCACTTAGCTATTCATGCTGACTCCTCATCTCTCTACTTACAGGATCCTGCAAAGTCTGTTGAGAGCTCATCTGTGTATGTGAAAGATTTTTATTTTGTTTTGTTCTGATGTATTTCATTTCTGGTCATTCAGAAAACGGACCTATATAAAGTTTAGCCATATCTTTTTAATGAGTGACCTGCCAGTCAGCATTTTGAATGACTTGACTTTAGTCCGTCAATGCTTATGGAATTGGGGTGGAGTGTCCCTATTAATCAGTACCAGTTGGAAATGTATTAAAGTCCTAATCATCTGAAGACTCTATGTAGCAGAAGGAATGCATGCTGCCAACTTCAGCCCCTCCTTCCCAATATCGTATTAACTTACAAAAAGGTACTCTACAATTAACAATTTTTACCCAAATGAAAGTAAATCTATAAAGCAGCTGTTTTCCTGACTGTATCCCAATAATTTTTCATAGAATAGTGAATATTATCAGAATAAAATCTATAAATGTAATCCCATGCAGAGAGAGACTGAATTTTTAACCTTTTGAAATGTAGTCTTAATCTTCCATATCCTTTTAAATACATCTGTATAAATTAGCCTTTTGGTCAAGATTTATTATTTTAATTTGCTATCTATATAAAGTACTTGCAATCAACAGAACAATAATAATTGATTTGGTACTCATTTCACTGAAGAACTGAAGCTAGAACATTCAAACTGGAAATTAGGTGCACATTTCTAAATCAAAATAATTAACTTTTTGGTCACCTGATTTAGGTATATCTTCTATTGCTTTGAGTAATTAAATCAACACTGTATATCTTTCAAAATAAATGTCTAGACAATCCATGGCCATATCTGCACTAAGAGATTATTTTGAATTTACTAAGTTTGACTTCTGGGCACCTGATTTTACAAATTTGAAGTACCGTGTCCTATCTATGGGGAAGAATCAAATGCATTTGAGGCAGGCTCCGTTAATGTGGATGCGCTGCCTTTGGACTCAGAGCCTCAGAAAGCATGCTGGGGAGCTGCAGGAGGTCTCCCAGAGGCCAATTAATTCAAATTAGCGGCACTGGAGCATCCGCACTAATGTTATTTTGGACTTACAAGTTGAGCAATAGCTTTAATCCTCATGAAAAGCAGGACTACAGAGTTTGAATTCCATGGCCCCTAATTCCAGAATAATGGGCTTGGTAGTGTGGATGCATCGGTTACAAAATTGACCTTGGAAGGCTAATTTTGGACTAAGGTCCTAGTGTAGACCAGGCCTATATGTTACTGGGTTTGATGTGGGAATAAGTAGCCAATATTATAAAACAGTAGTAGATAAATTGTGGTCTGCATACAGTTGGCTAAGCTACTTGCAGGCTGCCAGACTGGTTGTTTACCTCGTGTCTGCTGTTATGGTCACCCACAGCTCCCATTAGCTGCAGTTCACCATTCCCAGCCAATGGGATTTGCCAGAGTGGTGGGCAGGAAGTCCTGGCAGCCTGCACCCTTTCCTGCAGCCTCCATTGGTCAGGAATGGCAAACTGCAGCCAATGGGAGCTGCGGGCAGCCGTATCTGTGGCCATAAGGTAAACAGTCTGTTTGGCGGCCTGCCAGCAGCTTACCCTGATGAACTGCATGTGGCCCATAGGCCATTGGTTGCCCACCACTATTATTGCATCTATTATGCAGGAGGACAGACTAGATGATCACTGTAATTGTTTGTCCTTAAAACCTAGCACTAGTAATGTTTTGCACTTGTACATCTCCAAGCTCATAACCAATATAGGTGATAAACATTGAGTCCAGATATAATATCTTGGCGGCAATTTGTCTCTGCTCAAGGATCACACAGTAAATGAGTGACAGAGGCCCACATTTAAAGAAAAAATGATTAATGAATTTCATTGACTTGGCTGTCCAAATATTGAGCTACTGGAAATTACTAGCCATTTCTGAGAATCTTGGCCAGAGTGAAAACTGGAACATAGCTCTCCTGACATAGACCCATGCTCCATTCATTGGACTATAGCTGTCCTGTCTTAAGAACCAGATTTTTTTCTTGTATATCCTTTAGGATTCTGTGGAAGAACCACACAGCTGCTGGAGTCCCCAAAAGGGAGACTAGATGGCTTAAGATTGACTGACTGTGGCTCTCACAAACAGTACACCCAACAGGGCTTGCTTCCCTGGGCAGCATCGATAACCCCAGATATTTAAAAGTGAGTCAGCTCCTTGAAGATTGAGATTGTCTTTAAAACAATGAGATTTCAAAAGGAAAAATAGGGTTTTAATTTCCTTCTGGCTTTTCCCAGTAACTATAAGAGCTAGAATTTTTTTAAAAGTAAAATCGCAGATTCTCAAATCATATGATGTCAGGTGATGGGGCTTTGAGAATGAAAACAAACAGTAAGAGACTCATGGTGGAAACTCAAGAGCTGGTAATGCCATATGCAGTTCCCCCTCCATTGCTGGTCAGCTTTGCTGTCTTGTAAAGGAAGGGAGAAAGGCCTTGTCTTTCAGTCACCTGAACTTATACTGGTGTCCTGTAATTGAAGAGAACAGGGACCATTCTCCCGGTAGGCTGTCTGGTCATCCCTTCCACAGGTGCACAAGTGGGTGGATCTCCCCTACGTGAAGACCAGCCCGAATAATCTGATCTTAAATATTCTCACATTTCAGTGTGTCAGAATCAGCCTCACTGATATCAGTGGGACACTTGCTCACTGGCCAGCATCTCAGTTTTTGGTTATGTACCATATGTGTGATTCACCTTAAAACTACTCAGAGGTAAGTGCTTTGTTGACAGGAATACTTTGCCAACAGGCTTCTTTTCTACCTCCCTTTCCACAGCTGAATGGCTTGCTCTAGCGCAGTATGACCTAAGTGCTGGGATAGGACATTCACAACAGCGCTTCAAATTGGAATGGAGTATCTTGAAGTTAATTAAGACCGGCAGCCTAGGCCATCGAGACTTTGAATTTTGACCTGAATAGTTTACCATGACACTTTCATCTCTTCAGGGTGAAAAGCAGGATCCAAAGGCCTAATGAATAGAAAGTATGTAACAGGAAACTTTGTAGCCTGTTACATAATGGGCGGGCAGTGGCGAGAGGTCAAAAAAGGAGCCTTATAGCTTTTAGCAGCCAGGCATGAGCAACCTTTCTGAAGCAGCATGCCAGAGCATTGGAGTGTGCTACCTTCCACTTCTCAGTCCTTTGTTCTCTGAACAAGCCTAGCTTCTATACTCTGTTCTATGCACAGAGCTGAGTAACTGACCAACATAAATGACTTGCTACCAGTCTAGCGCTTGTTCCTTTCAATTTGCCTTCATTCTGTTCCTCCAAGAAGTCATGACTTAGGAGTGAGGAGCTAGAGGTGCTTTTTAAGTCTCAAAGAATGGGAACCCAGAATAATATATTCGGATGTAAGCAATATATAGTGCAGAAGGGCTGTCAGTCCACTTGTGTTCGGAAACTGATTCTCACACACTTACTTTAGCATCAGGGTGCCTCTTGAAACACTGTAATCACCTATGTTAGCATGAGCAAGGCCTACCTTTTTAGCCCCCGTGAAAGAATACTGAGGATTAGATGGAAATGAAGGGTAGAGGGATGAGCCAAAAGAGGGCTAGAAAGATTAGGAGCCACTAAAGGCATTTAGAAATGGAGATTAGAGAAAAGTTGAGAGAGTTTAGGACATAAGGGAGAAGAAAAGGAAACACTGACGGGTGACAAGGAGACAACAGTGGCAGAGAGAAAAGTGAAAAATATTTGCTTTTACAGGAAGAAATCAAACTGTAGGACTCTAGAAAAAAGGCTGAAGAACAGATTCATGAAGATAAAAAAGAAAAGATGGATAAGATAAACTGCAAAGAAGGAAATATAAAGGAAGACTGTGTGTGTGTGTGTGTGTGTGTGTGTGTGAGAGAGAGAGCAAACTGGTATTTCCTAGTTTAATGTGTGATTTAATAATTCATGTTTTAGTTGGCTGGAAGTGCTGTTTTGAATGACCTTTCCTGGCAATCAGGTCACCCCTCAGTAAACCAGATTCTGTGCTATAGAATCTAGTACAGGCTGTAAGGAGGCTGCCTTAAATAAGATAACCTCTCCGCCCAGCGCCTTCCTACAGGACTGCTCTGACTTTCCCTGTTGTGTCCTCTCACAGTAGACCAGAAAATGGATGGCACCAAACTCTCATGGTGCAGAATTTTCTCCTTTCTCTCAGAAATAGCCATTGAGTGATGAGGTTGATGGGTAACTGGCATATTATCAAATTTCTATGCTATGAAACACTGTGGGTGTCAGGAGCAACAAAATAGTCAAGCAATCGCAATATAAAGAAACTAGAAGTTATACTGTTATAACTTCCTTACAGAGAATCATAGTTTTTGGGCTACAGTACAGGATGTGCTGAAAAGAGATATGGCTTCCAGACTTGCCTCTATCAGACTTCCTGTGTGATCTTGGGCAAGTCACTTAGGGTATGTCTGCACAGCGGGGCTATGTCGGGATACTGGAAATATCCCGAAATAGCTACGTGGCATCTTTTGAATATGCCCACTCATTGAATATGAGAGAGTGTGTCTGCTATTTCAAGATCTATTTTGGCATCCCTGTAATCCTCGTTCCATGAGGGTTAAGGGATGTCTCAAAATAGCACTTTATTTCAAAATTTGGCGCTGTGTAGATGCGGCAAATTTGAAATATGCTATTTCAAAATTCAATCAAAATAAGATACGCAATTTGGGGTGTTGTGTAGAGACACCCTTAGAGAATGCCAACATGAGGGCTAGTCGCTCATGCTGACCCATGTCAGCAGACTCAGACTCATATGGCTTGGATTAAAGGGTTGTCTCACTGGTGTGTCAACCTCTGGGCTTGGGCTGGAGACTGGGATCTAGGAGCCTGAGAGGTGCAAGGGTCCCAGAGCTAGCCTAAGCCCAGAAGCAAACATAGCAATGAGATCAATCCACAGCCTAAGTCAGTTGACCCATATAGGTTATTCTTTGCTGTGTAGGCGTACCCTGAGGCTATGTCTAGACTGCAAAGAAAAGTCGGAAAAAGATACGCAAATTGCAAACTGCAATTTGCGTATCTTTTTCCGCTTTTCTTTCAGAAGAGGCTTTTATGAAATTTGGTCCATCTATGTAGGGCCAAATTTTGGGAAAACCTTCTCTTTCGACATATCCCTTCTTCCTCATACAATGAGGATTACAGGGATGGCGAAAGAACACGGCCACTTTTTTGGAAATTGTTCTGGAAAAGCGGACCTATTCCTTGGAGGCAGCATAGCTTTTCTGGGATACCTCTGGTATCCCAGAAAAGCACTGCAGTGTAGACATAGCCTTAGGCTTCTTGGTCCTCAAGCTTCTCACTCTGTGAACCAGATGATCCTTCTCTGTCTTGCTGTACTTTTTGAGGCTTAATTCTTTAAAGTTCATAGAATTGATTTGAAATCCTTTCTACTTGTAAAATCTCTTGAAAATGATGGTCTTGCTGATGTTTAGAGAAAATAAACTTTGCAGTAAAAGAGAGAGAGAAATTTCATTGTGTTAGAGCCTCCTAAATGATTGGCAAAACATGTCTCCTTTTTAATTTTGTTTTTTAAAATTAATGTTCAGATTCTGCCATTTAGAGGGTCCCAGAGAAACATTATTCAGGTGCAGATGGATATTTTTTTCATTTACCTGTAGTTCATCTTTGACAAAGATTAAGTATAGATAGCATTCATCCCTGAAAATAGGTTTTTTTTATGTCCCTTTTTTTTAAAGCCCAAAATGCCACCATGTCATCTGGTCAGCATCTTTTAATAGTAAATAATCCTTTGCAAAATGACCTCTCAAGTGCTGGGGGAGGGAGAAGGGTTTATGGGGAAAAACAGTATTTCATGACTTCAGATTCAGTGTTTTGCCAAATATTGTAATTCCACTTACCAACCAGCTTCCGAAGATACTTTTCAAAAGTTATGGAGTATAGGAGAGATTCCAGAAGACTTGAAAAGGGCAAATATGGTACCCATTTATAAAAAGTGAAATAAGGACAAACCCAGGAAACTACAAACCATTCAGCTTAACTTCTGTGCCAGGAAAGATAATAGAGCAAATAATTAAGGAGTCAGTTTTCAAACATCTAGAAGATAATAAGGTGATAAGGAACAGCCAGCATGGATTTGTAAAGGAAAAAATAGCGTCAAACCAACCTGATAGCTTTCTTTGACAAGATAACAAGCCTTGTGGATTAGGGGGAAGTGGTCTATGTGAACTTTAGTAAGTCATTTGATATAGTATCACAAGATCTTGTAATTAACAAAATTAGGGAAATACAACTACAGCTACTATAAGCTGGGTGCCTAAATATTCCCAAAGAGCAGTGATCCATGGTTCACAGTCAAGCTGGAAAGGCATAAGAAGTGGGATGGAATCAGTTCTGGGACCAGTTCTGTTCAATATTTTCATCAATGATTTACTTAATGACACAGAGAAAACACTTATAAAGTTTGCAGATGATTCCACACTGGGAGAGGTTTCAACTGCTTTGGAAAATAGGATTATATTTCAAAATGATCTGGACAAACGGGAGAAATGATCTGAGGTACATAGGATTAAGTTTAGTAAGGAGAAATGCGAAGTACTCCACTTAAGAAGGAAAAATCTGTTGCACAAATATAAAATGGGAAATGACTATCTAGGAAGGAGTAAGGATATTAAGGACTAGTCGACCCCTTCCCCTTGCTTCCTCTATCAGTTAGAAGGGGAAGAGGAGGTACTTCAAAGTGGCAGCACTGCACAGCTGATCCCGGGATCAGCTGTGTGTCACTGCCACTTTGAAATGCCACGGTAGCATTCAAAGGGGCAGTGTCGCACAACTGAACCTGGGATCAGCTGTGTGGCACTGCCCCTTTGTAACGCTGAGATGGTGTTTCAAGGTGGCAGCTCCGTGTAGCATTTCTGAGTCCCCAGCTAATCCCAGGTTCTGCTGAAATGCAACACAGAGCCCGGGATCAGCTGGGGAGTCCCCTGTTGACCCCGGGCTCCATGCTGTGCTGCCAATTTGAAATGCACAAGAACCCCCACTGTGCACTCTTGTACGCTTCAAAGCTGGCACACCTGCATACAGCCCAGAGTCAGCGGGACTTCCTGCTGGCCCCGGGCTGCATGTGGAGTTCCACATTCCTCCTTTGAAATGTACAAGAGCCCCATTAGGGCCTCTTGTACCTTTTAAAGAAGGAATGCAGAAGTGCCTATCGAGTAGTTGATGGAAACTCCATCAACTACTCAACTAGTAAAATAACCAATAGTTAACATCCCTAGGAAAGAGTACTGCAGAGTGGGATAATAGTGGACTGCTGCTGAAAAAAAAGAGGGTAAACATCATTCTGAAATGTATTAACAGGAGTTTTGTAAGCAAGACATGAGAAGTCATTCTTCTGCTTTATTCTATACTGATTAAATCTCAACTGGGGTACTGTGCCTAGTTCTGAACACTACATTTTAGGAAAGATGTGGACAAATTGGAGAAGGTCCAGAAAAGAGCAGCAAAAATGATTAAAGGTCTATAAAACATGACCAATGGGGGGAAGATTAAAACAACTGTGTTTGTTTAATCTGAAAAAGAGAAGACTGAGATGGCAAGTAACAGCTTCCAAATACCTAAAATGTTATGAGGAGGGAGAAAAATTATTCTCCTAATATCTGATGATAGGACAAGAAGCAATGGCCTTAAATTTAAGCAAGAAAGGTTTAAGTTGCAGATTAGGAAAAAATGTCCTAACTAAGGGTTGTTAACCACTAGAATAAATTGCCTAGGGAAGTTGAGGAATCTCCATCATTGGAAATTTTTAAGAGCAGGTTAGACAAACACCAATCAGTGAATGTGCTAGATGATGCTTGGTCCTGACATGGGACTGGACTTGATGATCTCTTGAGGATCCTTCCAGTTCTATAATTCGAGAATTCTGTTGTGCAGAGATCATGTTGTACCTGATATGCACATCTTCCTTGAAGGGCTATACTAAGTTTGTTCAGCTACATCAGGGATGGCCAACCCATTTAACAAAGAGAGCCAAAACAGCAGTGGAAAAAATTTGAAGAGCCGCACCAGAATTGTTAAGCAGAAAAAAAAAGGCCCCCAGAACAGAATTGTCAAGCAAAAACAACAATTTAAAAAAAAAAAAAAAAAAAGGAGGCTGCCACTTTAAGACGGCCGTGCTCTTGGGCGCCATTTTAAAACCCTGCAGCTCCGACCTGGTAAGCACAAGGAAGCCGGGGGGAAGGGACTGTTTGGGGGGGTGCAGGAGCGGCTTCACAAGCTGCATTTTTGGGGAGCAAGAGCCGCATGCGGGCCACGGCTGAGCTACATGAAGGGATCTATTTTCTATTCCTGATTCTGCCAGAAATGGCTTTGTGACATTTCTGCTGACTTCTGAGCTAACACCAGTCAGTGAATGGGCTAGATGGTGCTTGGTTGTGCCATGAGGGCATGGGACTGGACTTGATCTCTTGAGGTTCCTTCCAGTTCTATGATTTGATGATTCCGTTGTACAGAGCTCATGGTGTACCTGGTAGTATAGCCTTTCAAGGGGAGATGTTCATACGTTTGTTCAGCTACATGAAGGATCTATTTTCTATTTCTGATTCTGCCAGAAATGGCTTTGTGGCATTTCTGCTGGCTTTTGAGCTAACAGTATCAATTCCTTCTGTGGCAGGAGTTACAGTAAACTTCCGATAATCCGGCACCTTTAGGACCCAGGGGGTGCCGGATTATCAGATATATTCTAGCCCGGAAGGGGGGCTATGAGGGGTCTGGGGTGGGGGGGGGAGGGTCGGCAGGGAACTGCGCAGCGTGGGAGAGGGCGGCGCTGCGGGACCAACCCAGCAGCACCCCAGCTGCTCTGCCCCCAGCTTCCCCAAGTCAGCCGCTGCTGACCGGCAGCGGACTTGGGGAAACCGGGGGCAGAGCAGCTGGGGTACTCTGCATCCGGCTTCCTCAAGTCAGCCACTGGTCAGTTTCAGCAGCGGCTGACTTGGGGAAGCCGGGGGGGCAGAGCAGCTCCAATTGTCCAGCTGGTTGGAGCACTTCCAGGTTCCAGTTGGTGCCGGACTATCATGAGTGCCGGACCACTGGATGCCGGACAATCAGAGTTTTACTGTACTACCTGTATAATGTGGGAGGTAAGAAGAATTGATTTTCATACTCTTTTCAGGTTTTAAATTCTATGAACCCATTAAGTTAATTTCTTATTCATTTCTGGCCCACATCAGTCACTTTGTTTCTGTAATGTGGAAAATTTTATTCTGCTACTGCTGTGGGCAACACCCTCTGTTTTGCACATGCTAATTATGAAACCTTTATGGGGATAGAAAGCCTCTAAAGTCATAGATTCTGAGGAGGCATAAGAAGAATCAATAGATGAGTGTTATCTAAACAGGAAGGTGAAGTCTTTCCTTCGCATATGAAAAATGTGGTGTTAAGTAGTGTTCACTATTCTAGAAATGAATTGAAAAAATATTTGGCAAAAATAAGCTTCTCTGACAAGCACTGCTTTATTACTAGCAGAAGAAGGAAACAGTTTTGAATCCAAACACATTTAATTACTGAAAATTATATTTATATAAGCTAGAAAGATGCTGGGAAAAAATAAAATCTAAAATCTGCTGTGGCTTTGTCAAGGCTGTTCCCCATTCTGGCACTCCACGTGCAGAAGGTAGGGGCCCACAAGAGAGCTTGAATAAAAAGAGAAAACAAACTGTAATCTCTGGTACCTGACCTTTCAGTCTTAGGCATGCATACACAGACCTCCTATCACCTTCCAGGACACAAGAATCAAATCATCACCTTAAAAAGGTGATTTTTATTAATGAAAAAAGATGTACTTGATAAAGCACACTTGGTTGCTAGATGGTTTAAAGCAACAGAGAAAAGAACAATTTAAAAACAGAGAAATTCCATCCCTGGGATACAGCTTAAAGTACAGTGTATGGGGGCAGAGTCACATGGACTTAGCACAGAGAAGTTTGACCAAACAACAAATCAAAGAAAATAACCTGATCGTGTCTAAATAGATATTCCCCATCTACTCAGGCTGCACAACTAATAAAGTGTGTTTTTGTTTTCAGCATCTTTGTAGCTTCTATACAGAATGAGAGATCAGAGTAAATGTGTAAATTTTCAGTACATGTATTTACTGGTTTTAAACTTTATAATGTAATTTGTTAACATAATTTTAAGTATAGTTCACAACATATGTTCACAAAACTGGCAAAATAAAAAATCAATATCCATTTTATGCATACATTGAAATATCTGTGAAATAAGGGTATGCATCCCCGTCACTTTAAAAGATCTAAATAATCCTTTTTCAATAACTATAAAATGTTCATGATCTATGATTTATGGTTTCATATCTTTGCAAATAAGGAAATAATTTAAAAACAAGTTTGTCACAACTGCAAATAGCCTTTTATAGGCCAAAGATAATTAACTATCATGTAAAATTTCGTGAATGGAATATAAATATTTTTAACACTAGTGCAACAGGTTTCATGTTTAGAAATCTGACCTATTTGGTATTCTCACAATACAAATATCTGGCGTCACATCAAGAGCTGGCGTGGGTAGTATATGAATGGCTGGCTTCGGGAGGCAAGCCTCAGCCACACGCCTTCTGCCCAAGGCCCTACATCTTCTGGCCCACCAGAGCCCAGCCCCCATTGTGGTCACTGGCCACTGCCCTGCATCCCCAACCCTCCCTGCTCATTATGGTTGCTAGCCTGTGCCCAAGACTAGGACTTCTTCCCCTCAGTGCTGATTGGGCAGCCATGTGGCCCCAGTCCTGTAGAGTTGGGCAACGCCAGCTTCCTTCTACCCCAGAAGCACCAGGTAGCCCCAGCTCCCCTACCGGCAGAACCTCCAGGCAGACAGGTGGCCTCAGCTCACCTTTGGCCTCCAGAGTGCTCAGACAACCCCTGGAGCAGCCGGGCAGCCACGCTTCTGCCCCAGACTTCCCCACCGAATTTCACATTCCCCACTGAATGTGAAATGCTGCCATTATACTTCTTTGGGGAGCTGTAGTTTAAATGCTGCTGACTCCCTAGTGAAATAGAATCTCTCACAGTGCCCCACAATCTCCCATGGTGGTGAGAGGTGGCAGCACATCATGGTAGTCACATAGACATAATGCATAATGGGCAGATGTGATAGAAATTTGGAATTCCAGTTCACAGGGTACATCCACATTTCTAAATTTGTTTTCAGTCTGGATTAGCATGAAAACCTTTCTGCCCACCAGAATTGCCCCCCCCTAAATGATTTTGGAATTCTGAAATATCAGATTCTTTTTGATTAGCGAAGGAGTTATGTTTTATATGTATAATTCATAATATGCCCTACTACTTCTGGCATGACTAAATATGACACACAATAATTGAAATATTCTGATTTTTTAAAAATAATTAAGGGCAACGGTTACCTTGTTTTGATGAAACATTTTGTCTTCATTCCTAAATCAAAAAGGTCTCCTGTTTGAGTCGTAATGAAACAGTTCAAAGCAAATGATTTTATTACAACTCAGACAGGAGGCATTTTGATGTAGAGCTAAAGATAAAATGTGTCAGTCAGTATTAGGTACTTGTTGACTTTAATTTAAAAATACCATTTTGAATAATCATCTTATGTTGTGTATTGCTGACACATTATAAAATGTGAAAATGTAAATACAAAGTATAAAATATATTCTAAAATAAATTTTCAGAATGCTTTAATCACCTTTACTTTGAATTTCCATACTTCCCCCCCCCCCATGGGAGGGGTCGTCAAAATAGACACTTTTTTTTAAATGTTTTGATTTGATTTTGACAAAAATAATTTTTGTTTCATCAACATTTTTTTGAAACAGTTCTGAGTAATGTTAATAATCTAAGATAAAATTTGTCCGACACAGTGAAATGACCAAAATAGACCCTGAATAAATCTAGATGTCCACTGATTATCTTCAGACCTTTATTTTATTATTACATGTTGTCCTGCTGCCATCCCTAACTATCGGGATGTTTCTTCTGAAATGATCAGTGAAATACTTAATGATGATACTTAAATGATTGTCATTTATCAGCAGCCACACTGAGATGAATGGTAGCAGCTCCCATTTTCCTTGGAACAACTTTGTCTACAGGCTCAATGAAATAATACCATATGCAACTGAATCTCATTTGGAGTTTTTCTTTGCAACCAGACACTTAGAAATGTAGTTTTTGTTTATCTGAAATCTTATATTTGGTTCATGGTGGTGGGAACACTGATCAGGTACTACCCTGTATTGCAGTCCATCCTCTATGCACCAAGTCACACTACTATAAAACTGGACAAGAGGAAAGAAATAAACCAAGAAAGCAGTAGAAGAACAGCTGTTGCAGAAGATGGATGTACTGCTGTACTAATGTTTGAGATTATTAATTTATATAATAGAATTCAGAAAAGATTCATCTGTTAACTGTCATGATTTTATCATTGAAAAGTTGTAGGTTGCTGTAGGGCATGATGTTTGCCTTTTAACAGCATCCAAGGGGGGCAATTGACAAATAGCTTTGTTTACCAGTATTTGGTTTATATTGCATGTAAGTATTTGGTAGGAGAGACACACCAAACATTTTGTCCCTCATGTATTTCCTAAAATTACTGATAAAGGGTGCAAAAGTGTGTGGGGGGAGGGTGTGGCAGGGGAGGCAGAGGTGCAGTGGCACAGCAGCTCAGCCTTTTAAATGTTGTAAGAGCCAGGCAGTCTTATTACATTTAAAAGTCAGAGGTGCAGCTCCCGGGGGCGGCGCAAGGTGGACTGCTTAATCCCGGCTTGCGCCCCACCCCCAAAGAGCTAACCTTGCTCTGGCTCTGCAGTTTATAAAAGAATTACAGAACCATAGAATCCTAGAGCTAGAAGAGACCTCAGGAGGTCATCAAGTCGAGCCCCCTGCTCAAAGTAGGACCAACCCCAACTAAATCATCCCAGCCAGGGCTTTGTCAAGCTGGGACTTAAAAATGGAGATTCCACCACCTCCCTAGGTAACCCATTCCAGTACTTCACCACCCTCCTAGTAAAATAGTTTTTTCCTAATATCCAACCTAAACCTCCCCACTATAACTTGAGACCATTGCTCCCTATTCTGCCATCCATCACTACTGAGAACACCCTCTCTCCATCCTCAGGAAGTTGAAGGCTGCTATCAAATCCCCCCTCACTCTTCTCTTCTACAGAAGAAACAAGCCCAAATCCCTCAGCTTTTCCTCGTAGGTCATGTGCTCCATCCCCCTAATAATTGTGATTGTCCTCCGCTGGATCCTCTCCCATGTGTCCACATCCTGTCTATAGTGGAGGGCCCAGAACTGGATGCAGTACTCCAGATGTGGCCTTACCAATGCCAAATAAAGGGAAATAATCACTTCTCTAGATCTGCTGGAAATGTTCCTCCTAATGAACCCTAATATGTCATTAGCTTTCTTGGCTACAAGGATACACTGTTGACTCATATCCAGCTTCTCATCCACTGTAATCCCTAGGTCCTTTTCTGCTGAACTGCTACTTAGTCAGTCAGTCCCCAGCCTGTAACAATGCTTGGGATTCTTCCATCCCAAGTACAGGACTCTGCACTTGTCCTTGTTGAACCTCATCAGATTTCTTTTGGCTCAATCCTCCAATTTGTCTCGGTCACTCTGGACCCTATTCCTACCCTCCAACGTATCTACCTCTTCCCCCTAGGTTAGTGTCATCTGCGAACTTGCTGAGGGTGCAATCCATCCCCTCATCCAGATCATTAATAAAAATGTTGAACAAAACCAGCCCTAGAACCAATCTCTGGGGCACTCCACTTGAAACTGACCATCAACCAGACATTGAGCCATTGATCACTACCCGTTGGACCTGACAATCTAAGCAGCTTTCTATGCACCTTACAGTCCATTTATCAAATCCATACTTCCTTACTTGCTAGCAAGAATATTGTGGGAGACTGTATCAAAAGCCTTGCTAAAGTCAAGGTATTTAACATCCACTCTCCACAGAGCCAATTACCTCATCATACAAGCTAATCAGGTTGGTCAGGCATGACTTGCCCTGAGTGAATCCATGTTGATTATTCCTGATTACTTTCCCCTCTTCCAAGTGCTTCAAAATGGATGTTTTTCATGGATGTTTCCATGATTTTTCCAGAGACTGAGGTAAGGCTGACCAGTGTATAGTTCCCTGGATTGTCCTTCTTCCCTTTTTTAAAATGGACACTACATTTGCCTTTTTCCAATCATCCGGGACCTCTCCCAATCTCCATGAATTTTCAAAGATAATGGCCAAAGGTTCTGCAATGACATTTGCCAACTCCCTCAGTACTCTCAGATGCATTAAATCCAGCCCATACTACATTTACACTGCAGAGCTGCAGCAGGGGTAGCGTGTGCCCACTTTATTGACTAATTGAGTAGTCGATGACAATTCCATTGTCTACTCGATTAGCTGATTATTTGCAATTTAACATTCCTAGTCCCTAGCCCTCTCCCTTTCTCCCAGACCCCGCCTCTTCCAAGAGTGGAGCCAGCCCATGACCACGTACCAAAATTAAGTGGCCCCAGTGCAAAAAGTACTGCCGACCTCTGATCTAAATACAAGTAATCTCTACACCAAAGGGAGTAGAAAACTTTAAGACAAAGGATGACAGATGGACACAACAAACAAATGTGAGGAGCACCAGGTAATAGCGAGATTATTGTAATCAGTGTAATAAATCCATCGTGTCAGCTCACCAGCTGCCTAGCCATTGTCCAGTAGTTTAAAAACCGGAATACATAGTGTGACATCTTTCAAAGAAAAGATTTCTTCTTTCTTCTTGAATTTGAAATAAGCCTGATATTTAAATCCTAACTTCTTTCTTCTGCTTCTAGCCTTTCCCCTGCATCCCTAATTTCTTCCACACAGTATAAATAAATTAAACCTTTCAAATACTGAGGTGAGTCAGCTTCACTGGGATATACCTGTGTGGTTGTAGGCCAGTGAGATGGCTAAAGAAGAGGAAGCTGAGTGGTTCTGGCATGTTTACTGATGAGAAAATGCATCACTTAAGATACCAATTTATTAACTCTAACCTAGGCTTATAATTTAAGCCATTTGATTTAACGCAAGTTGATATCTCTCTGCTCAATGTTATTTTAATGTAATAATTCACTAGGGGTAAAATACAATATAACCTCTCCAGCAAATGATCAGCCACCCAGGATTCCTTAGTCACCAGAGAACATCATGAGCTGCTGCAGACTTGATTTCTAGGAATACCATGGGTAATGGAACTAAGCATGCTGGGGGTGCTACTACACCCCTGGCTTGAAGTAGATTCCATTATATACAAGGTTTATGACTTGGTTCACCTGCTCTCAGCAAAACTATGCAAATTATTCCTATACCCCTGATGAATTCTGATTAGTGTAGAAATATAAACAGAAATACCTGGGCCATAAACATCCTTCTTTAGTAATCCAATTATCATCTTTCATAAATATTAACAAAACAATTTGTTTCTCTATATAACTAATTTGTTGATAAATTCTTTATTGGTCTCAAATTCTGGTGTTTAGGGGTGCTGATAGCACAGACTATTGTGCTAAATAGTATTGTCTCATTATTTCCTTACACTCCCCACTCTGCTGTCCCTCATTTTATACTTAGCTTATCAGCTCTTTTTGGGGTAGGGACCATCTTTTTGTTCTGTGTTTGTACCGCATCAAGCACAATGGTCTCTGGGTCTATGACTTGGACTGCTAGGTACTATGGTGATACCATTAGCAAAATCTTTGCAGAATGTAGGTAAATTCAGTAACAACTTAAGCACTTGTCACCAGGGTCAAATGTTGGAATTCAACAAATCTATTGGGTTGACTTGCAAAAAGTTCCAGAAGCAAAATCAAGAACTTACTTTGTATGCAGTAAAGGTGAAGAGATTGTGATATAAATAATATTGATGAAGATTAACAAGGAGTAAATAGTTTTGTACTTTTAAAACCTGCATCCCCAGGTAAAACCTGTTGAAGAGAGAAGGAGAATGAAGCCTATATAGATTAGTGGCAGGGAGGGAGGGAGGAAGAGAAGGGAAGCAAAAGTGGGACACGTACCAGGGGTATGGTATTCACTTCACTCCTCATAAATGGACTAGAGGTAAAAAAGGCCAATTTCATGTCTATCAGAAGAAATGTATTAGGCAGTGTTTCTGTCTGACATTTCTGCCCTGACAAGATTCAAAGCTACCACCATCAGGAAACATACTTTGAGCCACAATTCAAAGGCGGAATTGAATTTGAAACCATATCTCCGTGTGAAGCAGTGATGTTGTGCTGGAAAGATGCTTCCATTATGAACTGCTCTAGCAATGTCATCCTCGTCTTTCACCTCCTCTTGCACCTTTCAAATTCCCATGTGCAGGCCAAATGAATAACGTGAAATTGCAAGAATGCGATCTATTCTCTAATGTCTTTGAGTTAAATATATTGAAGTGTTGCTGTCAATAGAGCTCAAAGAAGAACATGCACAAGTTCACTGATTGCAAAAGGAAGAGGGAAGAATAACAAGCAAGTGATGTGTCAGCCAGTACAATAGCTGCACAATAATTGGTCATAATAAAGCAATGCCATCCACATCAAAAAGGATTAATGTCCTGTATTGCTTCTCAGTGCAGCTAAGAATATAGTAGCCTTGAGTCTTCATAGTACAATTGCTTCTAAAAAAAATGATTTCATTTATTTATAATAAAGCCAGATATTTTTGTGGGAAATTTTGAGGAAAAAAATCCTCCTCTCCCCAAAATAACTTTGTTGAAAATTTTCAGAACAAAAAATTGAAAAATGTTCATTTGATTTTAAGTTCCCCTCTCTTTTAGTTTTTCTTTCTTTCTCCCTTTTTTCAAGTGGGGGAAAAGGAAAAAAGAATGGGGAGCAGTGACCCCCAAACTTTCAAATTTTAAAAATAAAAATTTCATGTTGGGTTGTTTCATTTAAAAATAAATGAAAGTTTCCAAGGGCAGAATTAAAAATGTTCATTTAAAAAAAAAAGCCAAAAATATGAAAATATTTTAATAAAAACAGTAGCCAATGAGAGTTGTGCACATATAACTGAGGACCATATTTGGCTCTCAGTTATATCTGATTTGCTCAGTATTATTGCTCACTTATGAAAGCATCCTGGCAAAATACAGTGGTTCCATTGTTGTGGGCAGTAGGATATAATGAAGATTCCTGCTTGCTGCAACCAAGATTAAATCTCTTAAGTCACTTCTGTATTCAAAATTTCTACAGTTTTAACTGCAGCAGTAAGACAGCACACCTCCCTTGTGTGGATACAGTGATACACTGTTCATATATCAGAATAGTTTATTCCTATGCCATGCTGACATAATGGCACCTTATACTTCATCCATACTTGGAATTATACTGGTACAGTAAACTTCCGATAATCTGGCACCTTTAGGACCCAGGGGGTGCCAGATTATGAGATATGCCGGACTATCGGAAGGGGGGGCTATGAGGGGTCTAGGTTGGTGGGGGGGGGGATGCCACCCCAGACCCCTCATAGCCCCCCCTTCCAATAGTCCGGCTCTGCCCCAGGCGTCATCGATTCAGCCGCTGCTGGTCAGTTTCAGCAGCAGCTGAATCGGGACGCCTACGGCAGAGCAGCTGGGGTGCTGCCGGGTTGGTCCGGTAGCGCCGCCCCTTGGCGCTGCGAGACCAACCCGGCAGCACCCCAGTTTCTCTTAGGGATGCCTGGGGCAGAGCAGCTGGGGTGCTGCCGGGTTGGTCCAGTAGCGCCGCTCCTCGGCGCTACTGGACCAACCCGGCAGCACCCCAGCTGCTCTGCCCCAAGCATCCCCAAGTCAGCCACTGCTAAAACTGATCAGCGGCTGATTCCGGGAAGCCCGAGGCAGAGCAGCTCTGCCTTGGGTTTCCCAGAGTCAGCCGCTGGTCAGTTTCAGCGGCGGCTGAATCGGGGACAGCTGGGGTGCTGCCGGGTTGGTCCAGCAGCGCCGAGGGGCAGCACTATGGGACCTACCGGCAGCATTCCAGCTTCTCTGCCCCCGCCTTCCCCGATTCAGCCGCTGGTCAGTTTCAGCAGCGGCTGAATCGGGATGCCGGGGGCAGAGCAGCTCCAATGGTCTGGCTGCCCAGAGCACTTCCGGGTTCCTGATGGTGCAGGACTATCAGGAGTGCTGGACCATCAGATGCCAGACCAATGGAGTTTTAGGCTGTGTCTACACTGGCACCCTTTTTCGGAAAAGGGATGCTAATGAGACACAGCGCAATTAAATCATGAGAATTTAAATATCCCCGCGGTATTTGCATTACATAACTGCCGCTTATTCCTTGCAAGTAGGAATAAGAGATCTTGTGGAAAGGGTTTACTTTCCGCAAGATCCCCGTCTAGACTGGCGCTTTTTTCCGGCAAAGCCCCGAGCCGGAAAAAAGCGGCACGTAAATGCAAATACCGCGGGGGATATTTAAATCCCCCGCGGATTTGCAATTGCGCTGTGTCTCATTAGCATCCCTTTTCCGAAAAAGGGTGCCAGTGTAGACACAGCCTTACTGTATAACTATACTGGTGAAAACCACCACCTAGCCAATGTAGTTATGCTACTTGTGTAGCTCTGGCATAAGTTCCTTTAAAATAACTGAAAAAATCCATCACTTTATGAAAGAAATGAGAATAAAGGTCCCATCTTAGTCATTTTCCTCACCACCTCTTTCTCCTCTGACATGTTGATTGTGTAGTATGTTATATAGAATGTACTCTGTCATTAAATTCATCTTATCTCCCTCCTCACAAAAATAAAATAAAACTGGTTCAAGAAGCAATGCTTTGTTAAATCATACATAAAAAAATGATTTTTTTCTGGTGGTATTCTGTATTCTTTGGAGATCTGCAGAAGATACACCATTTAGCTAGATAATATTTTTGCATGTGCATATCCATAACCCCTTCCCCCGTTTATAATTTTCTAAAGAAACTACACTGGTGACACCAAAAACACATTAACAATAATTGTACCATATATTACTCATATAAGAATTTTCTGACAGATATACAGTAAAACTCCAATAGTCCGGCATCCAATTGTACGGCACTCCCGATAGTCTGGCATTAAAATGGCAAGAGCCTAGTGAGTGAGCTTTGGCAAAAAATGAGTCTCAAGGCAGCAGTGGCAGCAGCTGAACCGAGCGAAACCGGACGGGACCAAGTCAGTCTGCCACTGGCATTGTGTGACGCTGGAGAGTGCTTGTACTACAATAAAAAGGGTTAAAACACTTTATATACTGTATCTATATATCTATATCTATCTATCTATATAACCAGTTCATAGTACCTCCTGATAATCCGGCACCACCTAGGTCCCAAATGTTCCGGATTATCAGAAGTCTACTGTATAATATTAAACACTGTTAAAATGACATTTTTAGGAAACTTCTGTGCTCTGCTTTTTTGATCTTTTGGGAGGAATTAGTTTAGGAATATCTCTGGAATTTCTTGAGCCACTGATGAAACAAGATGTGTGAGCAACTTCTGTTGGTGAGAGAGAAAGAGACAAGCTTTGAAGCTTACATTGAGCTCTTCTTCAAGTCTGTACAAGCTGAAAAAGCTTTCTCTCTCTCACTAAAGTTGGTCCAGTGACCACCTCATCTAATGTGTCTCTCTAATGGGACAGTTGTGTTGAGCCTTTGTTGTCACTTTATATCATGAGTGAATGTAGCTCTCATGAAAGCCATGCATAGTGTAGATGGCACTATTAACCTTTCCTCTTATATAGCTGTGCTAGTACACCTCAGTGCTGAACTGCAATATACTTGCTTTGGCAGTTCTGGTCTTTCTGCTCCAGAGAGAAAATCAGTTTCATTCTGTAGTGGTTTTGATGTAATAAATGACTGGTAAGGTAATGAAACTATTCCACTTTTCACTTTTACAACTAGATGTAACCTAAATCATAAAGTTTAATATCCAGAATCAAGTTCTGACATAAACCCTTCCAAATGTCATGGAAGTTCAGATCATAGAATCATAGGTTTGGAAGAGATGTCGAGAGGTCATCAAGTCCAATCCTCTGCTAAAATCAAGACCAATCTCAACTATATCATCCCAGACAGAGCTTTGTCAAGCTAGGACTTAAACTTCTAGGAATGGAGATTCTACCTCCTCCTTAGGTAACCAATTCCAGTGCTTCACCACCCTCATATTGGAAAAGATTTTGCTAATATCCAACCTAGACCTCCCCCACTGAAACTTGAGACTGTTGTTCCTTGTTCTGATATCTGTTGCCATTGAGAACATCCTCTCTCCATCCTCTTTGGAACCCCCCTTCAATGAGTTAAAGGCTGTTATAAAATCCCTTCTCCCTCTTCTCTTTTGTTGACTAAAAATCCCAAATCCCTCGGCCTCTCTTCGTAAATCATGTGCTCTAGCTCCCTAATCATTTTTGTTGCCCTCCGCTTAACTTTCTCCAATGTTTCTGCATCCTTTCTTTAATGGGAGCTCCAGAATTGGACACAATACTCCGGAAGTGGCCTCACCAGTGCCAAACAAAGGGGAATAATCACTTCCCTAGATCTGCTGGCAGTGCACCTCGATATGCGGTTAGTCTTCTGGGCTAACGAGCACTGTTGACTCATATCCAGCTTTTCAATCCCCACGTGCTTTTCTGCCAAACTATTGCTTAGCCAGTTGGTTCCCAGCCTGTAGCAGTGCATGGAATTCTTGTGTTCCAAGTGCAGGACTCTGCACTTGTCCTTGTTGAACCTCATCAGATTTCTTTTGGACCAATCCTCCAATTTATGTCAGTCGGGACTTAATCCCTACCCTCCAATGTATCTACCTGTTCCTTTAGCTGAGTGCCATCCACAAACTTGTTGAGGGTGCACTCTGTCCCCTTATCCAGGTCATTAATAAAGATGTTGAACAACACTGGCCCCAGAACCAACTCTTGGGTACTCTGTTTAATACGGACCGCCAACCAGACTTCGAACTGTTGATCACTACCTTTTGAGCTTGATGATCTATCCAGCTTTCCATTCACCTTATCCCTTGTTCCAGTTTGAGCTCCTAATAACCTAAATTAGGGTTAGGCCAGTTTTGAAGGTAGGAGTGGAGGAGGGCGCATTATTGTATTAAAGAATGCATCATCTGGTAGCTTTTGCATTGTCTTGATGTGTGTTCTATATCAGCATCTAGATTAGTAGAGTTATATTGTTGGAATATTTTTGGTGAAAGGAGGGACTGGGGAATAATGGGCTCATCTCTATAAACATGATCCATACCATAGTACACTGGAGTTTAATTTAAATGTTAATAATTTCATTGTATTATTTTAGTACAACCTCCAGATATGGTCTGAGACAAAATAAGGACTATTGACTCATTAACACTTTTGGCAGCATTATTGTGACAGTAATCACATTTTCATTCTATTTTCATACCCAGAGCTTCAAAGTAACTTGAAAAATGTTCATTAATGATTCAGACATTAACATGTAAGTTGAAAAGCTATCTAAGCAGTGTCATATACAATTTCAGTAATGCTATCAAGCATGGAGGAAGTTTAGCTTTAACTACAAAATAAAAACAATGGAATTCCAGCTAAGATTAATGTAAGTGTTCCTTTGAAAGAAAATGAGTTTCTTTAAATGGAAAATAATCCCATGCTAATTTATTAGTAAAACAATTATTGTTCTTTATTAAATAATATCCTCAAGGAGAATTGTTTAATGTTCTTTAAAAAGATGCCCTTTTTCCCCTCAAAGGGGATCTCCAGGCATACGCAGAGAAATTTTCACTATATTTTTGTGTAATTTGTGCATTTAAATGATTTTGTCTCCAGTTGCCCTTAAAATATTTACTGATTGTCGGGAGCTAAAGCTAAAATCCTTTATTTCAATAGGTTTAGAATTAGAGCTGGTCAAATTATTCATTAGAAAAAAAAAATCATAGATTCCAAGGTCAAAAGAAACCATCTTGATCATTAGTCTGAACTCCAGTAGAAAACAGGCCATAGGATTCCTTCAAAATAACAGCTAGAACATAATGTTTTAGAAAAACATCTAACCTTGATTTTAAAAATCTTTTCAACCGTTGGTATAGTGTTCTAATGGTCAGTTATTGTGTCTGTTTGGAAAAAAATGCCTTATTCCCAATCTGAATGTGCCTACATTCAACTAAGATCCTTGGGCAGAGTCTCTTTTTAATTATTGGGTGTACAGAATGTAGCATAATGTAATCCCAATCCCAACTGGGGTTCTCACATGCTAATATTCTATAAATATTAAATGAATAGGGGCAAACACTGTGGGGTCGATAGGTGGGTGTAAGTGTGTTTGTGTGTCAGTTACAGTTAGTCCATACAACATATATCTAACACACAACCAAAAAGCAAGGAAATAGAAAATAAAGCAACCTACAGTACAGGCCCTTTCATCTATAGATGTGCGCACACACATTGCCATTAGCACAAACAGAATCAAAGAGAATCTGTGAAATTGCCATGTGAAACTACCCACACTCAGATCTGGATAATAATATTAAAACTATTTCAGGTCTGCCCCAAATAGGTTTTCATACTGGTCATTATTTCTTTCACTTTTTAATATTGCTTGTGGCTAGTGATTAATGCAGGGTTTTTTTAAAGGGGTTGATTGAAAATTCTTTTCTGTGATTATTCTCATGCTAAGCCTATTGAAGTCAATAGAAAGTGTTCCCCTGACGGTATGTAGTGCATGGCTGATAACCTGTGCCAGATGGTAGTATTTCTGCTTCCTGATATGAGTGACACTTTAAAACATTTTTAAAAAAGAGTAGTGAATAATGTTTTTCAGGTGTGAAGAGCTGGAAATATGGTTATTCATGCAAAGATCTGTGAAGCTCCATGAGTTTGCATGAATGCCTGGTAGTTGGATGAAATGAACACTCAGAAATAATAATTTTCGAGCCTGACTGTCCTCTCTCTTATTTTAGCCTGTCATGGGCTTTCATGAAGTTACTGATTTCTTAAGGCATAAATGATCCTATTTCATCTGTGCTCACAAGACTACACCAGCATCCGTTTGTTTATTTAATGCAAGTCATAGTGTTAACTTTGATACATGTAACCCAACATGAATTGCATCCTACATTTAGGGCCTGATTCAACTCCGATTGAAATCAATGATGGTTTTTTCCCATTGACTTTGGTGGGTGCAGACTGAGCACGTGGCTGTCACATGATCAGCAGGGCACGTGACAAAGCCTACCTCTTCACTAGTTCATTTAAAGATGTTTATCCAGGAAGGGGCCCTAGTTTCAAAAATCCATTTTATTAGTTCGAGCTAGGTAGGCAAATGAGGGCAACTGCAGTTGCAAATGAAGCCTGGGATTTAAATATCCCGGGCTTCATTTGCATGTTCCCGGGCATCACCATTTTTAAATCCCCCTTAGTCCGAACTCTGTGCCCGTGGCTACACGCGGCACGGAGTAGGTAGTTCGAATTAGGATCTCTAATTAGGACTAAAGGGGATTTAAAAATGGCGGCGCCCGTGAACATGCAAATGAAGCCCAGGATATTTAAATCCCAGGCTTCATTTGCAACTCCGGTTGCCCTCATTTGCCTACCTAGCTCGAACTAACGAGCTAGTGTAGACATATCCTTAGTGAATGGCAGCCCTCAGAAGGATCAGTGGTTTGGTTCAATTCAGAATGGAAAAGCCAAAGGTCTAACACATTACACTTCTGTCCTGTGCTTGCTGGCAAAAGGACCAGAATGACACAACACTTTAAACCAAAAAACAAAGTGGGTGCAGCAAAACACTTGCTAGATTCTGCTGCAGTAGAATAAGGGAGTAGGATGGTACATACACACATACAGCCCCATTCCAAAATCTTCCTATTGTAGCAGGCACAACATTGTTGTGGTTAGCTGGTGGCTAAGAACAGGAGAAAACTTTAGGACAGTCCTATTTTATTTCAGCCAGTTTGCCAATTTTCATGTTCATTTATTCATTATTCCAGTTAACCCAAATACTCATCAGCAGCACATTAGTCTCCTGAAAATAGAAATAATGCTGAAGTGTTCAGGCAGATGGTGTAGTCTGTCAGGGAAGTGGAGTAATGGAGGAGGATGCATAACTTGTTTATTGTCCTGAACCTTCTTTACTCAGCATCAGATTGTGGCTAATCATGACCATGTAAACAAGGGCTAAAAAGGAAGATATAGAGAAACCCCATCCACCAGTCCTAGGGCCCAATTGCCAGTTGCAGCCAGAAGCAGATTAAGCTTCTGTAGGATACTGGGCCAGGGTAATTGGGGGCACTCCCCACCATCCCTTCTGCCTGCAGTCCCCGACCATTTTCCTGCTGAGGTAATGGGGTGAGCTGCAGGGGGCCTGCCCCACCCCATCCCCAATGCTCCTGCTGGAGAGCATCTCCCATTCTCCAGCAGAAGCATAAGGCAGGCAGAGTGGGCAACCCCTTGTGTTTTGACCCTACTCAATGACAAAAGCACTGAGCAGGGCAGAGCATGGAGGTACTCATTTTTCCGGGGGCCCACAATTGACTTGGGCCCTTGGGCACTGACCTTTTTGGCCCAGTGGATAATCTGCCACTGGTTGCAGCGGAAATATGTATAGCATGAATCTAATGGCAAGGTGCAGCCAGCCCTTTGCATCTTCCTGTACTCTGGATTTGGGTCCTGGTGTAAGTTAGAGCAGTGTTAGGGCTGCTGTAACTTTCATTCATCTGCCAATGGCTGCAAAGGCTTTTTTGACAGATCAGAATAGCCAGAATGCAGCAGTTCATGCTACTCACTGAAGGATTTTCTTCCTTCAGTACAATCCCTCTGCCAAGCTGTCTTGGGGTTTGGATGCTCCAAGCTGCTCCCAAGTGGACGAGTGTGAAAATGGTGACATTTAACTGTGTGGACTTGTCAGTGACATAAGGAGGTGAGATTGGCAGGACTACACTCTGAATTCCCAGACTAAATATGCTGTTGTAAAAAGAAATCTTGAAATAATGCAGTGACTTTACAAAGTGCTTTTTCAAACTAAATCTCTTTCCCAGTACTATTCCAAGTGAAGCTTGTGCTGCCATTTTAATCATCAGCTTCAATGTCAGAGGGTGTTCAATACTGGGAAGGGGAACAAGAGTGAGAAATGAATCGCTGTCAGATCATCCTGATTAGTTTAGTTATACTGATTTCTATATGTCGGATACCTGCAGCTTTCATGAGTTTCAAGGTTAGAAGTGGGCCATTAAATATCCTATAAAAGCTCCCAGACTCAGCTGTGCCACAACAACTCTTTTTCTACATATAAAAGCCGGGGTTGGTGTTAGAGTGTAACAAGGGGAGCAATTGCCTCATGCCCCACACTAAAGGGAGCACTGTGATGCTTAGTTGCTCAGATTTCAGCTTCTGCTTCATGACCCTGGGCTGCACTCCTGCATGGTGGAAATTTGGCTTTCTGTCCTGGGCCCTAACAAGTCTAATGCCACCCACAGGCCCATGACACGTGTGTATGTGTGTGTGGGGAGGGTGTTAAATGGGGAATTGCCCTGGGGCTTGGTGATTTTAAAGGACCTGGGACTGCAGTCTTAAGCTTCCAGCCCTTTAGAATCACCACTGGAGCGAGGGGTGGCCCAGCGGGGAGTAGGGAGAGAGGCACTGAGACATCCAGCAGTGCCGAGGGCTGGATGCCTCAGTTCCAGCCTTTGCATCCAAGGCCCTGCCCCTTCCAGGAGCATGGAGTTGTTCCCCATTGTCTAGGGGCCCAGCGATCCTGTCAGCTCCCCTAGCCATCCATGCTTAACAGTCTCCATGAAACCTCTAAGCCCCCCAAGATCCCTGGATGAGAACCACCAATCTAATCTCCTGTTCAAGAAATTGAACCAAAACAATTTCTAAAACATCTCTTAGAAAAAAGCATCCAATGTTGATGTAAAAATTGTTAGTGATGGAGAATCTACCCGAACTCTGGGTAAAATGCTCCAGTGATAATTACTTTCACAGTTCAAACTTCAGACCTAATTTGCAGTCTGAATGTGTGTAGCTTCAGCTTCAAACCATTGAGTTGTGTTATACTGGGCTCTTCAGTATAGCACAGAGAGGTATTCATGTTTGTTCCCTATGTGGACTCATTGTAATCGTCATCCCTAAATTTTCTGTTTCCTTAGCTAAATAAATTGAGCTCCTACAATGTATTGCAATGAAACAGGGGTTCTAATTCTGGAGTCATTTTCTGAGCTCTTCTCAAAGCCTTCTCCAGTTTAGCAGCATTCCTCTTGAATAGTGAACACAAGAATGGGCACAGTCTTCTAGAAATGATCTGAACATTGCAAAACAAGCTCTCCACTACTATTCAAGAGTCCCCTGTTCTATGCATCGCAAGATTACATTAGGTCTTTTGGCCACAGAATCACAGCAGGAGCTCTTGGTTATTTGATTATCCACAAGTACCCCCATCAGAGTCACTGTTTCCCAGAATAAAGTCCTCCATAAGGGTGGGCTACATTCTTTGTTCCTAAATATATAAATTGATATTTAGTCATATGAAAACAAATATTGTCTGTTTGCACCCAGTTTCCTAATAGATCCAGATTGCTCTGAATCACTGACCTGACCTCTTTGTTGTTTACTACTTCCCCCATTTTTGTGTCTTCTGCAAACTTCAGCAGTGATGGTTTTGTGTTTTCTTCCAGGACTATTGATAAAAATATTAAATCATTTAGGGCCAAGAACCAGTCTGTCCAGACCCCACTGGAAACACACCTGCTTAATAATTCCCTGTTTACAGCTTTGAATTCATGCAGCTTTGCTTTGGAATTCAATCACTTTTGGAAATTGGCTTTAAGGTACAATTATGTGACATATTGTTAACCTTGTCTAGCAAAAAGCATTTGCAACATGACAGGTTTCTAGCTTTGTAGTTCTCAACACAATCTGGTGTAATGTTATGTCATTAATAGCTGATCTTCTAGTTTGATGACATAATGGTCTTACAATGAGAAAACGCACAAATTGGTCAAGACATTCCATTTCTCTGATCTTTTTTCCTATGAGATTGCAGTTATTTGTGGGGGTCTGGTTTTAAAGTCTTTCTTTTTCTGCCTACTTAAAATTATTATTTATAGCAAATAAAAATGTGTGCAATCCATGCCATTTATTACAGAAAATGGATGCAGTTTTATAACTCTATATTTAAGGATGTTTAATTATATGATTTCAGTTACTATAGAGAGCTATTTTGTCTTCATAACTTAACTTCCATTAAAACCTTAATGTCGAAGTGTACATTAAAAATATTTAGAGAAACCAAGCTGGGGAAAGGGAGGAGAAAAGTGTTAACAGCAAATCCAACCTCGAAATACCGAAGAGTTTATAAGTCAAACCTGGTGTCATACTAGAAATAAAGATGGTGCTGTCCACTCAGTCATTCACTGTATATTCTGGAATAGGCAGTGTTAATGTCAATAGGGTGCTAAAAAGCATCTCATAAAATGTTCTAAAGACATATAAATCAAAGACCTTGGAAAGTATGTGGTGTTTTTATGGGAAATTTTAATTTTCTATTTGTGCATTATAGAAATGGACTTCAAAATTCATTTTTGTCTTGTTCTTTTGGGCTAGATAAGTTGGTGATTTCTTCACAACTTTGGCCCAGCACCTGACTCTCTGTACCAGCAATTCTCAAGCTGTGGTCTGTGCAGTATTGATAGCTAACAGAACAGTTGGTGTTGGTCTGTAGATAGCTGGGTGGTCACATGGTATTATCTTATCGTCCCCTGCTAATTTGAATAGAATAAACAGATTCCACCATATTGTTCTTCTATGTAAGTAATTGCTGTTGGTCCGATAGGAATGTTATATGGCTGCAAATTAAAAGGGAGGTTGTCTGAGTGATCACAACTGGGAAGAGTGGAAATCCATGAGAGAGAATGTATTAAAATCCTGTGCATACTGTGAAAAAAATTTGAAAATTCCTGGAATATGTGGTATAGTGGGGACCTCTGTTGAACCTAAGATTCTTTTTTAGCACATGACTCGAAGCCTACAGTTTATATTTGTGTGTCTTGAAAAGATACCCTAAAGTAAACCCAGATTCCATTCTTTATTTCATGTGAAAGCAGCTGCACTGGGACTAGCTAAATCTTCCTCTGAAAGTATACTTGCAAATCCTTCTAAGCAACACCTTCAAAGATACCCCACTGGGCAATATAAGAGAAACTTTAGGCATCACAGTCTGTGGTTCCTGGGAGCCTCATCCAATAACTAGGGCATAAGTTTCCTAACTGTAGTGCTCATATTTCTAGGTTCAGGGGAAGAGAAATCTATGTAGGAGCTGGCAGATTCTTTTATCTATATATAGTTCACTATAGTTTCTCTGGGAGTCTGTCTATTGTGCTATTCCTGTTCTCTGTGTGTAGCAAATTTCTCCACGTGTCAGAAAATCTTCTACTTCTGTTTTGAAGCTGACTTTTATAAAGGAATGGATTTTTTTCCATTTCCCTCACTTATGGATTTTAGAGAAGATTGCACATTTTCACCCTCTACTCCACTGTCTTGCTTCTCTGAGTTGCTCCCAAATCTTTTGATTCCACATGTCCTCCCTCTCCCCAAAGCAGCCCCTCTGAGAATGAGTTGCATACATTCATGCTCTGTGACATTCCCAGAATTATCTGCTTCGGGATACAGTTCTCAGAATGTCAAAACTTAACTGCAACTGCTTCAGACTTCCTGGAGGTTCCATGTAAGTAAAAGATATTTTGATTGTTGCTCATGTCAGCAGAATGCCAGTCCCTGACTTGCCTATATTTAATCTATTTTATCTTTATAACTCTAATTGCAAACCATTTTCCAGTGGAAAAACAACCTCTACTGAAAATGAAAAAGAAGAGAAGGAACCAAACAAAAATATATGAGAAGTCAGTTAAGGCTTTCAAGGGAATGGAAGGAGCTAAAAAAAAAAATCAGAACAAGTGAATGCTAGTCAAAGAGTTAATGGGCCATAAGAAGCATTTGTACAAATGTTTTATACAGAAAGATATACTATATAGCTATAGTGTTTCTAATACATCCATCACTGTAAAACTGAGGCAAGAAGCCAACTAAAAAACAAAACAGATCATTAATAAATGAAGAAAGTGAATAAATGAATTAACAGTGGCTTGCAATTAGCTAACTAACAAATTGAACTTTAATCTTGAAAAATAGGGGGAAAAAAGAGAAAAGGTTTTCATTTCTTCATAATTGCCCCTATCAAAATAAGTGTGATTAAAAACTAGGAAAAGAAATATTGGAACAATTGAATTTAGATATATATTAACTCACACCTACATATAAAGGTATATGCTGATTATTATTGTTACATAACAATCCGCATATATTAAATATAGGAATCCTTATAAATTTGGCCAGTAAATATATTGAACTATTGAGAATGATTTCTGTAAAGTGAGACATGATGTCATTGACCAGTGGATGTCACCTGGATCGCGCTGATTGATTGATTGGTCCATCAGCCTTTGTATAGATTGTGCTGATCACAACACATCTTCCATTTTTCTTGCATCCTGGCCTTCCCTCTCCATGTGTGGCCATGCCTTTTCACAATAAAATCTTCCCAATCTCTTTTGGAGGTTGGTGGAGTGGTCATTTCTGTTCCTATGGTTACCACTCAGTGACAGTGGCAGTCCATTGATTGTCAGTTAGTTTTGCTATATGCCTGGTCCATCACATTTTATTATACCTGCTCTCAGTGACATCCTGCACTCCATTCTGCTGTCTGATCACTTTACTGGGGACTCTGCCGTGGATTGAAATTCTCAGAATTCTCCTTCCCATCACCCTCTCCATGACAACAGTTGCTGCTACTCTGTCTTCCTCAATGCCCATGTTTTGCTGCCATTCACCATTGCTGGTAATACTGATGAGTTGAAGCGACTGGTGTCTATTGCTTTGTTGATTTTTTCCTTGAAGGACATCCTTGATAGAATTGAATGTACACCCACCTTTTCTTTTTCTTTGCAAGAGTTCATCTTCCTGATTGTGGTGCATGTTAATTTCTTGGCCCAAATAGATGTACTGCTCCATTACTATTTGTTCTCCCTTGATTGTTGTTTGGACTGATATAAAACAGCTGAATGAACACACATGAAAAAACTGGAATAATTTAGAAGAACCTGTAACCCCAGGAAACAAGCAGCACAAATAAAATTAAGTGCTGATTTATAATCCAAGGTTCCAGTAGGTATAAATGAGTGATGGCAATTTTTTTCCTACCAGAAACTTCTACCATCTTGGCTATGCAACCAAACGGGAAAGGTAACTGGAAAGCCAACCACCACATTGTGGAATGATATTCAAGGAATCAGTTGTTGTTCAGTCAGTTAGAAGTAGGCTGGACAAAACACTGGGAAATTTGTTGTATAGCCCAGATCAAGGATTAGGGTTGCCATATTCCAAGGTATTTAGGTACCTAACTCCCAAGGGGAGCTAGGTGCTTCATACACTTAAGGATCTGGACCCAGGTGACCTAAATATGCCTGCTTTATCTCTATCTTTTATAATTCTACTAAAAGTAACTCTGTATATAATTCAAGCAATATAGAAATGTCTCTAATCTGTATTCCTTCATCTTGTCCTGAATGAAGCACAGATATAATCTCAGAAGTAACTACATTTGTTGCCCAGTTTCCCAGATGTAGTTCTATTTTTTGGACCTCCCGTTAGCTTTTCCCAATGCCATTTGTTCAAACATGACATCTGTCTGCTATCTCCAAAGTCCAGCTTTCACATTTATAGAGAGTTTAGCATTCGGGAGTAAGCCAATGCACATATCATTCTGATTTTGTGCTTATCAAGACAGTCTATCCTTTTCCCATGAATGTAGAAGAGACCACTGCTGATGTCTGTCACATGTTGAAACAATCCACTCCTGAAATCTAGTTAAAGGTATTTTTCTCTGCTCATTTTCTGCTTTTCTAACAGATACAGCTTAAATTTTCTATTTAGCTGTTATCATTTTGAATAATAATGCTACATTTAATATTCAGTGTACAGCGGAGTTCATACTGCAGTACTGCAGCCAGTTATTGATAGTGATTCGACAGCACAGCAATGTTGTTTCCTCAGATTCAGCTGTGAGTTTATACACATTGTGATTCTATCGTTCTATCTTATTGTTCTATTTTAGCTAATGCCTGTATTAAAGCTTTACTATTCTTCACCCTTTCCTCATCGTATTCCATTATGACACATAGTTTTGCTGTGAAGTCTCTTTGAAAAAACCTAGGTGGTTATGCATCCATAGGGAATTTCCTCCAAGAAATTCTGAAGTTACAATGAAAAAATGTGTATGAAGTTGCCCCATTGAGGTTATAAAACAGGGAAGAAGGTTGGCCAAACCAGTCATTCTTGCTTGAAAGTTACACATGGACTCCGGCTCTACTATAATCAAATTACAAAAATGTTTTGATTGTTGTTGCCATAAAGATCTTAAGATTTATCATTTATGTCATAATCATTCATTCCCCGAGGTGCAGGTTAAACATTGTAAACAGTAGCTAAAAGCCAATATTAGCATTGACATGAATTTAGAAGATTGATTTTATTTCTTTTTAGATCAGTTTGCAGTATGTTTGTTTTCAGGGTAGTTAACCTGGCAAGATGTAAGTATTTCTTTTTGCCGTGTTGCTGAGATAAAAAGAATGTGGGAAGCTCACTGAGGAGCTGTTCATTTTGACCTCTCTAAATTGTTCCTACCCCCTCCCCTCCAAATTCCTTTCTGATCTACAATCTTCTCCTTTTTACTACCTAGTTCTCCTCTGATGACTCTGAGTACAGTCATAGTAGATCAGACTAATGGTCCATCAAGTCCATTATCTGTCCCCTGACAGTGATCTAGATCCAGGACCTTGTGAACTATGTGACTGTGTGTGTCTGTGTCTGTGTGTGTGTGTGTGTGTGTGAGAGAGAGAGAGAGAGAGAGAGAGAGAGAGAGACCGACCAGAGCACTTGCCAGAAAATCCACTTTTGTTACAAAAGTTCACTAAAAAAAAGCTAAGCTTTCAACTAGAGTTTTTTGGCCATTATGATTGAACGGAAAATCTTTCAAATATAAACTTACAGAGGAATGATTGTGGTTGTCTTGGCCTGAGTCTGCAAGCAGCCTGAATTAATTATTTTTAAAGAAAGTTTCCTATCAAATTTGTGGGATTTAACTCTGTAATCTAGTGATGACAATTTAAATGTCACCATAATATCTATTTCCATAGTCATATTAACAGCGACCTCCAGCTAATATGCTTATCGAAGGTACCTAATTTGCCTGCAATACTTTTCAATATGCCATATCTTCTGTGTCCCTCCCTGTAACCATAACTTCTTCCATATCCATTGCTGCTACTACAGTACCTTACTACCAGTTAAGTGGGTCAATCAAAAAACCAGTGTCACCATCATTCAGCAAATAGGTTAAGAAGAGAACGTTGCATTACACCCTATCCTCCTAGGGTACGTCTAGACTACAAGCCTCTTTCAAAAGAGATTGTCTAGACAGCCACAAGGGTTTCGAAAAAGTGATCCGTTTTTTCGAAAGAGAGCACCCAGGCAATAGGGACACTCTCTTTCGAAAAAGCCCTGTTTGCGTTCAAGAATGCCTTTTTTTGAAAGAGCTCTTTCAAAATGCCCTGATTACATACCCCATTTTCCTCACATACACTCTTCTTGCTGAGTCCCATCACCCCCACCCTGCTCCTGCATCTTCCCTCCAAACCCCGCATCCCCAGCTCACTCCTATGCCTTCCCTCCTGGCCAGACACCCCACCCATCCTTTACCCTCCCTCCTAGACTCCCTGCCCCCATCCCATTCCTGCACCCTACCTATCACCCAGACCTTGCACCCTCACCCCCTCCTGCACCCAAATTCCTGGCCAGATCACCACTCCCAGTCCACTACAGCACCCTACTCCCTTACCCCCTCCTATACCCCACCTCCTGCCCAGAACCTACACCCCATCCCTATCCCCTGGAAGCCCCCTCTGGAACACTGAACCCCTCATTTTGGCCCCATCTCAGAGCCTAAGGGGCCCACAAAATATATTAACTCCAGGACCCCAGAAGAGTTAATCTGGCCGGTGGGAAGCCCTGAACCTCAGTCTTCCCTACCCCCCCTTCCCAGTGGGGCTGGAGAGCCAGGGAAGTGATGTGTCTCATTTGGGGTTTTTTGTTCTGTTTTTCACTTTTGTTTGCCCTCTCCCCAATTGATTTTTTCTGAGGGTCAGTGGTCTCTAATCCAAAAAAGTTTCCCGACCCCTGCCATAAATAAAGACAATATTGAAACCTTTTGTGTTGGACATACATTAATATTTCACTTTATTTAAAAATGGTAAACTAATATGCTAAATTTAAAGTGCTTAATCTGTTGAATGATTTTGCTTATGATTAATAATATTTCTTACTGGTTATATACACCTTCCTTATGTTATAGCTGTGTATTTACATTTTTATGCTCCGGTAGCCTAATATGAATAATTTAGTATAAGTGAAGGCATTTTGCCATCATAGGTGGTTGGGCGATTGTCCATGGAAAGATTTGTGTTGAGCGGGGTGGACCCCGAGCCAAAAAGTTTGAGAACTAACCACTGCTGTAAAGCTTCAGAGGGGTAGCCGAGTTAGTCTGTAACAGGAAAAACTTAAACAACCGTAGGGAATAATTCTGGACACTCTGGATGCAGGTGAAAACAAGCAGAGGATTTATTGCACACAGCTGGTAAAGTATCCCGCAGGGGTTAACCTGGTGAACACTAGTTAATCAAAGCATTACAGTAGATTATATAGGCAGCAGATGGGCGGAGTGGAAGTGATTTGATAGGGTCTGGTGGCAAGACGTAATGAGCACATAAGCCAATAAACTATGAAGGTTACACAGCATCTCCGCCCATTACCAATTAAACATCTTATCAATAATACAGGTAGTTATTCCTAACAAGCTAAATAAGCCAACATAAACAAGACAAACATTTTAATAGCAACTTTGTCTGTTGAAATTATGATGCATCTACTGTGAGATGATACCACCTCGCGTTGGCATAGTCCTTAGGTCTCAGACTTATCTAGGATTAAAGGAGACAATGAGAACGACTTCCGTAAAGTTTGTTTTGGTACCAACCAGGGTCTTATCAGAGTGATGCCCTCTTGGAACGTGGTTGCCAGGGCAACCATGGTTATGTTAGCTGCTTGTTCTGTGTGTTTCCAGGCTTTGCCTCAAATTTAGGATTTTAATAGGGATTCTTAGCAGAATACCATGGACTGCCTCAGTTTACCCCTACAACAACAACAAATAGCACTTTAAAGACTAACAAAACATGTAGATGGTATCATGAGCTTTCATAGGCCCACTTCTTCAGATGACCGGACGTTCTAGGACATTCTAGCAGAAGCGTGTTGTCTGGGAGCCTGGAGGAAAAGGCTCATCATGGAAGCAGCCAGCAGTGCTGGATAAATATTTTCCACCAGCCATGGGAAATGAGCTCAGTAAGTGGGTTATAATGCACATGTCTGTGTGGAGAGTTTATACAGAGGAAAATGCAATAGATGGCACTCAGGAATATGTTGCATGGTTCTTGGTGCGTGCAGGACCAATGAATTGAAAATGTTTTCCTCAAGCAGTTTTGTACACCAGCTCTTTAGCATGGACACTTGCCAGGGTCTTTGTTGAAGTTATTCAACCCAGGAACTTTTCTTACTATTTTAAACAGGACTGATGCAAGCTGGCTCTGCAACAGAGCATCCATATGCATGGGCTTAACAAAAAAAGGAAAGGTCTAAATGCTACCTTTTAAGGGTAACAGGACCACCTGAGCTACCAGCCATCCTATTCAGAAATCTTGCCTCCCAGAGATTCTTTCACTCCCCTCTACCTTTTGTCTTCCTAACATCACCTCTGCTGTCATACCTGTGGGTCGAGCACAATTCTCAGAGCTCTTTGCTTTCAAATATTTAATGCACATTTTATTTAACTTATCTCTCTCTTGCACGCTATCTCTGTGTGCATGTTTAAAGCACATACACTCAGAATAAACCACAAACGAGTTCTGCAGTTTATTGCAGGCTCGTGCCAGTAAAACATTTTTTTATACCTGACCATCACCATAAACTGTGTGATGCATATCATACATTAAAGAAAAATATTTATTGCAGAGTTTTAAAAAGTTTTACATTGATTATTTTTATGGCCCTTTATCTGTAAAACCAGATGTCTTGGCGATCATAAGGCCCACCATAGATGACTTGGGGAATGAGACATAAAACAAATGCAAGACAGCTATAAAAATGAGCTAAAATGGCTTTTGTACAGTTAAAAAAATCAGGATTTAAAAGAACATTTGTAATCCTAGGAGGGATGACAAAATGGCAAGTGCTGTGCACTTTTTAGAGGGGTGACACTCTTAAGAAGCTCCTATATGCAGCCATGCACTTCTGTGTGAAATCAAGCTTTGAAGTGGTTCATGTTCTTCCAATATAGGGCTGGATTGTGCAAAGGGCAAATGGTCCTGAGCAAGGTGTGGTGAGGAGCAGAACTTCTGCCAGGAGGAGCATTGTTAGGGATAGTTCAAAATTCTACTCAGAGCTCCAGGTGATGCAACCCAGTACTGGCTGGCCATTGCAGATAGTGGGCCCTGGACCTTTAACAAGGTCAAGCATTTTACAATTTCCCAAATATAGGGAGTGCCTATTAAATGGAGGAAATGTATGGATGGCAGGACAGAGTTTCTTATGCCCTCCTTCCACTGTATGTCCACTCAATGGCAATGCACAGCCTGGCCCACAACGTAGGGCTGAAGCAGTCCTTCATCCTCCTGCCGATGGCATGGCATATCTTTCCTCTGAGGATGTTTTGGGTCCTGAATGGCTTGGCAGTGTCCTCTTTCTTAAAGAAACAAATGGAGATTGTCAATAAGTGGAGGAGAGAGAAGATAGATAGTTGCTTGTTAGTGATTTGGGAGCTAGGTAGTGTGGCTAAATGGATTAATGTTTTGCCTTCACTTGCTGACATTTAATTTCTAGAGCTTGGTTTTGTATTCAGCCCAAACGTGAAGTGACTGAATCTCTCTGATTTGATAGTTGTGAAGTTGATATAGAGATAAAGTTCGGGAACCTGATTCCAAGTACTATCTGGAGCTTAATTTTTTTTAAGGAGGAATTTTCTCTGCAGTCTTGCAGATTGAAATAATCTTAGTTTTCCAGATTTCAGAGGGGTAGTGGCACCTTGGAGACTAACCAAAATGTATAGAATCAGGAGCTTTCATGGCTAAAATCCACTTATTTTTCTTAGTTTTCAAGAGATTCAGTAATTATCATCTTACTTGTATGCCATGTTGTGCCCCTTCCCTTTTTCTCTGCTTTTTCTGGACAGGGCATCTATGGAGGCGGTGTGTATGGTCTGCTATTCTGCTGTTGGCTTTCCCTGCCCAAATAGTACTCAGTCTTTCCTTTTGGCATTGCTGCTAGTCATTAAACAAGGAGTGGAATCTAAAGGAAGCTGCTGTGTGCCAGGTAGAAATAAAAGGTAGAGAAGAGAGTTGGCTCTTTGCAAGGTGCTTCTCCTGATCAGAGAGAGGAAAGATTGGAAGTGTGTTAGAAGATTGTCTTGCCTATTGCCTAGGAAGACTAAGTGACAAACCCAAAGGCCCTGCTCAGCAGCACCATTCTTATCCATCAGCCAATACACTTCTAGGAAGAGCAAGGAGGTGTCAAGTCTTTCCAACCTTCAGATGTTCAATTGCACCAAAGAGATAAAATGGTTTCCTCTGAGAATGAAGAGAACCAGACGGTTCCCATATTGCAAGTATTTATCTCCTGAAACTCTGAAAATATGTGAGGGCATGAATTAGAGAACTCCTGTGGGTTGCGAGCTCAATTTAAAACCAAACTAGTGAACAGGATGAGGTCCCATACTTCTGCAATGTTAGTTATAATCTGAGGGAACTCAGAATGGTTTCGTCCAGAAGATTTGAGCAAAGAAAAGGCAAAATGTTCTAAGTAGAGTACATGTTGTCAGTAACCTGAGCTCATGGCCACTCAAACTGCAGTTAGTACTTGAGAAAATTGCCTGTTTAATATGTTTAGGAACCAAAGTCCCTTTTTCAGTCAAAGATACACAGTGTGGCCTCTTTCCTGAAGAGATTGCTCTGGAGAATTCAAATGGATGGTCCAGTAATTGGGGCACGAGCCCAAGTCTTGGGAGCCTAGATACAATTCTCTGCTTTGCCACAAGTTTTCTGTGTGACCTTGGAAAAGTCACTCAGGGTATGTGTACACTGTGGACTAAAGTCAAGTTAAGATGTGCAACTTCAGCTGCGTTCATTGCACAGCTGAAGTTGAAGTGCCTTAACTTGCCTTTTGGCATTGTCTACACAGCAGGAAGTCAAAGGAGGAACACTCTTCCTTTGACTTCCCTTACTCCTTGTGAAATGAGGGTTACAGAAGTTGGAATAACAAGCCCATCATTTTGAAATTATTTCGAAACAATGGGCTCGCGGTATAGATGAACACGCTGTTATTTCAAAATAACATGAGTTAATTTGAAATAAGCATGCAGTGTAGACATAGCATCAGTATCTCTGTCTCTCAATCCCCTGTCGGTAAAGTAAGGGTAAAAGAGCTTCCATATATCAGGGTGTTGTGAGGATGAATACATTAAATATTGTGAGACCTTCAGATACTATGGTGATGAGGGCCATATAAGTACTTTAGAAGGATAGAGTGGAGAACTTAGTTCATTTTGATGATGCTCCCACAAAGGATAAGACAAAAGACTATACGTGGGGAAGCACAAAGAAATAATAAAAAGTTGGTCAGCATGATAAACCCAGTCTCTGCACCTCAGTGGTCTATCTGCCAAGTGTTGTGTAAATACAGTAATTCCTCACTTAACACGTGCCCGCTTAACACGTTTTCGCGATAGCACGATTTTTTTTTAGGGAACATTTTTCGAACAACATGACCGTCCCCACAATAACACGATTTCCCTGACCGGCTGGCCGGTTGCTGGCAGCTGTGCGGGGCTTCCCCTGCCTCCTTTCAAAGCAGCAGAGGTTCGCAGCTGGGCTTCCTCTGCCTCCTTGCGTCCAGCGAGGAGGGGTCGCTGGGGAACAGTGCGGCCAGCTGCGAACCTCCGCCGCTTTGCAAGAAGGCAGGGGAAGCCCCGCGCAGCTGCCGGTGACCGGCCAGCTGGGGAAACCCAGCCACCAGCTGCAAGCCCCCTCCTCTGTCCTCCCCTTTCCTTCCCCAGAGCCAAACACCTCCCCTCCCTGTTGTAACCCAGTCCCCTTTCTCCCCCAACCTTATGTCCCGGTCCCAACAGACACCACCGCTTGAAACGCAACCCCCACCTTTTCCATTATTTTCAATGGAAAAATTGACCCCGCATAACACGTTTTCACTTAACACGATCATTTTCTGAAACATATCTATAGTGTTAAATGAGGAATTACTGTACAACGGATTACTAAGAAAATGGGGACGGTAAAGATTAATAAAGTTCATTTTTCTGTTAGGACAGGGGAAAGTTCAAGATAGTATCATGCACCGTGCTTCAATGGCACATGTTGCTTTAAACCAACCTTTTGAATATAATCCTGAAATTTATCAATCCAGGCATAGAACCCTCTCATCCATCTTTACCCTGCTGATGGAATAAATTAAATAAATAGTATTCTCCTGTTAAAATAAATAACAATTATATGCATTGGGTGAATGCAAAAGTAAAAAATTTCAAGGCTGAATTGACCAGTAACCCCCTTCCTTTGCAAACAATAATGCGTGGGTCTATTCTTATTTTATCCAGACTAGTTCACCCATATCTAGATGTTACATTATAACACTTTAGGCAGTTAAAATGCACCGCTATGTTTGGTGATTAATTCTTCAAGTCTTCCCTAAATCAACCTTTTGTGTGCAGGAGAATACTAATAGTTAGTTCCTTGTGCTTCTCTCCTATTGTAGTGTGAAAAATCTTGCTACATGGCTGACTTCTGCATCTTAAATAATTAAATTTGTTTTTCTTTCTATCATTCTGAGCTTGGTGTAAGTGTGAAAGCTTGTGTATTCCCTTTTCTCTATTTCTATTTATACGAGAAATGTAGATATTTCCATCTACATGAGCTGGTAATATGGTTATGTATCTGCAGGACTACTGTCCAAAAAATCACCTACAACAGGCAATTCCCGGCCTTAAGAGATCACATAAAACAAAACATCTGAAGTTTCCAATTCAATGTTGCTTGTCCTGTAGCTAAAGAACACCAGGCAAATTCAGCTGTCATTTACAGTGATATAAAGCAAGTAGACTCTGTGAATTATGTTGGATTTATATTGGCCTAACTAAGGTCAAAATCCGGTCAGTTTCTGCTAGACAACCAATTTTCTCTGGTCCCTCAGTTAGTTACTTAGGACAGATTTTTGTTCTGTAACTTACCCCAGAAGATGTTCAATGCATCTATAGCAACTTCCTTCTGTTTCTTAAACAATTGTAATATTGACCTCTATAGCCTCTGTTATTCTGCATATTATATAGCTAGCATCTGCCTTAAAATGCTGTTGGTCTGCTTACTTGCTTACTTTCAGTATTACAGTGTGATGTTATTTTGCCCTGTCTCTACAAGTAATGTGTCTTATAACTGCTGTATGTTTCCTTATCCTCTCATTAATTTTTTCATCAAAGACCATCTTCTGTCACCTCAGCATTATTTGTTTCTTTTCTAATTCACAATTGTACTTTCCTTCAAATCACATCACTTGCACTTAAGAAATTTTCACGTGGGAAGGTGAATAGAGAGCACAAGGAATGTGTAATGGGCACTTCATGTCTACCTACCTGATTCTGCAAATATCTGGAAGACAATAAGGTGATAAGTAACAGTCAGCATAGGTTTGTCAAGAACACGCCACATCAAACCAATCTGATAGGTTTTTTTGATGGGATAATGAGCCTCGTGGATAAAAGAGAAGCAGTAGATATGGTATACATAGACTTTTGTAAAGCCTTTGAGACTTCTCACACGATCTTCTTATTAATAAACTAGCCAAATACAATGTAGATGGGACTATTATAATGTGGGTGCCTAATTGGTTGGATAACTGTTTTCTGGGGTAGATCTCAATGGTTCACAGTAATGCTGGAACGGCATAACAAGTGGGGTTCTACATGGATCAGTTTTGGGACCGGTTCTGTCCAATATCTTCATTAATGATTTAGATAGTATCATAGAGATTACGCTTATAAAGTTTGAGATTATACCAAGCTGGAAAGGGTTTCAAAGGCTTTGGGGGATACAGTCATAATTCAAAATTATCTGGACAAACCGGAAAAATAGTCTGAGGTAAATAGGTTGAAATACAATAAGGACAAATGCAAAGTACTCCATGTAGGGAGGAACAATCAGTCTTCCACATACAAAATGGGAAGTGACTTGGATCTAGGGGTCATAATGGACCACAAGCTAAATATGAATCAACAGTGTGACACAGTTGCAAAAATAAAATAAAATAAATAACCCCCCCATAATTCTGGGATGCATTAACAGGAATATTAGAGCAAGACACAAGAAGTAATTCTTCCATTCTACTCTGCGCTGATTAGGCCTCAGTTGGAGTATTGTGTCCAGTTCTGGGCACCACATTTCTGGAAAGATGTGGATAAATTGGACAGGGTCCAGAGAAGAGCAACAAAAATTATTCAAGTTCTATAAAACATGACCTGTGAGAGAAGACTGAAAGAATTCGGTTTGTTTAGTCTGGAAAAGAGAAGACTGAGAGAAGACATGATAGCAGCTTTCAGGTACCCAAAAGATTGTTACAAGGAGGAGGGAGAAAAATTATTCTCCTTAACCTATGATGCTAGGGGGAGGTTTAGGTCAGCAAGGGGGAGGTTTAGGTCAGACTTTAGGAAAAATGTCTTAACTGTCGGGGGGTTAACTACTGGAATAAATTGCTTAGGGAGGTTGTTGAATCTCCATCATTGGAGATATTTAAGAGCAGATTAGACAGACATCTGTAAGGGATGACCTAGATGGTGCTTGGTCCTGCTGGGAGGGTGAGGGCAGCGGACTGGACCTGATGACCTTTCGAGGTCCCATCCAGTTCTAATATTCTGTCATTCTATGATTTCACATCATTGTGAATATGGAATACCTCAGTGCAGTCTATGGAGTTAGATCAGAGTTATAGAGAACACAATCAGCCCCTAGATTTCCTGGTCCCAAAGGCTATTTCTCTCTGATGAATAATGGGCCTTATCCTGAGGGAGTCTGGTGCTCTTGCTTCAATTCACCACCAAAACCACTTTGGCAGTTGGCACCCACATTGCCAGTGTCAGTGGAGGAGACAAAGACTGAAAGGGCATGGAGAGAGAATTGCCAATGAGTGAGGTTTGACCCCAACCTTCAGTGCAGATAGATGCTCTGCTGCATCTCCAGCACCATCTGCCTTGTTGCTGTATTCTGTGGGAAACCATAAGAGATGGGAATTTGAAAAGCCAATGAAGGAGCGAGCAGCCAAGGGATAGCCAGGGAGGTCTGTCTGAGTTATCTTTCTTCAGGGCCCTCTTCCTGGTGGTCTCTCCCTTTTAAGGGATGTCTGTGATGAATGGGGTAATATTAATGCCAGAGAGTGGCTGCTGCGATCTTGGCTTCTACCTGTGTATTTCCCACATCCAGTCCCCATATGGATTCAGAGAGAATCTGCTGTCTGTAATCTCAGAAATACCTTTCCATGCCTTTTACTCCTATGTACTAATAGATGCTGGCAGAAGTTTTTAAAAAATGATTTGACAAATACTTAGTCCTGCGTCGGTGCAGGGGGCTGGAATAGATAATCTCACAAGGTTCCTTCCAACCCTACATTATGACATTCTAGAATACAGAGTCCTAGTAAATAGCTAAGTTAGGTAGGTAGCATTGCAGATTCTCTACCACTGACAATGGGAAAGAGAGCTGGATTATAACTTGACTCCCCATCAATGTTGTGGGCTAAATTGCAGTTGCAGAGAACTAGGACTGGTTGTAAACTGAGCTCATGCTGTGGAGACAGTACAAAACAATGAATGTGGAACCCACTGGAAGGCTATTTTTTAAGCTACTTGTTGTTATGCAAGCATTACCCACACTCTAACAAAGGCCCTCCTGTCAAATCTCACCCCTGTAGTAACAATGCTAATTGGTGTCAGGCTAACATTGAGCTTTGTGTATATTTTGGACCATCATTTCCATTTTGGTGTTCCTGTTATGGTACTTGAATCCCATATGATGGGGCCAACACTACTTGGAAAGACTTCTAATTTTGCAATGACTTATTAACTACAATATCTTGAACTGATTTTTCTTTCTTATGCCTTTGGATTTTACCCATCTTTATTCACAATGTTCTCTAAAGATCCTTTATTCCCAGAGGTCTACCATACAATCCCTATATATATTTTCTGATTATAGAGATGGCATAAGCAGTTTCACAACACATCTAGAAGATAGTTGCACACTAAGATGTGACAGTGAATGATGACACATAATAGACCATGATCTGGGACCCTCATCTACAATAACACCATTATATTTCCTGTATAAGAACCAAAATGAGAGGAGGAGGGGAAGGGAATTGCACACTACACTGTAGAGCCTGCTGTAAAGTGCAGATTTTACAAACTTTGCCAAAAGGTTTGTGATGCTGATTACAGGAAGACTTGCAAAAAGTTAACAGAAAGGTCACAAAGTTCCTTCTTGTGCTTTTCATGACTCATTAATCAGAATGCATAGTATGCATTTATAATTTCTCTAGGCTCTGAAAGCATACACACAAGGTAGCATATACACCAGATTAAATAGTAAAATTCTTAAGCACACATCGGTTTAGTGTGAATCAGATTTATAGAGGTCAAATTTTCTTCCAGAAGGGGTAGGGAGGGTGAACGATACAACTCTCTTATACACTCCTTAGCAGTTGATTTTAAAATTGAATTACAGCTTTGATGAAAACTGTGAGCCCTTTGATCCGCCAGGTCACTGCTGAGATGCAACAGAATATAAATAGTGGGGAGAGGAGAAAGGTAAGGGAACATGATCAGTCGGTTTAGGTCTCTAACTACACTTCTGCAAAGGAAGGTAAATCCCATGCAGACATCTTTTTTTAGATATTAAAGACTTTGTTAGATTTAACTGAGACTGCAGCAATTCCAAGGCTAGCTTCCACAAGTATTTTGCAATAAGGCAGTTGGTTTATAGCGTGCTTTGGAGACATGCAGCGCACAGCTATAAAAACCTAATTAATTTCATATCCATTTTACCATTGTAGGACTATTTTACCCTGTGCTTCTACATGTAGTTTGCTTACATTAGACCTAGGGCTTGCATGGGTTTGTTCCATTTTAAAATCTAAGCAAGAATTCCAAGGTGCAAAGGAGACTATTATTTCAGCTTGAGAGTCCAAACTGATCAGGTGACAGTGGGAGAGCATTAGCACCAGTACCTTTTAAAAATAAACCCTCTGTCCCCCAGTATCAATTCAGAGCGCATGTTCATGATAGCACATGAGTATAATCTGTTTACACCTGCAGGAATGTTTTGCTGCACTTTTATAACTTCAGCAATCAAACGTGTTTGCAGAATAAGCTGGCCCTGTCTGTCTGTTACTACTGAGTGGTGCTGCCCCTTATGAATCTGAATGGCTAGTCAATTTCAGGGCCTTGGAGTTGTTCCAATAATTTGTGGAAAGTGATGGAAAGTGGTACCTTCTTTGGTACAGTTTTGTTTATTTGCAAGGAATGTACAAAGTCCATTTCCTCTGAATTTATGAAGAACTAAGGGGAAAAAACAATCACTTTCCTAGTCTCTTTAGCTAATAAATCCAAAAGCTATATTTTCCAAAGTCATGTAGGGTTCACAAGCTACTGCCTGGCTTGGTTGCTTCTGTCCCTTTTGCTGTTCTTGTATGTTTTTCCAGTCTTTTGTCTCTCCAGCATTCCCTATCCAAACAATACCAAGTCAAAAGCTCCTTCACAGGTTCACACAATCCATTTGTCTTAGATGGGATCTTCTGCTTATGGTTATATTAATTGAAGAGTGAGCTCTCCTCCCATTCTCAATGAGGTTTTAATTCAACCCATAACATGGTTTCATCCTCTTCATAACTAACATACCATTAAATATTTTGTTTTTTTATGAAACATGCTAATCACTCCAATGACTGTGCAGTGAAGAGGTCAAAAGAATCAGAATCCTCCTTTGCTGTGGGAAGTAGGGAGGGAGCCACATGAGTGACCCACTGTTCTTGCTACTGAAGATGCTTTCCTCTGTGTACAGTTGTTCACATGCTCTCTTTGTCAAAGCTTTCCAGTTGTTTTCATCCTGCTGCTCCCAGTGCTTGTTTGCTTGTCACTGTTTTCTTTGTCTTGATTGTCTTGCCTCAAACATAGAAACGTATGAATGGCGGTACTGGGTCAGACCAATAATACATCTTTTGACAGTGGCCAGGGCCAGAAGCTTCAGACAGAATGAAGAAAACAGGACAATCCATTCCATGTTGTCCAGTGCCTCCTTCTGTCATTTGGAGGTTCAGGGACATGCAGGACGGGTTTGTGTCCCTGATGATTTTAGATAATAGCCATTGATGGCCCTAGCCTCCATGAACATACCTAATTCTTTTGTTAACCAAAGTATAATTTGGCCCAGCTTTTGAGCTCTGTGAAGGGGTAAATATCATTTTTTGTCCACACCATTCATGATTGCATAGACCTTTGTCTCCTCATATAGCAGTCAATGCCCCTGATAATTTATCTTGCCTTTTTCTGTGCCTTTTCCAATTCTAATGTATCTTTTTTTGTGAGGGATGGGTTACCAGAACTGCATGTAGTATTCAAGGTGCAGGCATACCATGGATTCATTTAGTGGCATTCTGATATTTTCTGTCTCATTACCTATTCCTTTTCTAATGGTTTCTGACATTCTGTATTTTTTTTTTTTTTTACTGTGCTGCACACAGAGCAGATGTTTTCAGAGAGCTATCCATGGTGACTTGAAGGTCTTTCTTGAGTAACAGCTAACTTCAACCCCATTGTTTTCCAATGTGTATTGTTTTGCATTTATCAACACTTGAATTTCATCTGCTGTTTTGTTGCCCAATCTTCCAGTTTTGTAAGGTCTCTTTGCAACCTTGGATAGACAGCTTTGGATTTACCTAGCATGAGTAATTTTATGTCATTAGCAAACTTTCCCACCCTATTGATTAACCAGTTTTTTTCAGATCATTTATAAATATACTGAATAGCAGTGGTCCCAGTACAGAGCCTTAATGTCCCCCACAATTCATGCCACTCTGTCCGCTGGGAAAACTGACCATATGTTCCTATGCATTGTTTCCTATCTCTTAACCAGTTCCTGATCCATGAGAGGACCATCCCTCTGATCCCAGTATTGCTTACTTTGCTGAGGGAACTCATCAAAGGGGGTATGTCTAGACTACATGCTTCTGCCGACAGAGGCATGTAAATTAGACTACCTGACATAGTCAATGAAGAGGGGATTTAAATATCCCTCGCTTCATTAAAATAAAAATGGCTGCCACGCTGTGCCAGCACAGCTGATTGTTGGCACAGTGCGGCAGTCAAGACGCGGATCGGTTGACAGGGAACACCTTTGTCGACCGCTCCTGTAAACCTCGTTTCACGAGGCATAAGGGAGTGGTTGACAAAGGCGTTCCCTGTCGACCGATCCGCGTCTTGACTGCCACGTTGTGCCGATGATCAGCTGAGCCGGCACAGCGTGGCGGCCATTTTTATTTTAATGAAACGGGGGATATTTAAATCCCTGCTTCATTGACTATGTCGGGTAGTCTAATTTACATGCCTCTGTAGGAAGAGGCATGTAGTCTAGACATACCCAGGCTGTCTGAAAGCCCAAGGACACTATATTGACTGGATTATCCTTATTCACACAGTTGTTGACACTCAGAGAATTCTAATAAACTAGTATTTCATAATGTCTCTTTACAAAATCTATGGCGATATTTCTCCAACACACTGCATTATTCGATATGTCCGATAATTTTGTTCTTTACTATACTTTTAACCAGTTTGATTAACAATAAAGTTAGGCCTTTCAACCTCTAATTGCCGGCATCACCTCTGGTGCCACCTTTAAATATCAGCCTTATGGTGGCTTTGCTTCAGTCATCTGCTGCAGAGACTGAAGTGATCTGATACAGAGATGCTGACTCCATTGGGTGCTCTGGGGCTGGAGCCTACAAAGAGAAAAATTATCCACAGCTCAGCACCCACTAGCAGCCAAGCTCCCCCTCCCGACTGTACTCCTTCCCTGCCCGCAACCCCACTGATCAACTCCTGCCTCTCCCTCCCAGTGCCTCCCGCCTGCCATGAACAGCTCTTCTGTATGATGCAGGTCGTTCCAGGGGCAAGGATGAGGAGTGGGGATGGGGCACTCAGGCGAGGAGGCAAAAGAGGCAGGATGGGTGTCCTGGCTTATATAGTAGGGTGGAGCAGGTGCAGAACAGGGACAGGAAGAGGCAGGGTATGGGCTTGGAAAAGGGTGACCTGGGACATAGGGGACATTGAGCCACCCCCACAGCTAAAGAGGAAGTTGATGCCTCTGACTGGATATATACCATAGTTAGTCGTTTTGCCATTTCATATGAGCTCCTTCAGAATCCTTGGGTGACTATTAGCCAGCCCAGATGGACTTCAGATTAATTTATCAATTTGTTCAAATACCTCATCTACTGACTCTGCAAGTGACAGTTCCTCAGGTAGGGCACCTAAAAGAAGAGGTAAGGTTTGGAAACCTCCCTCAAAATCTCTGCAGTGCAGATTAATGCAAAGAATTCATTTAAATGTATTGCAACCACCGGGTCTTCCTTGAATGCTTCTTTAGAACCACAATTCTTTGGCAGGCTTCCTGCTTCTGATGTACTTCTGTCCTACAAATGTCACACATCTATCTAGCTTACATCAAGGCTGGCATCTATCTAGCTTTCATCAAGCCTGGCAAAATGATGGCACTGAGTTTGCTGCAGTTCTAATATGTTGGCTTAGAGGGCTGTGCTGATGAACCAAACCACCCATGAAACACATGGTGCAGGTGTTGGACCACTCTTTACATGTATATGAGTGTCCGTAGGATCCATTCGGGAAGAGAGAAAGGGATTAGCAACAGCATAATACACTTCTCTGTCTTGCCCACCATTTTGCATTCATTACAACTGCATAAAAGAAATGTAACTGATGGGTACTGTGCCTCAATCATCTGAAATTTTGTTTGCACTGAATTTTGAACAAAATACTCTTTTTCACATTTTCACATTTTCAGTCTTCCCTTCTAGCCTTTCTCTCTTTTTCCCCCCAATACACCCACTGTGAGTTGCAGATAACTGGCAGATATGCACATATACTGACTTTTCTTTCACAATAAGATATGAATCAAAGTTAAGGCAATAGTTTCATAAGTATTTTAGTGACTAAGTCCTATTGACACTCATACTTAGGCTTCCAATTGACTTAGCTGTTTTTGAAAATTTTACCTATAGTCTGTAAAAAGTCATGGTTCCGAAGATACTCTCTATTTTTGTCCTTTGTCCCTTATGATTGTCAATGTTTTAACTTTAAACTGTATCCTAATATGTTTAAATATTATCCAAAAAGTGTGTGATTGTGTATTAGAAGTGCTGACAAATCTATATGAAAGATTAGATTTAGTGATGTAAGTCCAGCTTTAACTTGAGCATTTTGAAAGTATTTCTTTGTCTACTGTTATTTGTTTTAAAATGGAAAAAATACCCTTATTTTAGAGGTTTTTCACACTTAACAAGGTGGAATGGAATATTTCAGCATACAGTTGAGCTACTATAACTGTAATGTGCAATATTTCAACCATACATAAATCAAATATTGTTTACACCTAATGGACTGCAATTTAGCATTACGCTCCACTGTTTCATAACAGTACGTATTTAGAGTACTACAGTATCTCATTAAAAAAAAACCTCTGTAGCTTTCTTTTAGTGCTGCAAGTGACTTGATGTTTCAAAAGCACTAATTACTCAAGTCAATCTTCCAAACCAAGGCAGGGGATATATAAGCGAAGATGCATTTTCTAAACAATTTAAATGTCATTTTAATTTTAAAATGATCATTTGTTATTCCTGTGTATGTAGTTCTGATTTCACAGCCATTTTACAGTAGTGAAATTTGACTTCAAGTGAAATTATTTTAGATTGAGATTGGAATCAGGCCTCTTATTCATATAAGATATAACAATAAGCTAATCTGAGTGCCAACTCTCTAACTCCAGAGTAACTTCACGGAGTACAAATTAGCTACTCTGGAATCGACGCAGTGTGAGTAATGCTATTTAATTCTTAAATGCCCTATAGCCAGATCCAGACCAGAGTATTGTAGTGACTATCTTATAAAATCTGAGTTTCACAGAGGAACCTAAGATATGATCATAGTAGCACTATGTTCTCCCCTGTACCTCACAGCCGGGGAGAACTGGGAAATATCCATGCTTTTATGACTATATCTCTGAGTGTGTGTGTTTGATGGAATACTTGCTATGGAGTTATATCAAATGAGACCATGAGGACAAACCAAGCAGGAAAGCCAGCAGAACAGCTCAAACATTATAGAAAGGCTACCAGCTATGATGAGGTCATCTTCAGTCCCAACTCTGGTTACATAGCTGTTTTCCTAAGACTGAGATTTTAGAGATCAAAAGACATTGATCAGATAAAAAGCTTTGCTGCAGAGAGGGAGGGAGAAAGTTGTCAGCTGCTGCTGGATGGTACAGACTGACGGTATCAAGGACTGCAGTAAGTGCTAGCTTGTAACTTGCTGCCCCTGTCCTCTTGGGGTCTAAGGCTAACATGTCTAGTTAGGGCCTTGAGAGGAATGCCAAGCATAGGTAAGACACAATGAGTACAGGTCACTTGGCTTTAAATCCATTTCTCTGAGTTCTGTGACTCTTTGGCAAATAAACCCTGCTTTTATTTCAAAGAAGTGTTTTTCAATTACTGTCCCTGGGCTCTCAAAGGGAAACTCTCTTGCTGGTGGACGCTGTTGGACCCGTTAGATATCATAGTTGGCAACCAAGAGAGGTGTAACCTGGAGAACCAGCTGCAGAGTGGTTGAATCACAGAGTCTCACCTCAAAAAGAAGTGGTGAGACAGTTCTGTGACTTGAAATGGACGCACTCCTTGGAGAAGGGATCTATGCAGTAAAGAGCCATTCTTATTCAATTTCATTGCACTTTCCCTTGAACTATTGCAAAATTGTAGAATTTTGAAGGATTATGTCAGATATCAGCTATCAGTTTTCTTCCCATATAAACATGCTGTCATTTGGAATTTTGCTTACATTAAACAACCAGTTTTGAATTAGACTCCTTGTAATTGATTTATCGTGAAGGCACGACTAGTGAAGATTCACATGCCTGTACTACAAAGAACTTCATACAGCAAAATATAGAACCAAAATACTTGGCATGCATTAATCCTGTAAGATCCACAGTACCAACAGCCTTTCTCCTGCTCCCTTCCCCATTGTTTTGAAGTCTTTTAACAAATAAGCAGCTTTGTAAAATGGATTTTAAAGTTCTCTTTCATGTGTAAACCTTTGGAAACACAGAATATCTTGTTATGTTCTTTTTGATACACTAATCAGCTAAAGGACAGACACATGTTATATTATAAGAGCAAACTGAGTGCATCTGCTCGAGGGATCAGAGAGAAAGATACAAGATTTGACAGCTGTAGGCTTCTAAAAGAGGCTGGACGGAAATGAAATTTTGCAGAACAAGAGCTGTTAGTATTGTGACAATCAGTTTTCATCTAAATAACAGCATTTGCACCACAGACATGTCTGAAACAGTGACATTTTAATGAGATTTCTGCATGTTTGCATTTGTGCAGCAAAGAAGTAGAGCTACAAATACTATACCGAGATCTGAAATTTGGTTCTACCTTATGTCTAGAGAATATCAATTAGATAGAAAAGAAATTAAAATGTCAAGGCTTGATGATGGAACATTAAATGATAAAGTGAAGAACAGTGACAGGAAAGCCATTATGATAACATGTTGTACTTCATGTTGACTTGTGTTTAACACTTTATCCATGTTGATTTCATCTTGTCCAGATAGTCTAGTCATCTTGTCTCTTAAAATGATTAAAAGCTGTAATTTCCCCATAAAAAACACTTTAGTCATTAATTACATTTCTTCCATCACAAAATTCTTATTCCCAAAGCTGCTGCCTCCATTGTTTTTATATGATATTCAAATTAAAAATCTAGTAATATTATTAATCTAAGGGTGCATCTACACTGCACTGTTATTTTGAGATAACTAGCATTATTTTGAAATAACAATGCGAGCATCTACACAGCAATTCCGTTATTTCAAAATAATTTCGAAATAACGGATGGCTTATTCCATAATCTGTAAACCTCATTCTATAAGGAATAATTCCTATTCCAAAATAGCTATTTTGAAATAAGGTGTGTGTAGACGCTCCACTGCTGCTATTTCGAAATAGCCCCTCACCAGGGCCATTCTAAGTTATTTCTCCCCAGAGCCTCCTGGGGCTCTAAATCGAGATAGCAAATCTACATTAGGGAAGCCTGCTTTGGACTAATTTTGAGGCTTCCGGCAGTGCAGACATGCTATTTCGAAATAAGCTATTTTGGAATAACTATTCCAGAATAGAACAACAAATGGTCTGGTAGTACTTTATAGACTAACAAAACACGTAGATGGTATCATGAGCTTTTGTGGGCACAGCCCACTTCTTCAGATGACTGGAGTTATGAGTTTAGGATGTGCACAACCAAAATAAATAGGAGATGGGAAGGGGAAGGGGAGGGAAAAAAGGAGGGGGTAGGAGACAGAGCGCTAGAGGGAATCAGTAAGTATTTGAAGATTTGGTAGTTAAAACGAAGCAGATAAGAATCAAAGTCAATAGATAGTATTCTTCCTGATATGGGAGTCTACACAAAGAGCTGTTTGCACTTTCAATGGCTGTTAAGTTGGTAGTATCCCAATCAACTTTCATCACGATTAAGTCCATTAGCATGTGAATTGAATTTGCAGATGAACTCTAATTCCAATGATTGCCTGTGGATCTGGCTTGTAGAACTGGTTTGTGACAAGACAGCTACCCGAAGATATTTTAAACAGTGATTCAGAAGATTGAAGTGTTCCCCAATAGGTTTCTGTATGTTTCCTTTACGTATATCTGATTTGTGTCCATTGATTCTTTCCCACAGAGACTGTCCAATTTGTCCAATATATATAGCAGTGGGGCACTGCTGGCATTTGATGGCATAGATCAAATTACTGGATGTGCAGTCAAATTACCTTTTGATTTGGTAGCTTATGTTGTTGGCTCCAGTGATGAATTCGCCAGTATAGATATGTGGGCAGAGTTGGCATCATTTTTGGTTGCAGGGCTGGGTTACTGGAGGCTTATGATGTGGTTGTGTAGCATGATTACCAGAAATAATTCATTTCAGGTTGGGGGGTTGTGTGTAAGCAAGAACAGGCTTTTCTCCCAAGGCCTCTGAGAGTGAGGGATCATTTTCCAAGATGGGTTGTAGATTGTGTATAATGCATTGGGGGGATCTGAGTTGTGGACTATAGGTAATAACAAGAGGAGTTCTGTTGTTTTCTCTTTTGGGTCTGTCTTGAAGTAGTTCATGTCTGGGTAATTTTTGGCTCTGTCAATTGTTTTTTCACTTCTCCAGGTGGGTATTTCAGTTTTAGGAATGCTCTGTAGAGATCCTGTAGGTGATTGTCTCTGTCTGAGGGGTCGTAGCAAATCCGGTTGTATCTTAGGGCTTGGCTGTATACAATAGACTGAGAAATGTGTCTGGGATGCAAGCTGGAGGCATGAAAGTAAGTGTAGCGGTTGGTGGGTTTCTGATATAGGGTGGTGGAAATTTGTCCATTATTTAACTGTACTGTAGTGTCCAGGAAGTGGATTTCTCATGTGGACTGGTCCAAGCTGAGGTTGATGGTGGGGTGGAAGTTGTTGAATTCCTTGTGGAATTCTTCGAGTCTCCATGTGTCCATAAGATGAAGATGTCATCGATGTACCGTAAGTAAAGTAGGGGTGTTAGGGGGCGAGAGCTGAGAAAACGTTGTTCAAGGTCAGCCATAAAGATGTTGGCATATTGTGGTGCCACGCGAGTGCCCATGGCTGTGCCGCTGACTTGGAGATAGAAATTGTCTCTGAATTGGAAGTAGTTGTGGGCAAGGACAAAGTCGCAGGGCTCTGTAATCAGGTGTGCGGTATTGTTATCAGGGATGGTGTTCTTGATGGCCTGTAACCCATCTTCTGGAATAGCTTATTTCAAAATAAGCATGCAGTGTAGACGTACCCTAAGCCAGTAGCCATTCACTTCAAATAATATGCCAACTTGGGGACTTGGGTCTGATCTAAAAGCTCTTTCACAACTTTGGAACCCAAATAAGTTGAGTGGAGTTACTCCTTAATTACACTGGTGTAAATGAATTCCAAATGAAGATTTTATGTACCGTGAATAGTTATATGTAGCTGTACATGCATGTATCATTGCACATGTGATGACAAACTTTATTACATGGCTTATAATGTTTCTTCTAGTTTTATATCTTTCATACCTATGCACCAAGGAACAAACTGATCATCTGTTCCAAAGGTGCAAATAATTTGCATATGTATTTCCATAAATATTCATGCATTGGGCCTTCCCTCACAGTAGCTTTACATTGCATTAATTATATTTACTGCAACAGAGCCCCTCCTGGTTTGCACTGGTGTAAATGAGATCACACTCATGTTACGTTCATATCACTTTGTATTCCCTACATGAGGCACATAGAATAAAATAACCATATATCAATTCATAAAATGTTTTGCTAAAATTAAAGCTGCATTTTTTATGATTTTTCATTCCCCTTCCCCATTTTACAACTTTTTTCTCTTCTTTCTGATCCTTTTCTATCACATCTTGTTTATCTCATTTCTCTGTGATAGTTCCTTCCTCCCTTTTTTTCTCTGTCTTGTTTACCCATCTTTCTGTGTTTTTAGATGGCCTGTCTCACCATTCTTTACCTTCTCTCTATCCCCTCACTTTTTCCTTTAAACTCATTTCTTCTCTCCCTTTTTTGTTTCCTTATTTTTTTTTTTTGCTCAGGAATCATGAGACACAGAATAGTTCCATAGACTTGTGGCTAGGCACTAGCCATTTACATAAGAATGGTTCATCTAGCTGGGTATCCTAGCCTCCAACAGTGGCCAATGCCAGATACTTCAGAAGGAATGAACAGAACAGGGTAATTATCCAGTGTTCCATCCCATCATCCAGTTCCAGCTTTACACTCAACTGTCAGAGGCTAACACCAACCTTATTACATATTCTGCTTTATAATTTAGCATTAGGCTTGGTGTTTCTGATGTGATTTCGTAGACCTAAGGACAGGGAAAATGTACATCATACACATCAATGCAATTCACTTGTACAATGTAAATAAAATATAGTGTTTCTTCCAAAAGTGTGAAATACAAAAATAATTTCACAATGTGAGATTTAAAATAACAAACAGACCTACATATTTCTTCAGTGTGCTGTGAAGACTTCACACACACAGCTCCCACCCCCCAAAAAAGAGACTTAATACAAAGTGGCAGCTGAAAGCTTCCATTCCCTACTGTCACCAACTAATTAACTTTCTCATTCATATTCTGACTACACTTCCAACTTATGTGGGCTGCTGCCAAGAAACCTAACAATGCAATGCAAGTCTAAAATACTCAACAAGTTAGAAAATACCTCAAGTCCTGGAATAAACAGCATAACTCTGAAGGAAAAAAGAATCTTCAGTCTGTGTGCATAGTATAATTTCTAAATACATAGCCATCACTTTGAAATCCAGGTAGATCCATAGCTGCTGATGAACTCGACATACCTGTCACGAGCCATGGAACCCAACTTCACACCATTTTGCACCAGTGTCTTGGAATTTCTCAAGATTCCCAAAGTTTTGGTGTATCCCTTGTTATAAAAGCATATAAATGGAAAATCACACATTCAGGAGTGCAGCCCACCCCCCATACTTATTAATTTCATTGAAAGCTGTAGGTATTCAGCAACTTCAAAAAATCAGTTGTATTTGCATGCCATCTAGAATGTCTCACTGACTTTACCATGAATTCTGAAAGCTGTGGGCCAGATTTAAGGTATTTGGATGAAGAAAAGATGGGTGCCTGGTGGAATTTTTAAAAGCACACAGGGGTTGTATTTCAATGCAACTATACCTATAATATCCCTCAGTGGTCCAAGAAAGGCACCCATTCACAGACTTCTGGCTTTCTACCTTTGCCTTTCTGGATGAAGATCCATGCCTCTTTTCTCACTGGGGTATATCCAGGCTCCACAGTTACCTATCCTCCCTATGTCATTCCTAGCCCAGACAGGTTCCCAAAAGACATCTGGTTGCTTTCTCTTCAGAAACCGATAACAGATGCAATCGCTAGAGTTATAAATTATCACCCAGCACTTCCTATACCTAATTCATTCTTAAGATAAAAAGCATTACAGAGAAAATATAAAATTAAAATAAACAAAAGAGCACCATATCTATAGGCATGGGAAAGAGAGGTGCAGGGGGTGCTATAGCATCCTCCAGATTTTGCACCCTGTACCAGGCTTCCAGCCACTAGTCTGCACCTGGAGCCCTGCTGCCACCCAGGGTTCCAGACGCGGGCTCCGAGGGGCAGGGTCCTGATTGCCAGCCCTGTTGCCTCTGGGAGTCCAGGTTGCTGGCCCCATGGGCTCTGCTGTCAGCCATCAGGTCCTATTCTCAGCCTGCACTGCTGCCACTCAAGCCTGGGGTCTCTGCAGCCATCCCCAGTAATGGGCACAGACAGGATAAGGTGGGAGGCACAGCACAGCACCTCACAATTGTTTCAGTGCCACTGACCAGAGCTTCAGCTCAGAAGAACCTAATTCTTATGAGGCTTCAGGAGGCCCAGTCTTTCCAACCCTTCCCAAAGGATTGGGACTTTTGTGTAAGAGGAGGAGTCCTGTCCATTTGCAAGATCAGGAAGAAGGTCCTGAGCCAATTTAAAAACAGGTTATTTATCCAAAAACCCTTTCTTTGTCTACTGGTCCCTGAAGAAACCAGTTTGAACTAGTATACGTGTCTCTCTCCTGGAGAGTATCTTCAAAGGGCTCATAGTGGAGGAAGCACATTAGCATTAGCCCTGCATATTAGAGAAGGTATATATGATGTCCCAATAACATACACACAATTTTATTTTAATACAGTATATCCCAAAGGTGCTAACCCTAATTCAATAAGGTTTAACTTAGTTTAGTAAATGTTATTTTTATTCCAGTAGGCTTGTTCAGGATATTGTTAGTCTGGCACAGTATGTTCCTAACTCCCATAGTACCTAGGCTCTTTTGAAACTATTACTAGGTCTACATCTTTAGATACCCAAATACCTTTTTAAAAACGTGTCCTGTAGTCTCTTGTAGGATTAGACCGTTGGACGCTGGCTGGGATCATTTTCACCTGTGAAATCCCACGCATTCAATTATGAGTTGTGTAAAACCATGTTAACCTTGACGTGCATCTGACAAAGTGGGTCTTTGCCCACGAAAGGTTATGCTCCAATACATCTGTTAGTCTATAAGGTGCCACAGGACTCCTTGTCGCTTTTGCAGATCCAGACTAACACAGCTACCCCTCTGATACATGTTAACCTTTTATTCATACATATGATGCTAAAAGTTAAGCACTGGCATCAATCAGAAAGCCTGCCTATGAGATTTCTGCATCAATAACCTTTATGTTTTGACTTCTTGTGCTGTTTTGCTATTTGGTTAAACAATGTATTTGTGAGGGCTGTATACTGCTGGAATTGAATGTGATGCCATAACAAAAGAATATCTGTGAACAGTATATTTTCCTAGACAGCAAGGAAAAAAAAACCTTTTTCAAAGTTGCTACTTGGTTTGGAAATTGAAAAATTGCTTGAGACTATGTTAAAAATTGAAATTAAATGAAATGGAAATACAATATTTTATAATGAGGCAGGTGTGAGCCCATTTTCTCTAGTGTATGTTCATGGACTGCGCATTCATTTGGTCCACCTGACATTTAAATTTGAATACATTCAGTGGTTTATAAGAAAAGCATCTGTTGTTGGAATGACAATAGTAAGATACAATACCAAGGAAAAAATCTAATTGTTATTAGATATTAAGCTGGAATGTCAATGAAGGGACCTCCATTGTCTTCAGACGTTGGCATCCGTATGGATAGTAAATTGGCCAGCTCATCAGGGAATATAGTACATTAGTGAGTGATTCAACTGTGACTGAATGTGGGCACTAAAAAGCGTGACTTAGAAAGTTTCTAATGTCATAAATCAAGAGGAGATTCAATGCACAACACATTCATGAAAGGAATATAATATACTTTTTGTGCCTTAGCTCAACTAAATTAAAACTTTAATCATTATGGTCAGTATTTCATTTTTGCAACTTTTTCCATGTTATTGCTATGCTTGTTGTTGTAGTACACACTGAAGTGCTTTTTTATACAGCTGTTAACTTGAATTTTGATATGTACATCAAGTAGTGTCAACAGTGAGGCATGTATCAGGTAACTTCTTGGTTAAGATTTCTAGTTGGGAATGTTCAGTAACTAAACAGTGTGGATTCTTTTGAATGACTTTATAATTATATTCAATAGCTCTGAGATAATGAACCTACTGACATTATATCCATTTTCCAGTGTGAAATCAAAGTAATTAAGTACTATATATACGGGCATTTTCCAAGATTTGCCTGAAAGCTGCCTTTTGAAATTAAGACTTCTGTTAATGAATGAAGCAAGTAATGCTTTCCCATAATTAAATGTATCAAAAGTTAACATTTTTCAAAGCACAGGGTTTTTATTTTTTTTATTTTAGTTATATTTTTAGAGTCTGAATTAGCCTATTCCACTGCAGAAATCAAAAATGTTTTTGGTAGCCATCTGCTTTCTAATCATTGCAAAAATTGGGATTGCGGCATTCAATGGACAGAAGCATAACCTAGATATACTATAGAATACTTTACTACAGGGTTTTTTTCATTAATTTCCCCCTCCCCCCCAAAAAAAAAAAACAACACTATTTACACAGAAGACCATATAAAATACAGACAACAAATAACTTTTGTCATAGGCATAAGCATGAAGGAAAGAAACAGAGGTGAAAAGCATTTTGAATTCTTTCTTCACTGGATGACTCCTGTGAAGTCATAACTTCGTGTTATATAACTAGATTATTCTGTGCAGTGAAGGGAAACCTTAAACTCTTGTTCCTGAGTTTTAGTCCAGCTTGTAGATCACAGTCATAACAGTCTGTGCCTACTGAAATTTGTCTCCCCCACTTCCCACTTGGTGCAAAGGTGGTTGCATATGGCTAATTATATAATCACTACAGTGTTAAGATCTCAAGATATTCTTGATAAAACTTTTTTGTTTGCTAGTTTTGATTTTACATAGAAATTACCTGTTGAATATGGGTTCTGAGGGAATCTTTCACATTCACATTTAACTTACAAAAGACTACTGATACACCACTGGTGGAGAAGGAGATGGCTCAGTCTCAGGATGGACACTGGCAGCTGGTCACTTCTGGCAGCAGGCAGTGCTCCACCCCTGCTCCCAACCCTCCCACCATGGTTCTGAAGAACTGTTATGCTGTTCTGGATATGGGAGATAAGGAATCACTTCCTAAGGCTGAAGGGCTTATCTAGACTATGGGGAAAAGTCGAAAGAGGATATGCAAATTCCATGGGAATTCCATCTTCTTCGAATCGCACTTTTGAAAGTGGAGCTTTCACTGAAAAAGCCACGTCTAAACTACTTTCACTTTCAAAAACTCCGCTTTTGAAAGTGTGATCGAAGAAGATATGCAAATTTCGACTGTTCCGCATATTCTAGATAAGCCCAAAGAGAAGTCTGCAGCCACCACTGCGAGGAGGAGATGTAAGGTAGTCGTGGTTGGAGACTATCTCCTGAGGGGGATGGAAGTACCCATCTGTTGCCCTGACATGTCATCTCGGGAGGCATGCTGCCTGCCAGGGACCTGTATCCAAGACGTTGCAGAGTCACTTCTGAGGACTATCCATCCCTCTAACTACTACCCTGTGCTATTCATCCATGTGAGCGCTAATGATACTGCAAGGTGTGACCTTGAGCAGATCAAGAGAGACTATAGGGCTCTGGGAGTGCAAGTGAAGGAGTTTGGAGTGCAGGCAGTATTCTTTTCAGTCCTTCCTGTCAAATGTAGGGGCCCAGAAAGAGATAGGTGCATAGTGGTGGTGAATACCTGGCTGTGAAAATGGTGTCGTCAGGAGGGCTTTGGCTTTCTTGACCACGAGATGCTGTTCCAAGAAGAAGGATTGCTAAGCAGGGATAGGGTTCACCTTTTGAGGAAGGGGAAGATGGTATTTAGACACAGATAAGCTAGCCTAGTGAGAAGGGCTTTAAACTAGGTTTGATAGGGATAAGTGAAAAACATGGAGACCTGGGAGATGGGTTGGAAATGGGAGAGAGCATGGGTTATAAGAGCAGTGATAAAGGAGGGACAAGGCAGAACTGGGGGGCAAAAATCAAATCAGTATCTTAGATGCCTATAGATAAATACAAGAAGTATGGGAAATAAGCAGGAAGAACTTGAAGTGCTAATAAATAAACACAACTGTGACATAGTTGGCATCACAGAGACTTGGTGGGATAATACACACAATTGGAATACTGGTATAGAAGGGTACAGTTTGCTCAGGAAAGACAGGCAGGGAAAAAAGGGAGGAGGTGTTGCCTTATACATTAAAAATGTATACACTTGGACTGAGGTGGAGATGGACATAGGAGGTAGACTTGTCAAGAGTCATTGGGTTAAGTTAAAAAGGGGTAAAAAACTAGGGTGATGTAATGATAGGGGTCTACTACAGACCACCTACCCAGGCAGAAGAGATGTATGAGGCTTTTTTTAAACAACCAACAAAATCATCCAAAGCGCAGGATTTGGTGGTGATGGTGGACTTCAGCTAACCAGATATATGTTGGGAAACTAACACAGCAGGGCACAGACTATCCAATAAGTTCTTGGACTGCATTGAAGACAACTTTTTATTTCAGAAGGTTGAGAAAGCTACTAGAGGGGAAGCTTTTCTAGATTTGATTTTAATAAATAGGGAGGAACTGTCTGAAAATTTGAAAGTGGAAGGCAGCTTGGGAGAAAGTGATCATGAAATCATAGATAGAGTTCATGGAACTAATGTATGGTAGAAGAGAGAATAGCACAATAGACTATGGATTTCAGGAAGGCAGATTTTAGTAAACTCAGAGAGCTGGTAGGTAATGTCCTAAGGGAAGCAAGACTAGGAGGAAAAACAACTGATGAGAGTAGGCAGTTTTTCAAAGGGACATTATTAAGGGCCCTAAAGCAAACTATTCTGCTTTGTAGAAAAGATAGGAAGTATGGCAAAAGACTGTCTTGGCTTAACCAAGAAATGTTAAATGATCTAAAAAAAAAAGAGTCATATAAACAGTGGAAACTAAGTCAATTACAAAGGATGAATATAAGCAAATAACACAAGTATGCAAGGGCAAGATTAGAAAGCAAAGGCACAAAGTGAGCTCAATCTAGCTAGAGACATAGAGGGTAACAAGAAGACATTCTACAAATATATTAGAAGCAAAAGGCAGGCAAGGACAGGGTAGGCCCATTGCTCAGTGAAGCGGGAGAAATAATATCAGTAAATCTGGAAATGGCAGAGGTGCTTAATGACTTATTTGTTTCAATTTTCATCAAGAAGGTTGATGGTGACGGAATGTCTGATATGGTGAATGCTAGTGGGAAGGGGGTAGGTTTAGAAGTTAAAATAAAAAAAGAACAAGTTAAAATTACTTAGAAAAGTTAGATGTCTTCAAGTCACCAGGGCCTGATGAAATGCATCCCAGAATACTCAAGGATCTGATAAAGGAGGTATGTGAGCATTTAACTATCATCTTTGAAAAATCATGGAAGTTGTGAGAGATCACAGAACACTGGAAAAGGGCACATATAATGCCCATCTATAAAAGGGGAAATAAGAACAATCCAGGAAACTACAAACCAGTCAGTTTAACTTCTGTGCTAGGGAAGGTAATGGAACAACTAATTAAGGAATTCATCTGCAAACACCTGGAAGATAATAAGGTGATAAGTAACAGCCAGCATGGATTTGTAAAGGACAAGTCATGTCAAACCAATCTAACAGCTTTCTTTAATAGGATATCAAAACTTGTGGATAAGGGAGAAGCAGTAGATGTGGTATACCTAGACTTTATTAAATCATCTGATACGGTCTTGCATGACTTTCTGATCAATAAAGTACGGAAATACAACCTAGATGGGGCTACTGTAAGGTGAATGCACAACTGTCTGGATAACCATTCTCAGAGAGTAGTTCTTAACAGTTGAGAGTCATGCTGGAAGGGCATAAGAAGTGGGGTTCCACAGGGGTCTGTTTTGGGACCAGTTCTGTTCAATATCTTCATCAACGATTTAGATATTGGCATAGAGAGTATGCTTATTAAGTTTGCAGATGATACTAAGCTGAGAGGGACTGCAAGTGCTTTGGAGGATAGGGTCATAATTCAAAATGATCCAGAAAACTGGAGAAATGGTCTGAGGTAAATAGGAGGAAGCTTAATAAGGACAAATGCAAAGTACTCCACTTAGGAAGGAACAAACAATTTCACACAGAATGGGAAGTGACTGTCTAGGAAGGAGGACTGAAGAAAGAGGGATTTAGGGATCATAGTGGACCACAAGCTAAATATGAGTCAACAGTGTGACACTGTTGCCAAAAAAGCAAACATGATTCTGGGATGCATTAACACGAGTATTGTGAGCAAGACATGAGAAGTAATTCTTCTGCTTTACTCTGTGCTGATTAGGCCTTACTTGGAGTATTGTCCAGTTCTGGGCACCACATATCAAGAAAGATGTGGAGGAATTGGAGAAGGTCCAGCAAAGAGGAACAAAAATGATTAAAGGTCTCAAAAACATGACCTATGAAGGAAGACTGAAATAATTGGCCTTTTTTAGTTTAGAAAAGAGAAGACTAAGAGAGGATATGATAGCAGTTTTCAGATATCTAAAAGGGTGTTGCAAGGAGGAGGGAGAAAAGTGGTTCTCCTTAGCCTCTGATGATAGGACAAGAAGCAGTGGGCTTAAATTGCAGCAAGGGAGGTTTAGATTGGACATGAGGAAAAACTTCCTCATGGTTAAACACTGGAAGAAATTGCATAGGGAGGTTGTGGAATCTCCATCACTGGAGATAATCAAGAGAAGATTGGATAGACATCTGTAAGGGATTATCTAGACAGTGGTTGGTCCTGCCCTGTGGGCAGGGGACTGGACTTGACCTCTTGAGGTCGCTTCCAGTTCTAGTATTCTATGATTTTATCATTCTATAACTTGTGTTGGACATGACGAGGCAAACATACCAATAGTTGTCATATTGTAGCCATCTGCCCATGCAGAACTATTAGAAGGATCATGACCTATATGACTTGTCCAACAAGTCAATACAGAACCAGGCAGAAAAAAACAGGTATTCCATGCTTTATTTATATTTAGACAATATGTGTAAGCATTGTCTGTCTCTCTACCAGCTTTTAATCTTAGCCAATCAACAGGCAGAAAAGAAGAGATGGAAGACACCATCCAAACACATTCAAGGGATAGAAAACATTTTCAAAAGTTCTCAGTTGCTATTTAGTCACTCAAGTGAATGGGCAAGTTTTCCAAAAATGCCTAGTAGCTGCTGCTGTTCCCTGTGGCTATGTCTAGACTGCAAGCCTCTTTCGAAAGAGGCTTTTTCTCTTTCAAAAAGCCTCTTTCAAAAAAGAGCATCTAGACTACAACCAGTACTTTCGAAAAAGCAGGTCGCATTACATAGCACCTTTTTTTTTGAAAGAGCACTTTCGAAAAAAGACGACATTCCTTGTAAAATGAGGTTTTCCACGGTCGAAAAAACTGCCGTGTTCTTTCGATTTTCTTTTGAAAGAACGCAGCAGCAGTCTAGATGCAGGGGAAGTTTTTTTGGAAAAAGTGGCCTTTTTTCGAAAAAACCCTATAGCTGAAAACTCTTGAAAAGGTGGTTATCTCCTTTAATTAATTAAATGGGAGCTGAGCTCTTCTTTGGAAATCTGTCATATTTCTTTCTCTGTCATTTTAAATAACCCTATGCCTATCTTCAGTCGTACTCACTATGCGAGGCATGGTAGATATCACAGAATTGGGTTTCCTTTTGCAGGAGAGTGTTTCCACATTTAGGAAACAACACTGTAGAAGATTCAAAGATGGTTGTTGCAGATCCTGTCAAATTCACTAACCTCTAGACCATGCTACCTCACTATTCCTGAAGATACAATTTATTTGTGATAGAGGGTAGCTGCCCTGGCAGGGTCAGTCACCCATCTTTTCTGTGACCGAGCCCACTAAGAAGTATGAGCCAACCCAGATCCAACAGTGAGTAGATAATTACCTAAGTACCAGAGCAGTAATTAATTAGCTAATGAACATCTGGCCCTTGTAAGGCATTATGAGGGATCAGCCAAAATCCCCAGAATACAAGTGCTCAAGGAAGAGGGACTTCTTGGGGATCTGGTTAAAGTGCTCACTGGAAAAGGGGAGCAAGGAAAGATAGTCATGGAGGGAGTAATACCCAAAAGGAATATGAAGGGCAAAGCCCTACGGAGGCTAAACCCCAGCAAAAGGACCTAATCAGTCTGGGATAGAAAGTCTGGGTTGCTGGTACCTCCAGGTTGCTCCAGGGAAGAGCTATAGTTGTACATCTTTTTGGAGGCCCTGGGCCCAGAGAAGCAATTGTGACTTGGTGAAGTAGCAGACTTACCTCCAGAAGATGTTTCTAGGTTGAGAGAGCCTTACTAGTGAAGAGCCTGGCTGGAGGAGAAGGAGAGGCAGATGGGGGCAGACTAAGATTAACTAGGCCCTGTAGATGGAATGTTGAGTGAAGTCATTTGTTGTTGACTAAATAAACTAGCTCCCTGAAGGTGCCCTGTTTGCTAGATATAAGCCTAATTGAACTTACTGATAGCCCATGTGGGGAAACTGAGGCAGATATGCAGCTTTGGTACTTCACCAGACTGCTAATGGGCACTCTAGGGGTGAAATCCCACCTTTAACACTTTTAAGAAATTATGTACAGGATATTTTCTGAAATTATTGTCTTCATTCCAATTCCAAGTATAATTTTCTGGAATGAGCGGTCAGTCATTGTGTTCTATTGTTATAGCTGTAGGTTGCCCAGATGAATAATAAATACAAGCATGTATCACATGTAGTAGAATCCTGCAAGCTATGGCAGCTGCTTGAACTGATTTTTTTTTTAAATAGCACTAAATTCATTACAAATCTACACCACCACCAATGACATATAAGGGTATAGTTATCTAGTTAATGCTCACTTTGTAGTAATAGCCACTCAGTGAGGGAATTCATGACTTGCATAGTGTTCTTTTGCTGAAACATCCAAAAGTAATCAAGATGTATGGAAAACCACAGCATAGATTGTTCACATCCCTTTGGCTACATCTAGATTGCAGTACTTTTCCGAGATACTGGAGGTATCTCAGAAAAGCAATGCTGCATCCAAGGAACGCATCTGCTTTTCCAAAAGAATTTTCAGAAAAGCAGATGTGCTCTTTCTCCATCCCTGTAAACCTCGTTCTAGGCATAAGTAATGTGCCAAAAGACAGGTTTTTCTGAAATTTGGCACTGTGTAGGCACTTTCAAAAGAACATAGGAAAAAGACATGCAATTTGCATACCACAAATTGCGTATATTTTTCTGATTTAACTCTGCAGTTTAAACATAGCCTTTGTTGATTCTGAGAGTGCCACCATACCTCCTGGCTTCAAGTGGTTTCCATAGTATACAGGATTTACAGTAGGTTCAATGGCAGCCCCATTGTACAAAAGTGTTCTGTCATCACTGCACTCCATTCTTAGTTACTGACATGTACGGAATTCTTCATATGCAAAAGTCAGTGGAAGGCTATCATCCTTTTTGAGATGACTCCATTAAAATACAAGCATGTTGGTATTAGTTCGCTGAACCAGTTGCTGCATCAAGTTTTTGAGCTAGGTCCCGTACATATTTCAAAAGTTGGAAGGTTTGTTTCTTCTTTTTCAGGATTTTAACCTTCCTCTTTTTTTTCTCCTTTATCCTTCAACTATCAACTTCCCTCCCATCCTTTGAAGGACAAGGGAAAGCTGTAGAATGTAAAGTCACCCCCTCCAAATTGGTATGGTGGTTTGACAAACAATAGAGAATGATATCTTTTTTTTTTTTTTGTTAACAAACTCAAAAAGAAACATTTTAATTTCCTTCAAAAAGAATGTCCATATCTAGAAAAATACTGAGTTCTAATTTCTGAGTGAATGTTAAATTCAGAGGCACTGGCACAACACACCTGCAACGCTGGGTACAATTTGAATATATACCCATTACTACATACAAGAAATAATTACTCTGAGCCATTCAGAAGCCTAATTAGAGTAGTAAGCAGTATGAACAAATGAAAACATTATCAGTAATTTTAAAATGTTTAATAATAGCATCTATTTTTAAATGTATATATTTAAATTCACAAATATATACAGGAGAGAGTCGGGGGTTAAACAGGAAAAGAATCTGGACCCTTCGGGTATGTCTATGCCTCAATTTACCTTCAAGGTGGGAGGGTCCCCGAGCTTGAGCTCCAGTCAGAACCTGGAAGTCTACTTGGCAATGAAACAGCCCTGCAGCCAAGCCCCGTGAGCCAGTGTCAGCTGTCATGGGATGTAGAGTAGACATATGGCATCTGATATAAAGTACCACAGCACGGCAGGGTCTCTAAATAATTGTCAGACTTTAGCGGATGAAGGTCATTAGTTTGGCTGGTGGCCTCTAGGAAATTCTGTGTTTCAGAAGGCAGTAAAATGGGGACGCACATTGTAATTATCACTGCTTATAAAAAAGCAAATACTAGTGGCCACCAAATGAAATTAATGGGCAGCAGGTTTAAAACAAATAAAAGGAAGTTCTTCTTCACACAGCGCACAGTCAACCTGTGGAACTCCTTGCTGAAGAGCTTGTGAAGGCTAGGACTATAACAGGGTTTAAAAGAGAACTAGATAAATTAATGGAGGTTAAGTCCATTAATGGCTATTAGCCAGGATGGATAAGGAATGGTGCCCCTAGCCTCTGTTTGTCAAAGGGTGGAGATGGATGGCAGGAGAGAGATCGCTTTATCATTACCTGTTCAGTTCATGCCCTCTGGGGCGCCTGGCATTGGCCACTGTTGGCAGACAGGATACTGGGCTGGATGGACCTTTGGTCTGACCCAGTATGGCCATTCTTATGTTCTTATGTTTAGTAGCAATGCATATTTCATAGTGTTGTTTACACAAGTTTAAGTGAATTCAGCAATAACAAAGACTGACATCTTTTATGCACAGAATAGGTACAGCACAGCATGTGGCAATGAAAGCTCCTTTCTCAAGAAGCCTCAACCCTCCCTTGGGTGGATCACCTGTAATTGATGAGAAAAAAAAGGTGTTTCTTTTCTATCAAATCCATTGTCTTTCTTGATTTACCAGCAGCAATGCCATTTTTTTAATGTGGAAACTGGACTGTGACCTCCCAACCAATGTTGCAGCTGCTAGTAACTCTATCATTGTTTGGATAGTACCAATACTAGAATGTAGCATCTCTTTAAAATGTCTGAGCCTTCACTGTCTCCTTGTGTTTGAGAAGCCAGAACAACAGTGTAGATATGAAGCTAGGACTTGCATTTTGTGGATAGGGAGGGTATGTCTACACAGCAAAGTTATTTCGAAATAACAGCCATTATTTCGAAATAACTTTACCAGCGTCTACACAGTCAAACCACTATTTCAAAATTAAATCGAAATAGCAGAGGGCTTATTTAGAAATTGGTAAACCTCATTCCATGAGGAATAGCACCAATTTCGAAATTGCTATTTCGAAATAAGCGCTGTGTAGATGCTTATTTCGAAATAGGGGGCCTCCAGCCCTTCCCAGGGTGCCCTGGTGGCCACTCTGAGCACAACCAAGAAAACTCCTTTCCCTCCCCCCTTCCCGGAGCCCTTAAAGGGGTAGACTCTGGCCACAGTGCCTATGCCAGCTCCAAGCCTGCCAGCCCAGAGCCAGCGGTTGCTGCACCTGGCCCAGTGACCCCAGCATGAGCCAAGCATCCAGTGCCAGCCAGCCCTCCACTGCTCTCGGGACCAGTCTGCCAGCTCCCAGGAGGCCCCCGCACCTGCGGTGCTGGGAGATAGTTGGGCCAGCGAGACCCCCCAACCCTGAGCCCTGAGCTTCTCCTCCCCCTTCCTCCCCTTGCCTCCCCCTGCCAGCTCCCTCCTCCAGGTTTCCCCCTCCCCTCTCCCACCCTCCCTCCTCCCTTCTCCCACCTTCTTTCCCCAGTCTCACCTCAGTTTCATTACTCCCCCACCCCAGCTTTGTTCAATAAAGAGGCTTTGTTGTAATGAACACGTGTTGTTTATTGTACAGCAGGAAGGGGGGTTAGGGAGGGGTAAGTGGAAGGACGTGAGGGAGGAATGAGGCACAAGCCCCCAATGGGGCACACCAGGGAGACTGTTACTGCCTGCAGAACGTTCTGCCAAGCTTGAAGCAACATGTCCAGGAGAAGCACCAGAATGCCCAGGGGTGGCTCTGGTTCCATGCTGCAGAATGCTGTGGTGTCCCAAGTGAGGGCAACCAGAGCACGCAGAGAAAAAAATGCTTTGCTGTCCCTCAGTGAGGTAGGCAAGCAAGCAGGGAAACCTGAGAACCGGCTGTCCGGGGGGGGGTCCCTTTAAGCACAGGTCTCAGAGAGCCTCAGGCAGCAGCCACACAAGGTAACTCCTGACCTGATGCCCTGCCAGAACCGGTTCTGGATGGCCTTAAATGTGATTCAGCATCCTGTCAGTGTGGACGTGCTATTTCAAAATAGCAAAACGCTATTTCAAAGTGCATTTTGTGTCTAGATGCGTTATTTCAAAATAAGCTATTTTGAAATAACTATTTTGAAATAAAGCTGTAGTGTAGACATACCCTGAGTGAATGACATTATTTCGAAAAAACCCACCCCAACCTGCAGGCCTGAGATGTTGCTTTGTAGCATCTTTGTGTAAAGAGGAAAAAGACACAATTAGATCTGGGTTTGCTAGCCACAAAATACACTATTCTTTGTTGTTTTGTACACAATAAAAGCACCCTACAGGCCAGCTAGAAAGACCTGCCCCCTGTGCTAAAGAGTTAACAATCTACACCCTAATCCTGACATTGGCAGTGTGCAGATGGACTAATGATCTTGTATGTAGCCCTGTTGGTTTTATTGATATTTTGCATGGGAGTAGCAGCCTGTTCAGTTGCAAGATTGGACTCTAATTTAGACTTGATGTAACCAGTGGGCTTAACAAACAGTAAAGGAAAACCTGGTTTACAGGTGCATATCATTTTATGCATTTGGCTTATAACCCTCACACACTAATATTTTTATATCTTTGTTCCCAAACACACAAGTCACCATTCCTGAAAAAAAAATTCAGTGCTGAGACTCATTAACCACTCCCTGCTATGAAAAGCAAGCCCCATTAAACAGCTAATGGTGTTTGTGGCAAACAGAGGTAAAAACAGGATGATAGTATGTGTTCCTCTCTTGACTGCACAAACCACACTGGAGTCAATACATATAATAAAGCTGGCCAGGATGAGATAGAAATTTCAACTGTCTATTTACTGTATCTGTATTTGAAGCAATAGGTGGTTGTGTTGTGCAATCAGAAATGAGTTTTTGCAATAGTAACTTGTGATTTGCATGGTGGCCATAGACAAGGAGTGCAGTTACTAAAGACATAGGATCAGTCTTAGGCAAATAATGTAAATTTCAAGATCTTTATAGTATAATAAAAATAATTGTTATAATAACCTTTATTTTATGGAAATGCAATGCACTTCCAAGTATCCTGGTCAGCTTCAATATTATTTGGAGTATTAGCCAGAGGAGAAAGATACCAGATAATATTTATTCCAGCTTTCATTCAAAAGAATTTATAAATAAGACAAAGAATGGGAGAATATGTTTCAAATTATTTTCCTAAATTGAAAAGGTAGGCTTTTGTCTTCGATATAATTTGTTAGTATAACAATGTCACTTCTTCAAACAGCAAGTTCTGAGCATTTAAAAGGAAAGTAATATATAAAGACATTCTATTGTTTGAAACAATGGATTGCCAAAGATAATAGAAAGACTTAAAACATAATTAGAAAAGTCAATGTTAATAGAAATAGAATTTGCAAATAAATCTTTAATAGATTTTCTTTGGAAAATAATTAACTGACTCAGCTGTTTATGCTTTCAAAGGTAAAATATGAACATTGGAGTAAATAAAGGAAGTGAAATATAGCCATTACAATCATGGCTAGCACTGCTATTCCTAGCAGAGAACAAGCTAATTCTTTCAGGCTGCATGTGCCAAATAACAGATCCAAATTCATAGGTGTTCTTATGCGAATTTGCTGAGAAGACCATGTGAATATAGGTGCAAATCACTGCAACAGAAATCTTTAAATTGGCCCAGATTATGTTAACCACCCTGCTAGAGAGTGTGGCTCCTTCATGTTTGTTGAAGCTCAAGAAGGCCCATAAAATATTTGAGTTATCACTCATGAAACAAGGGCTATGAAATTGGGTTTCAAAACAGGGTGCAGCATGAGATCACACTGCAGCCACCAAAGCCTGACTTTCTAATAGCAATGGGTTGGATTTCTCAGTTGTTGAAGATGTAAACTGGCTAGAAATGGTTAGCAATTCTCCCTGAGCATGGAAGTGCTCAATGGCAGAGGTAAAGTTAGAGATCGGAGGAGTGTTTTACTTACACCAGAACTGAGCAGCCTCGGATCGGAAAAGGACACCCAGTAGCCACTGATTTTAAGGGTGGGATGAAGAATGTAGACCTGAATCTCAAGGCTCATGCTATTCAAACACTCTGAGCTTTTGACATAGTCACCTTAATGACCCATGTATGTGACACAGATGGACTATACATAATGGAATGACAAATCTATATCACTGAGGTATATACTGCAGTTAACGAGAGGCTAGATGCTGAGGCAGGAATATAGAAAAGTGTGATTTTTTGAGAGACAAGGTAAACAGTGAAGCTGATAGTGGTGGAGGACAAAGTTTTGAGTTATTGCTATAAATGTGATAGGTGAAATGGTGGGAGCAAATGGGGTGCCCAGTGAGCAGAGAAAGGGACAGAGAATTGAACTGGAACAGAAACAGGCAGTAGAGGAGAAGAGCAGCCACCCAAGAAGATACTGAAGGGCCAATTAGGAAGAGTACTTTAGACTAGTGTGAAAGCCAGGCTGAGAGAAGCTAGAGCAGAAGCTCTCTCCAGAAGAAGGTCCACTTTGCCAAAGCCTCTGGAAATCCAAAGAATGTTCATAAATAGTTGTCTTATATTGTGTAACTAACTGTTCTTATTCTAAATATGGTCACTAAAATGGATTCATGTGATATTGCATGTTCTAGTTTTAGTGAACATAGAGTGATTGAACAGACTGTAGTAGGTTTTAGTGTTCACATAATGCATATAATAAGATATAAGGGCTATAGTTATGATTAAGGGTTTTAAAATAAATGGCCTTGTAATGATCTTGTAATGCTGGGGAATGAAGTCCAGGATCTATCCAGGCCTGTGTCAGGTTGTCTATGCAGAAAATATGATTCAGGCAGAATTTGTTTCATTACCTCCATTCCCTTTTCACTGATCAGGGTAATCTTTTTTTTTTTTTTTTTTTCTTTTTTTTTTTTCACCTCTCACCATGTACATGCAAATGCTTCATATTAATAAATACACAAACATAATTGCAATTTAATTTGTAAAATTTACATTTATATTTTCATCCCAATGATTCATCTATTAAGGCCACCCTGACTATGTTGTGAAATCAGATAAAATACTTTGGAACTGCATCTCCTGTTATTTTCACCAGCATAAATTAGAAGCAGCTTCACTGAAGACTGTGAGAGAGACTGGTATAAAACACTTGAGACAGAGAGTCCTTTATATAATCAGGCCCTTTATAATGATAATACCTTGACCTACTGAGGCCAAAAATTGTCATTGTTTGGTAACTCTGACCTTAATCATAACAATTCTAAGTGACTGTGTTTTTATGACACTTTCCCACGTAGTGTAACAGAGGGAGAAAATCAAACATTAGTATTAGTCCTCGAAATATGTGACTTTACTGGAAACTTATAATACAAGAGGAATAATTTGAAATGCTTAAGTATTTTCATAAGCAATATACATATTGTTACATTTTCAGTGCCAATGATTCATTGCATTACTCCTCGCTCATCTGATGATAGTGACAACCTTCAGAACAACCTTTATAACTGATGTTGTCACCACTATAAAACCAGTTGTCACTTAGCCTAGCTAGACAAAAATAGATATATGAAAAAAATCTTTGCAAAAAAAAAAAAAAAAAAAAAAAAAAAAAGAGAGAGAGGAAATTTACTTTCAATAATATTAAATCAAACTTACTGAATGATTCCATTTTCCCCATTAGAGGTACAGTATTTAATTAGGTGCCTCTGATGTAATCTTTAACATAGTTCCTAGGCACTTGATATTTAAAACTGTTTTATATTTAGATGTCATGCCATAAAAGCTCTTCTGGCATGTGCATTCACTGTTATTAACAGATATCAAAATTAATATAAAAAATGTAATGCTAACCAAGCTGTTGAACAATCTGTAAATTCCACCTAATAAACAATGTGTGTCTTGACAGGGTGCTGACATAAAGGAAACTCTTTTCCTTTAAAATGTTAATAACATGATATATAATATGTGGCAACACAGAACTGTGATCAAATATTGTGAAAAACTGAAATACAGACCCAAAGGGCATTGCAGATTGTGCATGTTTTTCAGTAATTCAACCCTACTGTTTCATCAAATAATACGTTGAGGCTATGACGTTAGTCACTGAAAGCAGCTCATATTTAGCATTTAGCATCTGGGCACAATGCAACCATAATTAAAACTGGAAGATAGATTTTTAAATAAATTCAAGCACTCACAAGAGATTGGGAATTTGCAGCTTAATCTTCAAGCCCTGATCCTTATTGTCAGATCAACTACAGAGATAGTGTATGATGTGGCTGTCGAATTACATGGTTTAGCAGTCTTTGTAATTGAAATGGTTGCACATAAAAACTATGTCACGTCTGAGTACTATGTACCTAAAGCAGTGCTGAAATGAATTTTGACGATCCACTACTTTTCTTTCTTCTTGGAAGTTGGAATAATTAAAAAGTAGTAGAATATTGCATTTCCAGTAAACATCACACACTTTTTTGTTATTTTTATTTCAAGTCCTGACAAATCTATTCTAAAAGCCTTTGAAAGGCAAAACTGGAGATGATCTGGAGTTAAAGCACCCATTATGCATAGCTACAGGAAATGTTGGACAGAATCTTCAGTCCTAAACAGTGACTGTAACATTTTAATTACACAGCATTTGGCATAACCATAGCTTTGTTATATCCATGGTGTCCCATTAACATCAGCGAGTTCTTGTGTATACCTGGGAGCCTAAGATTCTGACGGCATGGAGTTTCCTTTTCCCCTTCCCTCTGAGACTGTGGGTGGCTCTGTTAGAGCCATACTGTTAAGAATTGGTGAGGGCAGATTTTTATAAATATTCTTAGATGCGCTTTGTAAAACATGTGGCAACACACTTCCATCTGTTGAATGTCATGTTTCTTGTGCTGTTATAATCTTTTTGGGGCAGATCGTAGGGGATCCAGCATCCAGGTAGAGGCTTTTGTGGATGAGCTTTTGTCATGCAGGGATCCAATATTTCTTCAGAAATTGGAGAGGCAGAACTTCTTAGTCCCCATGTGGATGTTGCTATGTAGGGAGCAGATGGGTATGGAACTGACTTTGTATGTGCAAGGGACAGATTTTAAATAAACAATAAAAAGTTGTCTCATTTCTGTCCATCTCCTAATGATTCCTGACATTCTGTTAGCTTTTTTGACTTCCACTGCAAACTGAGTGGATGTTTTCAGAGAACTACCCATGGTGATGCCAAGATCTATTTCCTGAATGGTAATGTCTAATTTTGCATATATATAGTTAGGATTGTGTTTTTAATGGGCATTATTTTGCATATATCAACACTTAATGTAATTTTGCCATTTTGTTGCCCAGTTTTGTGAAATGTCTTTGCAATCAGCTTTGGACTTAACTAGTTTGAGTAATTTTGTATTAGCTCCAAACTTTGCCATTTCAGTGTTTACCATGTTTTCAGATTAACATGTGAATATGGTTCATGGTACTTATCCCAGTACAGCTCCTTGGGGGAAGAAGGGCTACTATTTAACGGCTCTCTACTGTGAAATCTGACCATTTATTTCTATTCTTTGTATCCCTTTAACTAAGAGAAGCACTCTCTCTTCTCCCTGACGGCTTACTTGGCTTAAGAGCCATAGGTGAAGAGCCTCATCAAAAGCTTTCTGAAAATTCAAGGATGGTATATTGAGTGACTCACTCTTTTCCACATGTTTATTGGCACCTTCAAAGATTTCCAATAGATTGGTGAGATTTACCTTTACAAAAACTATAGTCTATAACAGGTTACCAGGCCCACACCAGTATGTCTGATAGTCTTTGATATGAAATATTATACACTTTTTCTTCTTCAAGTCAAAGACTAATGGGGAGGCCGGGATGTTGGATCACTCAAGTGGCTGTTTTTCCCAGTGGGGGAAACATATCTCCTGTTGATCACAGCAGCAACAGATCCTCTCTCCAGAAGTTCCTGCCTATACTATACGGTGCAGGTCCGAAGCCAAACCTACACATAGCAAAGCTCAGACTCTCATAAAGTCTCAATAAATTTACTATAAATTTTTTGACATATAAAGTTGCTATTTATTTTTTCCTTTTATTCTGCCAAGTCTTCTACATTCTCCACAATAGTTACTGTAACCACCTTTTCTAGTAGCCTTTCCGTTGCTTAACAACCAAATCCCCATTAGTTTCCTCTGAAACACAAATGATGCTACAATGATTTTATCTGCCTGCCATTCTGTTCCTGGCAGGCTTCTCTTTAAGTCTCTCTATTGGTTTCCTTGATTTCCTCAAAGCATTAATTTGAGCTTGTTTTCCTTTGGTGAATTTTTCAAAAATATCTAAATGATATAGGTTCCTCTTTCCCATTTATTTAAGTACTTTTGAAAAAATCTTCCCTTTGCCTTCAAGGTCGTGCTACATACCGCTGCCCCTCGCCACTTACCTCCTTTGACTCTTATCGTGTCAACCCATCATCCTGCCAATTATGAAAGAATTGACCTTGTTTGTCTGCTTCTGTCATGTTCGTTGTCACAATTTCATCCATATGTTTTCTTGTGCATAAAATGCCTTCCCTAAGCTGGTACACAGACCCACTACTTTCTCCAGACAGTCAAATTCCTCTTCTTCCCAAAAGGCTACAATAAATTATCCAACTGCTAATGGGCAATTGGGAATTGGCCTAATGCTTTAATGGAACTAAATACTTCATAGCCTTTGTGTGTTTCATTTGTCTCCTAAAATACATAAGTTATTCAGGGTTGGGATGATGTCTTTCATTTTGCATAACTTGTGCCTCTTGGCTTCTATGAATGCAAAAGCGATAGACAGACAATTAAGTTGGAACCTACTTACTTTTTTGCAATAAATATCCATTATAATTCATCTGATGTTATCTATTGCACAACATTTTTAGGACAAATCCTAAAATGATCAAACTCTATCGGCTATCAAGAATAATTATCATCATTTTTCCACTCTTGTGTAAAATGTGGTCAAGTACTAGACAAATGTAGAGAAGATGAATGAATCAGTATTTATAAAGTTGTTATGCGGTTTTGTTTTTCACGATCTCTTCTCCTCAATAATGACTTTTCATTCAGGAACTAATGGAATGAATCTAGGTAAGGATAGCCCTATATATTGCTAGGCTAAAAGTAATAAACATCAGGCCGAAGGGCTAGCATGTAAGTTGAATGGCTTTGATTTTCTTCAGAGGGATTTAATTTATTTTGAATATTACAAGTGGCTTGGGGCAAGCTGCAATCATCTGTCATTCTTCAGTCAAATCATATTATTTCACTGATAAAATATTCATTGATCTCCTAAATTGTAAATCACACTTTGCCTGATTTTGCTAGATGTATATTTTATGAATACAAAAATGACATTAAAGATTGGTGAAAAGATCGACAGTACAGTATGTGCTTTTAAACAAGGTACTAAGAGATTATACGTATTCATCCAACTCAGTGTGTAGGCTTTGTTACAGCCCACGGCTTTCCCTATTTTCCGTTGAATGTAGACAAAGAAAATAAGCTGTTAAAATTTCAAAGACACATGGGATGTTTAGTAAGATCTTTCCTCATAATTGGTAAGGAAGAAATATTGTAAGCCGATATATTTGTTTTTTAAGTATCTCTTCATTTTCATACCACTTACTGAGTCTCTGATATCAGAGAATGAGAATACTTTTGCCCTGTAGCAGTTCAAGATAGCTACGGTAGACAAAACCTGCAGGAGTCAATGGGAAAATTCTCACTAATTTCAACAGGCTGGGTCTACTGTAGGCAGCTGTCCTGAACTTCCAAAAGGCTGGATAAAGTATTCTTATTTTCTAATATCAGAGTTTCAATACAGGGTGTTCCTCCTGAATTCAGTGGGAGAAGTATATTCATGGGTTTTATTGTCTGTGGAAAGAAGATACACTAATTATTTTAGTGGGTGGCTCTGGCTACCCAAAAAAGGAAGGATCGGGTTCATGTCTGTACCATAATTGTGCTTTATTATTGGCATTGAAGTAGCTCCTAGAAGCCCTGAGATCCAGGCTCCAGTGTGCTAAGCCTTGTACAAACACCTAGTAAGACACAGAACCTGCGTCAAATAGCTTAAAGCAGGGGTGGAGAACCTTAGGCTCGGGGGCCGGATGTGGCCCCTGGCTTGCCTGGATCCAGCCCCTGAGGCTCAGGACTCCCCTCCAGTATTGTAAAGCCCAGCTAGTGCTTTACCCCCACTGTCCCACCACAGAGCTGGAGCAGACAGAATCTACTAGGCTGGGCCCCTCTAGGCTCTGGTGTGTGAGGGGAATGTGGGGAGTGTCTTTCTCCTTCTCAGTCGGGGGCCATGTCAGTGAGAATTTGGGGGGGGGGGTTATTCTCACTTGTGTGAGGCCCCTGACAGATTTTTTTGTGGGTCAGTGGCCCCCAGCTCAAAAACAGTCCTCACCCTGGCTTAAACTCTAACTAGAAAGGACATTTGTATTGTTTCACACTTAGGCTTCATTTTCTTCCAGGATATTTTCTCTCTTCTTATTATGTCCATTCTTCTATCCTTGCTATATTACATTTCTTACTTTTGTCATTTGCCTGCCTCCTGCTATTTTCAAGGGAAGTCAATGGAAGAGACATTTTCCATCCCTGAAATGTATAAAGAAAAAAAAATATTGAAGGCACTGACTTGATGGGATTGGAGCAAACCAAGGACTTGTGCAACACTTAATTTTCATGGAATTCATTTGATATAAAAAGGATTGTTGGTGTTGTTTGCATGCCTTAGTAGACTGAATTCACAGAACTGTATTGCTTTTCAATAGGAGGATTTTACTGATCTGTTTCTGACACCGCTAGATATGTTAGAAGACTTCACATAGTAATTATAATTTCCTTTTCCCTAGGAGCTAACTGTAATACCCGGTGGTTTAAAATACCTCAAATACTGTTGTGCCTCCTAACATTAACATTCTCATAGATTCATAGATTCGAAGGCCAGAAGGCACCATTTTGAGCATCTAGTGACCTCCTGTATAACACAAGACCTAGAATTTACCAAACAAAATTCCTCGAGCATATCTATTAGAAGAACATCCAATTATGTTCTCAGTGTGGTAAAGGCTAGGATTAAAGTGACAGCACCAGAACTGTAGGTGTAGCACATACCTGCCCATTGGCATTCAGAGATAATGTAATAATAGAAAAGCACATTATATGCCATGTCTTACTGTTTGTACACCTGACAATAGTGGGTCATTTTGTACTTCTCACCATGGGAAGTTAATGTTTATATGAGTTTAGCAACTGTTCAACTTCATATAAACAACTTGCAAGCCAAAGTCTTTTATTAATCCATGGCATGATAGGATTGGTGGAATTTTATTAACAAAAAATAGATCTCACAAGATATGCCATGCATTCTACACAAGCATGTATTTTATTTTAATAGCTGCTTTGGAAGTCAGCTTCTTTATTAATAATGTGCAAATAGAACAGGCCAGCTAAAAGCTGGGAAAAAAAGGAAGTTAAACTAGATAGAAGGGATGATTGTAATTGGATATTACAATTCAGTAATGTTTGTAAATGCCTGAGCTTTGCTGTATCTTTATTAGATATTGTCATGTCATTTCTTTGGTTAGAGAAGTGACATTAAGGGTGACATGTTAACTGATAATGTTGGCTTGAAGTTTCTCTAGCACAAATATGTGATGTGAATTTCTTAACACATCTTGCTTACTCAGCAATGGTATGATTTTTTATCTCTTAGAATTATGAAAATAATTCAGTCATTGCCTGTGGTGGGGTGCAGGAGTGTATCACTTAGGCAGGTACAGTGTCTCCAGAATCATTGATCATGCATTCAGAGAGTGTAGCATGCATTTGCCTCTCCATCCCAGCTCTACTGATGTCTTTAGCTTCTCTTAACAATTTTCATAACATTTATGAGTTAACAGAACCATTGGCAGTATTATCTTAAGATTATGCCTGTGGTCTTCAATTTCTTCACGTGGCTGTGGAGTACCAGGGATGCTCCTTTACACCCCTTCTTCATTCACTTTTATCCACTCTAAAGTTTCTCTGGGTGCTCTTTAGAATGAACAAGCTAATAGTTAATCTGATGCAGAGAAAAACTGATCTCCTGGCTCTGTCACTTTCTTCAAAATTCTCTTCTCTTATTAGGCACATGACAGGTTAGTCCTAACTTTACTGTAGATAAATGTTATTTCCCCTAGATATAAAGATAATGTATAATGAATAAACAAATCTCTTAAAAAGAAGTTAAATCTGGACTGTCCGTGTCTCTTTTAGTGTGTGAAAATAATATCTGATCAAAGATGTTGGCCCCAGCTCAGGACCTTAAAATTGGATAAAATAAAGCATTATAAAATATTCTGCAGGGGACAATGATGTATCGGCACAGGTTTGGATGAGATGACTTAAAAGGACACTTCCTTGTCTAATATCTGTGTTTCTGTTATTTCAACAAATTATTTTTTCCAGTGATACTGATATGAACATGCCTTGGGGAAAGGATTTATAAAGGCAATTTCATCAAATGATCCAGGGTGCTTGCAGTAATATATATTAGCAGACTTCTAAAATGTTTTTTCTTTTATACTGGGTTCAGCTTACTTTACTGTAGCCTCCAAATTGCAAGCTCTCTAGGTTCCAATATGAATAAAATGGTGCTGCTAGCTGCCTATGCTTACCAACAGGTGGCACTACCTGCCACCCATCTATTCTCCTGACTCATTCATTTCACACAGTACAGTTAAAAAAACCCTACCTTTGCTTGGTTTTTTTAATTATTATTTAATACCTTCCGTAGATTTTCCCCAGCCTCTCTGCATGCCTTCAGTCAGTGCATAGGAGGAGTGTGTACGCAAACAAGCCAGAGCACAGCCTAGGATATGGAAGCTTGTCTCTTTCACCTTCTGTTTCCCTTCCTGTCCATCATCTAGCAGAAGGCTCCTCTGCTCATTCACATAATCTTGTTGATTTTTGGTATGTAGAAAGGGCCTGATTTCTTAAAGTGCTAAATGCACTTTCGCCATGAGTTGATGCTGTGTAGTACTTTGCATGACTTGGATTTTTTTTTTTAATGTACCTAACTTTTAAAAAAAAATTTGAGATACAATTCCTAAGAGGCTCTGGCAAATATTATATTATTGTAACCCTTCTGCCAGGTAGTGCCAGCAGCAGCCAGTGCCAGGTTCAATATCTAGGATTCCCTGTTCATCCATCTCATACAGAACTGGCTCAAGCCCCCACCCAATAGCCTGGGAAATTCATATACCCCTGGGTGCCTCTGAGAGGCAATGCTTCCCCACTCGCAAGCACAGAGTCTGAGTGTAGAAAAGAAACTTTTAATGAAAGATGAAGAGAAGTTACATGGCATTAGCTCGGAAAAATACCACAGACATAGTTCCTAACCCCCCACGAGTAACCGTCCCAGCTCAAATGGATTGAGCAATGTCCTTTGTCCCTCAGGCTCACTAGTCCAACAATAGGAAAAACTATGTAGCACTTTAAAGACTAACAAGATGGTTTAACAGGTGATGAGCTTTCGTGGGCCAGACCCACTTCCTCAGATCATATTCTGAAAGGGAATTGGCATGACCATATATACCAAAGGAATACAATGAAGAAAGTGAACTCATTATTAAACTGACAAATCAGATTTAGAACAGAAGGTGGGGCAAAGGAGAGGGAAGGAGGAAATAGCTATTTATAAGTCAATGAATGGCTAATCAGGGGTGTTAAGTACTAACAATAGGTGGGGAAGCTATCTTTGTAATGTGTAAGTCCAACAATGTAAGGGTTCCATTCATTTACCCAAACTTTCTCCGTACCCCACTTCAAATGCCCCACTTACAGCTCTGTCCAGTCAGTGCAAACCCTGACACATCACCCTGATGACTCCACTCATTGAGCCTAAGGCCTTGCCACCTTTGTGCTGCTCCTGTGGTCTGCTTGCACCGCCTGCCATTGTTCCTACCGGCCTTCTGCCGGTTGTTCCCACCAGCCTCTCTGCTGGCTGCCTGCCGGTCATTCCCTCCAGCCGCTCCGCTGGCTGCCTGCTGCCGTGCCCGCCAGCAATCTTGCTGGCTGCAATGGGTCTGGCTCCAGGCCAGACCAGTGACTTAAGCTCTTAGTGATTTCAACTCTTTAGCCACCACCTACGCTGGCAAAAGATTCCAGCTTCCGCTGGACTAGCAAAAAGACTCCTGATGGAGTCTGCTTTAGGTCTACCCTTAAAACAAGGGGGAAAGAGGCAGGTTGAACCAGTCTTACAGCTCACACCTGGCAGGCATGAAGCCGCTAGCTCAAACCCCTTTCCTCCCTCCTCCCCCCCTCCCTTCCCCCCAATTCAGTTCACTCAACTCTGGAAGGGGGGAGGCTTGTTCATCTGAGACCTCTTACAATGATGGTGTCTCTCCTGCAAGCACTGGTGTCATATTTTACAGTTCCCACATTTAGGGGTAGCATGATTTGTGACCCCACAACAGCTCAAATTAGTTACAGTACATCACATTCCATTCTAATAACCGATCCTCCATCAGCCCTGGCTGAATTGGATTTACATAACCGCACCCCAGATTCCTTCCCCATGCCAGCATGAGCTGTATTTATATATCAACAGTTACTTATCTTGCAAGGCTAAACAATTTGAGTGAGCATACACCAGGGCTGCTGGTTGATTGCAAGCAGTAGTTCAGTACCTGCTTATATTGTAAACTAATTTACTGCAGCACTGCATGCCACATACAAGGGCCTGGTTTTGCAATTTGTCAATATTAAAAAAACCAACAACAAAAACTATGCCTTTTGTTGGGATTTATGAATGCCATGTGTCCCTTTGTAATACAGAGATTTCCTAGATTATATTGTATATGTTTATTAAATGTTTCTTGTTATCTAACGGTAGAAGGTGGCTGGGCACAGGCAATGAGTTTTAGGTTCGCAGTATGGGTGACATCCTGCTTGCCTTGCTAACATGAGTCATTTACAGTAATTGTACGGATCATATGAGTAAACTGACTAAACCTTGTATGGATGTGCAGGCTGAGAGGTCAATAAGGAGCAGACCTCTTGTGCAGCACATGCAAAGTCAAGGGACAATGGCAGTCATGGCACTCAAGGAAATAAGGAAACTGCCCTTTATGTGAACCTAGCCACCCCTTCTCTTGTCCACACTGGCCCCCATACCAACCAACATGGAGCAAACCATACCATCTTAAAGGTGAACCAAGCTACATGAGGCAGAATTCTTCCCTAAACTCCCCAGAGGAACTGAAATTCTCCACGGCCCCTAACTAATGGTTGTGCCTACAAGGCATTACTTGGTCTCTGCAATGTACTTGTTCCAATGTAACAAAGAAATTTCTTAATATACCATATCATGCCTTTTAAAAAATGAATACATTTAACCACGATAGCAGGTACTAATTTATTTCTGTTAGCAGATAATAATGAAAAGTCAGAGAGATTAATGTGCTGTTACTGTTTATTCAGTACTGCATTGCTCGTGACTAAGTACAATAGATGAGACCTTCTTTCTGCCTCATTAAATAAGTTAATCATGTAAATCAAGGGAAAAACATTTTGGATAGTGAGTATAGGCTGAACATCAGATATGCATTTTTCACTACAGAGTGGTAAAGCAGGTTTGACAACATACAGGTGTCCCATCTACAAAACATTAACATCTCTCTTCTGTTATCACAAAAGTAAATGAAAATTACACAATTAAAAGGTTGAATTGGCACATGCTGCTAACCAATTGGAATTGCTTCCTACTGAAGGGTGAAGCTTTAAGAAGGATGAATAGTCTTCTACAGTGAATAAACAATTAGATTATCAGGAGTACAGCTATAATTTAACTACAAATAAATTTCCCCATGTCTTTTAACATGTAAATAAAAGTGCCAATTAATTTTTCATTAGCAGGCATATTTTGATGGCAATAAAAAAATTACAGTTATTGCTTTGTAGCCACAACACAAATTAACTCAAAAACCACTATTGTTCTAATGCATAATCCTGCCAAAATAGCCATGACAGACAGTAACAGGAAAATCCTTATTAATCAAAATTTGGCAAGACATAAATCAACTGTTGAAGTCCAAACATTTTGATTAGCAGATTTTTTTTTTTTAAAAAACTGCTCTTAAAAATTTGAGTCTCAGCACCTCCTGTTTGGAGACAGGACTGGAAACAAATGTCCCAATAAACTATTTCCTCCCAACATTGCTAAAGTTAGGCAATACAGGACTTACTGTGTCACTTACTGCCCAGAATGCAGACCCCAAAATTCAGATAATCATCTGGACTTTTGAAGTTCCTTAAATACTAGCAATGAGAATTAAATATTCATGGTACATAACTTGTGATACTCAGAAGTTGGACTGAAAGACTATGGAAGCACTGACTTAATGTGTTTGCTCTAGCTTAAAAACAAAGTATATTATATTAAAACGCTTTTCCTTTTAAGAAAAAGGAATGGTCTCAGATAAAGTAAAGAAGCAAGAAAGATTGGCTGAAAGGAAAAGGAAGTTTGGACTTGATGCCAAACATGCTGAAGCTAAGGCAAAGGCTGTCCTTGAATTCACTGCTTTGGATTATGTCTGTGTACACTTTTGGATAATTAGAGATGATAGCATTTAATGTCAATTGTCAGATACTGTACTTGCAATGACTTGCATACTCAAAAATAGAGGCAGGTTTTTTTGAAGTGAACCATTGTGTCCATTTTATAAAAAAAAACGTTAGCTCTGGAACTTTAACAATCCTAATTTAAAGAGAACTACTTTATTTATTTCGTATAAAATATCATTACGATGTATCAGACATGCCTCTCATGAGTGTCCCCTGGCTGAGTGTGTGTGCCTGCACGCTCTCTCTCCATTTTTTTCCCCATGAGCTCTCCACCCTGAGCTGTCCGTGACACTGCTATTCTTCCAGCCACTCTTCTCTTCTTGAGCTCCACACTACACCTAACTACAGCTATGTTTTGCAGCTCTTTTTATATGGCCTTCCCTTACAGCCACTCTGGCCTACTTGGAGGACCACTCGATTGCCTTTTTCTGAGGCAGGGTGTGACAGGACCTCAAGGCCTAGCCTACCCTATCACACATGGGTTTACATCCTTGAAGTTAGAACAATCAGGGAGTTTGCAAATTTACTTTGTCTGACTTTTTTGCTATGGCTTTGTGGGTGTCCTGAAAATCTTCCATTGTAATACTGGGTATGGTATGGAAATAGGTGAGACTTTCCAATATGTAATAATCATATATGGAATGTCTATTTGAATGTCAGATACTCTTCAAATTTTGAATAGAATAAAATCAGAATTCCTGTTTCCTAATCTGTGCTTCCTGGTTTTGGACATGACCCACAAGCAAAACATCAAAGTACCTATATTTGGAATCCAATGGAAAAATAGCCTTAAATGACGTAAATTCTGTGAGAATTATCATGCTTGTGACATTTGTAGCCAAAATGATAGAAATCTGACAAGAGCAGCTCTTCTCATGATATGCTGAAAAAAATGCTAGAACAGCTAATGAGATTTTGACACTATTAAAACAAATACTCAATATTAATTCTGATTCATTGATATCTATTTTAATAATAAATTGACTTCTCTTTTAATTATAAGCAATATGTTTATTTAATGATTTAACAGTCACATTAAACTCTTCCAAAAATGTGCTTTCCTATTTCCACTGCATTATGAACAAAGATGCAATATGTGACTTGGCATGACAAAAAATATGTTTTCAATTTGGTTAATTAGTTTCAAAAAATTCTGTGGAGAATATCAATAAGTAATGTACAATTGTATTAAAATGACATAATTAACACTCTTTTATCATGATGCACAAACAAACAGTCCAAATAGAATGTTCACCTTCATAGCTCAGTGTTATAGCATCAGAAACCATAAAAAATGGTTTTCCTAACCCAGGAAAATTTCCAAGATTTTGAAAAACAAATTTCTCATCAGGAATTGGGATGAGAAGTTGAACTCTCAAAATTATTGCTTTGAGACAACTGAAATGTTTCATTTTGATTTTGGCCACTTAAATGTAACACATCACTATAATTATCTTAAACTTCAAAACAAAAAAACCCCCCTCATTCTGAAAGAAACTGGAAAATTTTCATTATGAGAGTGTCAAAAATGGGACACTGACAACTTCATAACTTTTTTTCCAATATGAGAAGTTTATCAAAATTTGTGAGTCCCATAAAAAGTTGTAGTTTTGATAATTTCTCATTTTCCAGCAGAAAAAGCTTAGTCAAAAAATATTGGCTTAGGGATAGGTTTACAATTCTCTGGGCAAATCATCGTGATTTAGCCCTCCACATAGAAAGAATCCAGTTCCCAGAAGCAGTAGAAATTTATATTTAATTCCAAGCTTCAGCACTGACTTCCTTGCTTATCTTAGGCAAGTCACTTAACTTTTGTGGCTGTACAATAGCAATGTTTGTACACGTTAGTACAGATAGTAAAGATCTGTGGCTGAAAGGAAATAGATATATGCAAAATATTCAACATGTATGTATTTAAGATTGCCTTCAAATATAATTCTGTACATATTATCTTGGCTTTCTTGCTTCTGAACCTGAGCCAGGGTTTGAGACAATAAATGAAACTAACGCTTGGACCAAAACTTTGGACTAATGCTTGGACCAAGGGACTTTGGCTATAAAAAAGGCAGTTATTAGCTTGCATTTGGAAATGATGACTCAAAATATATTTCCAGATATATAACCAGATATTCAATAGGTTTGTCCTCCTGACGGGTAGATGCCATGCTGTGTGAAGAAATACTAGAGTAGGTTTAGCCAAATGCCCTAATACTTACTTAGAGCTTCCTAAGGCTCTCTCTTTGATTCAATTGCAAGACCAGCAGGCAGGGCATAAGTAATCCAAACTCAGGATCGTATTGCCATTTATACTGTATTCATCACCATGGTCTCCAAGTGTCTGTTTTTTTATCTTCTGCTTTGTTATTTAAAAGCACAGTCATGTTCCAGGCTGCCAGTCAAATGAATCCTTACCAGGGCACTCTTAGATTCTATGGTCTCTAATGGGTTAACAAAATTAGTTAAAATATGACAATGAATTATTTAAACAGCTGCTGTGTTTCCTGTGTTTTCTGACATATTTGATTCTTTGCCTAAATTGCTTATGCCTTTATAAATTTGCTTTTAAAATATTTCTCCTGAAGTGTGGAACAAAATGTTACCTAGTGAAATGAGCAAAAACACGACATGGACTATGTTAATATATTTTCCGCTCTTTTCCCTTACATGGCACCCAAGTCACTCACTTTGTTCAAAGTAGGGGGAGAGATCTATTCCTCTCTAGCAACAACCTCTTCAACAAGCTATTCTTTTTAAATTGTATTTCATACTCCAGACTAAAGTTGTAACAATGGAGAAAACCCTTTCTTTCAGAGAGCCTTAAAATAATACTGAAGATACTTGTAAATACTTATGAAAAGCATGCAGGTAAATCCATAAAAATGCAGGGGAAGGAAAATGAGAGGGGTTTTTTTAATCCCCCTTCCCCATAATTAAACATTCAAACACTAAATATGTCTTAATGTTAACTGTTACATCATTAACATTGCCCATTGTATGTAGACTAATAACATATAAAATATACTTTTCCATCTACATACAGAGCAGTACTTAACCCAACTCTTGAAAACCAAGCTGCATCTTCCTTCTACAAATTAATCAGTCATCCCAGGCTGTACTGCAGGCCTGCATATTATCTCTACTTGTGGCTAGTTCTTTGCGCACTCCCATATTTGGAAGCACTGGTATGTGTGCTCATAATATGATCTATCTACCTAAGGGGTTTAAAGAGCTGCCTATCACGGTGGCATCTGAGTGCTTTCCATGTAAAACCAATAAAAATAGCAAAATGCTTTATGGAAGTCATTATACATCTGGCATATCTCTAGTTTAGAGGTCAGAACTCTGCCAGGCATAGGGTTTTATTGATTTCCTTTTTTGCTGTTAGCTGTATACCCCAAATTAAAAAAACAACACAGTAATAAAACAAAAAGGTGTCACTGTGGCTTAACAACCAAGTAAAAGAAGCAGTGAGAGAGAAAAACGGCATCATTTAAAAAGTGGAAGTTAAATCCTAATGAGGAAAATAGAAAGGAGCATAAACTCTGTCAAATGAAGTGTAAAAATATAAGTACGAAGGTCCAAAAGGAATTTGATTAACAGCTAGCCAAAAATTAAAAAAGTAATAGCAAGAAAATTTTAAATATGCCAGAAGCTGAAATCCTGATAAACCACCACTGGGACTACTGGAAAATTGAGATGCTAAAGGAGCACTCAAAGTTGATAAGGTTATTGCAAATAAACTAAATGATTTATCAGAGGGGTAGCCGTGTTAGTCTGAACCTGCAAAAGCGACGAGGAGTCCTATGGCCACCATGGATGGAGGCTCTCTACATCAACATACCACACATAGATGGAATACAAGCTGTCAGGAACAGTATCCCTGATGATGCCACAGCACAACTGGTGGCTGAGCTCTGTGACTTAATCCTCACACACGGCTAGTTCAGATTTGATGACAGTATATACATCCAAACCAGTGGCACCACTATGGGCACCCGCATTGCCCCACAATATGCCAACATTTGTATGGCTGACCTGGAACAACGCTTCCTCAGCTCTCGTCCACTAGCACCCCTTCTCTACTTATGATACATTGATGACATCTTCATCATCTGGACCCATGGGAAGGAGGCTCTGGAAGAATTCCACCGCGATTTCAATCATTTCCACCTCACCATCAACCTCAGCCTGGACCAGTCTACACAAGAGATCCACATCCTGGACACTACAGTGCAAATAAGTGATGGTTACATAAAGACCACCCTACACCGAAAACCTACTGACCACTATGCCTACCTTCATGCCTCCAGCTTCCATCCCGGACACACCACACGATCCATTGTCTATAGCCAAGCACTAACGTACAACCGCATTTGCTTCAACCCCTCAGACAGAGACAAACACCTACAAGATCTTCACCAAGCATTCTTGAAACTACAATACCCCCCCAAGGAAGTGAGGAAACCAATTAATAGAGCCAGACGTATACCCAGAAGCCTCCTACTACAAGACAAGTCTAACAAAGAAACCAACAGAACACCACTGGCCATCACCTACAGTCCTCAGCTAAAACCTCTCCAATGCATCATCAGTGATCTACAACCCATCCTGGACAATGATCCCTCACTTTCACAGGCCTTGGGAGGCAGGCCAGTCCTCACCCACAGACAACCCACCAACGTGAAGCAAATTTTCACCAGCAACTATACACCGCACCACAGTAACTCTAACTCAGGAACCAATCCCTGCAACAAACTTCAGTGTCAACTCTGCCCACGTATCTACACCAGTGACCAGTGGGCCCGTCAATACAGGCAAACTAGGTGATTGCCTGGGGTGCCAAGATAAACAGCCGTTGAGGGCTTTGGAAGCGGGGGCGCCGATTGCCCGCCGATCGCACGTTTCGCCTAGGTTGCCAATTTTTGGCAGCTTGTGTAGGGCCGCTTCTGCCAGCGACACCATCACAGGACCTCACCAGATCAGCCACACCATCACAAGTTCATTCACCTGCACATCTACCAATGTAATATACGCCATCATGTGCCAGCAATGCCCCCCTGCTATATACATCGGCCAAACTGGACAGTCCCTACTGTAAAAGAATCAATGGACACAAATCAGATATTAGGAATGGTAATAGGAGAACCTGTAGGAGAACACTTCAATCTCCCTGGACACACAGTAGCAGATTTAAAGGTAGCCATCCTCCAACAAAAAAACTTCAAGAACAGACTTCAAAGAGAAACTGCTGACCTACAGTTAATCTGCAAATTTGACACCATCACTTTAGGATTAAACAAAGACTGTGAATGGCTAGCCAACTACAAAAGCAGTTTCTCCTCTCTTGGGGTTCACACCTCCACATCAGCTGCTAGAAGTGGGCCTCATCGTCCCTGACTGAATTGACCTCATTATCTCTAACCTTACTCTTGATTGGTACTCTTTTCTTATGTCTGTATATTTATACCTGCCTCTGGAATTTCCACTACATGCATCTGACGAAGTGGGTCTTTGCCCACGAAAGCTTATGCTCCAATAAATCTGTTAGTCTATAAGGTGCCACAGGACTTCTTGTCACTAAATGAATTATTTGCATCAGTATTCATGGCTAGGGATGTTAGGAAGGTTCCCAAACCCAAGCCATTTTTTCTAGATGAAAATCTGAGGAGTTGTCCCAGATTAAGTTGCCATTAGAGGAGGTTTTGGAACAAGTTAATAAACTAAACAGCGACCAAATGGCAGTCACCCAAGAGTTCTGAAAGTAGTCAAATGTGAAACTGAAGAACAGCTAACTATGGTTTGTAACCTATCCTTTAAATCAGCTTCTATACCAAATGACTGGAAGATAGCTAATGCAACATCAATTTTCAAAAAGGGCTCTAGAGGTGATCCTGGCAATTACACACTAACTTCAATCTAACTTCAATATGGGGCAAATAGTTTGAAATTATAGTAAAGAACAGAATTGTAAGACACAATGGTGAACATAATTTGTTGGGAAAAATCAACATTGTATCTGTAAAGGGAAATCATACCTCACTAATCTAGAATCCTTTGAGGGGTCACAAGCATGTGGACAAGGGGTATCCAGTGAATATAGTGTACTTAGATTTCCAGAAAGCCTTTGACAAGGTCCCCCACCAAAGGCTCTTAAGCAAAGTAAGCTGTCATGGGATAAGAGGGAAGGTCCTTTCATGGATCGATAACTGGTTAAAAGACACGAAACAAAGGGTAGGAATAAATGGTCAGTTTTCAGATTGGAGAGAGGTAACTAGTGGTGTCCCTCAGGGGTCTCTACTGGGACCAATCCTATTCGATATATTCATAAATGATCTGGAGAATGGGGTAAACAGTGAGGTGGCATAATTTACAGATGATACTAAACTGCTCAAGATAATTAAGTCCAAAGGTGACTGTGAAGAGCTTCAGAAGGATCTCACAAAACTAGGTGACTGGGCAACAAAATGTCAGAGGAATTTTAATGTTGATAAATACAAAATAATGCATATTGGAAAATATCCTTCCATATGTATATATAAAATGATAGGGATTGAATTAGCTATTGCTACTTGAGAGAGAACTAGGAGTCCCTGTGGATAGTTCCCTACAAACATCCACTCAGTGTGCAGCAGGAATATTTAAAAAGGGATAGAAAATAAGACAGAGAATCTCTTATTGCCTCTATATAAATCCATGGTACGCCCACATCCTGAATACTGCTTGCAGATGTGGTTGCCTCATCTAAAAAAAAAAGATATCTTGACATTGGAAACAGTTCAGAAAAGGGAATCAAAAAGTATTAAGGGTTTGGAATGGCTGCCATATAAGGAGAGATCAATAACACTTTGACTTTTCAGTTTAGAAAAAAAGAAGACCAAGGGGGGCATATGATAGAGATCTGTAAAATCAGACTGATGAGGAGAAAGTAAATATGGAAAAGTTATTTACTTGTTTCCATAACACAAGGACTAGGAGTCACCAAATGAAATTAATAGGCAGCAGGTTTAAAACAAATGAAAGGAAGTATTTCTTCACATGATGCACAGTCAACCTATGGAACTCTTTTCCAGAGAATGTTGTAAAGACCAGGACTTTAAATGAGTTCAAAACAGAACTGCGTACATTAATGGAGGTTAGGTCCATCAATAGCTATTAGCCAGCATGGTTAAGAATGGTGTTCCCAGATTTTCTTTGTCAGAGGCTGGGAATGGGTGACAAGGAGGGATCACCTGTTCTGTTAATTCCCTCTGGAGCACCTGGCATTGGCCACTTTTGGAAGACAGGATAGTGGGCTAGATGGACCTTTGGCCATTCTTATGTAATGACTTATGCTTTAATGTATCCTGAAATAGTTAAGAAAATTTACATTTCAAGTATCATCACTGACATCTGAATGATCTCTCTGTGACATGTCTCCATACCTCTGACAGCAAGCCTAATGTGTTCCTGCACTCATGCAGTGCCAATTAAACACATCTGCAGAGCATGTACTACTGGCGAAAGGGAACTTTAAAAAATTAAGCTGGACATAGAAGAGAGGATACTAAGGGGCCTAGCCTAAGGCAGTGACCAGCCATTTCTTCCTCCCTGCTCTTGTTAGGGAAGACATATACTGCAGTTGTGAGAGGAGCTCTGGATGTCGGTTTCCTATAAATGCCCTGTAGCTGGACCTGCAGAGCAGCGCCAGGATCTGGGGGTAACTAGGCTCTGAAAGGTCCTTTGGCATGGACTCAATTTCAGGGAACAGTGAGGTTGGCAGGAATGGGAGTTCTAGGGGGGCCCAGAGGCAGTCAACATAAGGTCCTGATAGCCAAACTCAGGTTGAAAGATGGTTGACTGTACTTACAAACAGGTGAGTTTTGTCTTGGATTTCTGGAAAATCTTTAGAGGTTTGTTCATGCCTTCTAAAGGGAATGCCGCCCCCATACTTTTGGAAACTAATCTATTACTCTGTATTATTTTATTAATTGATAAGCACTTCAGGTTCATATAGTAGGATATGTATTACGCAGCCATGAGTAGCAGGGATAAATCTTCAAAATACAAGCTAACCTGTTTCCAATTTTCCAGACCCATGAATCAAATAAGCTCTAAAGGAGATAAAATAAATGATGTGGAATCTGTCTTTTAAACTTATTTTCTGGGGGAGCAAATTAGCTCACGGTGTGGTTCATAATACCTGGCCACCTGGTCACCATGTATTATTTTTACTGAGTCATAATACATATGAGTGTATTGTTCTTTGATATCTTAAAATGTGCAATGATTTGTTAAAACTCCTCTTTCTGTCTAAATATGAAGAATTTCCTACACTGTTTTTTTCTGCATTCCAGGGTGTTTTGAATTTTAATTTCAAAGTTACTTGTGTGTGTATGCATATATACTCTGTGTTGTGGAGCTGTACCCATTTCCAGTGGCTGAGAATCTGACCCTATATAGATTTTAGGACAGTAAGCTTCTCCCTTGTGAGAATGTCTCATACTTTGTTGAATCAGATGCTCACAGAAGGAATTTGGGGAATGTGCCATTGGACAGGAATAAGGTCTTGCAGATACCAAAAGAAAATAGAAGAGGGAATTTGGGTTTAATAATAGAAACATTGTTTCAACCCCCAACTGGACTATGGACATAGGTTCTCCCATACAAGTACCTTTTATCATCCTACAATAGATTATATCGAGTAACCTTTCTTTTTGAGGGAGTTGAGATACAGAACCCCTGTACAAAGCTATTTCTGCTTTTCATCCATTCTCTGCTCTACAGCAATGCACAGTGCAAACTTCATTTGCCAGCATTTTGATCCAGCAAGAGTTTAATTATTAGTCAAAAGGTTATCACTAGAAAGGCAATATTTAATCATACTTGCCATAGAGTAGTGTGTTTGCTAGTTATTTCATTTTCCTAGTATAAGAAAATAAATGCTTGCTTTCTGATACCACTGTGGCATTAAGGGTGACCAGTGTTGGTTCCCTAGTGATTCTTCATGTCATCCCCAGATTCCTCTCAACTGGAATCTTCCTCCTACACTGCAAGACACCAGAAGTAATTTGTGTCAGGACTCAGAACTAAACAGAGCATTTAAAATATTTAGTTTAAAATATTAAGGTCTGAACAGGTACAATTCAGAAACATTTCAGATAACCAATGAAGGAAGGAAATCTCAACATCGAGCTTTCAGGAAATTGTCTTCAGAGATAACTTTTGGAAATTCAAATCCTTCCCTTCCCCCATTTTCTTGTCTTCTAATATTAGAAGCTTCTTTAGCTGTTATAATAGTTTATAGAACACTTTCACAATACATTATTGAAAGAAAGGGAAATACTCTTTGAAAAATATGGAAGCAAATACAAAGCAATTAGTTGTAAAATACAAAAGACCAGCTTCTGTTTCTTATTCATGTTGAAAATATTAAGGGTACACCTTCACTGCAGTGTTTTTCTGGAAAAACTATACTTATGTCCACACTGCTATTGCGTTCTTTCAACAGAAAGTTGAAAGAATGGAGGGGTTTTTCTGATAGTGGTAAACCTCTTTCTATGAGGAAGAATCCTTTTTCCAAAAAGATGCAGAAGAGGGAGTTCTTTCGAAAGAAGAAACCTCCAGGAAATAACACAGGTGCCCTGGTGGCCACTCCGTCCATACTAATCACAACTTAAATGCGAGATAGCGTTCAATCTATGTGGACGCTATCTTTCGAAAAGGCACATCGCTTTTTCATTGCACTTTTACAGTGTAGACCCTCTCTTTCAGAAATAAGATCTCTTCCGGAAAAGCTTCTTCCAAAAGAAGCTGGCAGTCTAGACGTAGCCTAAGTGTTTGACTGAAACTAGTGGGTTCAATAAGAGAATATGGGCTTTACAGCATCAGTAATGGAATCAGAATCGGATCTGAAGTGCCTGACTGATCCTAATCTCATAAACATGGACATGAGAAGATGCTGAATCACATTTTTAATTTGAAATGGCATGTTTGAAGTGTCTCTCAGAAAAAGAGACCAATGGCTTTTATGTTACAGCATTTCATATCTTGTCATCTTTAAATGAGTCCCAAGTTTCTAGGAACATGCTAATGGCTGCTAGTTAACAGTAAACATACCTGTCAAGTGCTATGGATCTATGGATTATTTAATTACCATATTGTCCCCTACAAAGTCCATCGTCTGAAAAATCTTCAGAATGCTTCCATTGATGGTAATAAAAAAAAATCAATCATTCAAAAAGTGGGAAGGATGATGAGAAAGTTATAGAAAGATTTTTGTTACCTTCATATGCAGGCTCATGAGAGTATTTGAAAACATATCCACTTGTTAACTGGTTGGACCATTATTCATGGAAAACATAACATTTTACAGATCTTCAAAAGCATCTCAATGAATTAGGAAGCCCACATTCTCTTTACTTTCAATGGATAAATAGCTCCTTCATCCTCCTTAGATGATTCTGAAAACCCTGCCCAGCCAATTTGTGAGGTAATCCTGCATACCTCCCATTGCTTCCTGCAGGGGCACATTTTTTCTTCCAGTCTTTCCTTCTAACTAATTTTTCTCTCTAAAAAGTATATGTAACATTAAATTTAATAAATACATATTTAAAATTTTGTGGTAGCACACAGGAAAGAGAATTATTAATAGCACTCACTGGAACCAAGCATAATGCAAACAAGGATGATGCATGTTTGCCCACACAGTTTTGCAGTTTCTTTGCTATTCAAGCCTTGGATTTCCCCTGAGTAGAGTCAGCATGCTATTCTAGATAAATAACTTCAAATTGTTCTGTGAATTTTCTGACATGAACAATTGGATACTAGGGTAAGACCACCAAGTTATTGTTGACTTGTGATCTAAGGTGTAATGTGCTGTAAATGTTTTCTTTTTAAACATACCCCTTAACCTTCCTTTCCACATTTTTTCCAATGTTAAGACATCAGTCAAATTTCTTGTAACTCAAAGATGCTTCTGTGTTCTTGTCACATCTTCTGGATCATAGCTTTACTGTTTCATGAACCTTAAAAGCACTTTGGCCTGCATCCCCTACTGTAGCTAAGGAATGTACAGTGAAACTCAGGAGGTTTTGGTGTAAAAGTGTCACCAAAACCTGTGGCACTGTGTTTCCTGGTTCTTGCGCTGTCTTTGAACTGGACTGGGTTCTTGGTTTAATACAGAATAGCCTGATAGTTGCTAGAACTTTCAATAGTTGCTGCCAGTTCCAGGGAGCTCATGTGACAGATTGGTATCACCAGGGTAAAAGAATGCCTCAAGTCAAACTTTTCACTAATAAGTCACCACCACATGAGCAGCACTGTGTTGGTTCTATGTAACCCCAATATCCACCTGAATTACAGAATCCTTTTGTGACTGGCTATGCTAACTTTAGGGCAATTTGTGGCACAGTGTAGAGCAATGACAATGCTGGGAAGAATGTGCGTTTGGTTCTCTAGGGCCTACATAAATAAGCAATGCCCTCAGGAGAACTATACTTCAGTATATTTATTCTAAAGTCATTCATGCTCACATTGAACAGTACACCAAAAAAATGATTACATCCAGGTAGCAAACATCCTATGTGCTAAAGAGGAATGTGGTCTGTAGAAATTAGCACCAATTTAATGTAGAGAGGACTGGCCATAGTTTTTCGGACTTGATACTGTATATTTACCAGCATGCTGTCCTATTATCCTATCCTGGTGATAGTCAAGTTCCAAGTGTCCTTGCTCTTTATTTGAGCTCTCATGAGTTCCTTTTGATGCTGCAAAGTACTGTTGTCTAGAAATAGGTGAAGATTTCAGTTTTATCATGAGGAAAGTTTTCTTCCAAATTTACATGGGAAAGTTGATTAAATTGTTTGACTTGCCAAAGTGACATTTCAAAATCAAATGTAATGTATCATTTCAAAATGTCTATTGGAAACAAAACACTTCATTTCAAATGGACCTTTTGACTTAATATCATTTGTAAGTTTAAATGTCAGTTTCAAACAAATTTGCACTTCAGATCAACATTTTGAAATGCCAAAGCATGTGGATTTCAAAGTGTCAACATTTTTTAGTTTGGTTAGTTCCAAATTGAAATTTTCAAAATGGATGAATTTCTCCTTTGTTTGACATTTTGTCCTTATTTTGAAATGAAAACAAATGTCAAATTACTTCCCCACGGGACTGAAATTCTATTTTCCTACCAGCTGTAGGCTTTACTTTAGATGGAGTATAAGTAGTTGCCTTGAGTTATTCACCCTTTTATCCACCAAGTCAACTAATAAACTTTCAGCACTGCATCTGCTTCTATATGTGATACTGCAGCACATACTTTCTCCTGGGCTCAAGGATAATGCAGTACTATTTTTATATACCTTATGTCCAATGTAAAAAACAATTTTTGACATCTATGAACACAAAGCATTTATATTTCTAAGTAATTTTTTCCTGATTTGGGTTTTTACCTCTAGAACTTTTATCTTCAGCTAAAGGAGTTCCTTTAAAAATAGAGGAAATCTTGTGGAATAAGAAAGAGTAGTAGTATTCAGCTGGGTCCCTAGGTGTTTGCCTACCAGGATGTTTTATTTTCTTGCTCATTTTCCTGATGATGAGAGATAAGTAATAAGGGTAGTCAAAAATTGAGGCGAACTTATAGGTTCCAACAAAATTACATGGGTTTCATTGTTAAAATAGAGTCCTAGCTGATATGGTAATGGGAATAAAGGCCCTGCATATGCACTTCTTACATTCATTCCAACATTGTTTGCTAGAAATGTTAAAGGGGATATCAAGATTGTCAGTGATACCACTCTCAGCTGAGGCAGCTGCTAGCAGACTCAATAATACAGCAAAAGAACCTTAGAAAGTGCCCCCCCCCCCGAAATAAAAACCTCATTCTGCTGAAAAGGAGGAATAAAGCCAAAAAAGCATCACACAGAAGCACAAAAAACAAACATTTGCTAAAGAAGGATAATTATGATGACAATAACCAGAACTAAAATGAGTCAAAAAAAGGTTGGTATCAAAAGAGACATGCTCTGGGAAAAGTGACATAACAACTGCATATTTTATAAAGAGAAACTGTGGTACAAGAGGACTTTTCCTTTTGTGTCCTTAATCAGTGTCTTTATAACTCAAGGGAAAGTAAATGAGATGAATCACAACCACAGGCCTGCCACTACCAGAATGTGTAGCTAATTGGTAAATGTAACACATGCCAGCAGTCAGCAATAAGAAAGCGAACCAAACAGCTGTGGGAGAGCATCTTCTCCATCCTAGTGACAGTTAAGGAAATGATATATGCATCTTTACTACAGGAGTGTCTATTTACAAGGCTCCTTTTGATATAGGACTTCTCTTCAGTGACAGCTAGCTTCACTGCAGTTCATTATACAGTAAATAGATGCTACTTTTATAACTCACCTCTTGATAGAATATGTAAATTTCATGATTCCCACGAATACGCTGTGAGAATGTGCTGAATTTTTTTAGTTATCAGACTTTTCTGATGGCATGGCTAACTCATGAACCAGCAGCAAAGTTTTTAATGTGACCGTCTTTACCTTGCCTCACCTCACCCCCGATCACCCTTTTTTGTGCTGCTAATTGTAATGGGAGCCTCATTTTTTTTCACCTGCTGTTATATGAAAAATAGCCATTGAGAGCAGAGTCAGAAGACTGTGATACAAATTCTGTGTTCCTAGAATAATAAAATCTCGGGTCACTCCTGTGTCCAGGCTCTGCTTTTTGCACAGGAAGGACTGGGGAGCAGAGACTGGGGAGCTAGGTATGTCCCTTTATTGCAGCAGGGGTCTGGGTTTGTCATTAGAGCAGCTGAAGATCCTTAAGTCTTTTACCAGTGAAGAATACATGCAGTAGAGTTGAGCAGTGTCATTCCCGCTTCCTTGAGCCCATTCATGAGAAATGCCCTTAAGTGGTAGGTTGAGGAGGGGCTAGTGTACGATACATCTCCACCACCTCCATCAGTTTATCCTAGAAAGGAGTTATGCCCTACAAGAGGGATTCTTCTCAGGCCATTTCTGGTGGGATTTGAACAAAGTGACCAGTCAGGATTGAAGAATCTTGCCCATTACCTTTAGTAGATATATAAATGGAAACTACGACTTGTTGTTTTATCCAATCCATCCCCCTGACATTGTCTAGTACTTTATCTAATCTAGTATTAGTTATATAGCATTTCCTGATGGGAAGGAAACATTTTTAAAAAATAAATTAATTTTGCATTTACGTATGAATATGGTGAGTGCCATTTCATCTTTTGAGGGTGTGAGTTCCATAGTTCTTGGTACTGTGAAAGTTATTCAATTTTATGAGCCTGCGTCACTGTTTGTTGCAGAGGAACTTGGCTGTGATGAAATGGCCAAGCTCAGAACATAAAAGCGGCCATCCTGGGTTAGACCAAAGGTCCATCTAGCCCAGTATCCTGTCTGCTGACAATGGCCGATGCCAGATGCCTCAGAGGGAGTGAACAGAACAGGTAATCATCAAGTTATCCCTTTCCTGTCATCCATTCCCAGCCTCTGATAGAGGTTAGGGACACCATTTCTATCATCCTGGCTAATATCTATTGATGGATTTATCTAGTTCTTTCTTGAACCCTGTTGAAGCTCTGGTCTACACAACCTCCTTTGGCAAGGAGTTCCACAGGCCGATTGTGCTCTGTGTGAAGAAAAACATCCTTTTTGTTTGTTTTTAACCTCCTACCTATTAATTTCATTTGGTGACTCCTAGTTCTTATGTTATGGGAACAATAAATAACTTTTCCTTATTCACTTTTTCAACCCCAGTCATGGTTTTATAGCCCTCTCTCCTATTTTCTAAGCTGAAAAGTTCAAGTCTTTTTAATCTCTCTTTATATGGGACCTGTTCCAAACCTCTAATCCTTTTTGTTGCCCTTTTCTGAACCTCAGGGAGCAAGAGTAGTGCTTACTACATAATGGAAGGGGTGCTGGGGCTCATGCAAGTTTTTTATCTTCATAACTGATGTGGCAAACATAGAGGTGCTGGGGCTATGAACTGTCAGGACTGGGGGTGCCGAAGCTCAGCCCCAGCAAGAATAAAGTATAGAGAAAGATCCAGTCTTGTAGAGGGCACTGAATAATCAGACACAGACCATCAGTTGGCATCTGTATTCAATGGGAAAGGAGTGCAGACAGCATAGCCCTGGGGTGATGGCTTCCCATGTTGCTAAGCAGATGGACTGCTGAGTTTTGTGCCAATTGGAGTTTTTCAAGGAGTATGCCTCATTTCTCAAGAGCAGAACTTGTAAGTCTTTCCAGTGTACAGTGTCTGTGATTCTGAAGACACGTGAGATGCTTATGTCTCCAGTAATCTGACTTTTTCCAGTAAATATTCACTCCTCGGAACTTAACTTCATTTGTTCTTCTTCACCCCCATAGTGCTTTCAGATCCCTGGTTTTCTGCAGATGTTAAGACATGTAGAGACCTCTAATTCCCCTTCTTTGAAACTCAGTCTCCTAAAATGAATTAGAAGCTCATCATAATCTGGCGCGAGTTATCTCCTGCTCCTCTAAGAGTTAGTGCCATTCTCCTACACCTTCCTATATAATATATAGAAGAATGGAAACTGATAATTTCCAAGATGACTCTCCTGAAGTTGCTTCTAAAATACCTTAAGGCTGTGGAGACTAGTGCAGGATACATCTCTACTTCCTTAGTCCTGTCCTACCACTGACAGCATATTGAAGTCAATGGGATACAGGCCTGTATCAATCTAGCTAGGTGTTGTCAATTGCTGGATCAGAGCCTTAGTCACTATATATAAAATAATACCTTTAATTCCTAAAAATAGAGAAGTTGTGTTTTACAACTTTTTTATTATTTTTTATTTCAACATTTCAGAAGACTCCTTGTTCTGTAATTATCATTAAATCTCTTTTACTAAAGAATAAACTGAGTACACAAATGACACTATAAACTTGGTTCTACTAAAACTTGAAAGGTATGTAACTAGAATAGAATTGCCCACATGGTTATTTTAATAAGGTAGCTGGTATGATTCCCTGCCTGACGGAGGAATTACTCTTGTGCTTTGGACATTCTATTTATACTATTTTCAGTTCCATGTGTCATAGCTCATTGCAGGATCAAGGCCACTAATGTTCATTATAAATTTAAATATTGTAATGTGGCCATACTCATATATTTTGGAAAAAAATACAATAAATAGTTAACAGCTGAAACATACAAAACCAGGTGGTACTGGTCCAAAGAAAAAGGAAAAATAATTGTAGAAAATTATAAAGCTAATAAATTATCGAGCTAATTTTTCCAGATTAGTAACAAAAGGTAAAAAAAAAAACAAAAAACCAAAAACAAAACCTTTAGATTAAATGAATAAACAGAATTTTTATGGAAGGCAGCTTTAATTGCTATTTTTTCCATAATACTTTGCATAAATTATATTTTCACTATATATTTTCTTTGGTTCTTGGCTTTGCCTCCTGCAGGTTTAATTTATCAAACTTGTCATTTCCTGACTATTAGCACAGATTGAAATGTACAGTGGACACCTGGAGGCTTTTACTTTTTTTTATTTCCATCCTTGGGCTTTGTAGAAATAAGACCATCTGGCCTGTTGGTCTGGAAGCATCAACATTCACTCATTAAATGTGTCTCAAACCCTCACATTCAATCTGTTTCATATTTAGGCACCTTAGGAATGTTGTTAGGTGGCCTATTTTTTTTCCACTCATTGTTTACAAGCAATTTAGAATGAGTGTGCCAAAGCTAGACTAGCATCCCCTATACACAAACCTTGTTTATATTTTTTGCCATTATTATCTTAGTGAAAAGCAATATAAAGTCATATCACAGTGAACAATAAAAAACAACATGTGGGAGTTATTGTCCAACAATCTTCCTTCACATTTCACGGTCTTCATTCTGTCTTGAGAAATGAACCACACCACCTTCTGTTCAGTCAGCCATGTTGGCGCTCAACAGTTGCTGAAGATGACCCCTGACACCACTCTCTGCAAAACTTGCTTCAACTTGGTGCAACTACCATTTGTATATTACTTTACCAAAAGAGGGGAGGAATGATATTTTGTGAATTAGAGGGGGGAAATGAAAATTAAGAAGTTGCATTTATGTCATTTTCAGACATAAAGTTAAGGAATATGTATTCTCAACCTATGTATTCTCAACTGGCCATTCAATTAAATAAGACACACAGGAGATTTTCAGGGGCACAAATGACAAGTAAGTGGCTATCTCCCAAGTGGTATTTTTCCTTTAAAATGTCCTCTGCTAACTGATTTTATGTTTTGCCTTTTTAATGTAGTTTGGACTAAATTGTGGTATGCCCCACCCTAACAATTAGTAGTAAAATCACTGGACTTGCCTGTCTTCTGTGTGGCAGTAATCTTTATGACTTTACCAGAATTACATAGGTCAGTATGTAGGTACGTGCAGGATCTTGAATCTGTTGAAGTCCACAGCAAAACTTCTAATAATAACAACAATGGATTGAAAATTTGGGTCAATGATACCAAAGCTATTGAGCATATGGCTCAGTCCAGATCTCATCAAGTTCAATGGAAATCTTTCTATTGATTTCTGTAAGGGCTGGGTCACTTCCTATTATGGGGAACTGAGAGCAGTCTCATTGACTCATATAAAATAGTAAATACTACAGGACTGATCTTGCAAACATCTTAAACTCAATGTGACTATCCAGGTTATTAAAGTTATTCATTAGCTTAAGGGTTTACAGGATTCTGTCCTGTGCTTGGCAGCTAATGTTTAAAGGATTAAGCTCTAGTTTTATCTTCACTTTTACTTCATATGATTAAAGTTCTACTCATGGTGCTCAAATTGGCTTTTATAAATGAGTACTAAGACCTCAATGTTCCATTGGCTGTTCACTCCATTGCTTTGTCTTAGGGTAAGTCTAGACTGCGAGGATATATCAGAAAAAGATAAGCAAAATGCCTCATTTGTTGCAAGAGGCTTTTCTGAAATTTGGCCTGTCTAAACTGGGCCAAATTTCAGAAAAACCCTCTATTTCGAAAGCCCCCTTCTTCCTCGTGGAACGAGGAATACAGGGGTTTCCGAAAAAGTGCATTTGCTCTTCTGCAAAAAAAAAAAAGCGGAAAAGCAAATGCGTTCCCTGGAGAAGGAGAAGTTTTTTCGCGATACCTCTGATATCCTGAAAACCCCCCTCAGTATAGCTGTACCCCTAGTGGAATCTTTAAGGATTCTTTCAGCATATGTAAATAAGACTTATAAACACAATTACACACAAAATTTAAAGCTGAAAATCACAACTACAACAGAAGCTTTAATAATGAAGACTACCTAGGGAGCAAAATTAAATATTGATGATCTTCCACTCTGAGTTTGCCTGAAATATGTGCATATCTATCACTTAGTACATCTGCCAAAAATCTGCAGATACAAACTGGTCCCAGAACCATTGTAGCTTTTGATCCTGTTGTGACTCCCAGATATTGAGAATGAGATATTTTTTATTGGCCCAATGGAAGTTCAATAAAAGATATTAACTCATCCCCCTTGTGTCTACAATATTCTTGGACCCAGCTGGCTACAACACTGTATAAATCTGATATTCTGTTCATTTGACTTAGATCATTTTCGTCACAGAGAGGATGAGTGGAGACTTCTAAACTTAGCGGTAAAAGTGTTGATTAAAGCCAAAGGTCACCTACAGTGCATCAAGGTGGCAAGTGTTAAAAGTACTATTGTGATTAGCTATATTTAAAGTATTGAATGCAGTAGGATAAATTCCTCCTCATCTTAAAACCTGAGAAGGAGGTAATTTCTGTAAAGATTCCCCCATGCAGGATTTCTTCCGCATCTGGAGGTGTCTCTTACTGTAGACTGAGAATTGGAATTGGTCCTAGGCACTGGGTATTTGCCTAACAACCTCTGCATATATAGATCCCTGCCTTGCAGAAGTAGCTGATCTTTGCTCCCTTTCTGAGCAGCAGGAGGAGAGCCATGAATGGAGGGGACTCCTCATGAAAAACTGGGGAAAAGTTCTGACCATGTGTTTAGATGGGCTGTTGAAATCAATGAGAAGATCTCACCCTAAGTGCTGGATCTGGCCTTAAGCTAATGTAATGCCAACAGGTGGAACCAAACCTGTCACCTCTGGAACTTTGTGCATAAGCCTCTTCCGCTTGAATTAAATGCCAGCTGGCTTGCAGCTAAGGCTGTAGAGCAGGGCAACTCAACTTTGGAAGCCCTGGGGGCCACAATGATACTCACAGCACATGCTTAGGGCCGCAGCTCAAGTGTGGTTGCAAATATATATGCAAATATATGCAAAAAGCTTTTCACACTGATGGGCATGAATACAAATTTTAAGGCAAGACCACACAACACGCAGGCCCCATTTAAGGCAGTTCTGCTGATATTAATAAAATGCAATATTTACCCAATTTCCACCCATATGACAGCACTTTTAATGAGCAATGACAGTCCAGGAATTTAACTACTAAAACGCATAGCAACAAAAAGACCATTATATTGACTCACCGTTGTGGAGTGTGTTCCCAGTGGATGCTATATTCAAAGGATTCACCTGTGGGCTGCGTTTTGAGCCCCGCGTAAACCCAAAGCGCACCGAGGGCCGCAAACAAACAGGTCACAGGCCACATGAGGCCCACACGCCACTTGCTGAGTAGCCCTACTGTAGAGTAAACTCATTCTTTCTCTCTCTGTAAGTGATTTAAGCGCCACTACCTGGAACAGAGAAAACACACAGTAGGTGTGTGGGTTACACTAGCACAACTAGAAAACCAATCTCTTAAACCTCTTTCCCTCCTGGAGGATACCCAGCCTATTAAAAATAGGTATTTTTGTCTAATACATGATGGTGTGCTCTTTGTACCTCAGACAGCACCACTGTGTGAGTGAGAATGGAAGCAGTGGCAAATATCTATATCGACATCAGAGAAAGCAATCCTAGACTTCTCTTTCAAACTGTTCAACAGGTGTCTAAAAACAGAGGAATAAAAATCACTTCTTGCATTCTTTAATTAAGACCCTACAGGATGCAGGTCCTGGATGGTCTTGTGGCTAAGGTATTGATCTGAGCCCTAGAGCTCAGGGGTCAGATCCTAGCTCTGCCAAAGACTTTCTGTTCCCTTTGAAAATCACTTAAACTCTAGACTTGCAAACACTTGCTTATGAACAATCCTGCTGAAGTCATATGCATAATGTTAAGCACAGATTGAGGCATTCTCTGGACTTTATATAGTAACTCCAATCAGGGCTATAAAGCACTTTTCAAGTAATAATTGATTAAGTCTTTCACTAGCCCCATGCAATAAGTGAATATTTTTCAGTATTCCAGAGGTGGCAAACGAAGGTGTAAAAGACTTGTTTGAGCTGACACAGAAATCCAGGGGAGGAATCATGGGTAAAGCCTAAAACTACTAATATATATTTTTTAATTCTGTTGCTTGTGTGTGTGTGTGTGGGGAGGAGGGGAGGAGGTTCATTCACTGTGGACCCAATTTGGGTCTCATTGATTCAAGTATAAATCAGGAGTAACTGCACTGAAATCAAGATACATCAGAGTATAACTAGTTTGTGGTCAGAATCAGGAATCACCTTTAACTTCTATTACATTAGAGTTAATATTAATATGCAGTAGCTGAGGTACATCAAGCAACTCTTTCCCATGAATGGTTTCAACAAATTAGCATTTTCCAATTAAAAACATTTCAGTGAAAAATGTGCAACCAGCTCTAATCAGAAGTTACTCTCCTAATATCAAACCTACACCAGCATAAACATGATGTAACAGAGTCAGGCCCTCTGTCTTCAGTCATGCTTTTTGACTGATGGCAAAAGTTAGTTTCCACAAGCTTTTTAAATCTCAGCAAGGAAGAGGAAGAAAATATAAGCAAAACTATACCATTCGCTGGCTGTGCACAAACACGTATTTAGTGAAAATGAAGTATCTATTTACAAAATAATGTTTTTTTCAGTGCCTAGTCTTCAACATAATCCCCCAAATTCATGCAACACAAAATTATTGTCCCAGCCCATGCAGAAAAACACACTTGTAATAAATATTTAATAGATTTTTGCGTTAGAATGAATCATTCCATCTCACAATCATAAAAACATGAGTGGCAAATAATTTTTAAAATGAGCTTTTAGTATTTACACTTTTTTCAATGTTTTTAATGCTTTTTGCAAGGAGGAGAAATGAAGGGGCAGATTTTGCTACTACTAATGAAAAGTTATTAAGAGCTAGTTAATATTACTTCTACTCATATTAAAGGAGAGTATCAGAAAGTGGCCCTAGCAGGATACAATCTAGATGCATCTCTCTTTGGAGGAAGGAGGCTTAATGGAATTAATTAATCCTGACATTCCTAGTTTCTAGATGAAAATTTTCTTCCTAAACTAAGACACACTTCAAAATTGGAAACTACTTACTGTTACATATATAAACAATCAAAGTTCTAATTTGGATCTCATGTAGTCTTAACCATAAACATATGGTTAAAGTTAATCTCCAAATCAGTTTATAAAAATAACCTATCAATGAAAATTATGAAATGTAAAAAAACACTCCAAGGGAACAATGAGAAATAATCAGCTGTTTATAAAAGATAATCTCATGTAAATGTAACATACATTTCTAGTCTATCTGCACGTTATTAAATTCTTACCTATTATGAAAATATTATTTTTTCATTTTTAATATTCTCTGCTCTTTCATCAGCATTCAAAATATTATGTACATTTTGCTTTCATGTACAAGGTAGTCACTTAGCTACTTGCAAATGAAGTCAACAAGAGCTAGACCATATTCTGGTCTTTGATCGATGTTCAAAGTAAATATGACAGAGAAATATTAATCCTTACCTCTAGCATTTTCTTTCTAGAGGGCAATAGATCACGTACTGCCATATTAAATGACATAAGATAATTCAAATATGATAAATCACAATAAAATACATGACAGGATTTGGTTCATGACTTCTAAGATTATGTATGATGGATTTTTAGCTCCCATAAATTGCTCACATTTATAATCACATTAAATTTACAAATACATTTAGTAACAAGTCTTAAACAATACATATTTGGAATGGGGGATTGAAACATTCTTGACAAATTTTATTTCATTTTATTTCTGTCAAAGTCATGTATGCAAGGACAGCTTCAAGTGATGTCTGACACTGAAAGTCTACGGTGTCACATTTTTTTGCTGGTGCAAACGATTCAGCTTCCCTGTGGTCAGTGGAGTCATGCCAGCTTACACTTGAAGGCAATTAGACCTATTAATGGGAGATGTCTAAGCAAGGCCTAACTCTGACATATTTTTTTAAAAGCCAACCCTAACTGAAACTTCACATTTATGTATGAGTGAGCATTACCCAAATGTAATAAATATGTTGCTTTGGTAACAACCATGAAATTTACCAGAGAGTAAGTGATTGCAAAATCAATGTCCCTTTGTAATGCCATTTATGAAAGAGAAGTTGTGCTCTTACATTACCCATTAATTCCAATGCCATTTTGCTTCCACATGCTTCCATTAGTGCTAATTACATGACTGACTGTCAATTCACCAAAGGAGTCCAATCCTGCAAAGTGATGAGTGCCTCCAGTTCCCGTATGAAATCAAAGGGAACTTGACTCACATGAGACATTCAACTGAAATCAATAAATTACTTACATGAGTAGGAAAAAGAATTTGCAGTACCTAAGCCTCTGGGAGGTTTAAAATTTAAATTGTATGTCATGGGTCTGTCTTTATATCATACGCTGGTTTTTTGCACATTTTTAGTTATTACTCCACAGCCTGGAAATAGAGTTGTAAAAATGCAATGTTCTTGCAGGTCTTTTTATACAGAAAACCTACATTAAACTAATATACTTTATTCAGCACAATAGCTACACTGAGCAGGAAGGTGACCAGGCAAGACTAAAATTAGCTATAAGCAAAAGTACTAACTAGTGTAGAACTTAGTTTGTGGCCAGTGGCAGGTTTGAAAGATTTATTATAGACAGAACTCTTCCTCTAAGGAAAAATCATTGGATTATATTTTATTCATAGAGATATTCCTTACCCCATTGCCCTGCATGATTCCTGCTGCGTACAGATGTGAGTATAGTGGCTTTAAATTCACCTGACTGCTGTGTATGTCCTTGAATCAGCAGTCTGCAGTTCATTTAACAGTGTTATGATGGCTATTATTTTCCCACTTCCTTGGCTATGTCTACACTGCACTCTAAACTCGAAATAAGATACTCAATTTGCACTATGCAAATTGCGTACTTATTTTGAATTTATTTCGAAGTAGGTTATTTCAAAATTTGGTGTTGTCTACACAGCACCAACTTTCAAAATAAAGTGCTATTTCAAGACATCCCTTAACCGTCGTGGAATGAGGGTTACCGGGATGCCGAAATAGTGCACCCGTTATTTCGAAAAACATTTCAAAATAGCAGATGGCTTGTGAAGATGCGGGGGAGCTATTTCAGGATACCTCTGGTATTCCAAATTAACTTTGATGTGTAGACATGCACCCTGTGAGTTACTACTCTTTCCATTCCTGTTGAAAACTCCAAACACAAGATTTAGACACTTAATATTAATGATGAACACTTCATTTTGTCTGAGAATTCTTTTGAGACAGGACTATACTAATAGATTCTAAATGTATGTTAAGAAATTACACAAAATCAGTACCCCTTCTTTACTAATATCCTTGCATAATCCAAATTATAGATACACTTCTGTTGAGGTAATTGTAATTGAATCTAATTTATGATTGCCTTGAAAATAGCCATTTCCAGGTTCTTTTTAAATTTGACCATCTCATTATTCAGAACAATGATATGAGATTTGGATCTTTGATGTAACCACAAACTGATTGTGAAGAAATATTCTAAATGTGACTGTTTTTGCAGTTCTGTTAATTGGTTTTACTGGGCATATGTATTATTAAGAACAGTTTGAAAGAGAAGTCCTTACAATATTTACAAGAAAATTTTAAAAAATAATTTATAAACTGAGATGTTTATTTTTCAAAAACAGTTTTTGGTGAAATGTTCAGGGTTTTTTTTTAATAGTTAGAAATCTGGGGGAAAACCATTTAATTTTCAAAAAAATACAGCCACAAAATTGTAGTTTGCAGCATAAGTATGGGAAACTAGGACTCCTCTGAGTGACACTGACTCAGAGGTCCATCTCCTCCATCAAATTCAGGGTAATGACTGCTGAATCATGCTGACAGGGGCATCCAGCTAGTTCTATCCATGAAAAAAGGGGAAACAATGGGGAAACACAGGGAAACCAAGGAAATCTTGGAGTAAAACATTATGCATAGCCAAGCTTGAGGAGGAAGTGTGAGCTGGAGTCTCTCACATTAACTTTGCTATCACTTTTGGGCCAAGTGGATTTCCAAAGTTTGTGATCCTGTGGATTGTGTCTGTTAGGAAAAGATATTGATGATGGAATCAGGTATTTGTGTTCATTTGTGTTCATTTGTAAATAAACACTGCTGTTTCCTTGAACACAGGAAGAATCAAACAGGAGATAGTTTCTTTATCCCAGTGCCTAGACCTTTGTAGCGAGAACTCTGCCCAAAAGCACTCTCTAGTCTTTTCTCTCTCTCTTTGATGTGTCTCCTGCTTCTCTCTTTGTTACCCACCCACCCACACTTCTACTCATAAGAATGCCAAGAAAAGAAACCTTTGTTTACATGCCCATTTGTTTTGGTCAATGACACCAAAACAAAATCTAGGTTTTGGAGTCTGAAATGTTTTGGGTTTTTTTTTTTTCAGATTTATGATTCCACAAAGGAGCTCATTAACTTCTTACCACTCATATTAAATGATGGGTGGCATCTGCATGGATCAGTTTCAGTAACATTTTGCCCAACTTACAACAATAATTTTGGGTAACTAATAAAAACAACTCCAAGACAAGGGAGGTGCTCTGTTGTGGAGAGGGGAGGAATTCAGTCCATTTCCACCATCCCCCCCTCGCCAAGTCATATGTTATGGCTTCTGTTCCCTGGCTGGATGATTTAATCATTTATAACAATTGGAGTACTGAATAAATTATTGGAGAGCATTAGTCTTCTAAGTGGGTAAGGAACACTTTTGGAGAGAGGTGTAGAAGGACATAAATAGACCTAGGAAAAATTAATTAGGACAGTTATTTTCCTGTGCCCTTGCAAAAGAGCATTATATTTTCAGATATACATAGAATCATAGGGATGGAAGAGACCTCATGAGGTCATCAAGTCCACCCCCCTGCCCAAAGCAGGACCAATCCCAACTAAATCAACCCGGCCAGGGCTTTGTCAAGCTGAGACTTAAAAACCGCTAGGGATGGAGATTCCACCACCTCCCTAGGTAACACATTCCAGTACTTCACCACCCTCCTAGTGAAATAGTTTTTCCTAATATCCAAGCTAGACCTCCCCCAAGACCATTGCTCCTTGTTCTGCCATCTGTCACTACTGAGAACAGCCTCTCTCCATCCTCTTTGGAACCTCCCTTCAGGAAGTTGAAGGCTGCTATCCAATCCCCCCTCACTCTTCCCTTCTGCAGACTAAATAAGCCAAAATCCCTCAGCGTCTCCTCGTAGGTCATGTGCTCCAGTCCCCTAATCATTTTGGTTGCCCTCCGCTGGACCCTCTCCAATGTGTCCACATGTTAGGATTGAAAGTTTTATTCTTTTTTATATGTGTATTTTAGGGTTAGTAATGTAGTAATGTAAGGTAATATATATCTCATCATATTTAATATTGTAATAAGTCAAATTCTTTAGTTAAGTATATATCTCCTATATTTCCTTGTTCTAAAGTGTAGTGAGTAAAAGAGACAGGATCTCATATTGTGTCTATGTTAATGAGATTAGAAATATTGAAGGCCTGGGCCTTTGATTTGAATTGTTTTGATTTTGATTTTGCTTAATATAAAACAGTACTGTTTACTTTTGAAGGATTTTGTGAAAGACTGTTTGTATGAATGAGATACGGTGTGAAGGTCATGGTTAGAGCCAGCTGGTCAAGAGAAAAGAGGGAGAATGTGGGGTGAAGACAAACTGTAAAAGACAGACTGAGAAAAAACATACCAGAGTCAAAGAAAAACCATCTATAACCATCGATGCATACCCCTACTCACAAGACGATCGGATATTGGCAGATTGATGGCCTTAAAGTGGAGCTAGCACCCTTGAAAGATGATTGATTACAGGATGAGCTTTGGAAAATGTTTTGGGAACGATTGAAATCAACAAGATAACATTCCGTTCACAGGATGACACAGCGGAATACATTGATTTCAACAGAGAAAAGGATTATAAAAGCAGGGTGCTTTGCTATGGAACTTTGGGTTTGTCTTGCCACCAACTCCAGAAGAGCATCGGATTGATTGACCGAGAAAGGCCCTGCTCTCCCTCTGTGTTCAATCTAGCTGGCCACTAGACTGATACAGAATCTGGACTGGTAACTATAACATTGTCTGGCGGGACTGTGTGTGTGTATGGTGTTTGTGTGAGTGATTGAAAAGCATATGCAACTGTTGTATTCTCAGTAAATGCGGCATACTGCCTTTTCCCCTATAAAAGATCTCGTGTGCTTCATTTAAGCAGATAACACACATCCTGTCTATGGGGGGGGCGGCTCCAGAACAGGACGCAATACTTCAGATGTGGCCTCACAAGAGCCGAATAAAGGGGAATAATCACTTCTCTAGAGCTGCTGGCAATGCTCCTCCTAATGCAACCTAATATGCCATTCGCCTTCTTGGCTGCAAGGGCATACTGTTGACTCATATCCAGCTTCTCATCACTGTAATCCCTAGGTCCTTTTCTGCCAAACTGCTACTTAGCCATTTGATCTGTAACAATGCTTGGGATCCTTCCGTCCCAAGTGCAGGACTCTACACTTGTCCTTGTTGAACCTCATCAGATTTCTTTTGGCCCAATCCTCTAATCTGTCTAGGTCACTCTAGACCCTATCCCTGGCCTCCAACCTATCTACCTCTCCCCCTAGCTTAGGGCACGTCTAGACTACATGGCTCCGTCGATGGAGCCATGTAGATTTGTTGACATGGCAAAGGGACATGAAGAGGCGATTATTTAAATTAAACCTCATCCTACGAGGCATAATGGGGAGGTCGACAAATGCCTTTGATGTCGACCGTGGAGTGTCCAGACTACAGCGCTGTGCCGCCAAACAGCTGATCGGCATAGCGCGGCAGCCATTTTAATTAAAATGAAGCGGTGATTATTTAAATCGCCGCTTCATTTCCCTTTGCCTACAACCCTAATCTACATGGCTCCGTCGACGGAGCCCTTAGTGTCATCTGCAAACTTGCTGAGGGTGCAATCCGTCCCCTCATCCAGGTTTTTAATAAAGATATTGAACAAAACCAGCATTAGAACTGATCCTTGGGGCACTCCGCTGGAAACCGACCACCAATCTGACATCGAGCCATTGATCACTACCCAGTGGGCCCAACAGTTTAGCCAGCTTTTATCCATCTTACAGTCCATTTATCCAATCCATACTTCCTTAACTTGCTGGCAAGAATATTGTGGGAGATCGTATCAAAAGCTTTGCTAAAGTCAAGGTATATCACATCCACCGACTTTCCCATATCCACAGAGCCAGTTACCTCATCATAGAAGCTAATCATATATATATATATATATATACACACACACACACACACACACACACACACACACACACACAGAGATGTGCTCCAGATCTAAAAATAGCTGGTTTCTTCCTTGATTGACAGTGCGAGAAAGATATCAGCCATGTTTACTGGCTCTATAGCACAGCTGACTAGACTATGGGTATAAGTTAAATTTTGAAGTTCCCCTTTCCTACTGCTCTCAGTATTTCATCAAGAGGCTTAAGATGTACCAGAGCCTTGAATTTAATTCCTATAAAAATATTACTGCTCTTTCCAAGGATTCAGCTGCAATCTTAGTGGGCTTTATAGGTTTCTACTATTCTCCATTTCTCTGGCTAATCATTTTTAAAAAGATTATTAAAGTTTATTAGCTAATATGTCAAAATATATAACACAAGGATTTGCTGTAAAGGAAGTGGTAGAGATAGTGTACTGTAGGGGACTGGGTGATGTGGCATTATATCTTAAGTCTATCAACCTGTCTTTCTCTGGAATCAAAAAGTAGATGGGGGGGGGGGGGGGGAGGATAGCAAAATCCTCTTCATTTAAAAAAGTAGGGTTTTTCACAGTACCTTTTTCAGCAGCAGTGATTCACTCAGAATTGTTCTGAATTGAAATTTCTCCTTTCTTTGTGTCTCCCTTCTACCACAGAGCCGCAGCAGTGTGTGTAGGTGGGGGGGGGGGGGGAAGGTGCAGCATCTTCTCCTTTCCCCATTTTGTCACCGTTATTTTAATACCTTTTTTTTTCAATAAATGGCAAGTTTCATCTCTAGGGGAGATGGAGGATTGAGGATTACAGGATGGAGGATTCTATCTTGGCAAGCAGTGACTCAGGAAAATATTTGGTATTTGTGGTGGATAATCAACTGAACATGAGCTACCAATATGATGTCATAGCCAAAAGAGTTAATGCAATCCTGGGGTGAATGAACAAGGGAATCTCCAGTAGGAATAGAGAGGTTATTTAACCTCTATATTTGTCATTGGTGCAACTTCTGCAGGAATATTTTGCCTAGTTTTGATGCCAACAATTCAAGGAAAGTTCAGAGAGGGTTCAGAGAAGAGCCATAAGAATAATTAAGGGATAAGAAAAAAATGTCTTACAGTCACACTCTACTTAGATTTTGCTCTATATAACTTAACAAAGAGGAGTTTAAGGAGTGATTTGATTATAGTGTATGAGTAACAAATATTTAATAGTGGTCTCTTCAGATGAGAAGAGAATTGTACAATATGATCAAACAGCTGGAAACTGAAGCTAGATAGCTTCAGAATAGAAATAAGGTATACATATTTAGGCTATATCTACTCTGCCTCTTTTTTGCGAAAGAGGCAATGCAAATGAAGTGCTCATTAGCAACTTCTTGCACTTCATTTGCATATTCTCTTCCAATGCTTTTTGTGCAAGAGGTTTTTGCACAAAAACAAGCAGTGTAGACAGGTCCGTTTTGCATAAAAAAAACCTTTTGCACAAGATCTGTATACCTCCTTTTTTGAGGCATAAGGATCTTGTGCAAAAGGGGTTTTTTTTGCGCAAAACAGACCCATCTACACTGCTTGTTTTTGAGCAAAAACCTCTTGCGCAAAAAGCATCGGAAGAGAATATGCAAATGAAGTGCAAGAAGTTGCTAATGAGCACTTCATTTGCATTGCCTCTTCAGCAAAAAAGAGGAAGCATAGACATAGCCTTAATGGCAAAGAATTGTTATTACTGGACCAATTTACTGAAGGTCCTCTTGTGTTTCTATCACCAACCATTTTGAAATTGGATTTTTTTCTAAAAGATATCGTCTAGAAATTATTTTGAGAAAATTCCCTGGTCTGTGTTAGACAGGAAGTAAAACTAGATGATCTCAGTTCTGGATTTGAAATCTATGAATCTATGTCCTAGACCAATGTCCTAATTGCTGGACAATCCTTCCTCTCATCTTCCATCTCCCTGAAGATATGTGTCTGTCTTCAGAGCAAGACAGCTGCACTTGACTATGGAACTTTAGCAGATAGCCCCATAAGGATTAATGTCTAGGAAACATTGCCTTTTCCTGATACTGCAGTCTTTAAGAAAAATTTACACAATAAAAAAAATAGGAAGTCATCAGTTACTGATGATTATTATGATTTCCTTCTGAAACGATGTAGGAAACAAGAAGAACAGCAGAAGTTTGGGGAATCATTTGCTCAGGAAGTTGAACTGGAAAGAGAACAGACTCTCCTTGACATGAAAGAGTAGGCGGGTTGACTGTGGACTCATTACAGTGGCTACAGAAGCTTTAGGTAATATCTGCTCATTCCATTTGACTTTTGTGAAAGAAGCCATTAATTTTCTATTGGGATTTCTGTCACAGGAGGATTACTACTAGCCTGTGGCAACGACATCATAACCACAAAGTAATTTTAATTCCCCTCACAAAGGGATAAAGGGGTGGCTGTGCTCTCATACTGACATAAACATTTTATTCAACAGTTCACACTGATATATTCCATTTATCTAAACAATGTGCACCAAATCTGCTACCAGAAAAACACATGCAGTTCCTCTTGTCTTCAGTGGAAGTTGCTATATGCATCCCAGGACAATATTCAACCCTTTTGTTGGCGGGTTTCATTAGTAAAGCCTTCATTTCTGGATAATAGTCATTCTTTGGGGGAGATACTAAAATGGTGTAAAATGTCCATTGCTTCATTTGCTTCAAGGTACATTGGCTTCAAAGCACCAGCAGCAACTTAAAACAGCTAATTATGGATTCTCTGGATACACTGGGGAGTAGTTATTTCGAAATAGCAGCAGAAGAGCATTCATACTACAACTACTTTGAAATAATTATTTTAAGCTATATCTACTCTGCCTCTTTTTTGCGAAAGAGGCAATGCAAATGAAGTGCTCATTAGCAACTTCTTGCACTTCATTTGCATATTCTCTTCCGATGCTTTTTGCGCAAGAGGTTTTTGCTCAAAAACAAGCAGAGTATAGGGAGTTATTTCAAAATAAGTCAATGGGCTTGGTAGTGTGACCACTCCACTTGTTATTTCAAAATAAGGGGAATTATTTTGAAATAACTCCCTAGTGCGGACCAGGGCCTGGAGAACAGCCACCTTGTAATAGTGCTGAATCCATAGGTTTAAAACAAGGAAGATCACTGAACAACAGTGTGAGCTTGCTGAGGATGTCTCAAATAAAAATCTTTATCACACATTAATGGAAATTGCCTTTGGAAGGGGGCAGAAGGAAAAAACAATTAGTTGCATCTTCTGAGGCTTAAAATTGATAACTCACTTTCGAGGTTGCAAAGACCGGTCCTAGCAATGCATAATACATATAAAGAAGGAGGTGTGTTTAGGAACTGCTTTAAATGAGTAAGATAACAACTACCTTCCCATATTTTAAACTAAGAGAAGAATACTGTTTTCCAATTAAGGGAGAGGGGTTCTCTTAAGTATTTTTTTTCTTTTTCTCTAACAATTTCTCCTTAATACAGCACCTAAGTTCCATGAAATCATCTCAGAACTAACATTTCTGTTTACTCTATTATATAAGACCTACAAATTTACTTTCTCCATATTATAGGAGTGCATGCTTGCCCAGCCTGAGACAGCTCACTATCATACCATCTCCATAGCACTCCTCCTCATCTGTTTGATAATTTGTTCAAGAGACTGAAATTTGATGTAAAATCACAAAAACTAAAAACCCCTCAAACTTATATTTTGTGTGTGTATGAAGGCACTGAGGATTGTGATACTCTGAGCCTATAAAGTTCCATACCTGCTCCACCACAAACATCTTATATGACTGTTGGCAAGTCATTTAGGTTGTATATATACACTTACATTAGAAACTCATGCGTGGCCCAGCTGGCTCAGCTCGCCCAGCTGGCTCAGTCTATTTAGCTGTGTTATAAAATGGAGATTGGGGATATGTACCTAAGATAGTTAGAAATGCATCAAATACTATTTATTTTTTAAATGCACCTATGCCCATGGTATCTGACTCCTCATATCTCTCTACCTATTTTCATAAAAACCAAGTAAACTAGAAGTAAATGTGATATTCAGTGAGCCCCAGTGGTAGTGATCTCTAGCAACAGAAAATGGTGAATCATGAATGGTCATGGTGGGTACCTGGGGTATATGGATTCCAAACTCAGGGCACAAAAAGCTGTGCTCATCTTTGCTGAATCTGGAAGGGGACAGAAGAGGAAAAATCATTGTGTGTTGCCAATAGATTAAGAATATGATTTTTCAGTAATAGCTCTGTATTAACTGCATCTATTTTGACAATTTTATTTTGAAAACTCAGTGACTTAGACCCTGATCCTGCATTGAACTCAGAATACTCATGTGCTTATGACATCACTGATTCAAAAGGGATACTCCTGAAGTTCACTAGGTTAACTAAAATCAGAATCTAGTCTTGCTCTTTCAGAAACTTCATTATTCTGAAGAACACTATTCCTTTGTGCAGTCCTAAATGATTTGTCTAAACATTTATATCAAACTGATGTTAACAAGATTATTAAAAATGAAACCATATTCAGTAAAACCTTTTCCATTGTTACACTTAATATTTGCATATAGAGGTCATAGTAAATGATGAGTGCTACATTATGCTGAGTACTATGAGAACATGTAACCAAATAGTCTCTGACTGCGCAAAGAGTTAACAATCTAAATAAGCATTCATGGAAGCATTTGTACGAGGAAGGATTACTTCTGTGATAGAGTTGGTTGAAATTTCCATAATATGAGAAAGTTGGACACATTTTTTTTCATTCCTAAATAGAATGAAAAGTTTAAAATTCCAATTTTTTTCATTGAATGGAAATTGTGAAAAAAAATTGTTTTGGATACATCAAAAACATTTAATGTTGATAATGTTGAATCACTGTTTCAATTAATAAAACAAAATCAAAACATTATAATACAGTAAAACTCCAATAGTCCGGCATCCAATAGTCCGGCACTCCTGATAGTCCGGCATCAAAATGGCAAGAGCCTAGTGAGTGAGCTTCGCAAAAATGAGTCACAAGGTAACAGCGGCAGCAACTGAACTGAGCAAAAGGGTAAAAAGGCTTAAAAACTAAAACATTACAGTATACTGTATACAGTATGTACAATAAAAGGGTTAAGAACACTTTATATACAGTATATAATGTATACAGTATATATATAACCTGCTTATAGTATCTCCTGATAGTCCGGCATATCTGATAATCCGGCACCACCTAAATCCCATAGGTTCCAGATTATCGGAAGTCTACTGTATATTGAATATGACATAATATAACATAGAATATTATCAAATTTAAATGAAAAAGTTTTGCCATTATTGAAACAAAATGAGAATGTCAAAATGATTCATTTGACTCTTTTTTTCTTCTGGAAAACTGTTCTGTTGCATATTTTCCACCATGATTATTGTATAAGTATTTGCAGCTTCAAGCCCATACTCTTCTGAATTTGCTCTCCTTAGGAGATGGTGAACCATTTTATTGTATCAATTTAATCTTAGTAACATTTTGCAGTGTCAGAATAATGAGGAGTTAATTTAGCATGGTCTACTGCAAATTGGAAGAGTTTGGTATTCATGTAAATGTTGCATATACTTTCACAAATTTTCCACTGCAGTGTAGCAGTAATTAATAGACAAATAGCAAAATATCCTGTTACTTTGATATTAGACATAGCTTTATTAACATGTATTTCTCAGTCTCCGATTTCAAGTAATATGTGCTAAAACATTAGATTTATCAAAATCAGCAGTATTTGCAAGCTCCTTTTCAAACATATATAAGATATTTTATTATTAGAAAATAATCAAGGGAACTATCCAAGAATGTTTAAACTATTTTTATGTTAATTTATGTCTTTTAAACATTAACTACGTTTCTAAATTGATACAACTTTATTAATCCTTAACGTTCTCCTCTTAATTTGAAAGTAAGGCCACAGCCTATTTATGTTTTATTTATATGAATATGGGACAGCATGTATTCATGAAACCATTCTCAAGAATTCCCTAGCATGAACACAATAACAACATGCTTGCCAATTAAATCATATAAGCAGTGGTTGCAGAAACCCATTTTGCTGCTCAAATTTGCAGTTCTCCATTATCAAAAGTAATTTAAGAACAAACTAGCAGACCTTTGTTATAATTTCAAGATGGTATTGCTGTAAACCAGTGTTTCTCAAAGAGGTCCACGAAACCACTTTGAGAAACCTGCTAACTGGCCACTCTGGTGTGTTTATTTACTGGCGGTGTGGCCACGGAGCCTCGCCGCTCCCATTGGCTCTGGTTTGTGTTTGCAGCCAAGAGGAGCTACAGGAAGAGGCATGGGCTGGATTGCTGCGTCTTATGGCTCCCTTTGGCTGCAAATAGCAAACCGGAGCCAATGGGAACCACAAGGCTCCGTGGCTGCGGAGTCAGTAAATAAACACACCTGAGCAACCAGTTAGCAGGTTTCTCAAAGTGGTTTTGTGGAAACAGTGTTGTAAACTAAGAGTTACAGCATTTTGCAGAATATGTTTTAAATCCCTTTTAAAACCTCTGCTTGGCCATGATACCTATTTTTTTAAAAAAGCCCGACAACAGTACCGCTGAAATGAAAATATTGGGGGCACTGAATGTTTGTTTCCACCCTGCTGATGTTTTCAGTTTGCGATTCACAAAATTGGGGTATAAGTGTGTCCATACTTTGAGCTATTCCTGAATACAATGTGAGTGACGGAGTCAGCAGCAAAGTGGCATTGCATTCAGCTGTCACAGAGCAGCTGTGCACAGTAGAGTGTCACTTTTGGGCTAGGAAAACCTGTACCTAGTGGTGGGATCACATTGTCAGGCAACTGTGGGATGAAGACCAGCGACTACAGAACTTTTGGATGCGTAAAGCAACCTTCTTGAAGCTGTTTGCTAAGCTGGCCCCTGAACTGTGACATAAGGACACCCGTACAAGAACGATTCTCTCGGTAGAGAAGCATGTTGCGAGTGCTTTGTGGACGCTAGCAACTCCTGATTGCTACCGTTCAGTTGCAAATCAGTTTGGAGCAGGAAGTCTATTGTCAGGGCATCACTTTTGCAAGTGTGCAGGGCAATAAATCACATCTTGCTGCATAGGACTCTGACTCTGAGAAAAATGGATGACATAGTGGCTGGCTTTGCTGAAATAAGGCTTGCAGGAGTGTTAAGAGAATAAACACATTAGACTATGAGGCACTCAAATATTGTAGTTAATGAGCACCATACAAATGTGTGAGTTAGTTAAAAAGGCAAGCTATTACTCTTCTGTTCAGAAATAAGGTTTTAATTACACCGGGAAGATTTTTCATCAGTTAATGGCGATAAAAAACAATTGGCACACAAACCAATGAAAAATATTTCCATCAATATTAACTGAAATCTACAAATAGGCAACATATGAAAAATGTTGCCTGAGAACTTAAAGTTTGATGTAAGGCTACTTACTTTGTATATTTTGGCAATTTGTGCTTTAATGATTAAAGCTTTTTTGAATCTCAACATCTAATATTATTTAATATTGCTGGAGCCGGTCTCCTAATTTCCTGAAAATGTGCAACTTCAAATCAGTAAAAATAATTTTAAAAATAGCTAAAATCCTGTAATTTTGCACAACTGGAAATTTAAATGGATACAATTTTTTTTTTAAATGAAATGGCTATTATCCATGAACAAAAATTGTATTCGGCCAGACCTAGTTTTAATTCATTATGGACCTGAATTGAAAAATTAAATTTTAATTAAAATCTTGGTTTTGAACACCCTTCCTACTGAGACTTTTTCAGATCCAGGGTTTTGGTTCCTCTTCCTAATGGAGATAGGTGCCAGCTTTTAAATTCAGATTTAGTTCTATATTTGATTTTTAAGGCCATCTTCCCTGAGGTCAAGTTTCTAAAGTTTGCTTTAGTCCTGTCTCTATTTTAAAAACCAACCCATGCTGAATGTATATGCTTCTTCCCAAATCACCATGTTCTACTTGTTTTCAATTAAAAGTGCATGCCACCATTTTGCATTTGTACAATATGGGTAAATATACTCTGATCAGTCTGGATTGTAAAATCTAAATAATGTCTCACCTTGTTTTGCTTTAAGGGAAGCACATTTGGTTGGCAACATGACCAGCCACTTGAAAGCCATTTTATGGGTTGGGAGTTTCAAATGCTTAATTGGAATCCTTTGACTGTTACTTCTTTTCATCAATAGTACTTTGTGCCACATGGTTTCAAAATCACAGCAATATGTAATAATGCAATGGCATGGAGCTTGTTAAACTTGGGATCCCCAGCACAGCTAATGACAGGATGCTATGAGCTAATAGTTAGTACACAGTTTACTATCCTTTAGGAATCTCCTATATTTTTTGTTTTATGGTGGGAATGACAGTAAGTGGTACAGGTTATTTATATGTTTATTTAATCTGTTTGTAGTCTGCCTGTCCCAGAGCATTCAAACGCTGAACAATAAATCCAAATGTCACTTGATGTTGATTTTTCTTGTTACTGATTTTCTTTGCCATTGCTAAGACACCTAGCTGAGATCCTTTTCAGTGGTGGTTTGTACCATGAAAAGTATTGCAAATAGCCCTTCAAGGCAGTAATCCTTTTGTAAAGCCCTAGCTGCATTAGTCGTTTGAGTCAATGAAAAAAAAATAGAATTGTTGACTTCTTTGGCTACTGTCTGTGACATTTTCTGTGAGTAGAGCTCAAAGAATGGCTTGTTCCAACTTTCATTTTCCTACTCCTCCCTTTTTGGAAAAGACATTATTTGCCATCAGCAATAATTTTGTAGCTGTTTACATAGGATAAGAAGAAAATGAAAGCATTAGAATAACAGCATTTATGCCTACTTTACAGTGCTGTAAATGACTTTACAACGTGCAGAGCAATAGGGATTCAGGCTCTGTGTCTTGTTTTAGCTCATAGATGTAACTGAGAAATAGTAGAGAAACTCATCTCCAAGTATAGATTTTAAATCAGATTTTCCTTCATGGGTATGTATAAGGCCACAAGAAAGTAACACATTTTAAGAACTCTGTCAGGAGTTGCTCTGTCAGGAGTTGCTGTCAGGAGACCTAATCATTAATGGTCAGGCCTAGTGGTGAGAGCAGGAATCACTTCTAGGGGGTCAGAGTCCAAATGCCAGATCTGAGAGTTGAGGCAGAGCCAGGATGCAGATCTGAGAGAGAGAAGTAGTTAACCTGTAGTCAGGGAAAGCAGGGGCAGGTCTGGTTCCAAGGCAGGGACAATTCTGGGATAGGACAGAAACAAAACAGCATCTTGGTTGGAGCCATGCAGGAGCAAGGCTTGGAAATAAGGGGAACACCAGAAAGCACAGGTGAGTATACCTCTGATTCTCTGTAGCTGCAGGACTTAAGAGATAATCACCTCACTGCTTTAGCCAATCAGATGGTTTTGCTATGGCCCAGCTGCACTCATTGGCTACCTGGGGAAAAATGCACGTTATCCTTAATAAAATGGGTCTCATTCGGATGCCATCAACATGGATGTAAGGCCAGTGGGTTGGTTGTACTGGTGTAACTGAGAATAAAATTTGAGCAATCCTTTACTACGTGGTTATTCCACTCTAAGATGTACATCTTGCCAAGCCATCTCTCAGCTTCAAAGCACTCAAGAAGTGCTTGAACTTCTTCAGTGGTCTCATTCCTTGTTGGAGAAGAAATAAAAGATGCAGAATAGTAATATTCCTTCTTCATACATTTTAATTAAAATATACATATTTTCATGATAATATTTTGACCATGAACAGACAAAACAACAGCATTTGTTGAGTCTTTTGTCAAGAACTACAGCACAGCAGCTCTGTTCAAATTTACACCTATGCTCCTTCTAATTCTAACACCCAAACTGCCTTCAATTGCTTTGATAAACTTGTAAGCACTAACTACATCCAAATCATATTGGAATTTCTAATTGTGGACATGTGCTAGTGCTTTTACTTAAAATAAATATTTGAAAATACTATAGGCTAAATCCCTTCCTGCAACAAGTCCCCCCACATCCTGACTTTAAATATGCTGTTGATCCTCTGATGTTGAGGGACTCTTTACACTATTCACTGTGCCTCCTTTTAGGTGTAGGAGATGAGGAGTTGGTATGCTTGGTAGGTAGAGAGACCGATAACATTATAGATACTCTAAGTTATACTAGGGGCCATCCGAGTAGTGTTAAGATTGTGAGTCATAGACTTGACATTATACCCTTTTTATTTTCCAGCTTTGGAGCAACCTGAACTGCACCTGAGGAATAAACCTTAGCTCTGCACTTCCAATTTAAATAATACATATTTGAAATGCACTTCAGCTTTTAAGATGATGCTAGCAGGTGAATCAACTGCTAACGGTTGTCCAATGCTTCACCTACGTGCTCTAAAATACTAATTTTTTTAACCAAACCCATGGAGAGCTGGAGGCACCTTTAAATAAGAATGGCTTAAATGAATTAATGGTCATATCCTTACTCCATCTGTTGCAAAAGATTTCCTAATAATGCATTTGGATGCTCTGGTCAGGACAAAGATGTGAATATGCCCAGATGCAGGTGGGATGTGGATATTCTGTTCATGTGCCAGTATTGGAATATTTTAAATATTGTTCCCCTAGTTGTGCTGAGACTTACCTGAATTGAATTATTCTAAGGAAATCCAGGAGTATGTAAAAGGTTTTTAACTCAGACGCACTTTTCTAGAACACACAGACATCAGGAGCTAACTTGTACCTGAATGCTAAAGGTTTCACAATTTTCATCTTGCACTAAAGGGTAAATATAATAGACTATTGACTAGCTACTAAATAAAATACTGTAATTCCCAGTGGAACAATTTTATTAAGATTTTTACAAAATGTGCACTCAAGCTGTGAGAGTTTATAATGAACCACTGGATGCATCTGTTTGTTTTCCCTAATTAAAGCCCTGGATATTTTTAAATATTGCTATCATTTATTATTTTGTACATTAATGGTGAACAAGGACAAGTCCCTGGAGGGGGGATCACATACCTGTAATATGGAAATTTTATTTTTGATCTGTAAATGTCACCAATGCATTTTAAAACAGAAGTCAGACTATATCATGACATAACCAGCTGATTAAACATAGCTTCAGAATGCTTAATACATAAACATACATATAATTTCCATCACCTAAAATTATTTTGGCATCAGTGTGATGGCCTACTGTACTTTTGCAAATTACTTTGTCTTCTTTCAGCATTGCAATTCTTCTTGTCAATGGCATGTCACTGATAATGTCACTTTTAACAGTGATTGTGTGAATGCTTGGAATTACTGATAATTTCTAGAGACACTGTCCTTCAGATAAAGAAAAAATGGATTCACCCCTCCCTACACACACATACTTCTTTGTGTGTCATGCAGAGACTGATTTTAGTAGAAAATGGTGTGTGTGTGTGTGTGTGTGTAAGGGCTCTTCTCTAGAGAGAAAACTGTACACCAAGATTAGAAATGTATAAAATGATCTTATTCTTAAAATAAAATCACATTGGAACATACAGTACAGAATATCATTGCAAATCCTGAGAAACACTGAATTCTATAGTATGTAATTAAGTTCAGTTAAGTGTACAAGAAAGTGTTTTTTTTCTTCAATATAGTATTGAATAGCAATGAAGGTAATATGCTATATTGCCATTGCTGTACTTCTTTTGCATTTTGCAATAGAAGAAAAAAGATAATGACATCTTTTCAGGGTCTTTTGATGAGAGAGATAAATATGGACAGTTACTGTCAATGTTAACACCCAACAATCAAAAATAAGTCTATTTTCAGTGAGAGGGGAAAAAAAAGGAAGAGACAGAGAAAGAAGGATGAAAAGCTTATAGGTTGCCATAGATTTTTCTCCCCAGTGGTAGTTATAAGTCCAGTCATGATATTTGATAGCTATAAGCTAGCTGTCTAAAATTTTTTAACTTTCAGCTCCTCTAAAATTTGGGCTAATATTTACAGTCCCCTCGCTCCTTCTTCAGGGTTAAAAACATTTTTTTTTCAATTTGTTAGCTCAAGCTGCTTGTTTTGAGACAGTGCAATTTGTTCTTAAAATCAAAATATGTCCTGAAATATTGTGGCCTTTAAGGAAGTGTCAAGGAGTGACCTACCCGTGGAGGCCCCTCGTGCCTAATCTCCTTTGTTTTGTTGACTTGCCCATCACTACGCCAATTTACAGGATGGCTCAACAGCCTCAGTTTGTATCCCCGACCTTTGATTCAGGGTATTTTGGCCCCATGGCCCGAGTCCATATGCTAGTCCCTTCTACTCAGGGTAATACGGCCCAGTGGCCTAAGTCCTTATACACATCCCTGTTACTCTTAGATTACGCTTAGGTGTTCTGCTTAATAGTGATGGACTAAGGAGTCACGGAGTAAAACCTGATGATCTGGCCCAGATATGGTTGCAGGAAAAAAAGGAAATGAGCGTCTCTCTGCACACATACTGAAGAAACTTCTGGCACACATCAAACAATACCTTGCTTTAAGGGGCTAGGAGGAAACAAGGTTAGTCTGGAGCAGCAGTGGGTAATAACTGGCTCACAAGCTAGATGTGCTTTGCCAGGGTTAGATCCTAATGGGCTGCTGCCACTGTATTTACCTGTGCCTCCACAGGTACAGGTGCTTGCAGCTCCATTTGCCTGTGAATCACTGTTCCCAGCCAATGGAAATTGCAGGAAGTGGAACGTACCAAGACTCTGCTTCCTAAGACCCTGCCTCCCTATTGGCAAATTTACCTGGTTTTTTTTTTCATTCTGTATCTGCTATGTAGTATATGCTTGTCCACTGACCCACTCATAGAATGAAATGGCTTTATAAATATATTGAAACAAGCTGTGAGAGATGATAGCTGGTTGGGGGGAGGAAACACAAAACAAACATTTTTTTTCCTTTCCAAAAAAACAACACACAAAAATCACTCAACTTGTGGAGCTTGTCCTAACTAGCTCTGACAGAGACTTAAAACAGCTATGAACTAATAACATCTCTCTGGCAAGCAATGATAGACACAGCTCTTCTTTGAGACTACTTTAATGCCCGGGTGAAGTTGGAGTCTCTGGGATTGAAATGATTAACGTGGGACACTTTGACCATCATATTGCACATGTCTTTGTACATCTCTTCATGTTGGAAGGCATAGCTCAACTTCTAAGTTTATAAATTATTCAGTAACAAGAAACAGATGTCATGGATATGAAACCATGATTTGTGTCCTTTTGTAATGCATTATGCCTTCAAACACTTCTCAAAAGCACATGCAGGTGTGCACTGATTGTGCCTTTTTATTGGCTAAAGAGTGATATTTTGAAATAAAGCTTGGCTCTGTTTGCATGAATACTGAAATATTTGCATATGTATTTTAATAAGTTCTGTGATTTTTCCTGTTGGAATATATTTGCATTAATTTGTATTAACTCAATGTTTGCATTGATTGTTTTTCTAAAACAAGGCAAGAAGAGGAAAAAAAAACCATGTTCATAATTTATTCACAAAGAAAATAGGCTTTCAGTGGAATAGCTAATAGAATATAATGTATTTTTGAATATAGAGGACAATTTGTTTTTTTCCTCTGCTAGCAAGAAAATTTCCTCAACTACATAGCTGGTGATCTAAAAATAAAAAAGGAGTCATATAAAAAAAGGAAACTAGGACAAATTACAAAGAATTAATATAGGCAAACAATACAGGGATGCAGGGGCAAGATTAGAAAGGCAAAGGCACAAAACGAGCTCAGATTAGCTAAAGCCATAAAGGGAAACAAGAAGACATTCTATAAATATATTGGAAGCAAGAGGAAGACCAAGGACAGGGTAGGCCCGTTGCTCAGTGAGGAGGGAAAAACAGTAACAGGAAACTTGGAAATGGCAGAGATGCTTAATAACTTCTTTGTTTCGGTCTTCACTGAGAAGTCTGATGAAGGAATGCCTAACATAATGAATGTCAGTGGGAAGAGCGTAGGTTTAGAAGATAAAATAAAAAAAAGAACAAGTTAAAAATCACTTAGAAAAGTTAGATGTCTGCAAGTCACCAGGGCCTGATGAATTGCATCCTAGAATACTCAAGGAGCTGATAAAGGAGGTATCTGAGCCTTTAGCTATCATCTTTGGAAAATCATGGAAGACAGGAGAAATTGCAGAAGACTGGAAAAGAGCAAATATAATGCCCATCTATAAAAAGGGAAATAAGAACAACCCAGGAAACTACAGACCAGTCAGTTTAACTTCTGTGCCAGGAAAGATAATGGAGCAACTAATTAAGGAAATCATCTGCAAACACTTGGAAGACAGTAAGATAATAGGGAGCAGCCAGCATGGATTTGTAAAGAACAAATCATGTCAAACCAATCTGATAGCTTTCTTTGATAGGATAACGAGTCTTCTGGATAAGGAAGAAGCAGTGGACGTGGTATACCTAGACTTTAGTAAGGCATTTGATACAGTCTTGCATGATATTCTTATTAAATACAACTTAGATGGGGCTACTCTAAGGTGGGTGCATAACTGGCTGGATAACGGTTCTCAGAGATAGTTATTAACGGTTCACAATCCTGCTGGAAAGGTATAACAAGTGGGGTTCCGCAGGGGTCTGTTTTGGGACAGGTTCTGTTCAATATCTTCATCAATGATTTAGATATTGGCATGGAGAGCACACTTATTACGTTTGCAGATGACACCAAGCTGGGAGGGGTTGCAAGTGCTTTGGAGTATAGGGTCATAATTCAAAATGATCTGGACAAATTGGAGAAATGGTCTGAGATAAACAGGATTAATTTTATAAGGACAAATGCAAAGTGCTCCACTTAGGAAGGAACAATCAGTTTCATACATACAGAATGGGAAGCGACTGTCTAGGAAGGAGTATGGCAGAAAGGGATCTAGGGGTTATAGTAGACTACAAACTAAATATGTGTCAGCAGTGTGATGCTGTTGCAAAAAAAGCAAACATGATTCTAGGATGCATTAACAGGAGTGTTGTGAGCAAGACACGAGAAGTCATTCTTCTGCTCTACTCTGTGCTGATTAGGCTTCAGTTGGAGTATTGTGTCCAGTTCTGGGCACCACTTTTCAAGAAAGATGTGAAGAAATTGGAGAAGGTCCAGAGAAGAGCAACAAGAATGATTAAAGGTCTAGAGAACATGACCTATGAGGGAAGACTGAAGGAATTGGGTTTGTTTAGTTTAGAAAAGAGAAGACTGAGGGGGGACATGATAGCCATTTTCAGGTATCTAAAAGGGTGTCACAAGGAGGAGGGAGAAAAATTGTTCTTCCTGGCCTCTGAGGATAGAACAAGAAGCAATGGGCTTAAACTGCAGCAAGGGAGGTTTAGGTCGGACATTAGGAAAAACTTCCTGTCAGGGTGGTTAAACACTGGAATAAATTGCCTAGGGAGGCTGTGGAAGCTCCATCTCTGGAGATATTTAAGAGCAGGTTAGATAGACATCTATCAGGGATGGTTTAGACGATGCTTGGTTCTGCCGTGTGGGCGGGGGACTGGACTTGATGACCTCCAGAGGTCCCTTCCAGTCCTAGTATTCTATGATTCTATGGTTCTAAAGATGTCAACAGTTAAAAGTATATTGTAAAAAAATATATAATGCCGAAATCTCAGCTGGTGCAAATCATGGTATCCCCTAATTTTTGAAGGCTCAGTGATCTACTTAAAAACATTAGCTGAATATTTTTTATTTACTTAATGGATTTTGATGTTGCAGTTCTTTCATGTGTTTTACATTTATTTTTATAATTGGTAAAAGAATCTTACAATGTATTGTAAATTTACAGGAATCAGGAAAGGTGAACATTAATAAGATGTGATTTCAATAGAGAAATACAAAGGAAATAGATCAACCTTTAAAACCAGCTGTGGTCTTAGTGGATTCATAAACTGAGCAGGAGTGAGCTACATTGGGGCTATAGATAGGAAGGTAACATTGGTGTTTCAAAAGATGCACTAAGGTAGAGGGAGGCACCGCTACTCAGGTATGTCTATACTACAGAGAAAATCGAAGCTGCTGCTGTCAGTCTTCCCAGGTTTGAATTAGTGGTATAGTGAAGACATACTAATTCGAACTGAGGGGCATTCCAGTCAATGCTGGTAGTGTAGCTTCCATGAGGAATAAGGGAAGTTGAAGGGAGAGTATCCTGCCTTTAACTTCTTTCAGTGTGGACAGCACTGAAAGTCAAGTTAAGGCACTTTAACTTCTGCTACGCAATTAACGTAGCTGAAGTTGCGTATCTTAATTCAGTTTTATCCCGTAATGTAGACATACCCCTTGTGGGATAGCTATAAACCTAGGCTGTGTCTACATTGGCGCGATCTTGCACAAAAGCGGCTGCTTTTGCGCAAAAACTTGCTGCCTGTCTACACTGGCGGGGAGTTCTTGCGCAAGAACACTGACGTTCTAATGTATGAAATCAGTGCTTCTTGCGCAAGAACTATGATGTTCCTGCTCAGGAATAAGCCCTCTTACGCAACTGTTCTTGAGCAAGAGGCCAGTGTAGACAGGCAACATGAATTTCTTGCGCAAGAAAGCCCTATGGTTAAAATGGCCATCAGAGCTTTCTTGCGCAAGAGAGCATCTACACTGGCACGGATGCTCTTGCGCAAAAGCACATCTCTTGCGCAAAGGCACATGCCAGTGTAGACGCTCTCTTGCGCAAATACTTTAACGCAAGAACTCTTACGTTAAAGAGTATTTGCACAAGATCATGCCAATGTAGACATAGCCCTAGAGTCTTGAAAAATACCAAGGAGTTTGGTGATAGTGTTGGTGTCCAGACCAAATCCCAACTAACAATTATATTTTCTTGTCTGTTTTCTCTCATTTGGACAAGGTATTCTTGGGTCTGTACCCTGACATGTTAGCAGATTTTTTTATACTATTTTTAAAGGCTCAAAATTTGACTCATGGTTGAAGTGATCCAATTCTAGGCCCTAATACTGGCAAAACTTTCATTTATTTAAATGGAAGTTTTCACCTATGTAATCATTGCACAGTGGAAACAAAGTTTGTAAAGTGCCTTGGAATCTTTGACTAAAAAAGGCTGTATTAAGTATCAGTTATTTTATTAACAAATGCTAAATGCTGCTGAGAAGAACACATTCTTCATTGCCATTCTACCATCCATTGTTCATCTTGCTACTGATACGAAAATACCAAGAATATTTTTTTTTATTTTAAATTCATCCATTGTTGCTTGATTTCAACAAAGGGCAAAATTGAGTAGTGACTTCAACAGCAGAGTAAACTTAGCTTTCAGCTGCAAGATAGTAAATGGACGTGAGTAGCAAAGAACAATAACACACCAGTGAAACGTATGTCTAATTTTAGTGAAAATTGACTTCCATGAAGGAGGACAGATGAGGTAAGTGCAGCAGGATAAACAACCATGGCTAGCCAAATAGAGGATACATCCAAGGAAACATCCCATCTAAATCTATCCTGCAGTTTTTTATGCAACTAAAAGGATGGTATAAAACCTGAAATAATGCAGACATTACTATTATCAGCACACAGGTCTGTTCCCCTTTTGTAACTAGCCTGTATGGCAGAAATAAAAAAAGATATGCATGCATTTTTTTTCTATTTATATATGAAAAAATGTGAATTTTAGCGTATCTTCCAGTTCAAGGGTGCCTTGAATTGAGAAGCTGAGGGATGGGTTCTTCCTTTTGTCATCACATGTGTGGTCATTTCTATCACCACAAAGCGCTAAATGGTGGTAAATCCATTCTGCAAAGATGTAAATGGCTGGGTAAGTGGTAGAGAATCAGGCCTTGAATATCATTGAGATTACAGCTGGCTGAGATGATCTATAATCAGTAGGTCTGATTCTGTTCTCTTAGAAATTAAATTAAGGTAACTGAAAATTAAGGGCAACTCCATTGCAGTCAGTGGAATTGCATTGATTCATCTGAGCTCAACATTAGGGTCCCTACGTTAGCTGCAACTCTCTCTGAGCTGACATTACTGTACTCTGAAATAAAAAGTGAGACAATGCCACTTGGCAGGCTGAACAGTACATATGTTAAGAATGAGTTTGTTTGTAGAAAATGCTTCCAGTCTTTTAGTAACTCCTACTGGACTGAAATTGATTTTGCAATATGCAAACAGATCTAATAACAGCTGCTGACATGATTTTTACAGTTCAAATGCTAAAATATTAAATTGGGAATAATTGTATGAGCTCCATCAGAGCTAGCTTCAAATCTTTGTGTATAGCTACTGCCTGCCTACTTAATGCCCTCCAGTAAACATATAGTTAGTTAGTAATGGGATGAAAGTGTGGTGGGACTAGAACAGATTTACCCTTTAAAAAATAAAAAAAAATCCGTAGTGTTGTCAAGGTAAAAAGAAATGAGGGTGATCATGTTATATACCATATTATACAATCCTACATTTTATGTCCATGTCCTCATACAGAACAGAGGAGAGACCTGCAAAGCAACCAATAATTAAAAGACAGTCTTACTGAGGCCAGGTCTATATTAGACCTGGAAGTTTGGTTTAAGGTATGTTGACTCCAGCGACATTATTTACACAGCTGGAGTTGCGAGTTTGGTGTCATCTTCACAGCGGGTGGTTGATGGGAGCAAACACTTCCAGAGCAACTGCAAAGAGTACTGGTGCCAAGTGAGGGGCCCCCTCAGCATTTGATTTAGTGGGTTTTTACTAAATCCACTAAATTGAATATCAGAAAATCGATCTCCGGCATGGTAAGTATAGATTTGACCTGATAACATGTATCTTTACAGACTAAGTGTAAACCTACCCTCCCTGTACTGACAATGCCCCTCCCGCACTGAAATAGGTCAAAGGAAGTATTGCCTGCTGTCACCGCTTCAGAGCACGTGTACCTGTATTCTCCCTCCATGGTCCCTCAAGAGCACCAACTTAAATATTCCTGGCTCCCAGCCATCCCCTTTTTTGTACTAAGACTCGGGACTTACTCCATCCTGACTGGAGTTTTCCAAGCCGCATATTTCCTTACCTACACTGATATCCCTAGCAAGCCAAGCTCCACAAAGAGGCCAGTGGCTATGCTTTCCTTTCTTTCCAAAGGCTACAAACAGTATAATTGCCTGCAGTTACAAGTCACCACACAACTCTTTCTAAGCAAGCACTCTTATTCTTAAGGTAAAAGCATTACAGAGAAAACGTAACTACAGTATTAACATGCCTGTGACTTGTAGCTCACTCATTTTAGAATTGTGTCTAGTCTCCAATGTGTATCCCATCATTAAATACCACCTTACACCTCCCCTGAACCAACTTATGGCACTCATTGCCAGAAGGGAAGTTGTGAAGGCAAAAAATACAATTGGGTTTAAAGGAGAATTAGAAAAGTTCACAAAAGATAGCATGGGATTGTATCTCACCTTCAGTGGCTGTTTGCATCTCTTACCATTTTAGCTATCCCATGGTCTGAGTGTCCCTATACTGATTATTGTCAGATGCTGTGTCTGAATGACAAGGGATGAACCTCCGGATAATGTCCCTGATCTGTTCATGTTTTCTGATTCATCTGGCACTTATTGCTGATGAAAGACAAAATATTGGGTCAGATAAATCATTGAGCAGGCCCAGTATGGCTATTCTTATATGTGCTCTGGATCAGTCAAATTATCATTTACTGTATTTATTCTTTGTATCACTGTAGTGTCTAGATGCCTTGGACATGGACACTAGAGATGCGTGAGGGGAGTTCAAGAAGCCACATGCCCCCCAATGCAATGGGAGGAGCTAGAAGCTAGAACCTTTGCACAGCCTGGGAGACTAGCCCCTCCTCCCCTGCACTCACCACAGAGGGGAAGTGGAGCAAGAGGGCTCCTCTCCCCAGATGCTGGTGCATCACTCAGGGGAAAGACAAGACTGTTCCCCACTCTCACAAGTGGGAAACAGTGACACAGCTGGCACCTGGGGAGCAGAACCCAATCACTCTGCATTGTCCTATCACCACTGGTGAGTGGGGGAGGGTGCTGTGGGTGCCAGACATCCCCCACACAATAGTCCTGAGGCCACATTGCTAGGGGAGGACACTTGAGGGAAGAAGCAGGGAAGGGTGGGAAGAAGTGAGGCAGACACAGGGTCTGGGGCAAAGGTGTCATTATCCCAGCCTTCCATTACGTGAAATGGGGAGGAGTCACATGGGGGCAGTTACATGGTCAGTTCCTCCACTATCTCCTCCTTCACCTGTTTTTCCTGGACCTGGAGTTCTGAATTTTGATTCAGAAAAAGGCAGTCACATAGAATTGAAATGTCAATTTGATATCATATCAATATCATGACTCATAACCAACATTTTAAAGGTGGTTTTAAGGTAATAATAAAAGGTATAAACCATTGATATAGCAGGAAGTTTTCAAATGATGTCAAAGATCTTTAGATCAGGCCTCAAATGCATATGGCCTTGATTCTGCAACCTTTATCTAAAATAATAATGATAATAATCCTGACTTAAGCAAGTAGTTCTATTGATTAGGTTGTTTCAGAGAAGGCATAGCCTTTAACAATAGCCTTTAACAAAACTGACATCTTTCACTACTTGAGTGATAAAACCCAAGCAAGTCAGAATACATGTGATTGGGCTTTGATTAGTACAGCTGCATCCAGCAAACTGCAACTGAAACTAAATGCATTGTGATTGCCAGCATCCTTTGCCTCGTTAATTAATGATGGAACTCCAACAACATGGATGACATTCAAAACAACAAGCTTTAAGAAACCAAAACATGGTGTTAAAACACAAAACATGAACAATAAACTGTAAAATGAAAAACTTTATTATCCAATAATAATAATATTGCATGAAGGGGGCTCAAGTGGGCATGTGCCCCCCAATGCCACAAGTGCTACAGGCTTGACCTTTTGAGTGCCCCTGGAGATTTAATTGTTGATGTAATATTCACCAGCATGATTATGTTGGTGTTTAAGATTTATTATTTGTACTACACTAGCACCTAGAGGCCACAATCAAAATGAAGGTAATTGTGTATGCGTTGTATGGATAAATCTCTGCCTAGGGGAGTGGAAAGCCTAAAGGTAGGATCAGTGGAAGGATCGGAAGGCAAAATAATAAGGGTGATATCTGGCAGATGTCAGGATGATTCCGCTTTTCTTTTTCTGGTGCATTTCTGCAAAAAATGAGGTTGATGTGAGGTGGGATGGTGATGGAAAAAAGTGCTAGGAAAATGAGGGTAGGAAAGTTATAGCGCAATGAAGAAGGAAGAGACAGAGCAAGACATGGTGAAGAGAACGAGTTCAGAGATTGTGTGGAAGTGGGAGAGAAGTGGTTGGAATCAACAGAGAGGAAATAAACGTCCAGGTAGAAAGCAGGGGTAAGTAGTGACTGATGATCTTACAGGTTCTCAGATTCTGCTGCTGTCCCCCTGCTAGGTCCCATCGCTCTCTCATGTGGTTTGCAGCAGACTCTGCTGAGAGTCATGCACCAGGGGTAGTCCCCCCTGCTACTTCTACTAGCGCAACAGAGTGAGTCCAGTCCATGGATGGATTAAATAAGTAGAACTGAGAAAAAAAGCTGCTGAAACCAGGAATAACCAAACAGCTTAGGCCTGATTTTCCGAGGGGTTAACTGTGAACCTGCCACGTTGGCCAGCCAAAATCTTGGACCTCCCCAAAGGAGCGGCTGTTTGTGAATAAGCTCGTCTAGCCACAGGTAGGTCCCTGTGCAAAATCAAGATTTCTTCTCGCTAGTTATCTAGTCGCCAGGTGCTGCTCTTCAGCGCTTCTAGTATCTGATGCTTTCCCACTAGCGGAAGGAGGGCCAAGCCTGTAGCAGCCGCGCTCACCCCATGCGAGTCCCGTGAAAGGGTTAGACTAAGCCAATCCCAAACACCTGTGTGTGAACATGTCCCCAGCCAAGTCAACCTTACACGGGCAACGTAGCGTCTCAGAAATAGCTGCATAAGGGATACACAGCAAGCAAGCAAGCAACCAACCACCACCTCCTGCTCCTTTTCGGGTAGGAAATGGCTGAGGCTAGGAAGGCAAACCTCTGGCTGGGTGGCTAGAGGATCCGCTCCCCCACCCCAAATCCATCCCAAAGAGCCCAGGAGCAGCTGCTCTTCGCTGTGCAAAGGGAGGCTGCACCAGCGCGTTGTGGGGCTGGGCTTCCAGGAAGGCGGGTGAAAGCATTTCCAGCGAGCCGGGGGGAACTCCCCCCAGCCCATGCCGCGCGCAGCTGGCGGGCTGCTCCTGCTGTGGGCGGCAGGCGCAGCCAGAGTCGCGCCTCCCCCCCCGCTGGCCGGGGGCTCAGTCCCCGCGCAGCAGGGCAGCCGAGTGTGACGGCGCCGAGTTGCTCTGCCTTCCCTTCGCCCCAGCTGTGCAGGCGGCGGGACGCTGCTGCGAGGAGCCGCGGCTGCTTCCCCTGCGCACCTGCCTGGCAGCGGAGAGCAGCCGCTGGTGCTGCTGCTAAGGGGCGAGAGGGGGGCACTGCAGTAATGCGAGACCCTCCCCTCCTGGGCGGGAGGAGGACGCCGGCCTTGTCCCAGCGCAGCCAGGTGTTTCGCTCCTGTCTGCGGCGGCTGGCTCCGCGCTCTGCCTGACCCGCCAGCCTCCGGCTCCTCCGCCTCCGGGCGCGCTTCCTAGCGCCTGGCTCCAGCCCGGGGGGGAGGAGGGGGGAGGTTGCGGTAGCTGGAGAGGAAGAGGGAGCAAGAGAGGCGGCTGCTGCTGCTGCTTGGTGCTCCTCCTCCCCCCCTCCCCTCCCCCCCCCCAGTCATTTGCTGCTGCTGCCAATTCAAGGAGAGAAGGGAAGCTGGTGTCATGCGCTCGGTGCCAAGGGAAAGGTCCCCCGGGCTGAAGTAGCAGTGAGAGGCGCGCCGCGAGACAAGCCCGCTCCGTGCCATGACAGCCATGAAGGAGCAGCCGGCCCCGCCGAACCCGGGCAGCCGGGGGAGCCTGCCTCTGCAGCAAGAGCAGGTGAGAGTTTGCGGGAACTAGTCCGTGTGTGTGTGTGTGTGGGGGGGGTTCCCCTCAAGCGACACCGCCGCTGGATGCGCGCGTCCCCCCGGCTCCATCCCTGACTCCAGGCGAAGTTGTAGCAAACGCCGGGCAAAAGTGCAGCCTGTGTGGCCAGGGAAACGCTGCTTTCTCCGAGGTGTCAGGAGGCGCAGAGACTAGTCAGGGGCAGGCTGCTGCCGCCTTGTTCCGGCTGGGGGAGGGCTGGCAAGACACAGACCCCTTTCCGTCCTGGGAGGTGGGGGGCAGGGTGCCTAGTACTTTGGTCTGCTGCAGGCGAGGACTTACGGGGGTCGGGGGGACAAGGTCCTTGGGCGCATCCTTAGCAGCCGAAGCGAAGCAGCATTCGAATTGCCCTTTTAGCGCGTGTGAACGGAGCAACCAGAGGCACCAGAAGCCTGTCGGGGGAAGGAGCCAGAGGAAGATTCTGGGAGGTTTTCATTATCGTTTTAAGGAGGCCAAATTTGAAATAGTCTCTAGGGGTGTCCTGGTTGCGGGGACTGTGTCTGTTTCACGTGGGTGCTGCTGGAGAGTTGAGAGTGCAGACTGGGCGCTTTGTGGGGGCTTCTGTGTCGTTGGAAGCCCGATTGATGTCTGTTTCTCCCCCCCCCCCGGAATCTTGCAGGAGCTGGTGCTCTTGCTTCCCCAAGTTGCAGCCAGTGAAATAAATACACCAAGTGCTCGGTCTTTACAGATGTGTCATGTTTACATCAATTAGTGGCTCTAAGTGGAGGCTGTCAGCTATTAGGTCATTGGATAATGATGGCACTCCATAGAGAGGAGCAGGCTGATACTACCAGAGATGGTGCTGTACGCTCAGGGTTTGCACGGAAATTCTTCCCATGTCAGTTACTTTGGCCGCCAAGCGCGAGAAGTGGGGATGAAAGGAGTGAGATAAGCTGAAACATCCGGTCCGGGGTGCTGGAACCAGTTTACGTTCTCTTCCTGCTCTCCAGAGAGAAAGCAGAAAGGGAGATGCCTAGATCTGTGGGGTAGAGTAGGATCTTTAATACTGTGAGCATTCAACACCTCTATTTTGCCTAGTACTCCCCACATCGCTAGCTATTCATCGCCTGGCAAATGTGTGAGCACTTAGGTTTGATGTAGAAGGTGAGGCAGATTATTTACTAGCCTTACGAGTGATAGAGCAACATTTCATACAGGCTTTTCAAAGTCTGCCGCTAAAAGCCTTCGCACCATGTTTATGTTAATAAATGGGGCTATTTGGAACCCTATATGTCTTTCAGTACCGTTTTTGTTATGACAGCATAGCACGCATTTCAATATTTAAAGGCTTGGCCAACCGGGGAATGCCTGTTAGCAGAAATCGCCTTTCAGTATCACAGAGCCTTAAGTTTCAGTAACTGACTCCTATTTTCCACACTGGATGATGGTACCAATACATTAGAAAAGACTTGCATGTAGAATAGTGATAGAAATGTAGCCGTGGGTCTGAGGAAGTGGGTCTGGCCCACGAAAGCTCATCATCTAATAAACCATCTTGTTAGTCTTTAAAGTGCTACATAGTCCTGTATTTTGTGTTAGAAAAGACTGGCCGTGTGAACACTCCCTTATGAAATCCCTGATTACTAACCTGTGACCCCAGGTGGTTACTTCTGGAGCTGCAGAGTTCAAAATCGTGGGTGAGGGAGATGGGAGCAAAGAATAGAATATAAATGTTGAAAATTGTGCACCTAACCTCATCAGTGTGTAACTGAGTCAAGTTGACCCTGATTTTGTATTGCCTGCAATACACCTAAAAATTTGCAAGCTCATGAAGATTGTTTGTGAGGTTGCATTTTTCTTACACATTGTCAAGACTGACACATCCCAATTTTTGCATTTTTCAGAATTTAACCGAGATAAAAAATATAACTCACATTTGTTTCATTATCAGACTGAATAGGATCTACAGAATCAATTTATTGGATGAAGCACATTTTGATAGTGAAAAGTCATATTACAGATTTGTGTGTTAACCCAATCCTCCACATATTTACCTATGTTTAACTTTGTGTATTAGTAATCCTACTGACTTCAGTGAGGCTACCTGCATGAGTAAATTTAAGAATGTGCATCAGTGTTGGGCTTATGTGTATGCATTCTGTCATTCTTTCCTGTGATATCCGACAAAGTATTGGCTTGTTTGAGGAGGCTTTCAATATTCTGAATAAATTGAATGCATCTGTTATAATAGTTTGAGACAGAATGACTGGGTTATTGCTGTCAGCACTTCCTATTATGTGTACAAAATGATTAAAGTTTACAGCAAGTCAGCTGGTGCAGGCATTTGTTGCTAATGTATGATCAATCTCAAGCATTCATAAGGCTCTTTGCTTTCAATAAAATATTGTATTTGCTTTTCTTTTATGAAGACAGTGCTCTTAGCCAACATCAAAGATGGTTGGATCTAACCACTCACCATAGCTTTATTTTAAATTCATGCATAGTTAAATTACCAAAATGACCTGTTGTTGAAACTAGAGAACTTTTACTAATATCAAAGCAGTTTGTTATACATCAAACTCTGCCCTGTTACTTCACACTGAAAAACAATATTCTATTCTCTATTAATTTTTAAATAGTTGTAAAGCTTAGCGATATGTTTCATTATTTCAGTGTTATACGGTTTTCCAATGCTCTTTCACCTAATTTGTAATTGAATGGAGATCACTGTGGTTCTCCCAGTGTGCAAACAATAATATAGACGAGAACATGGTTTAGTCAGCCTAGCAAAACTATATTCTGAAATTCCTGGATTCCAGGCTCTTTTTTTCCCTCCATAGGGGTTAATATTTAAATCATACATAACAGTTGTTCTTCAAAGTTGAATTTTATATACGGAAGATTATTCTCTTCATTTTAAATCAGAGGTGGCTACTGAGAAAATTTTAGGGTCTGATCATGGGGCCTATGGAGCATACAAATGAAGTCAGTGGGATCCATGTGGATTCAAGGGTCTACTCACATGTATCTATATCAGATTCTTTATATGGTTTCTGTAAGCATCATTGCTGTGCGTGCCACAGTTGTTAATATTTTCTTTCCTCACATGACCCCTGCAAAGTAGGGAAATAGGTCTATTCCAGTTTTACAGATGTGGAAGCAAGTTCCAGAGGAACTAAATATAGGTCTGCATAAGAAACTGCTGTTGGCCTAGTAATGTTGGACTTCTTTTGTCACACTTCATACAAGTGAAAGCCCTAATGTAGAAACCGCTTATATCAGCACAAGAAGGCTTTTGCAGGTATACTTTATTTTGCTTACTGAACTAGTATATACTACGCTGTCAAAAGCCTTCTTTTTCTGGTAAAAGTGGTTTCTGTAATAGGGAGGTTTGCTTGTAAACAGGCACCTGGGATTGGAGGGGATCTCCAGGGGCCTGGAGTACATGCTCCTGCTATTGCAGGGAACACTGGCATATAATCCTATTCATAAATTTATCAAGAAAAAGCGGCGAGGAGTCCTGTGGCACCTCCTCACCACAGGACTCCTCGCCGCTTTCGTAGATTCAGACTAACAGGGCTACCCCTCTGATAAATTTATCAAGATATATCTTAAAACTAGGTACTTTGTTTGCCCCTACTATGCCTTTTGGAAAACTGTGCCAGAAGCTCACCCCTCTCAGGATGAGAGAGCTGCTTCTAATTTACATCCTACATTTATTCACAGCCAGTTTATACCTGTTTGTTCTTGTGCCAACAGCATCCTTTAACTGAGAGAGTTCTCCCTACATGCTATTTATCCTCTGATAATGTTTATAGAGAACAATCAAATCTCCACCTTCCTTCCCCCACACACTTTGCTTGGCTAAGCAAGCCCAACTATTTTAGCCTCTTTTCATAAGATAAGCCATCTATGGCCTGTACTTTTGCAGTGTCAGCATTGCCCTAGTGACTTGCCCAATGCAAAAAAACCTGTGGTGAAGCAAGGAATGGCTCATGGCTCTTGTCTTGCAAATACCTAAGCACAGATGTACACATGTGAGTGTTCAGACTGAAGTCAATGGGTTTACTACAGTAAGTGGTTCTTAGGATTGGGACCTCAGTTATCACTGTAATTACAAATGACTGTTATAGTTAAATCAGGGGCGGAGAATCTTTTTTGGGTTGGGGGCTGCTGACCCACAAAAAAAAAAGCAGGCGGGGGCCATACACAAGTGAGAAACAAAAAACAAAACAAAACCAAAAACCACCATTACCAAATGGTGGCCCCTCCTGACTGAGAAGGAGACTTCCCCTAGCATGGGGGGGGAACCCAAGCTAGTAGATTTTGTGTGCTCCAGCCATGTGGGGAATGGTGGTGGTGGGAGGGTGCTGGGGCACACAATGCTGGGGGGAGTCCTGAGCCTCAAGAGCTGGATCCAAGCAATCTCGGGGGGGGAGGGGAGAGGAGGGGAATGCAGGTTCCCCATCCCGGAATTTAATAGAGGCTTTACTTTATGGACGTAAACATTAATGGTTACTTACTGAGAAGAAATGTGGTATAACTTCTTATCAAGCACTTTCCTCAAGAAGGTATTTGTAAACGAATATTCCCAAAGGACAGAACATCTAATACGTGTATGTCACCCCCAAATCTCTGTCTGTCAGTGTCCCTTTTCCCTTTAGTTTTATTTCTACTACATGTTACATCCTAACTAATCTCATTCTGATTGTTATTCCTCATTCTTCAGCACTGTCGGTATGTCAACACTGTGGTTGGGTGTATAGTTATAGCATTTGTAGACTTACCCAAGTGACCTTATTCTGTCTACTACCTCGTGCCACAGGTAGCTGTGAAGTTGTGGCAGCACAGACTTCAGCATGGCTTAGTTGATCCCAGTTATTACCCAGTTGTATAGCTCATAGTGAAGCTGTATTTGCCTCGGCTCCACTGCCATTGGTACATGCAAGCTACATTAAAGCTGGCTCATGTATGTCCACGCAAATTGCCGTCACACTTATTGATAGCATTACAGGCACTGCGTGTGTCTGTCTTGTCAGCTCTGACATTGGAGGCTTTTCAGAGCAGAGACTGCCTACTACTTTGTGTTTGTACAAGGCCTAGCACAATGGAGCCCCATTTGCTGTTGGTCCTTAGGCGAGATAGTAATAAATAATACCATTGATTTTTTTTTTTAAGAGAACTTCGATAAATTAGCCACAATCTTTCCAAGTCCTTTGTTAAATGATTACTGTTGTTTATTCCTAAAATTATATTTTTATGTTATCATACTTTATCTGCATAGAGAAAAATACTGTTAAAATTACTCTTATTTCCACTGAACTCTGCCTGAAAGCTTGCTTCAGAAATTATTTTAGCTTCATGAGTGGTACCTGTGTAATACAGCAAATGGCATTTGTCAATCTGTAGATTTTTAACAGCTGCCTGGGGTTCAGACAATAGCTTTTAGTGATCATAAAAAATATGAAAACGCTGTTACGCTGTTTAATAGTCAATAGCCACAACAAATTCGGAAAACATAATGTACCTGTATGACATGCCAGCTGATGCATATTGCTTTCTCTGCAGATGAAAAACTAAGATAATTCCTATCGGTATTAACATTGTGAGCTTCAGTCTGTTTACCCAAAAAAAAAAAAAAAAAAAAATCTACACCACCTGGTTCTGCTTGCTGTTTTTGGTGTTTCAGAGTAAAAAGATGTTTGAAAATTTTAATTGTTCTCCTGAGTCCCCTACTATTCTCCCAAAGTATTGTTTTCTAAAATTTAGTTTTAAAATACAAACTAAATTTTCCTCTAGTGGTTCTGAACTACAGTCCATTACTGCAACTTCTAAGTTCATATTTTTAAAAATAGATAGGTGGAAGTGAAGATTAATTGTGTGTTGTTGTGCTAAATGAGGGGATTATTTATTAACAATAACTATATAATATATAAACAGACAGAGCCTGATTGTGCTCCTGTTGAAGTCAGTGGAAGTATTGCCTTTACTGTAAAACACATTGAATTAAGGAGTAAGAAATTTAAAGTCTTTGCTTTTCCAGGGTTAAGTTCTGAAAATTTAGTAAAACCACGATTAAGTTCAAATACATTTGACACCCCCCCAAGGGAGCGTTATCTCTGTATGCATCAAGTGTTAGTTTTCAGTGAATAAAAGGTGAAATGTATTTCATGTGCTCCTTCATTATGTTACTGTGGTTTCCCAAAAGTAGGCCTTGATCCCGCAAAGAGGAGTAAATTGATGGACACCTATGCCTGCCCAGATCCACATTCACTTCAGTGGGGATTCTAGGTGGACAGAATAATCCCCCCACATGGATCTCTTCACAGGATCAGGGCCTTGGGGGATATATATTTTGTTTTGACAGATGGTCCTGTTAGCTTATTTTTCACATTTCTCATTTTAAAAAAATATTTACTGTCCTTTCAAAAACTTACAAGACTTTTTGGATTTTTTTATATTATGTGGTACATTGACCTTTTAATGACACAGTATCTATCTATCATAAGTATTCTTATATAACTACTGATCTTGAATAAGATCCTGTCTGTTCACTCAAAATTGTCTTTTTCTGTTTGGGTACACAGTGAAACTTTTGCTCTTACATTACACACTAATCACAGTTTCAGAAAACTTAAACTTGTAAGCTTTAATGCATTCTGAAAAAGATATTCAACTCCAGGTAATGACTGAGAAATTCTTTCCATATGCTGTGTGTGTGTTTTTGAGTTTGCTTAGGGCTGAAATAAGAAAAGCAACTACAGTAAAAAATCAAAAGTGACTTCACATTTCTCCATGTTTCTGTAGCTAGCTGTTTTTTTGACTTGTAATATTATTGTGATATATCAAATGTATTGATTTTTTTTTTTTTGTGGGTCAATACAAAAGCCGATACACCATATTTTTAATGAGGAAAAGTGGAAAAAAGAAAGTTCTTTTAGTATTATCAAAATTGTATGGTAACATTAAAGATTTAGATTCAGATTCAGTTTCTTATACTGAATGTGAGTGAGCCATACAATTTCCATGCTGAAGACAGAGAGAATTATTACAAACCTAAATGATGAAGTCAGGTACATGAATGACAGCCCAAGAAAGTTATAAACCCCCTTATTTCGAAATAATAAGCGGAGCGTCCACACTACCAAACCCATTATTTCAAAGTAACAGGCTGGTTATTTCAAAATCCATACTCCTGCTTTCTTTGGGAATAATGCTTATTTCAAAATAGTTATTTCAAAATAGTGATAGTGTGGACACTCTGCTGATGCTATATTGAAGTAAATACTTCCCAGTGTAACTCGAAGTAATTATTCCCCAGTGCTTCCTGGGGCTTCAAGTCTAGGTAGCGCATCCACAATAATGGAACCTGCCTCGGACTACTTTCGAGGCCGTGCCCTAGTGGGGAAACACTATTTTTATTTTGTTATTTCAGGAATTATTTCACATTTAGTTATTTTGAAATAATTTCCTATTGTAGACGTGCCCCCTGCTACAACGTTAGAACTTTACTTTTCAGGCTCTACATGCAGGGATCAGGTACTAGGGAAATACACAGAACAGATGAATTCTGAAATAGTTTATTCTATCTTGAATTGCCTCTCACCTGATAAGTGATCACACACCTTTCATTCAGTTGTCTGGTTTCATAGAAGAGGAGAAATCAGGTTGTGGGGGGTGGGAGATAAATAAATCCATTTCATTGTTCAGGTCCATATTCTGATTATCTTCCCCACAGGACAGTTCCTCATAATTTCAGTGGGACCACTTGCATGTACGGAACAAGCAGGATTTGGTCCTGAATAGAATGACTTATGTAGGAGGAGGACTTCATGCATTGTAAACAGACCATTTGTGTCTAGAAATTCAGAGATCCTAGATACATGCAAAATTCTTACAACTACTATTTAAAATGTGTTTTTCAAAAAGTTCTGAAGCAAATTTTAAATAAGATCTTTCTAAGGGTATGTCTCCGCTGCAAGCTTATTTTGGGGAAAAAAAACTATTCCGGAAGATATCTTCCGGAATAGTTTATTTTGAAATAGAGCGTCCATACTACAGGGAAACCTCAAAATTAGTCCAAGGCAGACTTCCCTAATGTAGACGCGCTATCTCAGTTTAGAGCCCCCAGAGGCTCTGAGGAGGAATAACTTAGAATGGCCCTGGTGAAGAGCTATTTCGACATAGCAGCAGTGGAGTGTCAACACACACCCTCTTCCAAAAAAGTTTTTTTGGAAGAGGTGGTGCTCCTCATGGAATGAGGTTTACCAACGTTAGAATAAGCTCTCTGTTATTTCAATTTTCTTTCAAAATAAAGCAATTGCTTTGGGGATGCTAGTGTTGTTTTTCCAGAATATCGGTGCAGTATAGATGCACCCTAAGGCGAACCTCCCATTTACTCATTAATCTATGGAAAATACACAAATCGGTTAGACTGAAATTCACATATCTATTGCTGAGGAGCTGATACTTGAGCAGTTAAATCTAAATCCTCACTCTAGTAGCCACTGTGAGTAACTGGCTATTTATTGCAGAACTTAAAAAAGAGGGGTAAAGAAAGCCACATTCTTAGGTTATAGAGCAAGTACATAGATAATATTCTGGAGAGGCTTTCATTCATGTTTTATTGTCCCTCCAGCTCTGCTCAAAAAGCCTTTTATCTTTATTTTGTTTCTAAAATAACCTATGGGTAATCACTATGGAATAGAATGGTACTGTTTCTTCTCTTTTGGGGCCCTCTCTCTCGAGAAATGGGGCCAGAATTTGCCTCTTCACAGAGAACTTCAACAGGATTTCTGTTGAATATAAGGCTTTGCATGGTTCTTATGCGCTGGAGTAATTTTCCTTTTATGGAGGCTATGTCTAGACTGCAGGCTTCTTTCAGAAGAAGCTTTTCCAGAAGAGATCTTCCGAAAAAACTTCTTCCAAAGAGAGTGTCCACGCTGCCAAAGGGCATCAAAAAAGCAATCTGCTTTTTCGAAAGATAGCGTCCACACTGAATGGATGCTATCTCGCATATAAGCTGTGATTACTATGGATGGAGTGGCCACCAGGGCACCTGTACTTTTTCTTCTTTCCTCTTCTTTCAAAAGAACTCTCTCTTCCCTGTCCATACACGCCTTTTTTCCAAGACTTTCAGAAAAAGTCGTCGTCTTCGTAGAAAGAGGTTTACCAATGTCAGAAAAACCCCTCTGTTCTTTCGATTTTCTTTCGAAAGAATGCAATTGCAGTGTGGACATAAGTGAAGGTTTTTTCGGAAAAATGACTGTAGTGTAGACATAGCCGAACTGTCCAAGTTAGGAACCTGAAAACATTTGTTATGCCATATATGTTCAAATACAGTTTCTTTCTGGTAGCCTCCCATAGTAAGATACTGCAGAGGGAAATCTACTTTGTTCATTAATAAGGAGAAGGAAGGGCTTAAGCAAACTAAATGTGTTGTTGAATAGTATTTTTCCACTGTATGAAAGTCTTTTTACTAGCTCTGTTTGTTACATTTTTAAGCATGTAAAGGCTTTCATGGATGTGATGAGGAGAAATAATAATTAGTCATATACATTTTCATACTGGTAAAATCTGTGAAATTAATCCCTAAATGAGTATCTGGGCCTGATACTAATTCCACTCAAGTCAACAGAAACCTTTCCATTGATTTCCTTACGTTTTGCATCAGGCTTCATCTGCTATAAGTCTGTTTGAGTTTACAGTACTGCGTTTAGTATATCCCACTTTGTACTGCTCATAATTAATTCTTCTTTCATATTGAACTGACAAAGTTAGGAAGGTGAGTAGCCTCCTTAAAGCTTATTGCCAGAGGTGCCCTTAAGTCTTCTGACAGAAGGGAGCTATAATTCGATGACAAACTCTTTCTTGCTCTTAGAAGACCTATGTCATTTCTCAGTCCATGCAGTAACCATAAAATCTGTGCTGCCTCAAACTCTGCACCTTTTCACTTTCATCATGCAGTTCTTTTATGCTCCACTAAGCTGTATCGAATAATGTTCATGAATATATGATAGTAAAAAGAATAATGCTGATGGTGACTGATGATGATAAATTACAGTATTTATCCATTAGGAAGGACACTGCATGACCTACAGAGTTGACGGCTGAAGCTAGAAATCCTTTTCTAATTGTTTCTAACACTGTTAGGAACTTGAACATAACTTATATAGATACTCTGTACATAGTGATTCAAAACCAATATAAAAGCCCTCTGATACTTTGAGACGGTTGTATAAGATAATCAATTAGTAAGTATAAAACTGCATAGTGGTTTAAAATAGAAATTACTTTAGTAGAACTGTTGGAATGTGCTGTTTTGTAGCTGTAGATGTAGCTGTATTGTTTTTTGTGGCATGGCAAGAATGGAGGGAGAGAAAGCGAACAAGTCTGTCACTTCCTATAGCATAATGGTCAGGGAACTAGCCTAGGATTTGGGAACCCTAGATACAAATCATTGAGCTACCTGAGTGAGAATGGGATGGCATTAAAAAACTGTGCTGAATAAGACAGAGGAGCAGCGACTTGAACCTGGGTCCCCTACATCCCAAGTCAGATATACTGAAAAGCTTAATCTTTGAGCCAAAATGGACATTTTGACATACTGCAGCTTTTGTGCATTCTATTGCGGAACAAAACCAAACTTCAAAATCTTAAGAGCTGCAATGATTTGGAACTGTCATCTTCTTGCCCTCTCTACCCTTTAAAGGTTTTGGAGCACGTCTACGGTAATATTTGCAATTCACATTAATTTGAAAAAGTAAAGTGTTCTGTAGATTCGCTAAAAAGGAGCTAGGTAAAGGTTAAGGCAGATGCTTCTGAAATATGAGTGTGATTTCCAAATACTAGAGAGAAAATGTTAAGCTTGTTTTATTGTATAAGTTCAATGCCGACTGGGTACAGAGAACCAAACCAAGCATATGGGGCTAATCATAAATTCTCAGTCTGCTCCTGCATTTGTATATATTATCTCTCATATCTGGACTCCACAGTGAATGCTGAGTCTGTCTGTCCCCTTTCTGTCTTGAGAACCCCATAGATTGATTAGGCTAGCATAGCTGACAGAGGCTTTCAAAGGATTTTGGCTTAAGTAAAATGTTATCCAAGGACTGATTTACAGAGAGCTTCTTGAATGTTGAGCTTCTGTCTTTCTTTGTGCAGCAGGATGTGAGGGAAGTAATCTTGAGAGTATAAGAGCTGAATCTTATGCCCACAATTCATTCTGTTAGAGGACAGGGTAGGCCAAATGATGACTGTAAATACATCCCAAAGACCACAAAAATCCAGGATGATTTTAATAATAAAAATATTCAAGTAGGTGTGTTTTTGGATAGGAATTAGCTTGCAAGATTGCCTGCTCTTTCTTGGAAGAAATGTGTAATATCCCACTGTGCAAAAAGCAACAATATAAAAATCCCACTGGAATGTTTGTATGAAAGGACTTCTTGCTCCAAGGTATAGATGCTTTGTATAGGGTAATTAGATGCTGTGAAGCATAAATATAAATTTAAATCTAGTCCATTTAATACACTCTTATAAAGTCAGACTCTGAAATAAAGGGTTGGCTATCAAGGAATTTAGTTGTAAAAGATGCTTTTCATTTTTTTTTTAATGCACATTGCATTGCAAAGTTTTAGTGAATTGTTAGGCAGATGCTGTGTTCTTCTCCAGATGTGACTGTATTTCATAGGCTACATTTAGACTACGTAGGAACGCGTTTGCTTTCCTGTTTTTTTTCACGGAAGAGCAAATGCACTATTTTGGGGAGCCCTGTGTACCTCGTTTCATGAGGCATAAGGGCTCTGCCGAAAGAGGAGGCTTTTCCACCATTTGGCCCCGTCTAGACTGGGCCAAGTGGTGGAAAAGCCTCTTTTGCAAAAGCGATCGGAAAAAGCAACGCAAATTGCTTAGCTAGACCTAGCCATAGTGGCTGAAGTTCCTGTATAGAAGCCCAATGCTAATACTCTTAAGGCATGTCAGTACTAGGAAATTATTTTGAAATAACTCCCGAAATAACAAAATCAAAATAGCGTGTCCCCACTATTAATCCAAAGCCTTGACATTAATCCAAAGCAGGCTTACTTATTGTGGATGTGCTACTTCAACTTAGAACCCCAGGAACCACTGGGAAGAAATTACTTTGAATTACTCTGGGGAGTAGTTACTTTGAAATAGCAGCAGTGGAGCGTCCACACTAATGCTATTTCGGTATAACTATTTTGAAATAAGTGTTATTCCCTGAGGAAAGCAAGAGTACAGATTTTGAAATAAGCAGCTTGTTGTTTTGAAATAATGGGTTTGGTAGGTGGACGCTCTGCTTATTATTTCAAAATAAGGGGTGGGGGAATATTTTGAAATAACTCTCAAGTGTAGACCAGGGCTTAGTCTCGATGAAGTCATGTAATTAGTCCCAGTGCTTAATTGGTAATAGATGTGTACACACATTTACACAACAATTTATTTTTATAATTTATGTCAGCTTGTTAAAAGTTTTTTTGGGGTCCCACAGGATGGAAGGTGATTTATAAATGCAAATTGTAATCAAGATTATTGTAAAAGTGATTTGTCCCATGTATTATCATTCTGGAGAGTCTCTGGGTTTATTTTTTAAAAGTTCAGTATTTTGATAACATTTGGCAAGCTTGAAAGTGTGGTATCAAACCATGAAATGTATGGAATACATGGTGTGACCACTACTCATGCTGGTGAATCAATGGAAATATTTTGCATAACTAAGTGCTCTGGATTCAAAGTGGGGATTTAATGATCTGACCCTATACTAGTTTATTTAAAATCAACAGTAATGTAATTGTTTTTCATTTTCAGAATTAAGTTTTATTTTTATTTCTCATATTAATGAAAACAAATGGGAAGAATACACTGTATGTAATTCAGGTTAGTATTGTCTAACCGCATTATCACCACTTCCTCTGCTTACGGGGCTCTTAGAAGACATCTATCTGGGGGGGTAAATTAGAGCTAAATAACAGCACAGAACACTGAGAGCCAGGACTGTAAACAAAACTATATGGGACCACGGTAAACTTGGCCACACCCATGATAAGTGGCAATCTGGGTAATGAAAATCATGTTGGACAATGGATATTTCAGGATCAGAGTGTGCTGGAATAGAGAGGTTCAAGCTGCATAACTTTAAATCTCAGCATGATTATAAGTAGGGCAGTTCCACTGAAGCATATTTTTTCTGTTGCCCCACACTCTTTACAAATATAGATATTTAATTTGACTATATTTTCTTAAAAGGTTTACCAAGTTGTTGAACAAGTAAACATAAATATAATAAAAAAACAAAGATTGCATGTGTTTATCAGTTTTAAAGTTTATTGCGGAGGAGAGGAATTTGTTTAAAATATGATTCTTATTGACGGTGTCCCTTTAAGTTTGAATTATTATGGAGTGGTTCTTGGTTTAGCTCTTTAAAAATAGCATCAACTTAATTTTTTTTTTCTAATTTGTTAAAATAATTTATTATTTTAGTCTCCCACCACCAAAGACACATGGTCATGCCTGCAAAAACTTAAAACTAAATATGATGGAAACTTAATGTATTTACTTTTGAATAACGTATGCTAAATTTAGATTTTTTTTCCTCTTTTACTTTTGCCAACTTACCTATCAAAATATCTTGCCATTACCAATGGTTTGGAGGGAAAGGAAAAGAAGAATTTACTTTACAAAATTAAATATTTCTGTTCTGGAATATACAATTCTACATTGTCAGCTACTCTGGAAAATGATAAGGTTTGGTTTTGGAAATAATTAATAGAAGGTAGAAAAGATGCAAAATTCTGTAAATCACAGGCTAAACAGAGTAGCAGCATAAGACAACAAGATTCCTAGTTCAGCCAGGAAATTGGAATAAAATGTGAAATGGATTGAATTCTCTAGTCTGGCGCTCTCTGTTCTGGCAACATCCATGGTCCGGCATGATTTTAGTTAGCTGGATGTCTGCTTATCATGGGTGTGGCCAAGTTTCCCACAGACCCATAATGTTTGTTTATAGTCACCAGTCCTGGCTCTCAGTGTTCTGTGATGTTATTTAGCTCTAAATAACCCCTAAATGCCTTCTAAGAGCCCAGCAAACAGTGAAGTGTTGGTAATGCTGCTAAGCATAACCCACTCGCTACAATATTGACTTCCCATGGTCCAGCAAATTCTCTGTTTTGGTACCAGTGCAGAGCCTCGGTGAAGTCATTTGGGATTTGGGTGGATGTAAGCTCCTTCTTGAATGGATTTGGTGGCAAGATCAGAGCTTGCCTGTATTTGGTAAAGAAATGCCAGTTGGGTTGAATTGAGGAGATATTTTCCCCCTTCTTCTACTGTATAGCATGATGTAAAGTTGCTTATTCAGGAAAACCAAAAGTTGAACACCTTCAGAGGTTGTAATTTAGTACACCTTATGAGCAGCATTGACTTGTGTGCCAACACATGGTACATCTTTTATTTATTTACCTTCCTCTTCAATAAAAAATGTTTGCCATGGCAACCTTGTATCTCATGGCACATACCCTGAGATAAAGAACAGCTCCTGAAAGAAACAAGCACAGAGTAATATATCATGTCAACATGGTAATATTCTTCAGTGTATAAAGAGAGAAAAATATTTTTCATGCTAAAAATGTCATTTTCATTGAGGCTTTTCATCTTTGTATCTAAAAACAATAAACATTTTTCTTCATAGTTTTCTTTTAGACCGCTTTTACTAAGTGCATTTTCTATATCTAGGAAACCTATCAAATACATTTGCCATAAATCTTATATAATTTCTGAATGGGTGTCTTTCCCTTTGTAAAATATAAGATATGCCAGTGGCATGTGAACCTTTGCTATTAATTGAATTCATATTTGACAGCCTGGTCAGACTTTCTCCAACTTTTGACTCTTAGGAAATGGTGCTCTGTTATTGCATTTTCCTATCTTTCTCTTCTGAAGGGCCACTGCCAAGATAACAAATGATAATGTTTAGCAAACAGCTATCTTTACCTATTTATCTGTCACTATTAACACCTTTATAAAATACTAAAACAGAAATAAATTGTACAGTCCCCTTTACTCTTTATTATTTTTGCTGGTTTTTTACATTATGCAGTTTTTTTGGCCTTACGTGGGCAATGGAAATCAGTGATGGTCTGATAATTCACACACTTAATCATGTGCTTTAAATGAGTGAAGAATCCAATTAGTCAACAGGACTAGCTAAACACTTTCCTCCCCTTTCCTCCACCTTGAATCTTAGCCTTAAAGGAGGATTTTATCAATTTTACTTTTATAACATCTAAGGAAATTCTTACATTTTTGAGGGGTTTGATTAAAACACTTGCAGCCTTTTTAATTAAAATTATATCAATTAGCTTTGTTAACATGAAGCCTATTTGGGAGGCTGAGGATCCACTGTATGCAAGAACAGTTCAGTATGTGAGAGCCAGGGAGAGAATGAATATAAACAAGGATAAGAACACGTTTAGAAATCCTTAGTGTAGGTTTTAAAATTGTGCTAGATTATGCTATATATAAGAAATACCAAACATTTTTGTTTAGGCAAAGGAGTTTAACACCAATGATTGTGACTAGGTTTTCTATACTTATATTTGGGTGGATGTGCCTGAAAAGAGCACATTATTTGTCAAGGGCAAAAGGATGACAGGCCTAGGAAGCAGCTGCATAAATTCCACTCTTGCCTCTACCACAGAATTCCTGTTTGACTTTGGGGAAGTCACTGAGACCAATATTTTCCAGAGTGTCTACTCTACTTGAATGCTTCATTTTCTGCTGGCAAACCTGAGATGCTAGAGTATCTAGAACTGGCCACCAGAACATTGTATCATCCAATTTAGTTGATATACTTTGAAAATTTAGTGTCTAATCTCTCCTAGACTGTTTCTCATCTATAGAATAAAGATATATGCCTTGCTATGTGGCCAGGAGGGGTGTTGATGCTAAATTTATTGATATTTCTATAGTGCTTTAAGATCCTTTAATGAACGGTGCTTTAAAAAGCTAAATATATTTATGATCGTAATTCCAAAAGAATGCAAGAAAGGTAGAGGGTTTTTTTTTTTTTTAATATAGTTATGCCAGGCTGATTGCTTGAAGAAAAGTCTCGATTTCTGCTATACAGACTGAAATTTGGGACAGTATTAAATGTAGTGATTTGTAGTGTCTGCTATAAATGGCACAGATACAAAATCTGCAAATTGGTAGCTGCATCTGCAAAAGATCTGCAGCTATCCGCATCCATACCACAGATGAGGATACTCACACATATCCACAAATTTGTGTCCACATCTGTACTCACAAAAATAAACTGCAGATATCTGCATGCATATCAGTGGATGTGGATACTTGAGTGTATAAAGATATCCACAGATTTGCAGGGCCCTAGCCATAAAGCCGGGGTTGGTTTTTTTTCCACTATTGTAATATCATCATTTTGCGGTGCTGTGTTATATAGTCCTAGTAGTAGCTCACTCTACTTAAAGCAACTGCAGTGGTGGTGGTTGTCAGTATGACAAAGATTTCTGTTTTGGTGCCGTCCAGAGAATGTTGCAGTGTTCCGTAGCATCCACTTTCAAGCTACTAGATCTGTGTCTGATCTTGCAGAAACATGTGCATAAGTAACTTTACATCTATGTAGTCCCTTTGTCTTTGAATGGAAACTACTCCCATGCATAAATGTTCTGTTATGCATTAACATTTGCAAGATTGGTCCTGAAACTTTGTGCCACAAAAAAAAGTTGTGAAGTATATTTGAATTACTTGATTATTATTTTTTCAATGAGAGGAATGAAAAAGGAGCAATCTTTGGGGATTTTTTCTCCGTACTATTGCCTCCCTACTCCCTTGTTCTTGGAAAGAAGCTACTATTAAATAATAAATGATAATAGCAGCACATTTGAACCACTGACTTACATTCACTAGTCCAGTTCTGCAAGCCCTTACTACATAGCATAGTAATTAGTCCTCCGGACTACCTATGTGGATGACTCGGGCCGAGTCCTTATTTAGCTTAATGGAATGGTTGTGTTTTCAGTGGGACTTGAATTTCATTTTACTTATCCAGGCGTTGGTGAAGCTTGAAGATGCATGGACCTGTTCCTGATGTCACTGAAATCAATAACAAAAATGTCCAGTAGCTTCAGAGAGAACAGAATGGGACCCCAAGCACTTACTTAAGAATCATTATTCTATATTCAGTGAGAGTCTACAGTACGGAGAAGATTGACCCTCTGGAGGTCGATCTTCTAGCATTCGATTTAGTGGGTCTAGTGCAGGCCCCCAAATCAAATGCTGGGAGCAGCCCCCATTGATGTTCTGTACTCCTCATTCTGTATGGAGTAAGGGAAGTCGATAATCAGCCTCCTGCAGTGTAGACGCTGCAGCAGGTTGGCTTAAGGTAAGCCAAATCCAGCTATGCATTTTGAGCCTGGGAGCCTGATCCAAAGAGCTGTTATAGCAATCTTTCACTGACTTTGGGGGATCTGTACTTCTCACTTTGTATATGCACTGCCATCAGAAAAACTCTCGTTCTTTCAACTTTCTGCAATAGCAGTGTGGACGTAAGTATTGTTTTTCCAGAAAAATGCTGCAGTATGGATGCACCGTTAGTGAAATTCCAAAAAGAAATTGTCAATGGGGAATCATAATGGATTGGGGATGCTTATAATGGGGTTCTACAGGAATTGGTGTTAGCTGGGGCTTTCAGAACCCATAACAAGGGCAAATTAACCATTTCACTGTCAAAAATGAATCAATAGTAACACAGCAGTTCTATGTGATCAAGAATTAAATGCAAATAAGCATGCTCTAGCAGTACAATGTATTAGATTTAAGCACATTCATATATAAGCAAGAAGTTTAGAATATCCCAGATATTTACCTAACATTTGGAATGCTACTGAGTAATTCACAGAGGTTTGCAGTGTCCAATTGCCCACTGGGTCAGGGGGGAGAGGGAAGAAGGTGTCAGGAGAAACTGCTCTCAAGATGGCTTCAGAGGATTGCTCCAAATATACTTTTTAGCTAACCTTTTATGACTAGAGCCTTAAAAATCCTAGGATATCTACTTTATATCCATGAGTATCCACATGTGTGGATGGGGATATTTGTGGCTCATTTTTGCAGATACAAAATTTGTATCCACACAGGACTCTCTTTATAACTAAACTCTGCAGAACACATAAGTCATAATGACCCCCTACTAAATCAGCACTCTTCTTAATTTTCAATATACTTTTATTATCAGACATCTAGACTCCAGGTTTCCTTCCACCAAAGTTTTCAATCTGTTTACTTTTTTCCTCTCCTCCCATTCTGATTAGCATAAACTGCTCATAATTATGACCTTGAAATGAATGGAGATACCTATCTCCTAGAACTGGAAGGGACCTTGGAAAAGTCATTGAGTCCAGTCCCCTGCCTTCACAGCAGGACCAAGTACCATCCCTGACAGATTTTTGCCCGAGATCCCTAAATGGCCTCCTCAACTCAAGGACTGAACTTGCAACCCTCGGTTTAGCATGCCAATGCTCAAAGGACTGAGCTATCCCTCCCCCTTACTTCTAAAAGCCTGTCTTCAAATTAACTCTTAACTATGTGGTGTTCTATTTCATTAATTCAGGGTGTCTGTATATACAAAACATTCTTGAAATTAGTTTAATCACATTCTGGGGTATACATACCTCTCAAATCCAGAGTAACGTTGGCACTAGGCCCGGTGGTGTTCAATGTTTTTATTAGTGACCTGAAAGTAAATATAAAATCACTGTTGGTAAAATTTGAGGATGACACAAAGATTGGCTGAATGAGAAATACTTATGAGGAGGACAGGACAATTGCACAGAGTGTGCATTGTTTGGTAAAGTGTGAAATCTTGTGCAAAATGCATAGCAATACAGCTAAATGTAGTTTTACAGCTGGAAACAAGGAATGTAAGCCATTTCTATAGCACGGGGAAATGTATCCCAGAAAGCAGTGACTCTGAATAGGGTTTACTTGTCCATTGTGGACAAGCAATTTAACATGAGCCCCCAGTTGTGATGATGTGGCAAAAAGGGCCAATGTAATCTTTGGCTCTATAAACACGGGAACAGTGTCCACCGTTTAAAAGGGGCGTTGAAAAATTGGAGTGGGTACAGAAAAGAGCCACAAAAATAATTTCAGGGGTGAGGAAAATGCCTTAAAGTGTGTGAGAGAGCAATCTGTTCAGTTTTATCAAAAAAGAAAGTTGAGGTGTGACACGATAACAATTTAAATACTTTCCTGGGGAGAAAATACTGGGGACTGAAGGACTGTTTAATCTAAAGTAGAAAAGCATGACAAGAACCGATAGCTAGATTCTGAAGCTAGTCAAATTCAAGAAAGACACAGTTTGTTATGGTGATTAACCATAGGAACTAGCTCCCAAGGGAAATTGTCAATTTTCCATCTCTTCAGGTGTTCAAATCAAGAGTGGGGAGTGGATGCTTTTCTAATAGGCCCCTTTAGCCAAATACAAGTCAATTATAGAATGATCATGCTATTGATGATATGTTTTATGAATTGGCTTGTGACACTGTGCACTATATTTGTCATAGTAATATTGGTATGGTATGACTGCCATAATTATGATGAAGAAACAACAAAGAGTTTGGTGGGACTGTAAAGACTAATAATCATAATTCAGATGCATTTCGTACAAGTCATGAGATGTCATTGAAAAAATGATTTGCTGAATTTGATTATTCTATTTGTATGCATGTATTATTGTATCTGAAGTTATAAATATTGACTAAGGATCTGTATTTCAAATTGATTTACTCTGGAAAACACCCACAGCCAGCCTTTCATATACAACAGTGAAGAAGGCAGACGGGGCTGATGGCCGATTAGCAAAGATTGTGGAATAATTGGTGTTTTGACCAGTCTGTAAATAATTGTTACTATGACTCTACAAGGACATATGGCAAGACCACATGTCCCCGGACTTCATCTTGGAATGCCAGTATTTTTCCACAAACCAGTCTTGGAAGCAAGTTTTTAAATAAAGGATTCCTGCCATGTGCTCAAACTATATAAAGGCACAGAGTGACATCTGTTCTTCATTTCCCCATACGAGAGGACTACAGGATCTTTTGAAAAAGCATCCCATTGTCAAAAAAAACGCGTCTAAACCACGGTTTCAGTTTTGAAATGGCATTTGTTCGAAACAGCGCCATGACAATTATGCAAATGAAGCGCAGGATATTTAAATCCCCGCTTCATTTGCACTTTCGAAATGTCTAATTTACATCCCTCTGCCGACAGAGGGGTGTAGTTAAACATCTAAGGGGGGAAAAAACTGAAGGGGGAAGTACTGGACCCAGCCTAAAGAGATTTCTAGCCTGTGTATGAAGATATGAGAAAGCTAAGCTGTAAAGCTAATTCAGTTTGTGCCTTAAGAATCTGAGTCTGCCTGTACCATTGGTTAGGGTGAGAATTTGCTATTCATATCCAATCTAGTGTATCAATCTTAGGTTGTGTTTTTGTTTGCTAGGTAATCTGCTTTTATCTGTTATAATCTCTTAAAATCATCTTTTATAGTTAAACTTGTTCAATAACAAACTTGGTAAATTTGCTTTATCTGAACCAGTGTGTTTGGAGCGAAGTATGTGGAAATTTTAGCTCAGAGGGATTGATGCGTACTCTTCTCCATACTGTGGGGGGGAGGGGAGGCAAGGGAAGGGGAGGCAAACTGGACAGCAAATTCATACTGGTTGCATTTTAGACCAGGGTAAGATGTAATGCTCTAATGTCCTAGTCTGGAAAGCTGTGGCTTATTTTGACTGTTGCCTCTCTATTGTTGTTTCACATGTAGTGGCTGGTCAGAGAACCTGCAGCTGGGTATATCTCTACCTGTGTGAATGCTAGTGGCAATCAGTGTATGATCTGGAGCAAGTCTGCAGCTTGTCACAGCAGCACCGTGTGAGAGACAGTCTAGGCTAGAAGCTATGTTGGTCAAATTAAAGTAAGATTTCCATGTTCCAGGTGGCATCCTGGGAAGGGAGCAGGGGGAGGGAACCTGTCACATAACTTCTGCAAAAAGTAGCTTTCTGTCAGCCATATCTTTTTTTTTCTTGATAGTAATAAAAATATAATTCTTCATATTTTATCAGCTATTGTACATCTTGGTCATAATAGTTAAAGAATAATAGATTACTTTATCAATGATTTCAAGTGGAACTACTACTTCTAGAGGATTATATGCTTAGATGTATGAAATTTTCCTATAAGAAAGATTTTTACATTTAGAATTCTGCACAAACTCAGTCTGCTTACCCTCCCAGGTCCAAATGCTGGAGATCTGGCTGTAGGGAACATTTGGGGTTCTGCACTTTCTGCACATTGTCAGTGATCCTCCATTAGCTAGTCCTATATCTGGGATACAGTCATTATATCAAATGCATGTTCTTGGTTAAGGGCTGGTTGCCAATACTCTCTGGACTTGATGCTCTCTGAGAGCATGAAGAATTCCATTGCAAAAAGGTTTAACTTATTATTGAGGAAATGACTTTGTTCTTTCCTCTCCTATTTTCTGTATGTCACTTGGGATCAGGGGCGGATGAGAGTTTTGTGGGGCCCATGGCGCGGTGCCTATTGAAGCGCGGGGCCTGGGGCAGCTGCCCCGCTCGCCCTGCCCTATATCCGCCACTGCTTGGGCTATTTCAAGGCAGGAAGTCCAATATGTCTGCCTCATGAACAAGCAAAATGGTGATTCAAGTAAGGCCAACCTGAAAACAAGTTTCATTTGTTTTGTGGCCTTAGCAGATAAGACTTCCCCTATGGATAGGAATCATAGGTGCCACCTGCCCTTCTAGCCTATCTCAGGCTGCAACCTTTCCTCAAGCCTCCACTTCTTCCTACCCCCACCCTGCTTCCTTCCCCAAGTGCGCTTTCTCCCCGCTCCTCCTGCACCATCCTGAAGCTCCCTGAATGCCACAAATCAGCTGTTCGTGGCACTCTGGAAGTGCCAGGAGAGCAGGCGAGGAGTAAATCAGCAGGGCCACAAGAGGGTGAAAGGCACAGGAGGGGAGGGAGGCTGCTGGGTGGGTCCTGCACACCCACTAATTATCCCCATGGGTGCTCCGGTGCCTATTATATAAACTGTCCCTTTAGCAGAGCTGCTCCATAGTCATAGTAGCTGTTGTGCATAAATTATTATTTGCCTCAGAGAGGGAATACTTTTGTTCCAAACAGCCCTTTATTTCCATACATTTGGCATAGAAAGAGTTGGAATTGAGCATGTGTCAAAACAGGAATGTTCCCTTTTGGCGAAACAAATCCCATTTTTCAGATCACCAGATCTACATCTGGAAGAGTATAAAAAGAAACATTTTTAGCAGGAGCATTTATGAAGTGAAATGGATTTATGTCACTATGTCTACTAGGGATCTCTGATTCAGACCATCGATTTAGCAAGAGGATTTGTCCTTAGGTCTTTCCTGGGATTTTGGTACACAAGAATCTATGCAGTAACATTCAGTGTTACTGAGTATAAGCGTTTTTCAAAGTAAATAAAGCTTCTAGGATTTCATCTTTTATATATGTAGACTAAAAATGAAAGATCATTTAAATTATAACAAAGGGAAGTTCATTCAGAAACAGCAGACAGTAATGCTCTTTTTTTGTAGCTGGTAGAATGCTGTTGAGCCTAACATTTTAATACTGAACATTGAATTTAAGATACTAGCACAAATTTTCCAATTGACTGTGCAGTGTACGCTTTTTTTTTTAAAGTGGGGATAGAATTTGTTACAGTAAGCCCTGGGTTCTTATTTAGACCAGAACATTCCTCCTTCTGTCAAATATCTGATTTAAACAATTTAAGTTTTGCCATAACCAAACAAGATGTAACAAACTCAAAAGGATCAGGAGACAGATCAAAATATCTATTTTCATGTTGGCAAACAATAAACCATGCCAAAATACCATGTAGTAACTGTAGGCTTTTACAGCCACAGCAGAGAAAAATAGATATGCGAAACATATATTACATAATGTATTAGTGTTTAAGCTTGTATTGCTTTGAGATACAGTACTTCATTTTCTATTTATTTTTTCAGTTACTTAGTTTTTCAGTGTGTATACACTTTAACTCTCTTAAAAATTAACTTGGTCATCTTTTCTGCATTGAGTGCATTGACTACATACTCCTAACATTAATTAGAAATAGGCAAATAATCCTGTTTTAGTTTCTACGTAGAATAGATATGTGTCTGTCATGTATTTGTATGAAATACACAAACTGATAATCCATATAACAACTTCACAAAGACTGGAAGTTCTTGTCTTTGCTTGATATTTTGTAAAATTTTCATGATATTTTATAGAACTGTTTTCTTTTTTCAATGTATGATGGGGGTGACCTTTTACCACTTTGTATCCATGTGAAATTGTTAGAAGGTGTACCTCTGAAGCTGCCACATTGTCCGACTCTTCAAATTATATGTATGTGCAAATAAATATTTAAATAAATATCGTTAAAAAAATGGAGAAAAACAAATTTGGTTTGAGTCTAAACAAATATGAAAATACTAAAAAATGTAGGTGAATAAGAATTCATACTGCAATTTTGTTTCTGTGCATTTTTAAAGGGCTAGAGTTTGATGGCATGTAGAAAGTGAGGATGAACAGCTTCAACATCTGTTTATTAGTTACTTACATGGCTCCCATTACCATGGTATCTGAGTGCCTCAGTCTTTTCATATATCTTTGCCTTTGAGGTAGGAAGTATTATTTTCTACATTTTACAGATGAGGTACTTCGGTACATGGATGGTAAGTGACTTGCCCAATATCACACACGTAGTCTGAAGCAAAGGAGGGACTTGGAATATGGGTCTTCAAGTCCTAGGCTGGTTTCTTAACTGCTGACCCATCCATCTCTGGCCCTCAGAGCATGTCCCTTAGAGCCATACTTTAAGGTGATCTGGAACATACTGAATAGGAGAGCAAGTTTTACTAGTCCTCTTCTCTTTCAAGTAAACACACCAAGTAGTACTATAAGGTTTGAGAGAGTTATGGGATGTCAGAGGACCCCATGGCCTGGTGTGGCCCTCCATATATTAAGAGAGTTCAGATGAGTATTGATTCTTGAGATGATTTGAGTTGTGCTTAGTTTCTAATTTTCTTGTTGTCTGTTTTTGTTTGGGTGAGGCTGTTTTTTTTGTTGTTTTTTTTGTTTTTGTACCATTATTGTTATGTTTCTGTCAAATATTTACAAAAGGTGCTTACATATATTTATTTGGCTCGGATATCAACATAGATCTACTTTTACTTCTTGGGAACCCATTTTGAATGAACTTTTTAAAGTTCATTTTATAATGAACAATTTGGCTATAGTAATGTGGGGGGTTTATGTTTTTTATGTAATTTATTTGCAGTGACAGGTCAAAGGAATTGGGAGTGTTTTATGTTATACTGAGAGGCCCTTTGTGGCAAAGGTAATGTCCGGACTGCTGCAGCATTCTCTGTAGATCCCAGTTAGAGCTGAGTGATTTTTCTTCATCAAATAATTGTGTTGAAAAGTTTAGTTTTGCACAACTATAAAACGAGGGATTTTTTTTTCCAAAAAAGTGTAAAAAGTTCCGTTTGACAATTTTTTTTTTGAAATGAACCATTTCTACATTTCATTTCAGTATATCGTTGAAATGTTTTCTTAAATATGAACAAATTTGTATTGCTTTATCAAGAAAGGATAACAAAATCTAGGTATGAAATGATTTTTTGAGTCAGCCATCAAATCAATGATTCACTTCAGCTCTCATCACAATGCCACTCCTCATGGTGGAACCAAACTCTGTCCCATACCATTTTGACTTGGTGTGTGTGTGCTGGTGTATGTGGTCTATTATAAAAGTATGTGAGTCCATCTTTATCATCTCGGTCTAGGGTTCTTAAATAGAACCCATCCCCATAGAATTGAGGTGCTATGTCTCTATCAACTCTTCAGAAGTGAAAATGACGAGAAATGTCTCCCTTTGTAAATTAGAATGTGCAAAATAAAACAGTTCTGAGCTGGAAGTGAATGTTACAATTTTGGGGTGAAGACAGTATTTAGGGAATACGAATTTTCTGATCTTCAGTGAACAATGACATTTAGAGGATTTGAAAACCACACAAAATGAACAGGCAAAAATGTTAAGAGTATGGGAAAACGTTGACCAATTTCCACCAACTCTGGTGACAAATAACAAAAACACCCTCTCAACATTCTCTATCTTTCTGCAGGGCTGATTTTATTACTAACAAAAGATGCAACAATCTTAAAATAGTACAAGTATTGGTAATCACTGAGAGGAGAGAAAGAAGTCAGGGAATGAGGATGTTTTGCACGTTAAGATGTAAGTGCTATTCTAGCCCTTCCAAACTACAGAAGTGCAAGAACATTGAGGGCATGTCTAGACAACATCCCTCTTTTGAAAGAGGGATGTAAATTAGACAGATCGAAATTGCAAATGAAGCTAGGTTTTTTCGAAAGTGAAACCACCGTCTAGACGCAGTTCTTTCGGGGACAAAAAGCCTTAAAAAACAAACAAACCCTGAGGAGTACAAGATCTTTAGAAAAAGGGGTGTTGTGTTTTGTTTTTTTTTTTTTTTTTTTTTTAAAGAACTGCATCTAGATGGTGGTTTCACTTTCAAAAGCCCTTTTCGAAAGAACGCGTGGCTGCTGTTATGCAAACGAAGCACAGGAAATTCAAATCTCGGCTTCATTTGCAATTTTGATTTGTCTAATTTACATCCCTCTTTCAAAAGAGGGATGTAGTCTAGACATGCCCTGACATGTCAGTGAAGACTATAGAGGGCTTTCTAGTCAAAACTACCTCAGAAAGTCAGGGGATGTTCTGAGAACATTTAGCTAATCCAGGAAAGAAAAATCATCAGCCCAAACATGTTGAAGGAAAGTTCAATAGTAAAGATGCAAAATGACTTTCCTCAGATCAATGTGATTTCAAACTATGGCTTATAGACTGCTTACTAAGATTTATAGCAGCAGAGACCCTAAGCCTGTTGTATGAGACAATGTACCAGCATAGACATTTGGTGCCCCCCAAAATGGAAGCATAAGATGAAAGGCAATAGGAAGGTGTAATAGAAAAACACAATTAGCCAAAACTGCATAACATGACTGCTAAGCAGGGATGGCGTCCACCTTACGAGGAGGGGGAAGACCCTGTTTGCATACAGAATGGCTAACCTAGTGAGGAGGGCTTTAAACTAGGTTCGACGGGGACAGGTGAGCAAAGCCCACAGGTAAGTGGAGAACATGGAGACCTGGGAGATGGGTCGGAAATGGGAGGGAGCGTGGGCTACAATGGCAGAGAAAAAGGAGGGTCAGGGCAAAACTGGGAGGCAAGGTCAAATCGGGATCTTAGATGCCTATATACAAATCACGAGAAGTATGGGAAATAAGCAGGAAGAACTGGAAGTGCTAATAAATAAGTACAATTATGACATTGTTGGCATCACAGAAACTTGGTAGGATAATACACATGATTGGAATGTTTGTATGGAAGGGTACAGTTTGCTCAGAAAGGATAGACGGGAAAAAAGGGAGGAGGTGTTGCCTTACACATTAAAAATGAACATACTTGGAGTGAGGTGGAGATGGACATAGGAGACGGAAGTGTTGAGAGTCTCTGGGTTAGGCTAAAAGGGATTAAAAACAAAGGTGATGTCATGCTAGGAGTCTACTACAGGCCACCTACCCAGGTGGAAGAAGTGGATGAGGCTTTTTTCAAACAACTAACAAAATCATCCAGAGCCCAAGATTTGGTGGTGATGGGGGACTTCAACTATCCAGATATATGTTGGGAAAATAACACTGCAGGGCACAGGCTATCCAATAAGTTCTTGGACTGCATTGGAGACAACTTTTTATTTCAGAAGGTTGAAAAAGCTACGAGGGGGAAGCTGTTCTAGATTTGATCCTAACAAATAGGGAGGAACTGGTTGAGAATTTGAAAGTGGAAGGCAGTTTGGGTGAAAGTGATCATGAAATCATAGAGTTCACAATTCTAAGGAAGGGTAGAAGGGAGAACAGCAAAATAGAGACAATGGATTTCAGGAAGGCGGATTTTGGTAAGCTCAGAGAGCTGATAGGTAAGGTCCCATGGGAATCGAGACTGAGGGGAAAAACAACTGAGGAGAGTTGGCAGTTTTTCAAAGGGACATTAAGGGCCCAAAAGCAAGCTATTCCGATGTGTCGGAAAGATAGAAAATATGGCAAAAGACCGCCTTGGCTTAACCACGAGATCTTGCATGATCTAAAAATAAAAAAGGAGTCATATAAAAAATGGAAAGTAGGACAAATTACAAAGGATGAATATAGGCAAACAGCACAGGAATGCAGGGGCAAGAATGAGCTCAAAGGCAAAGGCACAGAATGAGCTCAAACTAGCTACGGGAATAAAGGGAAACAAGAAGACTTTTTATAAATACATTAGAAGCAAGAGGAAGACCAAGGAGAGGATAGGCCCACTGGTCAGTGAGGAGGGAGAAACAGTAACAGGAAACTTGGAAATGGCAGAGATGCTCAATGACTTCTTTGTTTCGGTCTTCACCGAGAAGTCTGTAGGAATGCCTAACATAGTGAATGCTAGTGGGAAGGGGGTAGTTTTAGAAGGTAAAATAAAAAAAAAAGTCAAAAATCACCTAGAAAAGTTAGATGCCTGCAAGTCACCAGGGCCTGATGAAATGCATCCTAGAATACTCAACGAGCTGATAGAGGAGGTATCTGAGCCTCTAGCTATCATCTTTGGAAAATCATGGGAGACAGAGATTCCAGAAGACTGGAAAAGGGCAAATATAGTGCCCATTTATAAAAAGGGAAATAAGAACAACCCAGGAAACTACAGACCAGTTAGTTTAACTTCTGTGCCAGGGAAGATAATGGAGCAAGTAATTAAGGAAATCATCTATAAACACTTGGAAGGTGGCAAGGTGATAGGAACAGCCAGCATGGATTTGTAAAGAACAAATCATGTCAAACCAATCTGATAGCTTTCTTTAATAGGATAACGAGTCTTGTGGATAAGGGAGAAGCGGTGGATGTGGTATACCTAGACTTTAGTAAGGCGTTTGATATGGTCTCATGATATTCTTAATCAATAAACTAGGTAAATACAACTTAAATGGGGCTACTATAAGGTGGGTGCATAACTGGCTGGATAACCGTACTCAGAGAGTAGTTATTAATGGTTCACAATCCTGCTGGAAAGGCATAACAAGTGGGGTTCCATGAGGGTCTGTTTTGGGACCGGCTCTGTTCAATATCTTCATCGATTTAGATATTGGTATAGAAAGTACGCTTATTAAGTTTGCAGATGATACCAAGCTGGGAGGGGTTGCGACTAATCTGGAGGATAGGGTAATAATTCAAAATGACCTGGACAAATTGGAGAAATGGTCTGAGGTAAACAGGATGAAGTTTAATAAAGACAAATGCAAAGTGCTCCTCTTAGGAAGGAACAATCAGTTTCATACATACAGAATGGGAAGCGACTGTCTGGGAAGGAGTATGGCAGAAAGGGATCTAGGGGTTATAGTGGATCATAAGTTGAATATGAGTCAGCAGTGTGATGCTGTTGCAAAGAAAGCAAATATGATTCTGGGATGCATTAACAGGTGTGTTGTGAGCAAGACACGAGAAGTCATTCTTCCGCTCTACTCTGCGCTGGTTAGGCCTCAGTTGGAGTATTGTGTCCAGTTCTGGGCACCGCATTTCAAGAAAGATGTGGAGAAATTGGAGAGGGTCCAGAGAAGAGCAACGAGAATGATTAAAGGTCTAGAGAACATGACCTATGAGGGAAGGCTGAAGGAATTGGGTTTGTTTAGTTTAGAAAGAGAAGATTGAGGGGACATGATAGCAGTTTTTAGATATCTAAAAGGGTGTCATAAGGAGGAGGAGAAAACTTGTTCATCTTGGCCTCTGAGGATAGAACAAGAAGCAATGGGCTTAAACTGCAGCAAGGAGGTTTAAGTTGGACATTAGGAAAAAGTTCCTAACTGTCAGGGTAGTCAGACACTGGAATAAATTGCCCAGGGAGGTTGTGGAATCTCCATCTCTGGAGACATTTAAGAGTAGGTTAGATAAATGTCTATCAGGGATGGTCTAGACAGTATTTGGTCCTGCCATGAGGGCAGGGGACTGGACTTGATGACCTCTCGAGGTCCCTTCCAGTCCTAGGATTCTATGATTCTATGATACGTTGTATGGTGCATAGACAGAAAGTTGGCTAATCACATGGTGGTAACTCTTTTCATGATTCCACTTGCTAAAATATATTACAGGATAGAGATAGTACCTTCAATACTCAAACAGCTTCTTCTGTCTCAGTATCTACAGTCAGTCATAAGAATGTTTTGTGATCATGAACAGGAGGGCAGGCAGAACAATTTTTAGTAATTAGTTTCTTGAAATTTTGGAATCTCCCTTCTGAGGAAAATTCTGACATTTCAAAGATGTTTTTGTTTTTCAAGTGGCCAAGAAGTTGGGGATCCAGGGAAGTTTCCTCCAGAAATGTTTCTGGTTTCTGTGAAAGCTTTGTTGAAATTGAGGTTTTCAAACTGGGAATAAGGTGGATATGATGAGTTCTTCATCACTGGGAAATTTTAAAATCTAGATTATTTTTTTAGAAAAAATCCATACTCTAGGGATTATTGAGTGTCCTGTGGTATAGGACGTTAGACTAGAAAATAACAGCAATTCCTGTTGACCTTGGAGTATTTTTGAATTTCAGATTCCCTGCTGCTTAAATTCATCAGCTCTGAAAATCAAATCCTTAGTGTTTTTTTGCAAACACATTTTAGTTTTGGAGATGATGCACGAGTGGCCAGATTTTTACAGATGCTAGGCATTCAGCGGCAATCTCAGATGCTCAGTGTTCCTGAAAATCAAACTATAAGTTGAAATAATAACCGAGCAATGGTAACCAATTGCTGGACCTGGGCTTTTCAGACAATTACTTGGGAATACAACTTTGTAGTTTTTGTTTTCAGCATGTCTTTCACAAATTAGCCAAATATCAAGTTGTTAAAATTAGGCTTCACCTTTTACATTTCCTTCTAACAATAAAAATATGATGGTGTTTTGTCCTTTAAGTATCAGAAAATATTATTTATCATTGCTATGGCACTTGTATGTCCTGCTGTTTTATTCAATGATTTATTTGTATGATTGTTATGCAAAGAACTCTGTTAAAGTTTGTCATTTTAATGGATTTTAAGAATTTCATTATGTTATAAGAACATAAGAGATGCCATAGTGGATCAGACCAAAAGTCCTTCTAGTATCCCATATTCTGTCAGTGGCCAATGGCCAGTGCCCAAGAGGGGAATGAACAGAACAATTGCTCCAGTCCATCAAGTGATCCACCCCATGTTGCCCGTGTTCTGACAAACAGAGGTTAGGGACACCATCTTTGCCCACATCCAAATATATTGCATAATATTTTGGAACCCTGTGTAGCAGGGGTGGGAACCTTTTTTGAGTTGGGGCCCACTGACCCACATGTAAAAATCAGTTGGGGGGGTGGGGCCTTGCACAAGTGAGATTTTGTATGCTCTAGCCCTGCCATGGCATAGCAAGGTGGGGGATGAGGGTGCGGGCTGAGCCTCGAGGGCCTGATCCAATCAAGCCAGGGGCTGCATCCATCCCCCAGACCTGAGGTTCCCCACCCCTGCTGTATAGAATATGAAATGTATACTTTAATCTATAACTTTATAAATGTGATAAATGTTCTGATAAATTTGACAATTGAATGATTTGGCTTAATGTAAGTTGTTTGTCTTTAAAAATAAAGAAAACAAAAAGAATACTCAAATGATTGAAACGATGATGTGGTAGGTGAGAGAAATGGTGTGGTATGGTCACTATTGATTTTTTCACAACAGTGACCACTGTGCATATATGCCAAAACTCAAATATAAAATTAAGCTAATTTTGTGTTTGATCACAAAACCGACTTCTGAACGAAAAATCAGTATGAAAAATCAGTTTTGTAACTCAGACATGGTTCCCCTGATTTTCTTCAGATGTTTCCAAAACAGTTCCTTTTGAGATGGATAGCAAATAAAAGAAATTCAGTCCATAGAGAAATTATTGAAAAATTACAAACAATAAAAAAGGGGTTTGGATGGGAATCACTTTGTGTTGCTGTTGTAATGTTATAATAATAGAATTGACTAAAATAAAAACCAAATTATCTCACTTACATTTCTGCTCAATTTACTGAAGTTGCACCAGTATTTGCAACAGTGGACTCAAACCTGCTTTTTCCACAGAGTTAAAGTAGAACAACCTCAGTGTTTTCCAAGTTTTGTAAAACACAAAGTTTATAGAAATATGTTGGATAACAAATTAGTTTTATAATCGCATACACAATAAAACACACAGGATGTGTCTACACAGCAGGGTTTAACTTGAAATAAACTACACAAATTGAGCTACGTTAATTGTGTAGCTGATTTTGAAATTGAAATTGAGAACATATACATAGCACTTATTTCAAAATAGAGCACTCTTCCTTCAACTTCCCTTACTCCTCATGCAATGATGGTTACAGGAATTGGAGTAAGAAGTCCTCTAGCTTGACAGTATTTTGACATTATTTTGAAATATCTGCCTGATGTGTAAATGCGGACGCTAGTTATTTTGAAATAATTTTGCTTTGTAGACATACCCACATGTATGCGCACAATCTCTAAAAATATTGCCATTTGTATCTCAGAAAATCCAAAATAATAAAAAAGTTCAGAAGAAGACCATTGATCCATGAAAGAATTCCTTTCTTAAAGAGCAAAATTCTTATTTTTTAAATTAAAATTAATATTTTTGTTTAAGTAAACTGTTACCAATAAAAAAAGGAGTAGTCCTGTAGCATCTTAGAGACTAACAAAAATATATAGAGTATCATGAGCTTTTGTGGGCAAAACCCACTTCCTCAGATGAGCAGTGAGGAAGTGGGTTTTGCCCACAAAAGCTATCTATATGTTATTCTGTAAGATTTCATCTACACAGCACCCTTACCTCGAAATTGTGTAGCTTATTTTGAGGTAATTTTGAAATTGCTTATTTTGAAATTTGGCGCTGACTACACAGTGCCAAATTTTGGAATAAACCACTGTTCTGACAAGTCCCTTAATCCTCGTGGACTGAGGGTTACAGGGATGCTGGAATAGCACGTCCATTATTTCAAAATATATTGAAATAATGGGCATTTTTAAAGATGTGGAATTGCCATTTCGGTATACTTCCAGTAGCCTAATGTAACCTCGGGTGCTACAGGACTACTCATTGTTTTTTAAAGTTACAGACTAACATGGCTACCCGTCTGAGACTTTTACACCCCTTAAATAAAACTCAAGATTCATGGGATTCTTTAGTGGCTAGTGCAGAGAACAGGCAGCAGAAGAACCTTCTTCCAAATTTTAGTTTCAATTGTGACCTAAGGCTTGGTGACCTTTCGGCAAGCTTTTGTGCATGGATTATTCTCAAGATATAGGTCTTAGACCCTGATTCGCAGTCACTGAAATTAATGAAGATTCTTATTGACTTTTCTGAACATTTGATCTGGCCTTTTAATTTCTCTGTTCTTCTGGTTAAATAATTGTTAATTAATATAACATCATATACCAGTGGGGTATTTCTGAAGCTTCACTTGAAATGCTGAAGTTTTTTTTGAACAGCGATGTACCCTTATATTTTCCCCTCTAACTGAACTGTTTGTGTTCTACTGAAAAATAGAATCCATTTTCTTATCCAACAAAGCCCAAGCTGTTACCAAAATGTTACCAGTAAACTCTTATCTTACAGATTAGCTATCACATGAAAGTAGATTACAATTCATCATTGTAGTAATTTGAGGAATTAGGAAGCAAAGAGAAAAGGATTACAGTTCTTTGAAACATGAACAACAGATTAAAATTGTTTTCAGTTTTAAGCAGCATTCAATAGAAAATGCTTCTCCACTGTCTCGTGAGAATTTATTTACACCTTCAGAGCTAAATTCTGCTCTCAGTTATATTGGCTAAGTCAGTGGAGGTAGCCAGTATTTACACTGCTGAATTGTAACTGAGAGCAAATTTGATCCACCATTGTCCAGAGACGAATTATTTTCATCCTATGGAATAGCGTTGTAGCAAGTGGGATTGCACGTGGTTAAAATAGGGGTGTTTTGTGTTGGATTGTTGAGTTTTAGTGTAGGGATATGGAGTGTACTAGCCAATGAAATTGTAGGTTTATTGATGTGAACTGTAAGAGGAGGATACAGTAAGAGCCAGATTGGAGTCTATAAAAGCAAAGTGAAACAGAGGGATAAATGTGGTTTCCTCTTACTGTGTCTCTTGGTGTAATTAGGAAGAGTGGGGTTGTGTGTCCATTATTTTTACTTCCCACCAACCTACCTTGGTATGTCCTCCCAGATGCTTCCTGTGTTGGCTACTTGTGGCCCCTACCGTAACTTTGTATACTAGTCATTACTCAGGGCACATCTAAACTACATCCCTTTTTTGAAAGAGGAATGTAAATTAGATAGATCAAAATTGCAAATGAAGCCGGGATTTGAATTTCCCGCGCTTACTTTGCATAATGGCAGCCGCGCATTCTTTCGAAAATGGGTATTTTGAAAGTGAAACTGCTGTCTAGATGCAGTTCTTTCAAGAAAAAAAACCCTTTGAAAGATCCTGTATACCTCATTTTTTGAAAGAGGGATGTAGTCTAGACATAGCCTCAGTGTAAATTGGCACAGAATGTAACCCAAAGATGCTGACACAACCACCACCAAGTTACAGTATTGCTCTGTCCCTCCAATAATGGAGTTTAACCCTGTAACTTAGAATATCTTCAAGGCACAACCTATATTTTGTGTTTCTTTAAAGAAAAAAATGCTAATGTCAGCAGAGTGATTGATTACATTGTAGGGTTTACAGAGTTATTGCAAAGCTTTTTTAGCTTACCACTCTCTAATGAAAAGGGATAAATAATCAATTTCTGTCTATTTCTGTCAAGTTTGTAAGATGTTTAGAGAAAATGAAAACCAAAAATCCCTTAGGGTATGTCTACACTACAGAGTTATTTCGAAATATCTTATTTCGAAATAATTAATTCGAAATAAGCTATTTCGAAATAATGTGTCTACATATAAAATGCAATTTGAAATAGCATTTTTCTATTTTGAAATAGCGCATCCACATGGATTGGACTCTGAATTGAAATGAAGGCTGGTTGGAACCAGCTCAGGCAGGGCATCAGGTCAGGACTGTCTTTGTGTGGCTGCTGCCTGAGGCTACCTGAGGCTTGTGCTTAAAGGGACCCACCCCCCAACCCCCGGACAGCCAGTTCTCAGGTTTCCCTGCTTGCTTGTCTACCTCGATGAGGGACATCAAAGCATTTTGTCTCTGAGTGCTCTGGTTGCCCTCACTTGGGACACCACAGCACTCTGCAACATGGAGCCGGAGCTGCCCCTGGGCACTCTGGTGCTTCTCTTGGATGCGTTGCTGTGAGCCTGGCTGCACTTTCTGCAGGCTGCCATCTGGGAGGTCCATGGGAGGCTGTCAGTATCCAGGAGGCCCTGCGGGAGAGCTTCTACCCTGAGGAGCAGTAAGAGCCTCCCTGGTCTGCCCTACTGGGGGCTTGTGCCTCATTCCTCCCTCATGTCCTTCCACTTACCCTCCCCTCCAGCCCCCCTTCCTGATGTCAAATAAAATACATGTATTTTCATGAACACAAACTCTCTTTATTTAACAAAACTGGGGGAGGGAATGAAACTCTGGGGAGACTGGGGAAAGGAGGCGGGAGAGGGGAAGAGAGAGGGTGGGAGAGGGGAGGGGGAAACCTGGGAGGAGGGAGCTGGAAGGGGGGAAGCAAGGGGAGAAGGGAAGCTCAGAGCTCAGGGGTAGGGGTCTCGCCGGACCAACTTGATTTTCATGCAAACCTGCTCCTGGGTTCGCATGTGGCCTTTGGTGGCCAGGCTGGCAGCTATCCTGCCATAGACGGCCACGTTCCTCCATCTAGTGTGGAGATCATGGACATTGGGGGCATCTCCCCCAAACCTGAATAAGGTCCATGATCTCCGCCCTGGACCAGGGAGGCTCCCACCTTCTCCAGGCCCTGGCAGGCTCCTGGGAGCTGGCAGACTGCTCCTGGGGAGCGGTGGAGGGCTGGCTGCCAGTGGCTTGCTGGCTCATGTTTTGGGGCCACTGGGTCAGGGGCAGTGACTGCTGGCTCTGAGCTGGCAGGCTTGGAGCTGGCACAGGCACTGTGGCCAGAATCTACCCCTTTAAGGGCTCTGGGGCTGGGGGAGAGGAGAGTAAGTTTTCCTGGTTGTGCCCAGAGTGGCCACCAGGGCTCCCTGGGAAGGCTGGAGGCCCCCTATTTCGAAATAAGCATCTATACAGCACTTATTTCGAATTAGCTATTTCAAATTTGGCATTATTCCTCGTAGAATGAGGTTTACCAAATTTGAAATAAGCGCTCCTCTATTTCAAATTTATTTCGAAATAGCGGTTTGCCTGTATAGACGCTATTAAAGTTAATTCGAAATAACGGCTGTTATTTCAAATTAACTTTGATGTGTAGACATACCCTTAGATCTCTTCTTTTGATCTGAACAGTTGTTTCACCATAATAGCTTCTATAATTTCTGCAAGATAGAGGAGATTTTGTGGAAGAGATTTGCAAAACATACATCCACTTTAGTATCATCTCTATAATGCAGCTTGGAGTGGCAGTTGATGTGGCATTTGTAAAAAGGGTCAAAAGTTTTCAAGTTTTTTTGTTTCCCCACCCTTTTTAACAACTCCCAATTCTGTACTTTTTCCTATAGGTAATACATATGGAATAATATATTAAGAGGGTGATGTGTATTTCCCACCAATATTAGCCTAAATATGCCTTTCTTCATTAGGTTTGCCCCTTGGGGGGGAAATCTATTATTTCTGCTCTTTTTACCATTGCTTTTTCTTCAAAGTATATTCAGTGCAATGAATTCACACTAGGAATAGAATACCTAGCATGGTTGGGATGCTAAAGAAAACAAAAGTATATGCAGGACAGTGGAAATTAAAACTGATTAGTATGTCAGTGAAATGTTTGGAATAATGTGTTAAGGACAAAGAAGGATTCAGGAAAAAGCAGATGACTTAAGAGTTTTGGACAATACAAAATGGTGTTGGTTTTTAAATGGTCAGCTACATTCCCTAGGCCAGATTCTTCTTTGATTACATCTAATATCAATCAGGATAAGTTAAACATGGGATACAATTGAGAGAAGGCTGTCTGATCTTGAGCTAAATTAAACCCTCTGATAAAACTATGCAATCCCTGTGAGGTCTACATTATTTATTTGTGCACCCCAGGAGTAACAACAGGGACTTATGTCATCTACTTGCACAGATTAATCTAATGTGGTAAACACTGTCACTTCATCGAATGAGGAATATTGGTATTGGTTTTGGAAGAAGAAATAAATGCTAGACATGAATGAAAAAGAAAAGTTGGTTGAAAATATTAATGTGTGAAATTGTGGTGGGTCCCTCTCTCTGGCCCCCTCCGACGGGCCAGGAAAGACCCCCAAGTCCACGAATCCCCACACAGACTATTCCTTCAGAACCGGGCCCACCAGTCTGGGTGAATAAGTCCCGTACCAATAAACACAGTTTTAGACTGGCCCGAGTCCATAAGCAGAGTCTTAACAAACAGTTTAAGGATGGCCCTTTAAGGCAAGGCACCCTGGCCTGAGTCCATAAGCAGGACCTTAACAAACGCAGTTTAAGGATGGCCCTTTAAGGCAAGGCCTGTGGCAACAGATCAGAGGTACAGTGGGGCTGTGCCCCTGGTAGGGGGACCCGGGCCCATCCTACTCCACCGGGACCCAGCCCAGGGCCCTGTGAGTGGCAGGACGGCGTGCCACTCCCTCGGCGGGGAAGTCCTACGATGCGCCGAGGTTCCTGGTGTGGGAGAGGTGGCTCCCACTCCTGCCCTGGGTCACTTCCTACCTGGTCCTGGGAGGGTCACTACCCTCATACTTGCCAGGTTCTCAGCCTTCCTGGGGGGACGTCTCCTCGGCAGGAAGCCTCTGTGATGCCCCCCCTAGCCTTGGGGTCTCCGCGGGCTTCTTCTGGGGCTGTTGGTCGCTGCAGGTCAGGAGCTTCCCTCGTAGGTCCTTCTCCTTTGGCCGCCCACCCCAACTGAGCCCTTCCCCAGGCTTTTATAGCTGCGCTGCAGCCTGGGCATGCCCAGTAGGGTTGCGGGGGAAAGGCCTGTGCAGCCAGGCAGCCCTGGCTAGGCCCTGTGCCTTCAGTGTGGGGCTGCTTCGCCCCGTCACAGAAATACATAAACTCTGGTGGCAGATCAACACAAAATTCAGGTTCTTTAATCTAGTCAGAATATGCCCCAACATTATTTGATCCTTGACTATGATTCTGACGATTAAAGAAGAAACGTTGGGTTTGTCTGCACAGAAAAGTTATTTCGGAACAATGGCCCGTTATTCTGAAATAACAATGTGAGCATCTACACAGTAATTCTGCTATTTTGAAATAATTTCAAAATAGCAGATGGCTTATTCCGGCTTCTGTAAACCTCATTCTATGAGGAATAATGCCTATTCCCAAAATAGATATTTCAAAATAAGGCATGTGTACATGCTCCACTTCTGCTATTTTGAAATAGTCCCTCACCTGGGCCATTCTAAGTTATTGCTCCTGGGGCTCTAAATCGAGATAGCATGTCTACTTTAAGGAAGCCTGCCTCAGATTAATTTTGAGGCTTCCCTGCAGCGTAGGCATGATATTTCAAAATAAGGTATTTCAGAATAACTATTCCGGAATAGTTTATTCTGGAAGAACTGTGTAGTGTAGACATAGCCAAAGAGATCAATAATCCTGAACTTGTACCTGTTGTGATTTCAACATGAAGAGTTAAAGAAAATCTGGGGCAAGTTTAAACAAAAGGAAAAACTATGTAGCACTTTAAAGACTAACAAGATGGTTTAATAGGTGATGAGCTTTCGTGGGCCAGACCCACTTCCTCAGATCATATTCTGGAAGAGAATTGGCATGACCATATATACCAAAGGAATACAATGAAAAAAGTGAACACATTAAACTGACAAATCAGACTTAGTACAGAAGGTGGAGTGAGGGAGAGGGAGGGAAGGAATAGCTATTTGAGTCAATGAATGGCTTATCAGGGGTAATAAGTGGGGAAGCTATCTTTGTAATGGGTAAGGTAATTAGCATCTTTGTTAAGGCCCATTCGTAAAGTGTCAAATTTAAGCATAAATGAAAGTTCTGAAGTTTCCCTCTGTAATCTGGTGTTAAAGTCTCTTTGAAGTAAGATGCATTTAGTAAGGTCGTTAAGACTATGTCCAGGTAGGTTGAAATGAAGAGCAACTGGGTTTTCCTTGTGAAGATGTCTGAGGTCTGATTTGTGGGCATTAATTCTTTGGCGAAGTGTCTGAGAAGTCTGTCCAATATACATAGCAGAAGGACACTGCTGGCACACGATAGCATAAATTATATTTCTGGATGAACAGGAATATGTGTTCTTGATCATATAACTGACATGGTTAAGTCCAGTGATGGTGTCACCAGAGTAAATATGTGGACAAAGTTGGCAACGGGGTTTGTTGCAAGGGAAAGTTCCAGGGTTGATATTAATGTGATATGTCCTGTGGTTGTTGGTAAGAATCTTCCTGACGTTAGGTGATTGTCTATAGGAGACTATGGGTCTGTCCCCCAGAACCTCTCGGAGTGTAGTATCCTGTTCCAGTTTAGGTTGTAGGTTATTAATAATGCGCTGGAAGGGTTTAAGTTGGGGGCTATAGGTGATGACAAGTGGTGTTCTATTGGTTTTCTTGGACCTGTCTTGAAGTAGATGGTTTCTGGGTATTCGTCTGGCTCTTTAGTTTAGAGAGTGATGCAATAAAATCAAGAATAAAGTGATATCTCCTCTTTTAAACTTCTCCTTCCTAGTTTAAAGAACCAAATAAAATTTACTATCTGGATGAAGACATTTCCCACAGATTGTACCCCTGATGACACAAGAATATTCATTTCCTTCGAAGCTTTGATGTGACCATTCACCACCACCACATTTATAATCTATTTTTTCAAATATAAAATCACAAGAGACAAAAAGTTATTAATGAATATTAAATAGCTAACTGTGTAGTTTAACACACTGGGGAAAGTATGTCCTGACAATAGAACCAATGCTAACATTTTTTTCCATTTGTTGCTATCATGGCATGACATGATTGTTTTCACTTTGACTGAAAGCCCTTTAAAGCATATTTTTAAAATGTAGGTCATACTGTTTTAAGGACCAGACTGCTGTTTAGGCACAGATCCACTCGAAGGACAATGTGGTATTGCAACACCACGGTATGAGGTCTAGAATGCATCATGCCTTGGAAATTGTGTTGGGGTTAGCTTTTCCTCCTGTCTGCATTTTTATTGAACACTTTGGAGGAGGAAGGTGCAATATGACTAAGTCCTTCCAAACTGGTTAGGAATCACTTGCTTCTCAGAGGGCATTATCAGGAATTACACACTGCACTCAGTATAGAATTTTATTTCCAATTTGGCTAGCTAAAGAGGTGGGAAAGTTTCTGTTCTCCTTCACCCCTTGACACTTCTTCTGCATTGATGTATGGGCTAAGTATAATCCTGCCTGAAGTCAATAATGACAATTTATTGTCCATTCCTCCCTGCCCCCAAGACTTGGCTGTTATTAGTGAAATGTACAACGCACTTGTTACCCACTCATTGACTAGATGTATTAAGAAAAACAATGATTTCTGGTGCTCATTTTTCTGTTCCTTTTTTTGTAAAAAATTAATTCATAATGCTATGCCTTTGTTTCCAAACCCATGATTAGAATTAGATGAGGCTGAACAGTGCTAACGTCACATTTGACAGTGGTGAGAATCAGTCAGGCTCAGCCAGAGTTTTGTATTTGACAAAGCTTAATTAAAAATGGATCAAGCAAAGAAGCTTGAATGTTGTCAAATATCCTGGCATGAATCTGCTCACACAGTGATTCCTTTTGCATTAGCAAATTGTATATTGCTTTGATACCACCTTTCGCTGGGGACTAAGAAATATCATGGTTTAGAACAGGTTTCTGTAAGCAAAATTGCCACAAACCTTTTAGCACAGCTGCCTTCTCTGTATGTATTCTATTTCCAAATCTTAAATTCAGTCTCCGTAGCACACATCCAGACTGAACATCAAAGGAGTGCCCAAAGCCTTATGATAGACCTCGTAATTGAGAAGGGTGCTTAATGTGGTAAAAATGCTGAGCATGAATAAACAGCACAGCATAAACACTAGACCGCAAGAGTTTGTACCTCAGTAACACAGCTAGGAGTAAGGTATTAACACAAACCACTGCTTTTGCTTTTGTTTAATGCTGGTTTTTAGCTCACTTCTGCTTCCAGTGAAGTGAGTGGCAACTTTTTTGCTGTCCTCAGTATCAATGGGTGAATGTGCAATCTTAGTTTATAGGAATATGTCTGTAATTTTTTAGGAGTAAAGGCAAAGGCTGTTGGTGAGGAGACCAAGAGGGGAGATGATAGAGGTATATACAATCATGACAGGTATGGAGAAAGTGAATAAGGAAAAGTTATTTACTTGTTCCCATAAGAACTAGGGGGTCACCAAATGAAATTAGTAGGTAGCAGATTTAAAACAACCAAAAAGAAGTATTTCTTCCTGCAGCTCACAGTCATCTTGTAGAACTCCTTGCCATAGCATATTGTAAAGACCAGGACTTTAACAGGGTTCAAAAAAGAACTGGATAAATTCATGGAGGTTTGGTCCATCAATACTTATTAGATAGGATGGGTAGGAATGGTGTCCCTAGCCCGTTTGTCAGAGGCTGGAAATAGGTGATGGGGAGGGATCATTTGATGATTACCCGGTCTGTTCACTCCCTGTGGGGCCCCTGGCATTGACTACCATTGGAAGCCAGGATACTGGGCTAGATGGACCTTTGGTCTAACCCAGTATGGCCATTTTTATGGTCTTATGGGCCAACACCACAGGTTATCATGCTGACCAAACATCTCATTCTTTGTTTCCTTGTTCTCCCCCTTGTTGCTTGGTGTTATTTCTTGTTGTGTAAATTTTTTGTTGTGGGAACCATCTTCCCCCCCCCCCTTATATAGTGCCTGGCACCTACCTCCTACAGTTCTACAAACGATAATTATTGTAAGTTTTTTCATAGAACACTAATGATAATAGGCACCAATGTCACATTTTGGCAGGATGTGAGTGTGTGCTCAACCCCTCCCTCTGCTCCAGACCCCTGCCCCCACATCTCTTGACTCCTCCTAGCACTTGAATGCTGCAAATCAGTTGTTCATAGTGCTCCAGAAGCTCTAGGAGGAAGGGAGACGAATTTGGAATAGACAAGGGTTTGGGGAGGGAAGTGTGGTGCCAGTGGGTGCTCATGGGTGCTTCAGCCCTGGAGCACCTTTGGAGTTGGCACCTATCCCTAATGATGTATTGCAGGCAGGCAGTTTTTAATACTGTGGCTTCTTTGGCTTTGCTTGAGAAGGGTGTTTTATCCAATCATCAGGCTGCTGGATATTACCATAATGAACTGTGACCACAAGTATCCTCTTGTTGACTACTTCATCAGCAAATGGGAAGCTATTTGCTGTACAACTGCGGGCAACGAAGCTAGCGCTTGTTTTCTATCTGCAAGCTGAATGGGGATTGTAAATAGTTTGTCACCATAAATGTGATACTGATTCATGCAGCATTTCTGTAAATCCAATTAAAGGTATTACTTCACCCACCTCTTCTCTGTGACACTCCTGTCAGGATACCAGATTTTGTTACAATCAGCTTAGTAGCAGTGGGTGAAGCAGGCAGTTTCAATGATGTCCTGTAAGGCTGGATTCTGATTCAGACCGTTACTTTCTGAAAACATCTTCCAAAAATAAAGAATGCATTATTCTGGTTTATTGAAATGGCCATTTTTTTTCTCATAAACTGGTGAGAAGAATCTATGCATATGTAATATTGTTGTCTTTATATCCAGTCAAAAAACTACTTAGCATCCTGTGTTTTGATACTTATATTGATCCTTAAAACAGTGTTGTGCTTTTTAAATCTCAGCTCTGCAACAGCACTGTGTAATGTTAAACGTTGCAAGAGATGGAAAGATAGTGAAATATGACTAAATTAGTTTAAAAAAACAACATAAAGAAAGGGTTTTTTTATCAATTATAGTGCTTTTCTACAAACCACAGTGAGAACCCTTAACACCTACCTGAATTATCACGTTATACCTGGCTGTGTCTTTCATCTTATAAAATCGCATTCTGTAGAATTATTGTAAAATAGCGAAGTGCAATGCAGCATAACTCAACATTATGCTAGATGGAAGCTATTAAAGTATTTCTTTTCAGTCTGTTACTTGTTATTAGTAATGGATATATAAATCTCTATTGTATCCATAGTGGCAGTGAAGGGCAAAATTGCCTTCTCTATCTGCAAACTGATAAATGCAGACCTGTTGATATCACATTGGTAATTCATTCTTAATTAATCATCCATCGTGGTCAATTATCATTTTTTTTTTTGGGGGGGGGGGGGAGGAGTGCAGTGTCTGAATGTTATGAATAATTAAATATATAAACGTTAGCTTCTGAATAATGTGGTTTATTTCTTCTACTAAAGAGTGACTCATATAGTCATTTGAATGAATTATTGGATGTCTTTTCTTTTAAAAGTCATAACTAAGACATAATTATGCATGATACACTTGCTATATTTTCCCAGTTTTGAGTGCCAGTGAAATACACCTGGGCTATAGGAACATGATAATATGTAGAATTGCAAAGGACACATACTCTGCTTTGAGGAATAGCGTCTATTCTAGATGCCTTTCTTGTATAGTTGATATTTCACACCCATCAAACAAAAATGACTATGTATATTCTTCGTGTGACTATGCTGGATCTTTAGGAGGTACACTTTGTTTTGAAAATTAAATTTTGTAAGGACTTGTTAAATGGTTTCATTTGTTATTTTACTTTGCCTCTTAATATCTAATATATAAAGGAAAATGTTTGTAAGTTTGTGCGCTAATAACTTGGACACTATAAGAGCTACCGCAACCAAACTTTGCATAGGATAACCTTTCATCCAGGAGAAGGTTTTAAGGTACTTTTGGACCCGATCAGACCCAAGCTCAAGCTGTAAAAATCAAAAAGTAACCCACCACGCTGCGCTGCAGGGGCCGCCCCACCCACCCAAGGTCCCATGCCCGCTGCCTGCGGCCCCCAGCACCGTCCAGAACTCGCCGTCTCCCGCCCGCGAGGTTACATAAGTGACCCTCTTTCCACCCCTCTGCGCCGGCATGTAGTACCCCGACCCCCACGCGCACAACGGCTCAGGCACCCACCCTGCCCCCCGCGGCACCTGCAGCCCCGGGTGCGAGCTGGGGCTCCCCTCCTATGTGTAGCCTCCCCTCCAGTCTGGGGATGACTCAGACATATATTTTAATCCCTATAGAAATCAGTGCAACTTTTCTACCATTCAAAAAAAATAATGGACTACCGTTTTTCTACATTTTGTTCCTCCAGTTTCCTGAGCAACGCCGGGTAACTCCAGCTAGTTGTGTATATTATTTAGTAGCATTTTAAGATTTTTGGCTTATGGCTATTAGGAACCTGGGGGATGATATTTTTCTAGAATAATAACTGAGACATCACATAGTCTATGTATATGTTTTTGGGGAGCTTGATGGGAACGCTTTCCTTGAAAAAGACAAAAAATAAATATTATGCTGGTAGTGTGGTGAAACGCCAATTGCCGCAGATTAAATCATTTCAGAGATGTTTAAATTACAGACCACATGAAAGGAGAAAAAAATTGTAAAAAGAATGAAGAGGTGGGGATCTACAGACAACGGCTGGACAAGCCTTCTATCAGGGCCAAGCATAAGAAGAAAGAGCCCATGTCCAGATTACAGCACCCCATCAAGCAAAGCAAAAGCAGTAACATGCTAATACAAGTGTTGAATCCATTCTATTTTATCCTGTGTCAGATGGAGGGGAGGTAGAGCACCAGAGGAGAGCTTTCCAGGGATATTTTCTTGCCATAACAGCAGGTGGGAGGCTGATCCCAAAAAGCTAGAGTTGCCTGCCAAAAACCAAGACATTTGGCCAGAATCAAAACATATCCCACCGCTGTTAGATGCATTGTCATTTAGTTGAGTTGTACCAAATTTCACATCTGAAAGTTCATATTTAGGTATCCAGAGGGAACATTTCAGATTTAGTTAAAAAGTGATCATTGTGCCTATGTCATGAAATAGATGAGCACACTACGGATTATTTCAAATCTTAAAACTTTAGCAAAGATTGCTGCTGCTTTTCAGATTTTTTTGATAAGTTTACCAGATCACCAATTCTTTTATTTTTATTCATTGGAATGTGGAGTGGGGTGTAACTTTTACAATGCACCTGTCAAATAGGTGGTAACTGAAACACCTAAAATTGCTGATATTTGATTTTTATTGCCTGACTTCAAACCATGCTGGAATAAGTTGACCTGTGATGATAGCCTCATAGCAGATGACATTGTTTATACAGGTTGGACCTCCAAAAAACAGGGCTGTCTGGTCTGGCAACATCAGTGGTCTGGCAAGACCATGAATGTTTTTGCATCAGGGAGTCCTGGCAGGGAGCCCTGTGGTATGAGTGCCAACAGCTGGGAACCCTCCTGGGCTGGGAGTCTGGGGGGCTGGCAGCAGTGGGCTGGGGCTGGGACCGGGACTGGAGCCCTGGTAGCAGAATGGAGTGGAGCCTCGGTAGTGGAGCTGGGGTCAGGGCACTGGCGGGTTGGGGCAGCAGCAGCCCCGGTAGCAGGTCTGGGGCAGCCTTGGTGCGTGTCAAGAGAGCTGGCAGCCTGAGTGCACAGCAAGAGAGCTGGTCAGGGCAGCCCGGCAGGAAGGGCGGCTGGGGCCGGCACCAGTGAGGGGCAGTGAGCTGCGGGACCAGTAGCAGGAGACCTCCCCTGGTTTGGCAAATTCCCAAGGCTGCCGGACCAGAGAGGTCCAACCTGTACTGTTTTCCAAATAAGAACAACTGATTCTCAATAGAACTCTATTGATACGAGAGGATTTATTCCGCATCTGGCATGTGTTTTCATTATTGTAAATTGTATCCTAAACAAAACTGTTTGTTACTATTGTCTGTCTCTAAAATGTGCACAAAGCATCGTTTCCATACAGTTGTCATATTGGGCTGATATAAAGTCATTGTTATACTGTGTAGAACCTTTTGAAATGGAACTCTGATACAATTAAGGTCATTTTGTGATTTTTGGATGGAGAGAGCATCTATATTTTTTATTTTTATTTTTTTTTTTTTTTTGTAGCCTATTTCAAAACTGGCTATTTGTGACAATCATATTGCAGATGTTTTAATCTTACCTGCATTTGATGCTCACATTCACAGAGTGTTAGGAAATTTTCTTGCAAATATAGTGTTTTAGCAGATTTACCCGGTACTGCTCGGGGGTGTGTAACTCAAGAAATGGTTGGTTGGGTTTTGATGGGAAATAAAAGGAAGATGCAGATGTTATGTAAATGACAGTAATTTTCAAAAAGGAGGGTGTGGCCCGGCTCCAGGAGGAGCTATGCTGGGGGGCAAGGTAGGAGGATGGAGGGCACCCCCAGGATCTGAGAGAAGCAGCGTGGGGTGGGGGTGGGGGTCAGGGTCTAGGGGTGAGAAGGGAATCCCCAGGCCTTGGGTGAAGCGGTGGGGGGAATTTCGGGCCCTGTGAGGAGGTGTGGGAGGGGGGAAAGGAATCTCCACACTCCAGGTGAAGTGATGGGGTGGAGGGGGAAATGAGCCCAGTAGAAGCATCATGGGGCAGGGTGGAAATCTCCAAGTGGAGCAGTGGGGGTAAAGGAAGTGTGCAGGCCCCCATAGGTGGGAGGGGAGACTCGCCAGGCCCTGTAGCAAGGGGGTTTAATGCCCAGGCCCTATAGTTGTGGCGGGGGAGGGTAATCTTACCTGAAGAAGGTGGCCTGGCTGGCAACATGCAGAGCCCCTCCCCAGCTGGTCAAGCTCATGCTAGTATGGATGTCTCCAGTGCTCACTCTGCAGTGTCCCATCCCCGTTTGCTGCTCCCCGTGGTAAGTGTGAGGATCATGTTCCTTCTCTCTCTGCCCCTCCCTTTCCATGTTCTAGAAAACAGCTCCATTCCCGCCACTTGCGATGTTTCATGTACAACCAAACCCTGACCTTACTTTGTTAGGGCAAGAGGAAGCTGCCTAGCAAATTTGGTGCCCCTAGCTGTTACTGTTTAGGAGAAGTTCTTGCACAGACATACAGATGTACAGGAAGACAGATATTTCATTTCTAAGATAGATAGATAATGAGGGTTACAGAAACTGATTCATGGGGAGGAATAGGTGGTATTTTATCTACACTTCAGCAAGCCAAATTGATGTGTGAGTTGTTGGCTTCCTGACTAGAACACACCATGGATGCCTAGCACCTCATGGTGTGAGAGTGCAGTGAATTTTCTTGTGTTGTAAACCAGGCTAATAAGGAGTTCCTGCTGGAATGGTAACTTGAGGAAAATGTACTTAGTTAACCAGGTGCCTTCATTTAAGAGATAGCTAACAGAGGCAGATACTCTCATTAGATCTAGAAGTAGTAGATATTGCTAAAATATAAGTAATAGCTATAATTTGTACAGCTCTGGAAAGATACTTGATGCTTTATACTCATGGATACCATAAAGATACATTGCCTACCATATAGAAATTATTACCCAGGTAAAAGGAGGCAAATGCAGAATCAGACATAGGTAAAAGATGAGGCGGGGTTACTGTTAAATTGGTAGGTGGAACTACTTTAAGAGGTGGGATTTAAGAAGGGTTGGGGAGATTTTTGATAGGCAAGAAAAGGAAACAATTCCAAACATAGAGGGCAGCATGGGAAGCAGGAGACAATGGGTTCAGTAAGGCACAGGAATAGGGAGTACAAGTGGAGCATAAGGGAGAATAAGAGCAGAAGTAAAGTTGGGGATAAGATTATCTATAGCACAATAAAGGAACGTTCTTTCTTTTAGCATGATGCTTGAAAGGCTGAGCTGGTCTCACTTCTTTGCCACTGGGAAATGAAGATAAACCTTGGGAAACCCCATAACTCCATAAACTTTCCCACCACTTTCTGCTGCTTTTTAATGGCTAGCAATACCCAGGTGTGTTACATAAGTGTGAAACAACTGGAATAGATTTTTAAAAATTGTTACACCAGTTGATTTCAAATAAAATTCCTCGGTCTTTAATCATTACCTCATTGGCATTTCAAATATATGTGCTTATAAGGCTGGCATTGATTCACATTTGCTATCTCAAGTACAGTGAATACTGTTGATACTTTTCTGAGTGAGAGAGTAAGGCCCTAAATAAATACTGAAACTTCATATGCTGCATGAATCGTTAATTTTGGCCAATTATAAAACCTGGAATTGACAGACTATACCGAGGAGATAAAATGTGCAGCCACACTGAAACTACTTTATCAGAAAAGCAGAAGTCTTTAAAAAAAAAAATGAAGTATACAGTCCCACTGAAATTCATATTCAGCCAACAGACATTTTCTTAGAACTCTGCATTTCAAAAAGTTTGAAAACTAATAAATGGTCATATGCCCATCTTTCTCAAGGTAATAAAGTGGTATTTATATATCCTCTTTTGAGCACCAGTAGCCAATGAAATATTTTTGTTTTGTTCCCTGGATAAATAAATAGCAAGCCCAGAATGTGACTCTATAATGTAATGATATTTAAGGGATGGATACATTGCCAATAAGACAGTGATTATATCTTTTTTGACAGTAGAGGTAGAATAATGTTTGTAAAATGGCTTTTCTTAATGCAGGAAAGATTTGTGAGAGCTGAGTTTTCCAAAATGTGATATTAAGAACATGATTTTACTGAAAAAGTCATAGGAGAACATTTATAATTATGAATCTTCTTTTTTACTGCATACTATCGAGCCAAAATAACCTCTTTCCTCCAATAAAACAAAGATGATGAATACAAAACACTGTTGTTTCTCTGCAGATTAAAATCTGCATATTCAGGGATAGATTATAATTGTCGTACAAACTGTGTAGGAGTCCTTGGGGAACTGCATCATATCATTTTGGGGGTGAGCACCAGAAGAGGATTAGCATCAGGGGCACAGTTTCTTCTTTTTCCAGAGATCCCTGTGGGTACTCCATTTTGGGTCTTGGTACCATCCTGGCACCCTTGATTGGAGAGCTTGATAGTGGTCCCCTCTGGGCCATACACACACATTGCCTGGCTCGTGTTCCATTGTCAGTTAAGGAGTGTATGCACAACCAGCACCTTTTGTTCCTTCTCAACCATCCCCTGCCTGAGACAGAGATCTGCAGTCCTCTCGAAGGAAGAATATTTCCTTCCCAACTGTAGTTAGTTATCCTGTTACTTCATAGTTAGTTATAATTATAGGTACTGTTAGAGTTAAGTCTGTTTAATTAAAAAAAAGTTTTTTGGTTAGCAGAATTACACCATACTTGCTGGGGTTAAAGTGGCCTTCCTCTTGTAGGTACACCATGCCCATATTGGACATTGCCAGTGTATCCGCTGCCTTCGGGAGTCACTCTCATTGCAGCAAGCTGAAAGCTAGGGCTCACCAGGATGGGGACCTGAGGCTCAAACTTACATAGCGCAGCCTCTGACTCTGGTGACCACAGCACCTTGGCTTCCTTGTTATCTCCTTCTCTACAAGACAAGACCTCTCTGAAAAGAGTTCTTCAGAGCCTCATGGGGAACCAACTGCAAAAAGTGGTCGCCAACTCGATCTTCTCTAATGGTGCCTAAAACATGGTGGGTTTGCACCTAAGATGCCCCCTGCACCTTTGGCACCAGCCAGAAATCCACTGTAACTGGCACCCATCATCCTGAGGTCATTGGCAAGATTGATACTGTGACTGAGGCTACAGGTCTAAGTTGCCTGCCTTGACTTCGGCACTGCCACCCAAGAAATTGGCACTAGACTCTGCTGCAGCACTGGCCACCAAGTCCGGCATCTTGGCACCAGCCCCACCAATGCTGACCATGTCTATGCAGCAAAAGACGCCTATCACATCTGCGCTGATACCATCAGAACCATGGCCAGAGTGACTTTCCTATATCCTTCAAGCCGCAGTCTCCTTTGTTCGGCAGCAATGTTTCACCACAAACCTTAGCCCCACAAATATCTTTCCTGGCACTGTCTCAATTTTCTAGTGATGATGATGACAAAGGGGTTCAGGCTGCCTTCTCTCCATTTCACCAATAGACATCTCTCATCACCACTGAGGTGTACTCTGTGGTCCCATTAAAACTATGACGGATCACCATGGTGCAGACATCCTGGGATGCCACCACTATGCTCATTGGCCTTATCGGAGCCCCTGGGGCTCATACAACAGACACTAGCAAACGTCCAATCCTTATAGACACCAGCTTAGGCCTTCCCCACAAGTGGCCCTACATGAAGGTGCTCTTTTCCCCGGACAGCAGGAAGAGAACACTGAAGAGTGGGCACCCATGTCTTCTCCCAGACCTTGCATCCCAATCCCCTGCCCCAGGTCACACCATGGCCATAGTGACTTTCCTATATCCTCCATGCCAGAGTCTCTTTTGTTTGGCACCCCCTCCTGTATTCCAATCCCCTGTTCCAGGTCACAACTGCCTCCTTCACCCAAACTCCCTGCCAGACCCCACACTCTGTCCTGCACCCCAGTCCCTTACTCCATGCTCCCTCCTGCCTCCAACCTCCATCTCAGACCCTGCACCTCTTCCATTAATATCATGGAAGAATGCAGCACTTGACCACTTTCCAAATTCTTAGTGGCCTCCCCATCAAAAATTTTTGCCCACCTCTGGTCTATGCTATCCTCCCAAAGGCTCCCAACCTCCTTCCACAGCTGAAGTGCACTCTACCAGATCTATTGCAACCTCAATGGCATATAGTCATAACAGTCCCTGCTCCAAGATTTGCAGAGCTGCTACCTGGGCATCTCAACACACTTTCACCCAACTTTACACTCTCATGCCTGGTCCCAAGAACACACACTGCTGGGCAGAACTGGACTATCTGCAGCCTTCTGACATACTCTGAAGCCCTTATCATGCTGAGGGCACTGCTCTTCAGTCACCAAGATTGAAGCCACCCAGAGGGACATCTCTTGAAGAAGAAGGGAAGGTTACTTACCTTGTGCAGTAAGTGGAGTTCTTCAAGATGAGTGTCCTGTGGATGCTCCATTACCCACCCACCTCCTCTCAACTTCAGAGCTAATAGCCTCTGACATAGAGAAGTAACTGAGTGCGCCAGTCACACACGCATTAGTTCAATTGACAACAGAACCTGATCCAGGCATGTGCGGACCACAGGGGACTGCTATCAAACTCTGATCAAGGGAACAGTACCAAGATCAAGAGTGGGGCACTCACAGGGACATCTCAAAAAAACTACAGCTACTGCACAAGGTAAGTAACCTTCCCTTCTCTGCCAGGCCTGCTTCAAAAACATAGGTGATGCACTCCCTGTGCCATCTGTTCGAATAACATAGATGTTTCTCTCCTCCTTCCCTTGCTCCACCCTCATTTTGTGTGGTTTTTTTTTAATAAGTCATAACTTCATATTTCCATAATCACTTTTCCATTCTCCTTTCCTTTTAAGCAGAATCCCAGGCTGGAGGGCATTGCAGAGTCACACTGCCCCATGGAATCTCCAGGATTCCAGGATGCTGCACTGTGCTTCATGAAGTTCTCAGGAGCGTAGCAGGAGTGCATGAGATGCTACAACCTTTAAGATAGTGCCTCATTTACTCTTTGCTGCAGCTAGTCAGCTTCACTCGCTGTGCAGTGTTTAGTGAAAGGCTCCCATATATCCTGCCTACACACTCGCTCACAAACTCTCTCTCTCTCTCTCTCTCTCTTTTTTTCAATGGCACTTCCTTTGTCTATACCCTTACTCCCTTATCCTGTTTTCTTTTCATTGGAGAAAATTCAGATGTCATTTGTAATGTTTTAAATCTCTCCTTTTCTCTGTGTGAATGCAATCAGAATCTGGCCCAGTATGTCCCATTTTCTTTCTCTCAGTCTTGCTCTTTTCATCCTACCCTTCTCTCTTTTTGCCTGCAAGACAATTTGGTGGTGTGTGTAGTGAAAACAAAACATTGTTCTCCCAATGTTTCTTCTAAGGATAGTATTCAATTGCCTATTAAATAATTCACTCAGTGTCTATCTGTCACCAATCTTTCCCCAAAAGCTGCTCTAATGTTTTGTTCTTTCAGTCAAAATACAGGGCTAGACCCTCAGCTGGTGTAAATTCAGTGGAGTGCTGCTGAGTTACATCAGCTGAATATCAAGCTTCTTTTAGCATAACCTGTCTCTGATCCTCCTCTTCTCTCTTGCTTTTGGCTGCTTGTTAGGCTGTGTATGATATCATCTGAGCTATGTTTAGGGGTGGGAAATCTCTAGCAGTACATTATAATGTTGTCCACATGGCTTAAACTTTTGGTATTTTGGTAAATAAGAGTACACCTCTTATGCATATGGTTGTAGGCTATATGCATTTGAGATGATTGGTTAAGCTCTAGGAGGAGAGTTAAAACAATCATATTTGCAGCCTTGTTGCACTTTCCTGTATCACTTAAGGAACACTAATGTTGTGGTTTATTTAATGAGGTGATAGAACTTTAACTGATATTTTACTGTACATCTAACTAATAGTGTGTAATTCCACATGAATAGAATTCAATCCCTTTCAATGTGTCCTTTTTATAATTGCTGTTTGGGATTAGAATTTTTACATCTGTAAATTGTGTTGCATCTTTTTTCAGTGAAAAAAAGAATCTAAATACTTCCACGTGGTGGTTCGTGTCTTGGGTCTTGTGAAAGTGTGTGTTCTAATTAAGCAGTAACCCATGACCGCACACTTGTTCAGCTAGTAGATATGTGGAAATGTGGTCCAACGCTTGTGGAAGTCAAGGCTCATAACTCTGACACTGGGTGACTTGGTGATCATGGGTAAATTTCTTAAAGTGAGATGCAGGGAGATTTTCTGTACTAATGCAGATAGTTAATTTCCCCCTGGTGTATAAAGTTCCTCAAGACACAAAGTTGAGCAGTGCTATGTAAGTGTTAGGTGGTATCTTGTATACGCTAACACCCGCAGTACTGCTGGCTATTTTGGCCACTTGTGCCCCATTCAGAGTCACAAAATACAAAGCATAGTTTGGCAATGCTTCAGGCAGTGGTGAATTGTAGTCCAGTCCTAAGAAACCCCCCCCCACAAAACAGAGGTCCTTGCAAAACTGTTGATGTTGTGCCTGACCAACCCTGCGAATGCTTCTTGGTCCTACAATACACACTCATTATGGCAGTGTGTGGAGTACATTCACTACACACACCCTAGCACAGGTATAAATGGTGTAGCTCGTGAGGCACTGCTTTAATGAATAGAGTAAGAGCACACGTCTCTACATGTCCAAGCAGCACCTCCTCCATTTACACTGCTGTTTTTAGCAGCATAGTGTCTCACTGCAAGAGCCTTTTCTTGCTGCAGGGAAAAAATGTTTGAGGGGAAAGGCTCCAGAAGCTCCCTGTTCCTGGAACACTTCCACATCATAGGGAAAGGCTGGCAGGAAAGAGACAGCAGGGAAAGATACTGGCATCTTCCCACCTGGCAAAACCTTTTGCTGATATCTGGAGCAACACTGCAGTGTGGATGCAGCTTACTTTTCACTACAGAGTACAGCTACATGTACCGTGCATACTGCCTCCGGTGATGTATATCCCAAATTAAAAAATGTAGTAAGAGGACCAAAAAAGGTGCCATTTGCTAAACAGAAAAAATAAAAGCAGCAGCTAGAAGGTTAAAAAAGCATCCTTTTGAAAGTGGAAGTTAAATCCTATTGAGGAGAATAGAAAGGAGCATAGACTCTGGCAAGTGAAGTGTAAAAATATAATTAGAAAGTCAAAGAAAAAAGGAATTTGAATAATAGCTAGCCAAAATCTCAAAAAGTAATAGCAAAAAAGGTAAATGCCTCAGAATCAGGAAACGTGCTAAGCAGCCAGGGGGGGCCACTGAACAATCGAGCTGCTAAAGGAGCACTCAAGGATGATAAGGCCACTGCTGAGAAACTAAATGAATTCTTTGGATTGGTCTTAATGTCTCAGGCTGTGAAGGAAGTTCCTAAACCTGAGCTATTCTTTTTTAAGTGACAAATGTGAGGAACTGTCCCAGATTGGTGTGTCAGCAGAGGAGGTTTTGAAACAAACTGAGAAACTCAACAATAAGTCAGCAGGACCAGATGATATTAATCCAAGAGTTCTGAAGGAACTCAAATATGAAATTTCAGAATTATGAACTTTGGTTTGAAACCTATCCTTTAAAGTATTTTCTGTACCAGGTAATTGGAGGATGGCTAATGTGATAGGAATTATTTAAAAAAAAAAAAAAAAAAGGGGGGGGGGGGGAACCACTCCAAAGACGATCCTAGCAATTGCGCACCAATAAGCCTAACTTCAGCATCTGGCAAATTGTTTGAAACTATAGTAAATAACAATAGTAAATAATTATCAGACACACATTTTGCTGGGGAAGAGTCAACATGGGTTTTGTAAAGGGAAATCATGCCTCACTAATCTACTAGAATTCTTTGAGAGGGTCAACAAGCATGTGGACAAGGGCAATCCAGTGGATACAATGTATAATTTTTAGAAAGCCTTTGACAAGGTCTTTTACCAAAGTCTCAAACATAAATTAAGCCATCACGGGATAAGAAAGAAGGTCCTCTCAATGGCTCGGTAATTGGTTAAAAGATAGGAAACAAAGGATAGGAATAAATGGTCAGTTTTTAGTATGGGAGGGAGGTAAATAGTGGCATCCTCCAGGGACTTAAACTGGGACCAGTCCTGGTCAATATATTCATAAATGACCTGGAGAAAGGGGTAAACTAAACTATCTTGTTTCATCTTAAGAAGTGGGTTGTGCTCACAAAAGCTCATAATACTATCTATATTTTTGTTAGTCTCTAAGGTGCTACAGGACCTCTTGTATTTCTTTTCTTGAGTAGTGTAATATCATCAGAAAAATTTTACCCTCCTGGTGTTCTGTGGCTAGGGAGGCTGGGGCCCAGCCTGCCAATGCTCCAGGTCAGGGGGTTGTCAGGTGCAGTAGCCTACAGTCACAGTGGGGGCTGGGCTCTGGCAGGCGCAGAAGGGGTTGGGCCTTGGGTGGAAGGGGTAGTGCTAGTGGTTCACCCACTGCTTGTGTGCTTGCACGGATGGAGTCAGCTGCAGTGAACCTATTGGTGCATATCCAAAACTACCATGGCCAAATTCCAGCAACTTGTGGATGTGGAGTGCTAAATTGGCCTAGTAACAGTGACCCAAATGCAAATCATTCCTATTCCCCACCTCCATAGATCTCTTAAAGAGCTATCTTTCTATTAGACATGTGGATTTTACCTACATTACTCTACCTCTTTGTATTTATTCTCCCTCATTTCTTATTGCATCACCTCACTCCTGTCCTCTGTGCTCTGCCAACTGTATCACACTTGTTGGCCATTTGTCATTGCAAAATGTCTTTTTATTCTTTTTTTCCATGCCACTTTCACAAATTAATGCTTGGTCTTCACAGTTGCCATTGATTTAAATCCCCCTCCCCCCCCCCCGTATTTACAAAACTATAGAGGACTAGGTCATTTGCAGGCCTATTTACTATGGTTACTCAGTGATGAATTTCTAATTGTGGGGAGGGTGGAACAGGAGCAGCGCTAGTTGTGAGGCTGTAATTTTGGTGTTTGAGAAAGATGAAGGCTGACCTGTATAGAGAGAGTGCCGTAGTCAGTTTTGATTGTATACTCTCTGGGGTAGGAAACTGTATCTTCATGTAGCTTGGAAATTGTGGATGCTACTCCAATCTTTGTAATATAATTACATCAGAAACATTAAAGTTACAAATGTAAGCACCCAGAGTTAGGAAAAGGCCAAGATTAAGAGAGTCTGTGCAATTTTATTTCTGCCTCCTTTGCACACGTATTGTGATACATTCGTTAATAACATCGCAACTGAATTTCCCACTTACTTTGTTAGCTTAACTGGTAGTAGTACTAAGCTGTTATCCTCCATATGGAGCACACATTAGAAGCAGCATGGAGAGGTACATTTTGCCTGTGTTTTACAGCTATTGAATGACAGCAAAGATATGTAGAAAATAAGCACTCTTTTGTTCAGTTTCAGGCTCTGTATAGGAGTGGTTCTAATGGTTATAGATCTACTTGTCTCCCTCCTCCTCCTCTGCTTCTCTCTGCCTAACCCTGATTAAAGCTTTGTCTATACTGGCAAGATTTGTCAAGGAAAAGCGCCTTTTGTTAACAAAACTGCAACACAACTTTTATCGGGGGAAAAAGGACATTTCACCAACCAGAAACTTCCTGCTCCACAAGAGACTTTTTTTTTTCCCTTTTCCCCTGTCTGTTGTCCACAAACATCCGGTGTCAACACCTCGATGCATTTTGTCACTGATTCTGGCCTCCAGGAAGTGGCTCATAATTCCCAATAAGCCACTCTGGTCAGCAGTTTGAATTCTGCTGCCCTGCAGCCAGGCGATCAGCTACTTGCTTTGCAAGCCCCACAAAATTTAAATCCCATTTCCTGCTAGCTGGCTTTTCTGTGTGAGTTCATTGCAGAGGACAGTGAACGTCTGGTTTCATCCATGTGATTGTTGAGGCATTTGAGGCAATGGATGTGGCACATCACACAGGGCTGACCTTACAAATCAAGCTGCCCTATGCCTTCTGAGCAGCTGGACTCCAGTCCCACCCTCCTGCCTATGTGCTTGATCAGTGTGCAGTGGTTGCATGACATCTTCCCAGGTGTCCTGCCTGGCCATTACACCAAACATCCCCCTGCTTGGACCACAGTGGAGCTGTTGGATCAGATCGTTATACGGGGAGAGGAGTCTGTTCATTTCCAACTATGAGTGACCTGTAGGCATTAGGACATATACGGGCTCATTTCTCAATCCTTATGTGAAAAGGGGGTATGGGCGGGGCATGCTTCCATTAAAAGTGAAGATGAAAGAACTCGGATAAGCTTGTTATATGACCCATGGAGCAAACCAGTACTCTAATGCTTCACCAAAGACCCAGCATTTATATAGAGAAATGGACACTATCTCAACAGTGATCCCATCTCCATTGGCAAGATCCCTGTGGATACTTCTGTGTACTGCCTCTGAGGCCCTAACCTGGAAGATGGAATAGTAGATGAAGAGGTTGTTGTAGACAAGTGCGTCTGGCAGCCAGAAACAATTCTCCATTGCTGACCAACATAGCCAGTCTGAGCAATCGCTTTCCATGGACCAGAAAGCAGGGGATGAGATGTGGGGTGAGTAGCTGTGGCTTGTGGAGAGCATGACCGAGGGCATGAAAAAGTGGGAGGCTGGCTGTGTTTGAGCTATATGTAGCCCTGTGTAGCTAATCAATATGGCTGAACAGGATGTGGATGCTTGCCGTGATCTCAATATAATCCTGCAGAGAAAGGCTATCAAAGCTTTTTGTGAGGTACCAGCAAATTTTCTGCAACAGATTGCATGACAGTGCAGCTTTGTTCCCTTCCCCGTTGTGGGACACTTGCCCTTCCCACTCAAAGTGGAACATCGATGGGCTGCATATTGAGCAGGCCAAAAGCCAGAAGCCTGGAGAAGTTGTGCCCTGGTTTACTTGCTTACCTTGTGCAGGGAGATGTCCGCCAGAGTGATACCTGCCTACGGAGAAATGTGTTCTAATTAGAAATATGTTCATGAAAGTAGAATTTTCTAGCCTCGGTTGGAATTTCTTTTGTCCATATGTACAGCTGCTAGCCATTCCCTCCCTCAGCAGTGATTGCCAAGATGCATTCCTTGAAAAGGTCAGCAGAGCCGTGTTCCTCTGTAGCAGAATGAGATGTATTGCCCCGCACACTTGCAGCAGTACACCACCAGCGGTAGACTTCTGCACTCCAAATGGATTTGCAACAGACCAGTAGCAATCAGGAGTCACTAGCTTCCACACAGCAATTGCTGTACGCTTCTCAGTCAAGAGGGCAATTCTCATTCTGGTGACCTTGTGCTGCAAGGTGTGGGGGAAGGGTAGCTCAGCACACAGCTCCAGGAAGGTTGCTTTGCACATTCTAAAGTTATGTAGCCACTGGTCTTCATCCCACACCTGCATGATGATGCAGCTGGCCAGTAAGTGCTGGTTTCCCTAATCCAAAAGCACTGATCTACCCTGTAAAACTACTCTTTGACTGTGAAATGCAGTGACAGCTTGCTGCTGTCCATATCAAGAACAATGTCAGGCTCCTCCGAGTATTCTTCCTCTGTCAGTAATTTCAAGATGATCGCCACTGCCACGCATGAGATCCTTAACAGAATTAACAGAGCATGTGAGAGAAGTGTGGGGTCCATTCTTTCTTGCTGCAGATGTCAGAGTACAGAGTGGAGAGCGGCAGTTGAGGGGAGAAAAGGTGCAAAAGGATGCCAGAAACTTCAGAACAAAGCAGTGCCTGGTGGGGCATTTTGCCTGGTCCCAAGAAGCACCTGCTCTTTTGCATACCCACAGTGCTCCTGATGTCCACAGAAGAGCTAAAAATGTGGACACAATCTGTCAAAAGAGAAAGCAAGTGTAAAAATGCAGTGGCAACTTTTTTTTGGGGTCTTCTGCCTGATGATATTAGACCCATGTGCAGTTTCCCCCTTACCCTTTCTATTCTCTGGTGCTGGCAACACCCCCTGCAATCACATATGGGGATGAGGGAGAGGATCAGGAACGTGTTTTAAACTTAAAGTTTAAATATTGTAAATCAGTGTTTGCTAATATAAATCTAAATTGCATATTTTGTAATCGAAATGCTGATCTGTCCAGAGAAGGCAGAGAGCCAGTCTTTGTCCTTACACCACAAACTCCACCAGTCAGTGGGTGTCAGTGGGTATGCATGGCTGTAAGGAAAAAAGGCTTTTTATCGTGTAATCACTATGCCAGCTTTTCTTGGTGACATTTCAGGGGATTACCAAATAACTTCAGCAAAATGTCATAGCAATGTTCACCCATTCTGCAATCTGGTAAAAATGAAATATTTTTACATGAAATACAGCGCAAGAATCAGGCCCAGAGTATCTTTTCCAATCATTTATAAAAGCACAAAGTTAGGTATAAAATATTAATGAAGCAGAATGGCAGTGTTTTACACTCACTTTGCACTCAGTATTTACTTCCCTTTGAGATTAAAATTGCCTATCCTTAATTCTGACCATCTTTACCATTACTTTCCTCTTTGTAACCTCTTAAAATTAACTGTTATTTTTCAGAGTTCTCAGCCATTGAAATCACATTTATTTTTAACAGTCTGATATATTTTAATTAAAAGGCTGTATTTGAAGAGTAAAGCCTTCGAGTCTATTTTTATATATAGATCATCTCCTGAAGTGCCTTACTTCATTAAAATTGGAAAATTAAAAGAGAGAAAATAGACAGGGGAAGTGAGGCATTTTATATTATTACTTTCATGTTTAGTTTTGAAGGTAAAACTATGACAAAATTATAATTAGATTTTGTCCTTGAAATGGCCTTGCTAGAGTAAGTGTACTGATGGAAGAGACTGTGATAGTGTTTCCTTTATGGTGTTACAGAACTCCCAAATGAGTAAGTTCAAACTGCCTCCAACCATTCCACTAAAGTATAATTATCATAACTAAAATCATGTTGCCCACACACTAGAAGTTCTGGCATACAGGGTAAAAGAATACCTTTTAAATGTTCCTTGAAAAATTCAAATGATTTACTAAAAAAAAAAACCAAACAAATTTTCACCATGAGGTGAAATCCTGGACCTACAGTATTTTAGAGAAATTGCATCATTGCTAAAATTCCTCCAACAATTTTAAACCCAAATAAATGGCACTTTCAACAAGTCATGTGGATGATATTTGGGCCAGAGGATTTGTTTGTTTGTTTTTGTTTTAGTAGCATTAGAGAAATTGGAACTAATTCCTCTCTGCTATAACTCCACTGGGGCAAATTCACCCTAACAGGCAAAAGAAGGGCCAGTGCACACCTTACTAGGGACTCCTCCTGACAATCGAAATGACAGTATCAACTTCTACATTGGTTGCTTTCTCAAATGTGTACGGGCTGACATGGTGAACAAACATCATCACGTGATACACAACCTCAGCCATGCAGAAAACAATGCTATCCACCGTCTCAAAACCAGCTCTAGCATTATTATCAAAAAGCCTGACAAAGGGGGTGCTGCAGTCGTCATGAGATTACGAACAGGAGGCTTCCAGACAACTCACCAGCACTACATTCTACAGGCTTCTTTCCTATGATGCTATAGAGGAACACCAAAAGAAACTGCACCATCTACTCAAGAAACTCCCTGCTACAGCTCAGAACCAAACCTACTCCAGTGAAACCCCCCAGAGCCCCGACCAAGAGTATTCTATCTGCTACCCAAGATCCATAAACCTGGAAATCTTGGAGGTCCCATCATCTCAGGCTTTGGCACCCTTACAGTAGATTATCTATGTTGAGTCTCTCCTCAGACCCTATGCTTCAAGCACTCCTAGCTATATTCGAGACACCACTGACTTCCTGAAGAAACTGTAGATCAGTAATCTTCCTGAACACACAATCCAGGCCACCATGGATGTGTAAACTGTTTACACCAGCATTCCACAGGAGGATGGACAGATTCCACATAAGCTAAGGCCGATGATGCCACAGGACACCTGATGGCTGAGGACTTTGTCCTCACCCACAACTATTTCCAATTTGGGGACAATTTATAACTTCAAGACAGCAGCACTGCTATGGGTACCCACATCACCCCACAATATGCCAACATTTTTATGGCTGACTTCAAATAACATTTCCTCAGCTCTTGCCACCTACCACCCTTAGGGCATGTCTACACAGCAGGGCTAAACTCGAAATAAGCTACACAACTTGAGCTACGTTAATTATGTAGTTTAAGTCAAAATAGTTTATTTTGATTTTGTGCACGTCTACACAGAACTTATTTCGAAAGAGCACTCTTCCCCCGACTTCCCTTACTCCTCATACAAGGAAGTGTACAGAAGTTAGAGTAAGAAGCCTGTTATTTCACATTTATTTAGAAATAATGGGCTTGCTGTGTAGATGTGCACTACGTTATTTCGGAATAACTGATGTTATTCTGAAATAACACTGCTATGTAGATATGCACTCTCTCTATTTATGCTACATTGATGACATTTTCATATGGACCCACAGGGAGGCCCTTAAAAAATTCCTCAGGGATTTCAACAAATTTCACTCCACTAGCAACTTCAGCCTGGACCACTCCACACAAGAGATCCACTTCCTTGACACTACAGAACAAATAAATGATGGTCATATAAACATCAGCATATATGAAAACCTACTGACCATTATTTTTATCTACATGCGTCTAGCTTCTATCCAACACACATCCATTGTCTACAGCCAAACCCTAAGATACGACCAGATCTGCTCCAATCCCACAGACAGAGACAAACACCAGCAAGATCTTTATCAAGCATTCTTAACACTTAAATACCCATCTGGGGATCATTGTACCCTCTAAACTGTGGGGCAGCACAGCTTTACAGGTGATTAATCTGCCCCACCTAGTCAGTCAGATCAGTGCATGGAGCCCTGAGCCTCTGACTGAGTGGGGCTGATTAATCACCTGTGAAGCTATGCTGCCCTGTAGCTTAGAGGGAACACTGCTGGGGAAGTGAGGAAACAGATTGACAGTCAGACAAATGCACAAAAGTCACCTACTATAAAATAGGCCCACCAAAGAAAATAACACCCCTGATTATCACCTACACAGCTCCCAGCTTAAACCCCTCCAGCCCGTCAAAGACAATCTAAAACCTATCCTGGAAAACAACCTCTCACTCTCACAGGCCTTGAGGGATAGGACAATCCTCGCCTACAGACAACCCCCCAACCTGAAGCAAATACTTACCAGCAGCTACACACTACACCACAGATATTCTCACCAGGAACCTACCCCTGCAACAAACCTCATTGCGAGCTCTGTCCACATACCTATACAAGTGATACCATCACAGGATCTAACCATATAAGCTACAACATCAGGTGATCATACAACTTCACATTCTCTAATGTGATATGTGTCAAGTGCCAGTAATGCCCCTCTGCCATTCATATTGTCCAAATCAGACAGCCTCTGTGACAAAGGATGAACGGACACAAATCAGACATCAGGAACGGTAACACACACAAACCCATAAGGGAACATTTTAACCTCCCTGGACATTCAATAATGGATTTTAAAGTAGCCATTCTTCTACAAAGGAATTTTATCATCCAATTACAGAGGGAGACTGCTGAACTGGAATTAATATGCAAATTTAACACTTCGGTGTGAATAAAGATATTAACTGGTTAATGCAGTACAATGGCAATTCCCACCTTTGGCATTCACATTTACACATCAAGAGCTATGAATTCCCACTCCAACTCATATGAGGTGGGTTTTACCTGCAACAATTCATGATCTATTAGTCTCTAAGGTGCCACAGCAGTACTTGTTGCTTTGCTAGGGATGTCATTCTGAAGCAGAGGGAGTGATATTGAATGCATCCCTCCATTTTCTATTGTGGAGGGCATTTCATAAGTGTCCTCCCAAAGGATTTCATAAGTGTCCTCCCAAAGCAAGCAGCTCAGGAATCAAAACACTCTTTCCTCATCTTTTTTGGTCACTTTTATCTCTCTAGCCACTTTGGTTCCCTGTTGCTTCTAGTTGCTTTTTGCCTCTGAGTCATTCCCCTAAAATCAAGACTTTTCTGCACCAAGGCTAAGTCCACACTTAGGGAGAAAGTTGACTTAAAATATGCAACTCCAGCTATGTGAATACCTAGATGTACCGTAAGCTGACTTCCCTTACTCCTCGCAACCCCATGGAGTACAGGTTTGGTTAGCTGGATGGCCACTTGTCATGGATGTAGCCAATTTTCCTGTGATCCCATAAAGTTTGTTTACAGTTATCAGTCCTGGTGTGATCTGGCAAATTCTCTGGTTTGGCAACAGGCTGTTCGCTAGAGAGGTTCAAACTTCACTAGGGTTGATGGTCATTTAGCAGCTTTTTACTAGACCTGCTAAATCGAACCCCAGAAGATAGATGTCTGGAGTATTGATTTCCGGGTAAGTATAGATAAGCCCTGAGGGTTTTAGAACTGGTTTCTACATAGGTGGCATGACCTGTATCAGTTCTCAGTTACTCCAGTGTGAATATAGAATAAATTCCGTCAAGTAATTGGATTTGTTCCAGATGTATATCAGGATAAATTAGAAGAATTTGACCCATTAATGCAAAAAAACCCCAGCATTAACTAATATTTGTTTAATTTCCCACCATTAAAATAGCCTGAATAGATATACTTAGTTTTTATGTACAAATATAAGTAAATTATGGTGGGGAAATTAAAACGAATTATGGTGAGGAAAGTAATACAGTATTTTAACTTGATAAATCTTGAACAGTTGCAAATTAAGTATCTTAATGAAGACATCATAAACATTGTGAAAAACTTGTTCTGACTTCAGTGGATGTTGGGTAAGGCCCCAAGTTCATTGTCTATAACTGATCCACACATAACAAGCAAGTCTTTTAAAAATACATGTCCGAAAAAAAAAACTATATAGAAATTTCAAATGCTCTGTGCAAAATTGCCAAATTGAAAATTTAAGCTTGAGTAATTCCAAAGATCTAAAAACTTTGAAGTTGGTTTATTTTATAATATCCACTCAGGAAGTAAAACTAATGAAGTCTGCAGAAAAGCAGTTCAGTACAATATCTTTTTAAATTATAACAATTTCAATCAAAATTTACAATAACATACTTTTCCATACACTTCTGTAAAATAAGTGTCTTAATGGTATAATTCCCCCTCCCAGTCTTTCTTCCAAAAGTAACCCAAAAATAAACTTGTCAGAGAAATTAAGCTATGCAAATTACATAGAATAGAATCTTCATCTAAATCTTAAATATAGAATGGCAATACTATTTAATATTGTGCATCACAAGTCACTATTTTTTAATCCACATTTGTTTTACATCTTAGTTATGTTCTTTCATGGCATGTAAAGGAAGATTTTATGATGAACCTTGATTTTGTTTTGACACTATAGGTCATGTATCTAATAAACTTGTGTCCCTGGATATACCAAAAATCAGAATAAAAAAAGTCCCAAGATGAAAACATTTGGGAATTTTTGGTGGACTGATAGCTGAAAAAAAAATTTCAGCTATAAATACATATTTCATTTGACCCAAAACGAAATGTTTCATTTTTTTTTACTTTAACCTTTTAAAAAAATCTAAGTATTTTTTTTTAAACAAAGGGTAATTTGAATAACAAACCAAAAGGTTTGGTTTTGAAAAGATCAAAAGGAAACTTTCAGTTATTTTCAGAAACAATTGAGCAAGTTCAACGTACTTTTTTTTGCAAAATTTTTTAGTTGACCTGAGCCTTTTAGCAGAAAAAAAATTGTTCAAGAATTTTCACCCAGATCTAGTTTTTAATCTTCCCAAATTTCAAAATGGTTGAGCCACTGTCTGCTGTTTACATAATAGCTTTCAGAGTGTCATTGTCTTTCTGGTTTTGCACCTCTACATTCCAGCTACTCAAGTATTCCTCATGATGATTGGTATTATCATCATTATTTCCTCATAAGCATCCTTGAAATGTTACTGTCACGCTGTCTGGAGTGGCTCACAAGCCAGAGCACCAACCTCAAGGCAGCCTGTTAAGAATCTGGGCTCTATCAGTTGTTTGCAAACCACCTTATATAACAAACCCTTTCAAGGAAAAAAAAATCTACTCTTCCCTTCCCCAGCTGGGGTATTTATTTTGAGCTGAAACCCTCTCCTGATTAAGGGAAGGACCAGCCTGCTGTGCTTCAATGAACTACTTTTATGTCTCTCTTTAGCAGACTCTGACAAAGCAGTGGAATTTCCACAGCCCTCCTCTGAACAAAAACTGCTGCTCTCAGCTGACAAAGGACTGAGGGCATTTCCCTCCCCATGGGAGACCAGGAGTCGTAAAAGCCATACTCTTTCTGGCTGCTAGTTATAACATTAACATTCATAAGACATGGCTTAAATGTTATCACCTATTAAAAATCCAGGGAGCAGATTCTAATCCCCATAATATCACCTTTAAAATCCTTCCACTCAAGGATGACCTTAGAGGCACTGATACAGAGAATTTAGCCAAAGCTAATATATTTAAGTTTTTACCAGGGAGTTTGTCTTCCACTGTTACAGAACTTTTCTTAACCAAAATGATTTGGAATGCTGTGTCCTTTAAGCCCTTATAATCTTATGCCATTTACTTTAGCATCCTTAACTTTACTGCCTTCACAAGATTCAGTCTTAACATAGCTTGTCGGGTTCTATACCTTCTCTACTGCTGCTTCTGGGACCATGCACGTTGGGAGTTGAGGGTTATGGGCAATTTTAAATCAATTTGGTTTTATATGCCTGGGAGTCCCACAGTGATGGCAGACTACATGTCTTCCTTGAGAGGTCCACTGGGGTTTCTTTTCAAACTTCGGAGTTAGGATTATTTCCAATCCACTTCTTTCTGTTAACTGGCGGGGAGGTGGATTTGGAGAAGTTCCCTTCCCATGGGATTTGCGCATTTCTTTAAAACCAAAATGGCTGTTCCATGTGAATGTTCATCCATCATCAGAAAATTATATGGCCTATAATTATTATTACTGTGAACATTTTACTACATTGTCTTCTCTAACAAAATTGTTTAGTATATATCAATACTTTGGTCTAGTATTCTATATTTTAATGGTCCCTATAAATGAAAGGACTGCTTATAATTCTGGGTAGTAAAACAGAAATGTACAGAAAATGAGAAAAGTGGAAGCAATATGGTTCAGTTAGATGTTATCAATACAACAGCTGAAAAAAAGGGTGAAGGAAATAATGCTTAATGATAAAACTCAACCTAAGGATAAGAGGAAAACAAGAAGGGGTATGTTAAGATCACTGCTAAATGGGGAAGGGAATTCAATATAAAAAAGATTTAGTTGTAACTGAAGCTATCAGCACCTACTTTGCCTCAGTATTTTAAAAAAATAGATTAAGGAGAATGAAATTCATCTTGCACTTAATACTAATGGGATTTCAGCAATTTGGTGGAAGGTGTTGATTAAAAAAAAGTGACTGAATTCCAGAGAGCTGCACAATGGAGAGCAGAATTTGATTCATATATTATAAACCAGTAAAACAGGCAGTATGCATCTAGGGTGATTCAGTGTCCCAATTTTATAGGGACAGCCCCGATATTTAAGGCTTTTTCATTCTTACATAGGTACTATAAACACACAGTCCCACTCCTTCAGCCCCTGTCCTTATTTTTTACACTTTCTATCTGGTCACTCTATATGCACTGAAGAATGGGTAAAGAACTATCAGAAGTAATTGTCAAGCTTTGGGTGAGCATGTTAAAATCTCATTAAGAACAAATGAAAATAACTGAGTTGTTGGTATCTTCCTCAATCCCAGAATAACTGCTATTTTTTCTGGGAAATAAAAATTTAAAAAAAACATTAGGACACTATGAAATGAAGCAATATATAGTATGTGTTTGTTTCATATGCATATTTATTCTGCAAATACAGTACAGTACTGTGTTAAAACATAAACTACTAAATACAGAAAAAGCAGCATTTTTTTCTGCATAGCTCAAATTTCAAAGCTGTCTGAAGTCAATGTTCAGTTGTAAACTCTTAAAAGAACCACAACAAGTTGTTCAGAGTTATGAACATTTCAGAGTTACAAACAATCTACTATACTCTTTATTCATAATGAAAGTTTGCAATACTGTAGGTAAAACACAGGAATACAAAATTAAATTCTCAGTTTACTGACACATTGTCTACCATATTTTTGTATCTGTCTTTAGGTTCTAATACACTGTTACCAATTGCTTTGGTATTTTAGCACTATACCAACTAGTAAATTCTGATCAAACCAGTCAAGATGTGCTAAAATGCATGTTGATGTTGTGCCAGTGTAAGTATTTTAAAAATTGAAAATGTTCATTTTTTTTTCTCCCATGTCCTGATTTTACTTCCTCATTTTACCACTACATAATGAAACAAACGGAGACCCCACTTTTTTTTCACATAGGGTATGTCTACACAGCGTTATTTTGGAATAATGGCCATTATTCCTAAATAACAATGCGAGCATCTACACAGCAATTCCATTATTTTGAAATAAATTCGAAGTAAAGGACAGCTTATTCTGACTTCTGTAAACCTCATTTCACAAGGAATAATGCCTATTTCGGAATAACTGTAGTGTGGATGCTCCACTGATGCTATTTCAAAATAGCTCTTCCCTAGAGCCATTCAAAGTCATTACTCTCCAGTACCTCCTGGGGCTCTAAATCAAGGTAGCACGTCCAAATTAGGGAAGCGTGCCTCGGACTAATTTTGAGGCTTCCCTATAGTGTACATGTGCTATTACAAAATAAGCTATTTTGGAGTATTTCTTCAAGAATAGTTTATTTCGAAATAAGTGTGCAGTGTAGAGGTACCCATATAGATTTGAGTAGAAATCTCATAGGAAACTGAAGATCTAGAAAAGAAGAAAGCAATATGAGATTACATCATATCAGTTGCATTTCAGATGGTCTTCTTGCTTTGGGTTCCACCTAAAACTTTTGAGTTTGATTGGTCACGTGGCTTAAGTAATAGAAAGATTCTGTAGTCTTTCTGAGTAGTATGTTCTTTGTTTTTTGTCATTTATCTTACGTAATATTTATGTTATAGTCTGGTCACAAATGGAGGCCTATTGTGACAGCAGTTGTATTTCAGTGGCAGCGGGCAATATTTTAGAGGAAAAAAATTTAACCATCAACCAGAAATAAATTGAAGTAAACACAACCCTATTCTGTACTGGACTATTCTGGATTGGATGCTACTCATTTGTGTGTGAGGGAGTCAACTGGAAGTGTGGCACTACCTAGTAACCTGTAAGGTGTAAAGCACTTTGAAGCTCCCTGCTGGATCATAACCCTTTACACTGGTGAACCATGTCCAAGCACGTTCAAAGAGGCAAGTGACATACAATAGATAGGGATGGATAGAGTCAAAATATTATAGTTTGGTTGAAAGTGTCAGCTATCTCCATCCACTTCTCAATGTAGCCTTTATTCATTGGCTGATTTTTTTTAAAGGTAATTATGACAGAGATGGGTTTCAAGGATAGACTTTGAAGAAGACAGGAGAAGGGGCTTTTCTATAGTTTATTTATGTGGCAGATACCTGGAATCTTTGGAAAGTATTATTCAGAGGCTAGATAATATATGAGGAGGTGGAGTGGTGAGGGGAATACTATGTGATTGGGAGGAGGCAATGAAGTAGATCTTGTGCTCTTTGAGTGGACTGAATTTCCTATGCATGTTTATCTAGTAGTTATCAGTGCATACATGACAGTGTGTGACCTGCAGTGTTGTTGTAATGATGTCAGTCCCAGGATACTAGACCCATCTGATATGAGGTCTAATAGTGTGACCTTTTTAAAAATAACCTCCCTCATTTTGGTGTTTTGTTCCTTTGATTTCTCCCATTGAAGTGCCTAATGACTGATACTGCAAGTAAACAAGATACTGCAAGTAAACAAGAATGCAATTGTAGCACAAATAACTAGACCCACAATTCAGCAAGTGGTGAGATGGGCAGCCAGAAATGAGGACCTTAATATGTGACCATGAGAAAAGGCACTGAGCATTGTTCATTGGCACTGCCTGATCTAGTCCTGGCAGTTAAGGCATTGATTTGCGTTTCCCCTTTGTTCTACAGTATCTTGACTTGTAATCTGAATAATGTGTTTTCCTGGTTTTTGTAAGATCACATTGGTACGGTAGTAGCAGTTGTTGTTGTATCTGTCTGCTGTATTGCAGAACAAGAATAGATCTCATTTTGTTAGTTTATGCCCATTTCTTGCTCTTTACACTTACAGTATTTGGACGTTGCAGTCTGAAAACAAATCACTTACCAAAAGGATAAAAGGTTTCCTCTTGTCTAATGCTTGCAATGGTACCTAAATATACAATTAAAAACCTCAGGGGGATTCATAGAAACCAACAAAAAGAATTCTGATGATGCCGTCTTAATGCAATGACTATTGGCATAGATACAGTCAGAGAGGAGGCAGCAAAGTTGATGTCTGAGTAGGCTGCGGGGCGGGGGGTTGTTAGAGATGTGGTTTCACTAGGGGGCTGCTGATGGGTAAATTGCTGCTTTAGTTGGGTTTTGATTTGTTTGATGAAGGTATCTAGAATTCTGGATGCTTTTTTTCACAAATTATAATTCAGGTTATAAACTATTGATTGCGTAGTTATGTTTTTTGAAATTTCACACTTTAAGATTTTAATGTTTTTAATTCACATTACACTTTTTTCTAACAGCTTGGATTTTTGCTTGTTTAAATACACTGGGCAAAACTCTTTGGGTTGTAAAATTGCCAATAAGTAAAAATTCCTAGCCTCATTTTTGTGCAAAAATATTCTACAGGGTATATCACAGAGCTCCTTTGTTTAATATTTCATATTACTACATATTATGTAATACTTCAGTTGTAATGCACTACATTTCACCTGTGAGAGCCACTGGCCATGAAACCATGACTTCCTTGGGTCATCCACAAATTCTTCCCCACACTCTGAGGCATAACAGAATAGGGAGTCCTGAACGTGACTTTTGCTTTCCCTCGTGTCTTTGCACAGCAGCAACACCACATTTCCAGTGTTTCAGCCACTGTATGTCTACAGAAATTGCTGCAGGATTTGGCTATACATCTGTAGAGAACACTTCCTAGCCTCTACTTTTGCTACTTTAAAAAAACACTGTAATTAGAAGTCATTGTTACAGTGTTTTTCCCTTCACTGGATTACTTGGTAAGCTTGGTCACTAGAACTTCCAAGGTTCTAATACATTTTGGTCTTATTTGGGTGTGTTGTTGAAACTCATGCCCCTAAACAGAAGTGTGATGCTGTGCAAAGTTTTGGGCTGACAAATTGCAGAGTGTAACTACTGCCAAAAAAACCTAATAAAAATTTTACACAATAAAACACAGCTATAATGAATTATTCAGTGATAGCTGTTCAACAGGGAATCACCTGTTTATGGCATGATGAGCTGTAGCAAACAGAAAATAAGTAAGTAGGGGTAAAGACCACAAAAATCTGAAGGAAAAAATTCTGATGTAATATTATGTATTAATTATTGCAGTCGTGAAAGACTATGAATTAACTCTGATATCCATATTGGCAGCTTTTCACAAATTATAAGAGCTGCTTGCTAATCATTATCACTTCTCTATGAACAGTGTTCACTTTTTTTTCCAACTTTTGAAAGTAGTTTGAATGTTAGGAAATGCAATATTAGCAAAAATGTCTGTGTCAGAGGAGCAGTGATAATCCTTAGCATGAATCTAGGAAATCACCCAAATAGCTTCAGGAACTGTCGATTAATTTAAAAAGATGAAGGGTCAGCAGTTCAAGCAAGCGTTAGTTGAGTTATGCAGAATATTCATGAGCTATTTTCATATCAGTTGGTGTGACAATGCAGTACATTTTTTTTTCTAGTTTGAATACAGGGGCAAGTCCATTGACTTAATTGTAGCAGAACTAATTTACTCCAGCAGAGAATATAGGCCATTATTTACAGTTTGGCTTGTATATCGAAGTATTATATAAATGTGTTATTGATTAAATATATATTTCAGACTCTTGTTGGAAACAGAGTTTCAGGTTTCAAGATCTAACTGTTCAGTCTGAGGTATAGTTTGACAACTCTGGTTTGTCCCACTGTTGAGTTCACTCACCCCTGGAGCTCCTCTTTGTCACCAGGGATTGTGTGGAAGCTCTCACTCCATCTGCCACCCGTTGTGATGGTAGCTTGCCCCGTGTCTCTGTCCTTTGGCAAGGTCACAATTTAATCTACCATTTCAGGGGTAACAACATACCACATAAAATAATCCAATGTCTTCACAAGAGGTCTTTGGCTCCAACTCCAGGCCCTCTGATCTTGCATCAGAGCTTTCCCGTACCCTTCACTCCTCCTTATATCATGAAACCTTCCAGGTGCAGCCACATAATATAATTGATTAACCCATTCAGGGCCTGTGTGGTGTAGACTCCTATTCATATCCACCAGAAAACAACTCCCACAATACCAGTCATTAGGGGAAAAAATGAGCCTTTTACTTTACTCTAGTTTCTTCACTTATCTCACTCTCCACTCTGCATGTTGACATTTTAATGACAACCACAGTAGACATTTAATCTGGAGGTTGTGGAGAGAGTGTTCCAGGAAGCAATCCTCCTTTTAATGTTTAAAAAAAAGTAATTTTCTTTCAATATGCACATTTTAAGGCTTTTTTATTACAGATATTATTAACTTGATAGTGTGGGCTCTCATAGCCAAAGACCTCCAATAGGGTCAAATATGGTCTACATAAGATTCCCATTGACTTCACTGGCAGTGCCCATGAAAATATTACTTGGCCCTAATGTCAAGGCTCAGTATCAAGGCTTCTGAATTACCAGCAATGTATATTGGACCTGTAGACAGCCATTCACTGAATTAGGGGAAAAGTCAAAGACTGATTTGAACTTTGCTTCCAATTTAGTAAAACCATTCTGGCACTTGACAATCAAATACCTTCCTCTGCACAAGTAGACCCTTTCTTACCCTCTTCCATCCTCTAAAACTGTTCAACCTGCTTCTCATTATAAATTCCTAAAGCTTAAAATTGGCACGAAACCAAAAATCTTGTTAGAGAGAGAGAGCGAGAAAATGGCCCTGCCTAATTTGTCACAAGAACAAAGGAGACCATTCTTTTGTGGAAATAAATGATGCCTTTTCACTCCTTGCTCTCAGGCAAATATTTTTGTTTGGATGGATTTCTGCCAAAATTTTATAAGACGTTTGATGAAATTCTCTCATCTTTATTAGAGCAAGTATTTTGACATGGATGGGGAGCTTCAACAATATCATTCCCTTTCAAGCAGCATCCATCATTCCTGTGTTAAGAAAATGATACAGCCCCTAAAAATTCATTTAGCCCCTTCCAATCTCCCTATTAATCATGAAGTTTAAAACTGTCATGAGGACTTTGCAGTACTGCTGCTGTGGCTTGCTCTCGCACATTAGCATCACTGTTAGGAAAGATGTGGGTGAGAAAACAATAGTCGCCTTAGATGTGATATAAGAAAGGGCCCTAAATTCAAACTGTATTTTGATCTCACTATTCTAAAAAGGGCATGTGCACAGGTCAGCAAGAGATTTGTGTGTTGTGATGTATATATATGGTCAGACCCAGATCTTGAGTTTTACCGGTAACTCTGTACATTCTCGCCTAAATTTAATCAAAGGTGTAAATGAGCAGCAGGAAGGGAATATAGTTCATGGTAATGCTACCCCAGGTCCATTTGAGACATATGTTGCAAAAGCCACAACTGCAATGGATCACAAGTTAGGAAGACCCACTCCATCAATTACTATCATATGAATTACTGCTATTGCTTCCATACAGTATTATTTACTCTGTCTGAGAACCTTGTTATGAGAGTTAGGATCCTCTGGAGAATCAGCATGTATTTGTGGCTGAGTAACCTCACCAGTTCTCCCATTCATCCTGCTTTACAAGAGCCTCTGTCAACTATTTACCTAACTTGCTCCACAAATATAAGGTCTTGTTCAACTAGTTAACTTAGCAAGTGTTAAGCAACATTACAAATTTAAGCTTGCAGGCTCATCTTTTGAATGTTTTGTACAAGTTATCCTGTGACTGTGGGGTTATTAACTGGACACTTCACTTTGAAAGATCCCTTACAAAATATTTTGTTTACTTATGCTAAACAGTCTGTCCCACCTGGTGAGTAGCTGTGACATTCCAAGTACGTGTCTCAGACAGGAAAGAGATTTGACCCTTATGGCCAAGAGTATAATTGAGTGGTTTTACATAGGGCCAACGTTTTTTTGAGCTGGCGCTTGTTATATGTTTTGTTGTTTTATTTTCAGTACGATAGAATCTGGAAAATTAGCCTATTGTGACATTGGCCATTCAAATAGCTTTCTGTTTAGGAGAGATACTGCAATGTAAGATTATTCTTAGGATGGCAACATTGTGTATGGTCTCGTCTAAAAAACATGTGCCCTTCTCCAACGAAACAAGTGTGTGTGAAAGTGAGAGAGGTGGACACAAATAAAGCCTTCAGCACTTGAAAATGCTTTTATTTTCAGAAAGCAGACAAAATACTTGAAGGCCTGATTCTGATCTTAATTACACTGGTGTACATCGTGACCGAAATAAAATTAATACAGTGTTTTTCAAAGTGGTCCGCAGACCCGCTCTGAGAGAGCTGCTACTGAGCTGCTCCAGTTGATTTACTGGTTCCACAGCCACAGAGCCTCATGGCTCCCATTGGCTGCAAACTGTGAACCACAGCTAGTGGGAGCCATGAAGCTCCATGGCTGCAGAGCCAATAATTACACAAACCAGAGCAACCCGGTAGCACTTTCTGAAAGTGAGTCCACAGCCCACTTGGAGAAACACTGAACTAATGTAAATGGGATCAGAATCAAGTCTTAAGAAAAAGACATGGAGGTTGGGGAAAGTAAGCCATAAAGCATATCCTAAAATGTTATATAAATGAGTATTTTAACTTATTCCAGTTCAATTCAAAATAATACTTTTAATATTTTCATGGTTTTTACTTTGATTAAGCTGATGGGCATATCTGCATGAGAACTTTTATGACACCTACAGGAGGACTGAGATGGTTTTCTTACCTATGTAAAGAATCATTTCCTCTAAGAAGCATTCCAGTCATCCTTAAATCAGTCAAGTTCTACTGACTTATTTCACTATTCAGATTCCCCCATGAAACATAACAGATAAAGAGGCTTTTGAAATGTTTTATATAGTGTTGTCCATTAAAGTAAGAACTTGCAGAGAAAATTGCGAGATTCACTCAGTATCTCTGCATCTCCCATTGAAATCAATGGACCCTGTAAAATGACAAACAAATCCCCAAGAATTTCCCTCCAATAGCTCTTGTTGCTTTTTAATTGTACATCTGTGAGAAGATTCAGCAGAATCACATAACTTTTCATAAATATGTTAAGCAAATGCCATTCAATGCTACCAGATTGTTTCTAAATGGGAGCATAGCTTTTTAAGGTCAATATGTACAGCAGAACCTTGGCTTAATAAAGCTTGATATATACATCAGTATCAATTAATAGCTGTGCATTAGACAAGGTGGGAAAGATAATATATTTTATTGGGCCCATTGTCGTTGGTGAAAGAAACAAGATTTCAAGCTACATTTAGTTCTTTAGGTCTGTGTATTTGTCATCCATCAGCTGACACCAAGAGCCAGTCATATGTGGGTCCTGCAGCTTAGCAGGCCTGGGACCCTGCAAGCGCAAACAGCAGCTGAGTGTTATCATCTTTAACCCATGCTTTGAACTGGGAAACTACTCGGTAAACAAGTTTGACCTCGTGATAAGAATGGCATTGAGCCAGTACGTGCACACCCATAAACAACTATAGTATAACTAGTGTAGGGAGTCTCATGCCCAGTGAGTCTCACCAGGGACCTAAACCTCGGAGGGTACCCTGAATTCCCTCAGCTGGAGCCACATCCCCTGTGGCCTGGTGCAAGGTGACATGAATGGGACTCTCTGCAGACTGAAGGAGCATAAGCATTTCCAAGTGCCTGTTGGTCGCTTTTATGCATTGCTCTGCCTGTGCTTTTTGACGTATTACTCTGCAGTAGCTGTATAACCATCTGGCAGTATTAAGCCTGTAATAATAGTGACATAGTAAGATTAATAAAAGGAACTATCCCTAATCGACTCTGTCTTGAAGCAAATCTACAAGCCTGTTGGGCCCTGGCCCTGTGAATTGCCACCCCGGGATTTCAAATATTCTCCTAAGAGCTGGGAAGCCCAATTTCACCTTTACTCTAAATCATTCAGAGAGGAAAAACTGAATGTGGGAAAACTGAACCTGGGTCTCTTACATCCCATGTGAGTGCTCTAAACATCTGTCTCTGGGGCATAATAAGTAAGGTCCCTTGTGAGTCTACCTGTCTACCCTGTGTGTGTTTGTTTGTTTGTTTGCTGAAGTTACTCAGTGAATACATGGCAAAGTAAGGTAACAAAAATATTATATTTTGATTAATAAACTACCCAGCTTTACTTCTGAAGTCTAATCTTCACACTAATGCCTTCTGTGGCATTGGCCAAGTTTCTAAAGCTCTCTGCCAAAATGTATTCATCTAACAAATATGATACTTCTATGAAAGAGGTGTTTGGCTTTCACACTCTCACTTCAAACTGGAGGGTTGAGAGAGAGAGATAATGGCATTCAAAATTAGTGACAATGAGGAACATACTTTAAATTAGGGAACGACAAGAAGCATCAGATTTTGTGCTGAACATTCTGTTTTATTAAACATCTATGTACAAACATGCTGGAACTTATTATAATGAAATGAAAATAAATTCTCATTATTTTTCACATGTGCTGTGAAAATCTATTAACTGAGAGGAAATTTCTCTTGCCACATCACTAGTGTGATTAGAATTGAAAGCTTTCTAATCACAGAGAACTGGACACCTGTACCTTGAGGTCTCGCCCCCTGCTCACTCAATCCCCACTCTCTCCATCGTTCACTTTCCTCCACCCTTGCTCACTTTCACTGGGCTGGCTCAAGAGATTGGTATGTAGAAGGGGGTTGAGAGCTCTTTCTGTGGGTGCAGGCTTTGGGGTGGAACTGAGGATCAGGGGTTTGAACTGGCAATGTGGAACAACTTTAAAAATTAGGGGTCAGTGTGGGATGTCCTTCACAATGTGGGGCAGTTGGGAGGTATGTTTACCACAGAGTCTCCCTGTGCGATCTAGATTTCTTTTAACCTCTCTGTTTCAGATCCCTGTACGAATAGCTGTTACTATACTTCCTTTCTCCCACACTTTGTGAGGCTTGTCTATTTTGATAGTCACTGCTCTGAAGAGCTTACACTCTTACTATGTGTATGCACAGCATCTAATACAGGGTGCTCCAGTCTTGAGGGCTCTGGGTGCTACTGTGATATAAATAAGAAGAATATTAATAGTTTAAAATGTTGTAATCAGGAAAAACACTATGCCTCAATAACATTTAAAATGTATCTACTGAAAATTCTGACGATACTCGGAAAACCACTGACAGAAATTATTTAAAAAATATTCTTGAAAAACTGAGTAAACAATCTAAGAATTCAAAGCAATACAATTTCTCTTGAAAACATTTGGAAAATGTACCCCTATTTAAAGTGCTTAATTGTTAATGCAGTTTTTTTTCATAATTGCATGTTGTCTGTAATTAGTGTGTTCCAGTTTGGGCCTGAATAGTTGTAATTTAAAAAATAGACTCTCCCAATCAGTCAGTCACTTTATCCAATTCTAGCACAGTCACTCCATTATTAGATATGTTAATAGTATCTAGCTCTGCCCTGTTCTGGTTGAAGTTGAATATAGCAATTCCAATTAAGATTCTTGCAAATTAATTTTAGAACCAGGCTTCTGGTTTCCCTGGTGTCACAAGTCACTTCAGCATATATGTTGTTCCTCTAGCAGTTTCAACTGATTGAGAATTAGGATTACGTGAGATTCTGCTGCCCAGTAAGTGCCTAAAGATGTTGATAGATGCTTAGCAAAAATTTCAAACATGGGAGTTAGTCACAAAACCTTCTTTGGCACCATTGAATATCACACTGGTTCCTTAGCTACATCTTTAGGTGCCTAAATGCCTTTGAAAATCTAGGCCAAGGTACTTATTCAAACCATGCCTGAATGTACTAATTATTCTGAGTCCTCAAAGTAGGACTGGGTTTCACAGCGGTATGTGATGTGACATGGATAGGTGGATCTATATTTTAAGCACAGAGCAGGACTCAATTTAGTTCAGCTAAAATAGGGATTAGCTAATTTGGTTCATATGAGAGAGGTATTTCTCTTAACACATAAAGAAACAAAAATATGAAAGACAAAGTTCCCCACATCCAAATTCCCACAATACACTTTTTCTAGTAGCATAATGAGTTACAAGTGGCTCCTTTTAAAAAAAACAGCACCACCTTTCTATACATGCAGACTGGAGAATCATGGACTTGTGCAATACTGACGCTCCACAATGATTCTGAAAGAAAGCTCTGCTATTCTGATGAATAGAGACATTGACCACGGGAAGTAATTGTAAGACCATAATCATTCAGACAAGAACTAGCACAAAAGAGTCCTTAAATGCTGTGAATCACAAAGGCAAGATGATGTGTGAAACTTATGGGTACTTACACAAATGGATTATAACTATCCTGTAACACTTCATAGATAAGTTTTTTATTCTACATTGCTGTCTAGGCCATGGAATTACTCAAAAACAACCAGGGAGCTACAGATACTATCAGTTTGTTTTAAAGTAATTGCTCTATTCATTTTCCTACATGTACAGCACTGCACAATCAGTACTATAATTGTCCTGACGGTAATATTTAATACCAATCACAGGATGGGCTGTATGGTGAAAAGCTCCATGTAAACTAATGTCTTTATTAAAAAGGTCTCAGAGGGGTAGCCATGTTAGTCTGTAACTTTAAAAATGATTTTTTCTGTGGCACTTTAGAAACTAACAAAAATATATAGAATCATGGTCTTTCATGGGTAAAATCCACTTTATAAGATGAATTGGAGTGTATTAAAAGAAACCAAGATATATGTATAACAGCAGAAGAAGTACCTGTCAATTTTAGTACTTGCATTAATGAGGCTAATTAAGTGGGTTGGATGTGTCCTATTCATAGCTTTTGATGTGAAAAGGTAGATGTTAAAGGCAGGACAAATTGGCTTTGTAATATGTCAACCAGTTAACGTCTTTATTCAAGCCCAGAGTAACAGCATCAAATTGGAATTGATCTACAACAAAATCCATTTTCACTTGATTTCCAGGGGAGATATCCCTCCTTTTAGGTAAGATATCTGAGTCAGCTGAAAAAGTTGGGTAGCAGTTCAAGGACCCCAAACCTTCCATTCTTTGCTATTCTGAGTGGTTTTGATTCTGGTATGCGGTGTCCTACTACCTAGCCATTATTACATCAGTTAATTACCTCTTCCTGCTTTTGGGTTTTGTCTGTTTATAATATTCTGCTGAAACCTTCCAGAAAGAGTATTTTATGTTGGGTTTTTTAAATCTAACTTTTCTGTATCTAGGCTTTGTACATAACATTTTCCATTAGGATCTCTATTTCCCTGAGAACAGAATTTTTTTATGACATAAGTGTTGAGGCCTCATGCCAGTTTTGCTATGTCATATGCATTTAGTCAAGTTCAAATGGATATACATTCATTCTAACTAAACCTTACCTATAGTTCTGTAGCCATGGGAAAAGTACTTTCAGTTGGACTTAAACCTTTAGGTCTTCATGGCCCAACAATCTTGGTTTGACTTACTTTTCTGCATACCCATTTGTTCCTGAATGTTGTAACGTGGAATGGATGCTCTGTATTGACTCAGGATATGCAACTCAAGCTGCAGACATTTATGAGATTTTTGTGAAACATGTATGAATCCTGTGCTGCAGTCTGAAATATAGTTTGCAGGTAGATGACATTTTGATCTTTAGAGAGACAACGGGGTGAGATAATATCTTTTATTGGATCAACATTTATTAGCGAGAGACAAGCTTTTGAGCTTATATTCTTCTTCAGATCTGTGTTAACTCGCAAGCGTGACTTTCTCACCAAGTTGGACCAATAAAAGTTATTACCTCAGTCACCTCATCTCTCTAATATCCTCGGATCAACATGGTCACAACAACAGTGCCTACAGTTTTAGTATTTTAGGGCTTGATCCAAAAAGGTGATTTAGACTGAGAAGTTCCACAGTTGTCGTTTAGCTACGTGGCCTCCTAGAAGAATCCACACCGGACCCAAGTTAGGCTTCCTATAAGGTTCATGAGGACAATTAGTCACCTAAGAATGGGATTCACAAAAGCCACCATGAAGAGCAGAGAGTTACCTCAGCTACTCAGTAGAAAATGCTGAGGGAGGGGTGATGACTAGGTACCTAACTCCCTTTGATGGATGGGGCTTAACTCTGGACTGCATGAAGATGCTTGCCTTGTCTCAGGATTCACATCCATGAGCTCTCTCTTGAGCTATGTGTCCAAGTCATGTCAGCCAGTCTTTTAATGCAAAAAATAACCCCCAAGGGTGGTCCCCTCTCCTCTTATCGATGTAGCCCAATAATTAAAGCACTTACTGAGGATGTAGAAAACCAGGTTTAGATCTCCACTTTGCCTGACTGGGAGCAGGGACTTGAACCCAGTTCTCCAATGGTCTAGATGTGTGTTCCATCTGCCAAGCTAAAGTGTTTCCTGTTGGAGCTATTCCTCTTTGTATAAAATATTTAAATAGTTTTTTGGGCCATAGAGAGAGTGAGTCTTTTCTGGTGATTAGAGTACTCAACTGGAAGATCTGGGTTCCAGTTCCCTACTGTAATAAATAGCTAAATATGTCATGTAAATAGGAAGTGAGTGAGGAAGGCTGGGAATGCCTAGTCTGACGCCCTGCTGACTGCTTGACAGAGTGAAGACTTTGCTTTGTGCAGGCACACCAACAGAAATGTAGGTATCTAGACAATTTAGGCAGCATCCTGGAGTTTTGCTGTAATTGAAGATAGGCACCAAAAGTGAGTTCCTTTTCTGGAACTAATCCTTAATTTCCTGTCTTCAGATTCTACGGTTGACTGCAAAACTGTGTGTAGTTCTTACAAGAAAAAGGGGAACACTAAAAGTTACTAATGATTCTAAGATGATGATGAAAAATTCAGTTTTCTACTAACTTAGCAAACCAAATTACTACACTAACTCAGCATGTCAAAGCAATGCTATTGTTTTAGTGTTTTGCCCGGTTTTATACATGCTTGCAAAGAAGTTTAAACTTTAAAGCCTTTCATAAACATTAATTAGCAATTGAAGTTGTGTAACAAAGGCCTTTAAAAAGAAAATTGTGAATTGTTTCTTATGTTAATTACAAGAGGGATTATGAGTATATACATCTAAGTTATTGCAACAGATGTTTTTGAATAATATTCTATTAATGTAAAATTATCAGGAAACTTGCTTAGCTATTATAGCCATTTGAGGCCATATCTGTTTGTTTCTCACATAGGATTGGTCCAACCCATCCTCATTCCACCTTTTTACAAGTTTTTATATTCAATTTAAAAAAAAAAAAGTTCCTAACTGTCAGGGTAGTCAGACACTGGAATAAATTGCCCAGGGAGGTTGTGGAATCTCCATCTCTGGAGATATTTAAGAGTAGGTTAGATAAATGTCTATCAGGGATGGTCTAGACAGTATTTGGTCCTGCCATGAGGGCAGGGGACTGGACTCGATGACCTCTTGAGGTCCCTTCCAGTCCTAGTATTCTATGATTCTATGAATTTGTGGACAAATATTGGCTTTCTACAGTCACAGAATCCATTTTTAAAAGAAAAGCATGTCCTGGATTAATTTATATCTATGTAGTAACTTCATTTCACCAGCCCAGAGCCTAAGCTTTACTCATAAACTCATTTTTTTTCTTTAAAATATTCTTCCTGATCTGATGCTCTGGAGAGAGGGAAAGAATTATTTTTTTTTATCCAGGTCAATGTATTTAACTTTTAATTTTACTTTTTTCTTACTGCTTTAGGACTTTCCTTATCTGATCAACAGCAGACTAGCTGTCAGTTCTAAAAGCCTATTATTTCTCACATCTGTGATAGTTAGATTCCCTGGAGCATGTATACTGAAGTCCAGAACACCATCACTACTACTGGATAACTTCTCTGTCCTCTGCTGCTTTGAAATACTGCAGTTGAGACTAGATATTGTCTAAGTATGGAATAGGTATAGATAGAAACTTCCTTAGTGATACAAATAAAGTAATGTTATTTTAATCTTGTACAGGCAAAACCAGGATGATGTTAGGTATAGGATCTCAAGACTAAAATTATTTAATTTATAATTATATGTATGGAACCCACTAATATTAAAGAAGTTCAGCATTCAACTGATGTTAGAATTTGGCCATCAGTACATTGGACAGAAAAGTGGCTGAAAACAGTAGGGTTTTCAATGGTTAGTGCACAATATTTGTTATTGGAAATGTTCCTCTTTGTAGCTGTGTTTTAACAGTGCTACTCAATCACAAATTACATTCAATTGTATACAATGTATGGTTGTATCTGGTAATAATGCAATTAAATGGATCATGGCTGGGGAGGCAGGAATAATTTAAATTAATGAGAATCCTTAGGCTGGGTGGCCCGCTTTGAGTGACAATTTTCTGGTTTGAGTTATACTGAGAAATCTATAATAGTGTTTCACAACAACCTTTTCAAAAGTTGATAATTTATTTCATTCTATTTTGGTATAGGAGCCTACCTAGAACCTTGGGCACCCCCTCTGTCTATTCATTGTTTTTGTATGCCAGCTAATAGTTTCATGCATTTATTTAAGGAGACACTTTATGGTCAAGTTAAAGGACTTTCTTCTAATGATTCGCTCTTTAGTTTCTCTCCACACTATGAATCATTTTACATCTCTCCGGGATTGCCCTACCACCCAGACTAAAATGACACATTTTAATTTATGAATTACACACGGCCTACTTAATTACCTCTTGTTTATGAATGCTTGGATATGAGGTTGTATAGGGCTTATTGCTGAATAATAATAATAATTTTACTTTGTATCAAAAAAAAATTTAGAGCCTAAACCCGGGAAGAGTTCCAAAGAATAATGGCTAGGCTCGTTTGGAAGATGAGGCTCCTAGAGACAACTGTCCGGTTTCTCCTCTCATTGCTAATTTGTAATTTAGAATAACATTATATTATAATATTATTATAGTTCAGAATATAAGGGTGGGTTTCGGGCTCGTTTTAAGCCAAGAATAAACAAATGTATAAACACAGGAGGGAAAATGGTAGGGAGAATAAGGGAAAGAGTGATACAAGGACACAGTTGTATGCAAGGTTCCCTTAAGCTTTGCAGCAGCACAGCCCCATGTGCTTAATCACCTCCACCCAGTCAGGCAGCTTGAACCCCTGATTGGGTGGGACTGACTAAACAGCTGTTGGGTTCTGCCGCCGTGCAGCTTAGAGAGAACCTTGGTTGTATGGTCTAGTTAATATGTTGCATGCTGATGCCAATTCGATTACAAGGAAGAATAAAGGATAGACTCTTTGCATTTACAGCTCACAATCTAAATCGTCTGTCTGTCTGAAGTTGGGGGAACAGCACTGGGGTTCTCCCTGCAGGAGTGCTTGGATGCTACTGCACATAATGGTGCCACTGCCTTTTACTGGTTCTCAGGAAGGCCTTTGGCAGGCCATTGATCATTGGAGTTACTCCTGTTCTATAGTGGCATGGAAGAAACATCAGATCACTCATCTCTAAATTTCTTTATACTGGTGTTTCTTTTATAAAACATCTCATGAAAGTATTTGAAACCTTTCCTTTTTGTTATGAACATAAGACTATAAGCACAGCCATACTGGGTCAGACCAATGGTCCATCTAGCCCAGTATCCTGTCTGCTGACAATGGCAAACTCCAGATGCCCCAGGGGAGGGAACACAATAGGTAATCCGCACATGATCCGTCCTCTGTCACCCATTTCCGACAAACAGAGGCTAAGGACACAATTCCTACACATCCTGGCTAATAGCCATTGATGGACCTAACCTCCATGAACCTAGCTAGCTCTTTTTTGAATCCTGTTAAAGTCATAGCCTTCACCACATCCTCTGGCAAGGAGTTCCATGGGTTGACTGTGCGCTGAGTGAAGAAGAACTTCCTTTTGTTTGTTTTAAACCTGCTGCCTATTAATTTCATTTGGTGACCCTTAGTTCTTATATTGTGGGAATAAGCAAATAATTTTTCCTTATTCACTTTTTCCACACCAGTCATGATTTTACAGACCTCTATTATATCCCCCCTTAGTCTCCTCTTTTCTAAGATGAAAAGTACAAGTCTTTTTAATCTCTCTTCATTTGGGACCCATTCCAAACCCCTAATCATTTTTGTTGCCCTTTTCTGAACCAATGCCAATATATCTTTTTTTAGATGAGGCGACCACATCTGTACGCAGTATTCAAAATGTGGGTGTACCATGGTTTTATATAGAGGCAATAAAATATAATCTATCTTATTCCTAACCCCTTTTTTTAAATGACTCCTAACATTCTATTTGCTTTTTTGATTGCTGTTGCACACTGTGTGGGATGTTTTCAGAGAACTATCCACAATGACTCCAAGATCTCTCTCTCGAGTAGTTGTAGCCAGGTTAGTCCCCATCATATTGTATGTATAGCTGGGATTTTTTTTTTCCAATGTGCATTACTTTACATTTGTCCACATTAAATTTCATTTGCCATTTTGTTGCCCAATCACTTAGTTTGGTGAGATCTTTCTGAAGCTCTTCACAGTCTGCTTTGGTCTTAACTATCTTGAGCCTTTTGGTATCATCTGCTAATTTTGCCACCTCAGTAATTTTACCCCTTTCTCTAGATCATTTATAAATAAGTTGAATAGGATTGGTCCCAGGACAGACCCTTGCAATAATATTATTTGTTTCAGCAAAGAAAGATGCTTGAGTAGCCTCACCTGTTCCCCCCCCAAAAAATGTTTAAAGCCCTATATATAAAGAACTATGATTGTGATTTCAAGCATCTTTCTGTTAGTCATTCCCTAGAAGTAATGATATGCATAATTCATTGGGTTGACTACTCTTTTTCTTAACATACGTATTTTAATAGCTGTTTAAGAAAGAGACTAACAGTTAAGTTCCATTATCTAATGGCTGAACAAAGCAAGAACATTCCTTGCTTCTATGATGACTTCCAGAAGAAAGGTCCAAAAGCTGGTTCCCTTATTTACCAGAAGCGTCCCACTAAAATTAGTGTGGTTTTCAGAGAAGCAAGAGTGATAGGATTGGGCCCCAATTAATTTATAGAACATACTATTTTATGTAGTCTTACAAAAGGGTTGATTGTTGGGGAAGCTTTTGAGGCCTCTTCCAGTCAGCTCCCCAAGAGCTCTGTTCAGTTTAGGTCTTCTCATTCAGGCTCCTCTCATGGAACGTGATGTAGTACCGCCGCAAGCTGAAACTGCCCATGGAAACCTATAGAGCACAATAATCTCCACATGCAGAGGTGGTGGTGTGATCTGGCTTGTCCCAGATGAGGGACTTTTCCAGAACAGGGGAGGTCATTTCTGCCCCCCCTCCCCCGCTTTTGGCTCCCCCTTCCCTGCCCCAACCCCTGGGCTTCCTGGCTCCCTGTGCAGCCCATCTGAGCTGTGCACTGGCTCCCAACCCCCCCAGACCCACCACAGCCCAGCTGTGCCATGCATATCACACAACCCCCCCCATGTAGTGCTGGGCTGCCAGCCTCCCCACCCCCACAAAGTCAGTTTGTGATCCTGGAATATACGTGGTCCTTCTGGCCCACGGATGTTGCCAGACCAGAGAGTTCCAGTTCATACAGGTGCAACCTATAGTAAGCCCTGCACCTGCAGCAGGGCTAAGAGCAGTCTCCATAATTACTTGATCATTTGGATTGAGTCAGAGGAAGCTGCAGAAAAAAATGTGTATGCAGCTTTGGCTTGTGGGTCTGTGTTCCCCCCCGGAAGAGATTAATGTTGCTGAGCTGCCTCTTGACCCAGGGCAGAGATAGTGAGCCTAAGGGTTCTCCCATAATTGGTTACCCTTGTGCTCTTTGTTCTCTTTGTTCTGGGCACAATACATCCCCAGTCCAGTACATTTGTAAATAAATGAAAATACCCTGATTCTGTCACTGATTTCTGCTGAGACCAGGAAAACTGATCTGAGAGACTGGAAATCTACCAGTTGGCAGTGACCCTTTTAAGGAACTGTGATTTGATACCATGTTTCCTTGGTACAATGCTGTCTCTCTTAGGCCTTTCTATTTGTTTGTGTGGCAAGACTTGTGTTCTCCAAATTTTAAATTGTTTATGTCTAGGGGTAATAGTGGAGAAAAATGGCTTGCTATGCTGGAATTCAGTCTAAAGGATTCTGTCCATCAGTGTTAGAATCCTAAAGTTCTATATCATAATCGTTTCTGGGGTGTGAAGTGTGATTTGTATGCAGAAAACACAAGAAAACGACACCTACAGATTGGCACTTATGAAGGGATAACTATGTACAACAATGCAAAAAGTGAGATTATTAGCTCTTACCATCACAAAAGGGAACTATGCTAGTCCATCTGTACTGGACTGAACATTAACTGTTGATGAAGAGTCAGCTACTGAAAGTCTTGGGGCCAACTTCCCATCTTTTTTTAATGTGTATATAGACTGGTTTAAATTAAGTGGGGTTGTATTCAGGAACTGAGTGTTAGAGTATTTAGTACAAATATTTACATTAATAGCTTAAAAGTAATTGCTTGCCTGTTACTTTCCTCACAGTGACCTTTTGCAGAGTTTCACAGTTGTTCAAGGCATATGTGCTAAACTGGAATATTTTAACTGACTTTTTTCATAAGAAAGACCTGTGGAAGAAAAGATATTTAAATATTCTCAAACCATGGGAAGGGAAATTACAAAAAAAAAGCAAAAATTGTTGCAAGGAGTATACTGTATTAATTGTTATAGCGCAGAGAGTAGTATTTTCCTTGCATTATCTATATGTATGCTCACAGCCAGGTAGGTGCATTACATTGGATCATGTCTGATGTGTATGTGTAACACACAAATCAAGATTATTGTTTTAGGACCTCTCATAGATCTCAGATAATCTTGTCTGACTTGGGGAAGTATGAAATATATTACCCTTCTATAAGTCTGAGGTAAAGAGAGAATATGTCTCCTTTGAGTGACCAGTCTTAGTAAGTATGCAACCAATTATTTACTGTCTCAGTGCTAAGGGAGTTCTCTTTTGGCTTGGGCAGTAAAGGCTTCTGGCTTTCATGCTGAAAAACCCATCTCTGATCCCATGATGCCCATGTGGTTTGTTTGTGTCAAAGAATGTGGGTTGTCACAACGATTTTCTTTGCTCAGATGTCTGAAAATTTGTTCAGAAACAATCTTTTGTATGTGCTAAAAAAAGTATTCTATATTACAGCGAGATGCAGCCTTTCGTTGCCTTAGGTGACTACCCCATTGGCTAAAACAAACAAAAGAATGCCAAAAGACTGTCTGTGAATAGAACCACTCCCATCCCTTAGCCTGCTCTCTCTTCAGGAGCCTGAGAGAAAAGACATCTTTGCAACATGCCCAGAAAGTTAACAAATACGGGCACTGGTGGGTCAGGGAGAGTGAGTTCTAAAACCAAGAACCCCTCACCACGTCAGCTGTTTCCTCTCATTTATTCCATGAATACCCCATCCCCAGTGGCACTGCTGATCCTGTCTATGACCATATGTCACAGAGAGACAATGTCTTAGGTATCCAGGTCCTCAACCATTTAAACAAAAAACAGGACTATGTAGCACTTTAAAGACTAACAAGTTGGTTTATTAGGTGATGAGCTTTCGTGGGCCAGACCTAATAAATCATCTTGTTAGTCTTTAAAGTGCTACATAGTCCTGTTTTTTGTTTCAGCTACACCAGACTAACACGGCTACATTTCTATCACTCAACCATTTAAGTTATTTTTAATTTAAAGCTGATATCTCAAGTTCTACTCAGAAGCTTACTGAAAGCCACTGAATATTATAGGGTACTGGTTTAATGGGCTCCCAAAGTGGAACTCAATAAATAGATCACAAGATTTCTGCACTTGCTTTAACTTTTGAATGTTCCCAAGCTGTAATCCCACACAGAGTGTATGATAGCAATCTAATCTTGAGGTAACAAAGGCCTGGATAATTGCAATAGGTCAACATGAAAGAGAAAAAGTGAGAATTTATCTTGCCAGATACAGCTGGAGAAAGTGCTGTTTCATGTGGGGGAAGGGTAGAGCAGTATTAACGAGGTATCTCTGATGTATTTTTCTATTCTGTAAGGCAATGATGGTGCAGAATGAAATCCTAGACAGAATAGAAACTATGCATTATTCTTGTTGACAAACTTGAATCCCATTTGGTTAATATTAACAGGAGCTACACATGTAACTAAAGGAGAATATATGCTTATATGGAGGAGTAGTTACAGAAGCATTCATTTAATATTGTTACAAGCTGCCGTTGATTTTTATGAGTAATAGGGGAGCAGTTTGCAGATGAACTACTGTATAGAGAAAAAAATGCTGTTTAAGATGGAATACTTTGAGCCTCTGGCAGTTTTGTAAACGTTTTCCATTACAAATAAGTTTCACATTATACATTATAAGCTTGTGTATTTAAACCTTTATGGGCCATACTACTTTAGTTAGAATTACAGTAAATTGTCATACTTTATTTCCATACATATTTTGTAAAAATGCCTGTTGATGTTATTCTGAAGTTTATGTTCAGGACACATTAACACCAGTCATATTTTGGACAGCTTGTAGAAGATCAATTTGATTGTCTCATGGGGAAATAAAATTGCTTAAAAAAGACATCTCTATTAAAAAGATCAAGGAATTATGTACCTTTTGAGTAATTAAATGAACTACAGAGAGGAGAAGGATGATAATAATCGGCTCACATATAGTTTATACGTGATTATAACTATCCACAGAATCATTTTTGTATTAATACATTTTTCAAGAATTTGATGTAATTATGAAACATTTTTTTTAATCTCTGTAGGAGCTTGGAAGTAACAGCCCTCCGCAGAGGAATTGGAAGGGAATTGCAATTGCACTGCTGGTGATTCTAGTTGTATGTTCACTCATCACTATGTCTGTCATTCTTTTAACCCCAGGTAATCTTTCTGTATCTCTTTCTATATTTATATATGTATTTTCTTACTGAAGGCATTTTGAGTCAGAATATAATCTTAAAAATGACCTACAAATATAACATTAATTCTTGCCTTTGCACATTTTAACTTCTGGATGCTTGAATTTCAGTATCCAAAGCAGCCTCATAACGACTTAATTGATGCATAGTTGGGATCTGCCATTGTACACCCACTCAAAATCTCCATTGGCTTCAATACTATGTGAAATTAATTAAAGTCATGCATGGCTGCTTCCTGGTGTTGTTTCAGATCCTTTGGCATATACAGAAAACTCTGTTTAAAATGTGCTAATACTGAACTTCAACAATTTATATTCAGCCTCATATATAAAATAAATCAGAGAAAAATAAAATTACTTAATAATTGATTTGCCAAAATATGAAAATGCCTTTAAGCAAGTCCTGGACAATGTAAATTCCTACACAAGGAAGCTCAATTTTGCTGCCAATTTTCTTTATTCTAATTTGAGCCAAGAAATATTTTTAGATAAAGTACTTTTTGTGTTAGAGTAGTAAACTTTTAAACAGGGATAGAAGCCCAGATAGAACGCAATGTTGTGTATGTTGCAAAGAAAAGAAAAATCTCATTAATTTCTATAGATGCATATCAATGGTAAATTTTGGTCTGAAAATATTCTGTATTGGAAATTTTACTCATTTGGTTTACATTTGAATATGCTTTTTAAATTGCATAGCTCTGGATTTACAAACCATTGATAAAACTATATATTTTTCTGATTAGTTTTCACTTGGATATATTTTCATATTGTTGCATAATTATCTACTATAATTTATAAATCAATATGTATATAATCAATAATTAGATGTTACAAATTCCTTTGTACATTTTAGTACTTGGTGTTTTGGTTATTGCACAAACTGAATCATCACACCAGAAGGTGTGGTGTAGGATGTTTAGATAGGGAGAAGATGTTTCCTTATATATAAAAAATATATATGTTTGCATAATTGGCTGGATAACTGTCCTCGGAGAGTAGTTAATGATGGTCACAGTCATGCCAGAAGGACATAACAAATGGGGTTCCAGTGGGGATTAGTTTTGGGACAGGTTCTGTTCAATATCTTCATCAATAATAGTGGCATAGAAAGTACACTTATAAAGTTTGCAGATGGTACCAAGCTGGGAGGGATTTCACACATACAGAATGGGAAGTGACTGCTTAGGAAGGACTAATTCAGAAAGAGAACTAGGGGTCATAGTGGGCCACAAGCTAAATATGAGTCAACAGCGTGACACTGTTGGGAAAAGAACAAAACCAACAACAACCAAAAAGGAAACATTATTCTTAGATGCATTGACACAAGAAGTAATTCTTCTGCTCTACTCTGTGCTGAGTAGGCCTCAGCTGGAGTACTGTGTTAAGCTCTGGAAACCACATTTCAGGAAAGATGTGGAGAAACTGAAGAGGGTCCAGAAAACATGGGCATTAACCAACATGACTAAAGGTCTAGAAAACATTACCTATGAAAGAAGACTGAAAGAAGTGGGTTTGTTTAGTTTGGAAAAGAGATGACTGAAAGGAGGCATGATAGCAGATTTCAAGTATCTAAAAGAGTGTTACAAGGAGGAGGGAGAAAAAGAATCCTTCATAACCTTTGATGATAAGACAAGAAGCAATGGGAAAAACTTCCTAACTGTCAGGGTGGCTAAGCACTGAAATAAATAGTCTAGGGAGAGACATTGAAGAGATTTAAGAGCAGATTAGACAGACCTCTGTCAGGAATTTTCTAGATGGTGCTTGCTCCTCCTGTGAGGGCAGGGGGTGGGATTTGATGACCTCTCAGAGTTTCTTCTAGTTCTAATATTTTATGTTTCTAGGAGATATCCACTATCTACGTGCAACGCTGGGAGGTAGAGAAAACAAAGGGTTATGGTGATTGGTGACTCCCTTTTAAAGCAGACAGAAGAATCCATCTTCAGCCCTGATCTGGCATCCTGGAGGGTGTGGGGCCTGCCATGGGCCCATATCTGAAATGTTATGGAAGGACTGCTGAGTGTCATCTGGCCCTTTAGACTGTTAGCTTATGCTGCTTGCTCATGTCAGCACTTATGATAATGAAATATATGACCCTGAACAGATCAGAAGAGACTCTGGGACTCTTGGAATGATGGTGAAAGGGTCGGGGGCACAGATGGTATCCTTGATCCTTCCGGTCTAGGATAGGGATCTGGGCAGAGGCAGACATATTTGATGGATCAGGAGACGGATGCCCACGGATGAATTCAATACATGGAAATCTGGATGAAAAATCAGAATCTGTTGAGAATATGGGAAATTGCAGCATGGAGAAAGGAGAGGGAAAACGAAACATAGAGCAGAAATCTAATAAACATCTTAGATGACTGTATACTAGTACAAGGAGTATGGGAAGGAATTTAAAAATACTAGTGAATCATCATGAATATGGTATAATTGGGATAATTCACATGACTGAAATATTGATATAAAATATACAGTGTGTTCAAGGAAAGCTAGGAAAAAGAGAGTAGATGTTTCCTTATATATCAAAAATATATATGTTTGCATTGAGGTTGAGATAGAAGTGGGAGGTAGACCTGTTGATCTATGTCTGGGTAAGGATATGACATGGCAGGGTGTCTACTATAAACCACCTAACAAGGAAGAAGAGAAGGCTGAGATTTAAAAAACCAACCAACCAAACAAACAAAACCCCTTCCTCCCTCCCCAAAACCCCCAAAAACCCAACCCTAGCTACCATAATCATCCAAACACAGGACTTGGTGAAGATAGGGATTTTCAACTGTTCGGACAACTTTGGGAAAATAATATAGCAGGGTATGGTTTATTCAACAAATTCTTGGAATACACTGAAGACAACTTTTTATTATAGAAGATGGAAAAAATGAATAGGAAAGAGAATACCCTGAATTTGATTCTGACAATTAGGGAGGCACTAGTTGAGAATCTGAAAGTGTAAGGCAGCTTGGGTGAAAGCAATTGTGAAATGATAAGGTTTATGATTCTAAGGAATAGTAGAAGGGAAAACAGTAGAATAAAGACAGTGCTCTTCAAGAGGGGAGACTTCAGCAAACTCAAAGAACAGGTAGGTAAGATCCCATGGGAATCAAGCTAAGAATTCAGGAAAGTTGGCAGTTTTTAAAGAGACACTATTAAGAGCACAAGAGTAAACTATCATAATACACAGGAAAGATAGGCTGTATGGTTAGAGAACATCCTGGTAAAACAAGAGGATCTTCAATGACTTGAAAATATTATTTTTTTTAAGTGGAAACTAGGTTAACTTACAAAAGAATGGATAGGTATATAAAAAACAATATCAACACATAAAACAAAATTAGAAAGGCCATGGCACAAAATGAGCTTAATTTAAGAATGTATCTCAACTTTAGTAAGACTTTTGTTGCTATATCATATAACTGTTCCATAAACAAAGAGAAATATATTCTGGGTGAACCTACTATAGGTTGGGTGGACAACTGGCTGAAAAAACATAGTCAGATTAGTTACACTGCTCTACAGCCAAAATGCTTCTGAAATAAATGTAGTCAAACTTTACTAATTCTGGGTCACTGAGAATGAAAATGATGCTTAAAATTGTTGATTGGCTCTAGTTTTCAATATATGCTATTGGGTCAGTATATACGACCCTTGACTTGGGAATGGCGGAGGATAAGTGAGTTATAAAGGGAAGGGATCTCAATTTAAACCAGAAATGACTAAAATACATCTTTGACTGGATCTATGAATAAATCTATGACTGGGTTTGGACAGTACTTGCTTTTTAGGCAAAACAATGAATGATGCAATCTGAAGCTGGTATTGCATCACACATGATATGAATTGCATCATGCTATTCCTAGAAGTCATGGATGATGCAATCATAACGAAGCTTACATCACTCTGCTGAACAAATTGCCCTATATCAGCTCTAGAAATCATACAGTGTCGTGCTCTCTTATTTGTCAGTGTTTGATTTTGCAAAGGGACACATTTCTGTTTAGCCAAAGTGAGCAGAGATGCCTCATACTTGTGTGAACAGTGCAGATAACTTCTGCTATGTTTGTGGTGAAGTGACTTTTGCATCACAAAAGTGCAGTATAACCACTATGGTTAAGAAAGCCTATCACCTTTATTTTGGCCGCAAAATTGGAGATCAGGACAAGAGGTGGGCCCCACACATATCCTGCAACACTTCTGCAACAAATCTTCGCCAGCGGTTGAACAGGAAAAGGAAATCTATGCCTTTTGCAGTGCCAATGATTTGGAGAGAGCCAACAGATCATACCAGCAATTGTTACTTCTGCATGGTGCCTCCAGTTGGGAAAGGTGTGTCAAAGAAGAAAAAGCGGACTGAGCATTATCCAAACATTCCATCAGCTATACGCCCAGTACCCCACGGAGAAGGACTGCCGGTTCCTGATGCACCAGAATCATTCTCACTTGAGTCAGACGAGGAAGAGGATGAAACTTCTGGTCCTGAACCATCAATGTCACAGGACCCACATTTTCTCCCATCCTCCTCCTCTGAACCACACCTCATAACACAAGGTGAACTGAAGGACCTTGTCAGGGATTTGGAACTACCCAAGAGTAAGGCAGAGCTGTTGGGCTCCAGACTACAGCAGTGGTATCTCCTGGCAGGTGATGTTAGGGTTTCCATGTTCCGTGACCCTCAAAAGGATCTTGTCCCATTCTTCTTCATGGAAGGTGATCTTGTAGCCTGCAACAACATCGATGGTGTGATGGCAGCCCTCAACATCATTCACAATCCAGATGAGTGGAGACTGTTCATTGATTCATCGAAGACGAGTCTTAAAGCTGTTTTGCTGCATAATGGCAATGTTTTGCCATCAATTCCAGTTGGTCATGCAGTCCATATGAAGGAAACCTATGACAACATGACACAACTTTTGAGGTGCATAAACTATGACCAACATCAGTGGCAGCTTTGTGGCGATTTGAAGGCTGTTGCTCTCTTGCTTGGTCTGCAAACTGGATACACAAAGTACTGCTGTTTTCTCTGCGAATGGGATAGTCGTGCAAGAGATTCCCACTACATCAAGATAGATTGGCCACTCCGACAGTCATTGGAGCCTGGGAGGAAAAGTGTTCAGCATCCGCCACTTGTTGAATCAAGGAAGATTTTGTTACCACCCTTACACATCAAGCTGGGTCTGATGAAGAACTTTGTCAAGGCCATGGACAAAACACAAGCAGCTTTCAAGTACCTCCGTGGAAAATTTCCAAGGTTAAGTGAAGCTAAGATAAAGGAAGGTGTCTTTGTTGGTCCTCAGATTCGTGAACTTCTTCGAGATGATGCATTTGACCATGCACTGCGTGGCAAGGAAGAGATGATATGGAAAGCCTTCCAGTTAGTGGAAATAAATTTTCTCGGGAAACAACAAGGCAGACAACTACAGGTTGTTGTTGGAAAACCTCCTCAAGGCATACAAAAGCCTTGGTTGCAACATGTCACTAAAGATACATTTTTTTGCACTCTCATCTAAATGTTTTTCCACCGACGAGCACGGCGAGCGATTTCACCAGGACATTGCAACAATGGAGAAACACTATCAGGGCAAATGGAGCCCATCAATGCTTGCAGACTATTGCTGGACAGTGACAAGAGATGCTCCATTTAATGAATACAAGAGACAAGCCAAGAAGCGCCGAGTAGACACTGAATAGGACTAAACTATGTACATAATAGTTTTTTTGCCTTTTGTTTCGTAATAAATTTTATTTATATAACCCTTTTTGCTGATTTTTAAAGTGTTACATAAAGAGGACAGGTGAAATATTATCATGTAAAGCAACCATAAACACATGAAAAGACCTAGGTTTACAATTTATGATTAAAACTCTATCTACACAATATACATAGATGTAAAAACTTAAATATCTTGGAAATAGTAGCCAATAGTAGCCAATAGTAGCCAATGTTTTAATTGTCATATTTGAATTCAGCACATCAAAATACATAATAAATAGCACATTTTATCTCTGAAGCAGACAACGTCTAAAAATTGTAGACCAGTGTTATTAATAGTACAAAATAATGCTGGAAGGGCATATTGAGTGGGATCTCACAAGCATCTGTCCTACTACAGTAATGTTCGATATCTTTATAAATGAAATATTGCCATAGAGAGTACACTTCTAAAATTTATGGGTGATACCAACCTGGGATAGGTAAAAGTGCTTTGGAGGACAGAATTAGAATTAAAAATTGTTTTAATGAACTAAAGAAAATAATCTGAAAGAAAGAGGATGAAATTCAGTAAGGAAAAATGCAAAGTTCTACATTAAGAAAGGAATAATCAGTTGCTCAAATGCAAAATGAAGAATTATTGCTTATATGAAAGTACTGTAGAAAAGGTTCTGGGGGTATAGTGGATTACAAGGTAAATATGATTAAATAATATAATCCGTATACAAAAAGTTGAACATAATTCTGGGATGTATTAGGAGTGTTTGAAGCAAGACATGAGAATTGTCCCAGTCTGTGTAGGGTGACCAGAGGTCCCATTTTTAAAGGGGCAGTCTCATATATAAGCCCTCCTGGAGATGTCCTGACTTTTTCTTAAATGGTGTGTCTAGACTACAGGGTTTTTTTGGAAAAAGTGGCCTTTTTTCGAAAAAATTTCCCCTGCATCTAGACTGCTGCCGCGTTCTTTCAAACGTAAATTGAAAGAATGCAGAAGTTTTTTCGACCATGGAAAACCTCGTTTTAAGAGAAATCTCATATATAAGCCCTCCTGGAGATGTCTAGACTACAGGGTGTCTAGACTTTTTGAAAAAGTGGCCTTTTTCGAAAAAATTTCCTACATCTAGACTGCTGCCATGATTCTTTCAAACGTAAATTGAAAGAATGCAGAAGTTTTTTCGACCATGGAAAACCTCGTTTTAAGAGAAATAACACCTTTTTCGAAAGTGCTCTTTCGGAAAAAGGCTCCATGTAATGCAAACTGTGCTTTTTCGAAAGAAAGCATCCAGACTGCCTGGGTGCTCTTTCGAAAAAGCAGCTTGCTTTTTCGAAAGTACTGGTTGTAGTCTAGACACTCTTTTTCGAAAGCGGTCTAGACACTCTTTTTCGAAAAGTATCTTTCGAAAAATCCTCTCTCGAAAGAGGCTTGCAGTCTAGACGTAGCCAAAATGAACATTGTCCCATATTTTCTGTTTTCCCCACATCAATACTGGTGGGTCCTGCTGCTGACTGGTTCCCTGCTTGCCAGCCGCCTGCCAACCAACAGCAAATGGGTGGCTCCAAAGACTGACGACGGGGGTGGTTGTGCAAGGTTGGTGGTGGCACAAAGATGCAGTGTGTGGTCACTGCCCCTGCAGGTCTGTCGGCCAGAGCTGTCCTGCCCATGGGATGGTTTGTGGTGGTTACCCCAGACCTTGTGCTTTGGGGATCCCAGCTTCAGAGGAACAGGGGGCCTGGGTGGCCGGGAGGCTGGCAACAGTGCTACTATCCCCACTCTGCTCCACCTCACTGGCTCCTGGCATCACTCGAGAGGAGGGACAGGGAGTTGGGGCAAAGAGTGTGAGCTGTTCTGTTTCAAGGGGGCAATGGCTGTGAGCTGTAGTGGTTGGTAACATTATGTGTCTGCTGCCCACCCATTGGCTCTTTACATGCTCCCCCGTGCTCTGTCTTCTCCCTGTTTTATCCCTTCGCTTCCTCCCCCAAGCTGTGCTGTTCCACCATATCCCCCTAGAAAGGCATGTCCCATTCCCAGCACTTTGTGGAGAACCAGGCCTTGGTTGGAGCTCCAAGCTCATCCACAGCATGGCTCCTTCCTTCCCTCACTGCCACTGGCTGGGCCAGTGCCTCAGGAAAATCAAAGATTTGGGGGGAACCCATTTCAAGCCTGTTCATTCTCCAAATCTGTAGGCTCCACAGCAGACCCTGGGCAGGGACTTAACAACTTCACAGATGCACTGGCCTGTGCTAACAAAGTCACACAAATGAAAACTGATATTGTCAGCTCAGTTGCTATCATATCCCTTAGAAATTTCTCAGTTTAGTATAGTTAATGGAATCTTCTCTGAAAGAATCTAGGGATGGGAAAAGAAGGATTTTATGCAGGTCAGGAATGATGGACAATAAAAGGCAGCTTGAAAAGGAATCTCACATCACAAATGCCTTGTGTCTCTAGCCCCTCATTTTCGTGAGCAAATTATTATTATTATTTTATAAAATCTTATAAAACTAGTTAGATAAATTGAGAATTTTGCTTATATGTGTTAAACACTATGGTTGGATTATTTAGTCACAAGTGTCTCAAAGCCAACTGGGATGTCTAACATTAAGAAAAAATAGGGTACCTCTTAAAGATGTAGAAACAGAAATAATCATTGGCCGTTAGCACTTGTACCTGGGTCTAAATCTGCCTTAATCAATGTAATCTTTAGGTAAAATTCTTCCGGTGAAATACCTTTGATAGAAATTACTATGTTTACTGCAGTAGTGACAGTTGCTCTTCTTGCTATTTCAGGATCATTCAGAATGTATTGCTTCCAGTTGTTGATACCATTAGTCTGAGCAAACTACTCTTTATGTGCTTTATAATGTTTTTTTCCTCATCCCAAAGCATCTTAGCAGACACAGGGAGCAGTACAGTGTCACCATTCATTTCTGTTCATGTCCATGGCTTGTTCATACAGAAATCCTAGTCTGGTCACAATATGCATATGATGTCCCATTTCTTGGTAGTTGACCTCTAGGTTTCACTGATCTTGTTTGCTTTTGTGTTGTTTTCTTTTGTCACCGTACCATGTGTTTGTCCTCTGCAGTGTTCCCCCATTTTAATTATTTACATTTGCACCCAGTCCTATATCCTGGTTTCACATCGTACTCATCTTTGAACTTCATTTTCTTTAAAATGAATCCTTCTTTACACGTTATGTTCCAAAGGACTGTTATTGAACATAAGAACAGCCGTACTGGGTCGGACCAAAGGTCCACCTAGCCCAGTACCCTGTCTGCTGACAGTGGCCAGCACCAGGTGCCCCAGAGAGGGTGAACTGAAGACAATGATCAAGCGATTTGTCTCCTACCATCCTTCTCCAGCCTCTGACAAACAGAGGCCAGGGACACCATTTCTATCCCCTGGCTAATAGCCTTTTATGGACCTAACCTTCATGAAATTATCTAGCTTCTCTTTAAACTCTGTTATAGTCCTAGCCTTCACAGCCTCCTCTGGCAAGGAGTTCCACAGGTTGACTACACGCTGTGTGAAGAAGAACTTTCTTTTATTAGTTTTAAACCTACTACCCATTAATTTCATTTGGTGTCCTCTAGTTCTTCTATTATGGGAACTAATAAATAACTTTTCTTTATCCGACCTCTCCACACCACTCATGATTTTATATACCTCTATCATATCCCCCCTCAGTCTCCTCTTTTCTAAACTGAAAAGTCCCAGTCGCTTTAACCTCTCTTCATATGGGACCCGTTCCAAACCCCTAATCATTTTAGTTGCCCTTTTCTGAACCCTTTCCAAGGCCAAAATATCTTTTTTGAGGTGAGGAGACCACATCTGTACACAATATTCAAGATGTGGGCGCACCACAGTTGTATACAGGGGCCGTAAGATATTCTGTGTCTTATTTTCTATCCCTTTCTTATTAATTCCTAACATCCTATTTGCCTTTTTGACCGCCGCTGCACTGTGTGGAAGTTTTCAGAGAACTATCCACGATAACTCCAAGATCTCTTTATTGATTTGTCATAGCCAAATTAGCCCCCATCATACTGTACGTACAGTTGGGGTTATTTTTCCCGATGTGCATTACTTTACACTTATCCACATTAAATTTCATTTGCCATTTTGTTGCCCAATCACTCAGTTTGGTGAGATGTTTTTGGAGTCCCTCACAGTTTGCTTCTGTCTTGACTATCCTAAACAGTTTGGTATCATCCGCAAACTTTACCACCTCACTGCTTACCCCTTTCTCCAGATGATTTATGAATAAGTTGAAAAGGATTGGTCCCAGGCCTGACCCATGGGGGACACCACTAGTTACCCCTCTCCATTCTGAAAATTTACCATTTATTCCTACCCTTTGTTTCCTGTCTTTTAACCAGTTCTCAATCCAAGAAAGGACCTTCCCTCTTATCCCATGGCAATGTAATTTACACAAGAGCCTTTGGTGAGAGACCTTGTCAAAGGCTTTCTGAAAATCTAAGTATACTATATCTACTGGATCCCCCTTGTCCGCATGTTTGTTAACCCCTTCAAAGAACTCTAATAGATTAGTAAGACATGATTTCCCTTTACAGAAACCGTGTTGACATTTGTCCAACAAATTATTTTCTTCTACACGCCTCACAATTTTATTCTTTACTATTGTTTCAACTAATTTGCCCGGTACTGAAGTTAGACTTACCGGTCTGTAATTGCCAGGATCGCCTCTAGAGCCCTTTTTAAATATTGGTGTCACGTTGGCTACCTTTTAGTCATTAGATTTAAAGGATAGGTTACAAACCACATATAATAGTTCAGCAATTTCCCATTTGAGTTCTTTTAGAACCCTTGGATGAATGCCATCCGGTCCCGGAGATTTGTTAACATTAAGTTTTTCTATTTGTTCCAAAACCTCCTCTAATGACACTTCAGTCCGGGACAGTTCCTCAGATTCATCACCCACAAAGGATGGTGCAGATTTGGCAATCTCCCTAACGTCCTCAGCCATGAAGACTGAAGCAAAGAAATTATTTAGTTTATCCTCAATGGCTTTATCGTCCTTGATTGCTCCTTTTATGTCTCGATCATCTAGGGGACCCACAGGTTTTTTAGCAGGCTTCCTGCTTCTAATGTACTTAAAAAACCTTTTGTTGTTTCTTTTTGAGTTTTTGGCTAGCCGTTCCTCAAAATCTTTTTGCTTTTATTACATTTTTACACTTGTTTTGACAGTGTTTATGTTCCTTTCTATTTATCTCACTAGGATTAGACTTCCACTTCTTGAAAGATGCCTTTTTGTCCCTCACTGCTTCTTTTACATGGTGGTTAAGCCATGGTGACTCTTTTTTAGGTCTCTTGCTATGTTTTTTAATTTGGGGTATACATTTAAGTTGGCCCTCTATTATGGTGTCTTTAAAAAGTTTCCATGCAGCTTGCAGGGATTTGGCTCTAGTCATTGTGCCTTTTAATTTCCGTTTAACTAACCTCCTCATTTTTGCGTAATTCCCCTTTTTGAAATTAAATGCCAGAGTGCTGGACTGCTGAGGTGTTCTTCCCACCACAGGAATGTTGAATGTTATTATATTATGGTCACTATTCCCAAGCGGTCCTGTAACAGTTATCTCCTGGACCTGATCCTGCGCTCCACTCAGGACTAAATCGAGAATTGCCTCTCCCCTTGTGGGTTCCTGTACCAGCTGCTCCAAGAAGCAGTCATTTAAGCCATTGAGAAATTTTATCTCTGCTTCTCTTCCTGAGATGACATGTATCCAGTCAATATGGGGATAATTAAAATCCCCCATTATTACAGAGTTCTTTATTTTGGTAGCCTCTCTAATCTCAATGTCAGTATCGGTGTCCTGGTCAGGTGGTCGGTAATATATCCCTACTGCTAATTTCTTATTGTTGAAGCATGGAACTACTATCCATAGCGATTCTATTGAACATGTTGATTCATTTAATATTTTTATTTCATTTGATTCTACATTATCTTTCACATACAGTGCCACTCCGCCACCCACCCGGCCTGCTCTATCCTTCCGATATATTTTATATCCCGGTATGATTGTGTCCCACAGATTTTCCTCATTCCACCAGGTTTCAGTGATGCCTATTATGTCAATCTCCTCCTTTAATATGAGGTACTCTAGTTCACCCATCTTATTAGTTAGACTCCTAGCATTTGTGTAGAAGCACTTTAAAAATTTGCCATTGCTTATTTGTCTGCCCTTCCCTGATGCATTGGATTCCTTTATATGTGGTTGGTTGTCTGCTCTGGCCCATGGTTTGTCCTCTCCCCTCCTCTTTCTGACTGTAGTTTAGAGAATCTCTATCAATGGATTCTCCTCTAAGAGAAGTCTCCATCTGATTTACGTGCATCTCCGCACCTATCGGCTTTCCCCTATCTTTTAGTTTAAAAACTGCTCTACGGCCTTTTTAATTTTTAGTGCCAGCAGTCTGGTTCCACCCTGGTTTAGGTGGAGCCCATCCTTCCTGTATAGGCTCCCCCTCTCCCAAAAGTGTCCCCAGTTCCTAATAAATCCAAACCCCTCTTCCCTACACCATCGTCTCATCCATGCATTGAGACTCTGAAGCTCTGCCTGCCTACCTGGCCCTGCGCATGGAACTGGAAGCATTTCCGAGAATGACACGATAGAGGTCCTGGATTTCAGTCTTTCCTAGCAACCTAAATTTGGCCTCCAGGACATCTCTCCTACCCTTCCCTACGTCATTGGTACCTACATGTACCACGACCACCGGCTCCTCCCCAGCACTACACATAAGTCTATCTAGATGCCTCGAGAGATCCACAACCTTCGCACCAGGCAGGCAAGTGACCATACGGTTCTCCCCGTCATCACAAACCCAACTATCTATGTTTCTAATGATCAAATCACCCACTACTAACACCTGCCTCTTCCTAACAACTGGCATTCCCTCCCCCTCAGAGGTATCCTCAGTGCGAGAGGATACCGCAACATCCTCTGGAAGGATGGTCCCAACTATGGGATGGTTTCCCTCTGTTCCCATTGAATGCTCTGTTCCCTTGAGACTTTCATCCTCTTTAAGAGCACTGGGGCTCTCAGACTGGAGGTGGGAGAGTACTACAGTGTCCCGGAAAGTCTCATCAACATATCTCTCTACCTCCGTTAGCTCCTCCAGTTCAGCCACCCTGGCCTCCAAACCCCGAACTCGGTTTCTGAGGGTCAGGAGCTCCTTGCAACGGGTGCACACATACGCCACCCGCCCACAGGGCAGGTAATCATACATGTGACACTCGACAATAAACAGGATAGCCCCACTCTGCTGCTGGGCTTCTGTCTCCATTTTTCTTATGAATAAGTTTAAGTATAAACTGGGCTTATTAAATGTCTGGAATATAGATTATTATAAAAGTTATGTTTAAAGAAGGTCAGAAGTCACTAGCGCCCTCTAACCTCCCCCTCTAACCTCCCTCTCCAAACTCCCTGTTAGCTGCTCCTGGTCGCAAGCTCCCTGGTCGCTGGCTCACAGGCTTCTAAAGCTCTGGTAGCCCCTCCCCCTGACTGAGGCTCAGCCTAATAGAGGCTTCTAGATTTCAAACCTTTTAGAAGCTCCTTTAAACAAACAAACCAAACAGACAAACACAAGCTCAGCACACAGCAAATAACCTCCCCACACACAAACACACACTACAGACAGCCACTTACCACAAGGGTCCCGTATTTACTCCTCTCTTACCTGCAGAACTCCCTCTCCAAACTCCCTGTTAGCTGCTCCTGTTTGCAAGCTCCCATTGGTACAGCGTCCAGCTATCTGGTGGTTGTTTCATTTAATGCAGCTGAATCCAGACCAGAGGGTAATGCAGTTAAGTGCTCTGGTTTGATACAATTTCACTTTGGTACCAGATGTAATGATGAAATTATGGATGGATAAAAACCAAATTCTACATAGTATTTGTACCTAAAAACCATCCAATTTTAATTCTTCCTTGATGGAACTGGTTAGACTTCCTAGATATTCATAAAATTCACTTATTCTATGACTTCTATGCTGCTGAATTTATATGCTTTTTCCATTGTACCTTTTCCAGTATACAGCCACCCTGTGTTACACCAAAGTTTGACTGTTGCTTAATTTTTTGCATCCATTTTTGCCTTGCATTTTAACTCAACTTTTCCCGTTAGTTGTTCATTATCACTGTCACGCTGGACAATTTGTAGAGTCCAACATCAATCAATTATCTGCTGTGGGTTTTTTTTTAACTGATAATCATATAGTCAATCTGATGTTTAATTTGCCTTTCTGGTGAGTTCCATATTGCCTTGTGCATATCTTTTGCAGGACTTGTTTTCTTCACAATATGCATCTGACAAGTTCTTCATCTTTTCCCATTATCATTTTTAATGTTGTCTAGGTATGGCTAAGTCCAACAGAAACAATAACTTTTGATGGAAGTTAACTAGCACATGTAATTGCAACATGGGCATGTAATTTTCTACCTAGAACTAAACAGGTGTCACAACAATACATGCTGTATGTTTCTAAAGTTTCAAACAGTAATTCAAATCCTATTTATTGTTCCCAAGAGAAGAACAAATGATGAATAAGACAAGTTATTTGTCATAAGAATTTTCACATTAGTTTCATAGAAATATTGACATTACTAAAAATAATAAAAGGAAGATCTTTTTCACAAACAGAAACTGGTCTAATAAAAGATATTTCCTCGCCTACTTTGACATTAATAGAGATGCTGCCATTTTGGATATAAGCAGCATTAAAGCCAAATTTAAAATAACTCATATTTCAAGGGGTTTTATTATAACATGAAATAAAACTTGAATTTATAGAACTAATTTGAACACATATTTGTCATATTGATAATGAGGTATATAGGCAGAATTGGTTATATCTTATATATTGTTAAGATAAAATCAGACTTCTGTAGTTTTTTTGTTTTTACTTTTTTAAAGTGCAGGAACTTGATCATTTTCATAGAATGGCAGGACCCAGTACTGTCTAGACCATCCCTGATAGACATTTATCTAACCTACTCTTAAATATCTCCAGAGATGGAGATTCCACAACCTCCCTAGGCAATTTATTCCAGTGTTTAATCACCCTGACAGGAACTTTTTCCTAATGTCCAACCTAAACCTCCCTTGCTGCAGTTTAAGCCCATGGCTGCTTGCTCTATCCTCAGAGGCCAGGAAGAACAATTTTTCTCCCTCTTCCTTGTGACACCCTTTTAGATATCTGAAAACCACTATCATGTCCCCTCTCAATCTTCTCTTTTCCAAACTAAACAAGCCCAATTCTTTCAGTCTTCCTTCATAAGTAATGTTCTCTAGACCTTTAATCATTCTTGTTGCTCTTCTCTGGACCTTCTCCAATTTCTTCACATCTTTCTTGAAATGTGGTGCCCAGAACTGGACACAATACTCCAACTGAGGCCTAATCAGCGCAGAGTAGAGCGGAAGAATGACTTCTCGTGTCTTGCTCACAACACACCTGTTAATGCATCCCAGAATCATGTTTGCTTTCTTTGCAACAGCATCACACTGTTGACTCATATTTAGCTTGTGGTCCACTATAACCCCTAGATCCCTTTCTGTTGTACTCCTTCCTAGACCGTTGCTTCCCATTCTGTATGTGTGAAACTGATTGTTCCTTCCTAAGTGGAGTACTTTGTATTTGTCCTTATTAAACATCATCCTGCTTACCTCAGACCATTTCTCCAATTTGTCCAGATCATTTTGAATTTTGACCCTATCCTCCAAAGCACTTGCAGCCCCTCCCAGCTTGGTATCATCTGCAAACTTAATAAGTGTACTCTCCATGCCGATATCTAAATTGTTGATGCAGATATTGAACAGAACCGGTCCCAAAACAGACCCCCGTGGAACCCCACTTGTTATACCTTTCCAGCAGGATTGTGAACCATTAATAACTACTCTCTGAGAACGGTTATCCAGCCAGTTATGCACCCACCTTATATTAGCTCTATCTAAGTTGTATTTGTCTAGTTGATTGATAAGAATATTACGCGAGACCGTATCAAATGCCTTACTAAAGTCTAGGTATACCACGTCCACCGCTTCTCCTTTATCTACAAGACTCGTTATCCTATCAAAGAAAGCTATCAGATTGGTTTAACATGATTTGTTCTTTACAAATCCATGCTGGCTGTTCCCTATCACCTTATTATCTTCCAAGTGTTTGCAGATGATTTCCTTAATTACTTGCTCCATTATCTTTCCTGGCACTGAAGTTAAACTGCCTGTTCTGTAGTTTCCTGGGTTGTTCTTATTTCCCTTTTTATAGATGGGCACTATATTTGCCCTTTTCCAGTCTTCTAGAATCTCTCTTGTCTTCCAAGATTTTCCAAAGATGATAGCTGAAGGCTCAGATACCTCCTTTATCAGCTCCTTGAGTATTCTAGGATGCATTTCATCAGGCCCTGGTGACTTGCAGACATCTAACTTTTCAAAGTGATTTTTAACTTGTTCTTTTTTTATTTTATCTTCTAAACCTACCCCCTTCCTACTAGCATTCATTATGTTAGGCATTCCTTCATCAGACTTCTTGGTGAAGACCGAAACAAAAGTCATTAAGCATCTCTGCCATTTCCAAGTTTCCTGTTACTGTTTCTCCCTCCTCACTGAGCAATGGGCCTACCCTGTACTTGGTCTTCCTCTTGCTTCTAATATATTGATAGAATGGCTTCTTGTTTCCCTTTATGTCTATAGCTAGTTTGAGCTTGTTTTGTGCCTTTGCCTTTCTAATCTTGCCTCTAGATTAGATTGCTTGTTCGTATTATGAATCTCCACTGATTCCTAAAAGTTCCAAGTGTCATCTTATTGATTTGTATTTAAATTCGACATAGCATAGTATTAAGATCATGAATGTGGAAAAGAATCATAGTTTGTTAGAGACTATAGTAGGCATGTAGAATATATTTATTCTGTTGCTGATAATATTGTGCTTGTATTTAGTGCTTTTTTTTATCCATGGATATCAAGGTGCTTTATAAACAGATTATCCCCAGTTTACAGATATGAAGATGGAGACATAGATGTGATAAGACTCACCACGGTCACACAGCTGTTGAGTGGCAGAGCTGGGAATGTAAGTCAGGCCCTATTGACTGGGGTACGATATCTCCCTTTCTGTAGCTCAGAATCAGGATTTATAACCAAAAGCTGCAATTGGCTGTTTAACTTGTAGTTGCGCGTAAGAGCTTAAGGTTCTCCTTTGAGTGGTGTCCCTGTGGGTGTTCCATTCAGGTCTCAGTATGTCCTCGCACCGGGAAATTGGAGATTTTGCATAGCAAGTGCCTTCCCGTGCCACGCATGTGCAGTAGCCTTCTCACATTGTTTTCTTCTGTTGGCTGCGAGTATCCCTCAGTTCCTTTTCTACCATCCTCGGCAGAAGAAGAAGTCACAGCCGTGCTCTCCCTTCTGACTGAAAAGATAAAGATAGTGCAGTTAGTTTATAATTGGTGAGCAGTTTTAGTCTGTTTATAGTTAGTATAACTAGTTCTTCTTAGTTAAAAAAAAACAAACAACCAACAAAAATACTTCTTCAGTTTTCCTCTGTTTTTTCCATTCCTCCAAGTTTTCTGAACCCTTCAAGTTCTATTGTTCTAAGTTCTCCTGGTTTTAAAAAATGTGACTCATGCAGGGACTCAATGCCGACATCTGACGGGCACACTTCCTGTATAAAATGTCTAGGCAAAGGCCATGTGGTGCAGAAATGCCCACACTGTCAGAACATGACAACCAGAGCCAGGAAAGACTGCAAAATGAGACTCGAGAACCTCCTATGGGAAAAATCCCTGCAACCACTGGAGGATAAGTCTCCTGAACCAGCGGAGCAGTTGACCCCTCAAAAGAGGTCTAATTCACTGCCTTCAAGAGTCTCTTGTGTGTTCCAGGTCTCCCTGGCATGGTGTTAGCCCTCCAGGTCCCAGGCCGCCCTTTCACCTGTGCTGTCTACTTCCAGTACTACAAAGAAGAAAATGGCACCCTCCAAGAGAGCAGAGTCGAAACTGAAGAGGAGTTCTATCTCCTTTGCACTAACTGGTGCCATAACTTGATCAGCACTGACAAGACCAGATATGCCACCACCCCCAGCACCTACGGGCCCCTTGACACCAGGTGAACATGCTACTTCACAACAGCTGAAACTGAAACATGCTCCAGCACTGGAGCCAAAGAAGGCTTCCCGTAAAACATGCCATGTATACCGAGCATTGAAGCCCCATGCACCATCTCTGCCATTGCTGAGCACACCTTTACCACCACGTTCTCCATGGATTCATCACCTCAGCCTGTACCAACAAGCTTCGGAACCTATTTCTTATTCTCTTACATCCGTCGGGCACTGCCCACGGCACTGGACAAAAGAGTAGGTTCTCTTTACAGCATTCCTCCCCATCGGGCTAAGTGACTTCAAGGCATTCCACTCAGCACCGACCATCTCTCCCTCCATCCCCCCACAATTTCCATGGTTTAATCACCCTTGGCCTAACCCTGCACCTCAGTTCCAACCCCAGTGGCCCCCTTGTGAACTATGGAACCAATACCGCCCTCGTTCCTCCCACCAACATCGTCCACATGACACGCCAGTTTCCACACCAGAATATGGCAGTGCAGTCTCTGGCCATGACTACTCATTCCTCACCATCCATCCCGTCCTCAACGCTCGCCTTCTGTAACAACCCAAGCTGAGCCAGCTGACGAGGATGATGACTTACATCACTCCAACTCAGACAGTTGCTCATCAGTTCCCCAGTCATTGTCTTTTCCAGATGAGGCTGTGTTCCAGTCATCTTCCTCTCTACCTGGTGATGACCTGAAACAATTTCAGGACTTATTCAAGTGAGTGGCTTAATCACAGGACCTTGTGCTGCAAGAGGTGCAGGAAAAACAACACAAGCTACTTAAGATACTTCAACCAGCGACCTCCTCTAAGATAGCATTGCCAATCAATGAGGCTATAATGGAGCCATCAGAGGCACCCTGGCAAACACCAGTCTCTCTTTCTCCTATTCATGGAAGAGCAGATAGAAAGTATCTCGTCCCAGCCAAGGGTATGGATTTTCTCTTCTCACATCCCCATCCAAATTCATTGGTCATGGACTCCATCCATCATAGATCCAGACAGCCTCAGTACAAGACCATGCCTCAGGAGTACAACTGGTTGGATATCTTTGGCAGAAAGGTCTATTCCTCAGCCACTCTCCAGTTCTGAATGTCAAATTACACTGCTCTCCTGGCTAACTATGAGCACGCCAACTACACTAGGAGCTACTGCAAGACCTCCCTGAGGAAAAAAAGGCCCCATCTCCAATCCACAATGAAAGAGGGCCAATCAATAGCATGAACAGCCCTTTAGGCATCTGTGGATGTGGCTGACACAGCTCAAGCAACTTCAATATAGTCATGCATAGGGCTTTGTGGTTGCAATCTTCTGGAGTCCCAAGAGAGTAACAGATGAAGGTAGAAGACCTCCCCTTCAACAGGAACCAACTTTTTGCTCCCAAGATGGTCGAAATCCTACATTCATTGAAGGACTCCCACCCCACATTGAGAACCTTAGGCATGTACACTCTGCCTACTAGAAGACGCAGATATACTCCATACCAGAGAAGGAGACACTCTTACTACCAGAGAAAACAACAGAGGCCATATGACAACAGACCCAAATAATGCACCAACAGAGGAGGGCACAACACAATCAGTCACTCCAACAATCAATCTACTATGGCTAAACAGCAAATTTGAAAATGTGGTTGAGGGTCTGAGCGACCACCCCACCGATCCAGTGCATACTACCCCTATTTTCCATCACCGTTTGAGGCCCTTTTGTCACTAATGGGCCCTCCATCAGTACGGACAAGTGGGTCCTCGAGATCATCAATACTGACCACACAATCCCCTTTATGTCTATACCCCCTACACAACCCCCCTTCCCTGTCCCTCTTCAGGGAACCCTCTCATGATCCCCTTCTATGAGCAGAGGTACAAAACCTACTCAGCTTAGGGGCAGTAGAGCCGATCCCTCCACAATTTCAAGGAAGAGGATTTTATTCCAACTACTTCCTAACTGCCAAGAAAACAGGTGGCTAGCAACCCATTTTAGATCTTAGGAAGTTCAACAAATTCAGAATGGTGACTTTTGCAACTATTATACCTGCTCTGGACAAAGTGGACTGGTTCTCGGCCCTCGACCTTCAGGATGCATATTTCCATATAACTATTCACCCTGCACATAGGAGGTTTCTCAGATTTGTGGTGGGCAAGGTCCACCACCAATATCGAGTCCTCCCCTTTGGACTTTCCATGGCTCCGTGGGTATTTTCCAAAACTCTGGCCATGGTCATGGCATTCCACAGGAGGCAGAACTTATTGGGGCATTCCTGGATGCCATGATGGCCAGAGCCTACCTCCCAATACAGGGGTTCCACACACTATCCAACCTTATCAAGGGGGTCATACATACTCCCTTCATGACCGCATGCATATGTCTTCAGATTCTGGGGCACATGAAGGCTACTACCTTTGTTGTCTGCCTCACCAAACTACATGTGCGTGACCTACAGACTTGGTTTGCAACCATTTACATTCCCAAACAACACAGCCTTGCAAGATGTCTTATACTTCCACTACTAGTCCTCCAGTCTCTCCAATGGTGGACCTCCCCATGCAATCTCCTCTCACGCATCCCTTTCCATCGCCCAGATACATCAACTGTGTTCACAACTGATGCATCACTACTGGCACACAAGGGAACAGCCATCTCCGTGCAGCGTATCTCCAAGTGGATTGCTAATTGCATATACACTTCCTATCAACTTTCTAGGAGGGAAACACTGCAGATTTGCACAGCTCACTCCATCTGAGCGGAAGCCACATCAATGCTTTCCTGCATAATGTACTCCTCGTAGATATATATAGCAGCAACATGGTGTTCCCATCACACCTTTGCACAGCACTATGCTCTACAGCAGGGACCTATACCTACCACCACTTTAGCTGATGTGGTCCTTGCCTCTTCTCACAACTGACTCCAACACTTACCACTGCAAGCAGGAGATAGTACTAGATAGTCACCTGAGTGGCGCACCCACAGGGACACCACTTGAAGGAAAACTTACTCACCCTGTGTAGTAACAATGGGTTTTTTTAGATGTGTCCCCGTGGATGCTCCACTACTCTGCATGGGAGTCAGTTAAATGGTTTCTGGTAGAAAAGGAATGGAGGGACACTCATGCTATGCATACAGCCAATGGATGAAAACAATGCAAGATGGCTACTGCACATGCACAGTGTGGGAAGGAACTGCTAGGCTAAAATCTCTGATTGCCAGAGAGAGGATGCACCAAGACCTTAGTGGAGGACCCCCAGGGACACACATCTCAAAGAACCATGGTTACTGCACAGGGTGAGGAACTTCTTTTTAAGAGTCACACTGCTACTCTGCTCCTGCAGTGGATTAGTATGTTCTTGGGATGGTGAAAATCAGCTGCAGGGCTGTGAATCACCTGGAAGCACTGGACCACAAGGTTACCCTTCCTGAAGGTAGTGAAGAAATTGTGTGTGGAAGGAAGAGCTGGGCTCCAGGGAGCCAGTCACTTTCTTTGGCACAAAACAGATACGAAGCCAGTGCTTTGCTTTTCTTAGAGTTGTGAGTTACCTTTGGGAAAGACACCTGAAAACAGAGGAAAAGAAAAGGAAATCATCTGGGGACCAAACTTGTACACAATAAAATCTTCTTTTCCCTTTATACTATTTGCTTGAGCAGGTGGATTGAAGTTTGGAGAGCTGTTTCTCAGTCAACATCATACAGATTTTTTTCCTTTATGTTGTTTTATTTCACCTCAAACAATTGATGTTCTTGTTGGCCATGCTAATTAAAAAATTATCCTCAAGTAAAATTTCTGAGATGAGTTCTTCCATGAAACTACTAATTGTCTCACCATATTTCTTAAGTTTTGCGGTATGTTGCTTATTATTGGTCTCAACACAGGATTCAGATTTTTTCCTCCCTTCCCCCCAAGTTAGCATGCCTAGATTGGATTTATTGGACATTAAAGGTTTCTGTGCAATTGGGGGCCCATAGAGGCTTCCCCATTGCATTGCTATCCTACTGCCAACATTCTGAAGGGTTTACTCCTCCCTAAGGATGTCAGTACAGGTTGAACCTCTCTAGTCCAGAGCTCTCTGGTCTGGAAATATCCATCATCCAGCATGATTTTAGTTAGCCAGATGTCCACTTATCATGGGTGAGGCTAAGTTTCCGACCGTCCCATAAATTTTGCTTACAGCCACTGGTCCTAGTTTTCAGTGTTCCATGCTGTTATTTAGCTCTGATTTACCCAATTGTCCTCTAATAGCCCACTCAGAAGTGGAAGTGTTGGTAATGCTGGTAGACAATACTGACCTCGCATGATCCAGAAAATTCTCTGGTTGTTAAAAGAAGATATTGGAAGTGGTTGTTCTTCTGACGTAGACATCTGAACTAATGACTAGATCTAGACCGTTAATTAATTCCTATAGTCCATCAATCACATATACATAAGCAACCACTTTTGATCACTACCTACCTTTTATCAGTCTATTGGCCCTTTTCATTCATTCCCAATTTGCACACATGCCTTGTAATTTATGCACAATAAACCATTGGTCTCTTTCCACCGATTAGCCAATATTTAAAAGCAGGTTAAAATACATAGGTCTTGTAATACCAGGACATAATTTTTTCCCGCAAAGTAGGACAGAATAATTATTTATCTAATATTTGAAGTATTAAATTAAATAATTACAACTAAACTTGTCTTATAAAATAATTGTACAAAGTAAAATTTGTGAAGCTCTATTCTTCCCTTATTATCTATTCATTTACTTGCTAATTTTCTTATCTATTATTGCAAATTAGTGAGTATCTACTCTACTTGATTTCTGCTTTTCAAAGTCTTTAATTTATTGAAAAAAGGTTAGCTGACTGTGTATGAATATGCTCCAGATGTTAAGCAGTTCAGCTGCCAGTTAACTGCATAGTACAAAAATGTAACACTTTTTATATTTTATCAATTGAATTCAAATCTGGTTCCAGCAATCTACATAATATATATGTACAAAAATATCTGTATGAATTTGTATGTTTCTAGCTGAATATATATTCAATTGGAAATAAAAAAAATTAAGTTAGTTAGGACCTGGGAAGTTTTAGCCCTTCAGTGAATAACTCAATAAAATTTGAAATGGAAAAGAGATGATAGACTATTCTGCAATAAACATTAATGGGGAAAGGAGTCTTTAACAGCAGTCAGAAAATATACTATATGGAGTGCATACAAAATCATATTTAGAATAAAAGTATGTATTACAGCCTTCTGATATCTTACATGATGGGCAGCTATCAATTAGCTGAGCATTTTGGGAATTTAAGAGTATTTCTAAGTCTGTTGGTATCAAACTAATATTTTGCTAAAAACATAATTTAAGATCTTCAGGGGGTAGCTGACTTAGTCTGTAACAGGAAAAACTTTAAAAAACAACAAATAGTCTAGGAGAACCTTAAAGACTAACAAAACATGTAAATAGTATCATGAGTTCTCCTGGGATCAACACACTTCTTCAGATGACAGGAGTGTACTTTAAATTAAGTTAAATTAAATTAAATGCAGTTTTAAGATGTTGACAGAGCGATTACCTAGACCAAAAGATCACAAATTTGATTTTATTTAAATACTGTCTTTCCATTATGAGAGTTTTATTCTTCAAACACTAGACAGTATATTTGTTTGAAGATGTCTATTTTTCTAAAATAAATTCCTGAAAAGGAAATGCTTAGAAATACTCTGTTGAATGTAAAGTTATGAAATGCAATTTATACTTGGCAAGCATATGAATTGTCAGAATGCTAGGAGAAGTGGGTGAGGCTCTCTTTTCAGGTATTTTTTCCATTCTTTAAGGGTTTTAATAAGGCATTTCATAAAGTTTTAGTCAGAGGAAATTAATGATTTAGGCAAAGCAAAAATCTGGTGTCATAGATTGAAAGTTTGCAAACTAGCAGAGTACTAAAGGATCATAAGTGGAATTTGAGCCTTTTTGAAGGCTGCAAGTGAGTTTTCACAGTGCCAGTATTGAACTTTTATCTAAACGATTCAGAAATGGGAATGAGATGTCTGGTGTTCAAATTTGCAGGTGATTACAGAACACAGATGGAAGGTAGTTAGGTACTAAGGAGAATGTTGCCAAACCATGAAGGGAATTAAGCTCTGTGGTTAATAAGTGCGTCTGGAGAGAGAAATATTAGCAAAAGACACATTACATAATATATATTAATGGAAACCAAAGAGGGTAGAGGCTATGGTAATGGTATATAGTGGTTAGAAGGTAGAAGCTCAGTATGTGGGATCAGTAGCAAGAAAGGCTAATAAGGTACCATGGTGTATAAATGGGAATTAGGTATAAATCAAGAGAGATAATAGTTCTACTCTGTAAAGCTCTTATAAAACTACACTTGGAATACTGTGTCCAGTACTGGGTTTTGAATTAAAAAAAAAAAAGTGATTCAGATTCTTGGGAAGGTACACAAGAAGTCAACATATGGTGATTAGTAGGTCTGTTTTGTGACAACACATTTTAAGAGTGGAACATGGTTAGCCTTTAAAAAAGGAAGAGTGAGAGGAGTTGATTAGACTAAGTATGTAAAGGGTTCCTATTGACTGAGACCTTGGGGATAGACCTGTATAGATTACAAAAGGATGGCATAATGAGGGATCTCACTCTGAATTTGCTCAAGGATAAGTTTAAGAGGGAGAGGGGAGAGAGCAGTAAGTACCACTGTGAGAAATGGCTGAAACAAGCATGACTGACAAAATTTAAGAGAAGCACAGATGTTTATTTGTGGGTGGAGGGTGGATTTTAATAGACTTAGAACTGTCCCATACTCCTCAAGAGTAATGGCAATGGTAAAGGTCCTAGTGATTTCAACAGGATTAGGATTGCCCCGTAAGGCCTGGTCTACACTACAAGGGAAGGTTGAAGTAAAATATGCAACTCCAGCTATGTAAATTACTTAGTTGTAGTCAACATATTGTAAATCCCTGTCCATACAGCGAGAGGATGATGGGAGCAAATGCTCCCATTGGCTTTCCTTATGCCTCACGAGAAGTAGGAGTATCAGCATAGACAGGGGCACCTTTTGTGTTTGATCTAGTGGGTCTATACTACAGCTGCTAAATTGAACCCCAAAAGATCGACCGTGACAGCATTGATCTTCTGTGTAGTGTTGACGTGCTCTAACTGTATTATTGATTTTCTTGCTGTAAAGTAGGCTTCTTTTTTCTCTATTGGACTCTGCAGCTTGACTGTTGTTTTTCTAGACTTTTTTTCCTAAGTAATTGAAGATATTTATCAGCAGATATATGGAAATCCAAAATTTGAACCCAACAGGAAAGGTACTTTCAGACAGATAAGTGTAGCAAGACAAAAAAATCCAATATCATAGATGAGAATTGCAGCAATTAGTTGGCTATTAATAACACTGTGCATATGTAATACATACTGCATGTTCTGGGAGCAATGAGCTCTTTCATGTGTTATGCCTATAATTTTGTCTAAAGTGGTCCGTGATCTAGGACATGTAAGATAAATACAATTGAAGAATTGTTTCCTGACAAGAAATAGTGATTTTCAGTTAGCAGTACCTTTTATTTTCACATACTAATGTTTCCGTTTACCTAATGCCTTTCTTCAAATATTTCTGGAAGCACCAAATATTTCCATAACTGATGCTTCAGCACAAGAAAAATGAGAGAGAACTTATTGTAGGAGCTGGCATTTAAAAATGAATACATCAGCATTCATTACTAATTAGTAGCATCAAAAATGCTACACTATCCCTTTTTTCTTAGCATGTGAAATAACTGTGTGGAATCTCTGGGCAAATGTGGACTACTTAATGGTGGCCACTGTATTCCTAGAAAATGTACCACATATTCTGTAGCCCAGAATTCCATCACTCCTATCTCCAAAGATCCGATGGGGGGAGGAAGTTTATTTGGCTATTCGGGTTATTTTCACATATGAACATGGTGGTGATCACTAAACAGAAATACTAATGGAAAAGGTTAATTTCATTCTCTTATTCTTGTGGTGTACCATGGTTAGTGGGGCCGAGAGACATGAACTCTATTTAAAACTGACCCATGACCATAGGAACTTGTGTTTAAGATGGGATATTGGGTTTCTTTTCCCTCTCCCCTTAGGATAGGGGTGAGTTAATTCTGGTCTGCAGGTCAGATCCAGTTCACAGGGTTAGTCCCTGGCAGCCCCCAACTCCATGTTTACCTGCACCTCCACAGGTATTGAGAATCGCAGCTCTCGTTGGACGTGAACGCCATTTGCTGCCAACGTGAGTGGCAGGAAGTGGCATCCTGGTCCACGATGCTTCCTGCCACTTGCATTGGCCATGAACAGCGATTCGTGGCCAACCAGAGCTGTTGATATCTGCGGAGGTGCAGGTAAACAGAGCGGAAGCAGCCCACCAGGGGCTAACCTTGCAGGCTGCCTTTTTTTTATTGCCCACCCCTGCTGTAGGTAAGATTTGTTCTACATTGCTCATTTTCTGTAAACCAGTATTTTACCAATCTGAAAAAAAAAATGAGTTTTAGGAGTTTGTAGGATAGAACATATAATCAATATATGCTTCATCCTGCATATAGGAAATACTTTTATTAAATTGGGGTTGGAGAGTGTGTAGTGTCTAGAGCACTGGACTGGAACTCAGGAGACCTAGATTCTATTTTCAGCTCTTCCAGTGGCTTCATTGTGACCTTGGCCAAGTCACTTCTCCCCAGGTGCCTTAGTTTCCACTTCAGAACATGCCCCTGCAATGATACATTCTAAAGTGATGAGAGATATCCTGATGAAAAACTGAATGAGTAGGCATTTTTATTATCGACTTCAACAGGAGTCTTGCCTGTTTTTAAGATGTGGTATCTGCCCCTAAAATCCTAACAATTTTAAATAATGACATGTAGTATATCAGTTTTTTGAAGATGTATAACTTGGTGTGTTTTTGCTTCTTTGTTTATTTTTTAGATGAACTTTCAAATTCATCAGAAACCAGATTGTCTTTAGAAGATCTCTTCAAAAAAGAGTTCATAATTCATAATCCAGAAGCCAAATGGATTAATGGTAGGTGTATAATCAGTCTGAATGCAGATAGATACATTTTTATCATAACTAGAGATGCTGTCATTAGTAAAGCTGTGAGAAAATCATAAAGAAACACTGGTTCATTAGAAATTTTGTCATGTTTGCAGTGTGTTACTAATTTTTAATATAGGCGCTATATAAATATCTAGTAACCTAGGTATTAATACCTAGGTACTATACACTACATATGGGGTTTGATCTAAATCACCTGTGATTTGCATGGCATTTTAATTGTATCAGCAGTTTCATATCGTTTGTGTGAACCTTTACCAATATTCCAGAACTCTCTTAAAACTGAACTTTGTGAATTCACAAGAAAACCAGGCTACTGGAAAGAACAGGTTTATTCAGCTCTGAACATCAGGGTTCACAAATAGTTGAGACACACAACATATGGAAACATATTTCAAGTTGAATGTCAGCAAATGTCTGTACATGAGGTCCTGTTTAAATGCTTTGAGAAATGTATATACTGTTCTAAAAATAATATGTGGTGTTACTTGTGTCACCTGAAAAGGCATTTAAGTCCTTTCATTGAAATCCTTATTATGCTTTTCTTGATCAGATACAATGTTTCACATTCTTTCTGTTAGCAAGAAGTTTTCAAATAACACAGTATCCTTTCTTTCTTTGGGTCATCATAATTGTGTAGCATTCAAGGTGTTATCAGAGGAATAAAAATAGATTTGGTGTAAAATACTGTATTTGAAGAAGAGTTATGAGAATAGGAAATCTTATGTGATTATAGAGTTTATAAGTTCAGTGCAATCTTGAATGGTTTATCCTTCACTTTTTAAGATAAGGTATTTAAAGGTTCAAAAGCTATCTTGCATGAAGGAATCATCAAGAATTAGAAGCACTGATTGGCTGGTAAAAGGGCACTAATAAACTTAAACTTGACAACCTTCTCTGGAGACTGAGGTGGGGTTGCCCCTCCCAAGTGAAAGTTCCTAGTGTGTTTTGCTTCAGAGAAGGAAATAGACAGGGAAGGTGGGCTCATTCACAAAGTGAAGCATTCAGTGAATCTCCTCTTTTGAGGGACCAACCCTTGGCCTTGTCCTGCCTTCTCCCTGCCCTTCCATTTATGGGGAGGTTGGCCTACACAGCAGCACTAAACTGGAACTACTGTATTCATGGGAATTCCTAGTGCATTTAGCTCTGAATAGGTGCACAAAAGAGAAGATGGAGTCTTGCATTGTCTCACCCTCCATCCTACTTTGCCATGTTCGTTCAATTCCAATTCCCTTACTCTATGATGAAATGAATTTCCTCTATAAAATATTGATTACACTCTTTTCCTGTGAATGAAATTGAATAACTCTCGTTCACAGCAAACACGTTTTGAGCAGCCAGCACATGACTGCAGCTAATTGAGGAAAAATGCTTTTTGGGTGAAAATTATGTTTCATTGAACCATAGATACAGAGAATACCCATGATGCAAATAGTGCAGCAGTAACAAATAACATAACAGGGACAGCGAAGTCTATCTTCAAAAAGTGCTCATAATACCAGCAAAAATCAATGGCCTAATGGAGAACAGGGTATTCTCTTCTTCTGCTTTCACAAGTAATCACATGTGCGTGTAAATACACAATTGATTTTGCATGTGGACTTTGTCATCCTCTTAACCAAAATTACACTGGCAATAGAATTGGCCTTTAAATTGTTTCTTTATGGTAGATAGTTACTTACTGGAGGTGATCCTTAGTACAAGTTTCATTGTCAGTACAATTCCCTTGTTAGTGAACAAATATTAAATATTTCTTGTCTAATTATCTTACTAGGACTTAAATGTGTACAGTGTAGCTCTGATATATGAAAATACGCATTCATTTCTAAAACCAAGGGTAACCTAAGTTTCTAAAGTGGCATGGATTGAGTTTGAGTTCTATTAAATAATATATAAGTGCATGCTTGTGCATTGTCAGTTTGGGTTCATTCCTCTAGTAGTCCATAGTCAGGAATATCTCCCCTTGACTGCACTGGTGTTTCACTGAAGGAAAGATTAAAATAATAAATGCTTGCTTAACATGCAGGCTTCTTCGGAGAAAACTCTTGCTCTGGAAGTGGGACTGATCTTAAAGCATACTTAATGAAAGCTAAACGATGGCATAATCAGAAAATGCAGGTATCGTGGATAAAAATGCAAACAAAATCAGAATCTGATTTTGGTTGCATGGGAGTGGGTGAGGGTGGCTTTCTTTACATATTGAGTAGGTTCCTACAAGAGGTTGTCTAAAAAAACGTGGGTATAGTTGCTAGGTTTAATTGATTATTTTTTGTTAGCATATATCAGAAGCACCAATGATTCTTCAGATAGGCTCTTCTGTTTTCTATATTTTGTTTAGTAACTAAAATTAATATATTTCAAATGCAAAACAAGAGGGAGACCTAATTAGCCGCCACTTTCTCCTTCTGTTTTTTAAAAGACATATTCTTCATCCAAGTGTTGATCTCCTCACATTTTAACACCCAAGTGATGGACATACATGGTCAATGAGATGTACTCCTAGGTGTCATCAGTGTAGTGTTGCAGTGAGGCTTTTATCATCTCTTAAAAATTGAAGAGAATGGAAGGCAGGATCATTTTGTGTTATCGGTGAAGGGTTTGGAGGAAGAGGAGAAGTTGCTCATCACTATTCCTGAGGACCTCTTGACGAAAATGATTGTACACACTATAGTGTCGAACAATTTAAGGCTAGATCTTGTGCCTGGATCCATTTTAAATAACCTGATTATAGTGGTATGGCAGTTAGGATTTCATCACAGCATCTGTTTAATGGTTGACATTTGTTCGTCCTCTAAAATCAGCATGCTTAGGCAAGTCCTTTCAAATGTGGTAGGCCTCCAAAAGGGCTAGCACAGGGGAAAAGACACAAATTGAGGGCAATTTGATCTAGGGGTCATGGAGAGGTAAGTCCAGAAAAAATATCCATTTTTCAACAATTTTCTGGGTGGATGTTTTGGTGCAGAGCTAGAGATCAAACTATTGATGTGATGAAGGTCAAAATGGTCTCGGTTGTATTACCCAAGGTAGTGCATGCCATCCACTAAATCTTTGAAGGGACTCAAATTGAGTATTGGATTTAAAAAAATGTATTTTTTTTTTTTTATGGTGTGCATGCATCAATATTGACAAGACAGGAACAGCAGGAGGATTTCTGTTCTCACCATATCATATGCTTGAAACTCATCTCTTTCTGAAGTGCTCCAAAATCCAAAGAGTTGCTCTACAGACTTGTGCCTCTGGAGTGTCTGAGCCACGTTCACTGTCTCCTGTGTGCATGCCAGGATTTGGGAAGCCTTTGCCAATTATAAAGGTTGGGCCTTATCTCTGATCAGGTGAGCTGGGTTTGAGGATGGGAGCAGGCAGCCAGGGCCTAACAAGGGAAGTCCTGCTTCTTTGGGTGAGGAACTTTTAGAAATGACATCTGTCATGCACATCATAGGCTCTAAAGCACCAAGGAGAGGAATGGGAACATATGCTTTAAGCTTGTCTACTCTTAAAAAAGCTATCTGGGCAGTGCTGCAGTGGTGCTGCCATCGTGTTTCAGTGTAGACACTACTTATGCCAAGGGGAGAGGATTTCCTGTCAGTATAGGAAATCCACTTCCCTGAAAGGCAGTAACAAGCTCAACAGATTTTTTTTTTTTAACTACTTCACTTAGGGGTGTGGATTTTTCACACTGCTGAGCAACATAACTGGTTTGACATAATTTTCTAGTGGAGAGCTGCTCATTAATTAATTGAGTGGTTAACATGCCTTAGACCCTTTGTTTAAGGTCATAATACTCTACACAGAGAATTTTCATTTGGTGAGGACATTTGCACCATTCAGGAGCTTTTCCCTTCATCCTCCTGCTATCCTTCCTGTTTAAAGGGCTGGTCTACACTTAAAACTTACGTTGTCATAGCTACATTTGTCAGGGCTGTGAAAAGTCCTCTCCCCTATGCCGAACTAATTTCTCCCTACCTGCTGCCTCTTGGGGAGGTGGATCCGTGCCAGTGGGAGAACCCCTCAAGTTGGTGTTGGTAGTGTCTGGGCTAAAGCAGTATTGTGTTGCAACTTTGCCGCTGTAGCATTTTAAGTGGAGCCATACAGTCCTGGATTCCTGATGTAGTCTTTTGATGGGTCTCTAATGTCACGCCTGGCTTTCTTTGGTTAATCCCTGATCAGGACAGTTCTTGGCCACTGGCCAAAAAATGCTTCCCTCTCTTTGGCTGTGTTCCTAGAGGCAGCTGGAGGCAGGGTTGTTGCTCTTTCGCTGTCCCAGTCATTCCTGCCTCCCCTTCCTTCCCTGAGTTTTTATAGCAGGCTGTATTTCCCCTTATTGGTTGCAGCTGTGTGACTGGCAATTGTGGCAGCTACATGTGAATATGGTGAATATGGTCAAGCTGCTTGCCTATGGGCAGGAGTTGACTTTCCTCTTCCTTCTGCCTCTGATTAGTATCAGCTTTGTCGGCCCCATATCTCTAAAATCCATTTACTTGATGACTTCTCTTGAAATGTGCTATGTCTCATGAGAGTTCAGAGTAGGGTTGGTGAACTAGAATTGGGGTCACTTAAGCCAGAGCTTCCAGAGAGATTAGTCCTGAACAAAATACCTGTTTTTTTCCCCAAAAAAGTTTGAGTGCTTCATTTTGTTTTTGTTTTTAGTGGCACAAAGCTAGGGATCAAACTATTGCTGGGGTGTGGGTCAAAATAGTCTGAGATACTCGTGAATTTTTATCCAATATATTGCATGGCATCTACTGACTTTTCAAGAATCCAAATTGTAAATGGCATTGAGGATCATGTTCACTTTTTCGCTCATATGAATATCTGGATGGATTACAGTGTTCATGCAACACTAAAGAATAAACCATGACAATATCTGTGCAGTCACTTTATGATTCCGGGGTAATTTGAGTAAATGTGCTGATGCTATCACATCTGGTGAAGATCTCATCAGTTCCACTTTTAGTTCAAACTTTGTACACCTATAAAATAAAAATTGAATAACTCATGTTGCTTGCTACAATTTGTCACTATTATAATATAAAGTGTATCTTTATATATTACGGGGGTGTTTATAGTGAACACCACACAATAGTGAATAGCTGCTCTAACCAATTTTTTTTCTTATATTGGGTGGGAAGGAGCCCCTTTCAGGGGACTTTGTCTGTGTGTATAGGGAGGGACAGGGAAAGTGGTTTTGCTGGTAAATGAGAAAAAGGTGGTAGAAAAATTTGACTTGATTGTTTGGATAAAACCTGTTTTAATAGAAAAACTAAAAAAAACAACAAATAGTCTAGCAATACATTGAAGACTAACAAAACATGTAGATGGTATCATGAGCTTTCATGGGCACAACCCACTTCATCAGATGAAAGAAGTGGGTTGTTCCCACGAAAGCTCATGATACCATCTACATGTTTTGTTAGTCTATAAGGTGCGGCTAGACTATTCATAAGTTTTTCCAGTTACAGAATAACGTGGCTACCCCTCTGAAGCTGTGTTTTACTAGTCAGGGTTTGTGTGAGAGAGTCTGCATTAAAATTATTCATATTGGATCCTAAAGGTACACATGAAGCTCTTCCTTTTGCACACACCAATGTTCGTGTGCAAAAGACAGATTTGTACCATTTTGTAATCTCAGTTCTTTCAAACACCTTCACACATGTTCTCAGAACACAAACACACCTATATCACACAAGTGGATTAGTGTAAGTACACCTAGTATACTGCACTTTGAGTTTGTGCAATTAATTCCCATTGGCTATTGCCAAATACAGGGGAACAAGAAGGAAACTGGCAGTGCAATCTTTTTGTTGTCATTTTTATTCTGTGCATGCAAGTGAATTGCTTGTAAAAGGAAGAGAAGAATTGGTATTCTTCAGCACCTGTGGGATTGGCAGAACAAAGGTATATGAGTTAATGGGATCTATTGTTGAAATAGAGCAAAGTTAAGATTGCATGGACAAACTTAACTTTGCAGAAGCAAAACTCACACTTCTATAAACCAACAAGTGCAAAGACACAACATGCCACCAAACAACCTTATCTGTATGTAATTTTTTGACACTGAATATGTGTTAAGTCCAGGAGGATCCTGTGTTTCCAATGCAAGAATTAAAAACAAAGTAGATGGTTAAAGCAGGATAAGGAATGGTGCTCTTTGTCCTGCTTGCCAGATGAGGAGAACGAATAGAAACTAATATTTTATCTTGTAAATGCATTGTTTATTTTAATCTATTCACTTCAGGATGTTACGCAAGTGTTTATATTTATTTTAAAAGGTTTTCAGTTTAATTTAAAAGTAAGACTGAGAAAACATTGCTTTGATTTCTTTCTTTTCAGCTGAGGTTTATTAACTAGTTTGGCAAAAATTTGTAAAGAGCCAATTAAAGATCTATCCACCATCAGCCTACGCAACATAATTGCTTATTATTCACAATGCTTGCAGTGCTAATAGCAATAGCTAAATAACTATGCATATTCTTCTATTTCTGTTCTGTTCCACACCTGTTGGTTAGTAAATACTCAGGATACTTCAGTAGAATTCCTAGAAGTGAGTGATGAGCTCATAGCTCACTGTACAGATATTGTAAAATACTTGACCAGACACGCCATGATTTCGCCCCTAGAATTCAAGTCCAATGGTTCAGTACTGTGACAAAGGTTCTACTCAAACTTGATGGGCCCTGCACTTTCAGGCAGATTTGCTTGCCTCAGAGGCTCACAGCAGCCCTCAATTTAGGCACCACATCCTAGGGCATTAGCTTGCTGTTTGTTGAGCTATTCTCATCATTGGCCAGCATAAGGTATAAAGGAAAAGCCCAACTCCACAGTCTTGATAGATCCCTCTAATGATACAAGGCTATGTAGACCCCATTCTTTTCTCCAGCCAGTCTTTTCCCCAAGTGGAAATGGGGACGTGACTGTTGGGGGCAACTCGATCCCACCCTCTTCTCTGGGTTCCAGTCCAGAGCCCTGTATTAGCAGCTGCCTATTAAAGTCTTCAACACCAGTTGCAAGACAGCTTAAAAAAAACTCTGGGCTACTTCCCCACACCTTCCCCATCACCATCCTCATCTCAGGTTCTCCCTTCTACTATCTGCTGGTGTTGCACCTTAGATTCTCTGCAGTGCTCCCTCTGTCCTCTCAGCTCCTTGCAGGCCAGCTAATTGCAGAGAAGCTCTTTTTATAACCAGTTTCATCTGATTCTTGAATTGGCCCTAATTGTTCTAACGAGCCTTGGCTCACTTGACTCTGTAAGCCTACTTAATTAGCTCCAGGTGCTTAATTTCCCTTATTGATTGATTCTGGCAAGTTCTCACTGGTTCTGGACTAGCCCTGCCAGTTTACCCTGGGAACAATGATTTACTCAGTCTGAGGCTAATATACCTCCCCTTCCTTTACTGTCTTGTATCCCTCTGGCCTGACCCTATCACAGTACATAACCAAAAACATTTTTGGTTATGTAATGTGACAGGGTCAGGCCAGAGGGATACAAGAAGGTAACGGAAGGGAGATATATTTAGATTTTTTTTTTCTAAAAACAATCCCACAGTACTTTATTAAACAGGTAATATAAATTGCAAATCCTATATCTATGCTGTATTTAAAGCCATGGTAATTGCAAATCAAAACAATCAATGTTGTCTGAACATGCATGTGGGTCCAAGAGGAACAGAAGTTGTCAGGAATACTTTGAAGATACTAAATAAATGTGAATTTCTCTCTTAGCATTATTGATTTTCAGTTTTTAATAAAAAATGAAAATTTGAAGTGTTGACAGCGGACTTATATCTGGCAGCAGATCACCACAGGAGAAATTGAGATGAAATGGCAAAGAACTAGCCTGGTTAACATTATCCTAAGTGAATTAATATACATACAGTACAGGAATATGAGTACCAAGGTGATTTTTAAACCCTTGGCAGCCCTAGTTTTTAGATAGTATTTGAAATGAGAGCACCAACTGAGCAAACAAAGATATTATTCAATTAGTGGTTTACATTTAGCAATATCTCCTCATTTAATATTTTTACATTTACTTTTGGAGGCTTCCTCTTACATATGTAAAATTTTACTTTCACAGAGTTATTTTATCTTTCATTAGATATTTGTATTAAAATTTTTTTTCATGTGCAGGCTGTTCTGTTTCATATGACAAATGCACACATTTACAGACCTATCCATGGGCAAATCTTGACTCCATAGATTCAGGACTCGATAGATTCAGGGGTATCTTCCTGCCAGTGAAGTACTTTCAGAGTTTGTGAAGGATACAATCTGTGTGTGGAGGACAGTCAGAGAGGGAGGAGAAGGGCAGCTGTTCCATTCATCCTTCAGTTCTCTGCCTATGCTTGAATAGCTTTTGTTCTCCCAGACTCATTTTGATTTCCCCAGCAGAATTCCCACTTGTGTTCTCTTCAAGGAAATGCAGGTTTGAACCATTTTTTTATGCCATAGGAAGTGCGCAATCTAATCCCTGGCTAGCGTGATTATCACTGCTTGTGATGGAGCATCTGCCCCACTCTGGGCCCTAAAGGGCAATAGAGCCCTTGGGAGACTGTGGAGGAGCCAACCAATCAGAGGAGGGGCTGGAAGGAGTGGCCAGTCAAGGCTGGGCTTACCCATATAAGAATGGCTGCAGAGCAAAACAGGTTCAGTCACTCCCTGAAGTTTGATGAGGGAGGAGGACTGGCTGCCTTGCAGGCTGAAGGCAGACAGCACCCTGGCCAGAGAAGTGCTGTCAGGAGAAATCTGGATTGCTAAAGGGAGCTCCTGCAGGCTGCAGGGTTCTGCAGGCTGAGCCCTGAAGTAAGACCAAAGGGGATGCTGCGGCTGCAAGAATGCGGCTCAGGGAAATCTACTTAGGAACGGAATGAGGCAAGTGATGGCCAACTACAGGGTTCTGGGGCCAAGATCATGAACAGCAGGCAGGTCCAAGTCCCTTTTCCCCCCAGGAGTCAGACAATGGGATAAATTGGGAAGTGGCAAGGGAAGTAGCTGGACCACTGTACTGCAGTGCATTCCTCTGGAAGGGGGGGAAGCGCAGAATAAGGCACAGCAGGAGGGCTGCATCATGAAGGGGATGCCGAGGTCCTGGGAGGGACACAGGCCCCTGGAGCAGAAGTGACGGTACTGAGATGCCAACAGAAGAGGAGAGAACTACCTAGGAGAGCTGATCTCAGAGGGTGTATCTAGACTACAAGGCTCCGTCGACGGAGCCATGTAGCTGAGTTTACTCGGCAAAGGGAAATGAAGCGGTGATTTAAATAATCGCCGCTTCATTTACGTCAAAATGGCCGCCGCGCTGTGCCGATCAGCTGTTTGTCGGCACAGCACGGCAGTCTAGACGGGGATCTGCCGACCCCAGAACCCTTCGTCAGCAGATCCTTTATGCCTCATGAAATGAGGCTTACAGAGATCTGCCAAGCGAAGGTTCTGGTCAGCAATCCCGTCTGCTCTGCGCTGTGCCGACAAACGGCTGATCGGCTGGCGGCATTTTGGCGTAAATGGCGGCGATTATTTGCATCGCCGCTTCATTCCCTTTGCGTAAGCTCATCTACATGCTCCGTCGGCGAGCTCATAATCTAGAGACATCCACAGAATGCTGCTATAGTGTGCCGCACCCCATCACACCACTCTATACTTCAACCGAGCTCTTTGAGCTTTGCTGTAAGCATGACAGTACTTTTCCCTCCTGTACTAATGCATGGCTATAAAGAGCCACGAGTTGCATGCTTAAAAGTTGGTCTCTGATAATTTCTGCTATGACCAGCTACATTAAGTCCAATTGCTACGTTGATAGTGGTACCAGTATTTATGTTCATTAACATGCATTAAATACTGCTATGTATTCAGCTGTTGTATTCAGAGCTATTAACTTGTCTCATCATTGTATTTTGTAAATGGCTTCTTAAAGCACATATTTTGAAATAGCTGTTCCTTTGCTGATTTTCTTTCTACACAAACAAAAGATTCCAATGGGGTGACCTTTGATGTATAAAGGAAGAAATAGATCATACAGTTCTTGCATGCCCTCTTTTTAAAATTTACTTTCCTATTGAATCCCTGTTTACTGCGGCAACTTATTTCCATTTCTACAGGGGCTGATCCAAAAGATAATGAGGAATGGGGCAAGGCCAATAGAATAGAACATCAATTAAGAAAAATAAAGTCATCCTATCCACCTCCTACAAGATCAAACTACATTTCAGTAGTACAGTCAAAATAAGATAAGTTCTCAAGAATTATTCCAACCAAGTCCTTTTTTAAAACTAATGTTCTTATTGATTTTAGATTTATTCCACAACCCAAAGCATTAAGAATTAACAAATTGATCAATACCCTTACACTTCTGCCTGGGGAAATATTTTGTAAGCATCTGTCATATGATGCATTGTTTCTAAAATAGGATGACAAGGATAGCAAAATGGCTTATGGTCTCCAAATTTTTTTGTGTGTGCATGCAAGAGTTAAGTACAGTCACTCTAAACATGAACCTCTAGATACCTCAATAAATCTCATTTATTTATATTGGTTAACACAAAGCTCTTTTGAACACAGTGAACATACTGAGGCTAGTTTTCTGGTTACCATAGCAATATCCCTGAAAAATGGGGAAATTTATTTTTATAGAATTAATTTTTGTCTCAGAAAACAGCCTTTAATTTCAACTGTTATGCTGGATATGCTTCATGATTACTGTTAAACACGCTCCTCGGGAAAGCATTATTTCATTTATGGGCAAATCTGTACCAAGTAGGGAGAATTGGATAGTGCGTGGAATAATTTTCACACAAAAGCTTCAGAGGACACAGAGCTGGCTCTATAGATGTGTGTGCATCATTCTCATTCCGAACCCAGCCTCCAAGTAGTACTAAGTCCCAAATGTGTATAATAAATATGTGTATGTCTATGCATCAAACTTGTCCATACTTGAATTATTAGCTGTGTTCAACATGTTAACTAACGTGATTCTATATTATACTACATTTTCCATCACAAATGTTTGTTCCAGTTCATGCACATTTGTTCTGCATCCTGTTAACATGAATAACAATAAACTTTGATGTCTGGTCCCCAAGAGAATTTACATTAGTCTTAGTTACCACATACTGCTAATTAAAATATGTTAAAACATAACTTAAAATGTAAGCGTAGATATACATGCTCGTAGGGTATGTATTTATATTCTTGTATTTTAGGGAATGAACTGAGTCCTTATCTCTGTTCGTCAGCTATTAGTTTGCCTCTCAGAGGAGCGTGTGTATTGGTGTAGGCGATGCTCAGCTGTTGCTGCTGTATAAAGCAGCAGTTTTGGGACTGGAGTGGCTTCTCTCAATCTGCTTTCCTAACAGGGAAAGTTTCTTCCTAACCCTAGCTGCTTAAAAGTTGGCTTACAATCAGAAGCATGGACTTTTATATTTATATTCCTTCCAAAAACTGTTTTCCCCCCTTTAGTCCTTGCAAGTGTTATTCTGGATCTTCTTGTTATACTGTAAATTCTAGGTATAGCTTGTAACATCTGCCAATGTCTTTGCCTCAATGACATCTCAGAGAATTCCACAGGCTAACTACTTTGTTCGGAAAAAGGTGATTCCTCTTGTTGGCAAATCTACTGCCATTCAGTTTCATTGCATGTTCCTTTATTTTTCTATTATGAGAAAACATGGTTCGCAAAGTATATTGTATCTTCTCTGTACTGCTCAAACACACGCCACTTTCATGGGTTCATAATATATTACATCCAAACTTATTCACCTCTAGTTTTTTTTCTTTTTTTTTGTTCTGATCCATTAAGTGTGGCTTCTCCTTTTTGTTACTTTTCCTGGATATCATTTGCCATTCATCATTCCATATCCCCAGTCTATTTAGGTTTCTCTGAAAAGTATTCCTTTCCTAAGGTGTATGAACTGATTTTTCTATTCAGGGTGTCATCAGGAAACATAGGCATCTAGCAATGTGTGCCAGCCTCAAGGTCATTCTTCATGATACTTAAATAACCTTGCTACTTACCTCCCTCCATGTAGCTGGGAAGGATTCCTAGTTTTGCTTTGTTCATAAAAGGCTATTCAGCTCATACATCCAGCATTCATCTCTCGATACAAAAGCACTGCTCAGCGTATCATTTCCAGTCATTTGGGTTTCCAACATGTACATGACAGTGCCAAATATTCTGGGGCGTGTGGAACAGTAGAGGGGAAGGGAAGGGAAGGGACAGATACGTGATTTCAGTTATACCCTGGCTCCCACTGCAGATGTTTCACTGTTGCCTTAGGTAAAATGCATGAGGTAAAATGCATTAGGTAAAATGGATGAGAGAAGGCACCTTGCAGTGGGGTGGGAAGAGAGAGAGGAGAATGTTCTTTTATATTAGGTAGTGAGAAATGGTTTTATGATGATCAGCATTACAAGAGCTTTAAACAGAAAATATAATTATAATTAATTAGTTTGTTATTAATCTCCAGAGAAGCAGCACAAACCAAGTAACAAAGCAAAAATACAATAAACAGGAAGGGAAGAAAAAGTACAAGCAAGGGAAACTAGAGAGAGAAAAAGACAGGACAGACACGAAGAGAAAGTAATGGTGGCAATCTGCCATACTCAAGGATCAGTGTCTTTCTTGGGTACTGATACCACAGTTCATACTTTCATCACTATCCTTCTGTAGCTTCCGGTCACATCTCAGACAAAGGCATTTACAGGTTGGGATAACTTTCACCTGAGTCTCCTTCTTTGGGGACTCTCTGGGACAATTGCCATACTGGTATTCCTGCCTGTGTGTACCAGAAAGGTGTTTACTCCTTCTGGGTATGTCTACACTGCATTCCTCTTTTGAGAGAGGAATGCAAATGCAGCCGAACAAAATTGCAAATGAAGCATGGATTTGAATTTCCCATGCTTAATTTGCATAATCGTGTCCGGCCGCTTTTTTGAAATACCCTATTTTGAGATAAAGAAGGGTTCTCTCAAAATAAACGTGTCTACACAGCGTTTTTTTATCTCAAAATAGGGTATTTCAAAAAAGCGGCCGGACACGATTATGCAAATTAAGCATGGGAAATTCAAATCCATGCTTCATTTGCAATTTTGTTCGGCTGCATTTGCATTCCTCTCTCGAAAGAGGAATGCAGTGTAGACATATCCTCTGTGATTAGCTTGCTGGCTAGCACACAGGATATTGGACCTGAAGCCATAATGCTTCTAGGGATTCTTATGGGGATGTTACAGCATAGTCATTCCTCCTATCTAAGGCTGTGGTTCAAAAGCACGATTCAGCAGTAATTTGTTCAGTGCAACAAGAACAAAAAAAATGATATAAATTTAGATGATTACCTTTTTGACTGTCCGATTATAATTACATTTTTAATTTACCATTTGAAAAGCTGAGTGTAGCCTACATACAGACTTTACAAGGTGGTGTCATTGAAATTAACAAAAGACAACTGATAGGTGCGCTTTTCCAATTTGACAAAGTTTCCAGGCAATTTGTTGGAAATTTTTGCCAACTAGTAGTCATTACAACAACTATGCATCTTTGCCAAATAAATAAGTGTAGATTGATTTTCATCCATTATTGAGACTGTGCAAACTCATACCCTCTCTAGTGAGATAATTAAATTGTGCGCACTTTGTTAAAATAAAATATGGAACTGGGAAAAACAGTTGGGTTTTGGCCTGAGTTGAAGCATTGGCCTTTTATGCCAAGTGCACTTGATTTTAATTTTATTAGTATTGGTATTATTTTCTGTTTTAGTTTTTGGGTTTTTAGTGACCCACAGCAGGAAAAAATAATCTTTTTTTTATGTATAGAATTCCAGCTGTGTGTGTTGATGAGCTAAGGTAAAATCATATTTGACTTGTATTATAAAGGAAAATTATAAAATGTGTCTAAAATGTTAAAACAGCAGCCTACTCTGCAGGTTACTACACCCTTCCAGCACTGGGAACTTAGATTGCTAAGTCAAGCCAAAATTTCATTACTCTTATTTTGAAGTCCAAAATGTGCTCTCACTGATATTTTATAATTTGTAAATTAAAAACAAATATCATATATGTTCATGGTTATAAAATATATTAGAAAGACAACCTGAGCATCAAGAACAGTGGTCGGCAACCTGAGGACTGCAGACCCCATGGAGGACCCTTCCCCCATCCAGTGCACTGAAGCCCTGTACTTCCTACCCCTCCCCCTTTACCCTCCCAGCACTCTCAGAGGAGGTGCAGATTGCCTAGGTTCCAGCTCTGAGAGGGAGGTGGAGGAGTGGAGTCAGAGAATTAATCAGGCATTTCACATGCTTCAGTAGTGCTGGGAAGGTGGAGGAGGGGGAAGGGAAGATACGTGTGGGGTTCTGATGACTCAGTGCGCAAAAGGCATGTGGAGGAGGGAACAGACAGGGTGGCCATGGAGCGCAGGTGGAACCCCAGTGGGCCTCGTGTTGCTATAGCCCACTGAGATGAAAGAGGGACACTCATGCAGCCCACCTACTGTTTGTGGTTGCCTGTCCCTGATCAAGAACTTTGCATATGGTCTCTGAGGCTACGTCTACACTGCAGGCTTCTTGCGCAAGAAGCTTTTTGCAGAAGAGATCTTCCGCAAAAACTTCTTGTGCTAGAGCGCATTCACACTGCAAAAGCGGATCGGAAAAGTGATGCGCTTTTGCGCAAGAGAGCGTCCAGACTGCATGGATGCTCTCTCACAAGAAAGCTCTGATTGCCATTAACAGAATGGCCACCAGGACACCTGTGCTTGTTTTGATAGGCTGTTTTCGCACAAAAAAACCCTGCTTCCCATCCACACATACCTTTTTGCGTAATAACTCTTCCGCAAAAAGAAGTTATTCCTCGTAGAAAGAGGAATACCTATACTGCAAAAACCCCTCTGTTCTGTCAATTCACTGTACATTTTCTTGCACAAAAACACACTTGAGGAGTGGAAACTCCGTGAGTATTTGGGCAAAAACGGCTGTTTTGCGCAAACACTCTGCAGTGTAGTCGTAGTGTGAGAGTCAAACTCTCTTTTGCTGTAGGAGAAATATAAGGTAAAAAGAGGGAAGGAATGAGCATCAATTTAACATAAAATCAAGATGAGAGCAACATTAATCAAGAAACCAAAAGGCATGAAGAGAATACATTCTTTAAGGTTCTATACACTAATGCTGGGGCTGAGTAACTAACAAAAGGAATTAGAATTGTTCATTTATGAGCATAAATTCAGTTTAGTTGATATTACTGAAACCTGGTAGGATGATTCACATGATTGGAATGTTAAAAATCGATGGTAATAGCCTATTTAAGAAGGATCAAGCAGGGAGCAAAAAGGGAAGAGGAATGATGCGCTATGTCAAAAGTGGAATTACCTGTTTCCAGGTCACTGACAACTCAGAAAATGATTGGGATGCTTATGGATCAATGTCCTAACAGATAAAACACAAGATGGAAATATTAGTTGGCTTCTGTTACAGACCACCAAATCACACATGAAATAGGATGACTAGCTCCTCATTAAACATCTCTCTGTAATGTTTTGGATACAAACACGCATGATCATGGGCGTCTTCAGTCTGATGACATGCTTCCCAGGCTAAAGCAGACTCTGAATGTCTAACTATTATAAATTACAATTTTATAACACAAAAAGAATTGCACCCTATAAGATAAATTCTGTATTAGGTCTTAGAGGACAGATAAAGAGGAATTGATCACAGAACTGGGAAAAAATGGTAGCTTAGGTTCAGGTGATTGACTTGATTACCTTTTTAATATGTATTAAATCCAATAGTTATATTTGATGGTTTAAAAGGACCAACTTCACGAAGATGAAAACAACAGAGCCAAATCATCTGTGATGAAGAATTTAAAAGAAAATTTCTAAATGATTATTTGAATTGTTTAAAAATACTTTAGTAGATGCCCAGAAAGTTAGCCTCATAGACAAGAAACAAGGAAATATTGGTTACGAAATTGATGTGGTTTGATGAGAAGTTATAAAAAGGCAGCTATAAAAATAAATATTTTATAGAAATATAACCAAGGGCAGAAAGGAGAAAACAGTGGTAATAAATATACATAAGACATTATGAATTGTAGGAAATTGATAAAGGAAGCAGATCTTGCCATTTCCGTCTATGTCCAGGGGAGTTAAGAAACATGAGTGTGAGTATACGAAGAACAAAAATAATCCTAACAATTGTATTGGGCCATTAATCAATGAAAATAGTAAAAATGGCAATAGTATAGAATAGGCAGAAATATTAGTAAAGATTTCTGTTCTGTATTCAGGAGAAGAAAAACAGGTAGTCATATCATGTGATGCTTACACTCTTTCCATTCCACTAGTATCTCAGGGGGATGTTAAACAGCTGCTACAGTTAGACATTTTTAAATAACTAGGTTTGCATAACTTGCAACCAAGAGTTTTAAAAAAATTGGCAATATTTGCTGGACCATTAATGTTTTGCAATAAGTCTTGGAATACAAAAAAGTTCCAGAACACAGTTAAAAATGGATATACCAATATTTTAAAAGGTAATTGGGATGCCCTGGGTAATTATTGGCTTGTTAGTTTGAAGCAAGATAATAGCATGTCTGAAATGAGAAATGACTAAAAGTAATTAAAGGAAAGTAATGTAATTAATGCTAATCAACAAGGATCTGTGACAAATAGATCATGCAAACTAACTTAAGATGAGTTTTTGATGACATCATAACTTTGATAAAGGTAATATTTTAAATCTTTGTTGCAGTGTTGTTACGGTCATGTTATTCTTGGGGTATTAGATGGAGAAGGTGGCTTAGGAAATACCAGAGCACTTCTGGAGTTTGAAAGCTTGTCTCTTTCATCCATAGAAGTTGCTTCAGTAAAAGGTATTGGCTCACACACCTTCTCTCTAAAACTAATTGTATTTCTGTAATTTACTTACACACCCTTTTTTATTTAAAAAAATCTATAAATAAATGCACATATTGAATGGATGAAAAGTTGGCTGATTGGTCTCAAAATGTATTGGTAAATCATCATTGAGCAAGTGCATCTCCAAGGGGCCCCAGAGGGATCAGTTCTTGGATCTACACTATTTAACATTGTTATAAGTGACTTAGAGAAGAAAACATAAAATCATCACTGATAATGTTTGTAAAATACACCAAAATTGTGGGAGTTATACATAATAAAGAGCACAAGTCACTTAGTAAGCTAGGCACAAGCAACCAGTGTGCATTTTGGTATGGCTTAATATAAGTGTACACATCTAGGAATAGGCTGACTATACATTCTGTTTTGGCCAGGGCAGTCGTTTTTTAAAACTCTGACAGGGGTATGCTGAGGAACTTTCAGACAGGAGCAAATGGAACAAATGCTGAGTTTTACCAAAAAAGTCCTGATGTCTATGATGTCAGCTTGGGCCAGCCTTTCCATAGCCACCAAAAGTACTGCCCATCCAACACTTCAGTCATCTGAAGAAGTGGGCTGTGCCCACAAAAACTCATGATACCATCTACATGTTTTGTTAGTCTTTAAAGTGCTACCAGACTTTTTGTTGTTTTGTTAAGTTTATACTTTATAGTGATAGACTCAAACAGCTCAGTCTATTTAGTTTAAAAGCAGGTCAAGGTATAATTTGATTAGTCTGAGAGTACCGATTTGGGGAATAAATATTTGATACAACTGACTCCTCAGACTATCAGAAAAATATGCAACATGATCCAATGGCCTGAAATTGAAGCAAGAAAAATGTACCCTGGGAATAAGGAGCATATTTGAGAGTAATTGACCATTTATTCAAAGGTTGTGGTGGAAACTCTATTACTGGCAATTTTTAAATCAAGACTAGATTTTTTTTTTTTTTTAAAGAAAATATAAGCTTTGGTTCAAAAGAATTATTTTGGGGATAGTAAATGACCGGTGTTATGCAGGAAGTCAGAACAGGTGATCACAATCGTCCCTTCTGACCTTGGAATCTATGAAGTACTATGTGGACAGTAGCAATACAAGCTTTCCCACTCCTGTGCTTTAATGGTATCCTGGAGTACCTTGCTCCAGGGTGAGAGGGTAGTTTTATCTCCATATCCTCTCAGTCCTGGACTGTGTGGTGAAGGCTGCTGCTTAATAATCTTTGTGAAAGGTGTTGTTTCACTCTAATCCCCAGAGAGCAGATATGAACATCCTAAGAACCATAATAATGGAATAAATGCACCCTTTTGGCAATCAGATATTAATAACTTTCATGTGCTACCAATCTGAATTGGATTCAGATTGCCAATCTAGGTCAGATGTGGTTGCCAATCACAGCATGGTTGGTTGGTTGGTTGGTTCCCGCCCCCCAATTTTGATGGAACAGTTCTCTGTTAGAAAACATGGATTAATCACAAGGAAAATTTTGATGAGAAAAAGTCACTCTGGTGTTTTTTTAGACTATCACTTCACTTTGATATTTATTTTATAGTTTAATATTATATTTGTATATAAATGTCTACATATTATATTGTTTCAATATTCTCCAAATGAAATATTAAATATTTCCTAATCAATTTTTTGTAAATGCCTTTTTTGCAATAAATTTTGAAGCTTCGCGTTCTTCCTCCCACTTCAGGACAAGACCACATTTCAAAATGTTAGCATTTCCTCCGGGAAAGAGAGTTTATTTTCTGACCTGCTCTAAGGGCACCGAGGGACGGAGGGCTCTCTACCCCATTACAAATCTCCTGATCTTTTCAATCCCACTTCATGCAGGGAGAGCAACTGCAGAAATGCTAATGTAAATTGGGGCCTCAATAGGTTCCAAGGAAGCTTGCTCCTTGTTCAGAGAAAAAGAGATGTCAGAGCTGAGGTCAGTTAGGAGATATCTCAGAAGTGGCAGCTGATTCTTCTCCTCTTGCTCTGTGTGCAACTTTACATAGCATGAGCTCTTGGAAAACAAGTGGTAGTAATACCCTTTTCACACACTGCACTGTTTCCTCTTCTTGGACAGGAACAAACTGTGTTCTAATGAGTTAATCTCTTGCTTTATGCTTTGACATGACTGTCTAAAAGATGCATGTGTGTCATTCTTTGTTTTGTGTTCCCTTTTATTCTTATTCCTGTAATCCTACAGTGATGCCTTGTGTATTTTGATTGTTTTGGTACTAAAGACAAGCTGAAAGTCAAATTCCAAAAGGCTGGACCCAGAGTTGGTTCAGATCTTTGCTTTTGAGGCTCATTTCTAATCACCGTACACAATAGTTATGTGTAGTATGTTTCTTAATGTTCACTTTCATTCTCTGCTCATTTTATGCATTGTTCTTAACTTGTTGGTACATCGCATTAACTCCAGGATCTATAGGTAGTGAAATATAAAGGGGATGATGAACATGGGTATGGGATTGGAAATTCTAAGTAGTAACTCACCACAGGGAAATTTGACTGCTTACAGAACTTGAGTGAATCAAGGACAGTGTGCCAACTTTTAGAAAGGAATGAGCAGCTAGTCAGGGTAAAGTATTAACTTGTAGGGTCCAGGATGATAACTGATGCCAGATGCTGGCACTTAGCAGGCATGAATCAGATCACACTATAAGGTTGTTTCAAGTAGTGGTTTATATTGGTTATATGATTTTGGTCTGTTCTCTTTTTTTCTAGCAGTAAGCTGCTCAAGTTTCTTTTGCAAGATACAATGATGCATTCTTTCTATTACTCCCCACTTTATTGATTCCCGTTTGCTCATGTACACTACTACAGTACAACTAACTAATAACAATATTCTTATTGTGTTCATGGGTCATAGGCCTCTGTATTTCCTACTCTTGTATTGGTTGGCTTTTAATTACTCAATGAAGTCAGTGAGTCAGACATATTTAAAAATAGCTAGCATATGTTTTCCTTGTGCATTGATAGTAGTATATTAAAATGGAAGAGATTAAGACATGTATCATTTAGGACTAAGTGCCTTATAGAGTTCTGCATAGTTTTCATTTTATGGGTTTTTTTTCTAATGTAATTTATTTTAAAATGCATTTATATTCTACATGATCTACTTATGGAGAATAGACTTGAATTTCCTTACTCTGACCCAAGGAATACTCTGAAAAACCTGTGTGTGTATAAAGATACTTGGATTCTTTTATGTGAACAACTGTAATTCTCAGCATAACAACAACAAAAAACAGTGAATCTTTGAGTAGATGGAAGGACATGTGAGTGAGAACTTTTTTTTTTCTCTCTCTCTCTCTTTTTCTCTTTGAAGAGAAGACTTTCCAGAGCTGGCTACAGAAAGGTAGTGTCATACATATCTTGATTTCACCTTGTCATTTTTGGGTATATAACTTGTTGAATTTTAGAATCAGAAATGTAGAGCAGGGAGTGATTCTGGAAGTCATCAGTAAATGTAGACCATCCCTGAGAGGTGTTTGTCCAACTTGTTTCTAAAAACATCCAGTGATGGGGATTCTACAACTTCGCTTGGAAACCTGTTCCAGAGCTTTTACTAACATTATAGCAGGAAATTTTTTCCCTAATATCTAACCCTAGATCTCTCTTTCTGCAGTTGAAGCCCATAACTTCTGGTCCTACGTTTCGGTGGACAGGGAAAACGATTGATCACTGTTCTCTTAATAACAGTCCTTAACATATTTTCAGTCCTCTTTACTCAAGACTAAATATGCTTTTTTTAAAAAAAATCTTTCCTCATAGGTCAGGTTTTCTAAATCTTTTGTCAATTTTTTTGCTTTCCTCTGTACTATCTCCAATTTGTCTCCGAAGTGTGGTGCTGGACACAGGATTAAGTGAGCCTTGCCAATGCTGAGTGAAGTGGAACAATTACTTCCTGTGTTTTATACACAAATACCATTTAATATACCCCAGAATATTAGTCTTCCCCCCCCCCCAACGCTTCACATTGTTGACTCATGCTCATTTTGTGTTCCTTATTACTCCCAGATACTTTTGAGCAGTACAGCCACCCACCCCCGTAAGTCCTCATTTTGTAGTTGTGCATTTGATTTGTTCTTCCAGAGTAAGTACTTTGCATTTGTATTTATGTAATTTCATCTTGTTAACTTCAAAGACCAATTCTCCAATTTTCCCAAATTGTTTTGAATTCTAATTCTGTCCTTCAAAGTCCTTGCAACCTATGCCAGTTTGGTGTCATCTGCATATTTTTATAAGCATATTCTCCCTTGCATTATCCATGTCATTAATGAAAAAACTGAATATGAAGACATGTAACAGTAGTCTACTATATATTTGAGAGAATCTGTCTGTTCAAGAATTCCTCTTAAATGGTAAGAGCGAGAATCACAAAATTTGGTATACAGCTGTTTCTTATCATAACTTAAAGCGAGATTGGGGTTTGGTTGTGCCAAGAGAATGGGATGTACCTGGAATGGGATTGTACTCATAAAACCATACAGAAAAGAGACAGAATTACCAGGAAGTGAAATTCTGGGACTGCCCCAGCCCTGAGCCTCCCACCACCCTGGCTCCCTTTTATTTTATTTTTTGGAGCAGCTCGCAAGAAGACAAACAACAATCAGTTACTTGCATAGGTCTCCTAGTGAGCAAACAAGAGAGTCAGGGGTTTGGTTTGAAAAAAGACCTCAATTTTTTGAAGAGTGAGGGTATGTCTACACTACAGCACTAATTCGAAGTAACTTAATTCGAATTAGTGAATTCGAAATAAGCTAATTTGAATTAGTGCATCTAGACCTAAAAACTAATTCAAATTAGTGTTTTGCTAATTCGAAATAGCATGTCCACACTGAGTGGACCCTGAACTGAAGTTAAGGCTGGCCGGAACCAGTGCCGGCAGGGCATCAGGTTAGGACTTAGAGTGTGGCGCTGCTGCCTCAGGCTAGCTGAGGGCTGTGCTTAAAAAGGACCTGACCCCCACCCCGGACAGACAGTTCTCAGGGTTCCCCGCTTGCTTGTCTAACTCGATGAGGGACAGCAAAGCAGTCCTGTCTTGGAGTGCCGACACTTGCCGCAGGCTGCCATCTGGGGGGGGGGGTCAATCGGGGGCTGTCAGGATCCAGGAGGCCCTGCAGGAGAGCTTCCACCCCGAGGAGCCCGCAGAGCCACTCCAGTCCTCCCCATCGGGGGCTCGTGCCCCATTCCTCCCTCACCTCCTTCCACTTACCCCTCCCTAGCCCCCCTTCCTGATGTAAAAAATAAAGGACACGTGTGTTCAAAAATAGAAACTCTCTTTATTTAACAAAACTGGTGGGGGGGATTAACCTCTGGGGAGACTGGGAAAAGGAGGTGGGAGAGGGGAGGAGAGAGGGTGGGAGAGGGGAGGGGGAAACCTGGGAGGAGGGAGCTGGAAGGGGGAAGCCAGGGGAAGAAGGAGGAGGGGAAGTATAAAACTATGGTATGCCATATCTTCAGTACTGTGTACAGATGTGGTCTCCTCACCTCAAAAAGATATTTTGGCTTTGGAAAGGGTTCAGAAAAGGGCAACTAAAATGATTAGGGGTTTGGAACAGGTCCCATATGAAGAGAGGCTAAAGAGACTGGGACTTTTCAGCTTAGAAAAGAGGACACTGAGGGGGGATTTGATAGAGGTATATAAAATCATGAGTGGTGTGGAGAGGGTGAATAAAGAAAAGTTCTTCATTAGTTCCCATAATATGAGGACACCAAATGAAATTAATGGGCAGCAGGTTTAAAACTAATAAGCAAAAAGTTCTTCTTCACATAACATATAGTCAACCTGTGGAACTCCTTGCCACAGGAGGCTGTGAAGGCTAGAACTATAACAGAGTTTAAAGAGAAGTTAGATAAATTCATGGAGGTTGGGTCCAGGGAGTGCTATTAGCCAGGGGGTAGGAATGGTGTCCCTGGCCTCTGTTTGTGGAAGGCTGGAGATGGATGGCATGAGACAAATCGCTTGATCATTGTCTTTGGTCCATCCCCTTCGGGGTACCTGGTGCTGGCCTCTGTCGGCAGACAGGCTACTGTGCTAGATGGACCTTTGGTCTGACCCAGTACGGCCATTCTTATGTTCTAAGCTCAGGGTCGGGGGTCTCACTGGACCAATTTGATTTTCATGCAAACCTGCTCCTGGGTTCGCATGTGGCCTTTGGTGGCCAGGCTGGCAGCTATCCTGCCCTAGACGGCCGCATTCCTGTGCCTAATGTGGAGATCGTGGACGTTGGATGCCTCCCCCCAAACCTCAATGAGGTCCACGATCTCTGCACTAGACCAGGCGGGCGCCCGCCTCTTGCAGCCCCGGGCAGGCTCCTGGGAGCCGCCAGCCTGGTCCTGGGAAGAGGCGGAGGGCTGGGTGGCAGCGGGTGGCTGGCTCATGCTGTGCTAAGTGCAGGGTCTGCTGGCTGGGCGCTGGCAGGCTTGCAACTGGCACAAGCACTGTAGCCAGACCTTGCCCCTTTAAGGGCTCCGGGGCTGGGAGGGGGGCAGAAGAGTTTCCCTGGTTTGGCCCAGAGTGGCCACCAGGGCAACCTGGGAAGGGCTAGCCTAACTAGTTCGAATTAAGTGGCTACACAGCCCTTAATTCGAACTACTTAATTCGAACTAGGAGTTACTCCTCGTAGAATGAGGTTTACCTAGTTCGAATTAAGCGCTCCGCTAGTTCGATTTAAATTCGAACTAGCGGTTTGTATGTTTAGCCCCTATTAAAGTTAATTCAAACTAACGGCTGTTAGTTCGAACTAACTTTGTAGTGTAGACATCCCCTGAGTGAGTGAGTGAGTGAAGAGCTGTGAAACAATAACTTCCACTAATTTTTATGGTATTTGTAGGTACAAGAAATCACATATGCTGAAACCCTAAGTTTTAATACTTTGGGGCAAGGCTACCATGCTTTTTACATTATTTCTTTCTATAGTGCTACCACAAGAATTTTCCTCATGCCTTTTGGTTGTTGACCCAAAGCCTTATTTTATAAATACAGAACTCAATGAAACTTGAGGGGGAGCACCCACAAACTTTTCTTACTGTAGCTACACTGACTTTCTCGTCAACAGTCTCAAAAAGGCAGCTACAAATGGGCCATAATAAGGTTTTGTATCTTTATGTTATTATTTCATGGCATGAAATCAGTGTAGCAACTACCCATTGATATTTTTCTTTTCTATTCTTTGATCTAGATCTAGTCTGTTTCTCCCAAAATTCCTTGATTTGAGTGTGTTTGTGGTATAGGATGGTAGTGGGAACATTTTAAAATTTCCCACTATTGTAAATAATTTCAGTCCTTTTTCATCCCATCCTTTGCCCTGTTGTGCTAGGTGTACAGCATTAAATACTAAACACATATATAGCACTTTTCATTTTCAAAGCACGGTTCAAGCATTGACTGATTGATCCCCATAAGACCCCTGTCAGATAGATAACTATTATCTCTGTTTGATAGAGGGGAAAACTGAAACAGAGGACTTGATTCTGATCTCACGCCAAGGTAACTCTCTTGACTTCAGTGGTGTTAATCCTGATTTACTAGCCTAAGTGGGATCAGAATAAAGTCTAAAGGTGTTGCCTAAAACCACATAGCAAGTCAGCAGAAGACCAAGGATTAGGATTCTGCTGTTCCAAACACCATGCTCAGATTGCTGGGATTGTGCTACCTGTTATTGTGCCTCCTGCCCGTTTTGAGTGATTATTTTTCCTGGCTTCCTAATGTTCCTGGATTCTATTTTCTTAACTATGATCTTATAGATGAAAACATATAGGTTCACATTCTGTCTACATCTGACTTCCTCTTAGTACAATTTGGAAGCGGAGAATAAAGTGTCGTTAAGTCACCTTTATGCACAGACATAGACTTCCCTTCTATCTGAGGGCTGCTTTCTTCCCCCATCCCCCAAATACTGCTCCTAAGGTCTTATCAGCCATTGATTACAGAACTTAGCTACATATTATTGTGGTTATCTTATAGATGAAAACATATAGGTTCACATTCTGTCTACATCTGACTTCCTCTTAGTACAATTTGGAAGCGGAGAATAAAGTGTCGTTAAGTCACCTTTATGCACAGACATAGACTTCCCTTCTATCTGAGGGCTGCTTTCTTCCCCCATCCCCCAAATACTGCTCCTAAGGTCTTATCAGCCATTGATTACAGAACTTAGCTACATATTATTGTGGTTAAGTTACTAGCAATATTTTGACAGCCTTGAACAGGACTCTTCATTTTATAAAGTGTAAACTCAAGAAATGAACATATATTTGGGTGTGGTTTAGAAATATAGTAATCTTTTGTAAAGGACATGAATAACTGTGTACAGAATCTAGCAATTTACTCGCAGCCAGAATAGTAATGCTGACGGAGCTATCTATTTAACAACAAACCATAGACCAAATCTATCTGATTACATCTTTGCTGGCATACCAGTGAACAATTCTTTGGGGAATGAAATTTTTTAAACAATTTGGAATGGCAGCCTTTAATTATAAGGGCAATTATGTTTTATTACATTTTACAATGGTTGCAATGGTTTAAGGCTTTTTTTAACATAATAGTGAACTGATTTCCCGTAGTCAGATCCCCCAACAGTAGAAAGATCTTTTCTAAGTGCATAATTTAAATTTAAATAAATGCAGACCTTTGTACTCAACGTGCATAGAATGTGAGTGATAACTTAAGAAAAAATATAGCTTTGTGACACACAGATTACTTTTGTAAAGACAGAAGTATATTTTTCCCTTGATGCATGTGTCTAACTTCCATTAGTGTTAATGGGAGTTATGCGTGTGTATTCCAAAGAGACTACACTCCAATTAATTATAACACTTTAAGAAAATGTGAGGTATGCTAGGTTAAGGTAGGGATTTGTATGGTATTCAAATGTTTTGGAATTTTTATTCCCTCTCAATCATTTGATGGATGCTTTACTTAACACTGACTGACATATTGTCATGGAGTCTTGTAAATACTAGTACAGTGTTTAGTTTAAATCATATTGTGTCATATGGATAGTTAGTCAGCTCAAATCTAGTTGTTGTTTTTTCTGGGATATTTAGTCTACTACCTGTCTTTATTCTGCTTACCTTTAGCTGAATAATAACCTTGAATAATTTCAAGGTTAACCTGAAATCAAACTGTAGCTGACTGAAATTGAGCTATGTAAATGTATGTGAGTGAATCATGTAAATGGTGTCTTTTCTCAAGTTTTTCTTGATGTTTTGAATAGATACCTCTGATCATCCAAGAAAGAACAGATAACAGACACATGATTTTGTGTTTTAATTCTGATTGCAAATTGCAAATAGTGTTGGTAAAAGGTAGAATGAGCTGAGGAAAGTAACTGAGGTATTTGTAGAAAACAATGTAAACAATTGACATTTATATTGGAGATAATTCATGTGTAATACAGCACATCTGGAAACTCCAGGCAGTAAATTCTGTACTCCATAAATAGATACATAAATTACAGGAGTTCAGCATGCAGAGAAAGAAAATGAGCAAGAAGTTTTATGTATAAATGTCAGGTAGATTAGTGTAATTCGGCAAACTTATTTTGAGATGTATATTTCTATTTGTCATCTTCACTATTCCAGAACACGAGAGAGCTTTTTATCTCCTTGCAGTCACTGAAATCCTCCTTTGAGGATTTTCCTCATTGCTTGTGAATCTATAGGTACCAAAATTCTAGGATGTGAATCCCATTTTAATCTTCTGCCACTGGTCTGAGATCTGATTATTCCAGAGAGACATATTCTTACATGGAAAGGGGTTGTGAGAGAGCTTAGAGCCAGACCTTTAACAGTTATTAAGTCCTGTTTGTAGTCTGGTACAAAAGGACTGCACCAGTGGGAAAGGAAACCTTTGCTTCCTTACCAGCTACCTTAGTGTCTTGTATCTTTGTTCAACAGCACGAGAAGGAGCAAAAAATTTGGAATCACTAACGCAAAAGATGAAAAGTTGAGGGATGCAGGCAGAAGGGGATGAATCTTATGGTAGACTCAGAGAGTAACAATAATAAGAAAAAAACTCTGAAGGTGTCAAAGGAGCTAGAAGGAAAACAAAAAAGGCTCCTAGCCCTGCTCATTTCATCAGCTGGCTGGAGAGCCTACACCATAGTCTACTTTTTTCAGGGAGCACCTTCTTCTTGATTCAACTTTCACTGACATGAAGAATGGCAGTTCTGGATCAGAGTGCTTCAGAGACTGCAAAATCCACTTTGCCTCAGCATCCAGAAGAGAAGGTAGTGACTGTTTTGATTGGTATAATGGAACTAAATTCGAAGGCCATTTCTGGAGTGTGTAGCCTCACATCAGCTCAGTGAAACCATTTAACATAGAATCGTAGAATACTGGAACTGGAAGAGACCTCGAGAGGGTATCTGATCCAGTCCACTGCACTCATGGCAGGACTAAGCACAATCTAGATCATCCCTGATGTTGAAAAAAACATAATGTGATGTAGGGCAGGGAATTGGGGTATAAGAGGGGGTGCAGGAGATTGAGGTGCAGTGGTTTGGGTTGTGAGCCAGGAGGGGACTGTCATCTGGGGCAGGGGATTGGGATGCCAGCTCTGGGAGGGGATATGGGTGCAGGAGGGGGGCAGAGGATTTGGGTATGTAGAGTGAGGGGCAGAGGGTTGGGGAAGGGAAGGGCTGGGGTGCCAGCGGCAGGCTCTGACCAGGAGATTTACCAGTCAGCAGCCCAACACTTTCCTGAAGCAGCCAGCCTGCCTGCCCCATCCCCACACAGGCTGCAATCATGTGCTCTGTGAATAACTACCAGCCCCGGAGGGAAGGGGGCATGGTACTACTTGGCTTCCTGTTATTGGAAACAGGTGCAGCTCCCATTGGCCAGTTTCTGAACAAAAAACAGCCAATGGGATTGTGCTGGGGGTGGGAGCAGCTTCTAAAGCCTCTCCCTCCTCTCCCCTCCCCCCACAGGCTCACAGATTTTAAAGCGAAACCGCCCGGCAGCCGCATTTCTGAACGTTTTGCGGGTGGGGTGAGGCAATTGGGGAGCCTGCCTGGGGGTCACTGCAGCATAGCGGGCCAGATCTGGTGGCTTGGCAGGCCAATTCCAGCCCGTGGACCATGTTTTTTTCTAACCTGCTCTTAAATATGTCCAATGATGGAGATTCCACAACCTCTCTAATTAATTTATTCCAGTGCTTAGCCACCCTGAAAGGAAGTTTTTCCTAATGTCCAACCTAAATCTCCTTTGCCGCAATTTAAGTCCATTGCTTATAGTCCTATCATGAGAGGTTAAGGAGAATAATTTTTCTCCTTCCTCCTTGTAACACCCATTAGGTACCTGAAAGCTGCTATGTCTCCTCTTAGTCATTTCTTTTCCATTCTAAACAAACCCGATTCTTTCAGTCCTCCCTCATAGGTCATGTTTTCTATACCTTTCATCAGTTTTGTTGCTCTTCTCTGGACCTTTTCCAATTTCTGCACATCTTTCTTGAAATATGATGCTCAGTATTAGACACAATACTTCAGTTGAGGCCTAATCAGCGCCGAGTGGAGTGGAGACTAAGGATGAACTAGACAGAGGTTTCATACTCTTTTGCAATATTGATTTTTGAAGCAAGAATGTTACCATTCACATAGCCACAGGAAAAGTGAATCAGTGCATTATTGTATAACAGCCCTGTTTGATCTTATTAAATGCTATGTCTATGAACATGTGAGTTAAGACCTCAATGGGGCAGAGTTCTTGGGGTGTGGATACAAAACACTTAGAAGTTGGATCTTGTTCTGATACTAGAAAGGCCAAGGGGCTTGGTCCATTAAAGTGAGAATACAATGAAGTATCACATTATTCTCCAAACTAATTTTAAGCAGAAGGCAAATAAGTTGCACATGTTGGGAAGATATCTCTATGTACATCACAGGCAAAAAGCCTGACCCACAAACATAACCAAAGACTGGTGAAGCCATATGGTTTAGCCAAAATGAGGAACTTTTTAAAAAATAACTGCCTATTAAAACTCCCTGAGCAGCAAGGGCAGCCAGAAAATAGCTAAAGGATATGGCCATTTTTCTACACAATAACAAGGCTCTTTCTGGCAGAAGATCTAGAAGATGCCAACTCTACACATCTCAGAATAATAGAAGCCAACTGGTAGAGGCAATTCTTGTTTGCCAGGGTTTCCCTGAGAGATAGTGAAGTAGTGTTTTAAACAGGCTGTAAAGTGTATGTAACAGGTATTATGGGATCACTCTACCTATGGATTTAAGCTAGTGACACTCCAGGAAGCCAAGAGGTTACTGGAAGACCTGGAGCATTGCTTACTGTTTGTAAAAGGAAGATTTTTTTTCTCTCTAATTAAAAGGAGGGAAGAATACATACTGAAATCTCCTTGGCTATGTCTACACTGGTGGGTTCTTGCACAAGAACATCTTGCACAAGGGTTCTTGTGCAAGATCTCTTGTGCAAGAACACATCCACACCTGCATGTGCTTTTGCACAAGAGCATTCATGGCAGTGTGGACGCTCTCTTGCGCAAGAAAGCTCTGATAGCCATTTTAGCCATAGGGCTTTCTTGCGCAAGAAACCCCTGCTGCGGGTTCACACTGCCCTCTTGTGCAAGATCTCTTGGGCAAGAGAGCTTACACTTGTTTGAAAAGAGCGTAACTCTTGCGCAAGAAGCCCTCTCTTCCCACGCTTTACTGTAAATCTTCTTGCGCAAGAGCGGGCGGGCAGTGTGGACGTTCTGCGGGTTCTTGCGCAAGAAAGGACGTTCTTGCGCAAGAACCCGCCAGTGTAGACATAGCCCTTATGTTTGATAGTATTTTATATTGCTATGTTTGGCTAGCCTGCAATCACTATTCTATATATGCTGATATGTTGGAAACTGATGGAAGTGGTGGAAAAATGCACACTAGATACATCCGCTGGTATGTGAAGCATCAGCCCCTGCTAACTGAGTCTGTAACCTGAAGTAGCACCTATGCTGGAACCTAGAGGTCTGCTCACAGGTTGGATGGAATTCCATTGTAGTGGAGTTGGTAATTAGTCTTTTTGTGGCATTCAAACATACCGTGGAGCCTTAATTTTGCACATGTCCTTCAAGAAGTAGATTGTGTGTTTGTGTACACAATGAGAAGGGAGACTGGTACTTTTTTTGTTTGTTTCAGGAACTCAGTGTCACTAAACAGTAGACCCTCACAAAACAATAGATTTTCCAGTTTACTGACAAGAAAAAATCTCATTTTTAAGAACACATTTTTTTTAAATTAAGAAAAATTATTGTTGGGTCAAATGATGATTCTACCAAATCAAAGCATTTGATCACTTTCAAATATATGAATGTTTGAAATGGAAAATATCAAATATCAAAGCTTTTTTTTGAAAATGTCAAAAAAAATTTTTTTTTAAAAGCTTAGTTATTTTATCACCAAAGTAGCCAAAACCAACACAAAATTGTAAACGATAAGAATTGCTGCATCTTTATTTTTTACAGGAAAATAGCTTCAGGCAAAAAATTTTACTCAGCTCTATGCAACAGTTTTGTTGCTTCTGTAGTATCCCCAGTACTATAATAAAAGTTCTTCAAGCATATTTTAGATGAGTTTATGAAGTTTCACTATTGCACTTTATTGTATTCCTGCTGTTTATTTAGGATGTTACTACAGTTCACAAGACCTTCATTTTCATACTACATATTTAGCCTTTCTGACATTTTTAATCAGTAATTGCTATTGTGTCTTTTTTCTATATTCTTGTTCTTATTACGAACTGGAATGCATGTTTTGCTTGTTTAAAGAAAGGAGATTAAGTCCTAGTACATCAAGTTTCAGCAGAGAGAATGTACACGTCTAATGGCCAACTTAACTACTGCTTCAATAAAGGTTTATGATGAAAATGCTGCAGGATCCTTAACTACAGCTGTGTGAACATTCTGATATAAATCTGTAGGTGGAAAACATATAATTAGCATAATGGCAAAAGGGCAAGCCTTTATGGGATTTAGATTTCCTTCTTTACTGCAAACAAAAGACACTCTCAGAATGTAAGTTTTCTGGTTCATCTTTTATAATGGTCAATTAATCAAGACAAAGCCAGAAAATATGCTGATAAGAGAGAATATCTTTGCAACTTGTAACAGACTGAGAAATGTAATTGCAATGCAGAAGGATGTTTAAATAAAATTAAAGCTGAAATACAAGCTGACAAAAGGGAAGAAATTGAAAGTTAAGGATCACATATTTTCATGTTCCAAAAGTAAATCAATCTATTCATGTCTGAATGTCAGTGATATCATAACTGAATTTTCATTTCTTGCATTGAATCGGTGGTTGTGGCAAAGACTACTCTGTCATCAGCATGTCTGAGAGATGTACCTCCACTTTATCAAAACCTTCTCATAAATATATTGTGCACATACATTAAAGAGGCTTGAACAAAACACAACCTTGTTTCACACCCTGTCCACTGAAAAACTATTCAATGTCATGTGCTGTTGTAAGCATTGTGGTCTTGTTCTGCATGGTAGAGACTTGTGATGGGTGCTTTGGCATAAACAACTATTGCATAATACAACTGTGAAATGGAAAGAGACTACCTCAGAGGCTGAGTTGCAAAAGAATGAGCTAGTGATCCTCACTACAAATTTATGGGCTCTGTTTGGTTGTGATGAAGCAACTATAATATTAGGACACCATTTTGTCTGTGACTTACTTATTTTTATTTTAACAAATTTATACAAATATTTTTGTCAGGAAAAAAATGCCTACACTTGTATGCAATTATGTATCCATGTTGAGTGTCATTCAGGGAAATTTAGTTCACTACTGTGCCCCTAAAATACCTATTTTGGGGTTAGCATATTTATTTAATAAAGATAAACTATTTTGATGTTACATTGTAAAGTTCTAGTTTGTTTTTACATCTAACTACTGTGGTGAGGGAATCATTAGAATTGCATGTGTGAATACAAGTTCAGCTAATGTCCTACAAAACTGATTACTGTGCATGGGCTCCAAGTTAAAGCACCCTTGTTGGTGTGTACGTTGAAAACCAGTTGATGAACGAAGACATGGAATTTGAAGATGATCAAAATCTAACAAAAATCAGGCCACATTTTACTTATTCCTATCCACTGTATTATCTGAAGACATATTGGTATTTATTGTGAAAATATTCATAGCAGCATTAAACTTCTTTCTATGGCACAAGTTGTATTTGAAGTATTAAGTGGTTGCCTTGTTAGGGGCCACTCCAGCTCCCTGTGAACTCAGTGGATAAACTCCTGTTGACTTCATTGGAAGAAGGAATTTCTTATTCCTGCAAACAGAAAAGTAATAACACCAGTAACAATAAAACTTATCCTTTAACTTTGACAAGAAGGATGATTGTGTCACAGTCCCTGTAGGAGACTGAGGCATGGTGATGTTCAGAATTATGTCCCAAGGTTGCTGAGAAAAATCAGTGTTATATTAGAAAGTGAACTTAGATTGCCTCACTCTCTTTCCTGTATCCTGACAATTGAAGAACACCCGCCTTCCCATCCTAACTATAGATTAGCCCATGAAACCCATCACAGACCTCATTATGCTGATTTCTCTAGGCAGTTCTTGAATTCTGTGGTGACGAGTGTTATGTAAAATTCTGGGATGGATTTCCATTATGAGTTCTTTTTAATCAAATAATGGAATGAATTGTCCCACAGTTCATAAAGGTCTTTTTCAAGAACGATTAGCAATATTGCTTCATTTTTTTCAGTTGATGCTGCTGAAATGAAGTGTTTTATTATTCATATAATATATGGATGTGTGCACTATTAAACCCTAAGGATGTTTCTAGATTAGTGGCTGTGATCATGTATTAACTGGACTTACTTGATTTTGAAGGGTAAACCACAAATGTTTCAGGAATGTGTGGACTGTTTACAATAGTGTTCACCAATTAACTTGATTTAATCAATGATCCTGAATTGAAATAGACCTCACACCCGTAATTTAGTTTAATGGGGATGGTGTTGGACTCAGGACATTTTCAGTGAAAGATTATTAGCAAAATTTGGCAAGTCAAAATTGAAATTTATTGAACTCCATGTCACCCTGAAAAAAAATCTTTACTTGTAGGCTGCTCCTCGGTAGGGCAAATGGCTTATTGCAGGCTAAGAAAGACTTAGTATGTGTAAATTGGTTGGATTTCATATGCTGGACATTGGATTTAATGCATATATGTTTTATTATTTCTACATATGGGTCTAGGGTGAGCAATAATTTTTGATGGGGGGCCACTCCAAGAATTTGGTAAGTGGTCAAGGACAGCACTCTTCCATGATATTAATGGAGGAAGTATGGGGTCTTGGATGGAGGCTGTGTGCAGAAGGAAGCTTGGGGTAAAGGATTTGGTGCAGGAGGGGGTGTGGGATCTGGGAAGGAGTTTGGGTGGATGGGGTGTAGGATCTGGGCAGGAGTCTGGGGAGCAGAAGGGGATGCAGAGTCTGGGAGGAGGTAGGGGTGCAGGGGAGGTTTCTGACCTGGAGGAGGGGTATAGAAGGAGGTGCAGAGTCTGGGAGGGGGTTGTGAGCTGAAGGAGCAGTGTAGGAGGGGGTGCAAGGTCTGTGAAGGGGTATGGGTGCAGGAGCAAGGATTCAGAGGGCTTTGGTTACATGGGGGCACAGAGGGTTGGGGAAGGAAAGAGCTGGGGTGCCAAAGGAAGGCTCTGTCTGGGAGCCACTTATCTGGGTGGCTTTCAGCCAGCAACCCTGCCCAGCATGTTCCTCAGCCAACTGGGGGCTATATGTGCTGCTCTGAATGCTGTGAGCCCAAAGGGAGGAGTAGTTCATGCACTGAATGTCCTGCAAATCAGCCAATGTGAGTTGCAAGATTGTGCTGGGAATGGTGACAGAGTTTGAAGCTTCCCTAGGGCTCATAGTATTCAGAAAGCTGCTCTGAGCAGTGTCCATATCCAGCGGCTTGGTGAGCCAGATCCAGTCCATAGGGTGTATTTTACCTACCCCTGGTCTAGAGTGCAGAGAGGGACAATTTAAACCTAATAGAATAAATAAAGATAGAGAAAAAAGTTTTTGTTTTTAAAACACACACACACACACACACACACACACACACACACACAAAAAAGTTGCAATCTCTTCTCATATTGTGGATGGTTTCTGATCCTAGCAATAGGCTACCCAAAGCATGGAACTCTGTGTATAGCATAGAACACTAGAACTGAAAGGGACCTCGAGAGGTCATCAAGTCCAGTCCCCTGCCCTCATGGCAGGACCCCATACCATCTAGACCGTCCCTGATAGATGCCTATCTAACCTGCTCTTAAATATCTCCAGAGATGAAGAATATGCAACATCCCTAGGCAACTTATTCCTGTATTTAACCACCCTGACAGTTTTTCCTAATGTCCAACCTAAACCTCCCTTGCTGTACTTTAAGCCCATTTCTTCTTGTCCTATCCTCAGAGGCCAAGAAAAACAATTTTTCTCTCTCCTCCTTGTGACACCCTTTTAGATACCTGAAAACATGCAGGAGTGTGACCACATGCTTCATGTTGCAGGATTGGGAGCACAACTTTTAACCTCATAGTAATATGCTTTGGAAACTATACTGACTCCTTACATTAAAACATTGCAGTCGTAAAATTTCCAAGTATCCAAAGCAAAAATTCAGATTTTTGAATAATAGCTTTCACATGTCAAAACAAATCTAACCTCCTCTCCCAATATCTTTGAATTAATTTTTCAATGTTATCTTAAATAACTATTTTCATGCTTTTATAAATTAAATGTGACCATGTGATTTTTTTTTTTTATTTTCAAATATGATTGGGCTACAGGTCCTAATCATGTTCTAAACTGTTAATAGCAGAAATGCTGATGGAACCTTAACTAGAGCCTCTTGAAGAATGCTACCATAATAAATTAATTTTACTAGCTGTACTGTACTTCCAAAGCTTTTTTTCCCCCAATGTGCTATCTTATCTGTGGGATAGTGATGGAGTTTAAATCAAATATAAACAAGAAATGTTCCAAAGCTAAAGAAATCAATAGAAGCCACAGGAGTTTGAAATCCTTACAAGCTCTTGAAAGAAAAGTGGGAAAAATAAAAAGATGTTTCTGCCTGAGGAGCTGTAAACTCTTCTACACACACTGTTATACCCAAATGAATCAGAGTTTAGAAAACAAAGAAGAACTAGAACAGGTATAAAAATATTATCTCTTCTATCCTACTTTCTTCCATATGTGTTAATATAGACAGTACTTCTAGGAATTCTGCTACAACACTAATGATTCAGTGATTTAGTACTATAAAATATTTCGTAGGAGAATTGTTCTGCAGAATATATCATTTTCCCAAAGGGAGGTAATGTTAGTAGCAGAGTGGCAAAAGTCTTTCTCTGTGGTTGATGTGTAAACGCAAATTCAGAGCAATCTGATTGTGGACAAAAATATATGCATCTTTGTTTAGAGACGCGGGATAAAACAACATGTCAGATTAGGATTTGTTTTACTTTCTGAATTGCTTATTAATTCTATATGCCTTATCATTCTCTCACCCTGGTTTTATATCTGTATGATTCAACCTGACTTAAATAAAGTTACCACAGATTTACACACACAATTACAGTCATTATCTCTGGGGATTTTTTGTCAAATTCCCCAGTTAGCAAGCCTAGTCCAACCAAACAACAACAAAAAATGCCCAAAAGCATCACAGTAGAAACCTGTCTAATTTCCATGAGTGACTGGTAATTTTTAGTTACTGATCTATGTGAAGTAGTGAACAATCTACAAACAGAACAAAACAAGGATTACACAGATTTCAATGTACTTTGTGCACATTTAGAGAATTTTACTTCAGTTAAAAAATTAAGCAGGTAATATTATGCATATGTCTTTCATCAGGCTTACACAAGCCTCTTGTGCACACTACACCATACAGTAGCAATGCGGACCCATTGGAGTTTTCAAGTTAAACTTTTTACTCCACCTCTCTTGGACTCAAGTCTTTTCCATTCCATGTTATTCCCAGATACTTTGAAACTGAGATGTGAGGGATTATGTTTTCCATTAGAGTTAATAAAGAGTATTCATTCATTCATGATATTCAGTTGTCTATATAGCCATGGGGTGAATACATGCTTTGCTGCATGTCAGTAGATGCAAAGGACTTTACTCTCCAAGCAGAAATTAATAGAAATGATATCTCAGTGCTCAATGGGTTGAGTTCCTATCCTGTTGTCAGAACAAACAATATCCAAACTATCCTCTTTATGCTTGGAGTCACAACAGAAATCTGAGCCTTAACTTTCTCTTTAAGCTTTGGCTGTCTCCAGGTTTTCCCTTCAAAAAGTCCTCTGTCCTAATTCCCTCTTCAGAGAAACAACTCAGTTTTCCAAGTATCCCAAATAGAGCTGACCATGCAAATATGCAAGAATGACCCCAAAGGACTTCATCTTTACATGGGTCCTAATATCCATTAACTGGGTCACTCAAGAAAAGATTCCTTTTATTCTGTTCTCCAATTCCTGTAGCAACAACTCGTTGTATAGTGTCCTAGCTTTATAAATAAATAAAAGAAAAAGTCCCCTCTCCAGGAGACCTTACAAGTAAAGGACCCTATTATGCAAATACAGGTAATTTTACCCAGCTACAAAGCAGTGCAGGATCAGACCCTTAGTCAGTTCTATGATCATATGCAAATGAAAGCTGTCTGAAGGGTTTAGCATTTTGCTCCTTATTGTAAAAGTGCATTGTGGATGTGTATATAGCTTGTGTGTGAGAGATGAATATAATAAAAGGTGAGATTAGAAGGGGATTGTACACAGATTGGGAAGGGAATGCAAGATAAAAAACGCATTTTAGAGAGAAATTTGTTGGAGGACAGAATGGTCACCTCCATTACAATGCGAAGCTTTACGTGTACAAAGCAGGATAAAAAAGAACCACAATAGTGCAAGTGCATGAAATAGACAAAGGAAGCAGTCAGTCCTTAAGCGCTGCCATGAATAACTGTGAAAAGATTTGGATCTGTTCCTCTGAGCATAATGAAACACACTGCATGTTTGCCTATTGAAAACAACAGTGCAGACAGCTGCACTTTATCATATTTAATGTGGCTAGAGGAAGTGGGAAACCCTTAGGAGCACATCCTGCTCAGACTTTGGATGAGTGATGAGTTTCATGTTAGGTGATTCTCTGGGAGGTTGTTTTTCACACTATGTAAAAGCTTAACCTCACTGCAGCAGTGGGAGGTCTTTAAATATTACTTTTGCTATGAAGATGATAGTACTTTATACAAGAAGGAAACAGGTTGTTAAAGCTGCTACAATAAAACTATTCTGTAATAGTTTTTTATCCAGATTTTCTGACATTTGTTGCATTGCACTTCCACCAGTATATTGTTGCATTGAGGAGACTGCAAAATCTTTAGAATAGGCACCATCTTTTACTATCGGTAAGTATATCACTTAACTCAATGGGACGGGGGTCACTAGAAACAACTCTAATACAAACAGCTATTAATTATTTACAGTGCTGCAAAGAGCTACAAAAAGGATCTCTTAAATGTGGGTGACTAGGCAACAAAATGGTAAATATTAAATGATAAAGTTTAATATTAATGATTACAAAGCAATACACACCTCAAAACATATTCCCAATGAGGGTCTAAATTGGCTGTTACCACTCAAGAATTCATTCTGGGTAGTTCTCTGAAAACATCCACTCAATGGGCGGAGGCAATCAAAAAAGCAAACCGAATGTTAAATAATTAAGAAAGGGGTAGAGAGTAAGACAGAAAATATATTGCCCCTATATAAATTCATGGTCTGTCCACATCTACAGTTGGACTTCTCTAGTCCAGGACCCTTGGGACCTGACCAGTCCCAAACGAGGGAATTGGCTGGACCACGGGAGGTCCCCTGCTATCGGCTCCCCAGACCACCTTCCCTTCTTGCTGCCGGCCCCAACCACCTGTATGCCCACCGGACTGCCATGCTGATGTGGCCCCAGCAGCCCAGACTGCTCTGGCCCCAAATCCACTATTGGGGCTGCCAAACCTCTGGCCCCGGCCCCACTATTGGGGCTGCCATGTCTGCTGTGTCCCTGGCTCTGGTACTGGGACTGCAGCGACTCCTGCTTTGCTACTAGCGCTCTGGCACTGATTCCAGCACCAGACTCCAAGCCCCCAGCTCTCTTTCCACTGGAGCTCCCAGTCAAGGCTCCCTGTACCAGGAGCACCCATGGTCCTTCCAGACCACGGATGTTGTCAGAGGAGGGAGTCCCGGTTTTGGGAGGTCCAAACTTTAGAACACTGCAAGCAGATATGGTTGCTCCATCTCAGAAAAGATATAGTGGAATTGGAAAAGGTTAGTATGGAATGTTTTCTGTATGAGGAGAGATTAGTAAGACTGGAACTTCTGAGCTTGGAAAAGAGGTGACTAAGAGAAGATAAGACTGAAGTCTGAAAAATCGTGACTGGTGTGGAGAAAGTAGATAAGGAAGTGTTATTTACTCCTTCTCTCAACACAAGAGCTAGGGATCAATAAAAATAAATTAATAGGCAACAGGTTTAAAACAAAAGGAAGTATTTTTTTTTCCACAGTCACCCTGTGGAACTCCTTGCCAAGGGATGTTGTGAAGACCAGGGCTTTAACAGGGTTCAAAAACACCCCAAACTAGATACATTCATGGGATAAGTTTCATGATGGATATTAGCCAAGATGGGCAGGAATGGTGTCCCTAGCCTCTGTTGATCAAAAGCTGGGAATGGGCAATAGGGGATGGATCACCGTTCTGTTCAGTCCCTCTGAGGCACCTGGCACTGGCCACTAAATGGACCTTTGATCTGACCCAGTATGCCTGTTTTTATATTCTTATGTTCTTATGTTGGATATTGTCTTTTTCCCTATCCCAAAACAAATCAGAAACTATGCTTCCTGGTTTTATCTTTCAAGAAACAAGTAGGTAATTGGGTACATAGTGTTTACTCAATCTTGCAAATACAAGTAGTCCCATTGAAGTTAATTGGATTACTTGTGTGAAGGAATATAAACTTGTGCAGTAGAATGTGGGTTTCTGAACGCAACTGAGCTTAGTATCTTCCCCTCTAGTAAAGACACTTCTGTCCGGAACATATAACTTTAAGAAATCTGACATGAGAAAGGAGGTGGTGTTGTTATTTGTAATGCCATGACAGCTCTAACGTGTTACACACTGTACAAACACATAGGGAGAGACAGTTCATGCTCCAAAGGGCTTACATTCTCAATTTAGGCAAAAGATAGCAAATGACAAGGGAGGGGCAGATGAGGTGAAAGGGTGAGACAACAGGGTTTCTTAGGTAGTTGACTTCAGAAGGAGACTAATAGACTATGATAAAAATTCCAGTAAATAATTCTGCTATGTTGTTTCACCTCTCCATCTATTCTACAATAAATCAGAATCAGTGCAGCTTAGAATGTCAGCTTTTCTGAAGTTGCTGCCTGGAGAATTTTCTGCCCAGAAATACTACCTCTTCTGTTGAGAACAAATTTGCTTTATAATGCAAGATGTCACAAATGTGACAGCTGTCTGACAGGTACTAGCTATTCAATTTTTATTGGACCCAATATTTGAACTTTCTCTTTCTGGTGAAATTGCAGTGGGACCTTTGGTTAAACATTTTGCTGTATTATTTGGAGGGTTAGATATCATCTGTGAATCATATGCTAGCCAAAAGTTAGAATCCAGAAGCTAGCCAGAAACAGTAGCCCTACAGAGATATGTTTTGCCTTGGTACTTGAAACTTGCAACTGTCTTGCAAGTCTGAAACATTTAGTGCAATCCAAATATAAGTTAATAATTGTACACTTGTCCAGATAAGTTCTTCAGAGCTTTGAATTAGGAAAACAACCAGCAGTTCAATAGTCTGGAACTTCAGTTAATTTTGGGAGGGAAAAAATGTTACTATCAAAGTTTGATGGGGCAGGTGACCAAAGCCCACAGGTAAGTGAAAAACACGGAGACCTGGGAGATGGCTCAGAAATGGGAGGGAGCATGGGCTATAATAGCAAAGAGAAAAAAGGGACAAGACAGAACTGGGGGACAAAATAAAATCAGTATCTCAGATGCCTGTTTGCAAATGCAAGAAGTATGGGAAATAAACAGGAGGAAATTGAGGTGTTAATACATAAACACAACTATGACATCATTGGTATCACAGAAACTTGGTGGGATAATACACACAATTGGAATATTGGTATAGAAGAGTACAGCTTGCTCAAGAAGGATAGGCAGGGGGAAAAAGGGAGGAGATGTTGCCTTATATATAAAAATGTATACTCTTGGACTGAGGTTGAGATAGACATAGGAGACAGACTTGATGAGAGTCTCTGGGTTTGGCTAATGGGTAAAAAAACAAGGGTGACATCATGCTAGGGGTCTACTACAGACGACCTACCCAGGCAAAAGAGATGTATGAGGCTTTTTAAATCATCCAAAGCACAGGATATTGGGGGGGAGGGACTTCACCTATCCAGATATATGTTGGGAAACTAATACAGCAGGGCACAGATCATCCAATAAGTTCTTGGATTGCATTGGAGACAATTTTTTATTTCAGAAGGTTGAGAAAGCTACTGGGGAGAAGCTTTTCTAGATTTGATTTTAACAAATAGAGAGGAACTAGTTGAAAATTTGAAAGTGGAAGGCAGCTTGAATGAAACTGATCATGAAATCATAGAGTCCATGATTCTAAGGAAAGATAGAAGGGAGAAAAGCACAATAGAGACAATGGATTTCAGGAAGGCAGATTTTAGTATACTCAGAGAACTGGTAGGTAAGATCCCATGGAAAGCAAACTAAGAGGAAGAACAACTGAAGACAGTTGGCAGTTTTGCAGAGACACATTACTAAGGGCCCAAAAGCATACAATTCCATTGTGACGGAAAGATAGAAAGTATGAAAGGAGACCACCTTGGCTTAACCAGGAGATCTTACATGATCTAAAAATCAAAAAGGAGTTCTATAGAAACTGGAAACTAGGTCAAATTACAAAGGATGAATATAAGCAAACAACACAACTATGCAGGGGCAAGATTAGAAAGGCAAAGGCACAAAACGAGCTCAATCGAGCTAGAGATATAAAGGGTAACAAGAAGACATTCCATAAATATATTAGGAATAAAAGGAAGACCAAGGACAGGGTAAGCCCATTGCTCAGTGAAGAGGGAGAAACAAGAACTGGAAACTTGGAAATGGCAGAGGTGCTTAATGACTTTTTGTTTTGGTTTTCACCAAGTCATCTGATGATGAAGGAATGCCTAACATAGTGAATGCTAATAGAAATGGGGTAGGGTTAGAAGTTAAAATTAAAAAAAAAAGAACAAATTAAAAAATTCTTAGAAAAGTTAGATGTCTTCAAGTCACCAGGGCCTGATGAAATGAATCCTAGGATACTCAAGGAGCTGATAGAGGAGGTATCTGAGCCTTTAGCTATCATCTTTGAAAAATCTTGGAAGTTGGGAGAGATTCCAGAAGACTAGAAAAGGGCAAGTATAGTGCCCATCTATAAAAAAGGAAATAAGAACAACCCAGGAAACTACAGACCAGTCAGTTTAAATTCAGTGCCAGGGAAGATTATGGAGCAAGTAATTAAGGAATTAATCTGCAGACATCTGTAAGGGTATGTCTACACTAGCCCCCTAGTTCGAACTAGGGAGGCTAATGAGGGTGACCGAAATTGCAAATGAAGCACGGGATTTAAATATCCCACGCTTCATTAGCATGTTCCCAGCCGGTCGCCATTTTGGAAATTAACTAGCCTGGAAGAGCTGCCCGTGTCTACACACGGCAGAGAAGGGCGATTCCGAAATAAACCCCTTACTTCGAATTTCCAGTTAAACCTCATTTCCATTCCATGGTTGATTTTATATGTATAAAATATAAAGCATTCTTAAGGATGCTCTTCATGGCTAATGCAGAAGAATCAGGCAATCTGGGTTCTATCTGTGATTTAACATAGGTAGTTTCTTTATCAGACTATTTTTGTTGTGCAAGCATGAGTACAGCAATATGAGTGATGAATCATTACTTTGTTTCAGCCATCAGTAAACCCTGGAGTTTTACTTTAAAAATGGTACATTCTTAATGATTAAGATCACACAAGTATACATTTGCTAAAGGTCGTATTCTGAGAAGATTTAAATTACCAGATGTTGGCAGATCATTCAGTATGGTAGTGAATGTTTCATCTTTGTAATCATATTAACGGATGGATATTTCTGCCTGCAACTGCATATACCTGATGTGCATAAATTCCTTTTATAATCTCAGATTCTTAATGGAGAGGCTATAATTTATAATTTTGCCGCATAGAATCATAGAATACTAGGACTGGAAGGGACCTCGAGAGGTCATCGAGTCCAGTCCCCTGCCCTCATGGCAGGACCAAATACTGTCTAGACCATCCCTGATAGACATTTATCTAACCTACTCTTAAATATCTCCAGAGATGGAGATTCCACAACCTCCCTGGGCAATTTATTCCAGTGTCTGACTACCCTGACAGTTAGGAACTTTTTCCTAATGTCCAACCTGAACCTCCCTTGCTGCAGTTTAAGCCCATTGCTTCTTGTTCTATCCTCAGAGGCCAAGATGAACAAGTTTTCTCCTCCTCCTTATGACACCCTTTTAGATATCTAAAAACTGCTATCATGTCCCCTCAATCTTCTCTTTTCTAAACTGAACAAACCCAATTCCTTCAGTCTTCCCTCATAGGTCATGTTCTCTAGACCTTTAATCATTCTCGTTGCTCTTCTCTGGACCCTCTCCAATTTCTCCACATCTTTCTTGAAATGCGGTGCCCAGAACTGGACACAATACTCCAACTGAGGCCTAACCAGCGCAGAGTAGAGCAGAAGAATGACTTCTCGTGTCTTGCTCACAACACACCTGTTAATGCATCCCAGAATCATGTTTGCTTTCTTTGCAACAGCATCACACTGCTGACTCTCATTCAACTTGTGGTCCACTATAACCCCTAGATCCCTTTCTGCCATACTCCTTCCCAGACAGTCGCTTCCCATTCTGTATGTATGAAACTGATTGTTCCTTCCTAAGTGGAGCACTTTGCATTTGTCTTTATTAAACTTCATCCTATTTACCTCAGACCATTTCTCCAATTTGTCCAGGTCATTTTGAATTATTACCCTATCCTCCAGATTAGTCGCAACCCCTCCCAGCTTGGTATCATCTGCAAACTTAATAAGTGTACTTTCTATACCAATATCTAAATCGTTGATGAAGATATTGAACAGAGCCGGTCCCAAAACAGACCCTGGAACCCCACTTGTTATGCCTTTCCAGCAGGATTGTGAACCATTAATAACTACTCTCTGAGTACGGTTATCCAGCCAGTTATGCACCTACCTTATAGTAGCCCCATCTAAGTTGTATTTATCTAGTTTATTGATAAGAATATCATGCGAGACCGTATCAAACGCCTTACTAAAGTCTAGGTATACCACATCCACCGCTTCTCCCTTATCCACAAGACTCGTTATCCTATTAAAGAAAGCTATCAGATTGGTTTGACACGATTTGTTCTTTACAAATCCATGCTGGCTGTTCCCTATCACCTATCATGCTTCATTAAAAGATGAGAAAACCCTCAGATATTTTGCATCCCCTCTGTAGGATGTTGCAGATACTTTCTATTCATTGTCAGTAATTTAAAACTCTTGAATTTCTTCCAAGGCTTCTCAGGCCATGTCTAGACTGCAGGCTTCTTTTGGAAGAAGCTTTTTTCCGAACAGAGCTTTCAAAAAAGCTTCTTCCAAAAGAGTGTGTCCACATACAAAAGCACATAGAAAAAGTGATGCACTTTTTCAAAAGAGAGCGTCCAGGCTGATTGGACTCCCTCTCACACAAAAGGCCACCCGGAACCACTTCAAGTAGGGCTTTAGGTCACCAGTTGCTTCCGAGAGCTGGTGCTGGATCCTTGCAGAGACTGCGCTTAAAGGGACCCTCCTGGACAGCCATTTCTCTGCTTCTGCTGCATGCTTGCTACCTCTTCGAGGGACAGCAAAGCTCTCGCAGTGCCTGCTGTGGTTTCCCTGTTCTTTTTTGGACACCACAGCTTTTTCCTTTGAGCCATGGAGTCGGAGCTGCTCCTGGGCATGCGATGGCCCCATACGGCCATGCTGCAGTTTTTGCAGCACTTTTTGCCAGCTGTCTTCCTAGACCTGCATGAGCTGGACCCCAAGCTCATTCTGGGGACCCTCTCCCTGGGTGCAGGAGCTACACTCTGCCAACCGCAACCCACTGTGGAGAGGTGTTTTTGGAGGCTCAATACCAGTTTGGACTGGTAGGACCGGCTGGTCATGGAGCGGTGGGACGACCAGCAGTGGCTCCAAAACTTCTGCATGTGGAAGGCCACCTTTTTGGACCTATGAGCCTGGCTCACCCCCATCCTCAGGAGATGCAACACCCACCTGCGGCCCACCATGCCCCTGGAGAAGCAGGTCGCAATTGCCCTCTGGAAGCTTGCCACCCCTGACAGCTGCAGGCCCTGATCTACCACTGTAGACACTTCACAGACATTTTTATCGGGTGGTTGGGCAGGGCACACGATGCCCGAGTGTTCAGAAACCCCAGCCTGTACCACAAGCTGGAGGTGGGTACATTTTTCCCCCGCTGGGACTTTGCTGTTGGGGATGTGCAGATGCCACCGTGCATCTTGGGGGATGCGGCCTACCCCCTCGTGCCATGGCTGATGAAGCCATACACTGGCCACCTGGGCCCCAGCAGGGACCAATTCAATGCCCACCTGAACCAGTTCCGGATCCAGGTCAAGTGTGCCTTTAGCTGCCTCAAGGCATGTTTCTGGTGCCTGCTGACCCGTCTGGACGTGGGGGAGCACAACATCCCCGAGGTGGTCATGGCATGTTGTGTCCTCCACAACATTGTGGAGAGGAAGGGGTAGGCCTTCCTCCCAGGATGGGGGGCTGACGCCAGCAGTGAGGGGCGAACATTCGAGCAGCTGAGGACAGCTGCCATCCAACAGGTCCATCAGGTGGGGGTGTACATTCGGGACGCCCTGCGGGAAAGGTTCTCTCAAGGACCCCAGTAACTCTTCCCAGGGTCTCCCCAACAGGCGCCTCTGGCTTGTAGCCCTAAACCTTCCCCACCACAACCCCTCCCTTTCCCTGATCTCTCAATAAACACACCTGTTTGGTTTTGAAAAAAATGAAGTCTTTATTAATGTAACATTAAGAAAAGGTGGTTGGGTGTGTGTGTCAGGGCAGTGGGGGGGGGGGGCGGTTGGGGGAGGTGGCTTGATGTGCCACCTCAATTGTGGGGACCTCGTCAGAGTAGGGTTTGGGTGGGTCTGGGGAACACAGGAGGGGGCTGGAGTGGGGTCAGGTTGGCAGGGGACATGGGGAGGGGGTATGTGCATCACCTGGGAAGGGAGCAGAGGCATAGCGGGGGGGCAGGAGGGTGGAAGCCAGGAGCAGTGGCACCAGGTGGGTATGCCGTCATGCGCAACATGACGGCACATATGTTGTCACACCGCTGCATCAGTTGGTCCCACGCGCAGTTCTACCACTCCAAGTCCTCGTGGACTTTGTGCACCAGAGTCTGCTGCATATCGCACGGGATGCTGATGTGCTGGTGCATGAGGTCTTCTTGGACCCTAGCACACCTTCGAGTCCCCCAGGTTCTGGCAGCTGGCTGCAGTGGTGTGGCTTGGCCCTCAGTCCTGGCTGGTCCAGCTGTGGAGAACACACAGAGGGAGAGGCAATCAGTTATCCCTGCAGATGCTTTCCCTGAGGCCGTGCCCTCCTCTGTGAGCAGAGACCAACAGTCCTTGGAGCAGAGGAGGGGGATGTCCCAGGAGCAAGGCCATGTGTGGCCTGCAGAGTAGGCCATGCCTCACTAGGGCCCCCGATGTGCTCAGAGGACTGAACTGCCCACTTCCTCCCCCCCATCCCTCTGTCCCAAGGACAAGCAGGCAATGGAAATGTCCGGCCATAGTGGGATCCCCTCATGGGCGGCAGAGGAGCCGGGAGCAGCCTGGGCCTCCCTGGGGTCCACACACACAGGTGCAGCTTGCAGTGCTGTCTACAGGAGCGGCTGCTGCCTCGCACGTGGAGACATGCCAAATGCTGTGTAGCGCTCCTCAGTCTGTGTGCGGTCGTGCATGCGCTCTGGTGGCTAACCTGCTTCCAGCCATGGCGCCCTTCCCTCCTGCCTGTGGCAGGATGTGTGTGGCCTCCCCTGAGCCTGCCAGCTGGATCACACCCATGCTCAGGGTTGCCTGCTGTGTCCATGTGCCACACACAAACGCTGCATGTGGTTGCACTTGCACAGACCACAGCACGATGTCCAGCTCAAGTGACACTCACCCCCCTCCCCTGCCCCATGTGTGTGACAAAGTGAGACCACTCACCTGAAGATCCGTCCCAGGCATCCAAGGAGGCCTGGGAGACACACTCACTCATTGGAACCGACTCCAGGGAGAGGGTCACGGTGTCTGTCTCCTCCTCTTCCTTCGGCTGGCCCTGACCCTCTTGCCCCTGAGCGAGAGCTGTGCTCTGAGGCCTGGACATATCCCTGGAGGAGCTCCTTCACCTTACTCCAGACCTGTTCCAAGGTCTGGGGTGGGGGTCCACGCTCTGCCAGGGACTCAGCCATCCGTCTATAAATGTCCACATTTCGGCTCTTGGACCAGAGATCCTGCAAGCTCTTCTCCTCACCCCACAGCTCGAGGAGGGCCAGGATCTCCAGTCCAGACCAGGAGGGTCCCACCTCTTGGTCCCCCTGTGTGGGTCCTGGGACTGCTGGGGCTGCTCCTTTTGAGAGCCATGCGGGTCACGGAGCGCTTGTTGCTCTGCCATGGGTGGCAAGGGCTGTGGCAGGGAGAGCTGCGTGGTGAGTTCCTGCTCTATGGCCAGCTTCCTGCCACAAGGCTTGTCCAGGGTGCCTACAGCTTTAAGAGGGGCCAGGAGACAGGAACGATAGAGTTGTGACTACTTTGTATGGAGTGGCCACCAGGGCACCTGTGCTATTTCCTGGAGGCCTCTTGTTTAAAAAAAAACCAAAAACCCTCCTCCCAATCCTCACACCCCTTTTTCTGAAAGAGCTCTTTCAGAAAAGGTGTCTTCCTCATAGAAAGAGGATTACCAACGTCGGAAAAACCCCTCTGTTCTTTTGATTTACTTTTGAAAGAATACAATTGCAGTGTGGATGTTTCACAAGTTTTGTCAGAAAAACAGCTGTTTTTCCGACAAAACTCTGTAGTGTAGACATACCCTCAGTCTTTACATCAGCCAGAAGAAGGGAGGCTGGAGTCTGATTAATATTCAGTATAATATTCAATATAATTTAATATATTTTGTAGAATTTCTTTGCTTGATGTGCCATTCACCTACATCACCTTTGATAGAAGTTGCAGTTATGCCACTGTATCTTACCACTACTTAGGAAGTTGAGTAATTGGTTTGTACCAAAGCTATTTCAGTAGTACTCTGAATGGTGAGTAACATCCTAGCTTTGCAAGTCATGGGGTATGCACCTGTTGCTCTGAGAACTTACATGTGTCATCCCTGCCTTTGTTCATCATATGAACACCAAGTTAATCCCTTCACATCCCTGATCCTTTCTTGTTTCCCTTCTCATACTCCACCTATTCAAAGTGTGACAATAAAAGGGCAGGCTGATTCCGCTTCCATCCTGTGCCATTATTTAACTTGTCCATGTTTCTAGTTTCACCAAGAACATGTAGATTAATGCCATTACATTACTGAGCTAGTCCCAAAACTGCCATCCTTGTGCACCCCTGAATAAAAAAGATTTACTTTATGATTTACTTTGCCAGGACTTGGTACCACTGTTGCATAAGGTTGCATCTCTAGACATGTGCCCCCACAACAAAAATGCAAAGGCCATGTATGTTACAAGGATTATGTACAGAAATAAGTACATGCCCATTCTTTACACACGTCTTATTTTATCCATGCTAAGACTTGTACTTTTTGTTGCCTGGAAGATGGGCAGGGAGGCAAGGTTCTGACCCGATGTATTTGCAATTTCAAGTAATTTAGCGTGGGGCTTCTATTATCCATTTATTCAAAGCAACGGTTAAAGTAATACGGACAGTGAGGGATCTGTGAATATTTTAAAATGATTGAGATATAGGTGTTTAAGATAGGTATATTTATCTCTGACTTTCAGACATGCAACTGCAAACAATGATCTTGAAGTGGCCCTGTAAAGGATTCGCTGGTCCAGTTCTCGAATCGCCGGCCTCGGGCCCCAATTGCCCAAACTCTTGACCACAGAGGGTATCAAAGCCCGGTTGGTCAGGACGGTAAGCAGGCAGGAAGGGGGAAGGGGACTCAGGCCCACCCTCTCTCTGAGTCCCGACCCAGGGCCCTAAGGTCAAGGGGTAGACTTCCACCCCTGGACCTGACTGACGGGGCATTGCCCTTAACATGCCAGTCCGCGGGCTTACCTCCCTAGCCCTGCCCTGGGTCGCTTCCTCTCCCTTCACTCTCACCGGATTCCTTGTCCTTCTCTGGTTTCCCCCACAGTGTTCTCAGAACACCGCGCCCTTTCCTCCACAGACCCTTTGCCTCCGTCTCCTCCTTCCTCCGGGTCCCTTTTGGCTCCTTTCGGCTCCCTGTCTTTACCCTCTGTCTCCTCTATCCTCTCCCTGTCTCCGCTCAGGTATTTATATCTGGGGTGCCTGCCCCGGCCCGATCCCCTGAGTCTCTGCCTGGATCGCTCCACCCCTAGCAGCTGGGGAAGAGTCAGGCTGCCTGGCAACCCCGGCGCGGCTGGCTGCTGACGTGCCGGTGCCTCCGCTAGTGCCGGGCTCCGTCTCCCGGTGTTTTGCGGCCTCCTCTGACTGGACCAGGTTTGGAGAGTTCCGCAGCCCTGATCCTGCCGCGGAACTCAGCGGTACCTTTCTCCCGATGCTTGGCTGCACTTCCCTGCCTGGGGGGGAGGGGCCGTGAGTGCGGGGCTGGCCTGCCCTGTCAAAGGCCCTCATTATTAACCTGTCCTACAATGACTGCAGAATGTTACTCAAGGATAATGAGGGGTAAAAATGCAATGGCTTTCTTGTGCCTTATAGGCACAGATACACTGTAGAGGCAGCGTGAGGTTATGCTGCCCCAATGGAAACCTCGAATGCATTGTAGGAAAAGTGCCACCTTGTCAGTGACACCAGTTACAAGAGTGCAGTATACACTCCCCTCTGCTCTAGGGCAAAGTTGATAGAAGGAGACATACTTCTGTCCATGCCCTGCCTCTTTGAGATGGCAAGTGCTGCTAATGATGTTATTTTTGTGCTCAGATTTGTCTTCATGGTCACTCCTGCCTTGCAAACTTATAACTTGCAGTCAGCTACACTCTGGCCTTAAGTAGGGGGAAAAACCCATATAGTTAGCATATTAAATTTACTATCTGAGGAGTTCACCAAGCAAATAGAAAAGGTGGATTTTAAAAGATTTGTGTAGAACCAATGATAACATTTGTCATTTTATAGACCAAGGGGGAAGAAATTATTTTCATCTTGTATATCACTGGCCAACTGATTAGATGCAAGTTTTCTTCATCTCTCTCCGGCATAGTTAGAGCTGGTTGCAAAATATTGATTTTGATGGATGAGTGGTCTGATCTGGAATGGCAAGCATTATGCTTTCATTTTGTGTGAATTACACTGGTTGAATAAATAAATAAAAGAAGTCCCCCATGGCTATGGAATTCCCATGAGACTTCCCTTCATCTCATCAAGAGGGGAGACTCTGATGCATTCTGGGAGATGTAGCCTGACCACGGAGTTTGGCTTCTAGAGGAAAATGGGACACAAAGGTGCCTGTGTGACACCTTCCATGAGTTATCAACCAAATTGAAATATTTTGGTTTACAGAAAAAAAAAAAAAAAAGATGTTCAATATTTCATGAAAAATTGAGATGTTCTGAGGAGGAGTAAACCAAATGTTTTCCAACCATCTCTAGCCTTATTCCATTCCACACATTAAGCAAAGGGAAGAAACAGGGAAGATAAAAGTCAACAGAAAGGATGTTGCACAAAATTCCTTCCCTCTGTTACTTCTGTCTTCTGAAAGGTGGAATAAATGGATTTCTTTCTTTAATGATCATATCTTAGTTGAAATGATAAAAACAGCAGATGGGATTTATTGGGTCAGACCAATTGACCTTCTAATCCAGTATCCTGTCTTCGACAGAAACCAATGCCAGATGCTTCAGAGGCAATGAACAGAACAGCACAATTATTGGGTGGTCAGTCCTCTGTTCTCCAGTTCCACCTTCTGTCATTCTGAGGTCTGGGGCCATTCAGAGTATGAGGTGAAATCCTTGACCACCTTGCTTAATCGTAAAGATGGACCTATCGTCCATGAACTAATCTAATAATTTTTTGGACTTTACAACATATTCTGGCAGTAGGTTCCACAGATTGACTGTGCATTGTGTGAAGTACTCCCTTATGTTTGATTTAAACCTGCTGCCTATAAATTTAATTGGGTGACTCCCTGATTCCTCTGATGTGAAGGTGCAGATAATACTTCTCTCTTGACTTTCTTTGCATCAGAAGCTTCAGAGTGGTAGCTGAGTTAGTCTGTAACTGGGAAAACTTAAACAACAAACAGTCTAGCAGCACCTTGAAGACTAACAAAACATGTAGATGGTATCATGAGCTTTTATGGGCACAACCCACTTCTTCAGATGACTGGAGTATTGAAAGTCCAGATACAAGATTAAATAAGGGAAAGAGGGGGGAGGGAAGGGGGGTGGTAAAAGAACAAAATAGTGAATTAGATTGTTCAAGTTACAAGAAGCTGATAAGAACAATTTGCATCTCTTTAATTACCCACTGTTTGGTTAGTTAAGTCATTAGGGTGTGGAAGGTAGTGTGTTAGCCAGCCAATGTCTTTATTCATTCATTCCTTTCTGATAGGAATCAAACTTGTAAATTAAGTTAAGTTCCAGTCCTTCCCTGTGTATTTGACTTGTGGAATGTTGGTATAAAGAGCTTCTACATCCATGGTGATCAGGATGGTGTTTTCAGGAAGATTACTGGTATTTTGTAGTTTCCTCAGGAAGTTCGTGGTATCTCAAAGATAGCTAGAAGTGCTGGCAGCATAGGGTCTGAGGAGAGAGCCAATATAGCCAGATAATCTTGTTGTAAGTGTGCCAATGCTTGAGATGATGGGTCATCCAGGATTTCCAGGTTTGTGTATCTTGGGTAGCAGATAGAAAACTCCTGGTTGGGGATTAGGGAAGGGGGTGTTTGGATCTGGACTTTCAATACTTCAGTCATCTGAAGAAGTGAGTTGTGCCCATGAAAGCACATGATACAATCTACATGTTTTGTTAGTCTTTAAGATGCTGCTAGACTGTTCATTTTTAAGTTTTTTCTTTGCATCATTCATGATCTAATAGGTTTTTCTAATATCTCCCCCTTAGTTGTCTCTCTTCTAACCTGAATAGTTCCAGTCCTTTAAAATCTTTTCTCATATGGCAGCTGTTCCATTCCGCTGAATAATTTTGTTGTTGTTTCAGTTCTAATATTAATATTTTTAGATGGGGTGACCAGAACAGCATGGAGTTTTTAAGATATGGGCATAGCATGGATTTATATAATAGCATTATGATATTGTGTGCCTTATTATCTGTCCACTTTCCTAAAGGACATATAGTCTGTATGTTTTTGACATTGAATGGATGTTTTCAGAGAATTATTCACAATAACTCCAAGACCTATTCCTTCAGTGGTAACAGCTAATGTAGACCCTATCAATTTGGATGTATATTTGGGATTAAGTTTTTTCCAACGTGCCCTGCTTTGCACTGATCAGAATTGAATTTCATCTGCCATTTAGTTTGTCCAATCACCTGGTTTTAGTAACCCATTTTGTAATCTTCACAAGCAGCTTTGAATTTAACTATCTTGAGTAGTTTTGTATCCTGTGCAGACTTTTCTATCTCACTGTTTTGTCCCATTTTTCTAGATTATTTATCAATAGCACCAATCACAGTACAGATCCTTGAGGAAACCCCGTTATTTATCTTTCACTGTTGTGAAATGTATTTATCTCTACCCTTTGTTTCTTCTTTGAGTAGTGTCCCCGTGGGTGCTCCACTGAAGGTGTCGGGCTCGTCCCGGCATCGCAGTCCGTTCGCGCCTTTTCTGCAGCGCCTGGTCTGTCTCGCCAGTTCCTCCGAACCGTCCACAGTCGCAGACGGAGTTGGGACGAGCTCCTACCTCCACCCTGAGGAGAAACCGAGAATAACATTTAGCCTACATCTTTTCATCCCAGTTTAGCCCCTACCTCATAGTTATAGTTAGTTTTACAGTTTCTAGTTAGTTAGTATAGTTTTAAAAAAATCTTTTTATATATAGAGATCCATTGTATATAGTTCTCTGTTAGTCTGCAGGCCCTCTTAGACTCAGTCTGATGGACATCCTTAACCACCATGCCCGGCTCCCCGGGCTATAAGAAATGCGCATCATGTGGAGATGCCATGCCAGCGTCGGATGGCCATTCCCAATGCATACGGTGCTTGGAGGAAGGCCATATCCCTCAAAAGTGCACCCATTGCTCCAAGCTAACTGTCCACGCCAGGTGGGACAGGGAGATGGGGCTTAAAATGCTGCTCTTTAACAAAGCGCTTCAACCGCCATCTACGGGACAACAAACAGACGCTCCGGTGGCACGTAAGTCCCACGAAGGGAAGAGCTCCGCTCCACCTCGGAGTGTAAGTGCAGGAGACTCACCGAGCACATAAGGGCTGCTGCCTAGGCACGCCGCAGGGAAGTCATCCAAGGCCTGCAGTACTTCAGCGCCTAGCCCCGCAATTTCCTCTACGTCGGCATCATGTGCGGCACTGCGCTCTGAATCGGCACCGGCGACAGTGGCACCATGAAGCCAAGCAGCACCAAGAACAGCACCAAGGGCCGATGCGGCACCGTTAGCTGCGCCGGGGTTCGAGCCAGCACCAAGAGCCACACCAAGGGCTGATGCAGCACTGTCAGCGGCGCCGAGACCCAAGCCAGTGCCGAGAGCGGCGCCGAGAGCTGATGCAGCACCGCCAATGGTGCTGACAGCTGAAGCGGCACCGACTGAGCACCGTCCAACCTCTTCTTATTCGCCACTGAAGCCTGTTGCCGCACCACCCATGTCATCAGACTCGAGTCCAGCACGGACATCACCTACCTCAGTGCCCAGATCACCATCCATGGGCTGGGAACCATCAGAGTCGGGTTCCGTGATCTCTGTACCGGGGTAGTCTGGTACCGACAGTTCCTCCTCTACTGAGAGCCAAGGTACTGACCAAAGCCGAGAAGAAATCTCGGTGCGTGCGCACACCATCGGCCAGCCCCAATAGGGCCGTGTTTTCCCCCAAGCCTTCTCCTTCACTTTACTGTCGCTCTGACAAACATGACCATAGGTGCTACAGATTGCCCTCACAATGCTATTGGAGGTCCCCACAGTGATCTCCCACACCTCTATGCTACCACCATTCATATCACTCGCAATCACCATCGCATTACATGGTATGATCAGGATCTCCAGTGTCCCCTCCTTGCTCACACTACTCTCGATACAGGAGTGCAAGTTCCTACACTCCATGGAGCTCCCCGCATGAGCGTCAGTATGGTAGTCAATATACCTACTACTACCGAGAGCGCCCACACTCCTGCAGCGTGGTCTGTTCACCACCTGTATCACCGGAGCGTCCTCAGTCACACTCACCACAACTTCTGACTCAAGACATCTTACCACCTGGGCAAGCTCCTCCAATGCCCACGGGGGATGCCCCCTCAACTTCCACCCAACATGAGAGGGATAATACTCAGTCTCCCACCTGTGAGGAGCAGCGTATGGACTCTCTGACTGATCAGTCGTCTTCTTCACTAGACGATGCAGTCTTTCACAGAGACTCTTCCACTGTAGACGACTATAAACAATTTCAAGAATTATTCAAAAGAGTAACCCATTATCACAACTTATGCACCTCCAATGCGCCACAAAAACAACATGCTCTCCTGAGGAATTTGCAACAATCAAATAAATCAAAGCTGGCTCTCCCCTTTTTGAAGCGATCCTAGAAATATCTAATGATATATGGCAGACTCCAGTTTCCGTGCCGCCAACCAGCAAACGCACTGATAAGAAATATTTTGTTGATGCCAAGGATGCAGAGTTTCTTTTCACGCATCCCCAACCCAACTCCATTGTTGTGGATGTGACCCAACAGAAGTCAAAAACAGAACAAGGCAGGAACACAGCATCTGACAAAGAAGCAAAATGGCTAGATCTGCTGGGCAGAAAAGTTTATTTTTCAGCCACAGCAATCCTCAGGATGGCCAATTACTCGGCCCAACTTGCAAATCACGATTTTGACAATTATTTCAAGTTGGTTCCTCTTATGGAATATTTGCCTGAGTCCAAGAAATAAGTCCTGAAGGCTGTGGTGCTGGAGGGCTACACGGCAGCCCGCACTGTACTCCAAATTGCCCTGGATATCACCAACATGGCCTCCTGGACCACAGCAACCTCGGTGGTCATGCGCCGCACTTCCTGGCTTCACCTGGCTTCCGTAACCAAGGACCTCCAGCCCAAGGTGGAGGACTTACCTTTTGATCGCCAGTTTTTATTTGCACAGAACACTGACCAGGTCTTCCATTCTGGGAAAGATTCTCATACCACCCTGAGGATGCTTGGAATGTATACGCCACCATTTAGAAGCAAGAGAGTCGGTCCCTATAACAAAGACCATTCTCATATGCTGCACCCCGCTTCAGACCTTATGACCAACCAAGACAAAGACAACGGCCTCAACGACTATGTCAACAACCAAGCAAGATGTCAAAGCAGCAACAATCCTGACAGCAGGTTTGATGTGTCAGTCGAGGGACTGCGTTCTATTCCCCTTCTGGAGGCTTCCTGTGAAGTAACCAAATTATTTCACCATCGCTTGAGGCCATATCATCCCTGCTGGTTTGCCAGAACTACAGACCGGTGGGTCAGGGAGATCATCACATCCGGCCTCGCCATTCCCTTTTCCACTCGGCCCCCTCCCACCCCTCGCCTCCCGTCCCTTTTCAGGGACCCCTCTCACGAGCCTCTGCTGCAGCAGGAGGTCTCACGTCCACTTACCATCGGGGCGGTGGAGAGGGTTCCATACGAATTCAGAGGCAGAGGCTTCTATTCTCAGTACTTCCTCATGCAAAAGAAGACCAGAGGATGGAGGCCTATCCTGGATCTCCGCAAACTCAATCGTCACCTATGAAAACAAAAATTCAAGATGGTTACGTTAGTCTCTATCATTCCAGCACTGAACGAAGGGGACTGGTTTGCATCCTTCAACCTCCAGGACGCATATTTCCACGTGACCGTGCACCCGGTCCATAGGAGATTCCTCTGTTTCGCACTCGGCGTCAATCATTATCAGTACACAGTGCTTCCGTTCGGCCTCTTGGCAGTGCCGCGAGTGTTCTCCAAAACCCTAGCCGTCGTAGCCGCCCACCTCCAGAGTACCGGCATCACAATTTTTCCTTACCTGGACGATTGTCTCTTGAAGGCCTCTACTGCAGATGAGGCACGACCTGCCATCAATGCAGCAAGGGACACATTCGAAGCTCTAGGCCTCATTATCAATGTACCAAAGTCTTTCTTGACCCTGTCCCAGTCTCTTGAGTTCATCGGGGTGAGACTGGACTACAGGGCTGCTGCTGTGTACCTACCTCTCGACAAGTCCCAGATTATTCAAGACCTAGGAAATATACTGCTCACTGCCCCCAGAACGTCCATACTTACATGCCTGAAGCTCCTGGGGCAAATGGCGGCCACCACGTACGTCGTTCCCCATGCACGACTCCACTTAAGGTGCCTTCAGCATTGTGTACTCACAATTTAAAAGCCAGGCATCCACAGTACTCGCAAGCTTGTGGCTGTCCTCAGGCACGTGAGGGATTCCCTTGTATGGTAGCTCGATCCGAACAATACATTGGCAGGCATCACCTTTCATGCTCAGAGACCATCGGTCCAGATTACTATGGACGCATCCCCGGTCAGCTGGGGAGCGCATCTCCAGGTCCAGGGTCTATGGTCACATCACGAGTCCCTCCTCCATATAAACTTTTTGGAGTTGCAGGCAGTGTTCAATGCCTGCAAACATTTCCTGCATGGGATCCACGGAGCCACGGTGCAAATTCTTACTGACAATATCTGCACGGTCTACTATATCAATTGGCAGGGGAGTGCCAGATTCCGATCCCTCTGTGTGGAGTCCATTCGCCTTTGGAATTCCGCCACAGAATTACACTCAGTGGCATACCTCCAAGGCAAGAGCAACACCATCGCTGATGCTCTGAGCAGGACCTTTCACTTACAACACGAATGGGAACTGCTCGATGAAGTAGCCCGCAGCCTTTTCAAGACCTGGGGATACCCCACCATGGACCTTTTTGCTATATGATACAACAGGAAGTGCCATCTCTACTGCTCGAGAGCAGGCATAGGGAGTGCTTCTCAGGGAGATGCCTTCCTTATCAATTGGGGAATGCACTGTCTCTTGTACTCCTTCCCCCCGATCCCGCTTATACCCCGGGTGCTAGAGAAGATAGCCACGGATGGGGTAACGGTGATAATGGTAGAACTCTTTTGGTCCCATCAGATGTGGTTGACCCAACTAATGAGGATGTCTGCATCCCAAACGCGGCAACTGCCACAGTTACGCAACTTACTCTCACAACAACATGGCACGCTCCTTTATCCGCACATCAATCCATTGCACCTGACGGCTTGGCTCCTAACTGGCTCCAAGGCCCAGAGTTAACATGCTCTCAGGCAGTCAAGGACATCCTCATACATAATAGGCGTCAAACCACGCAGAAGTCCTACCTTTATAAATGGCATCGCTTCTAGGCCTGGTGTGAGACAAAGAATATTGATCCTCTATCTGTGCCCATCCAACACATTCTGGATTACATTCCTCACCTAAAATAAGAAAACCTAGTAATGTTTTTGCTTAAGGTCCACTTAGCAGCAATTTCTGCCTTCTGTCCCCCCATCGACGGCACCTCAGTCTTCGCACATCCACTCACCAGGAAGTTTTTGAAAGGCATTGCAAACCTCTATCCTCCATGTAACCGCTTCCGGAACCTTGGGTTCTGGAGCACCCATGGGGACACTACTTGAAGAAGAAGAGAGAGTTACTCACCTGTGCAGTAACGACTGTTCTTCAAAATGTGTCCCCCCGTGGGTGCTCCACAACCCACCCTCCTCCCTGCTTCGGAACTATTGTCCTTCTATCTTTCAGATGTTCCAGCTATGAGGAACTGGTGGGACGGACCGCGCGACGCAGAAAAGGCACGAATGGCGCGAGACGGCTTCTGCACATGCGTGGTCTGCCAGGGGCTACTGCTAGTGAAAACTCTCCGGACTGTGGCACTGGGACGAGCCTGACACCTTCAGTGGAGCACCCATGGGGACACACATCTCAAAGAACAGACCTTACTGCACAGGTGAGTAACTCTTTCTTCCTGTATTTAACCAGCTACTGAGCCATGAGAAAAATCTTCTCTCTTATTCTCTGATACATAAGAATACCTTTGTCTGTTTTATGCATGTGCTGCTTCATATTTGTACAATAGAAAGGGAGCTCTGAGGAGAAGTGACACATTTTTCTAATAAGAAGTGTCCTAGAACTAAATAGCCACTTCAATTGAAGAAAGAACATTCTATGGGAAAAAAAACCACACAAGCATGCATGACACTAATTGCTAAGTTTGTAATTCCATATTTGATGAAACACAGACAGGATAACAAGCTTTGATTTCAATGGAGTTAAAACAATACAAAACTGGAGAATCAGAACCTAAGGGGAAAAATCTGCTGTTCAGGAAGTATCTTGACTATCAGTTTACAGGTCACAGTGACCCAACCAATAGCCGTAAATAAATAAATAAAAGCAAGAGCCATGTGGATTTTTCAGACCAGGATGATGAGTAGCTTTGGGCTCTGATTCTCCTTGAACCTTGTGTAGTAATTATTATCTACAAAAAGTGGGTGTAAAAGTCTTCCATTCTGATTTAGTAAATACTTTATAATTACTTTGCTCTGGTATGTGACTCCACAAGCTGCAAGGCAGCTCACAATCAAAGCTCAGTAGAGTGAGTGAAAGTTGAACTATCCAAAGCATAATGAAATTGTTTCTAATACAATTTCACATTCAGAACAATTTTAAAATATAATTTTAGTTGCATCTTTATGCCTTCTATTGAACCCACATGGCCAGAATGTCTTTAGGCATTAGTCAATAAAATGTTAGTAAATATGAATGTTGTTGGTATTCTACAATTGTTTCAAAGCAAAATCCAAATTGTAACACAGAAAAGGATTTCCACAAGAAAAATACTGAGCTAGATCCTCAGCTAGTGTGTATCTGTGTAACTCCTGGGTGTCAGCTGTGCTGTGCTGATTTATGACAATTAATCATTCTCATTACATATTGTTGAGCTTATTTCTTTAAATGTACTGTGTGTCACCAAGGTATAGTAGCAAATGCATTATGTATTGCAGGAGTTGCTATAGAAAGTTCTATTTAAAATTGCATGATGTGTAAAATGTGCATGCCCATATTAATGTGATTAACTCTTTCGATGTTTTTACTTATTAACACCCACAATCAGTTTTGTGTGAAATCTGATTTTAAGCAGGGTGATACCTTTTTTCCCCTAATGATATCTATCATTTCCACTAAGGGAAAAATCTGAACCAGATATCTTTCTGAGTTCCCCCAGGAGACTTAAATGGAACTGATCCATAAAAAATTAATCTGTGTTAACCATTGGGGTTCAGATGGCTTCAGTGATTTGTGTCTATTCTCTTCCTTGTTTTCATGGCTTTGGCTAATTTAACTGTGCTCATGTTTTGTAATGGCTCCACAAATGATAATCAAGACATATGGAGGTGGTGTGAAAATTCTAAATAACCATTCTAGAGTAATAGTGAGTTTTAAACGGAATCTAAGAGGGTGTACAGCTGAACTTTTCACCTTTATGTACAAGGCTCTATTACCTATTATGGATTCTGTAATCCATTTAGTCCATCGTAGCTTAGTTTGATAACAATTAGAACTATATTAAACATTTTGTTGAGTCAAACGTATTTATCCTATCTGAAACTAAAATAGCTTCTCCACTCTTAATACTCTCTAGGGTTGTATCTATTAATGAGACTGGTGGCATATCACAGGACAGCGTAGTCTGATATAATGCTGCAATACAGAGCTGCTGTACAGACCAAGGACTAAATTCAGAACTTTTCTTTGGAGGATTGGTAGAGTTGCCTGTTGAGATGTCATATTTGATTTTATTTCCATAAGGAGGTGCCAGCTGGATAGCTTTTCTGCATTTCTGCTTGATAATGTATGGGACAACAATAACATATTGCTGTTTTCCCACTCATACCTCTTCTACAGAACAGGAGATAAAACTAATTAAGGAAAAAGATGGAGAACTATGTCTCTGAGCTCTTTGCAAATAGTTAAATAACACTAGCTTGGACTAGACTGCACATTTATATTTTATTTTCTTAACTACTCTGACTTTCTGCCTAACAATTATAGTCGTTTAAATCTATCTTGCATAGTCAATAAACTACTTTTACTGTTTATCTTTACTGGTGAGATGGTATGAAATATGTGGCAAATCTACTCAGGTTTTACTAAAGATGGTATATGTCCACTTGTCACTGATGAAATGGTGAACCGATTAACAAATTAGATTGGGGTGGGGAACGTAAGGCCCAAGGGCCAGATGCGGCCCCTGGGTTGCCTGTTCGGGCCTCCCCCAGCATTGGGGAGCCCATGCTGGCACTCCAGCTCTCTCACCACCTCCAGCCCCCACTCCCCACCGCCTCCCCTCAGTCCCGGCTACACCTTGGGGGAGAGCCTGTCTCAGGTAGATACTCTATTATATAAATATAATACACAAACTATTCTTATAACTAACATATTCTTGTTTTATAGTGCACTCATACTTTATTTTTCTGAACATTCTCAAATATCAGTCAATTTTCCATTCTGTAAGAATGCATCCATAAAAACACTATAAAATTAGGTTTGATTGACAAGTTCAAAATTAAGAGCTAGTCTACACTAGAAGCACTTCCTTAGCACAACTTCACCAATGTAGTTGTGCCACTGTAGTGAATCTGGTGAAGATATTTTATGCCAATGGGAAAGAGAGCTCTCCTGTTGGCTTAATAAATCCACCTCTACATCCACACTAGCTCTCCACACCGGTGCATAGGTCAGTTTGAAGTTATACTTGAGTAAGGGATAGTGTAGATCTGGTCTTAGAAGCTAGCTGATCTACAGAGGGGAAAGGAAACTGGAGACTAAAGATTGGGGCCAGGTTTGCACTATCACTTCCACTTATTTTGGGATAACTTATGTCTCCCAGAGGTGTGAATAATTGACCCCCTAAGTGACGTAAATTACTTCCACTTAAATGTTTGTGTGGACAGCCCTATGCTGACGGGACCGCTTCTCTGGCCGACATAGCTGCTGCTTTTCAGAGAGGTGGGTTTATCATGCCAGCAGTGTGCCTTTTTCTATTGACATAATGTGCCTCCAACAGATGCACTACAGTGGAATCTGTGCAGTTGCACCAATGTAGCACTTCTAGTGTAAAGTAGCCCTGGATAAGGCAAAGTGACTTATATACATGAAGTCCTAAGCATTAATAGCAATGATAGTGTGTGTAGAAAATCAGTAAGAGATTGCCAAATGATGGATGATGGTCATCATGGTTCCCCATTTCTTCAAGCTGTTATTTTAAAATTGATAAACTAAGTAGTTTTGTTTTTATGACTCCTTGTATTAAATAAGGGACTTTTTTCACATTTAGTTTTTTGGGGGGCTATAGCTGTTAAAGTATCCACCATGTAATTCTTTTACCACTTGTGGTTGTACCATCAGGCTTTTAAGATTGTTATATCAGCTATTAATGTTATATTGATATCATAGAGGTCATTTCTCCTAGACCAAGAAGTTTAACTGAATCACATTCATAAAACTGATGAATGAATGTGCCAGTCAGCCTCTGACAAGTGGAGCACAACTCCAAGACTGGGAGACCTGCTTGAGTCAGCCAAAATACATTCATCAGCTGCTTTAGAGAGTGTATTTAGAGACATTGCTTAATAAACTTACTGCACAGGAGACAAAGAGGGAGGTACGAAAAAGGTGGGCAAAAGGGAAATGCAATACCAATTTTTAGCAAAGTAAGATGAATGAGCTAGTTAATTCCCACCCCCAAAACTTACTTCTGTTCCTACTAAAACAAAATAACAGACATTTAAGAGGCAACATAGCTTCAGAAAAAAGCTGAGGATTATAAAGTTATATGCAAAATGAAGTTTTGTATCCTGGATTGCTAGATATCACAATGGCTAGGGGCACCTTCTCTGCCCCTCCTCCCCCCATCTTTAATGGCAACTAGACAATTGCAACATGTTATTTAAAATGCAAACTTCATTATACAGTAATTTACATATGTGTCACATCAAGTCTTGTGACAAAAGTCAGTGAAACCATCTTTGAAGTCCCATAGGCGTGCTTCATGCCTGCTCTGTCTACCTGCTCCCTCTGGGTTCAGAATTCCCTTCCCCAAGTTGTCTGAAAAAACTTTAAAAATAACGAATATAAACCACTAGCTGAAAAAAAAAAATCCTTTGTATATAAATGAGGCTTTTGTTGTTTCTCTGTCAATGTTAGACCAGGATGGAAGCTCTGTATTGATGTAAAAACAAATTAAAATGAAGGCCTCCAATGATGTTTTCGGCACTTTACAAGATTTTGAAGCCTTTTAGTAGATTAGATTTTGTATTGTGTCTAATTGATAGTACACTGTTATCTGCCATTTCCCCCAGAAGGGAGGGGTGACAGCTCTAAGGGCATGGTCCCTTTTTCCTCTTGCAGGCACCTGTGAGCCAAAAAATGGGATATGCCACTCCTAGCTGGATATCTCCCCTCTTATCAGGTGGTACTGCCACTTCCTCAAACAACAGGAAGGCCCAGGATCTCCTCACCCAGACCTGGGGGTCCTCTGCCTCTCATACATCCGATGCCCCATCCTGGGGTGTTCTAGTCCAGACCATGGAAGAGAGGGTGGGAGCTCTGCTAGGGCAGTACTCCGTACAGTTTAAGGAAAGTCAGAAAATGGGAGGTCTCTCTCCCTTTTTACGGGGTGTGACAGGGTCAGGCCAGGGAGCGGCTGCAGAGAGGGGAAAAGGCAGCCCAAAAGGGAAAAACCCCTGTGAGAGAAGCAGAGAACTGCAGCCCAATTAGATGCAGCTGGGAGGAGCTGGCTCAGGCTAATTGGGGCCAGCTGACTTCTCTGCTGTCTGTCTGAGGGCCTTTAAAAGCCTCAGCAGTTGGAGGCTGGAGTGAGAGAGGAGAGGACAAAAGGAAGGTGGTGGAGAGGCAGAGAGGAAGAAACCAGAGAGAACAATTTTGACCAGCATTAGGTAAAGGCAGCTAAGGAGGGAGCCTGTGGGCACGTGGCCCGGGCTCCCTACCATTGAGACCTGCTGCAAAACCCCTAACTGGGGGGGGCTAAGGGGAGGAGGCCTCCCCAGTAGTGGCTTGGGGAAGAGGGGCCCTTGCCACAGGGGAGTTGTGCTCCTTCTTAATCTATCCCTCTGTGGAGTGGTGACAGACAAACTGCTCTGCTGAATAGCACTCCTTTTAACGTGGTATCCCAACAGTTGCAGAAGCATGGTAGCTGCAGATTGGATGGGCCCTCAGCCATTAGTTTATTGGCAAAGTCTCCTAAACCAAGTCATTTGGAACCACTACAGCTTGTCTGCCTGTCGATTTTCATTTTAAAATAACATTTAATGTAAATTGAGGTAAATGGTGCGTACGTATAGTAAGCTGCTTACTAAAAATAAAAATAGATGCTATGTATTTGCATTAGACACGTCAAAATTTTTCACATCTTGGCCCAAACTCATCTAAGCTCATTTGATAAAACATAATTTACTCTGCAGCTGAGAAATCCTATAGGGCAAGTCTCAATGGCACTGATGAATGCATTTTTACAGCTGGCTTTTAGACTCTTGAAAAACGGGTTGTAAAATGAAAATGTTCATTGGATAATACTCAGCTGCACGCAGAATCCTGCCTGTGCTGAAACACTGTGTAAATCTCCTCTCAAAAACTTCTCTCTCTATATATATAAAAATGGTTTTCCTACTGGACGACAGAATGACATCGTCACATTCTGTGGCCATGAAAGCCCCACCTCCTATGCCAGGGACTGGCAATCTCTGGCTCCCGAACAAAATATGGCTCTTTTCAGGCTCTAGCTCAGCACCCGCATTACTCTTCCCACAGCAGGGAGCCCATGATGGCGCTCCAACCTCGCGGCCCCCTGCAAGATTGGAGAGTCAGCGCCGGCTTGCTGTGGGGGCCGGGGAAGAAAGTCTTAAGACTCCCTGATGGATCCGGCTTGTGGGGAAGAAGCAGAGCCAGAAATGGCTCTGCGTGCTGCCACTTCCTTTCCCCCTTCCTAGCTGTGGGAACAGCAGTGCAGGGATGTGCTTCCTGGAGGCATTGCTCTGGAATCCAACCAATCAGAGCAGCGGGAAGCCGTGCTTACTTACGAAAGCAAGTAAGTGTCCCGCCTCCTCTTATTCCCAAACCCCGCACCCCAGCCCACTCACTCACCACCCTGCCAAGACCCCATACCCCCAACTCCCTCACTCACCCTCTCCACTGAGACCCTGCACCCCAGCCCCTTCACTCATACCCTCCAAGATAAGACCCGCACTCCCCAACCCCCTCAGTCATACCCTGAACCCCCACCCACTTCACACACCCCCTCCACTGAGACTTCGCACCTCCAGCCTACGCACACACCTCCCTGCCAAGACCCTGCACTTCCAGCCTGCTCACTCACAGCCCTGCTCACTCACAGACCCACAGCCCCCTCACTCATCCCCTCCACTGAGACCCTGCAGCCCCAGCCCCGTCACTCATCCCCTCCACTGAGACCCTGTACTCCCAGCCCCCTCACTAATATACCCCAAGCCAAGACTCTGCACCCCCAGCCTCCTCACTCATACCCCCAAGTCAAGACCCTGCACCACCACCCCTCACACACACCCTCCAAGACCCTGCGCCTCCAGCCCCATCACTCACTGCCCCGCCGAGACCCCGTGCTCTCACTCCCTTCACACACACACTCCACCAAGTTCCCATACTCCCTGCCCACTCACTCACCACCCTACCAGGACCCTGCACTACCAGCCAGCTCACTCATACCCCCCAAGCTGGGACCCCACCACCCACCATGTCCCTCATAACTCTCCAAAAGCTGAGACCCTGCACCTCTACCCCCCTCACACACACTTTCCACTGAGACCCTGCACTCCCAGCCCACTCCTGCACCCTTCCCCCCGGCCAGATACCTACCCCCACAAAGCTCCTGCACTGCTGTCTCTTGCTCCTATGCCTCCCTGGTCAGATACCCTACCCCCAGCACACTCCTGCACCTTCCTTTGCTCCTGCACCCTCACCTCCTACTAAACCCCCATTCCTATCCCACTTATTGGCAGCCCTGCCCTGGATACTTAACTCCTCATTTTTGGCCCCACCTCAGAGCCTAGTGGGGCCCACAAAATCCACTAACCCTGGAACCCCCAGAAGAGTTAATCTGGCCTGAGGCCTTGAACCTCAGTCCTCCCTGCCTCTTCCCCCACTATGGAGCTGGAGTACCAGAGGAGTGAGGTGTTTCAGTTGTGAGCCACATCAGTTAAGAGTTGTGGGGTTTTTGCAGGGTTGGAGGGGAGTTTGGTGAGTGTAGCAGCCAGATGGGAGGTTGGCTACATAGTGGCCAGAGAGGGATTTGGTGAGCGTAGCAAGCAGGGGGCACAGCCCCCTAGTTTTTTTGTAAAATAAAACAGTACTGAAAAACAAAACAAAATTCATATAGGCAGAATTTGCAACCCGCAAAAACTTAATGCCCACATAAATGTGTTAGTGTTTAAGGTGCCACAGGACTCCTCATTGGTTTTGCTGACTAAAGCAGCAAAACTGAAACAGACAAACATGGTTACCCATGTGAAATAATCAGAATTGTTTCACAACCCAGTGTCTTCCTCTGTAAAAACTAGGTAAGGGTGACTAGATAGGCGGTAGGTATGCTGGTTATTTGAATGAGACTCTTTCGTTGGGTGGGGAAGGATTGTACTCTGGGAAAGCCTGGAAACTTGAGCTTGAACTTTGTTCCAACTGCTGGCAGCCATGGCCTGCTGATTCAGCAGCTGGATGAACTACCACACAAGGGGATAAAGATGTTCTGGCCACACCTCTCAAGCTGTGAGGAGGCCCAGAATAAGAATAGCTACAGGACACACAATGATATCTGGGGATTTCCCTAGGCTAGGAAATCCATTGTTGGTGGGCAACATCACTTGAAGGGCAGGTTTGCATGTCAGAGTAGCACAAGGTTGCCCCATTGTAGGAGAGGACTGGGGTCTTGCTGTGTAGTCTTTAATCTACCTTTGGCATTTATATGGACATTATTACAATAGTATCAGGGTGTCTCAAAAATATTGCAGTTCCACTAGAAAGCAAGGAAGTGCTGTTATCCCCATTTTACAGATGAGAATTGAGGCACAGAGAGATGAAGGGTATGTCTATATTAAAAGTGAAGATGTGGTTGTAGCATAGTTGTAGCTGTAATCTAGTTGTAGCTTTAATCTGAGTTAATAGTAATACAAAGATGGAAGAACAGACTCAGTAAGGGCGAGGGTCAGAGTGCATACCCAGACTCACCAGCAGGTTTGTATTCTGGTTGTTAGCCCATGGCACCACATTGGTACTACCGTTGTTACTCATGCTGGCTACATGAATGCAAGCATGGATATTTCTTGTGCTGCAATTGCACTTGCACAAACAGTGTACACATTTCCAGTATGCACTGCCCTAGGTGACACAGGAAATCTGTGGTGGAGCAGAGAAGTGAACTTTATTTTCCCCATGCTCAGGCTAGTATTCTAACCACTGACCCCATTCCTTCCACTTCCTCTTAAACATTACAGATTGTATATTTGTTTTGGGTTGGGCTCATTTTAAGACTATAAGGTCTTAGATCAGGAAAGCACTAAAGAACATGTTTAAATTCAAATATGCCCATACCTCTTAAGTATGTGCTTAGATCTGGTTGAATATGAATAAAACATGTGACATGTTATTTCTTGTGTACTTATTTTCTCCAAAAGAATAATTTCAACATGCTCAGATAGTCTGTATCCTTTCTGTCTTGATCCTTGTACCGCTGAGGTATGCACCACTTTCCAGGCAAAATCAATTTCAACCAGATTCAGATGATAAAATTCCTAGTTTGCATACCATAAATGACAGTCACATTATTTGTCTCTTACATTTTGAGAACATCTCATTTGCACACTGGAGCGCTAATGGGAAAAAGGGGAACCAAGTCTTGATATATTTTACTCAATGAAGATGGCTGCTATTGCAAAGCCACTTATGAAAGTAAGGGTAGCATAAATAAAGTACTATTAGTTTCTCAGTATTAACTTGTGTACTCCTTTGTCATGTATTCCAAAGTAACAAAAAAAAGGCAATAAAATATTTCAATTTCGAAAGCCATTAGCATTGGTTGTTGAGATCATTCACCCACAGAGGTCACAGACATATCAGTTTCCTTCCATCATCATTTCTCAATCAGGTCTACATCAACCATACACACTCTTCATTATAAGGAAAGTGAGCTGTAAGAGCATCAGCAAAAGATGAGACTGGAAACTGAAGCTTTAGTGATGGCTGTTTTGTTTGAGGTGACCAGAATACACAGATCCCACAAACAAGCCAAGGAAGCTCCGCTAATTTACTTTCCCAACTGTGTACTGAATGGCCAGTATTTAGAAATTGTGTGTTTGATTAATATACAAAAGCAGATACATAGTTTCTTTCGTGGGAAGGCTTGTACAATGTGTTATTAATTGAAGCATTATTGCTAGGTTACAGAAATACATGCTCAGTTAATGATGCAACTCTAAGGTCACTCACAAGTCTTTCATTTTTCCAGAAATGCTAATGTGTCTGCCCACCAGGGAAGAACATGAGAAAATGCCAGAATGGTACAAAAGCAGAGAGCCAGGCAGATTCTGATTTCCAACACCAGTTTCACATCACTCTATTTGAATCCCAATTTAGTCTGGTGCAATGATATCAGTCAGGTCCCATTGTTTTCTTTTTTTTAGGTCATGATATTTTTCAAGTATTATCAAGCAGATTTAGGACATTGTCTAATAGTACTTTTTTAAAAAAAAATCACTTATATGCTCCATCATGCAAACACTGAGTCATATGCCTAATTTTCCACAAGTTATCCCTTCGACATCTATAGGTCAATTCAAAAGCTGCATTGCAGCCCTTTGCACTGTTCAGTGCAAGGCACCCTTGTGAGATAGGGAGCACTAAAATGCCAATTTAAAACACAAGGGAATGAGTCATATGGAGGCTAAGTGATGTTACACAAGAAATCTGTGGCAGATCAGAGACTTGAACCCAAGTTTTCTAAGTTCTGGGTTAATGCCCTAATCACTGGACTTCGCTGAAGCTGTGGAAAGGTCAGGTTAGATTGCTACAGGATTAGAATAATAATACATTGAAATGAATTTCATACTTTGTGTCTGATAAACTCAGACCCTTAACAACATGTAATCAGGTAGCCCTTAATGTGTAAATATATGGCAAATTTCATTCGGGTAGTCCTTTTGCAGGAATAATTTATCATAGGAAAAAGGCTATAGTTGTTTATTTTTCTGTTTTTTCTTTTTAATGGCCTGCAATGTGTGTGTACTTGTTTATGGTCTTGATATAAAGCCTATAGAATTCAATGAAAAGATTGCAAGTTGACTTCCCTGTTATTTGGATCATGCCCTCAGTGAGGATGTGCAGGATCAGTGACTTATTTTTCTAGGAAGATTAAAAGCAAGATAGTATGTACACAAGCAGCCAGACTATCTACTGTGAAGTAAATGAAAACCAAACAGACTGTTTATGGGGCATAATATTTATCCATGACACCATCTTGCAAGCAAATGCATTGTTAAAAATATTTATATGGTTTTTAGGGGATGAAAGATGTGTGGTTTTTTTTATTGTTTTTAAAGGAAAGTTACGCGCCTGATCCAGCTAGAACAGCTCCAGAAGAGCTATTCTTACTGATCAGGTAAAATATATATTTAAATATTTTTTTTTCAAATCACCCATTCTACTTTCTCATATGATTGTTGTTCCTAAGGTCAGGAGATACATAATAAAAATCTCTTGGGAAGTTCACTGGAAAAATGGAATGTTCTCTATTTTTTTTACACCAATTAGTTTCATGGTGTTCAAGTTAAAAACAAACAATTTCTTATTTGATGCAACACCACTATTAGCCAGAACTGCCCAATATGTCTTGGGAAATGCAATAAAAGCAGTGAATATGATAGCATTTCGAATCCCTGTTTTCTGGGTGATATAACATTACACTTTTTGAAAGAGAGAGCCTATTTTTCATCCCTTGATGTGTGCTTCTGTCATGTCAAGGCAGGAACAAAACTGAAAGAATGATAGAAACTGAATGCTGAGATGCCAGTGTGTACTTTTGTTATGAATGTAAAAAAATTCAGCATTACAATTGGTTCTTACAAAATTTACTTCTACTGTCTTGCTTATGATAATAAATATTTTAAACTATAACATACTAATCAGATGTCAATGAGCTATTAAACAGCTGCCATTATATTAAATTGTGATCCGTACTCTTAAAATACATGGAGTTATTTTGCTTTGAAAACAAGATTTCCGTGCCAGACTAGCTATAGACATTGAGTTAAAAAAACAGAATAGTATGACAGGTGTGCACTTGTAGTTTCATTGAAATTTAAATTAGTTCAGAACTGTGCAGAATTAAATATTTTTTCCCTTATCAGGAATATCTTATTAAAATTACCAGTACACATTTATTGTGCAGATGTAATTGCCTCTGGTTATATAAGGGGTGGGTATTGTGATGCAAAAGATAACATTTAAATCTTAAGCATCTAGAAAAAATTATTTGCAATAATTCAGTTGGCAACGTGGAGGTTTGTGTGTACTGAAATTATGTTTGTCAGTGTTTCCTCTTCATAAAGCTTGAAAAAATCTTTTCCATTTTAGTTTATGCTTGAACCTACAAAAGGCATTAAAATGTACAAAGTTAAGTCCTGGTCCTTGCCCAAGGTCATGTGCAGGGGAGTTCCTAGAGATCAGAGGAGACTGAGTCCTTCTTCACCCAGGTAATTGAGTATCAGTGGCAGAGCCTGTTAATGGCCAGATTTTCAAGATCTGTTCTCCATGACTGCTGTGCCTTGTCCATCAGTATGAAGGAAGGTCTGATGGTAGTTCAGTGCATTCCGAGTTCTACTTACCAGGCACCTTTACATTTCCTTCCTAATCCAAGCCTTTCTCCTGGTGGGACAAATAGAGTTATGCAGCTGTTCAAAGAAGCTTTGCTGGACTGATTAAAATGGTATTTAGAAAAACAAGCCCATGTGCAGACTCTATTCTGAGGGGACAGGTACCTATTTGTTTTAGTAGCTTTGTGAGTATGAAAGGAGAGGGTCAATTTTACAAACTTGTTGAGGTGCCAGTTAGATTTTAAAAGGTGAAATCTAATACACTAGATTTGCCAGTTCAATAAGTGTATTGGTAGCAAATAACACGCTGGAATCTAATAGACCAAATCCCTTCTTATTGAGTCCAGGGAGTATCACCTTATGAATTTAATGCTAGATTCTTTTCAGGTCAGCTTTTATTTTGAATTTTTTTTTAAATCAGGACACTTTATTATTCTTAACTAATCAACAATTGATCAATTCACTCAGAATCACATCAATATGCAATCCATAATTTAACTATCAAGTATGGAAATAGCTGATGTTGTAGTTATTTAAGGCACACATTCATACATTCTTACAAGCAGTTGCAAAGACCATGGTTTAAGCTGGGCAGTGAACAGTGAACCAAGGCCACTGGGAGCTACAGGGCTCCGTGCCTGAGAATGCTCAAATAAACAAAACAGCTGGTGGTCCGCCAGCAGTTAACCCTGATGAACTGTATGCAGCCTGTGGGACAGAAATTCCCCCACCTGCGCACTAGGGAGACCAATAGTAGACTGCTGTATCCAATACTGGTATCCACATTTTAAAATGTTGAAAAATTGGAGAAAGTGCAGAAAAGCCCCTCACCCCCCCCAAAAAAAATCCAGATGCAGGAGAAAATGTCTTACAATGAGAGACTTCAAGACTTCAAACTGTTTAGTTTATTGGAAGTTTCTTGATTACAGTGCCTAAGGGCTTTCAGTGGGAGAAAATACAATGTATTAAAGGGGGTCTAATTTAGTGAAGAAAGGCATAACAGGAACAAATGGTCAGAAGCTGAAGTCAAACAAATTCAAATTAGAAATTAAGCACATTTTTTTAATAGGGTGATTCATGTTGGGAAAAACTACCAAGAGAAATGGAGGATTCTCTTGACATCCAATGTTCTTTTGAATAAATCTTTTTGGAAGATACATCTTAGTCTAATACAATTTATTGGGCTCAGTATGGGGGTGACTGTGTAAAATGTAATGGGCTGTGATACACAGTATCAGACTAGGTAATCTAATTGTCTCTTCTAGTTTTAAAATAAATGAATATCAGAGAGGGGATAATTCTATATATCAAGAAGGGATTTAGTAAGCTAGTATCCTCATCTATCCATGCATTTTTTTTATTCCATTACTGCATCATGCACTGCCACTACCTAACGCCTCCTTTTAACATTGCCAAGAAACTCTCGATTTCTGTAAGAGCCAGTAAGGGAACTTTCTCAGAATGATTGAATCTCTCCATATAATGATTATGGTAAAACTTAAAATGGGAAGCAACCTAAACAAGGTCTACAAAAAGTAAAAGGATTATTCAGGGAATGTGGCCAACAATTCAATGCATGATGACTCACCCAGGCTGGAGGCCAGGTACTTAAATGTATGTTGCTTCTGAATGGCTCCACTGGTTGCAAAGCCAGAGATATGTGACCTTCGATAGATTCTGTGTTCTTGCAAGGTCTTGAAAACTATGAAAAACTAATTATTGCTGATTAGATTCTTAGTGCAGGAAACCACATTTCACTAATCCGGACATTAAAAAAATAAGAAGGTGGCCTCTGCCTATTTCCCAGCAAGGATTTAATAGAAGAGAGTAGTATATTTAATTATTTTTATAAAATTCATTAAAGTACGTGTGGAAGTAGCTTCTTCTGATTGGGAACTTTAGACCCATCATGTGATTAAAATAATAAATTATTACAGTAATATAAAACACAGCTGCAAAAATAAATGGGGGGAAGGGAAAAGCACATTAGGCGATGCATTTGTCTTACACTGTTATTGTTCACATGCTCACTATTTTGCTAAATTCGGTAAAGGAGAAATAAGCCACAACGGTATGAATTACTGGATCGTTGTATATCTAGGCGCAATCAAGGACGATAAAGCCATTGCGGAGAAACTAAATGATTTCTTTGCTTCAGTCTTCACGGCTGAGGACGTTGGGGAGATTCCCAAATCTGCACCATCCTTTGTGGGTAATGAATCTGAGGAACTGTCCCGGATTGAAGTGTCATTAGAGGAGGTTTTGGAACAAATAGAAAAACTTAATGTTAACAAATCTCCGGGACCGGATGGCATTCATCCAAGGGTTCTAAAAGAACTCAAATGAGAAATTGCTGAACTATTATCTGTGGTTTGTAACCTATCCCTTAAATCGGCTTCTGTACCTAATGACTGGAAGGTAGCCAACGTGACACCAATATTTAAAAAGGGCTCTAGAGGCGATCCGGGCAATTACAGACTGGTAAGTCTAACTTAAGTACCTGGCAAATTAGTCGAAACAATAGTAAAGAATAAAATTGTGAAGCATGTAGAAGAACATAATTTGTTGGACAAAAGTCAACATGGTTTCTGTAAAGGGAAATCCTGTCTTACTAATCTATTAGAGTTCTTTGAAGGTTAACAAACATGCGGACAAGGGGGATCCAGTAGATATAGTATACTTAGATTTCCAGAAAGCCTTTGACAAGGTCCTCACCAAAGGCTCTTGTGTAAATTACATGGCCATGGGATAAGAGGGAAGGTCCTTTCTTGGATTGAGAACTGGTTAAAAGACAGGAAACAAAGGGTAGGAATAAATGGTAAATTTTCAGAATGGAGAGGGGTAACTAGTGGTGTCCCCAAGGGTCAGTCCTAGGACCAATCCTGTTCAACTTATTCATAAATGATCTGGAGAAAGGGGTAAGCAGTGAGGTGGTAAAGTTTATGGATGATACCAAACTGTTTAGGATAGTCAAGACAGAAGCAGACTGTAAGGGACTCCAAGAAGATCTCACCAAACTGAGTGATTGGGCAACAAAATGGCAAATGAAATTTAATGTGGATAAGTGTAAAGTAATGCACGTCGGGAAAAATAACCCCAACTATATGTACAGTATGATGGGGGCTAATTTGGCTACAAATCAGGAAAGAGATCTTGGAGTTATCGTGGACAGTTCTCTGAAAACTTCCACACAGTGTGCAGCGGCGGTCAAAAAGGCAAATAGGATGCTAGGTATTATTAAGAAAGGGATAGAAAATAAGACCCAGAATATCTTACTGCCCCTGTATAAATACTGTGTACAGTATGTGGTCTCCTCACCTCAAAAAAGATATTTTGGCCTTGGAAAGGGTTCAGAAAAGGGCAACTAAAATGATTAGGGGTTTGGAACGGGTCCCGTATGAGGAGAGGTTAAAGCGACTGGGACTTTTCAGTTTAGAAAAGAGGAGACTGAGGGGGGATATGATAGAGGTGCATAAAATCATGAGTGGTGTGGAGAGGGCCGATAAAGAAAAGTTATTTATTAGTTCCCTAAATAGAAGAACTAGAGGATACCAAATGAAATTAATGGGTAGCAAGTTTAAAACTAATAAAAGAAAGTTCTTCTTCACATAGCGTGTAGTCAGCCTGTGGAACTCCTTGCCGGAGGAGGCTGTGAAGGCTAGGACTATAACAGAGTTTAAAGAGAAGCTAGATAATTTCATGGAGGTTAGGTCCATAAAAGGCTATTAGCCAGGGGATAAAATGGTGTCCTTGGCCTCTGTTTGTCAGAGGCTGGAGAGGGATGGCAGGAGACAAATCGCTTGATCATTGTCTTCAGTCCACCCCCTCTGGGGCACCTGGTGCTGGCCACTGTCGGCAGACAGGATACTGGGCTAGATGGACCTTTGGTCTGACCCGGTACGGCCGTTCTTATGTTCTAATCGCTTGATCGCTTATCTATTAAGTCACATCCTGGAGTGTCTTATTTCCATGAAATGATTTAATTTCATACAATAAGACACTGTCAGATATGTAGCATGGATCTGTGTAAATTGGCTTCGTGAAGCATTTCTTGGGCTTCTAAAGGCTTCTGAATGAAAGCTCTTCAGCAAAGCTGAATGGGAACCAAATTTTTCTTCCGTGGAAAAATTTGTATTTCTGGAAATAATTAATTCTGAATTGTAATGAAAAGTCAAATATGTTACATTTTCCCTAGGAAGGATATTTTCAAAAAAGTTTATTTTAATTTCCAGTCCCAATTTCTGTATCTCCTGGGCTCCCAAGATCTTCAGCAACCACACTGGCAAGCTGCTGAGATGGGGAAGCAGATGTGCTCCGAGGAAACTGGCTGAGTTTTCTTTTAAAGTTTAATCAAAGTTGACATTTTCCCACACAATGTTTCAATTTTAACAAATCAATGTTTTCTGATGTCTGACGTCTGTCAGAAAACTTCCATCTATCTCTAGTCATCAGCTCCTCAGCAGTTCCCCTGGTAGGCTACCAGGGACCAAGCCCGCGTCCCAAAACTCCCAGGTTTCTCAGCAGCTTACCCAGTTTGGCTGCTGCAGAACTTGGGAGCCCAGTAGATGCAGAAATTGGGACTGGAAATTAAAATAGATTTTTCTGAAAATGTCCTTCCCATGGAAAATTTGACATATCTGACTTTTCATTACAATTCAGATTTTTTTTCCCCGTAATGCAATTTTTTTAATGGGCTGCTCTTTGGATTCAAACATTTCATGCACATCTCTGCTTGAAGAATCCCTAGAAAAAAGTATGGCTTGTCTAAAGCTGGTGGTAACAAAAATAAATAAAAAGAAACACATGTGCCAATATAATCCATTACTAGTAGTGTGAGTGCAAGAAGCTAATGCCAACCTTAGAGAGGGAATAGTTTTGCTTTCCACATTTGCATATATGTAGGCACTTAGGAGTTGGCTGGTTACATGTGTTTTTTCTTAGTGTTGTTAATTCATTCTGAGTTGCAAGTGCACAATGTACTAGTCAGGACCTTTATGTGGCGTCATGACACTTTGCTCTAGTTTTGTTTGCATAAACTCACAGGAAACCTTTAATTTTTTTATATATATCATTGTTCAACATGATTTTTAAAAAAGATTTAACATTTTTATGGCTATTAAGAACATACAGATATAATGATTATACAATATTTGAAATAGATATTAAACATCATGTTTCGAAGCTAAATTCAATGTCTTAACTCAGAGAGACCAGAACGAGACCCATTGCAGGGTATGTCTTCCCAATGGTAGGTTCTTATACCTTTCTGTGAAGGATTTGGAGCTGAGCACAGCTGGAGATAGAATACTGGGCTGGTTGGACATTGGTTTGATCCAATGTGTCAATTCCTAGTTCCTGTCTGAAGTGCAGAAGTAGCTGTAAACATAAGGCACAGACAAATGTATTGACAATTAAATTAATGAACATCTTTCAGGGATGGAGCTACTTCTAAGGGTGAAATTTGTCTTCTTTAAAGTGCCATCATGAGCACTATGCATTGCTTCAGCCCATTCGATAGTCCACAATGAGTGACGCACAGAATCCAAGCTGTCTGTCTACACATAGATGAATCCCTGAAATTTACAGTAATATACTAACAATTTGCCAATTACAGTTTTTTATTTACATCCAAAGGATATCCTATGTCTAATGGATTTATTGATAAAAATGATCAAACTACTCATGAATTACATACAGGACAAAACCTACAACTTCTTAGTCCGTGCCTGTTTTCCCCACAAATATGTCTTGTGTTGGCAAGCACACTTCTGAAGAATGTAAGCTCAAAAATTGTGTCATGACATCATAGGAAAATGATAATGCACCAACTATGTTACTCCAAATGGAGTTTTCCCACACACTTCAATCTAAACACACACAGGTTAAGATAAAACAATAAGGTATGTTTATTAACAACAGGAAGATAGATTTTAAGTGATTACAAGCATTGATGCATAAAAGTCAGCATTGATTACAAAAGAAATAAAAAAAAAAACTAATACCAAAGTAATATCTAAGCTAAGTATCCTTAAAAGCAAGGAGTTTGTCTCACAATACACTGTGGTAAATTTCCCAGGCCGGATCTCTCTTCAGCCACTCCCTCTTAATTCATTTCTTTGAAAATTGTTGACGTCATGAGGAGCGATATGGAAGGCAAAGCAAAGTCAATTATGTTTCTTTTCCTTTATAACTCATTTTCTTGTGCTAGAAATATCCCCGCTGAGTCATGATGGCATATTGTCCATTATAGTCATAAGGTTTTAAACATTCCTGTGATGCAATGTGAATTTCTTATTCACATCTTCCCATTGCTGGAGAATTACTGCTTAAGTAAGTAATGGCCCTCTAACATTTGTGAGGGGTACTAGTGTATCTTTGTCTCTGAGAAACTGGCTTGTAGGTTTTACCCGGAATTACAACATACTTCAGGAACAATCATATAAACATATGTAAACTTGTAACTTTACATACAATGTTGATGTACATATTTTACCAGGACAAGATCCTCTGTGGAGTATGACTTTTCAAATGATATCTCGAAAGGCATATTGTATATAAAAATCTATTATAGTCTTGTAAAAGTGGTGAACATAAAAGTATAGACTGTTGCACATACCCTTAAAAACAAACAAATGGGACAGAGTCTCAGGTGGTATAACTCACAAGCTCCACTAAAAACAGTGAAGCAACAATGAATTATACCAGTTCATTTATGCCACTTTTATTCTTATATATCTGAAGACTGTAAAAGGAGATATTTTTCAACACAATTTGCAAATGCATGAACTAGCTAAGGACCCAATAAAAGCTATTTATAATTATAGACTTTCTGCAACCCAAGGGGATGATTTTTTAATATGGTAGAGTATTAAGTTTCAGAAACCTTGTAATCATCACAATTATGGAAATGTTTGGAAACCGAAAATTTCAAGGTTTTCTTTAAAAAAAAAAAAAAACACCCCAAATTCAAACAGTAAACTATATATAGAGAAGTTTGAGTTTAATGTCTTTGTTCATAACCTGAGATCACCATGGCATTAAACCTAATTTCAAATTATCAAAATCCAATTTCATTCTTTTGCTTGATGGTGTGGGTTTGTCTCCCATGGCCTTTTTCTGAGCTAGATAAAATTGCCATTACTGATGATCAAACAGATACTCTTTCCAGTGAGAGACCAAGCTTTTAATATTTAGTTGTGAAATGAACTCTGCAAATCCTATGGCTGGTCCCTGAGATGTCAAGTTCAGAAGTTAACCTCCCATCTTTTTGGAGATGAAATGGCAAAACTTAAATTTAACATGAAAAAGTGTAAGAGAGAAGAGGGAGTTTGCATTATTAGATTCCATCTTTTTGAGCTTCTGAGACACGACAGACACAGTGCATGCACAACAACTTTGCAAACAAAGCTAATGGCTGTAAAGTGTATCGTTAATAAATGTCATTCCTTAAAATATTACTGTGAAGAACTGCTTAAATAGGTGGTAATCTCATGTGCCCCTAAAACAGCACGTGTATACACACACACACACACACAAAATACTATTTAGATATACTTTGTCTTTAAATAACAAAACTACCTCAAACTGAACTCCTTCCAAAGTTCCCACATGTGCATTTGATCATTCCATCACTAACTAACTTTACATTTTACTTTCTGATTTTCATATAATTGGCCCTAGTTTATTATCCTTGTTGCTGAGGCTTTTAATCTTATTCTTCAAAGAATCATGGAAACATAGAGCTGGAAACCAAGTTTTCCTAGACTCTCCTTGGCAGATATTTGTCTAACCTGTTCTTAAAAATCTTCAATAACAGGGATTTCACAGCCTCCTGTTGTAATATATTTCAATATTTAACTACCTTGATAGTTGATAACTTAAATTGCTCTTCTGCACATAAAGCCCATTGCTTCTTGCCCTACCTTCAGAGGGACATAAATCAACTAATTGGAGTCCTCTTTATAACAGCCCTTTAAGATTATCATCAGGTCCCTCTTCAGTTTTCTCAAGATTTAAACATGCACAATGTGTTTCTTCACAGATTAGGTTTTCTAAAAAAAATGTTTTTGCTTTTCTCTGGACCCTTTCTAGCTTTTCAGATCCTTTGCAAAGTGTTGTGCCAAAATCTTGGAGACGGCACTCCAGCTGAGGCCTCACCAATGCCAAGTACAGAGGAACAAATGCCTCCCGTGACTTAGAAACAACTTCTGTTAATACACCTATGACAGAGTGCCAGGATCATTGAATTCTGGGAAAGGGGCAGGCCTGTCCTTATCAAAGGATCCCTCCCCCAGTTTAAGGGAAGGAGCCATTAATCCTATGGGTCAACCAACGCTCAGATGGGGAAGAAGAGTAAAGATCAAAGGGGGTTCAAAATCAGGGATCAGGAGGGGGCCACTGAAAAGAGAACTCTGGAGAGTACCCCAGGCTCCTCAAAAGCGTATAGGGAGCCAGTGGACACTATCTATAGGAACTCTGCCTAGATTCATGAAACAAGGCAGGAACAGAAGTAGGCCCCACACTCAGGCCGTGTCTACACTACACCCCTCTGTCAGCAGAGGGATGTAAATGAAGCACTTTGAAAGTGCAAATGAAGCGGGGATTTAAATATCCCGCGCTTCATTTGCATAATCATGTCATGGCGCTGTTTCGAAGAAGCGCCATGTCAAAAGTGAAACTGCAGTTTAGACGTGGTTTTTTCGACAACGAGGCGATTTTTAGAAAGATCTTGTACTCCTCATTTTTTTGCAAGGAAGAGGAAGAAGGCACACACAGACCCCTGTTACAACAACCCAGTAATTGTTTTTTCAACTGCATCATATTGTTGGCTCATGATATACTACAATCTCCAGATTCTTTATGCAGCATTACTGCCTAGCTAGTTATTCCCCACATTTGTTGTGCATTTGATGTTTTCCTTCTTAAATATAGCACTTTGCACTTGTCTTGATTGAATTTCATCTTGTTTATGTCAAACCAATTGTCCAATTTATCCTCGTCATTGTGAATTCTGGTCCTGTCCTCAAAAGTACTCACAACTCCTGCTATCTTGGAGTCATCTGCAGATTTTATCAGTATAGTCTTCATTCTGTTATTCAAGTCATTAATGAAAATACCTCCCTGTTTTGGATCATCTGCACACTTAATTAAGAGTCTCGTTGTTGTGTTATGAAAGAGGGCTGTTGCTCTGGAAGCCAACCAAAGATACTGCATGTTAGACATGCAACCTCAGACTTCTAGGGTGCATTGACAATGCACCCTTAGCTTGAAATGAGCGATGCAATTTGAGCTGTGCAAATTGTGTAGCTTATTTTGAGTTAATTTTGAAATAGCTTATTTCAACAGCACCAAATTTTGAAATAGAGTGTTATTCCGAAACATCTTTTAATTCTCATGAAATGAGGTTTACAGGGACTTTGCAATAGTGCGCCTGTTATTTTGAAAGCTATTTTGAAATAACGGATGTGCTGTCAAGACACAGAAAATGCTATTTAGGATACAGGAAGTATCCCAAAATAGTGCCACTGTCTAGCTGCACCCCTACATAGTAATAAAAATGGAGAGTAGCCATATTGATCAGCTGTAGCACTTATATGGAAACAAACAACAGGGTTGAGCATGGACTTCCCTGTTTCATGTCAGAGCACCTCAGGGCACTTGTCTCATCTACTGTATAAGATAGCTCAGCCTTACCTGACGTTTCTGGTCTTCTCTTGGTGTTGTAGACATTGAGGGGGAAAAGTTTGGATATGAAGAGGACACACATTACAAATCATTCCTTCAGCACTTTGCTTATGCTGATACTAATAGACTTACCCGACATTGTCGGAGTCCTTCAGGGCAGGGCCTTGGGGATGTGTGTGTGGCGGGGGAAGGGGGAGTGCAGGAGTCTGGGGGGTGGAAGGATTACAGGAGTGAGAGTTGGGGGAATGAGGAGGAGCTCAGGGCAGGAGGTCCCATCTGACATGTGCCTTTTCTTCCTCCAGAATGAATCGTGTCGCAAGTCGGGGGCCTCCTGTACATAGAGAGATTTATCCATTCTTCAGCAAGATGGTTATACTTGAAAGAAGTGGAGGGGACTCCTGTATCTTTATGATAACTTATATGATTAGGAAAAGGATTTCTCTTCCCTATTTCTCTGATATTCCAACCTCTTTATCCACCTAGGCAGATAATTCTTTTTAACGGTCCACATATTTTAAACCTCCAATCTTTATGATGCCCTTAAAAGTATTCTGTCTTAATACCTATTAAGCTATCAGCCTGTTTTCACTCCCTTGATCCAGACAGCACACTGTTGGTCTGCAAGGGGAGGATCATTCCTGTATTGTTATCTCAGTCAGAGCTACAGGGCTTCAAGAAAGATTATTTATCTCCCTATGTGAGATGGTTACAGAAAATGGTATACAGGAACTCCAGTCTCAAAGCAGATAAGAACAAGGTACCCCTGAACTTAGACCCTATTCTCAAAGCAGGGTAATAAAAGAGAAGTCCATGTATGTTTCTTAGCACAGACACTAGCTGCATTGACTTAACACGCTTTTTCTCCAGACAACAAGACCCCAGCTGCAAATGTTGGAAGTTCAAATGTTGCTGCTATCTGTTGTCCAGAGATCTCATCTATCCATAACAGAGCAGGTGTTTCTCATTTGCAGAGGCCTGCTTTACTTTTGCATATTTTACTTATTTTCATATAGTATAGCTAAAGCCAACCAGCATGACTTTATCTGAATTCAACTCTATGGTTTTCAGTGGCTCGCTATAAAACAGAAAAACAATTCACCAAACAAACTGTAGTGCTCATTTCTGGCAGCATAATGAAATAAGTGACCCCATTTTGGACAGCTAGGTTTGAATTCTCCGGAAAGTGCATGTGTCAAGTGCAGCCAGCAGTTCTCCAGGGAGTGAGTACATTATCCCTAGAAACAACAGTAACATAAATTATTTACCTGGAGAAATAAACCTGGCTTGAAAAACTGTGCTGCAAATAGAGGGAACTCTAGATCTTGTGAATTATGCATGGATCTTAATTTAACATAGTCTTCATTCTGTCTTCAGAGATTAGTGAATAGCATTATATAACGTTCAGGGGAGAGTGTTTGATTCTACTTGCAGAAAGGTGAAATTATTATTGTTTTGTTTAATTCAGGCAAATTGCAATCAATGGCAACCAGTCTTCATTTTGCTCACTCTAGTGCCTCATTTGTTTTTATTAAGAGTAAGGATTAACTTTAAAAAATGGGCCACATGATAGTTCCTGTAAGATCACATCCATAGCTCCTTTATTGTGTGTTCTAATAGATGTAGTACCTTAATTGCTAGTAGTAAGGCAGTCAGCACTCCTCAAGAGGTGCTCAGAGCCTGTTAGAATCAAGTCCTTTTCAAATATGCATTCTTCATATGTTTTCTTGACTGATTTTACTATTCATATAAGACTTCTATTAAACAGACCATTAAAAGTATTCTATGTCCTTGTTAGGTAAAACCTATGTTTGCATATAATCTTTTTCGACTTGCCACTCAAATATTTACTCCAAAGAGCTCTAATGTCCAATAGTAAAATTCATTTTCTTTGAATAATCATTCTTTAGCATATATTGTATCATATTTCTTTCTTAATGAAGTTTTCTGAGCCTCTCTCTTTTCCTCTGCCTTCTGAAACATATTGCTGTATAATTAGGGCCTCATCCAGCTCCCAAGAAATGTACAGTGGCGTAGATCTATTCACACCGTATTGTTTATTGGGTGCCTAGACAGGCTTCCAGGTCTGAAGGTTCACAGCTGATGCTCAGCAGGGAAGCAGTCCTGAACCGGCATGGAAGGAAGGGCTCATTATGGGACCAGCTGATGCCCATTCTATATGCCATGGGTATCAGTGAGTAGGCATCAAATACAATGATTCGGGGTGCAAAGAGAGACTTGGGACCTATGTCAATGTTTAGAGCTAAGAGAGACTTGGAGAAGGTCTTGGAACTTTTCCCAGGAGTAAAAATTATGTGGTTGGACATGCTGCAGTGAAGGATGTGGCAGGGGACCCCTGGGGGCTATGATGCTACAAGGTATGTAAATTATATGGGAGATCAGTAATTTATCATCTCAACATAGTATATGGGGGCACTGACATTATTCTGGGAGGTTGAACTTCATCTGTCTGACTTGGGGACTGACATATTTTGGCTGATATTAAAGGAAGCATTAACAAATGTCTGGGAATGCAGCTGGATTTCGGATGGATGCAGCCAAATTAATTGCTGACACCTCCTTGTGGCAGATGTCCAAAGAAGGTAATCTAGTAGAAAAGATTACAGTGATCAGACAAGTGGTTTTGGTAAAGGATTTATAGGAGGTGTGTGTTAAAGGCACAGAAACAGGGTTCAGGGCTCCTAGGATTGACACAGAAGGCAGTCAACTACCCCTTTCTTATTACCTACCTTATACCACATTCAGGGATTGGGGAGGACAAGGATGGCTCCGCAGTGGGTTGGCTGTGCCATGCACTCTGGGCGGCTCTGAAATGAGTAGAACTGTTTGGGTGTGTCTAGACTACATCCCTTTTTTTGGTAAAGGGATGTAAATTAGGCACATCGATATTGCAAATGAAACCAGGATTTGAATTTCCCATGTTTCATTTGCATAATGGCGGCTGCCACTTTTTTCTGAAATGGGGCTTTTTCGAAAAAAAAAAAGGCAGTTTAGATGGGGATCTTTCGAAAATAAAACCCTTTCTCCTAAAAAAATGAGGTTTACAGGATCTTTTGAAAAAGGGTTTTATTTTCGAAAGATCCCCGTCTAAACTGCCGTTTTTTTTTAAAAAAGCCCCATTAAAAAAAAAAAAAAAGCGGTGGCCACCATTATGCAAATGAAGTGCAGGAAATTCAAATCCCAGCTTCATTTGCAATATCGATGTGCCAAATGTTCATCCCTTTACTGAAAAAAAGGATGTAGTCTAGACGCACCCTTCCTGTTAAGGGGTCTCCTTGGGAGTGTTCTGTTTGTAGCATTAAGCCATTATTGAAGTTTTCGCCTTTCCTTCCTTACGCCTGTGGGCCTAAGTCAAAGTGCATTGAAGTTTCTAGAAACACAGTGTCAGGCACGTTGGCCCAGATTTTTAAAGGTATTTAGGCATTGTGGCACTCAGGGTTGCAATGCCTAATTGATTTAAAAGTAAATCTCATTTTTTTATAAGGGATTTATACACTTTGGAGCCAATATCAATTGAGAGTCAATGAAATGTTGGCTCCTAAATCCCTTTTGAAAATTACTTATGCTTTTTAACCAACCTAAATACATTTGAAAATCTGGGCCTTCACATTTTGAGCACTGTACTTAGGTAGGCATAGGCATTACCTGTTTTTCAGATCTATGTGACCACATGTTTGTATCTATCAGTGAGGACAGTATCATGCTCAAAAGGTTTGGCTGTCAAAAAGATCCAAATGAGGATGTTGCTATATAGATACATACCAATATGTATAACCTCCTCCTTGTGCCCCTATGTAACAGTGAGTGGAGGGAAGCCTAGCACAAAATAAATTTAAAGGCAAAAACCAAGTCATGCAGCGTGCAATACAGATCTTTTCTTGAGGCGAAAGCAAGGATAATCAGCAGATGTGCTGTGCTAGAAACATCAAAAACTCTCCATTTGCAGTTTTTTTTTTCAAAGAAGAATTATGAGTATCATTATCATGAGAGCTAGCAATGGGATAGATCACAGTGACACTCTGAGGGTTGCCTGTGATTCATGTAAAAGGGGCAGCTTGTAGAACCACAGTAGGTGTTTCAAAGAGGCACACTGTGAAAACACTTCAGTCTACTTAAAGGCAGTCTGATTCTAGAATAGGTCGCACTCTAAAAGAAATACAAACCAGCAGAATTGATTACAGGATGTTGCTGGCTTTTGGTTTTACTTGTAACAACCCTGGCAATGAGATGGTTTTCCCAGAAAGGATGATCCTTTCCTATGTAGTTTTCATAAAGACCAAATAGAAGCCAACATCTAAGGTGTGGATATTAAATGAGCTAATCCATTTGTATTTTATGGTAAATGATTCATCCTTTGAACGTCTAAAATCCTACTTCCCAGCCTTATAGAGCATAACTCTACTGGATAGTCTGTGTCCCTGGACTATACTAGGGAGTTATTTCAAAATAACTCCCCTTACTTCAAAATAACAAGCAGAGAGTCCACATTATCAAGCCCGTTATTTCAAAATAAGGGGTTGGTTATTTTGAAATAATAACTCCTGCTTGCCATGAGGAATGCTTATTTCAAAATAGTTATTTTGAAATAGCAGTGGTGTGGACACTCCACTGCGGCTATTTCGAAATAACTACTCCCCAGAGTCATTCAAAGTAATCACTCCACAGTGCTTCTGGGGGCTCTAAGTTGAGGTAATGCGTCCTCATTAAGGGAGCCTGCCTCAGACTAATTTTAAGGTTTCCCTGTAGTGTGGACACGCTGTTTCGAAATAGTTATTTCGGGAGTTATTATTTCAAAATAAGTTATTTTGAAATAATTTCCTAGTGTTGACACGCCCTCAGAGGGCATACTGTGGCCCCAGATTTGGGGGTCAGAAATGGATTTGCCTGCCCCTTAATTAATATTGCTCCTATCTCTGATACAGACATACGTACACTATAAAGACTGTATTTGTTATATGACAAATAAAGGAAGACTTTATTATGTCAGGTTTTATTTTAGCAGCACCTTTACTATACTTTTTCCACCCAACATGAGCCTTTTTTCTTCATGGGAAAACTGTTCTGGTTGGTTGAAGCATGGGAAGTTATGGACAAAATTATGGAAACTACAGCACAGATAAGCTAGAGCAATGCATCTTTCATTTCCCTGTGCATTCTTATCTATGATCTTTGAATGCAGAGGGGCCAAGAGGACTGCTAGCATTCTGGGCAGCACTTATCAGCTGCAGGGTTCGGGCCCGCTGACAAGGGGGGCAAAGAGGGCAAACATAGAGTTTGATTAGAGGGTACATAATTTGTATATTTTGACATGTGATGTTGACAATTTGTGATTTAATGGTTATAAAGCTTTAACTATTCGAATCTGTCTTTATGAGTGAGTCAGACAATTATTTAATGACAATAATTTCCCTGAACTGTGAAAATTTAAATAAATAAAAATAGAAAAATATATTAAAATGAACGTCTCTGTTATCCATCAAAATGATAATGAAATGAAATGAAAATTGAATACTGTCCAGTCTATATCCTAATTGGAGACCTATAAATTTAGGAAGACCCTGCTTTCAAAAATTTCTGTGTGATACGAGTCCACATGCCTTTCTTTCCCCCGACCCATCACTTTGTAGACTGTTACTCACCTGCCCACTGTGGGGAGGGGGCTCAGAGGTGATTTTTAAAGGCAATGTATCTGCATACTTCAAGTCAATAACAAAAGGAGCCACACAACACTAGAAATCTCCACTCACCAGTATGGACTTGGGGGAAATGTCAGACTCCAACTTGATTTGGTTTGTTTTAGGACATCTATAAAAGTGAAGACAGACATTTATATGCATTTATAGTGTAATGGCACTGCTTCTGTGGTTGTCCTAGCTAAGCTCTTACTTTAAAGGAATAAAAGCCCTGAAGATGAAGTTGTATCTATATCCCTGCTGTGTATGTCATAAAAAAGACATTGCATTCCCCTGAAAGAAAAATTAGTGCTATGCATAATGAACAATATTATGCAAATTACTACATCCACAACACAGCTAGGCTTACAAAATACTATGGATCCCAAAAGATTTCAAGTAAAGTCTTCAGTATTTCAGAATGCCAAAGCTGAAACACAAACCATAAGCACATGTTTATCTGTCTGGGGACACGCTCATAATATGGTATTGTTGACTATGCTGCAGAAAGTGTCTCCACATATGACAAGCATACTTAATTAGGTTTAGTGTTCTGTCTTAAGGCAGGATTAATCTCTATCTATGTCTAGACTGCAGAGTTATATCGGAAAAATGTACTCTAATTGTGAACCGCAATTTGCGTATCTTTTTCTGCTTTTTTTTCCCAAAAGTTCTACATGGGGCCAAATTTCAGGAACACCTTCTCTTTCAGAACATCCCTTATTCCTCATACAACAAGGAATACGGGGATGCCGAAAGAACGCATCCGCTTTTTGGAAACTGTTCGGAAACTTTGGACGCAGAAGAACTTTTCCGGGATACCTATGGTATCCCGGAAAAGCTCTGCAGTGTAGACATAGCCTACGTTGTGTACCTTTTATTTAAGCTGCTATAGCATTTCTTGAAGTTTACATCAATATCGAGGTCATTTGTGCTAAGAAGTACAGTGTGCGGTGAAGAATTAGACATCAAGTGATAAAGACATGCATTAAACCCCTCCAAATGGCTTTACTTAATGGGGAGGCTGCCTGGCCATATGAAATACCATATTAAGTGGATTGAAGTTATTCCAAGGCAAAATACAATGAAGATGGTATGGGTAGCACTATGCAAAATGTTGTATATAAAATAATGAGATTAAACTCACTCCAAGACTATAGAAACTTCGGTGATAAAAGTTCCACATTTGGTGTCATTACTTCTGCAAGAAATGAACACTTTCATTCTCAAGCTCTAGTAAATTGTATTCACCACTTTCTGTAATTTACCACAATATTTTTTGTCAAAGTGACTGTTGTATGATTAAAAAAGAGGAGAAAACACATTTATTTTCACCGTGCATGTGAATCCTTGACTTCTGTAGCCATCCGTTTTAATCTGTTTATGTCTAAGGCGCTTTTTTTTCCTGCCATGAGCACCATGCATTCAGACCATAGCATCTTTGTGATTCCTGAGCTCCCCACATAGATCAATGTTACAAGATCAGGGCCTGTGAATCGCTTAGGGTACGTCTACACAGCAACATTGTTTCAAAATAACGTAGTCCGCATCTACACAGCCGGCAGTTGTTTCGAAATAATGTTGAAATACTGTCAATCTGGAGGACTTCTTACTCAGACTCCTGTAAGGGAAGTCAGAGGAAGAGTGCTCTATTTCAAAATAAGTGCTGTGTAGACGCTCCCAGTTTTGAAATAAGCTATTTCAAAATAAACTATGCAATTGACGTAGTTCAATTTGTGTAGCTTATTTCTAGTTAAGCCCTGGTGTACATACACACCCATAGAGAAGACTACAGGTTGAATCTGTCTAATTTGTCACTCTCAGGTCGAGCAACATCCGTGGTCCAACATGATTTTATTTAGCCAGATGCCCACTTATCATGGGTGTGGCCAAGTTTCCTGCAGTCACATAAAGTTTGCTTACAGCCACCAGTCCTGGCTCTCAGTGTTCTGTGGTGTTATTAAGCTCTAATTTACCCCTAAACGTCTTCTAAGAGCTCAGTGAGCAGTGGAAGTGTTAGTAAAGCTGCTAGACAATATTGACTTCCCATGGTCTGGCAAATTCTCTGTTTTGACACCAGCCAGGTCCCCAGGGTGCTGGACAAAAGAGGTTACACCTGTATATGTGTCTGAATATGTCTCCAATGCAGCTAGGGGTGGGTTTCCTGGTGTGAGTAGGTGGATTACTCTGCTGGGTCTAGCATGTTTTTAAAAAAGTAATGTTGCTACAGTAGCTCAAGCTAGCCATCCCTGGGTACGTTTTCGGGCAGCTATCCCAGGCTACTGCAGCCAAACTGTTCTTTTTAGTACACTAGAACCTGCAGAGCTAACGTGTATCTGTCTACTAGAGCTGGGAAGCATGCTCCCATCTGCAGTGTAGGCATACACTCATTGAATAATAGGAATGTGAGACAGGAAAGATTTGTGAGCTCACAGGAAAGTGGAAGGCACCGCTGAAATGTTTCTCTGTAAATATTCATTTGATTTTGAAAGTGAAAATTTGTTTAGCTACATTAGAGGCTCTTACTCGCCTTCTGAGAATGTTGCAGTGCTCAAGTTTTATCAGCCTGGAACACCCCGAAATAGTTATATCTCTAATGCCTGAACATTGACCGAATGTACATTTTGAATGATATGTGACTGTAGCATTTTCAATTTGCAGTTTGCATTTATTTTGGCTATTTACCCGGAGTCATTTAATCAGCAAGTGGAAACAATACCAAGTGATTTCTTAACACGATAGCACAAACCAGGAATTTCTCTGACAGCTTGTTTTCTATGAAAAATTATATGCTGAAGAAACTCATCAATAATGTTTCATATCAAATTAATCTGAGAATTTTTCAAATCGTTGTATGGACAATTAACAAGGAAAAAGACAAAATTAATACATCACAATTAATTGCAGATGATTTTCTCAACTTTAATTCTACTCTCAAGCAAGATTATTCCCTATAACATATTTCGAATTTTTTTCTTCAATCTAAATTTAAATAACTCAACTAATACAGTTTCTTTCATTCCTCCTAGAGATTTTCCTCCAGTCTAATAGACTATGGCATTAAGAAATAGATTCTGTTATCCAGAATACATTTTCCTTTTCTGACTTTTTTTCTCAATTATGCTCACTTGGACTGTGTTAAACAATTTTCCCTATTCTGTGTTTGAAACATTTATAAACTGTTATTCCATTTTATGTGTTCTCATTATTTAACTAATATATGTCTATTCAACCTATACATTTTACAGATAAGTGAAAATTACACAAAAACTTTTCCCATTTTTGACTGTCTCTAACATCTCTAAATTCTTCATTAAGTCAGTTCTTCAGGCACTTCTACTGAGTTTAGCTACTCTTACTGTAAACTAAATCAATTTACTAATATTTTCATGGTACTGAGATGTAGTGATATATATATATATATATATATATATATCCTGAATCAATGGTGGATACTTTCCATGTACATATAAGGCTAATTGGTTACTAACCCTTTAGAAGAAGTTTTTCTTAAATCTTTTGGCTTTTTAGCATTGTATTATGAGAGATCAACCTCGATGTCATAATGGTTCCTTTCTGGTCTTCATATCTATAAATGTTATTTTATTACGTGAGGATCAAACTTACGCTTTCATCCTGTAACTGAATTAAGATTTAAGTTTCAAATGAATCCATTAAATTCATCTAATTAACTAGTTATCTAATTAGCAAGAAACCAGCAGCTTGTTAGGAAATTGTCTGGAGTTGAGTGTACTAAATCTGGTGGGAATGAAATGAAATAGTAAGCAAAAGAAAGAAGCTATTGGTTAGAATGGTAGTCTATCTTTTAAAGTGCTGATTGGCAAAAAGGAATGTAGTCTAGGCGAGCCCTTGGTGTGTAGCTACAGGTGGTAGTGGGAAAAGTTCCAGCAGCTCCCCATGGCAGGGAAATATTTTGGCAGCAGGATGCTGTGTTGCTCTATAGATGGGAAGACACTGCAGAGAGTCATGCAGGTTACTGTGATAGGGTGTGCTCCCCACAGTAGCCCTGTAAGAACTGAATTAGGTTAAGTGGGTCCAATCAGCTAATTAGGCTGGAAACAGGAGCTTTAGACTGGGGGCATCTAATTATAGGAAAGCTTACCTGCAAGGGATAGGCAGGACTTCTACAAAAACCAGGAGGTTGGAAACAGAAGAAGAAGCTGGGGAAGGAGGCTGCAGTGGTGAGTCACCCTGGAAGGAAGGAGGGAAGAAACTGGCAAACCCAGAGGACAGGGAAGGCCAGAAGGTATAGATGTGACTCATGAAAAGACAGCAAGGTGCAGGGAACAATCCTTGGCTGCAGTTTAGAGGGCTGCCCCTGAGCTGGAACTGTCTGTAGAGGGCTCCCGGGCTAGCCACTGTATTCTTTGCAAGCAGGGCTCTGTGAGTCAGCAAAACAGAAAATAGCCTAGGACAGCTGGAGAGCAGGAACCTTAGTGTACCTCTGGATGGAGGGCTGAGTCATGAAGACTCAGCTGTGGTTCCTGAAAGCAAGAGAGGGGCTGCAGACCAGAGAGAGAGATGTGGAGCAATGGTATGCAAACTGCACAAAGGCGAGTTGACCTCGAGCACTAATCCTGGAGTGATCAGAAGGAGGTGCTGATAAGTGGTGAATGGAACAACCAGTGACAGGTACATACCAGCAGTATTCGGGTGTATCTTTACTCCTCTAAACAGTTCCTTACCTATTACACTGCTGTTTATATCTGTGATATGGTGCATATAGTTTATGTACTCTACATGCTGCCAAAAGGAGTGTACAATATAAATCTATCTTTATAGTTGTGTCTCATATGCAGAATTTTAAAGCTCAGGCACACATGCCTAACTTATGATAAATTATCTATCTATACCATGCAGAAGCATAAATATATCTATCATAATAACCGTGTAAGAAATATTGGCCATTTATTTACTTCTCAAATGTAAAATATGCTCTACTTTAATCCTCCTAGCCATCAGGATTTTTGCTATCTTCTTACAAAAGTGAACTCAGAATGCACTTTCATTAATGCTGATGATACTATGAGTAATCACATGATAAAGTGTAATATAAAGAATGCATATTGCTGTTTCTAAACCCAAGTCATTCATTACTGCTGTAATGGAGAATTTTTCTGATCAAGCACATAAAAAGCCAGGCAGGATATATTTATAGCTGAAGATGCATTTAGTGAATGCCATAGTACTTTGAAGAGAGATATGGTGTAAGTTCTGTGAAAAGTACTTATACATGATACTGTATAAGTATCCTGCCTAGACTACTTGTTGTTTAATGTGGTTTACTCTGAGTGTTATGATGCTGTTAAGTTTTTCAGCTTTTAATGTATTCGTTAACATTTTCTCTAAAGCCACTTGCTAATGAAATTATTTAGTTTAAAACAGAAATCAGCTCCAAAATATAAACAGAAACATATTTTAAATAAAAAATATGTTTTTTTGCTTATACTAGTTACATTTGAAAGCACTTATTCAGTAGCCTGATATAGCCATTCCAGTGCACATGTAAATACCACTGAAGTCATGATTTCATAAGTGAATGGCATTATATATTGTACTCACATCTGACTTTTTTTTTCATCTGCCTAAACACAAGCCAAGAAAATGCAAAATATTTCTTAAGGGGATAATTTTTATAATGTATGCAAAATTAAAAACATCCATAAAACATTAGAGAGCAGCTCTATCTTTTCATTTGATTTTTTTGTTTTATAAGCAGTGTTTCCTTAAAATAATCTTTATTTGAAATTTCTCATTTGAAATTTCTCATATTGATGTGTTATTGTACTAATATGTCACATTTGTTTACTACCATATATGATTGATTTTAGTGAAGCATATGGGGGAAAATAGTCTATAGATATAGTTAAATCCTTTTTAAAGTTCTTATACTGTGTCATGGACCTGTTATGAAATATTTTAAAGCCTCTTGTCTATTTATGCTTATTTTAAATGTTTATTAATTTAAAAGTGTATGATTCCCTGCTCCCCTCAAAGAGCTTTAGGTTTCTGTCATTAAATTTTTGGAAAAGGTTTCAGAAAATTACTTCAGTTATAAGGAAGTGGGAATTTTAAGGTACATGAAGTACATTACATTTATCATTTTGGTAAATATTGTTCATACTTTTTGTCTGGTGATAGTTATAGTGATGTATGGGAATGATCTGATTAAGTGGGAATTGATAAAAAACAGTGTATAATGGTAGATACAAGTTGGACCTCACTGGTTCAGCACCCTCAGGACCTGACCAGTCCCGAATGAGGGAATTTGCCGGACTAGGGAAGGTTCCCTGATGCCGCTTTCTAGTCCACCAGCTTGGTGGGCTGCTGTGTAGCCCCAGCCTAGCTCCTCTGCAGCCCTACCCCCACCCACCAGGCTGCCACAGCCCGGTTTCCCTGTCACACTGTCACGTCCCTGGGTCTCGCTCCCCTGCCAGGGATACAGCTCTCTTCAGCCACATGCTACAAACCACTGTACTAAGAAGAAGCCATAGGACAGAGCCAGGAAGCCAGGCCATTTAAGTAGCGCCAGGCTGCTGCATGGCCTCATCTTTAGCTCCAGCTACCTGGATCAAGGGGCTCTGGCCTCCTGCCACGCTGCTGCTACCCTCGCTGGGCTCCCAGGGGCTCCCAGCAGCCAGCCATCCTGCTTCCTGACTTCCAGCCACCGAGGCACTCTGGCCTGGGAACATCTGACATCCTTCCATACCACAGATGATGCTGGACCGGAGAGTCTCGGTTTAGGGAGGTACATCCTGTACTAAATACTATAAACATTGAACATAATTATTACGTGTAAATTGTAAGCTGTTTTCTTATTCCCAAGACATCTACATTATCAGCCCTTTGCAAGCAAAAACTGAGTGCATTAGGAATCTTGTAATAGAAATTTCAAAATTAATTAAAGATAGTGCTGAGATAATCAGTATCAAGAATCATCCTTTGCTGGTACTCTATACCAAAGGTATATGAAAAGAGCAAATTGACTCTAAATATAGAACATGTGTATCAGGGTCTTTCTTCTATCTTATGTGGCAATATGGAAGCTGACATTTATTTCTTCTTATTAAATGTATCTAATAGATTTTCTTCCTATTTATCCACAAAGGCTTCTTTGTTTCAATGGATAATGTGGTAAAGAATTTAAATGTAGCTTACTTATTTATCTGCTTTCCCCATCAATCTGTAATATTTCATGTGAGAAGTGTTTTACTTTCTAAAGACTGTAAAGGCAAGTCTGTCAGGCACACAGCTGTGCTTTCACAGCTGGAAGTGAACACAGACCATTAATATGGTCATAGAGATCTAATACCTTTTTACATTTGTACATACTAAGTTCATACTATTTTTGGAATCAGTGAGGCCTGGGTCAATTTTCTAAGTGGTATGTCCACACTCCCAAACCTGTTATTCCAGAATAAAGAGATGTGGAATTTGAACTCTGTAGTCCTGCTTTTCATAAGGAATAACACTCTTCCTGAACTTTTAAATCCAAAATAACGTTAGTATAGAAACTCTGGTTCTGTTCATTCAAACTAATTGGCCTCCAGGAGGCCTCCCACAGCTCCCCAGAGTACTTCCTGGGGTTCTGAGTCAGAGGCAGGCTCCATTAATGTGGACATGCTACCTCAGACTATATTCATTTCTTCCCCATAGTGAGGACACAGAACTTCAGATTTGTAAAATTGGGTGCCCAGAAGTTGAACTTGGTAAATTCGAAATAATCTCCTAGTGTAGACATGGTCTGAGTGCATACTAAGTTGAACTCATTCTTAGCCATTGCTCTTAGCCCAGAGTAGCAGCCCGGGAATGCAATAATTGCTCTGAAAGTCACAAATCCCTCCTTGTGCCTTCCTGGATGCTGTTACAGATCGTAGCAGAGAAAAAGAGTTGCCTATTTGTATGGACGAATGTTTTGGTAGTAGACAGTGTCAAGCTTCTGCCAGGATAACCAACAGATTTTGGCAGGCCCTGGGTAAGATGAGGAGGGGGTGTCTGGGCCCCTAGAATGGGTGGGGCTTCAGGCAGAAGGGAGGGGCCGGGGGCTAACCTACCCTAGCCAGCCTTTCAGGGCTCCAGTGGCGAATTAAAGGACTCTGGGCTCTGTCCGCTGCTGTTGAAGCTATAGCAACAGTGTCAGCAGGGAGCCTCAGAATCTCTTAAATTGCTGGGCCCCTGGGCGTGCCCATTCCTTGCCTCTCCTGTTCACCTGTGGAGAGGCAGCGAGTACAAACCCCATGAAGCATGTCCTCCTAAATGGGGTTAGTCCAGAAATAGTGGTGGTGTACAAACATGAGCTCATGGGCTCCTTACTCCCTGCACAAGGGAATCAGACAATTGATAATTTTATTATTATTAATATAGACCAGACCTAATACACATACCGAAGTGGGAGGAACAAAATTCATTTTGAGTGGTTGGTATAATCTAGATTTTTTTCAGGCCTGAACTCAGAGGAGGCTACCAACAGTGTGTGCTTGTGGCTTTAGGGGCCAAGTCGAAGTTAAGAACTGGAGACAGAAGCCTAAGCCAGAGTTGTAGTTAGGAATGTAGATACCACATTCCTACAGAATGGAATCCTAGCAGTGGCTGTAGAAACCATTCTGCTATTACTAATTCAGATTATGTGGTTGGGAGACAGAAGAGAAAGAGGATGCATTCCACTTACCGGAATTCGTGAATCAGAAACGCAGAGCTTCTGCTATCTGTAGTGCTTCTGTGCTTATAAAAGGAGCCGCTGAAATCACCTTAGAACAATTAAACAGTGATAGATCTATGTCATCATCTAAACACTTGGAGATCTATTCTCTCATCTACAGAGAGGGGTTTTAAAAAGTACTTACTATCAAAACATTATGTTTTGTTTGTTTGAAGTAGTCTCACACTGTTGGAATCATAGATTCCATTGATCTTGATATAACTGTTTGACTCTCCTAGTCAATGCATAACACATTCCACAGAATGTTCATTTAAAAGGAAGACATGCCCATACATCACAGAAACCTTGGTTTTATATATATTGACCAAATGATGTTCCATTAATTTTCTTTTCATTTAAAAAAAAGACCATTACAAGATTGGGGTTTTTTTTGTTTGTTTGTTTTAGATGAAGTGATTGAAAAAGTGCATTTGATTGTTTCTCAGTGAATGAATTTTCTACAAAATAATTTGAGACCTTCTATTTTATTTAATAATGATTCTTGTGATTGCCATAACTGATTGATGTTTGGCAAATGTTTCCCAGAGTTTGTCTAAATGTTGCTATTTACTCTTTAACATTACAACAGGAATCTGATTTTGATGGTATAAATCTAAGAGAGGATTCTCATTTTTAGGAACTAACAAAGGGAGATAAATCCCCAAGCTGTTTTTTTGTAAGTGAACTCTTCTTTCTAGGAAAGATAATATCTGTATCTTTGTTATGATATAATATATATGCTCATATTATCTGCTCATTTTAAATGGCATCAATCTGTTTAATTTACACTAGCTGAGAATCTAGCCCATGTGAGAAGGAAAATAGACAAATACTGTCATATTTTAGCAACTTCTCAGTGAAAAATGTCAAAGTTTTGTAATTGTAACAATTATGTAGTCTATATTTGTATCTATCCCAATTCCATCTTAAAGAATGAAGCAGTCAAGGACACTTATGGCCTGACTGTAAAGGTATTTGACCGTTTTTAGTTAGTTCTTAAATGGTATAGGGCTTTAGCAAACAATACAGATTAGAGGATGGTGTTGGGAGCACTTGCTAGGGAGGTACAAGCATGTTAGCAGCATGCTTGGCATGTTTAGATGTAATTTTGGAGTGTAGCCCAAACTGATACTACCCTTTGGACAGGAGGTACATTCTTGAAGGGAATTTGATATGCTGTCGGAGTTTGATACAGAGTCCTGTATTTACATGGCACGTGTTTACTTTCCATATTGGCCTAGCATCTTTTATTTCAGAATTCAAGTTCAGGGCATAAATGGTGAGGGCATCATTTATAGTAAGTATTAATTAAAAAAATGATCAGCCCTGTTCCCAAAACTATCCATCATCGATCCGTCTTCTATTTAGTCAGACTTTCCTACCTATCGTTTCTATGCCAATATATGCATGTACAATATATTGCTGTTGCAGTTATTGAGGGGCAACCACTCCCTTGGGTGTTGGGGTTTGAGGTACGTTCAAAAAAATAAATGTATGAAACTGACCACTGTTAAACGTTTATAACATTACAAATGAAACTATATTTAATGGTAAAATACACCATGCATATTGTGATTTATAGATAACAAAGCTAGAAAGCCAAATAAAAAAGGGAAAGTTGGTCAACAAAGAGCTGGAATGCAGAACAAGAGCAAATAGCCTAAACTATTTCATGCTGAAGTTATTATGCAAATATATTTTGCACTAAAAGTCAGTGAGATGAATTTGGCTCCATAAGTCTAATATCCATGCTTTGAAATATGTGAAAAGTGTAGTCAGAAGCTCTACTGGTATTACTTATTCATTGCACCAGGAATTTTACTGAATCAATTCTATTCTCATTCTTTTTGAAATTCTCATAATTAACAAACGTGGGTAGCAAGTAATCTAATTACCACCAGATGCTCAGACTATTGAAGAGCAGTTGCTAGCTTGCAAACAAAAGAATATTGTTGTTCAGCTTTACCCTGATTTTCTTTTTGTAATACTTCATTTTAATCACATTTTACTTCAAATTAAATTAACTGCCTAGATTGTTTTCACAAGATGTTCTTTATATTAAGCTCATCTTTGTAATGTTGGAGGTAGTAAGTGAAACCCCTGCATTTACAAAATAAAACACAGCAAGATAACTTTCCTCAAGATAGTGAGGGAATTGCATAGAAGCTTAATTTCTCTTCTTCTGGATTACACCTTTCATTGAGATATCAATGCCTGAAATATACACAACAGTCATATGTAGCTGACTGCACTCAAACATTAGTACCAATTTCAGAAAACCACTCTACAAGGGATTATGTCCATTGATTTCTATGTGTCTACTTCTATATATGGTAAAAATTACAGGATTGAGGAACTAGGACCTTGCTTTGTATTAAAGGTTTAAAGAAAAGGATTATTGCTTATCATTGCACCTAGTTGTCCCCATTTCTGGTACTATTTTATTCTTGTGGATTCTACTGTGAAGTAGGAGGGAGAGTCGGAACAATTGTATCAAACCAAACACTATCCCAGTAGATGCTCCATTTCTACAATGTTACTCTATTTTCTTGCTCCTCTTTCTTCAGCAGATCACTGATGTAATGATGAGGTGGTCCTAGGTAACATCTGAAAAATGCCATTCCATTTTGAGTGGGTGGTCAATAGAGACATATAGGCCAATATTTTCAAATGTGAGCGCCTACAATTTAGTTCCTATATGTATATTTACTAGGCTTCTAAATAGCCACTGTCAGAGTGTCAATGAGTTGAATGTTTTGGGGGGAGATTTTCATCAACACAAATGACTATTAGGCTGTTTGCCTCCATTGAAAGTCAGTATCTTTTATTATTGTATGTAGTATAGCTGTAATCGTGTCCATCCTAGAGTATGAGAGAGACCTCACTCACCTTTTCTGTCTAATTGAAAGTCAATGTGAGTTAAGCACCTACCAACCATCTTGCTTTCAAATATTAGGCTTGTAAAAAAGATGCCATCAATCATTTTTTAAATAAATTGTGTATAATTCTCAAGAATTAGCACACCAGCAGAAGTAACAAATCTAATTTAATTAATTTGTTTTCTCATAAGTCAGACTGGCATCTGCTATTTTTCTTGGAGCTGGTTAAATAATAATTCAAAATGTAAACAGCAAATTGCATATGTGTGTTTACATTAATAATAATATTAATATTATCTATACATCAATAACACAGTATTGTAAAAATCCTTGTAAATAACATAACATTTTGATGTAATGGCCATAACTCCTCTGAAGTAAAACTCCTTTTACCTTCAATGGTGCCACAATTTCCCCAAAGGTGTTTGAATGTAATCACATGAGCTGTCTTATTGTAGTTGATGCACTGAGAGTTAGGCAAATGCTCCTCTATCTTGCTGATTTGGGCTGAGTTTCTTGCACCTGATGAATCATCCATGAGAAAATGATTCTTCAATACTTTAATATTAGAAACATCTTGCACAAAAGAGATTTTTTTAAGCCATTCAAAGTCAGCAGTCCTTTTCATGTAGTTCTTATGAAAGGTAGTGAATTGACAGCCATAGACACTTAAGTCATATAGTTATTTGCAAGATAGGTGTAGGATGGGCAGTTTCAGATTAGATTCTATTCACTTCTCCAACACCACCCGTTTTTCATATGTCAACTGATGGTATTAACTTTTAGTTACTACCAATCTGAGTGTCACTTGAAGCAGTGGACAATTTTCTCATTCCGTTATCAATCTTTTTCTCTATCCAGTCTTTATTCCAAATAATATATTGCCCTGTCATTTTAAATGCATAGTGGAGATACTTATGGTTAACATTTACCAGGGTATGGTATAAATGCCTCACCACAATGTGAATTTTAAATTACATTCTGCATACCGTTTTTTTTTATAAATATAGGTAACACCATTTCAAGACCATAACACAGTCCTGTATTTTACTTATTAATGTAACTGTAAACCACTGCTCAGTGTGTGTTCACTGACATGAGTCTGTTGCAACCCTTGCTAAGAGGATTATTTCTTCAGTGGTCAAACTATGTATATTTAGTCATTTTAATTGTTCCACACAAGTCAGTCCCTAACGAATTTAGTGGACATTTTCTGGACTCTCTCTACTCTAGCCCTTTTGAAGTACTGGAGCTGGATTATTAGCACTATAAGAACCATGGTACATTCTACTGTACTTCTGTACAAATGTGTGGAGAATGGTGCATAATGGTTAAAACCAACAGTCAGTGAAGTCTTGGAAGATCTTTGTGAATTGGCTATACAGTACAAAGAAAGTAGGCACAGGAATGAAAAACTTTTACTTAGTAGTCTGGAAATGGGACATATACAACCAGAACCAAATTGTGACGTTTGGATGCCAGCCTGCATCGTGTATGATACAGTATGATCCCTCTTTGAATCTAATGTTGGCAGTGGAACAAGAAGGGCTGTGCAAACTGCACCATGCTAAGTTTGGAACATTTATTCCCTGCTCAGCCCCAAATGATTTCTGAAAGCCGAGGTGGGGGGCCGTAGCCTCCCCTGTCCTCTGATTTTCCTAGGCCATATGAGGATGCACAAGGCAAGGGGAAGCAAATCTGGTCCAAAGTTAAGATCTGCTTGATTTCAGAGAGCTGGCTCATGACAGAATTAGGCCAACACATAGTAAAGTCTTTGGAACAGGGAAATGTATATATAATTCTCCTCTGAATATAGTCTTCCAAAGTTTAAATCATATTGCAAAACAAACATATTTTAATGAACATTTATTAATAGGAATCTAATGTTTAGAAAGCGCAGTGGAAACCTCTGGTTTGTTTGGTGATTACATATGATTACATATTTAGTAATCTTGAAATTTCATCTGTATCTTTAATATCTTTGTAAATGACTTTTATTTAATTAGCAAACACTTAATTAGACAAAGATTTGTCTAGAATCTCCTGTTTATTAAATTAGAGATTTCTATTTTAATTAACATGACATTTTCTATAATCAGTTTAATGAAATGCCACCTGCAGTTCTAATAATATTTTGTGCAGCACCACCTGATTGACAAGTTGACAGCACTGTATCAACTCCTCTTCTATTAACATCATGTAAAAAATAAGAAAAATGAAGGACTCCATCCTTTAAATACTACCATGTATACTGCAAAGCTGGATTTTATTTTGACAGTCTGTCAAAAAATTACAGAATTAAATTAAGAATTTCTATTAGCAGTATCACAGCAGTGGAGACCCCATTCTGTTAGGCACTATATCTACACTGTAGTACCCATATTGTACTCGTTGTTCAGTCTTTCCTCCTATATCATGTTTTAGAGACCTTTAATCATTTTTTGTTGCACTTTTCTGGACTTTCTCCAATTAGTCCATCTCCTGTGAAATATGGTGCCCAAAACTGGACATCTGAGTAGAGCAGAAGAATTACACGATTACACATGGTGCTCTGCTTACAACACTCCTGCTAATACATCCCAGAATGACGTTTGCTGCTTTTTTTTTTTTTTTGTAACAGTATTGCATTGCTGACTTGTATTTAATTTGTGATCCTTCAGATCTTTTTCTGCAGTACTTCTTCCTTTTCCTATGTTGTATTTGGGCAATTAATTATTCCTTCTTAAGTTTAGAACTTTGCCTTTCTTCTTATTGAATTTCCTCCTATTTATTTCTCAGCTTTTCTCCCAAAAGCTGCACTGATGGCTAGTTTCTAAGAATGGGGGTAGATATTACTTGCCAGCAGTAATACTTTTCCAAGAGTACTATCTCTAAAAAGTCATATTCATCATCTATGAGCCTGGAGAGTAAGCAAGGTTTTTAAACCTGACGTTCTACGCACAGACATCACATTTTCAGTGAATACTGCAAAGTGCCCTATTTCATCAGTTTTTAAGGTCCACATCGCTTGGCAAATATCTCCAAAATTTAGCACCAAGGAAACAATATTGTCCAAAGATCCCAGTTACTAGATTGATTTTTTTTTTTTTTTTTTTTTTGGTGTATCAGGGAGCATGCCATAAATAACACTTACCATGACTGAATTCAAATTGTGAAAGAGCTGTTAGAACACAGTGAAATATGAAATTGGATTCAGCACTAATTATCTAAAAATCAATTAATTTCACTTCTGTATTTTATTTTATTTTTCTCTAAAGTAATGAAAGTCAATATAGATATTGGCTCAAACTATACTTTTATCCTGGTATAATTCTAGTGACTTCATTTCAAGTGATAGAAGTATTAACTCAGGACAGAATCTGGCCCATTTCCCCCCCCTCAAACAGCAAATTGTTTTTTAAGTAGGATGAAACAGCAACTGATTTTCAAGCAGGCTAAGTTTAATGAAAACTGCAGGTGTTGGAAAAGTAGCTCCATAGCATTTTAACAGTATTGAAAAAATAGTTCAGAATGAGTGTGAATTTTTAGAGGGGCTGGGGGGGGGGGGTGTGGAAAAGAATATGGAGGGTTTCTACATTTATTGCTCTGTATATGTGATATGTTGTCTTTGACACTTTATAGAACAATACATATCAGACCAGACACATGGTAGACCTGTGCCTCCTGCCAATAACACAAGCAGAACCTTTAGAAGTGGTGAACCTCATTTGTCATGCTGTCATTTCATTGCCATTTCTTTCCAGGCTCATCTCTAAGCTGTAGCTGTATGGCACAAATCAAAACATGGACACTATTAAAATTTTATTAATGTAAAAATGCTTCTGTGGTTTAGAAATATTGGGTCTGTGCCTTTGCATATTTTGTAATGGCATCATTACATGAGGGCTAAATTCATGACATTGAAATCTGCATCCAGAAATATAATTTAAATTGCTTATGTGAATTTCAGTTGGATTTAATGGCGTAAACCTTTCCCATCCGCTGTTCCCTCTAATGTTTTGCAATCTGCTCTTCCAGCATAGACAGAATGGAGTAACATGTATCGTTAGCATTTGCTACAAATTGTTCATATTCTTTAAAATTCTTTTTTCTATCCCATAACATCACATTTTATGAAGAATCTGCTTCATTTGGTTTTCAAATGAATGCACAGTCATTGAATACATCTGTTTTTTACATACTCCATTTCTTCCTTTTTTTTTATTTCCAAATGGGGTACGTCACGTGCTACTGAGCTAGATGCAGGTTGTAAATCTTTCTGGAGTGTCAATAATTTTTCAAAATCTTTCTTCTTTAATTTAAACAATAAAATAGGAAAATGCAGATGCAAGTATGGCAAAAAGCATATATTTAGGGTCAAATCTTGTGCTTGTTAAAATCTGTGGATGCTGCCATTGACTTTAGTGAGCTAGGATTTCACCCCTTGCCTCTTACTGTGAAGGGCTTCATGTGTCTTCCTGGGCTCTCATGTTTGGGATTCAAAGCCCCCAAGTAATACAGTATAACTTCCTATAGAAGAGGGGAAAGAATTCTTATAACTGGGCAGCCTCTCTGGAACTAACAGAGCCTCCCAAGCAAGGTTCCTGCTAAGCTGCATCGTAGTGCAACCACTCAGCTTCTTAGCAGCCCTGAACCCCTGGGTGAGGCTAAGGGCTGCTAAGAACACAGCTGCCTGGCTGGAGGAGGGGACCCTCTTCCTCAGCTGCAGCTGCCCCCTGCTGGGCACAGAGGAGCGCACCTGTCCCAGGTGATAGAGAGTGAACATAAGGAAGAGGAAAAGAGCAAAATGGGGTGGGAGGGGGGAACGGGTGGTTTGAGGGAAGGAGAGTTTGGGGCATCTTGTGTCCTAGCTGGGCAGAGAGAGAGTCTGTTTATAGCAGCTGGGTTGGCTTCAGTTGCCTGTGAGAAACGCAGCAATCTGCTCCCTTTCTAGGCTGGGCCGGTAGGAGGGGGAGCAGACTGCGTGGGTAGGTGAGGGAAAGAGCATGTATGTGCTGGCATTGGTGAGTTTGGGCAGAGGGGGGAGTTGGCTTGTGGTGTGTCCTGCTGACATCTATCTGGGCTGCCATTGCTGGTACCAGCAACTCTGAGAAGCAGGATTCTACCCCAGCCCCAAAGCTGGACTGTGGTGGAGCAGACTTCACATGGGTAGGTGGGGGAAAGAGGGGAAGGTGGGTGTTGGTGTCAGCGTGGTGAGTTTATCTGGTCTCCAGACCCAGTTGTTGAAGGAGTAAACCCTTGGCCACATACCCCCTTTCCCCCTAATCTGTTGCTTGAAGTGACTTCAGTGGTGCTAGAGGAGCACGCTGTGCTCCATGATAAGAACAGTACTGAGGACAAGAGTAATGTCCAGTTGGAAGGAGGAGTTGTTCAGTGAATTAATATAATAAATTACTGTGTGTGTGTGTGTGGTGGCAGGGGCAATACTGATGCTGGAACTGATGTTGCTTTTCCCCCTGTTTTTAATGGCATGGTATTTATGGCATACCATTCTTCCTTTTAACTTATTCTTAATACGCTGCCCTTGAGTGGCTCAGAGCACTTAAGCATCCTCTGCAACAGGGGATCTTCTTCAGTTGTCTGTGTAAGGCTTTCAAATGAGTAGAACTAGACATAGACTAACTGTAGAAGACCCTGGTAGCCTCTCTGTAACTATGGCATCAGAACTTCATAACTGACCAATTGACTTTCTGCCCTTTTTTGTGCGATGGACCCTTCTTTGCCTGTTGAACAGTCCTACAGAGAACTTGGAATTCCTGTGGCCTTTCAGGGCCATATCAAGCAAGTATCCTGAAGGGTATGGGCCAGGGGTGAAAGGAACTTAAATTTCTTACAGGTACTGTCCTATGACAACCCAGGTCCCTGCCAGCTTCTTAAATAGCTCCCTGCTGGTATTTGCCACAGCTCAGCCAACTCTTGCCAAAGCTGCGCTCCTGGGCACACCCACTTACTTTCACCCCTGGCATGGGCTGATATCTGAAATATGTTCCCATGACCTCTTGGAGCTGTGGTGAGTTGATATATATTTTTTAAAAAAATAAACAAGCACCAGGGAAAGGAAGATTTGGGCAGAATCTGTATAAAAGTCTGAGAAACAAATAATAAAGTTTCCCTTTAAGCTGTGCAGCAGCACAGACCCACAGCTGTTCAATCAGCCCCACCCAGTCAGGGACTCAGGGCTCAGCGCACAGCCATGCAGCTTAGAGGGAAGGAACCTTGAAAATAATTCAATGTTTTAAATAACAGAGCCTAGGGTCATTTGGTGAAGGCTATAGCTTATCAAACAAGGGTGCCTACAGCTTCCACAGACCCTGGGCAAAGTGAGTATGGTGTTGGTGTCTCCTGGAAGGGGCAGGGCCACGGGTGGAAGGAATGGGGCCTGGAGTAGCTAACCCAGAGTGTCACCCAGAGAAGTGCTCTAGCACAGATTTAAAGGCCTCAGGGCAACAGCCCCATCTCCCATCAGTGTGTCTGTTGACATAGCATGAAAAATGTACATTGGCATGAATGAATTATGGTAAAGAAATATGATCAGCCCTTATCTACTAATATTTTTACCCACTCCTTTTTGTCACTCTTTCTTCAAATGTATCCCATGTTTGCTCACTTTACATGAACTTTAAAAATATTGTTTTTCACTGAGTGTTTAGTAAAATGCTCTCATGAGTATATAAAAGAGGATTTGTTGCATTTATCAAAACTGCCAAAGATAGCACGTTAACATTTGTAAAGTGCTCTGAAATTGAAATATGCTGTATAAGTGCTAATTATTATAAATGCAAAAGCAAAGCTGTACAACACTTGTTTTCCAAAACCTGCTCTGAGACTGGTTCAATGGGGAAAAATTCTGCTTCTAAAAAGTTGCAGCAGTGTGACTGAGGTGACTCAGTTTAGTTATTTGCACATGACCTGTTGGCTTTCACATGATGGAAAAATAACCAATAGTTTCCCATTGTAGCTTATAAAATCATGGAACATTAAAATTAGAAGAGAGGTCATCTAGTCCAGTCCCCTGTTCAAAGTAGGACCAACCCCAACAAAATCATCCCAGCCAGGACTTTGTCAAGCCTGGCCTTAAAAGCCTCTAGGGATGGAGATTCCACCTTAAGATCAAATAGTAGTATGCAACACTGGCATTGCTGACTCAAGTGAAATTATTGTGATGATAATCATATATGTATTTGTCATTAACCATCTGATACATGTAAATTGCCTAACTATTCAGCTGGCAGTCCAAACTGCCAAGATTTTCTACAAGACAAAATAGTGGCAAAGGGCCAGCTCCTGCAATTAGATCATGCATGCTGAGCTGTGAATTTGAACGGATTTCTGCTGACTTTGATAGGGATCCACACTGTGTAGGCATCTGCCTATCCCACAGTTGGTTTTGAAACTACAGACATAATCAATAATTTTCTCCTGAGGGGGGAGACCCTCTTCTTAGCCTGTTACTCTATCCATGTCACTCCCCACATTCTTTTGTGTTCCTCTCTGTTCACCAGTGTCTCAAGTTCTAACTTCTATTCTGCAACTTCAAGTCTCTTTGTAGGTCTTTTCCTCTTGTTGCATCTACCCAGCCTCCCTTTGCTCCAGCAGTGATATAATTGGGTCCTCCCGCCTATGTTTTCTTTCGGGATGTCCCAGTACACACACAATTTTCTGTTGAAATTGCTCCGTGAAACCTTATCTCTCTTCACCTCTATCCTTTAGGCCTATTTGTGCCATGGTGTCTACCAGAAATCTGCCAGCCAATGATTGTTTGATAGGCGGTTAGGGATAGTGATTTTCAATTGGCTACATCTGAAGGCTACCTTGACCATGTGCCAGAATAAGCAATGGCACATTGCTGATATATCCAGGGAGAATTAATTGTGACTCCCATGCTCCTTCCATGTTCTGACAAGTAAGTAAGTTACTTAACCCCTTTACCTCTCTTATCTGTACCCAAGCAACTAAAAATCTGGTGAGTTTTTAGATGGAGCCAGAGCTGCTTTTTCTTCGACATCCCCTCCTCTCTTTGTCCATTTCCCTTAGGGTGGGTGTCAAGCACACCTCCTCTGCTCTAGTCAGAATTACAATCGGCATCCTTACTTCCCTGCATGGCTCTGTGAGAACTACAATAACCTAGCACTTATTTAACCCAAATAGATTTTCAGAGAATCTGGACCCATCAGGAACCACCACTCCATGCAAGAATTAACCTATGTCTATGTGATCTCTTGTCCTCTCTTCCACCTCCCTCTTACATTTCTCTACCAATCAAAATATCATTATGATGTTGAGTGGCCATCGACTGCTCGATTATCTTGTCTGCTAAGTGTTCTTTATCATATGCAGTGTCATTCATTGGATTGGCACTTTCATATAAATTAACGATGATTTCCATGATTACTATACTTACACTCAACACTTATGCCATGTTTTTATGTAACATGCTCTCTGTGGATCTCAAAGCATTTTATAGACATTCATGTAATGAATGCTTGCCCACTACAGTATGATTTTATTCCAGTATGCAGATGGAAGACTGAGGTGTTGTCAAAATCCAGGCATATTCAATCTGAGAAGTCCAGACTTCAGTACTCTTTGCTAACCATTAGGCTAACATTCTCTTCCAACTTTATAATAAAAAACAAACTCTTAAATTAAGTTTTGTTTAATTAGTTGACCATTTCACAGCTGCCTCGCATGCCATTATCTCTGGCTAAATGGACTTTTGGCGCTACATATTGTGCCACTGATCTTGCAAACACTTATGCACTGGCATAACTTTGCTCATATGAGTAGTTTTTAACTTCAGTGAGGCTACTTAATACAAGTGAAATTATTAATGTGCCGATGTTTTTGTAGGATTGGGTCCCAAAGCATGAGTTTCAAAGTACATTTTGCCTGATGTATGTGGTATGTGAGGAAGCAGTGAAATTGTTAATTTAAATATTAAGGAGATCCATGTAGTATCAGGCACATACCAATGCTGGTAGGTGGCATTACACTAGGACCTACAATTTCTAGTCATCAACCAGGACCCTGTGAGGTGGTTGCTAACAGGGTTGACGACCTTCTAATAACACACAACTGAACACCTTTGCCCTGCCCCTTTTCTGTGGTCCCATCCCCACTCATTCCACCCCCAGATTTGTCACTCACTCTTCAGCACCCTCTCATTCATCTTCACCCTGGTTGAGACAGGGGTTGGGGTGCAGGGGAGGTTGAAAGCTCTGGATGGAAGTGCCATCTCCAGGATGGGGCCAGAAATGAGTGGTTTCGGGGGGCAGGTGGGGGCTCTGAACTGGGGCAGAGTTGGGGTATAGCCAAGGATGAGGAATTTGGTGAGACAAGGGGTTTGGAGTAAGGATGGGGGATAGGGTCTGATGCGGGGGTTGACATGTTGGAAGGGGTATAGATCTATGCTAGGAGTATGGGTTCCAGAATGGGACCAGAAATGAGGGGTTCAGGATGCAGGAGGGGACCCTGAGCTGGAGCAGGGAGTTGGGATGTGGGCTCTGTCTACACTGCACAGTTATTTTGGAATAAGCTATTCCGGAATAGTTATTCCAAAATTGCTTATTTCGAAATAGCACGTCTACGCTGCAGGGAAGCCTCAAAATTAGCGAGGCAGGCTTTCCTAATGTTAGACGTGCGATCTCAATTTAAAGCCCCAGGAGGAATAACTTAGAATGGCCCTTGTGAGGGGCTATTTCGAAATAGCAGAAGTGGAGCATTTACACACGCCTTATTTTGAAATAGCTACTTCAGAATAGGTGTTCTTCTTCGTAGAATGAGGTTTACAGAAGCCGGAATAAGTCGTCCATTATTTTGAAATTATTTTGAAATAATGGATTTGCTGTGTAGACACTCACATTATTTCAAAATAATGGCCATTATTCTGAAATAACTTTGCTGTGCAGACACACCCTGGGGTGGAGCCAAAGGTGAAGAATTCAGGGTATGGGAGGAGGCTCTGACCAGGGGCAGGGTGTTCAGGTGCAAGGAGTGAGCAGTTATGGCTCCAGGAAGGAATTTGGATTCTGACAGGGACTCCTGGCTGAGGCAGGGGAATGGGAGGAGGTGTGGGGAGGAGGTTCTGGGAGGGAGTTTGCCTGTGGGTTCTAAGCTGGGGCAGCGGGTTGGGGTTGTGGGAAGCACGATTAGGGTGGCCCTTACTTCAGCTTGCCCACTGCCAGCATGATGTGGCTCTCTGCTCCTAGGCAGAAGCATGGTCAGGCATCTCTGCACGGTATGTGCTGTTCCCACAGCTCCCGTTGGCTGAGATTCCCAGCCCACAAGAACTGCACAGTTGATGCACAGGGCAGGGGTAGAAGCCAGGGGTGTGTGTTGCTGCTTCTGGTCAGGTAGGGAGCCTGCCAGTCCCATCAACTGGACTTTTAATGGCTCGGATGCTTTCCAGAGCTATCAGGGTACCTTTCTGACTGGATCTTCTGGACATGTGGAAATCCTAATTGCTAATGGAACATCAAAGGGTTTGGTTTGGTTTGTTTTTTAAATACAAAATAGCAGCTGGATAGAGGAATCCTTTCCTTCATCTTGTGTGTGACTTGTGTATAAACATTTTTAAGTTCAAGACAGGCACCAGGTCTTGCTATATAACAATGCCTGTCACAATGAGGCTTTAGTTTTGTTTTGGGGAGAGGTTATTTAATGCTACTGAATGATAAAGATCATATACATTTAAAATCTTTGAATGCCAGTATATTATGAAGGTATTACTGTCTTGCAAGTAAGCTGGGAACAATAGTTGCCTGCAAAGTGTTGTCTGTTATTAAAAATGTATCATGTTCTTTTTTTTAGAACTGCATCTATTAATTCTGCACTTCACAACCTTCCTCATTTTCACTTCTGAACCACAGATACAATAATCCAGACTAAACCTTGATCAATCCCACTTCACCAAAGACAGAATATTAGATTAGTGAGGCCTCCTAATTAAACTTCTTTAATTTCACAAATAATACTACAGAACACTCTGCTGTGCTGCCAGTCAATAGTAAGCTATGTTTCTCTAAAGGAATAAATAAAGCATGTTTTGTGATGCTGTAACCTTGATTTTTTTTCTAAGTCATGTTTGCTTGCTAGTTCATAAAATTCAGTAATCTACCATTTTATGGACTAGCTATTTTACAGACATTACAATGAGTTAGTGATTTTTTTTTTATTCCATTGCAGCATTATTTTAGCATTTCCTATTGGTTTAGTTAAGAATTTTCATTATAATTCCTGTTTTTCAGATATTTATTACACAGGAATTGTACTTGATTAAATGGTGTGTCTGCAGGAAAGGTTTTCCTTGCTTTTTCCCTTTCTGCAGGTGTGCTAGGACTAAGCAAAATCTAGCTCTATGATTTTAATCAAAAACTTCATCTGGTTATACCCTAAAGTATTTACAAACATAGATGTAACAGTTTCTGCAAATGTATTGCAGCTTTAGATTTCCTTCAAAAAAAAAATAAGGATCAGTGCTGGGTCTACTAAAGAGAATAGCAAAACTCAATTTCAATGGTGGTAGCAGTGTGGTAGAATTTCATCCCTAATTAATGATGAAGATACGTTAGACAAAATCTTGGGGTTGAACGTTAAGGCTAGCATACCTTTCTTAACCCATATATTTTCATAATAATCACAGCTATTGATGTACCTTTTATATCACAGAATCATAGGGTCAGAAGACGCCTCAAGAGGTCAAGTACACCTCCCTGCTAAAAGCAGGACTAACCCAAACTAAATCATCCTAGCCAGGGCTTTGTCTAGCCAGGACTTAAAACCTCTATGGAGGAGGATTCCACCACTTCCCAAAGTAACCCATTCCAGAGCTTCACCACCCTCCCAGTGAAATAGTTTTTTTCCTACTATCCAACCTACACCTCCCGCACTGCAACTTGAGACCGTTGCCCCACATTCTGTCATCTGTCATCACTGAAAATAGCTTCTCTCCATCCTCTTTGGAACTCCCTTCCAAAGTTGAAGGCTGCTATGACATCCCTCCCCCCCCCCCACTCTTTTCTTCTGTAGATAAAATAACCCCACATCTCTCAGTCTCTCCTCATAAGTCATGTACTCTAGCCCATGTAATTTTGTCTATAATTTGAATATATTTGTATAAATTACTCTTTTATTATGGTATTTAAAAGTAGGAAAAGTTGTTGAGTGATGATTTAGTCACATTACAGACTTTAACATAACTTTTTTTGTATGTACGTAACCAGGGGGCGGCCCGAGGTGGGCTGCGGCAGCTGGCACCACAGGCGGAACGCGCGATCGGTGCCCCCGCCTACACGGCCCTCAACGGCGTGATGTCGGTGTGACGTCATCGTTTGGCGCCCCGGGCGCCCCGTTGAAGGCGGCGCCCTAGGCGACGGCTGAGTTGGCCTATACTCACGGGCCGCCCCTGTACGTAACAAGGAAACATACTGTAATGGTTCCAAACATAACTACCGTAATTTAGCAAATATAACCCGCGGGTTATATTCGTTTTTACAAACCCTGCACCCCCCACGGGGTATACTCGAGTGCGAGGTATAAACTTTTTTTTTTTTTTTTTTTTTTTTACTCACCTGGTGTTGAGCACTCCCCCGCCCCTTTCCCCGCTGCACAGCCGCCAGCCTCCAGGCGGGGGAGCGCTCATCTCCCAGTTCCTGTGTGGGAACCAGGAGATGAGCGTTCCCCCTTGGCCCTTCCTGTGGCTGCGCAGGAACCAGGGGATGAGCGCTCCCCCACCCACAGGCTGGAGGCTGTGCAGCTGCAGGAAGGGGCCGGGGAGCACTCTCATTCCCCCACTTGGCGGTTGTATGTCTTAATCCTTATCTGCTAGTGTAATGTGACTCAGTCCTGTGACTTACACGTTACATCATCTACTCCTAACTGGGATACAGAACAGAAAAACGTTAGATATAGTCTGATTGAAAATTATTAAACCAATAGTGGAAAATTCCTTCTGAATAAATTAATCCAAGTGAGAGAGAACCTGAATGATTTTATTATACAACGGTCTTATTCCTTTAAATATGTCTGCTGCAGAGGTGAGATCACGTGCAGGTGATAGTGCAGCACATGTATTTAATGGAAAGGGACAGAAAAGTATTCATATAAGAATTAGGATGTCCAGGTTTGTCCTGCAAAACCTTGTCCACTTGAAAAGCTCTTCATCATGTGACTCTTCCATCGACTTTAATGAATCTACTTGTGATACAGCAATGTTCATGTGAGCAAGAGTTTTCAGCTTTGAAACTATGTATATAATTGTACTTGCTTTGTTCACAGGAGGGTGGAATCTGAACTCACAGAAATAACCCCATTCACAACCATTCCTTTTAAATCAGATGAACAGGTTTTGGGGCATGAACAGTTTGATCTATTTAATTATCTCAGCACAAGCAACCAAAATAGATATGAATGAAGTTCATTCCTCAGTCTGTTTGCACACATTTTTGTGTGTCCACGTGTCTTAAAATTATTTGTATTTTGTGAAATATACCTGTGGTTTCTTCAGATGTATTACATACTCAGTGTTTTTGCTAATTATTAATGCCTTTATTGTTGCAGATACTGAAGTGGTGTATAAAAATAGGAATGGACATGTTGTTAAACTGAATGTAGAAACAAATACAACCACATTATTATTGGAAAATACAACTTTTGTAAGTAATGCATATTTATTTTACTCATTAAAATTGTGTGTCACTTTTAAAGGGCATCCGGTTAATAGTTATTTGGCTTTTGTCTATAACAGACAAGGAATATAGTGCTTACAGATTATATTAAGATTATATTCAAGAGAGAAAATATTACCCACTCCACTGCTGAAGATACTTCTCATTCCAATCCAGTATAGTCTCATGTGCTTGGCAGACAGCCTGACACAGGCCCTTGAAAGCTCACTTCTGCTGTGTTGCCTAGAGTGATGGTATAAGGAGAGTTGATTATAAAATATGGGAGTTTAATTAAAACTTTGAAAAGTTTTTTTCCTGGGTGATTTTTGGTCAAACTTTGAAATTTAAAAGTAAAGCAGAATTTGAAAAATTAAACTAAGCTATATAGTTGGTTGAAAGATGGAAAATTTGGCAATTTTTTTTCCATTTTGCTGACATTACTATGGATGCAATTAGCGCTCATAATTAAAGAAAAAGCATATATGTTTCTTATTTCCACTAATCTCTTTCTAATTACCCTTTTCTCTGAGCTTAGTTTGTGTCCAGTCCTTCTGAATTTCTTCTAACATGCCCTTCAAGTAGTAGGGTACTACCTTAAATATAAAAAAAAAATCATAAGAATTAACTGTTTTTCCTTTGTTCCGTTTCATCCCATATCATATAAGTGATACTGCTTATAATCTTCCCTTTATAGAGCCATACAGTACATATTTCATGCTTTTCAGTTCTTCCTCACAAATCTTTTATATTGTTGTTTTCTGCAATCATTTCAGTTTTGGGAGGCCAAGGTGCCCAAGACTGAATTAAAGATTAATTTTCCACAGAGCCACATAGGAAAGGATTATCTCCTTCCTGGTCTGTGTTTCGATGCCTTTGCTAATTCAGCCCAAAGTTACCTTGGCTTTGTTTGCTCCCTGTATTTCATTGTAATGTAACTTCCTTTCTTACCTCGGGAGCATTTTCTGTTTCAAGGGCCCCAGCTCCCAGTCACCCACCTCTTCCAAACACCTCAACTAGAGGTAGGAGACTCACTTATTTTGTGGGGGCATGGGGCTACATCTTCTGTTGGTATAGGCCTTCAGAAAATGTAATGCCCTCCTGGACTGAACAAGAGAAAGAAGGGAAGGAGATTGTCTGAGGGATGTATCTTTGAGACCCGATATCTCCTGTCTCTATTTCTGGAATGGTGCACTTTATATACCACCCATGTCTCAAGGGACAATCTAAAACTGAGAAGGGCTGTCAGTGCTAACTATAAATGTCTCTTTTTGTTCATTTGAGCAAAAATGCTCCTTTTCCATATGGAAAAACAGCAAATTGATGGAGACAGACAAACACTGCAGATGTTGTTTGGGGTTTTTTTTGGCCCCCAGAAGGTTGCTCTTTTCTAGGTTTGCGTTAGAAAATAGGGATTCAACTTCAGATTACCCAGACTCAGTTCAGGGCACAAGATAAAACACTTTTAATTAGGAGTTGGCAACTGGTCAAAGATTCATAATGCCCAACCAACTATCCAACATGCCTGCATATGAAACAGAGGCAAAGAATTTGATACAATATGTCTGTTTTCCACAAAAAGCTTGTTTGCATGTGATATGTGAGGAGAGTAAAAAAATTAAAAGCACAAATGAGGTAGATTCTAGACACAGTCACACCTAAGTGGAATGGAAAAAGCTCAGTGTGGAGCAGAAGCCTAAAAATGACTTAGAGGTATAATAACAAAGGGGAACTTTGCCGTACCTGATAATTTTCTGTCTGCGCTGAATGCACTGCAAACACCCTTTAACGAGCAGAATGTAAGAGAAGCAGGTTGCAGAACTGAAATTCAAAATATTCTCACTTCTCTAATCTCTACCCTAAAAAATGCTCCTACTTCTCCATACTGCTAGATGTATTCTCCAAAGGCTAAACACCTGAATTGTGTATGGTAATTCCCCTTTCATTGTCACATCTGCTTAATCATTAGTGCATGAATAGAAATGTTGCTGGTTTAACACCTTGCAGAGCTGTCTTGTACTTATGAAAAACATGGGCACACCATAACAGAGCCACTGGCAATGCAAGTTTCCACCACCGGAGAACCAGTGTTTTAGTGTGAAACATTCCTCCACATTCTCTCTCTCTCTCTCTCTCTCTCTCAAAACAGACAATGATGGGATAAGTGGGTGAGTTTTTCTTAGTGAGGTTGATAATTGCCTCATTTTCAGGTGCCTCATCATTGTACATCTTCAGGTGTACACAACCAAAGAGGTAATCCTGGCTCTTGATTGCTACCTGAATTGGCTGGATTTGAACCAGCATCTTATAAGTGAATATCATCTTACTTTATTACTAATCCCCTGAAGCACACAGACCCCCCCCATGTGCAGCTCAAAGGTTCTTGCTTTACTCCTTGGAGATTGCCATTTTGTGAAAAGTACGTTTTCTTTTATCCTACTTAGTGTCACTTTCTGTCTAAAATGCAGAGGCAAAGCCTTCTGAAAAATCTTTTGAAAGACATTCACTGTGTTCCTTCTCCATGTGTATCTGCAAGTAAATCGGAGACAGCACAAAAAGGCAGTTTCTGGGCTCATTAGTAAGTTCCATGTTATGTGCGTTATAGAAAAGGGTTTTTTTCACCCTTAAGAAAAACACCACATTAGTTTTTAATCGATGTGTAATGGTGCCGGAATTTAAGAAGAACTTCTGATGGTTTTTTTTTCCTTTTAAGGTCTCTCTTTTTCCTCCAAAGAAAATATCTGTTAAAAGTCTCTAGAAAACAGCGGGGTTTCCCCCCCCCCCCTCAGTTTCCTATAGATTTATTCAAAGACTGTCTTAAAAATTCTTACATTTTACTATAATTAAGATATTTGTCCTCTCCAAATAATCAGCAGTTTGCAAAACAATGTAATGGTTAACCATTTCAAGAAGCACCACAAATAGACTATTAGCATCTCTGTAGGCTAATGGTTAGATGTGTTTTTTTAAACGATATCCTTCAGCTTTAGTGAACTTCTCTGAGTTGGTCAGTGAATAGTGTGCCCTCTCTAGCTGGCCAATAAGCAATTAATATTCAAAACCAGTGATATGCAAATATTAATAGCAGGAAGCTAAACAACTTCAAGCAGGAAGTTAAGCTACTCAACAGAGCCAAAGAGGCTAGAAACTAATCACAACATGGCATCTTGAGTTTATATTGTGATGCTGTATCAATGTGTGATGGCAGTGCCTTCTCTATTATCTAGCTAATGTCCCTGTCACCATGGAATGTAAGCTCCTGCTCACCAATTACATAGCCATCAGCAGCAATTTTTTATTCTTATTGCACATTACAATTCCAAAATTATTTTGGATTCATACCACATTTTTGTCTAAATAAGGTTGCCAATTTTTCTGACATGCTTTTTTCCCTCCCTTTTTAATAGACTCTTTCTGCTGTCATTTCTTTTTAAACTTAGTCAATAGCTGGGTTAACTGTAATTAACCCAATCATAAACAAAATTCTAGAGATGGATGCATGAAGAAGCAAGGAATGGGGTCTGTGTGCTTATTTGAACTCATGAAATACATGCATGGCCTCTCTTCTTGCTCCCATGGGAGTGGGATGCATGTTCCCCAGCTGGGGCAGATCCAGATTCATCTTCCCCGTGTGCCTCCCAGTCAGAGTAAGGAATGGAACAAAAAGCACTTTTGCCTCACTCCCTGATGAAGGGGGAACAATCAGTAATGTTCCCCTATGAATCGGGTGGGGAGAGTGGATGCTTCAGCCCGCCCCCTCCCCCCCCCAAAGGGCACATCTGGGGGTTGAGATGCTTGGGGCTTGGGCAGTCCTGGACGGGGAAGGTTGCAGCATCTGGGAGAAAGGACTACCCCAACCCTCTCTCACCACAGCAGCTTAGAGTCTGGTGAGAAGCAGCTCTTCATGGCCGCTGGAGCTCCACAGCTGAGGGAGATGTGAATGCTCCCTGGATGGGGCAGATCCAGGTTTGATTGCCCATTCACTCCCCAGGCAGAATGAGAAATGTAGCACTCTCTCTGACAAAGGGGGAACAGCCAGCAGTGGTCCCATACGAATCAGGGTGGGGGGAAGATTCATCCCACCACCACCCTTCCTGTAAGATTTCTGGGGAGGGGGATGAGACTCAAGCCTTGGGCAGTCCCAGATGGAGGGCTACACCTTTCACCTGCCTGGTGATTCTGTCTCTTTTCTGTATGGTTTTATGAGAAGCAATCCCATTCCAGGCACATCTCATTTTCCTAGCACAACCAAACCCTTACCCTGCTTTAAGTTGTGATAAGCGGAAGCTGTGTACTGAATTTGGTGGGCTTAGCTTTTGCCATTAAGGAGGCGTTCTTGAAAAGACAGACAGATACACAGATGCACAGACAGACAAACTCTCTCAAATAAATAGTAGATAACATCCCTCCCCCCAAAAAAATACAGGATATTTCAAATACGGAAAAGTATGACCCATAATTCAATTGCCGACGTATACCCACTGAAAACAACCCACGTCAAAATTTCTCTCCCCCCCTCCCAAAAAAGACTGATATGCAAATATGGCAGAAGTGTTAATTCTCAAAACCTGCTAGGATCCTTCTACCATATGCATAATGATTAAGGATGTGGAAAGAGGTTAGAAACATGAATAAAATAGGAGTTGATCTTGTAAGACCCACCTGTTCCTTACCCACTCACTTTGATGCAGCCCCCTCTCCATCCACATGTTAGCTGATTATGCATGTCTTGTGACTGCAGTGGAAATGTCTTAACCTTGCAGGATGACAGCAACAGAAAGGGGGGGGGTAGGGTAATTTATGCATCACTATTCACAGATGCGGTATTGTTAAGTTAAATCAATCCTGCTCTTCGTGACCAGAGGCAGGATTCAACAGCAGGAAGGCCATCAAAGCACTTGTATTCCAGATAGGAAACTAGGCTCATCCTGTGCAGAATGTGAAGGGGATAACAAGGAGAATTCTTTAACTCTCTCTAAGCTCAGCACAGACCTGCAGACCATGAGTTTACACCTTCAGTTGCCTAAGAGGACAGGACATGGAGATATGAGAATCTCTGCAAGTAAAAGCTTGGCTCACGAATGGTGCTAAAGAGCTATCCATATTTGTACAAGGAATGCCTTGTGCCTTTATTGTAATACAAACTGAGTAATGATACTCTTATTTGAGCATTACACACTAATCACAGAAGCACAGAGATGAGCACAGAGATAACCCTAGGCTGGGTCACAGAGGCTACGTCTACACTGCAGTGCTATTTTGGGATACCAGAGCTATTTTGTGTCTTCTAAGTGTGCCCGTTATTTCAAAATATAACGGGCTCCCTATTCTGACACTCCTTGTGAAATGCGGTTTACAGAGATAAGGGACATCAAAATAAGATATGCATAGCTCAAATGGCATACCTTATTTCAACCTACGGTGCAGTATAGGTGCACCCGAGACAGTAGTGAGCTGGAGTACTATCAGGAGTCTAAATTCTATCCTTTGCTATAGCTACTAAATCAAATTGCATCAGATCACCTCCACAGACAAGAATCTGTGTGGTTGGAGGAGACATTCTCTTACTGTCTTGGTTGCTGGAATGCCTTTTTTTTTGTTTTTGTTTTTTTGTTCATGCACCTTCTAACCTTCTATAGAAGAGCAGGGCAAATGGAGGAAGGAATGATTTGTTTCCTCCCAGCACTTCTGCTTGAAAGAAAAGTTAGTTTCTCTCTCTTTTGCTGATCTCTCTCTCTCTCTCCACACTGCACTAACTGTATGCATATTATCATATATGCAGCAGAAGCTATAGGGTCAGTTTCTGGCAGCATGGTCAGAAGGAAGGAAACTGGTTTAACTGGACCAGTGGTTTAACTGGTTTAACTGTTGGTGGTTCCCATGCAGCCAATATCATTTTGGAGCTATTTCTGCTCTGAACACTTGCCTTTCTGAATCACTCTAAAGTTGAAGGAGTTTTGATTGGATGTACAAGCTCTGAAAGTCACATAGAAGTACCTCGGGCAATGTATTTAGTCTTGTGGGTGATTGGTTTGAACTCCAAACCTAACAACCAAGGACACTAGTTGATCAGGAGATTTAAACACGGATGTATATCAGAAGGGTCCACATTGCTGAGAAATGTCATGTTGCTTTGGTGAATTTTTAGCCTGCCAATTTGTGCTTATGAGACTGATGTAAAAAAAGTGAGTTGTTCCAAAGTTATGCTTACTGTTTAGCAAACTTAAAAAACAGATGAAACAGTGAGTTGTGCCCATGAGAGCTCATGATACCATCTATATTTTTTGTTAGTCTGTAAGATGCTGCAGGACTATTCACTGATTTTTTTTCAGTTACAGACTAACACGGCTACCCCTCTGAATCTGTTCAGCAAGCATTCAAGACAGTACCATATCACATTAATACCGTTCCTCTGCATTCCTTGCACTTTAGATGAGTATTCTAAGAAATAAAACAAGAAGTCCTGTGGCACCTTATAAACTAACAGATTTATTGGAGCATAAGCTTTTGTGGGTAAAGACCCACTTCGTAAGACCCGCATCTGACCAAGTGGGTCTTTACCCATGAAAGCTTATGCTCCAATAAATCTGTTAATCTATAGGGAGCCACTGGTCTTCCCATTGTTTTTGCAGAGTCAGACTAACACGGCTATCCCTCTGATACTAAGAAATAAAGAATACAATAATTTGGATGTATGTAGTTGCCTCACCGTGAATATTTCATTTTCCCAAAATTGCATTCTAGTTTGATCCCCTCACATTGTTAGTGGACTCTGTTAAAAATATGAATCTTATGTACTGATGTTTACCCTTGCTGTTTAAAAATCCACCTCCCTCAGCCCTGTTTCCTCTGCCTTTTTTAAGAAGGCTTACTTACTGTCAGGTTTAAGAGCCTCTGTCCTGGGTCTCATCCTGTGAATCTGTTTAAATTGCACAAGTTTCCAGGGGCTTCCCATTTGATGTATCTCAGAGTGTATTGTGCTTGTAGTATCATATTTCTATGGGCCATCTTTTGCACGTGGCTTGATAGAAAGGGATTACTTTTTGCAGCCTGCTAATTAGCTCTATAGTGTCAGATGGGTGAGCAGAGCAGAGGTTTTGGCTCATGAATCATGATTAGGCTCTGTGGCAACCCAGCTGCAGAAGCCCTGCAGAGAGGCCTTGCAGCCAAAAGCACAGAATTAGAATTTTAGTCTGAATGGAGCTTTTGGCAGTGTATATGTTGTGATATTTCAAATAGCACCATTCACAGTTAAGCTTTCTTTATTGTCTCCTTCCTCTCGACTGGAAACTCAGTACAGCATCATAGGGCCATTATAGTACTTTGTTGATTAATGCAGCTTTAATTGCAAGAACAGTTTACATGGTTCTGTTTTATTTAAGAGCTTTCCACAAGAGATTAATGAGTGAATACTAGTAAATGCTTTAAATGACACTTTATAACACATAAATATTACTAACTGTTGCAATATGGACTGTTTTAATGATACTGACATGTTGTGAATATTAGACCATTACCCCCTCTCTCACAAGCAAGTCTAAATGTTAAATAACCTCCATTGCTTTGAGGTTTTTTGTTATGGTTTATCAGTGCAGTGCAACAATGCATATTGGTATGGGAAAATCCAAAGGAGAGAATGGTTCATAAATAAATTGTAAACAATAAATTGTAAGAATCCCCTTGGTAAAAGTTCTGTAACCACTTTCATAATTCATTGAAGTGGTCAACATTCACAATCTTTTTATGATTAGCAAAACTTTGTGGGGAAGAGGGAGGGGAAATCATGTTTTGCATGTGCTTAATATAGGCTTGTTAGAGTTTGGTAGCACATGCAAGATATCTCTACCTGCAGACTACAAGTATGCATGACCCATCCCTGCCAAGTGATTTTACTGCTTCGTGTCAGGCTCCAGTGTTGAGCTTGACTTTCCCTACAATTGGCCCTCCTAGCTGCTGGATGACTCTGTAGAACTAGGTATCAAGAGCCAAGAGAAGGGAGACCATTTTGTGTGCTCCCCCCAGTCCCACTGCAGGTGTCCATGAAGCAAGGACGAAACATCCTGAGTGGAATGTAGGCTGTAAGGAACTGTTGGGGGGGAGCGGGGGCGAGGAAGTAGGACAGGAAGAAGAATTAGGGCAGTGGAGGGATAGTCCAGGAGTCACATTTGGAGCAGGCCTGGGACAGGAGTGGTGGGGGAGAATTAAGAATTTAATGGCCAGAAAGGGTATATCTAGACTGCTGCTGTGTTCTTTCGAAAGTAAATCAAAAGAATGTGGCAGTTTTTTCGACCGTGGAAAACTTCGTTTTACGAGGAAGAATGCCTTTTTTCGAAAGTGCTCTTTTGAAAAAAGGCGCTATGTAATGCAAACTGCTTTTTTGAAAGAGAGCATCCAGACTACCTGGGTGCTGTCTTTGGCAAAATGCGGTTTAGTCTAGATGCTCTTTTTCGAAAGAGGCTTTTTCAAAAGTATCTTTTGAAAAAGCCTCTTTCCAAGGAGGCTTGCAGTCTAGATGTAGCCAAAGAGATAAGAGCATAGGTGCACAGGGCAAAAAGAGGGGCAGAAGATAAGAGCCAGCTATAGATTTATTATTTCCTTACAGTTTTGATTATATATTTATTATAATAAAGTTACAGTAGGTTTATATTGGCAGTTTGGCTGTAACACAAAGGACTTACAGGCCACATCCAATGTATTGAGCCAGGGCAAAGCTAGCATGCACTTGCCTGGGACCTTTCACCCAGATAAAAACATCATTGTGCATAGGAAGTTAAGGAACTTTCACCTAAATAAAGCAACCTTCAATGGCACAGGGGCTTCCAAGAATATCCTTATACTTTCAGGTACATCATCGCTAGGAAAAATCTGATATAACCAGTTAAGACCAGACTGAGCAATCAGGTAGGGCAGGAATAACAAAAGTGATCGATGACCACAAAAGGCGCCTAGTAACAAAGTGATGCATATGATGATAGGTGGAGATCAATCAAATACTGACACATTAGTAAGGTGAGGAAATATAAATAAGAAGAAAAGGAAGCACCACCTACTGAATATGTATTAAGTATAACAATGTCAGCATAACATTTATAAAAGTGACATCCCAGCCTAGGGGCAGTGGGAGAAGATGTAGTCCTTGGCAGTTGCCAGTCTGATGGCCATTGGTAATTATGGGGAAGTTGAAGGTAATGAGGGGGAGGAGGAGGATGGCTAACACCTCAGGTTGTTCTAGAAGGAATGGTCTGAGTATATGGTATGGGAATACAGATGTACATTCCCTATGTTATGAAATGGGAGTGTTTGAGACTGTGCTAAATGTATTAATAAATTATATCTGTAAAAATACAGCGTTCCTGTAGTGTGAGTGTTGCAACTGTGCATATTACGGTTCCCATCCATACTCTAATTAAATACTGGGCCTGATCCTGGGACAAAGGCCCTGTCTACCCTAAACATGGTAACTGGAAATGTGTAAGTTATCTTAGATCAGGCAATATAGGGTGAGTGGGAAGGTGTGAAGGCAATGTGAGAAGGATGGAGTTCTGGGTAGGGACAGGAACTGGAGTGGGGTATGGGAGAAATGAATGGAGTAGGAATGGGGATTGGTTAGGAGTAGAGTGGACCAACAGCAGCTGGGTAGAAAACAGAGTTTATCACAACTAGACAGTTTCCCCTTCAGAACATGGCTTTGAGCTCAAAATTGTTGAGTCTAGGTATCCCTCTGCTGTCAGCAAATAGCCATGAAACCCACCAGCAAAGTGTTGCATCTCACTCAAGTAGCTCACCTTCATAGACCATTAGCTTAAGTGGCAGAGGTCTGTGCTGATGATCTATTTCAGGTCAATATGGAAACACACAATGCATTTTGAGGTGGGGTTTTTCAGTTTGCTTTTTTAAATTATAGGAAATTATAGATAAACAATGGCATGTAATTGTGCAATTCTAGGGACTATATCATAATGATTACACACAATGGAAACAAATTACAGTTGCACAGTCAATCTTAACACAGACATTTCCTAGCTTTTGAATACTTGACTTTACAACCTGAATGCCCTTTTGTATATAATTTATTGTATGCTGAGAATTCAGTCTTTAAAAATCTCAGACCCAGACCCAATAACAGGAGAATCCAATCAAGTTTGGATTTTTCCTATTCTTTCTGTCAGTCTATGCATCTGACTTCATCGTTCTCTAATTTCATGCACCTGTGATTGTTTTCCTAGTTTCATTGACCTAGCATGTTGCCAGTCTCTTCTGTCTGCACCTTTTTTCAGGATGCTGCTATTTTTTTTTCCTTTCTTGGCTATATTTCTTTTTGCTGTAAGACCCTTTCTGCTATCAGTATCCATTTCCACTTCTTCTTAGGATTTCCTTAATTACTTCCTACCATCCTTACAGAGCCCCTCGTTACTATAGAAGATTAGTGCCTTACAGTTGTTAATGTATTTATTCTCATCATGCTTCTGTGAGGTAGGGAAGTACAGGTTGAACCTCTCTAGTGCGGCACTTTCTGGTCTGGCATAAATCCGGGTGGGACGTAATGTTAGTTAGCTGGATGTCCATTTATCATGGGTGTGGCCAACCTTCCCGCAGTCCCATAAAGTTTGTTTACAGCCACCAGTCTTAGGTCTCAGTGTTCTGTGCTGTTGTTTAGCTCTAAACGTCTTCTAAAAGTTCAGTGATTAGTGGAAGTGTTATTAATACTGCTAGACAATATTGATCTCCTGTGGTTCAGCACATTCTCTGGGTCAGCACCTGAAGGTGCCAGACTAGAAGTTCAACTTGTAATATTATCCTATTTTACAGACAGGGAACTAAGGCACAAAGTTTTTAAGTGACTTGCTCAGTCACACAGAAACAAAACAAGTTATGTAACCTAGGTTCCCATATCCTGACCTAGTGTCCTAACCACTGTACCATCCTTCTCAGATTATTCTCCATTTTCTGATTGCTAACCAACTCTCTCTTATTAGGCTTTCTGTATCTATTACTACCCCGCTTTTTCTGCAGCTAGACCCTGTCCACTGGCTGCTTTCTTTCCTAATCATTACAGTTGTCCCGAATCCTTTCTCAGTCCACCTTTATACTGGTACAAAACTGAGTGAAATTGCATCTGATTTTACACAAATGAAAGGGGCCATGATGCTCTTCCCATGGTTAATATTGTCACTTCAGGAAACTATTTTGAAATCTAGTGCAATGTAACTGTACCCATGTAATTCCTACCCCTCTGGTTACTGCTCTGCATTGCCACATGCCTGATGACAATCTGATAAATATGACCTGAGCAGGTCAATGAACATCATCAGCATAGTCCCTCAGCCAATATTGTGAAGACACAAATTGCTGTATGAAGTGCAAAGTGTTAGTATTGCTGTCAATTTTAAAGTGAATCTTGAAATGAATCTATTCTTGAAAGGGTGAAATAAAAGATATTAACAACAGTGAAAGTGAGATAAAATGGTAACAGGCCTCATCAAGGATGGAGATTGTGTTTTGGTTAGTACAATGGAATCTATCAGTGGTACAAAATTAAGGAGATGAAAATTTAGCCTAAATAGCTGGCAAATTTCCCAAATATAAAAGAGTTTCCCAACTTAAACAGCTGAAGCTCTGTTGCTAGATCAACTGAATTTATCCTAGAGAAAGTGCTAAAAACACTATAAAATATACAATGGATAATAATTGAGTACTGTCATAATGGTTGAATAAGTTTTCTGAGGCATGCACCAATTTTGGTATGATTATCGGTATCAAGAAAACAATTGTCATATCACAAGGTACCAACATTCCACCTAAAAACTATCAGTAACGAAGTTCTGGACAATGTGAGTCACTCCTCATATCTCAGCTCCGTTCTTACCAGTCCACTCCACCTTGGTAGGGAACTCGATGCTAAAATTGGCAAATCTTCTATTTCCTTTGGGTTAGGAAATTTCCTCGCATATCTGGAACAATAAGTTACTAACTCTGAACACAGACGTGTTGTTTATCAAGCTTGTGTCCTTAGTACCTTTTGTTTACAGTTGTGAAAACTATGTTATATGCTCCATAGAGAAGAGGAGGTTAACGATTTCACTTAGGAAAAGCATTGGAGTTACTGAGGACCATCAATAACAAGATCCTTGAGAGAAGGGGTCTACAGTCTATGCAGACTATTCTAGACATTTGCAGGCTTTGCTGGTTGGGACATGCGGATGGTATGTCTGGTGATGATCTGCCAAAGGGCACGCACTTGGGCCAATTTAAGAACCACCATCGATGCAGAAGAAGGCCAAAGCTCTGAGACAGTGGAAAAAATTAAGCCAAGGACTCAAGAAATTCAACAACCCATTGACAGTTGGGAAAGTCCTGCCCACAGTCCTTCAGTTTGGTGAAGCCAGGATAAAATTAGTGAGGTCTCCATGGAGAGTCATCAAAAAATACAGTGTGAGGCCCCCAGGCAAGCTAGGAGGCAGAGTATGTTTCAACTTCCATCTGGCAAATGAGCCTTTGAGAATTGTAAAAAAACTTGCCACTCGCATGGTAGGCTCTTTTCCCATAACACTGCTAAGACCACTGTCTTCATCATGTCTCCTTTCATCTGTCAGAGTGTTTGACAGCCCTATAAACCATAGAGGTTGACTAGGTTACCTTTTATATATATATATATATATATATATATATATGTATATATGAGAGCAACTAAAATTCACAATGTATGTAGGCCTAGATCTTCAAAGATATATAGGCTCCAAAATTCCACTTAAATCAATGGGAGTTAGATCTTCAATGGTGTTTAGGCATCTGAGACATGGAGAATATTGTATAGTGAATGAGACTATCGAGCAGAGATGAAAGGACTAGCTGCACATCAATAATAATTCAAGTTTCAAGAAAAAAATGAAGGGAAAAAGAAGAGGCTGGGATTGAGTGTCTTATATTGGTAATGGAGATCAAGTAAAGGCAGAGTCTGAATCAATATTTCCTTCTCTTAGTTATCTGAGCATTCACCAACGCCCGAAACTGGGCATTGTTAGCTGTAATGTGGCTTAATTATACTGTCACTAGCCTAAGCTATCTTTGTACATGACAGTATCAACTGACTAGCAACAAAACATTTCTGGTTATCAACGAAAAACTGAAATATGAAAGAAAAAAAACCTCTGTTGTCATGAAATCTTGGCCTTGTAAAGAAAGATCTGTGCAAGTTGCACTTTGAAAAATACCCTGCAAATGTAAATATTTCTAAAAGGTGGAAAATATAATTATCTTTGTGCCTTATTTTCTTTTTCTTCCCTGCTCAAATCTCTCTCACATTCTTTTTGCTTTCTGTCACTGTTTCAAAGAACAATCCCTAACTTTCATCATCCCTGAAAAATATACTTTACCTTCAAAAAAAAACCCGGTATGTAAACGGCAAAGGGTTACTTAAACATGCTGTATCCGTCTGTCTCCATTTGGTTATCATCCTTGTGATCTGTGCTAGTGGTAATACCAGTGGTCATAGTTATCAAGTGCATTATTGGGAGTAGAGAAGGCCATAGATTGTCCACAGAGTGTCACATCATCATGCACCATTGTCAGACAAAGAAGTAAAACCCATATTACTTGAGGGATTTCTTGCATTCTTAGCCGCCTTTGAAATCTGCTGCTCATATTGTTGGTTCCCATCCTGCAGCCAGTAGTTTATGCCTCAGAAAGAAATACAAGATCATATCCTTAGTCTGCTGCAAAAAAAATTTAAAATTAAATTCTGTCAAATTCAGCACTGTTCATAAAATAAGTGAGAGATCTGTGAGTTTTGGGGGAGGAAAGAGAATGTACTAGCCTTTGAGATCTAATTTTTGAGTGAAAAGTTTGCAGCATTATGAAATATAAATATTGCAGGAGTATCAGTTATGTAGGTAACTGGCAATGTCTATAGAGCAATGAGGAGGAGTGTTTACAGCGCGTGCAGACATGCACAAACTACATTTGCTCAATGTAGTTCAAGTCTGTTTACATGTGCTATTATCACTGCAGTGTAGACACTATGGAGACAGCATTAAACTGTGTCTGGCTACAGGAAGTACAACTGCTCCTGGTACAGGCAGCAGTTCAAAAAAATGCAGTGTTCATGCACATATTGGCAAAACTAGCAAGAAAACTCAATTGCATCTGATTTCTGGTGGGGCTGGAATTATTGGTATGGGCAGATTTTCAATGGAGTTAAAAGAATTAAAGTCTCAAGCTAAGAAAATGCTTAATGAAAACCAACCAAACAGAAAATCCCTCCCACAAGAAGGAAGAGAACATACTATAACGCAGGAGTTCGAAGCCTTGGCTAGAAACATTCCTCCGAAGATACACAGACAAGCTCTGTCTCTTTCCTGAGGGTCTCGTTTCAAAACACTTTTAAAGTTATGCCTAGTCTGGAAGCATTATCAGTTATAATCGGGCCCAGTGTGCACTGGATTGCCCTAAACTTGTCACCAGCTGACATCCTGTCCCCCATAAGGGAGTCAGATATCTGTCGTGGGCAAGGAAGAACTGTGAGGAAGAGCATGTGGAACACCTCTTTCTGCCTTTCTTTTACTATAATATCCCTACAGAGTCTGAATATGGCATACTTCTCCTGTTTGGCAGGAAGAAGGTGCAGGGGCTAACTTTTTTTTTGTTTTGTTTTTGTTTTTCCTAGAAAGCTGTTTTCTGCAAATAAAATGGTGAAAATTAACACTGGTTAAATTTCTCAGTTTGTTGCCAATCTTTTGATGCTTAAAAAAAAAAGTCTGTGATGTAAAAAAAAAAAAAAAACACGTTAGGAAGGTAAGTCTCAGAAGGGCAGCTGTTTTAGTCTGTATCTTCAAAAACAACAAGGAGTCCTATAACACCTAATAAATCTGCTAATCTCTTAGGTGACACAGGAGTTCTCGTTGTTTTTAATAAGGAAGCCAGGTACCCAAACACTACTGAAGTTCCAATGGGCACTTCGCTAACTCCCCTAGGCTCATCTGAAAATCTCAACCTTGATAAATGCATTCATTGCACTCATTTAAAGTAAATTTCAAAAAGTGCGGCATGCATGTGTTATTAGCTTATTATGTGTGTTTTCAGTTGGCCTAATATCAACTTTCTTGCTTGTGGAATGTATAAAAATATTCCATATTTTTAACTTCTGTTATCAAGAACAATCCTGTTAAACCAGAAGGAGGGAAGTAATCTGCTAAAACCACTAGCTGTCATCAGGAGACTGTAATTACTGACACTCCACTTACACATGTGACACTCCCAAAACCATGCAAAACAGTGCAGGTGAGTGAAGGAAAACCAGGACATCTTCAGCATGTGTCATGCAATTATACATCCCCAGATACCTGAGATGATCTTTTAATAGAAAATAAGAAGATAGCTCTTCCTGGCTTTGCCTTAAAGTGCCAAAATTCTGCAGCTGAGCTGCCCAGGTGTTTACTCTGAGTGCGTCATTAGTGTTACAGTGGCATAATCACTGACTGAAGATTCTCACTAAATGCAGGAAACTGCACTTGCTTGAAAATGATTTTGGAAAACTTCCGACGTTATATATTGCAAAAGATTGAATTAGTGTGGCAATAATGAATACATTGCCCAAAGTGAAGAACTCCTCATCTAAAAATGTTCTTAGTGTTTGCCGGATAAGTTGAATGTCACATGCATGATCTGTTCTAACTGCATAACAGTCAATCAATGAAGGCTAGGTGGGGGGACAGGAATCTTTTGTTTTGAAGAAGCCAAAAAAAAAAAAATCTAAACCCACAATTCTTTTCATTTCTTTTTCTCTGTTTCTTGTATTTCTTTATTTTTCTCCTGCCACTTGTAGAAGTATTGTGCTCAATATTAAAATAATACCGTTTATTACGGTGTTTATGTTTTAAAACCTAAGTTTTCCCGGTGACTTCTTTTGCAAGCTTGGTGCTCTACATTTTGTATGGGCTAAAATTCTGCCTTCAGATTCAAACATGCAATTTCCTATGAATTTAGCAAGAGATGTGCATATATTCATCTAAGGACATACCAGAGGCGAAATCGACTTAATTTTCTTACAGGTACTGTTGTATCTCACCCCTTCTCAGGGGTGTGTAGAGCAGCTCAGGGCAGTGGGTGGAGCGGGGGGGCTGATACAACAATAACTGTAAGAAATTTAAGTGTGGGGTGGGTGGGGCTAAGAGAAGGAGGGGTGGGAGGGTGCAGAAGTCAAGTTTGAGGTGTGTGAGGAGGGGAGTCTGGTCAGGAGACCGGGGGAGGTCAGGATATGGAGCTTGGGTATGTGTGGATGGGGGACTGTAAGGGGCAAGGGTGGTATTTAGGCAGAGGTGGCTCACCCTCCCCCCTTCCCAGTTTGTACCAGGATACTACTTAGTGTTAACTTTCCTCACTCTCAGGGAGTGAAAGGGAGGCTCACAGCACAGGTCACTCACTCCTCTGCCCCCTCCCCTGTCTTCCCCAGTCAGGAAGGAGAGGAATGCATACAGGTTGGGTGCTTTGCTCTTGCTCCCTTGAGGGGAGGAGGAACAGCAAGCAGCATCCCTGTACAAATATTTGGAGTTAGGGGGCTTCAGCACCCCACCGTCCCTAAATGGTGCCCCAGGGGGAAGGGGAGCTTGGAGCTGGGGCAGTCCTGGATAAGTGAAGCAGCACACCCCCAGCCAGCCTGTTCCCTTAACTTGCCTGCCTGCTGCTTAGCGGGATGCCCTGGGAGCCCAGCTGGGAGCACATCACGCCTCCTCCTGCAGCCAAGTGCTCCAGCCGGCCAGCTCTCTCTTGCTAGAGTGGTGCATCAGGGCTCACTGGCTTCCTTTCGCCTCTGGCATGTGCCAGTAGCTAACCGGTATGTGTGTTTAGTAAGGCCCAGTTTAGCCATCTCTATATACTCCAAGCATGTTAGCAAAGGCATTGGTGTGCACATGCTCAGGCCCTTTGGCCCTTGCTAATGTCTACCCAAATTAATATAACATTTTTCTTCAGTAGCACTATTTCTTCAGGCACACTCTGATCCTCCTTCTGCCTTAAATGCATTAAATTCTTTCTGACATCAGCATTACTCCTTGATGAAATTATTGCTCTGAATTCAATTGGGTGTCATGCAGACTTAGCTATATATAAAGCAATATTAGTTTTATAATGCTGCTTTCTGTTTCACTTTACTTTCCACTAGGGAGTTTTCTTCTTGTTTTCTTCTTTCCTGTAAAATAAAAGACATTATCTTTTAGTGAAGGTTGTTCTATAAAATGTTTATGCTCATAAAGATAAAAGAGGAGCAACTAGAGAGACAAAGCTCTGAATGCAATGTGCTTATACATTTTTCCTGTACATTATCTTTAAGCTTAACCCGATAAGGTGTCTCTTTCTTAATTGTCTATGAAGTATATACCAGCAGGAGCTTCGTTCCTCCTTCAGTGTAAATGTGCTGCTTATACTTGCCCTCCTTCAAACAGTTAAGGTTGAGCATAGTGTTGCTATCATGATCGAGTCTCAGGATTTTTTTAATTATTATTATTTTGTTGATAGCGTAGCAGCCAAATTCATCTGTTGTACTTACCTAATGTCAATGAAACTACACTGAGAATTAGTACAGCCCTTCTGATACAAATAATTCAGTTGTTTGTAATAGAATTATCTTGGAGGTTTTAAATGAATGCTATAGTCTTTGGAAAAGTTGAGCTTGCATTAGTTAGTTACCCATATTATTACTTGTTTTTAGGTAACTTTCAAAGCATCAAGATATTCAGTCTCACCAGATTTAAGATATGTTCTTTTGGCATATGATGTGAAACAGGTAAGCAAACTATTTTTACGTTTAGATGTCTCATTAATTGATACTGTAAATGCTTTATCTTTTCTGATTTACTTTATGATTGCATTTAATATAATTAGATACACATATGGTTCATTTTCTTTCAAGTCCTTTAAAATAAACTGGTGGCAGAATATCTATAGATCTTCAGATTCTCAGCTGGTGTAATTTAGCAAAGCTCCTTTAAAACGATTTTCTACACCAGCTAAGGATCTGACCTACAGTTTATAATTTGCAAAGAAAAAATAATGCAAATACACCTTTAATTATCCAGAGCTCATTGATCTACTACAACTTGCTATCCCAAACAGGTTACATAATCTGTCATTTATATAGGATCAAACTGCAAACCAGTGATACTCAGACTGAGGCTCAAAAACAGCAAGCGTCTCTTTAATGTGTCTCCTCTGGCTCTTTTTATGTTATTAAACAACTGTAAAATGTTTGGTCAGTCATTTTCATGTGTGTGTCAGAGAGAGAGAACGAATTCATGACTGTGGCTTATTTGGATAAGGTAGATAGCTAATTTAGCTTCTAAACCACTGAGGTATGAGTATCACTGCTCTAGACTCATTCAAGTTGTGGAAGTTTTACTATTTTCTTCACTAGTAGTATGATCTGTGCCACTGAAAATCCCTCAGTCTATATGCAAATATATATTTCTTATGCATAATCAAGGCTTTAGAGTGTTAGTAATTTGGCAGTTTACATCAGTAAAGTCATAATCTGCTTATCAAAATTTAGAATCTTTTTTTGTGCAGGCAAATTAAATAAGGGTTTGAATGTAGTACACACATAGAAGCCAGGATTTTCTCTAAAATACAGATAACATAAAAGGCGAACTGGCATTCCCATTATTCACAAGACTTTGATAGACTGATGTATTAAATTGCTGTACAGATAAACCTTTTTTAATGTTTTGGGACAATAAACTCTTTATATTACAAATTCCACAGAGTTGAAATAATTTCTTCCCTTAATTTCAGAAATCAGTATTCAGAGATAGGAGCATATGGATTTGATTACTTATGTTTGATAAACCTCATGTTGGTAACTCACCTTAGACCGCTTGTTTTTAATATGCTGAATTTCTTGGGATAACAAAACCTGGAAAAAATTTAGTTTGTTTGTTTGTTTGTTTCACCACATTAAAAAGAAGCAGTTATTCCTAAATACAAGAACTGAGATGAATGTACTGTAGTTTGTGTTGTAGGATTTTAAATAGTAGATATAAAGATTCAAGTTTGATTATTGGTCAAAACATTTCTTGGCTCCTTGTGATTATCCTTCCTAACTATTCCTAGTTGTGTGGAAATAGTAGATATATTTGACAACTTATTGACCTACTTTTTGTTATGTAATATATTCTGATATGGAGAAACAGGGCAGTACAGCATTGTTATTTCCTGTATTATCTGGAGAACTTCAGTGGAGCAGCACCAAGAACAAATTTTACCCTTTATGTCTACATGAATTAAGGTCTGACTTAGTGAGCCGCTAAGAGCCTTCAAATCTTTACAGAAGAACCCTCTCTCTTTTTGTTATTATTGCTTTTATGTACAATACTGTATTTCATTTGAAAGTTCAATTACCACCAGGTATTTAGAGGTAGAGAAGAAATGTAGCCATTCTCTGTGCTATAGCACATGAGCAGTTGAGCATGAAAACAAATGATAAGCAAAGTTTCCAAATACTTCCTAGCTTATTTGATTTTGGTAGTTTCATTAATTTGTTCAGATGGATCATGATTTTCTTTTTAAATTAATTTCTGCAAAAAATTCTAGGTCTGTCTTGGACAAAAGTTACATGGTAATTTTCTGTTCTTTGAAAATAGGTGTGTGATGAATCTCAAAACCTGAATTCCTGTTCAAATGCAAATGATTATGCTTTTCTATTATTTGCGTACATTTATTTTCTTGAAACACACTCTTAATAATAATTCCATTTAGTAAAAACTTCCAGAAGACAACACAGAGGTGAAAACACAGTCAACACCATGTTAACTACATGAAACACATTCACAGTAATCATGTAACTACTATAGGGCCTGACCTAAAACCATAGAAGTCAGCCACCTAACTTCACTGGGCTTTCAGCTAGGCCCCCACCTTCCCCAGAGGTTATCCTTGAATGTTGTAGTTGTACTGTTTGCTAGATGAACAGTACTAATGTTGTATATTATAAAAAACATAGTGTTTGTTTTATTAATGAACATTAAACCTAGCTCTTGCGTAGGTTTTTTTGTCAGTAGATCGCACAGTGCCTTAGAAAAGAAGACAATAACATTGTCCCCATTTTACTGAGATGCAGAAAGGGGCAGTGATGTCTACAACATCACCCAACATTTCAGTGGCAGAAGTAGGAATAAAATCCAGATGTCCAGAGTTCCACTCCACGACTCTATTCACTAGACTAGACTCTCGACTACAGTAAATTAGCATAAACCCACTGCAGTCAAGAAAGTTACACCAGGCAATCCCAAATAAAAATCTGCCTATAGGTATATGTGGTCATCTTAAAACAGTACAAATCGTGAAACCAATTGAAGAACATAATATTATGCTGTTATGATGCCTATGAGGTAAAATGTGTATTTTCTCATCTCTCATCCTTGATTTATTTAGAAAATAGCTATGCCTGATCTACTTAATTTATTTAAAATTGTAATTTTATTTCTGATGTTGTCATATTTCATCAGCTTCTTCTCTATTTTTTTCCACATTATTTGCCTCCTATTATTCGCACTCTGACTCCTGCTGTTAGGAAAGTGGGGTTTGCTTCTGTGTACAAGAAGCCCTGGAGCTAGTGCTAGTGGAACACTGCAAAGATGCACAGGAAGCTAGTGGCATCTATCCAGGAGCACCAGCTCTTTTTTGTTTTGTTTTATTTTGGTTTTGGCTGGCCTCCTTCTAGTATAGCTGTTACTGCTGACAGTAACCTACCCTACTGGCAGTAACTTGCCCCTGAAATTCCCTTTTTAAAGGGGTTTAGTCGTGATGAGATGATGTTGTGAAGTGTTAGAAGACATGATGTTCACTCTCCCCCAACCGTTCCCTTTCCACCCTTTCCCAAGATGGGATGCTCAGACCCACTGAGGGCTGTCCTGAGGAAATCTGTGTCGGTAGCAGTGTTCAGATTTGCCCTCATGAAATTAATTATAATTTCAAAGCTTCAAATGATAGACTTCAAAATAGAACATGAAGTATAATACATATCCCATGGGAGTTTTCAAACTGGTTTTAATGGGAGCAAGATCAGGCCACGTTCTTCCTTTAGTTGAGGCCATTGAAAATTATACCGTTGTCATACAGAAGTATTTGCTTCTGATATTAGAAAATACCACTCTGGAGAGTATATGTACAGCTTTTCAGTGACACTCAGTGGTTATTGGAAACCACAACTGGTCTGTTTTTAAACATTTAGAGCTAGCTGGCATAAATCAGTATAACTCTTCACCTCCTGAGACTCTGACTCTTATTTTCCCTTATTCATTACGGGTAACCATTAAACGAATGGTAAGCCCTTTGATTGGATTTAAGCTATTCATAAATATTGGGGTAATATTTTTTCTTTAATAAGACTAATAGTTTGCATATGTTTATCTGTGTTCTGTGGTGGCATAGTAATGCAGCTGGTGCAGATTTATAAATCAACAAGAGTGCTGTAAAGAAGCTAGTGTAATTCAGCTGAACAGATTGAAGTAAAGTAGAGACAAATGTTTGTTCAAGACATTTGTCATGAAATTGTAATTAGAAACAAGGTTATTTTGATGTTTGGATTAAAAATAAATCTTGAGTTAAATTAAATAGTTGGTTATTTATTTTACCATAGTCAGCATTTTCTCTAATCTATTTTATGTGTGGAATGGCAAACTTTAATTAAATTTGCAGTTGTTTCAGCACAATTAAGATTGTCCTTTATGCATAACGGGACATAAATCTGCATGAAAATAAGCCATCTTTGAATACAAAAGTAATAATTGAATGAATCATTTAAATCATGCCTAATCAAAGGAACAAAGGAATCAAACTGTGCCACAGCAGCTGGTTTAGTGTTGCTTTCTAAACTTGGTATGTGGCAAAATTACAGCCTTTACCACGTGCAAGATAGTTGTTATGGAATAATCTTTACATTATGGTGTATTGATTTCTGGCCACACATGTTTCCATCTTTATGACAGCATGCTACAGTAAAACTGCTGACAGGTACGCTCACTTTTGGGATTACTTATAACAACAGTGAAGTGGGGGAGGGGTCCAGTGCATTCACTATTGTGTAGCTTCACATTTTCACATTGTCTGTCCCATTCTCCACAATTCCTTGCTTTTGCCAAAACTCATGTGTATCAGCCGACTGCAGCTCAGACTGCCATTACTGATGCTCATGCTATCTGAGAGCATCCTTGGAAAAGGTTCTTGCTTTACCAGGTAACAGAACAAAAGGTGAGAACTAATATGAGGAATAAAGTGGCCTATATTTTCAGGAGATGTAAAAAACACTGCAGTAGTCAGACCATTGCCCAGTGCCCTCTGTGGAAAGAGAGCACAGCAGGAGGGAGACTGCATGTATTGTATACAGAATGAGATGAATTGGGAATGTTACATCTAAGATTCCCAGCTAAAACCCGGAGTGGTGATGTGATATTCTGAATGGATGGTGGCTTCATTAGGAAGCCGGAGAGAGTTTTAGGGAAGGAATTCCCTCAGTGTTGCTTTTAATAAGTGACTGAAATCTGCTATTTCAATTCTTTTTTTTGTTTGTTTGTTTACATGTTAATAGTAACAGCTGACAAAAGTTAGGAAAAGTTCTGCTTGCTATAAAGAAAACTGTATATGCTTATTCCATCTTTTCTTTTGCACTGGCCTTAAAGGATGGCACAGTTGGTGCACAAGCACACTCTGAGCAGTAGGTAGCTCAGGAAGTTTTTCCAGAGAGTTGTGCATATCTTTATTCCTCCCCATAGGAGGATTACATCATAAGAGTTTGATCCAAAGTCCACTGAAGTGAATGTGAGACTTCCCAAATACTTTAGTAGGCTTTGGATCAGATCCCAAATTATTTAATCAGATGCATTGGATGACAAAGTGGTTTTTACCTATGAAAGCTTATGCCCAAATAAATCTGTTAGTCTTTAAGGTGCCACAGTCGTCCTTGTTGTTTTTGCAGATACAGACTAACACAGCTATCCTTCTGAGACAGAATCTACCACTTGTGTTTCTTGAACTAATTTCTATTTCCCCATTTTAGTTCCTGACTCAGGAAACCACTTATGATATGAACTTAGGTGCATCCCCATTCAGGAATCATCATAGAACACTAGAACTGGAAGGGACCTTGAAAGGTCATCGAGTCCAGTCCCCTGCACTCTATAGAAATTAAGTGTGTGATTGCCTGGATTGAGTCTTTAAACTGTAAACTAGTCTGACTGGGGAAGGTGTGTAAAACAATGCTAGTTTACAGCACAGTAAATAGTAGATGGATGTGCTTGAAGTCTCCAGATGCTGCTAGTGCTGTGATAGAGTGCTACATCACTTACCCAACATCTAATTCATTCTTTGCTCTGTCAGAAGCCATACACCAGAAGAAGTGATTTTTAATAATCAGTTAGGGTAAGTGCAGGATGAAGGGATTGCAGCCTGTGAAGGAAGCTGAGTCATGACATTAACTGTTGTTGTTGTTGTTTTTTGTATTTTTGAATTGATCGTTATATGTGAATGAAAAATATTTCAAAACACTTTCTGAAAAGTTGTAGTTTAATGCATCAAACAACATAATGACTCAAGCACAGCAAGACAGTTGAAGAGAAATCACCAGAGATTGAAGTTGGTTATCCGCTGTGAGGGAATGCTCATCACCACTCCACAGTAGTTATATGTATTTTTAGAGAATAATAACGGAGCTGACCACAACCTACAAAGAACTGAGGGTAAATTGAGAGAAGTGGCACACTCATTGAGCTTTTTCAGTTTGCCTCTGATATTAGCTTTTAAAGTGCAGTGCAAAAATCTACAAGACCTTATTTGCAGATTAGAAGAATCCTGGAGAAAAAATGCATTAAAGCCTTAAATTATGGTTATCTGTTATGCATTATGAGATAATCTTCCTGCCAATTATGAGGCAGTTAAATGTTCAGTTATATCAGTAATCTTATCTTCTTGGTCTGTGAAATTAATTATGGTAATTGTTCTGCTGAAATTGAAAGAGGAAAAAATCAGTTTGCTGATTGTGTTCTCAATCTAAAGATTATTCAAAGTTAGAAGAAACAGTGTGAAAAATCAAAATGATGCAGGTGTTTTCAACAAAATGATGCTATCCTATTGTCATGGAAGTCTGACTAGAGAGTATTATTTCCCCAAGTGCATTAGCTGTAGGCTGGCGATGTTAATAAAGCTGCCCCCGGAATTCACCAGACAACACTCATTTTTTTGACTACTGCATATGAAATAAAGAACTGAAATGAGCATCACATTCTCAGTTTCACTCCCTATCAAAATGCTGCCCACCTGCCTCAATGGGCAGAAGTTTCTGAGGCCAGTGGTGAAAAGGGACACGCATTCAGAAACATTAGGTAGCTCCTTACCTGCGAGTCTCTGGCCACAGGGGAGGTATGCTGATTTGCTAGCATTCCCTCGCTCCCAGAATTTAACCCAGTGTGGCGGTCATTTGCAGCCTTTCTCAATTCTATCCCAGACACACACCACTCTCCCTCCCATCCACTTTTCTCCCCAACCTAGGAACAAGTATCTGGCATGACAGATGCTGTGGTTCTAGCTGAATACCTGTTTGGGGAGGGGGAAGGATGGAACTGTTTCTATCATAAGCCAATTGGTGGAGAACCAGAGAGTGTTTCTGATTTTTTGTGTGTTTTTTGCCTTCTCCACTTCATGTCCAAGTCACAGTGGCTTAAATAGGAATACACTTATAACCTTACTGAGGTACTTTGGTTAACTTGTTTGTTTATTGCTAGTGGCTAGTTTCAAGCGTGGTTAAAAGAATAAAATAAATAGTTCTCTGCAATAAAAGGCGGAGCGCAATTTGAGTACCATTTTCTGATGGTTTTTTTTGGAAGAGGCTTTTCCGAAATTTGGCCATCTACACTGAGCCAAATTTTGGAAAAGCCTCCTCTTTCAGAAGAGCCCTTCTTTCTAGTGGAAGGAGGAAGGCAGGGCTTCTGAAAGAGCGTGTCTGCTCTTCCGCTTTTTTTTTTTTTTTTTTTGCGGGAGAGCAGACCCGTTCCCTGGATGCGCAGAGTTTTTCCAGGACGGGACCTATTTTCCCATCATACCTTAATTGAATGGGATTCCCCTCTGGCATACTGGCACCTATTAGCATTTTCCTGGGGCAGCTTGGCTCCCGACAGAAGCCCACTCAGGACATGTGGCTCTTAAAGAGGCTGTGACCGCATTTCGGCCCCCGGAGCAGCTTTTTTTTTTTCCTCAACAACTTTGAGCTGGAGTACCGGCACCTTTTTTCTTACAAAAAAAGCACTGGTAGACATAGTCCATGAGATTTGACTTTAACCCAAGATCCAAATATTACCACTTCTCTCTACTTCCAGGTTAGTAGAATCAATCTAGATGGGCATTTTATTTCTCATGTGTATCCCTAGCTAATGAAAATTAATAGAATTTCCAAAAAAATGCAGAAGTTTGTTCCCGTGCTTCACTGTTAGATTCTCCAATAGTTATTCAGTTGATAGGTGTTACAACCATGTATTTGAAAGACTAGATTTTCATCTGGTCATTGCAATAAAATGAGCTACCCCTGTTGACCTCGGTTGTTTAAAAGCCAGATCTTCACGCTTCTTTATTTTTAACTCAAAGTTCTAATTGTGTAGAAGGGATTTCATAAATAATAACTATTCTGAAGGTGACAATGGTGTACTGCTTATTTACCATGTATATTTGATTTTTTTTTTAAATGGCTGTGTATTAGTAGTGTAGCACCATAGAAGTACATGCCATTTTGCAGAAATAAAAACATGAGGTATCTACCTGTGATTTCTAATCCTGCAAACTTTTAATATCAGTCTGAAATACCTACTACCATGAGTTTTCTCATTGACTCCGATGGTGACTACTTGCATTAGTTAGCATACCTAGTATTAAATGTTTCCTGTGCTAGACCTCCAATTAGATAATGCAAAGAATAATGAAACCCAAACCTTAGTGAGTAGGAGACAGGAAACGATATGAAGGTTGAGACAATTATAAAAATAGAAAGGGAATATTATTTATGTTGAGAGCATATTGGGAACATACTGTGGTTTACTGTGGGTCTGATTCTTCTTCTACCACAGAGAATAGTATCCTCATATAAATTAATTATCAAAGCTTATATATTAAAATATGATGTGGTACACCTCTGATGCCTACATACCCACAATAATCCAGCAATGTATTTTTATCACTGGCCAAACTACTACATTATTAAAGGTATTTCTGAGATAGAAATGGTAAATCTTGAATTTGTAAATATCAGAAGGCTTTGTCATCTGCTTCAGAAGACACTGATTCTTTGAATTATTAAATGGATTGTGCACCTCCATTAACTTTATAGTTTCATATAGAAAACATTAACATCCTTTTTCCATAGCTTTTTAACATGTACAGCCAACTACAATAAATTGACTTAATGGAGTTACACTGGATTTACACAAGTGAGAATGCATTTCAGCCCACAATCTTTGAAACTAACCAGAATGGAAATTGCTTCCACTGTCAAAATGTTGTAATAATAATAAATAATTTGATATAATATATAGTAAGATGAGTCTTTTTTCTCTTGATTCAAAATGGGTGCAAACAATGTAAGAGATTAGAATTAATGCTTTACATCTTGTCTTACAAAATTGTATTGGAAGGGAAACTCATGATTGATAAGCCTTTTTGTTCATTAAAAATGAATTGTAGAGCATTTATCTTTTTAAAACATGTATTGACAAAACAAGTATTTCCTTTCAATACTGTTGACATTCAGATTAAGTCTGAATAGTATTATCTGAAGAATAATTATTAATGTCTGACTGAGATTACATGGTCCAACAGATAATCTTAATATATTACTCAACATTGGTTCGCTCAATGTCCTGCATTAAGATGATGATGGTGTTGTTACGTGTTGTTAAGCTCTGGAGTAGTTACTGAACACTCAGTATTCTTTGGATAAGGCTCAGAGGGGTAACTTTATTAGTCTGTAACTTTAAAAACAATGAGTAGTCCTGTAGCTCCTAGGAGACTAACCAAAATATATAGAATCATGAGCTTTCATGGGCAAATCCCACTTCATCAGATGAATTGGAGTGGAAATAATAGAAACCAATATATATAAACAGCAGAAGAAGTACCTGTCAATTGTAGGACCCATATTAATGAGGCTAATGACGTGGACTGGATGTATCCCATACATAGCTTTTGATGGAAGGATAAGACAATTCACGTTTGATTAATTTCATTAAAGGGAACACTGAAAGATTTGGGCTTGTTTAATTTAGAAAAGAGAAGACTGAGAGGGGGACATCGTAGTGGTTTTCAAGTATCTAAAAGTGTGTTACAAGGAGGAGGAAGAAAAAATGTTCTCCTTATCCTCTGATGATAGGACAAGAAGCAATGGGCTTAAATTGTGGCAAGAGAGGTTTAGTTGGACATTAGGAAAAACATCCTGTCAGGGTGGTTAATCACTGGAATAAATTGCCTAGGGAGGTTGTGGAATCTCCATCACTGGAGATATTTAAGAGCAGGTTGGATAGATGTCTATCAGGGATGATCTAGATTGGGGTAGGGACCCTTTTTGGGGTTGTGGGTCACTGACCCACAGAAAAATCAGTTGAGGGCTGCACACAAGTAAAAAGTAGAAAAAAACCCTTCATTGTGGCCCCTGACTGAGAAGAAAAACACACCACATTCCCCTTGCACACCAGAGCCTGGGGAGGAGGGCAGCCTAATAGATTTTGTGTACTCCAGTCCCCGGGGGGCAGCAGAGGGGCTGGAGCACAAGTGTGGGGTCCCCAATGCCTCGGGTGGGCCCTGAGCTTTGGAGATCGGATCCAGGTACGCTGATGGATGCATCCGGCCCCCATGCCTGAGGTTCCCCACTCCTGATCTAGATGGTGCTTGATCCTGCCGTGATGGCAGGGTCTGGACTTGATTATCTCTCCAGGTCTAGTATTCTATGATTCTATGAAAGCAAATTCATTTAAAATTCTGACATCTGATTTTTTTATTACAGAGCTGTAATTTTTTCCCCCTACTACCAGTCATCAGCCTAGAGGTGGTAAATGAAACTAGAATAGAGATGGGGAGGAAGGAATAAGATGATCTACTAATGCATTACATTCTTCTTTCTGTAGTTGGAGAGTCAAGTGGAGGACAACGAGATAAAACCAAAGGAAGACATGGTCTCAAGCAGCAGTGAAGTTAACAAAAATTACTTCTCTTATTCTGCAGTGATATCTACAGATTTCACGCTTAAATGAGTGAGACCATGATAGTGGCAAAATTTGCCATACATGTGCTTGTACCTGACAAATAACTTTGATTTTTCAAAAAGTTTTAGGCCATTTCAGATCAAATCAGTTACCATTTAGGGCAAAAATACTGAAAACAAGTTTGACTTGGGGCTAGATTGTATATTACATGCTTCTGTTGACTCATTCATTACTTCTCAAATAGTCTCCTTAACATCAGTGGGACTTTTGGAGGTATATGGGTCTACTCAACATGAGTAAATGTTGGAAATCCTAGCTCCTCATGGGCTATTGCATCTTAGAAGTCATTATTTGTTTCAATATTGTAGTGGTCTGCTAAGACATTTTACTATAAGAAGTAATTGTCAGGGACTTTACCTACATTGAAAGAAATTGCTCCAATATAACATTAGCAGTGGAGTTAAATAATGTGGAAAACATACTTTGATAAAGTAAACTGTAATTGGTCAAACCCCACTTTGTACCAGGGGATCACATCTACATCAGGTGTTAGAACTGGTCCAACTATATCAGCATAGTCGCACTGGTACAAAACCCCTTAATGTAGACAAAGATATTGTGACAGATCTGTTGGAAACAGTATTTTTGGGAGGAAATACTCAGGAAAGCCTATTACAGTTGGGTTCTACTATGCTGAGAGCTGTACAAAGATAAAACAAGTCTTTCACTACTTGTTTAATTAAATAAACAGTTTCTTTCATCTTCTGAATAATTCTAGTATTAAAATTCTAGCTCCTGATATCAAACTGTCAACATTATGCCTTGATAGTCTTTATAATATCTTTGTTCTATATAATGGTAATGTCCAGAGACGCCCTAGAAAAGTCCCTTTAACTGAAGATTCTGTCCATCATAGTCCATGAAAAATTGAATGGAATTGAATTCAGTTCATTATTAAACCTTAAAAAGTATACATTTTTTTCTCTTATAACTCACTGTCTATACTAACCATTTTAGAGGAGGTAGTGGAGGTGTATTAGATAAAAAAAATGATTTTGCACTTTTGTTGCAAAGCACACATTTTGAGAAGATGAGGTACTTGTGACATTTTCATCAAATAGATGTCCGTTCAGAAATTCTTCTTCAGCAAGGTGGAATGAAGAAATTAGTTTATAAAAGTGAAATCAGGGTAGATAGCCTGAATAAATCAACAGGGAAAATAGTGTTAGGAGTTCTAATTGGAGATAGTACTAAATGGTTGTAATCCAGTACAAAGTTTACTATATTATTGATTTTGTCCGATAAATTTCGGCCACACTTTTTGTGGGGGAACTAAAAAAAAAAAATGGAAAATGTGAGTATAGGTCAAGCAGAATTGTGATCTCCAATTTATACGTCTTTTTAAAAAGTTGTATAAATAATACCAAGAGGTATTCCTATATGTGGAGAGGCTATGTGCATCACTGCATCTTTATATGTTTGGCTTTTATGTAGCAGGATGGAGGCATGCTCCTAGCTCCTCTATTGCTCATCTAAGGAGGAAGTAATTGCATTCTTCTGAGGGCCTGCTTTTCTTCCTGGCTCTTTGGCAGGCCTTACAAAGGTGGCAAATTTCTCCTCCTGTCTACTGCACAATTGCATAAAGACCAAGCTGGTATTCTGTTTATTTGTCACACTCAGAGGTAAGATATGTTATGCAAGAAGTGCATATGCAAGAAATGTGCCCCCCGTACATGCACTTACAATACATGTTTTTGTTTTTAATAAAACCGCAGTGTACTCTAAGGGTATGTCTATACAGCAACACTATTTTAAAATAACTAGAGCTATTTTGAAATAACTTAGTCTGTGTCTACACAGTAGGCATTTATTTTGAAATAGTGTCAAAATATTGTCAATCTGGAGGACTTCTTACTCCAACTCCTATAACCCTCATTGTACGAGGAATAATGGAAATTGGAGGAAGAGTGCTCTATTTCAAAATAAGTGCTGTGTAGATGCTCCCTATTTTGAAATAAGCTATTTTGAAATAATATACGAAGCTCAATTTGTGTAGCTTATTTTGAGTTAAGCCCTGAAGTGTAGACGCACCTTAAAAGAGTAATATACTCTATATAATGTAAGTATGCACTCTAAACATCAATAATCAACAGTACTTAGGTGCTTTGAGAAGTTTCAGGAAAAAAATGAGAATTTAGGACTAAGGTCTGCCAATGCTCAATGCAACTACAGGTAATACTCCCTCTTGCTCAGAACTCCACAGGAATACTAATCCCATCCCACTCCTATCCCAAAATTACTGAATACTATGACTTCAAAGACCATTCCTTTCACACCATGAATTTAACAATCACTTTAATCCTGTTCATAAACCATTGTCAAACTTGTCTTGCTGATTCTCTACTAAAATGTTAGTCCAAATTCTCAACTAGTGTAAATCTATGAAGCAACATCATTTTTACAGCAGCTAAGGATCTGCATTGTAATGAAAATACACTCTAAACAATATTACGATAAACTTAAACAACAAATGGTCTGGTAGCACTTTATAGACTAACAAAACATGTAGATGGTATCATAAGCTTTTGTGGGCACAGTCCACTTCTTCAGATGACCGGAGTTTTGAGTTTAGGATGTGCAGACCCAAAATAAATAGGGGAGAAAGGAGCGGGGGGGGAGGGGGGGAGGAGGGAGGAAGGAGCAGAGGGTATGAAAATATCAAAGGGAAAAACAAGTAGGCAGAACTGGCAATCTATAAGTATCAGAACATTGGATAGTAAAAGGGGAGCAGATAAGGATCAAAGGATAGCAATAGATAGGAAGAGTACTAACCCATGAATCTACACAAAGAGCTGTTGGCACCTTCATTGAATGTTAGATTGATAATGTCCCAGCCATCCGTTATCTCAATTGAGGCTATCAGCGTGAGAATTGAACTTGTGGATAAGTTGTAATTCCAACACCTCTCTGTATTTGACTAGTAGAACTGGTTTGTGACAAGACAGCAACCTGCAGATCTTTTAAAGAGTGATTAGGTAGATTGAAGTGCTCTCTAACAGGTTTCTGTATGTTCCCTTTACGTATATCTGATTTGTGTCCATTGATTATGATAAACAGGTTGCACCTCCTATAATCCAGGATTCTCTGGTCTAGCAACATCCATGGTCTGACATGACCACAGATGTTCCAGGATCAGAGAGTCCTGGTGCGCGGCTCAGTTGGGCTGCGAGGGCAGAGCCAGAAGCCGGCATGTGGCTCATTTGAGCTGCAAAGAGGGGCTGGGAGCCAGGGGATGGGGAGCAGGAGCCAGTGTGCAGCTCTGCTGGACTGCAGGAGAAGCCAGGAAGCTTGGTGGGGGGCCAGGAACAGGGTGGCCAGCAGCAGAGGGCCTGAAATGACCTCCCATGGTCCAGCAAAATACCTCATCTGGGACCAGTCAGATTTCGAGGTTGCCAGACCAGGAAGGTCCAGTCTGTAGAAATTAGCAGGTACAGGTTGAACCTCTCTAGTCCCGCACGCTCTGCTTTGGCAACATCCACCTTCAATTTGGCAAGTGCTCTAGTTCGGCAGCAATCAGATCCTGAGGATGCCAATCTAGAGAGATTCAACCTGTACCATAAAATTAGTCCTTTCAAATCTATCTTCAGAGTCCATCCTTTTGGCTATTGCCTCATAGCCCTTTTCTCTGTCTGCTGACATAAATATTATCACAGACACATCCTGAAAAATGGTTCTCTTCACAACTGCCTACTAATCAACTTGCTGTTCAACACATTTAGAAAATCCATTTTATAATACGCTTTTTTTGTTTCACATTCCATTTAATTTTTCATGATTTCCTATTCCCAATATTCCGTAATAACAGTAGTATGTGACTGAGAGAAGTCATATGTGCTGTCTATTTCTCAATAAACATTTACACAGGATACCATCAGTACAGGTTGAACCTCCCAAAACCGGGATTCTCTTGTTTGGCAACATCTGGGGTCTCTCAGTTTAATAAGGACAAATGCAAAGTACTCCACTTAGGAAGCAACAATCAGTTTCACACATACAGAATGGGAAGTAACTGTAGGAAGGAGTCCTGCAGAAAGCTAAATATGAATCAACAGTGTGGAACCGTGGCAAAAAAAAAGCAAATATGATTCTGGGATGCATTAAGAGGAGTGTTCTGAGCAAGACACGAAAAATCATTCTTCTGCTCTACTCTGCACTGATTAGGCCTCAATTGGAGTATTGTGTCCTCTTCTGGGCACACATTTCCAATGATTAATGATCTAGAAAACACGAGGTATGGAGGAATGCTGAAGGAATTGGGCTTGTTTAGTTTAGAAAAGAGAAGGCTGAGAGGGAACATGATAGCGGTTTTCATGTATCCAAAAGAGTATCACGGGGGGGTGGGAGGAATTGTTCTCCTTGGCCTCTGATAATAGAACAAGAAGCAAGTGGCTTAAACTGCAGCAAGGGAGGTTTAGGTTAGACATTAGGAAAAACTTCCTAACTGTCAGGGTGGTTAAACACTGGAATAAATTGCTTAGGGAGGTTGTGGAATCTCCATCACTGGAGATATTTAAGAGCAGGTTGCATAGACATCTATCAGGAATGGTATAGACCAGGAGATCCCAAACTTTTTGACATGGGGACCAGTAAATCCATTCGTGAACTTTTGGAGGACCGGTAACATTCATTTGCATATTTGCATATTCATTAAGCAAATGATGAATATGCAAATAAGTTGTTTCTGATCCTCCCAACACCCCCCAGTGCCAGCTTTAGCAAAGCTTTTGATATGGTCACCCACAATATTCTTGCCAGCAAGTTAAGGGAATATGGATTGGATAAATAGACTGTAAGATGGATAGAAAGCTGGCTAGACCAGGGTTTTCCAAACCTGACTGGTCCCAGATGAGGGATTTTTTGGACCAGGGGAGGTCATTTCAGGGCTCCTGGTTCCCTCCCTCCCCACTAAGCTTCTTTGCACCTCCCTCCCCTGCAACCCAACTGAGCTGCCCACCCCCACTGGTTCCCTGCACCTCCCCCAAAACCATCCCCCACAATCCAAGGGAGTGTAGCACCAGTTCCCTGCAGCCCCTCACAGCCCAGCTGAGCTGCCCTTCTGTTCCCTATGCCTTCCCCCATCCACCTCAGCCCAGTTGAGCCCCACACTGGTTCCCTGCATGCCTCCCCCACAGCACAGCTGAGCCCTGTTTCCCTGTACTTCCCCCCAAACCATGCAAAACTGCTGAGCCCAGCTCTGATTTCCTACCCCTCCCTCCCCTTGAGTCTAGCCCCGGGTTCCCAGCACCTTCCTCCTCCTGCAGCCCAGGTGAGCCCAGCACCCCGCACCTCCTCCCCCCGCCCGCAGCCCAGCCCGGTGCCCCCGTAGCATCAGAGGAGTAGTGAGGGTGTTATGCACCCGGGGGCAAAAGAAAAATTTGTGCCCCCCTCCCCCCCCCCTGCCATGGGGCAGGGCCCTGAACCTGGCGCATGGCTGAGAGGAGGTGGGGGAGCTTGTACTGCATCTTCCCCCACCCCCTCCAGTTTGGGGCAGGCCCCCAACATGCACTATCCACAACAACAGATGGAGGGAATCGATCACCTCAGTAATGCCAACTCCTTTAGAATTGAGGCCTGGATTATCAAGCACGAGTTGAGATAGAGAGGGCACTGTGTGCACGTGTCTGTTATATTTTTACCAAAACTTCTACCTGCCCAACTTGCCAAAGGAGAAAGGAAACAGGGAGGCCAACAGCAATGGTTTGGAACAGTGTTTCTCAACCTTTTTTAATAAAGTACCCCCCTTTAAAAAAAATTATAAGTACCCCCAGCACAGTTTTCAGACACACACAAAAATTTTCTACCATTGCAACACATTGGTTTAAATAACTTAATCATGGGTGCATTGGGGATACTTATAATTTTTTAAATGGGGTACTTTAAAAAAAAAAAGTTGAAAAACACTGCTCTCAACCAGTAGTATGAATACCCTTAGGGGTACTTGAGAGAAGTCTGGGGGGGGTACATCAACACAACTGAAATTTGGAGAAAACTTTATTATTTTTGTACTTTTTACACCCAAAAATTTCATCACTCACCCTTCCCCCAGATCCAGGCATCCCCAGCCTCCCTGCTCCAACCTAATACGCCTTCTGCCCCGAACACCCACCCCCGCTCTAATCCAGTGCTCATCCCCCAGAGCCAGGCACCCCCAGCTTCCCTGCCCTAGCCCAATCTCTCTCCCCCTTCCGCAGAGCCAGGCAGGGTAACCCTACCTTTAAAGTGGCTGCTCCTGCCGCTTGGACCTGCCTCGGAGGCTTGATTGCACAGGGAGCACGTGGCCCGATAGCGCTCGTGTAATGTAAGAAAGCTGCTACCTTATAGGAATGTGCTACTGGTAACATTTTCTTATCTGTACGATTTTAAGGAAATGCTCCTATAGGAAACTGCTACCAGAAGTAGCACAATCCTACAGAGAGCATTTCCATACAGACCAGGTTCGCCGCTCACCGCAACTCATGGTGCTGTGCTCTCTGCTCCCACCCCAGCCCGGCACCCCCCTAGTGTGGCGCCCGGGAGCAACTGTCCCCCCCCTCGCTATGCCTCTGTGCTGGGAGCCCGGAACATCTGGCAGCATCCTCCGCCCAGCCTGGTCCAAGGCTTGGGGGACCCATCGCCACACGGGCACTCTGGAAGCCTGGAGCACCCCTGGCATCCACGCTGAAGCCTGGTATTTTTTTCCCGCAGCCTGGTACCGGGCCGTGGCCCATAGTTTGGGAAAGGCTGGTATAGACAGTGCTTGGTCCTGCCATGAGGGCAGGGGGCTGGACTTGATGATCTCTCGAGGTCCCTTCCAGTTCTAGTGTTATATGATTCTACGTTCCTGGACCAGGGAATCCCTGATGGGAGCCCAATGGCAGGAGGGTCAGAAGCTGGGAACACTGCTAGGCTGGGAGCCCACCATGGCTGGTGGCAGCTGGGACTGAGGCCACAGCATCCACGCAAGAGAGTTGGGTCATGGCAGCCCAGCATAGGGGCCGGCAGCAGCGAGGGGCGTTCGGCTGGCAGGCTGGTAGTAGGGGGCCTACCCTGTCTGGCAGGTCCCTCATTCAAATAGATCAAGTACCAAGGGTGCTGGAGCAGAGAGGTCCAACCTGTATTTCATACATTTAATCTTAAAATAGTCATTGATCACCACATTTGGATTCTTCATTTTGCTGCCAAATTAGCATGAGGCTTTGGTAGTCATTAGTTTAGCCCCAAATGGGAATTTCATATTTTACTTGGAGGTAATTATGCATTAGATTTATAAATTAGTGATGACAAATGACAGACACCAAATTCTAAGATTTTAAGCATTTAAATAAGAAAAACAGTTTCATTCCCCTCCCCCCCGTTTTGTTAAATATAGAGAGTTTGTGTTCATGAAAATACATGTATTTTATTTGACATCAGGAAGGGGGTTAGGGAGGGGTAAGTGGAAGGACGTGAGGGAGGAATGAGGCACAAGCCCCCAGTGGGGCAGACCAGGGAGTCTCTTAGTGCTCCTCTGGGTGGAAGCTCTCCTGCGGGGCCTCCTGGATACTGACAGCCCCCCAATGGACCTCCCAGATGGCAACCTGTAGAAAGTGCAGCCAGGCTCACAGCAACGAATCCACGAGAAGCACCAGAGTGCCCAGGGGCAGCTCCGGCTGCATGTTGCAGAGTGCAACCAGAGCACGCAGAGATAAAATGCTTTGCTGTCCCTCATCAAGGTAGGCAAGCAAGCAGAGAAAGCTGAGAACCAGCTGTCTGGGGGGGTGGTCCCTTTAAGCACAGGCCTCAGATAGCCTCAGGTAGCAGCCACACAAAGTAACTCCTGACCTGACACCCTGCCAGACCTGGTTCTGGCCAGCCTTAAATGTGATTCAGTGTCCACTCAGTGTGGACGCGCTATTTCAAACTAGCAAAACGCTATTTCGAAATGCATTTTGTGTGTAGATGTGTTATTTCTAAATAACTTATTTCAAATTAACTATTTTGAAATAAGATATTTCAAAATAACACTGTAGTGTAGACATACCCCCAGAAACTGATATTTCCATTGAAAGAAAGAAAATTAATTAACATAGATCTGTTTTTTAAAGAAAGATATAATGGCAAATGTTTCAGAACCCAAATGTCTGTATTTGGAAATCCTAGTTCTATTCCTGAGTTATTTTAGTTATCAGGCAAAATTATTTTCTTTTTGGGTTCATTTTGACCCTACATTTGCAAACAGTTAGGTATCTTATGTGTGTACCTGACCAGCCTCTTTAAATTAAAAAAATGTCCACATATCCATTCTGTGTGTGTGCTTGTGTGTATATTTATGAAGATATTCAGACTTTAGTTCCAGGAGGCTGCTCACATGTAACAACGCATTACTTCAATGTCATATCCCATGAAAATAACTCTGATCAAACATCAAATATATTTCCCACTGTTATTGAACAGCCATGGCCAAATCTGAAAACACATATTTTTCTCTTATAGTTTGGAGACTAGTTTTGCATTTTTGCATTTTCTGCATAATTCTGACTTATGCATAGAGTCATAATTAAAGTGCTACTTAAAACAGACACGTTAGATATGACAATAGGTGACTTATTTAAAAGTATGCTAATATTTTAAAATGTGGAAAAAAGAAAAAAATCAATATTTGATATTAATTTAAAAACTTCAAGCAACACATTAACATTATTTTATATTTTCCGTTAAATAAGTTGTATAAATAAATATTATTTTATAGTAGTGCTCATTAAATTTTAAAGTGATCATTTGGTATTTTGAAATTTCAAAATGCTGCTTTCAAATTTAATTTTATGTTCAGATTATTTTCTTTTTTCATAGTCAATAATCAGGAACAACTTTTGAATTAAGAGAGTGTGTGTCTTGAATTGCATTCAGTTGAAGTGCATTTGGAAAGACTGTTTTATAATACGGATATTATTCAGTGTGACCCTTGAGGATTTTAATGATTGTGACACCAGTCAGCCATTTGGATAGTATTTATTGCAGTAGCTGTAAGTGGGAAATGTGAGCTTCTCCAGATGTCTTCTATTACAGTATTCACATATAAGGCTAATGCCATTTATTTATCAGTTTTCTGATTTTATTTATCCATTATGTTGCCCTCATTTTTTCTGGAGGCATTATAGAGAAAGAAAGTGAAAGAATGATGTCCACTTTGAGCTGAAGTCATTGTATATAATCCACAGTTTGAAAGAACATAATAAACCCCCCTACTATCCTGATGTGGGCTCCAATGTGCTGATAAGCTTCACAAATATAGACCCCAGTCCTTCAAACTGATCCATGTGGGCAGAGACCTATATATTCACCAGACCCCATTCATATCCGTTGGGCTCTGTTTCTATTCCAGGACATATTAATGTGGATCTCATTATAGGATTAAGGCCATAAAAAGGGGGAGAAAGGGAATCACAATTCCTCACAACGAGAACACTCAGTCACCCCAACAAGAGAATAAAAGTCAGGCTCAAAAGTGTTTCCTGAATCATAGAATTCCAGACTAGTCCAGTCATCACCAATTGACAGACTGAATGTTGTTCGAAGTCCCAAAAAGGCAAGAATAACCTTCTCAGACAGGCCCCTTCAGCATAGTTGCAAACAATCTGTTGTATTTCAATTGAGTAATTAAAATGTGAGAATTAGATACTGACTGGCTTTAAAATAGAATCTGAGCTGCTGTGCTATAACTGTTTTGCTGTCAAGTTGCTAGACTCTGCAACTTATTTATTAAATAATTACAAGCTCCTGGAATGTAAGATCCAAAAAGACATTCCAGGAAAATCTTCACAAAAAATGTATAATGATTTCTTAAATACATTTTAATTTCATCTTGCTACATTTCTGTTTCCTAAGTTATTTTATTATCCAGGAAGAATAAGTATAACATTGCCAAAATGCTACAACAGATTCTTTTGAGTTTTAAAACCATCATACCTAAGAAACTTCAAGGAAGTGAATAAGGAAGGAAACACAAATGTTAAAAGCATGTTGTAAGACACATCTGAGGACAGAGTCACTCCCTCAATAGTGGTAAGATTATGACAGCTCACAGAAAGACAGCATATTGTTGGGTAGCTCATAAGTGAGACAGCTAAGTCAGAATGTACCTCCTGCCATTTGTGATGGAATGTAGGAAACACAGGCAGGGTACAGCACCTACAGGACTTCTTCTGGTTGCTCTCGTGGAGTGTGAGAAGAGCGAAGAAGAGATCAATTCAGTTGCTTGGGGCCCAGTCAAGTTACTAGTAATTTCAATGGGAGTTAGATTAGGCTCTCTAAGATAGCCATGTGGATGGTGTGAGTTAGTTCTGTCCTGTACGAGTATCCAGCTCTAGAAGAGGCCAAGTATAGACTGGGGCACTGCCTTGGAGGAAGTAACAGAGAGATTACCAAAAGGGCAGCCTGTGTAAAAGTGAGGGAGGATGTAAAAATGAGAATATCATGGTCATACTAGGAAGTCTTCCATGACCCAACTTTGATTTTATGGGTATAAAGTACCATAAAATCAAAAGCATTACATATAAATAAAACTGTACTGAGATAAAACAGATGAATATATTTGGTATTAGAAGATTTACCCAACATTGCTCAGGTCCTTAACTCAATTAATTTTTGTTTATTTAAATAGTTGCTCTGGTGAGAGGCTGGGATGAGGGGTTCAGTATGCAAGCTGCCCTGAGATGAGAAGGCTGGAGTAGTCCCCGATGGGGGAAGGGCTGCATGTCCCCCATCTGGAGCAGCTCTAGATTAATCTGCCGCCTGAGCTTCTCAGCCAGAGTGAGAACTGCAGCACGCTGTGCACTTTCCCCTCACTCCCTGCCAAAGGGAGCAGCCAGCAATGTTCCTGTACGAATGGTGGGGGAGCTGCAGTCTCTCCTCATGCTCCTTAACAGGCACCTGTGGGGGTGAGAGGCTCAGGCTGGAGAAGTGCTGGCCAGGGGGTGGGAGAAAGCACACTCCCAGCCAGCCCTGTTCACCTGCCTGGTGACTCTTTTCTGTAGAGTTTTATGAATCCCCATACACATCGGGGAGAGGGCAAGCCTTATCTCCCAACTCGCACAACCAAACTTGGCTTTAAGTTATGGTAAGAGGAAGTTGCCTACCAAATTTGGTGGCCCTAGCTCTTATGGTTGAGGAGGCGTTCTTGAAGAGACACACGGACAGACAGCTTCACTTGCTTACAAACTCTCTCGAGTATATAATAGATACTCAAAAGCAGTATTGCATTGCTGTTCAGCCATGTTGCCAGGATGGACCAAAAAACCCCAGCACGTTTGCATCAACACATGAAAGAGTTCACACGCTGATCAGACATAGCGCTGCTCCCGGGGTCAGCCCAGAATTTGTGTTTTTTGCAGGATTAAGTCAGATCTGAGAAATGCACAAGGTGATGCCTTGTGCAACATCATTGAACATAGTTACTCCGGTTTAGTCAATGTATGCTTGATGATAATTCCCGCGGAAGCCTCATCTGTGCTGAGTAGAATGGGACAATTACCTCCCATGTCTTCCATGCAACACTCCTGTTAATACATCCCTGAATGACATTAGCCTATTTGAAACCACATCTCACTGTCTCCTATTCAATTTGTGATCTGCTGTTACCCCCATTTCCTTTCCAGCACTACTACTGGCTAGCCAATTATTCCCCATTTTGAAGTTGTGCCTTTTAATCTTTCCTTTCTAACTAAATTACTTTGCACTTACCTTTTGCTAAATTTCATCTTGTTGAATTCAGACTAATTATCCAATTTGTCAAGGTTCTTATGTATTCTAATCCTGTTCCCCTGAAGTGCTTCCAGAGTTCCACCTAAGTGGAGTGCTTGGGCAGCTATCTAGGAGAGATTCAACTGCCTCACAGGTGATTAGCAGAGTGCTCCCAGAACCCACAGACATCAGCACATGCCTTGGTGTGCATAACAAAATTTATTCTGCACGTGGATGGAAAAATTAGAGGAAGCATTGCTTGCCCCCACTCACAGCTGTGTCATCTGTAAATTTTATGAGCATGCTCTCCACTCTATTACCCACATCATTAGTGAAAATATTGACTAGTACCAGACCCAGTACTAATTCCTGCAGGAGGACCCATAGTGTTTTGCTAACTATAGACTTGGTTTGCTAACAAAGCCTATTAATAGTCAATTGATTTTGAATCTGCCTTTGTATCTTATAAGAGCTACGTTTGTCAGTCTTCTCAGTACTTCCTTTGTGCTAGAAGTCAGCAACTGAATCTGTAGTTTACCAGCCTCCTTTGGGAACATTAGTCCTCTTGCTTGCTGCAGTGCTCTGTGTAGTTAGGGATAGCCCTGACAAAGATTTTTTTTTTTGACAGCTTACTATCTTCCTTGCTTTTTTCTTTAGAATTTGGGGATGTAATTCATTTGGCTCTGGTGCCCTGTCAACTTGTAATGGTTCTAATTGCCTGTCTACAGGGCCATTATCATAAAGATATTTTAGAATTACATTCTCCTTCAGCAAATTGTATCCCACTCTTCCTGAATGTGACCTTCAGCTGCTGGTCCTGGATGCTGAAGTAAGAATTCATTTCAGGCTCTTGCCACTATCAGGTGCATTTGTTCTTAATGTCTCTTGAGACCTCACTCCTGCTCTCCTTCTGCTGATATGTACCAAAAAGATGTACTTCATTCTCCTTTCCATTTCTGTGAGTTAGATTGCATCTTGTGCCTTATTCAATAGGTGAATAAGGTGATTTAAATCCACTCCATCTTTCTCCCTTCATTCATACATGGCAGTGGGTAGGTTGGAATAACATACTTGCCCAAGTGCTACCTCCTCAAGGTAAATAAAAAACAGCTGAGCCTTTGTTTCAGCCCTTTTCTTCCCAACCAGGGTAGCTGAGCCAGCAGAGTAGCATGAAGTATGGGCAGAGAGTAATAATCAATACCTGGTGCGTCCCCAGATCACAGTGCATCCTGGAGCTACTCCTTGTTTATGTGCTGGTCTGAGTGTTACAGCATGCTGTTGTGGGGTTGATATGCCCTGTCACCCTTGGGTTGGCAGGGGTGTGAGGGTACTCTATGGCCCATATGGTTGGGCCCAACACAGTGTGACTCAGCAGTCAGGGTCTTTATCATGGCCATGGATATTGGAATCAGCCTATCCTGACAGCAAGAGTCAACAGCATGGCTCTCCTTATCAAGGCAGCACAGACTAGTGGCCAGAGTCAATAGCAAGGTGTGTAGGGTTACCGCCTCAGTGGCAGGGAGTGTCCAGGATAGAGAACCCAGGCCCACCCTCTTTACCAGGTCCCAACCCAGGGCTCTGTCAGTGGTAGCCGCCTGCTACCAGCTCGGCAGGGCTCCAACTGAAACGCCTTGAGTTTGATTCTGGCACTGCAATTGTTCCCTGCAAAACTTTGCTTGGTTGCTTCCTATCTGAGTCTCTGGGTTTCTCCATATCTGGGGTCCTCCATCTGTCCCCCCTAAGTGGCATCCCGAGCCAGTGTCAGCATTGGTCTCCAATTGGTCAGTGTCTGTCTCTTGTTGTGCACACAATCTTCTTCAGAAGCTAGTACCGGACTTCCTTCCCTGATGGCAGTTAGCCCCAACTGGGCTGCTCTGCAGACTTTTATACCCACTCTGCAGCTGGGGCATGTCCAGGAGAACTGGGAGGGCGAGCCCTAACACGTGCTGCCCCAGTGCGGGGTTGATACACCCTGACTCACATGCATACACAGATACACTGTTGATGGAAGGTTGCAATGTAACACTATTTTTTTATTAGAATTAAAAATGAGAATGCAAAAGAACCCCAACACAGAGAGAAAAAACAGGCAGTGCCTCGAAACAGAGAGGCACAACTCACCTAACCTATTCTAGGCTCTTTGCAGAAATTATTGCTGCAGTGACGATAGGCCCAGATTGCAGAACTAGGAAATGTAAAGGGGCATTGTAACACATCTGTAACACAGTTATCAGTATACCACACAGGTGCAAAGTTAAACTCCATCCTAATTATTGCTTTACTACAATTATTGCTATTGTTGCTTTACTATTTGGTGTTGTCCAAAGCCATCACAAATTATGTCTAATTTAATTCTACGTAGACATGGCTCATTTCTTATGCATCTTGAATTTCTTTTAATCCTTTGATCCTTTAACTGCTTTCAACTTCTCTATAGGTATGAGAAGCTGTAGTTAACAAAACTGACTGCATATATCCATCTAAAACACATGACATAGCTACTATTTTATTTTTGGCTCAGTAGATCTTTTTTCCAGTAATGGAACTTTGAGTACCCCTGTAACAAAGATCACAGTCAATGGGGATGCAATATTTGATGTGCCTTTTGTTTGTTAAATTTCCCTTGATTTCAGTGATACATTATTCTGTGTAATCTAATACCTCTTTTGTGGTTTACATCACAACTTTTGTGTCAGTTTATACTTATGGAATTAGGCAAATGTGATAAAAGTTAGGATTCTCTTCTTTTGAAAAAAAGTATGTATTTACCACTTTTTTGGTCTGGAGCCATACTGGCTTGGGTTGTCATAATGTAATACTTCACAAGCTAAGCAAAGTTGGGGCAGGCCATTATTTAGATGGGATGCTACTAAGAGACGTGTCTATTTTTAAAGAAACAGCAGTCTGTCCTTCAGCTCCCACTCCATTATGTACTATCCTTCTATTTCAGTCAAGCATTACTAACCCCACTTTACATAGATGTACAGTGAGACACATAGTGGTAAAATGACTTGCTCAAAAAATAAATAAATCACAGATCCGTCTCATAGCACAGACAGGAATAATCCCAGATTTCCTGACTCTCAGTCATATTTAAGTTATTAGATACTGCTTTTCAAAAGTAAAGGTTCCCATAACACTTTTCTTAAGAGAATAATGTTTCCTGGACAAATTCCAACTCGAGCAATTGTAATATGCTTACCACAACAGCACTCACTTTACACACCAGATTGGGTGGGTTTCAATGGTAAGTGAAATAATCTATGTCTTGTAAATACTTATATAATGTTATTAGTAGGTCTGCATTAAAAATAATGATGAACCTCTTCTGGATTAAATAGCCAGAATGAGGTACAGATGGTAGTCAGAAAATACTTAAAGCATGTTTCTATATATCAGAATATGCAGAAATTAATCTTTGCAGTGTTTAGAAGACTTGGTCTGGAATACTTACAACAAGAAAAAAAGAAAAGAAGGTTTTTCACACAAAATAGGCAAATATAAAACAGATACTTTGGTGCTGAGCGCATTTCTCATCAACAATATTTTGCCCCAACTTTCAGCTATGGCATTCACAACAAACATCTGTTTAGGCAGTGGCCTAATTTCTCTTTTAGGGTCTCATATGAAATTAAAATCATCATCATACAATATACACTAGGAAAGTGAAAAAGCTAACTATGGACTTTGCATTAAAGTGCTAGTAGTTTGTCACAATATATGCTCTAAGTATACAGTATTTCAAAAGTAGAAAACAAATTCAACATTTTCAGAGAAAGTTATAGATTGAATAAATTCAGGAAGATTTCCTCCAGAGAGGGTTCACCTCTTAGTGTTCTGTGGATGTATTAGATGGATATGTGGATGGGAATGTGTAATTAACTCTGAGAGCCATCATGTAGTCCTCACACATAATCATACTAGGATCCAGCAATATCCTATTTGTATTATATTTAATGGCAGTCTTTGTGTGACATATCTCTATTTGTCTTGCATGGTTGTCTTTCTCTCTCTCTTTTTTATAAATACAGGGAGTTACTTCAAGATTTCATCACATTTTCGATAACTCCCTTTATTTCCAAATACCTCACCAAACATCTGGCAAGATCGTACCTTTCCTTAGCGTCTCTCTTTCACACTTCTCTGGCCTCTGAACCTATCATCTTATCATCTTCACTGATTTTTCTCCCATTTCATTCATGAAATCTCTCTTCTGCTTTCTGTCCCATTAATCCCATCCCTCTCTCTTTCTCCAATTCCCTTCCTCTCCCTTATCTTTAAACACTTGCTTTTTTCCTCTTCACTTCTGTTCACCATCAAATACTATTTTGTTCCTCCATTTTAAAATAATCCTCAATCATTACAACTTCTAGCTACTGTACTGTTTCTGGCCTTTTGGCTATTAATAATGCTCAAACTCATGTCTCACTACTTTATGGTATGTCTTGCCTTATGCTAGTTTGTATACAACAAACTTAGCTTTTATACCCTGAAAGACTTTCAGGACAGAGAGTGTGACTTTTATTTCTACTTTTAAAGGATCCTGTAAATTAACTATGCTATCAAAATATTATGAAATAATAGATACTGTTCTTGGGTCCAAATGTGTGAGATTATATTTTGCAAGATATTGTTGGCACGTTGTCTACCAAGTCTCAAAACCCTGAGGAATACAAAAATCTAAAATAACTTGACCAAGACTGCATATAACCCAAAGGCAGCAACTTAACTCAGAATGTACAGTCCTTTCATCTAATCATCAGAGACAATTTTGTTTAAGCATACTTTTTATTATTTCCCACTCTCCATTTTGACACTAGAATGAGCTGAGCATATTGAATTTGTCTAACTAATTACTTTTGTTGCTGCGTTACTTCACTGTAGAATTAAGACGCAATCCTGTGAACACTTAAACACTCAGAGTACTTATCCAATCAACATCAATGGGGCTTTCCCTGTAATAAGCACTGTGTCCAGTAGAAAGCATTTGCAGAGCAGTGTTCCTATGCAAAGAAAATCGGAACTTTGTTCCGACCAATGTATTTTTGGTAAGAAGAATAATACAGAATGGTAGGATTCATTAATTTTAAAAGCCTGCCTATGTGTAAAATGTCCTCTTTTAATCCCACTGTTAATTGTGTAGTGTTTATGTAGGGTATCTGATCTGTATTTTCCGGCAGCCATGCTTCAACCTCGAGGCTAAGTCTACACTGCAGGCTTCATGCTCAAGAATCTTTTTGCGGAAGAGATCTTCCGCAAAAACGTCTAGCGCAAGAGAGTGTCCACACTGCAAAAGCACATTGGAAAAGCGATGCACTTTTGTGCAAGAGACCATCCAGACTGCACGGATGTTCTCTTGCAAGAAAGCTCTGATTGCCATTAACAAAATGGCCATCAGGGCACCTGTGCTTCTTTAGATAGGCTGTTTTTGCGCAAAACCCCCGCTTCCCATCCACGCACACCTTTTTGCACAAGAGCTCTTGCACAAAAAGGAGTTATTCCTCATAGAAAGAGGAATACCGATACCGCAAAAAGCCCTCTGTTCTGTCGATGCACTGTAAATTTTCTTGCGCAAAAACGTGCTTGAGGTGTGGACACTCCGCAAATTTTTCTGCAAAAACCCTGCAGTGTAGGCGTAGCCTGAGTGACTCACAGACTGAGACTAAAATTGTCATCCTGACAATGTAATCAGGGAAGGAGTTGTTTCAAATTATCCCTTCTGCTGAGATTTTATCCATTAGCTCATTTGTGCCTTTTTGGATCTATGCAAAATAGTTGCTTTTCCACTGCCTTTAAAAAAAAATTAGTTGAGATTGTACGCTCTCCTTCGCCATGCCCACCGGTGTGATGTTTGATCATGGATTCTGAGATTAGTGTCTTGCAATATGTGCTCTTGCAGTCCTAAATAATGTGCAGATCAAGAAAAAGACAAGCACAGTAAATTATGATGAATGCTGGCAGTTGCATTTTCTCCTCACTTCCACCTCTTTACCCCGATGAAGTATTCAAAGTTTATAATTATGCTGATAGTGGCTAATATATATATCTTAAATAATGGAACTGAAAGTCAATTCTGAAGCTGTATCTCTTTCAGAAATGTTTGAAGGTTTTTCTTTTCCTTTTTAACCTTGAGAGGATTTGTATAACAGTATATTAAATTAGCATAAAATATTATGGTTATTGGGAGTAATATATCTTCATGGATCCTCATTATGCTTCAAGAGTAATGGATACTAATTGGTTCAGGACATTGATTTAAAGGAGTTATGAGTAAATTGTAACTGTAGTTTACTACACAAAATGGCATAGCCTATTGCATCTGTGCCATTGTGCTTATTGTTTTATTAAACTAAAGGTGAAAATAGTTTAAAAAAATAATTTGAACTTTTGCAATCTTTATATACAATTGCTATATTTTGCAATCCGTTTCCTAGATTTATAAGAGAGATTTGAAAAATTAGAGAGGGTTCAAAGCAAAGCTCCAAAAATAAAGATTTTATATTTGGGGAAAATGCCTTATAATGAAAGGTTTAGGGAGCAAAATCTGTGCAGTTTATCAAACAGACTGAGAGATGATTTGGCTAGAGTGTATGAAGACCTTTACAGGGAAAACATACTGAACAAGAGTTAATGACTGAAAATGAAATTCAAATTAGAAATGAGGCACAAATTTTTAGCCATTGGAATAAACTATGAAGACAAGTTATAGATTCTCATTCTGTTCACATCAATACATCTAAAAGATATGCCTTATCAAACTCAAATTATTGAGTTCAATACAGGGCTATCTATGTGAAACTCCAAGGCCTATTTTATGTATTAAGTCAAGCTTGATCCCTTGCTACTTTAAAATATAGAATGCAGGAATCTGTAACTGAATGAATGTTGATTCTTATATAAACCTGATTCTTAAAGGCACTTTCTAAATGTATGTCACTGAAGCATCTTGAGTTACTGAAGGCCCAGGCTGCTCGAGATTAGAATAGGTCTGGTGATTGTGTAGCAAGCTCACCACACTGTAGTTTTGATAGAGAATGAGTGAAATGAATAGGATACCCCTCTCCCTCGCCCTCCCCCCAGAACATGGATGGTTATCAGTCTGCCTATTCTTTAGCTTGCTCTAACTATTCCTAAACCAAAGGAATACAAGGGGGAAAATAACAAGTAAAATCTGCTGACATATGACCCTACATATACATGTAATCCTGACAAGCACTGACTGTACAGAAAAAGAAACTGTGGAAATCAACATTTGATCAGGGGAATCAAGTATTTTATCATCTCTAAAAGAGACTATGACCCGAATTTATCTATTGATACTTCAGTTACAGAAAATCAAAAAAAGGGGAACATGACAGTTGCAAATGTCAAGTTCTTATGCAAATTATATATTCATACCTAATGAGAAAAAGCTGGTTAAGCTCAAGCGGATCAGTGCTACACTTGCCTAAAATAGGGGAGATGAGAGAAAAAAAAGTACCCTCTGCGATCTGGCAGACTGAGCCTTAGTGCATTTCTAAATAATCCAAAAATACTGGCAAAGAACAATTTTATCGAATAATTGGCTGAGAAAATGGGGAGAGCATGCCAGGCATGAATAGATTACCTAAGATTCATAGATCTGGAATGCATCTTTCTCCTTTACTCAAACATTCCTTTTGCAGTGTAACCCCTGCAAAGTGAATTCTCAGCTATAACTCTTGCTCCCAGTTCAGACAGAAACAGAGCACATTTGTTCACTGAGAAACATCTTTTTTCAAAAATATCAGTGCATACACTGCTGGAAAGTGGAGTCCTGAACTGTATTGACATAAGTTATTATTGGAAGAACATGTGTTACCAACTAGCAATTTGCATATTAACGAATAACTTAGTACACTCAAATGAAAGTTTTACTCACAATAATCTGAAGTAGACTATTAAATGGCCAGTTTATACTGGAGGGATATTTTTTAATCAACAAGGGCAGAATAGGAAAAAGGCAGTGATTTGATCTCTGTTATAGAACTCCACTAGAGAATGGAGCCCATCGTTATTGGTAAACTAAACATGATGCAATGGGCTTAAACAGCAGCAAGGGAGGTTTAGGTTGGACATTAGGAAAAAAATCCTAACTGTCAGGGTAGTCAAACACTGGAATAAATTGCCCAGGGAGGTTGTGGAATCCCATCTCTGGAGATATTTAAGAGTAGGTTAGATAAATGTCTATCAGGGATGGTCTAGACAGTATTTGGTCCTGCCATGAGGGCAGGGGACTGGAGTTGAGGACCGCTTGAGGTCCCTTCCAGTCCTAGTATTCTATGATTCTATGATAAAGTTTGGAGTTTTTCTTTTTCTTATAAAATATCATATATTTTTGCCATCTCCCTATTTCATAGGGTACAAAATAAAGATCGTTCCAAGCATTTTGAAATGTATACAACACTACTTAAAGCAAGAAGGAGAGAAAAAATATGATTTCCCTGACCCCTTTATACATTTCTATTACATGCTCAGTACAAAATCGCTAACATAGTCCATATCAGGGCATCACAAAGAATGGGAATTAATAGGTCTGGATACAAAACAAGAAGGAACCAGTCATTACACTATGCTTAAGTGTTAGCAAGATTGGGTCCTAAAATAAACATGTTTAAAAAAAATCAGACCTGGGCTGAATATTCCTCCTCTTCTAAATAACTGTGGCATTCAGAATTAACTATTGAATCTGTTCCATTTTGAATGGATGAACTGGAAAATACTGCAGTTTGACAGACTGATCAATTGAAAATGGATATTTCTTTGTATGACTTCAGTTATTTTTTTCCCTGGTGAGTTTCACAGTGATGCACAGTCTAGGAAATACAGAGTACCCCAGTATTTCATGCAAATCTTCCATTAAAGTCAACTAGAGATGTAGGATAAATCTCAAAGCCAAAGTGAGACCATTCAGAATTGTGATGGCTAATGTCAAGTGAACCTAAAATTAGGTTAAAACATTCCAACTGTTTTAAAAGTGCTAAATGTCCCAAATAACGAGGATAGAGTAGAGCCCTGCATAGCATATTGTTTTATTTAACATCTTTAATTATTTGTATGGAGGAGTGAGCAGTGTGCGTGTGATATTTGCAGATTATACTAATTTGTCAGGTGACATTGGTGATGACAGTGTGGACACAGAATTACTATAAAATTATTTAGAGAATGGATACAATGAAACACAAAACATTGGGCCAGAACCTCAGCTTGTGTAAATAAAATATAGCTTCTTTGGTTTTCATGGACCAGATGAAAAATTGTCTCATAAGATTCTTGTTGAAAAAACTGCTGTTAGTAGGGGCAAAGAAATCTACCTCCATATATATTGCATGAGAAAGAGAAACCTGAAAAGACATAATGTTGAAAGAGATTTCAAGGTAATGGCAGACAATAAATTGGAAACGAATATGCAGTGCACTAGGGCACCAAACATGAGTCCATTCAATTTGGGGCTGTGAATAGAGAGGCATCATGTCACGGAAATGGGAAATAATAACTTATTTCCCTATATGGCTTTTACATGACCTTTCCTAGAATACTTCATTTAGTTCTGGGTACATCAGAAAGACAACAACAACTTGAAGAGAGGTCAGGGAAAACCAACTACGATGTCCCGGAGGCTGGAGAGATTGGATATGAAGAAAGATTAAAAGGGCTAATGGTATTAGAGTCTGAGATAAGAGGAAACTCAAGGGGTCATAGTAACTGTTCTGCTGGCAGCACGTTCTATTATTCTATGGCCTTTTGAGGAAAGTAGTGGAAGCCTAATTGCTGCAGACTTCTAGAACCAAGATGGACAAAGTTCAGAGAAAAAATATTTTGTAGAATGAATTCTGCACTGACAGATGGCTGTAGTACATTATATATTAAATGTTTTCCACCTCTAATTGTAGAGCCCTACAAATCTGTGGCTTTCTGTTTTATATCTGCTGGCATCTGCATCTGCAAATATGCATGTAGATAGCCACAACTCATTTTTGCAGATACAGGTGCAGATACAAACTTTGTATGTAGAACCCTGAAAATTTGTGGATATCCACTTTATATCTGCAGGTATCCACTTCTGCGGATGTGGATGCAGATCTCTGCAGATCGTTTTTGCAGGTGTGAACGCAGATACCAATTTTGCATCCACACAGGACTCGACCAGTTGTTACCCTAGGAATGTTCTCCCTAATCCCTTTGTGCCATACATCTCAACTCTTCTCTATTTCTCAAGACTCCCTTCTTCCAATTCAGCCTTCCACCACTGGCTTCCAATCCTGTCCTATTCTGTACACTCAGATTATAATGTGCTTACATTTTGAAAAACCTGTAAATATATCTACTGTGTATAACCGTTGATACACAAAGGGAACTAACAAGAAATGTATGGGAAGAAAGTGTTATCTGAGATGAGAATCCATCCCCTGGAGCAAGAGATAATCTGGTGGCAGCAGCTGGGAAGTTGATAGCAGTGAAGTAGGACACAGCTCATGTAGGACTGACTAAATGTAAAACTGTAAATAAGCCTGCAGCTCCAGGGGCTAAAGGGCTTCCTCCATCTTTTTTACTGAACCATGTGGACTGGAGCAGAAGTTCCCAGCACCCCCAAGTTACACAACATGCCAAACAGTAAGTTACAGGTTATGCTCAGGGTTTCTTTACACCCAAATATGTGGTTTGTGATGGAGAGAGATCTTGCCATAGATAGTTGATTGAAATCAGTATGTTCAAAATGACCTAAATTTACCAAATCAGAGTAAGCCACTCTGAAACTAGAGCCAACATGGTAGTAGGCTTCAGTCAGAAAGCAAGAGGGCATGGCCATAAAATTCTACACACAACAGCACAACAGATGTGATGCTTTTCTGTACAGGGTCATTAATCTATCAAGATGAATTGAGCAAGTAAAACAATGTGATTGCTATCCTAAATAAACAATCAATAATAATTAATCAGTAAATGACATGGCTGCAGTTGCTGCCATCTGAGGACCTCAAGTACTTGATAAACTTTAATGAGAAATCCTTGAACTTGTGTTGTTACTTACTGTTGAACTCCGGTTTGGAGGATGACAATGAAACCTAACCTGATGGATAGCAGATAATGTTTGGTTTTTAGCTTTAGCTACTAGTCTTAACTCTCTATGGTGGAATTAAAGATGCGTTACAAAGGCTCTTGTTTTCTAGAAATCAATGAGGAGCATGTTATTTAAGAGTGTTATCAAGATTAAACTGTTCCACTTCCCTTTTCAGGCAGTGTGCTAATGGATATTCCCACCAACCTTACTTACTCCCCATTGAATCTTCTTATAAAATATTATGGGTTTTCTGGAACATTCAAGATATTTTTCTCCTCTTCATGTTCTGTTGATTTATTAAGGTTGACTTCTCCACCCATAGCTAGGGTAACAAAAGCACTTAGTGGCACAGTGATCCCACAGATTGTGGGCTGCTTAATGCATTGATATGCAACATCTTTCTGCTTTTGTTTATTTACAAAAGCAAAAAGAGCAAATACAATATTTTATTGCATTATAAAGGGCAATATTTGTGTATTGAGTTTTACAAGTAAAATCTATATATAAGAATAATAAAATTCCCTCTTGTGCCAAGTTATGGTCTAGGAGAAAGTTGCTGGAATCTTAATAAACACCCAAACATGAAATGCTCATCTCCTTGTAACTGCAACATTGTGAAGGATGATGCTAAGCACTTTTTCAATAATTTTTTTCTACTTTAAAACTGTAGCTCTATTTTTATTTGTTTTTTTATTTGTTTTTTTACTCTTTTTAAGTACATAGAACATGGAAATTATTGTTATTAAAAGACTCAAAAATAGGAATACAGCGGGCCCTTGTAATTCTCGGAATCACTATTTGTGGTTCTGCATATTCGTGGGTGTTTCCCAGCCTGAGGGGTATGGTGAATTCCCCATGGCTCCCAGCCCCCATAGTGAGTTCCCCGTGGCAGCCAGGAGCCACTGTGAGTTGAGGAGCTGCAGGTAGTTCACCTGAGGAGGTAGAAGCTTTGGGGAACTAACCGCGGGGGCTGGGAGCCACAGGGAACTCACTGCGGGGGCCAGGAGCCACAGTGAGTTTTCCATATCTCCCAGTTCCCATGGTGAGTTCTCATCTGCTGCCAGCCCCCTGCAGTATTCATGAATTGTACCATTTGTGGTGGTGCCAGGAATGCATCCACCTGTAGCTGATCCCAAGTGACTCACAGCTTTCCTGGCATGAGAGCAAGGCTAGGTAAAAAGGGCAATAATTGGAAGAGCCAACACAATTGAAAGCAGACTTGAGTTTTCTCCCAGTTGTGTTTTAGGGCCAGCCCAACAATCTAAGGTCCCAAAGATCATTTTAACTCTATTCATACCCCTTATATCCTATATCCTCTCCCCAACACTACACAAGACACTAATAAGCCAGTGATGAGGATCTGTGCACTGTGTCTAATTTATGGAGAGCAATAGATGTGTATTGTTAATTCTAATTTGCAAGAGCTGCAAACTCCGAGCTGCAGATGGAACAAAATTCCCTTTTTGTCTCAAGAGTCCTACTCTCCCTAAATGAATGGAACAGCTCTTGACTTCCATAACAGTTGCAAAGATTTAGGAAGAACAGACTCTGAGGGCATGTCTACACTAGGAAATCATTTCGAAATAAGTTATTTCAAAATAATAACTCCCGAAATAACTGTTTCGAAATGGTGCCTTGTAGTGTGGATGCGCTATGGAAATAGCACAGAATTATTTCAAAATAGCCCGTACACACTGATTGGGGCCTGCATCACATTTAAAGCCCCTGGAAGCGCTCTGGAGAGGGCACCCAGAGAGGTGTCACTTCCTCTAGCTGCTTGCGGAGGCTAGCTGAGACTCCTGCTTAAAAAGGGCTCCTTTCCACAGCCATGTCTCACATGGCACTGCTCCACTGCCTACCCCCTCGCAGGATACCAAACTCACACCATGTGCTCTGTTTGCCCGTGCGGACACCACAGCACTGACTACATGGATCCAGAGCTGCTGCAAAGCAGTGCCAGGCTCAGAGTCTTCTTGCTGCACCTCTTGGTGTAGTTGATCCACACTGCCCACGTACTGATTCAGGACCATGGATGACCAGCCCAGACTGGGGGACCTCTTCACCCATGCCCTGGTTCTCCTGATGCACCAAATGATCCTCCATTCCCTGCACACCATGGAACGCAGCTTCTGATGGAGGGAGACCAGTTTTGACTGGTGGGACTGCATTGTCCTGCAGCTATGGGATGACCAAGAACTTCTGCATGTGGAAGGCCACCTTCCTGGAGCTCTGTGAATGGCTCACCCCTGTCCTCAGGTGACAGGACACTTGCCATCCCCCTGCAGAAGCACATTGCCATCACCCTAAGGAGGCTCACCATGCCAGACAGCTACTGCTCCGTGGGGAACCACTTTGGCATGGGGAAATGCACAGTCAGGGCCATGCTCATGCAGGTTTTACTATTTTACTTTTTTACTAGGAGGGTGGTGGAGCACTAGAATGGGTTACTTAGGGAGGTGGTGGAATCTCCATCCCTACAGGTTTTTAGGTCCTGGCTTGACAAAGCCCTGGCTGGGATGATTTAGTTGGGATTGGTCCTGCTTTGGGAAGGGGGTTGGACTCGGTGACCTCCTGAGGTCTCTTCCAACCCTAGGATTCTATGATTCTATAGGTGGTCAAGGCCATCAACACCATCCTGCCATGGAGGGTCATCACCTTGGGGATTGTCAACCCCATCGCCGCTGGATTTGCCACCACAGGCTTCCCCAACTGTCGGGGGCCATCAACAGCACCCACATCCCCATCCTGGCCCTGACCATTGTACTTTGGACTACATCAACAGGAAGGGGTACTTCTCGATGGTGCTGCAGGACCTCATGGACCACAGCAGACACTTTCCTGCAGGGGCACAGATGTACCAAGGGAGCTTCATTGCTTCCATGTCCCAGGAACAAGCAGGCATGGGAATGTGCCAGCAAGGCCAGGAGCCTGTGGACCAAAAGCGGGGGGCAGGACAGCTTCCCTCCGTGTCCCACACACACCAGGTCTGGCAGTGGCAGGGTCCTGCAGAGATAAAACTTCTATCCCTACCCATTGAAGGAGGGTGGGGTGTTGGGAGAGGTGTATGTGAGTGGCAGAGACCACTTGCCAGAGAGAATGCTACTGGGTTCCCTCCTCTTCCTACCCCTGGCAGATTCCCATGCAGGGGATCAGTCTCCTCTGCATAGCCATGCTTGATCCGGAGTGGATGTTGCCCAAGTGCGGGTATGAGCTTGTGCCATGTGCACACTGCTGTGTGTTTCCATCACCCCAGACGCCTTAGTGGTAGCCTGTTGTGGGAAGGTGTCCCACCACGGAGGCCAGAGAAAGGCAGGGGTTCCTGTGTGATAGTGTCATGGGGCTGAGTGCTTCAGACTGGCACCCATGTGCACAAGATGTTGTGCAAGTCCCAGGCCGAGAAGGCCGAGTGAGGAGCATGCAGCCCCTCGCCACCTGCAGATTGCCCCTATGTGTGTATAGGGAAAGTGATGGAACTCACCTGAAGTGCCTTCACCGGCATCATCCAAGCCCTGGGAGACATCCTGGGAGGGGGGGACTGCCTCCAGGTTGATGATGACCTCCTGGTGGGAGGGCATGGTGTCCTGGCTAGCCTGCTCCTCCTCCTCCTCCTCTTCCACAATCCCACCCTTGTCGAGGCTGACACCGGGCATGTCCTGGCCAGAGTCAACAACGGGGGGGTTGCCCCCCTCCCCAGGATGACATTCAGGTGCTTGTTGTAGAGGCAGGTGTGCGGTGCCATCCAGAACAGGAACTTTGCTCCCCTGGCCTTTGTGTAGGCCTGCCAAAGCTCCTTAATTTTCATATGGACTGGTCCAGGATCCTGCTGCGTCCTTTGACTATGAGGCTAGCAGCCATCTGTCTGTAGACGTCTTCATTGCACCTCTAGGTGTTGGAGATCCTGGATGATCTCCTCCCACCTTGATGAGATCCAGGTTATCCATATCAGTCCAGGCTGTTGCCCTCTTTGATGTCTAGGGGCATCAGAGGTTGCTGAAGGTGTGCTGGCAGTCAAGGGGGGCACAAAGGGAGCGCTCGGGTCAGACATAGTTCTTCCCGTGAAGTGTGTTGTGTGGCATGGGGCTAGCTAGGCTTTCCTGGTGCCACAAGCCCTTTCCCTTCTGCCCGCAGCTTTAAACTCTGCAAGAGAAGGAGAGCAGTGGAGTTATCAGGGGTATGGCCAGGGAGACCACAAGGGCAGCTGTGAGAGATCTCTGGAGGCTAATTATTTCGAAATACCAGCAGCTGAGTGTCCACACTAATGCTATTTTGAAATTATTTCAAAATAGGCATTATTCCTCATGACAATCAGGAGTTATTATTTCAAAATAACAAGACTGTTATTTTGAAATAACAGGCTTGGTAGTGTGGACTCCCTGTTTGTTCTTTCAAAATGAGGGCAGTTATTTCAAAATGACTCCCTAGTGCAGACAAGGGCTGAGAGTTAAGATCTTGCCATGTGAATCTGCGAAGAAACTTTTTCCTGAATTAATTTGGTAAGACTGAAAGATGCTTGTAACATTTTTCATGATTCTATGAAAAAAGTTAAGTCAATTAATAAAGTAGGTGAATGAGGTATTTGAATTTGATTAAAGATAATATAGTATTCTGAAGTTCCCTGTTTAAGATCATTACATTTTTGCGATGTCAGGCTTTTTGAGAATTAATTAATACTTAATGAGAAACATCCTTCTATTAGTTACAATCAGTGCAAGGAGCATTGCTAACATAGGATGCATTAACAGAAGACAGCTCTGATTTATTGCTGAATGTACTTAGGGTGAAATTCACCCATTGTGCGGAGGGCCAGTGCAAGTCCTTGGGCTCTGTTTAAACTCTATATTGGGTTTGTGTGAGGTGGGGATGAAATGGACACACATTTGCTTTCTTTGAAAAAGGGTCTCCTTGGCCAGCCCTTCATAAGCAGTACAGAGACTGATGGCATAGGCTAAACAAATAGCTCCCAGGGACTGTGACCACTATTCTTGTATATAGAAGTAGCAGTCATAAGGCTGTTTTCTACTTATTTTTTTTACCTCTGCTATATGCTGGGATTCGATATTTTAAGCATGTTCATCAGTAGCATTGAGTCTTTTTTTTTCTGTTCTCATTTGACAAAGTTATTACGCTGACACATTTAAATTAAAAGAAAAATATTCTACATAGAACCTCCTCACCTGATACAACAGTGATTATGAAGTTTCATTTGTGATTTCCTTAGAGAGTATCATTCTCCTTTAGGGAACTCTGCCAGCTTGAAAAATAATATACGTATATATAGCACAGATGTTGGTATATAGCAGCTTTCACTGTTAGATTTGAACTTCACCCAATGTGCTTTATTATTGGGGTGAAGAGAGCAAGCACTGAGACCGAAAGAAGAGCAGTATGGGGGTAAGGCATTAAGGTGGATTAAGTGATGCCACATTATAACTTTTACAAAGAAATGAGGTACATATCAAACACTTTAATTAGACCCAGAGAGAGCTTAGCTATCAGTATACTAATTGCATAAGCCTGTCAGAAAATGCAGTCATTCAGATGCATATTTCAACTACTGATTTTGCTCAGTGATGTCAAAAGCCAAGGCGAAAGGAGATCATGTTATCTTGCACCACAATCTTTTCACTCAAATCTCAGTGACTTACAAGAGAGTAACTGTCCTAATAAAGAAAAAGCAACATTTTCAAAAGGAAACTTAATATTAAAATAACATCTAAAGTTTTCCAAAATATTAAAAAAATTCAGTCACCCTTCTGAAAGTAATCACTTGACAGTTAAAAAAAATGCACTGATGTAAATGATTTATAAAAGATGACCCCAGATCTTGTCAGATTTTCTGCCCTCTATACTCCATTACAGTTAACTTGTTTTCTGTATGACAATATACACATTTTAAATTCAGCCTTCTTGCACTATGCTGATGTTTTCATGAAGTGATTGATATCTGTGGATCTTAGCTAATCAAAAATAGCTGTGATCTTCTGAAAAAAGAAATTCCACCTTCTCTTCAGACTTAAAAAAAGTAACTTCATATCTCCAATATGATGTGACCTTTTTGGATCAATGAAAGGTCTTGATTTTGTAAGCTTTTATTCTGATGGCCTAACATGTAATTCTTGCTTCCTGCAAATCAGGGGTTATTTATAAATTGGAGGCCACATTTATAAAATCCCCATGGAGAACTGGTGTACTATTATCAAGTGTTTTATCTTAAATCTTCCAGTTAGTCCAGGATGGATGCAAACAAAAGTATTTTTATTATCTCCAAGTTTCTGTAATATAATAATTCTTCATTTCTTGGAGTGGTCACATATTATATTTTCTCTTACATTTTTACGGTAGTTGTTCTCCTTCAGTTTACTCCCAGAAAATGTCACTATTGGGGGCCCAATACAGCTTATCTTGCTCATCAAAAGCTCTTTTTGAAAACTATGCTTGTTTCCTCAGTAACTACCCTCAAATTTGCAAGAAATAGAAAGAAAGCATCTGCCATTAAACTGAAACTTTTTGGATACTTTAGATTCTTTTAAAAAAAACAACAACACTTGTGTTATGTAGGCCCACTGGTCTTGAATGAAGGCTTAAATCTAGCCCACCTTACATAGCTCACTAAAGGTAGTTGAGAATCAGTCACAGTAAAAGTGTTGTTAACCTGACTCTGATGGAATTTTTCAGACTGGTGAAATTTTATAGATCTGAAATTTGCTCCTGTGTGAATTTTGAAGAATTAAGGAGTTCCATAGATATACACTTTTTACTAGTCTAATTTTAGGGTCATTAACTGCTTTCAGAGCTTATGTTGAGGATAAATTTGAGTATAAACAAAAGAAACATATTTTCTAGGCAAATTCTGAATTGGAATGTGTATGTAGAACCATAGACTTGTAGGACTGGAAAGGATTATAAGATCTAGTGATCTAATTCTGTCCCTTGCACTCCAGGCAGACTAAGTGTTATCTAGAGCATCCTTGGCAGATGTTTGTCTAATTTGCTCTTAAAAATATCCAATGATAGAGATTTCACAACCTCCTTAAACATTTATTCCAGTCCTTAACTGTCCTTCCACTTAGAAAGTTTTCCCTAACTTTCCAATCTAAAATGCCTTTGCTGCAATTTGAGCCCACTGCTTTTTCCCCTGAGAGGTTAACAAGAGGAATGTTTATCCTTTTGTGTACTTGAAAATGGTTTTTGTGTTCCCCTTCCATCTTCTTTTCTCCACATGAAACACTCTTTCCTCATATGTCACATTTTTAGACATGAAATGTGGCACCGAGAACTGAGGCCTTATCTGCATGGAGTAGAGCAGAAGAGATACTTTTCATGTTTTGCTTACAACACTCCTCTTAATAGCTCCCAGTATAATGACTGTGGTTTTTTTAGTTCTTTGTTTGTTTGTTTGTTTGTTTTTTGCAACAGTATTATACAGTTGACTCTCATCTATCTTGTGCATAACCCTCAGATCTGTTTAGGCAGTGCACCTTCCTAGACTGTTATTTTCCATTTTGTGTGTGTACAATTGCTTATTCCTTCCTAAGTGTAGTACTTGGTATTTTTCCTTATTGAATTTCATCCTATTTACTTCACACAATGTCTACAGTTTGTCCAATTTATTTTGAAATTTAATCCTCTTTTCCAAAGTACTTGCAACCCTACCTAGCATGGTATCATCCAGAAACTTTAAAACCATTCTCTCTATTATCTAAATCAATTATCTAAATCAATTGATGAAGATATTGAACAGAACCAGACCCAGAACTGATACTTGCAGGTCCCACTTGATATGCACCTCAGACTTAACTGTGAACCACTGATAACTACTCTCTGGTAATAGTTTTCTAACCAGTTATGCATTCATTTTATAATAGCACCATCTAACTAGAATTTTCCCAGTTTGTATATGAGGTCATGCAAGGCAGTATCAAAAGCTTTACTAAAGTCAAGATATACCACATCCACATCCACTTTCCCCCATCCACAAGGCTTGTTACCTCATCTGTAATGGTGTTGAGATTCACCACTTTGGTGCCTCTTGCTGAGCAAACTAGGAATTAGCTCTGTCCTCAGCAGGACACCCCCTTCTTGCTAGCGTCTTACCCGTTGTCACACCGTACTCTCTCCATACTCTGTCCCGAACATGCATTGCTCCTAGGACCTCTGCATTCTCTTCAGGACACTGCTCTCCGACACGGTCTGCTCCTTTGTTTCTCACCCCCTTCTGGGGTATCAGCAATCCTCAGTCTCACCTGTCACAGTTGCTAACTGCAGACCCAAAATCTAGCCCCTTGACTCAGGGGCAAGCCATAATCTGTACATGCCACTCTCTCTGGTGGCAAGGTGTGGAAGAAGGGGAGAGACCCAGGCCCACCCATTACTCTGGGTCCCAGTCCAGGGGCCCTCTGACAGAAGCTTTGTCCCCCCCACACACACACACTTCCTCCTATTCCCTGAGTCACTTCCCCGGTAAACTGATATCAGGATGGAGCCTCTCTCTCTAGCTTCACTGAGCCTGTTCAGCACACTTTTCTCTAAGAGGCTTCCACTTGGAACCAGTCTTGCACCCTCCCTGATCAGGACCCAACTGTCCTCTGCTCTGCTGAGTGTCTCCTTATCATCAGAGCTGCTCAAGCAAGCTGCTCTCTCATTGGCTCCCTCCAAGCCCTTTCCTGGTTGGCCAGGGCTCTGGACAGGCTCCCACCACCCTGATTTAACCCCATTCTGGCCAGAGTGAGGCCGCCACCCCAGTACACCCTCAAAGAAAGTTACTAGGTTTATTTCACATGATTTTTTTTTTGGCTATGTCCTTTTTTTATTTATATAAAGTTTCACTATAAAGATATTACTCCCTCCCCCCCAAAAAAAGCAAAGGAAGAAAAAAATTGTACCGCATTAATTGTATTTCTATTATCTGGACAGTTTCTTAGCAAAAGATTGATCCAATTCCCTAGTTTTTGCTGTCTCTATGCCAATGAAAATTCATAATTTTTTATTTGATGTTTATTCTCCAGGTTATCTCTTCTGGTAGAAAGAATTGTGTTTGGTTTAATTGCAACTGAAATCATAACATCTAGGCTGGATGCAGAACTCTCAAGATCTGTCACTCTTGTCTTCCAATTTATGAGCTTGCCCAAAGAGCATCTTCACCCCTTTAAAAAAAAAAGTACTTTGAAAGTTCTCCATAGCTTGCTGTTCATTTTTATAATGCATGTTCATTTCCATTTTATTTATGCATCTCCACATGCTCAGACACAAAGAAGATTTTAATGAAGAGTGAACCTCAGATAGGTTCAAAGTTCAGTTCCAAAGGCTTTTTGAACCCTCCTGCATTTGTAGAATGGGTAAGAGATCTCATGAGGAAAAGGTTTTTTGTGATTTTTTTCAGCACTTCTTTATATGAAACCACCATTAAAAAATTCACAGAAATGGAAGAATTTCCTCTTTCTTCATAAAAGATATATATGTATTTTCAAGTAAGTTTCAGGACAAAAGGGTTTTTTTTCCCTCCTCTTCTTCCCTGAATGTTTTTGCCCATCCAGACACATCATCTGCTATGTTAGGGTATGTCTGCACTAGACCCCTATTCGAACTAGGGTGGCTAATGTAGGCATTCGAACTTGCAAATGAAGCCCGGGATTTAAATATCCCGGGCCGTTTTGTATGTTCGAGGCGAGCGCCATTTTTAAATCCTTAGTTCGAACTGACTGCCCGCGGCTACGCGCAGTCAGAAATTAATCCGAACTAAGTCTTTAGTTCGGATTAACTGTTACTCCTCCTGCAATGAGGTGTAGCAGTTAATCCGAACTAAGGATTAACTTAGTTCGGATTAATTTCTGACTGCCGCGTGTAGCCACGGGCAGTCAGTTCGAACTAAGGCGATTTAAAAATGACGCCCTCCCGGGAACATGCAAATGAAGCCCGGGATATTTAAATCCCGGGCTTCATTTGCAAGTTCGAATGCCTACATTAGCTACCCTAGTTCGAACTAGGGGGCTAGTGTAGACATACCCTTAATGTCGTTAGAGTCAGTTTTCTGCTAGAGTTTTGCTTAGAGCAGCCTTCCACAAAGCAAGATATAAATAGAGCTATCTTCAATTAAGTGAAAATATGGAAAAAGAATTACACTAAAGAAAGGGTAGATTAGGCAACCATATAATCTCTGGCCTTGTGATGTTGTACATTTTACATGGATGTGCATCTCTTCTTTATTTTCTCATGCAAATATTTACACATTGTATATTTTAAAGCCTTATTGAAAAAAGATAGAATTGTACTATGCAACAAAATAAAATGTTGGAATAAAAATAAAGCTGTTGTTACATTGGTTAGAGACCACTCTGTACATTGGGCTACTGTGGGAAATATCAGAGGGTAGCTGAGTTAGTCTGTACAGAAAAAAACAACAAATGGTCTGGGTAACTCCAGTCATCTGAAGAAGTGGGCTGTGCCCACGAAAGCTCATGATACCAGCTACATGTTTTGTTAGTCTATAAAGTGCTACCAGACCATTTGTTGGGTTTTTTTTTGTGGGAAATATGTTACCTGTAATAAATGGGAGAAGCTTGATATGAACATGAGCATTACACCTCAAAGAAATTATTATATTTTGTGGGTACATGATGAAATCATAGGACTATTCAGCTGAGAAAAAGGTACATGATAAGGACTTAAGAAGAGTATTTTTTTTCTAAATTAAAACACTTTTCATTGTTTATGTCTACTAGAAATAACAATGAGAAGAATGAACATCTGCTTTAGTGTACTGTGGAAATCTCTATCCTAGGGGGACATATAGTGAAGCATACAAATTGATTCAAAAGTCTTGAATGCAAGCAAAGCTTTTGGAGTGCATGTGACATACCTACCTTGATCAGAATGAAACATTTTCTGAATTATCCAAACTGTAGTGTCACATAAGTAGGGATTAAGTAAAGACATGTCTCCATGCAAATTTCAAATATGGGCATATGGAAAGAATGATTGATCACATTCTCCAAATTTCATGCTAAGCCTTGTTAATTAAATAATCAACAGCTATTATTTAGCAATGCTTTCACTTCATAGCAATGCTCAAGTGACCTTAGAGGAAACAAGTGATATAAGATGCACTCTAGCTTTCCTGCAAATCTTCCTTTTCTCTTCTTTCTTCACGATTTGTAGCTTCTGTTATAGAGAAGTTTGATTTAACACGCATAAAGGAATTCATGAATAAAAGAAAACAGCTTCAAAAACATTTGGCAAACGTGAAAATTAGAGGAAATAAAGTGTTTGAGTTAAAACACACTGATTTTCCCTCAAAACAATGTAAACCAAAGTAGGGTAATTAAACACTCATGTTTGTGTTTTTTAAAAATATAGTTGTTTAACAGAATACTTGTGTTGCTATGGAAATTACTGCCTCTGTCAAAAATTAAGTAACCAAAATTTGAAGAAATCCTTAAACTGACTTGTTCTGTTGTGACTAACATCTCCAGCCCACACAGATCCTTGTTGTACAACAGCTGTTTTAAAGTAGCTAATGTCCTCCTAACCTATTAGGGCCAAATACTAGAATAGAAATAGCATCATTGCTTTCTAAGGACTTTCTTCTCTGGCCCAGCACTATTTAGTTATAATTCTAGGAAAAAGTTATCAAAGAAAGGTGAAGAGCCCTCTTGCTGCCTCTTGGTAGATGAAAGCCAAATGAAAATATACATGTCTCTAAAAGAAGCAAAGAATAAATGTATCTCATGTGGAAGGGAGTCCCACAGAATAAGACCAACAAACAAAAACAGCCTCTCCTTATTCCCTGGGGGTTATAATACTACTCTACATCAACCACACCATCCATCGTGATTATTTTACTCTCAGTAATTCAAAAGAGCTGAAGAGAGAGACAAAGGGAGTTGGGGACAAGCCCTGCAGTAGCTAAGCGCCAGTCTATTCAAAGTGAAATCTTGATCCTCTTGAAGTGAAGGGCACAATTCACTCTGACTTCAGTGAGGCTAAGATTTCATCCCAAAGGTTTAAAAATAAGGGCCAGGAAGCCTAAGGCAGATCAGGAATTGGAATGGGAGGTTATGTAAAGAGCAAACTGCTAGCATGAGATGCTTTCACTGATTTGTCCTACTCAGGGAATGAACAGCTTAATGTTAGGCAAGCTGAAGTTTCTGTATTTCTTTTTCATGTTCAACCCAGTATTGCAATATTCTGGCCTTGAGAGGGCAAAGTATAGATCGCCTGGTTTGTTCTGGGTTTGAGAGGAAAGTGGTGCTTGCTATCTTTTTCATCATCATTGCTGTTTAAGGGCCTGATTCAAAACCATTAAAATCAATAGAAAATGTCTTTTTTACTTCAATGAGCTTCAGAAAGTTTTTCTTCACTTAGCACATAGTCAACCTGTGGAACTCCTTGCCAGAGAATGATGTGAAGATTAGGACTTTAACTTTGTTGATTACCGTTGTGTTCCCTCCTTCTGGGGCATCTGGTATTGGCAACTGTCAGCAGACAGAATACTGGGCTAGATGGACCTTTGAGCTAACCCAGTATGGCCGTTGTTATGTTCTCAGCTCAGGTCCTGAGCATCTAGATCAGCAGTGGACAAATACTAGCCCAAGGGCCGTATCTAGTTTGCGAGGCTTAGCCCCTGATAGGTTGCTGCCAGTATATTTACCTGTGCCTCTGCAGCTACAAGTTCTTGCAGCTACCGTTGGCCATGGATCACCATTCCCAGCCAGTGGGAGCTATGGGAAGCGGCACAGACCGGGACATGCACAGTTTAGAGCAGGGATTCTCAAACTTCATTCCACAGCAACTGCTTTTTTTTACCACAAAAATTGCTATGTGACCCTGGAGGGGAAACTGAAACCTGAGTCCATTGCTCTGAATGTAGGGGCCAAAGCTGAATCCAAGGGTTTCCACCTATAGGGGGGCCTATAGCCTGAGACCTGCCACACAGAACTGAATCATTCAGGCTTTGGCTTGGATCTCAGATCCCAGCAAATCTAAGCCAGTCCTGGATTAAAATGGAGTCATGATCCACTGTGGGGTGCCTCCCGCAGTTTGGTTTAAAGGGTCAAATTCCATTTCCTGTTTCAATGCAGATAACATGTTTCCCTTTTCCCCTAAAGGGGTAATTCCACAGGAGCTCTCTTTTGTTGAAATCTATTCAGTTTCCTTGCCATAAGGATGTGACTCTGATGTAATGTTTCTCTGCTGCACCAGCCCTCTGATCCATTTTTAAATATCATTTTAATGTAGTAGCGTGAAAATTGTCTAAGCCCCACTTGCTCATCAGACTGGAAATTATTTTTAAGGTATCAATAAAAAGGTTGGAACATCACTTGACTGACAGTGTTTTATTTGTCAGTTGTTGTTTAATATCTCTACTTTGGATGTGTATTCAGTGAAGCTCATCTTTTAAACTTGTTACTATCATTTAAAAAATGATTGGAACTAGTTTAGCTTTTAACGATAACAACTGTGACATAACTTGAAGTGGAAAGCAGGCTCTCCTCCTATTAAAAACTCTTGATAGATGTGATGGCTGGACTGTGACTTTCCAGAGTACTTCTCACTAAAGCATCAAATACTTCCCATAAACATTTTCAATCCTGGAAAATCGTTTCCCCTCTCTTATCTCCATTATTTATTTTTTTGCATCTATCCCATTTATATTTGTCTATAATATTAATTATGTAGAATAAAATAGATCCCATGATACCTTATCAGTATTTCATGTGGACATTCAAACAGTGGTGTGACCACATACATATGACCTTACCACTTACTCAGAAAACTGCTGTGAACGGGGGTGTATAAATGTAGCAAAGTCTGGATGTAGGTGTGGCTGAGAGGAAAATTGCCTTTAATACCCTAAACAAACCTAATTGAATTAAGAGTTGAAGAATATTAGGAATTCATGATATTACAAAGCAAATATTTGTATAATTGTTTGATTACATGTAACTTGCCTAGGAGATATAATTATATAAACCATGGAAAATGCTATAATCTTTAAACAATGGGCTAAGACAAGAATGAACTGTTAGTTAAGTACATTTCCTAGGAAATCTTTAGGAAGAGAGGTATGCAACAATAAATAAATAAAATCTCTACACCAATTATGCAAGAATTCAGCCTTTGAAGCTTCCAAAGGAGACGGGAACTTGTTGTTTGCTGGATCACCTGTGACATGAGACAGTTTAGAGAGCTAAAAAAGGTAGAAAGCAGTGATTCTCAGATTCATGGGGGTGTCTGTTCCAAACCAGCAGTTGTCATGAACGTGTGACAACAAGAAAACCTCTTGGCGGGGTGTGAAGGATTGTTTACCTTCTAGAGATGTTGCTGGCAGCTAAAGACTGACAGCTGGTAAGGTTCTTAGCATGTGTGTAAATTATTTTATTGCTTTTAATATTTTCTCTGGAATGCTTTCATCTTAAGAATGAATGTGTGTTTTTAGAAAGAGCCAGGAGGTAACTTAACTGTGGCTATGTTTTCAGATTTGGAGGAGAGCTGTAAGGGAGGCCTGCTTTACTTTACTGGGGAATTCATAGTGCAGGCATGAGCTGTGCAGCCTGGAAATATCTAGGACAGGATAGAAAGATGTGTATCTGCCTAAGAGATGACAGTTTGGGAGCTGAAAGCCAAAGAGTGAGTGTCCTTGCTGGACCACACAAAGAGAATGCAGGAAAAGTTGCCTTGGACTTTTGCAGTGGGGCATGGATTTGGTTTTGGTTTCTCCCTCCTCACCCCCCAACTTTAAACTAACAATAGTTTGCAATATACTGGTTTTTCTGCATTATTCTCAAAGATCATTGAATATTCTTTCATTTTGTAATATGACTGGCAGAATTTCAAGAGACGTAAAGAAGAGTTTATCTAGTGAAATATTAGCAGTGAAGTTGAAAGACCTTTTCAAATTCTCTTGCATGTTTAGTCTAAACCATGAGTCTATCAACAGTAAGTGTCAAAAACACATTATAAAATATACATGCATAATCAGCAGTACAATGAGGTTTAGGTGTCAAGTTGAATTTATGCTTTGGAAAGTTTTCAGGTGATTTTTCTTTTCCTTTTTACTCTCACTATTCACAGTTGCCAACATCAGTGAAAACTACAGCAACTGAGGAAAACTTTTTACTGTTATCTCCCATGTTTGTAACAGATCGAATGTTCTTCTGCTGTATAAGCTTAGACAGGAAACAATGCATACCTAGCTACAAGAACTGTTAAATGTGTGCCTGAATCAGAGCTTAGACAAGCTGTCTAAGCATCTGTAGCAGATCCCTTGAGCATGGTTCACCAACTGCAGTGGAAGTGAATAGCCTCTACCAAGAATGGGAAACAAGGAATATTTCTTAATATTTTTGTCATCATAACATGTTAATATACTGTCAAAAATCATTTAACAGAATAAGCTCACTGGTCAGTTTGTCCCTTTTGCTACCAGGATCATTTTTTTTATTAACACATTATAGTGGGGAGAGGGAAGTACGTTCTGTACACTCCAGGCACTGTCTGTCTTGGATGTAGGACAACTAATCTCATACCCAAAGTATGGCACATTTTCTTGGCCTCTGCAAAAGATTTTTTTTTTTTTGTAGCAATGAGTGTGTGTAGTATAGTTCCATTTATCTTATGGCATCCTTGAAATGTGAAATGGCCTCAGAGCCTGATTGCTCTTTTAGTCGTGTTATTTTAGCATTATTTTTATTATTTAATACAAATTATTATTTGTTATTACAATGCAAATACACATGCAAATGCCTCTATTGCAGTGGTGTAAATTGCTACATCAGGTGTAAAACAATGGCGAATCAGACACTATATCTTAACAATCTGGCTTGACGATGTACTGTCTACATGTACCATCAGCATTCTTGTACTATGATGATGTTTTCATAACATGATTGGTATCAGTGGATTCTGGTAATTTACAATTATCTGTCTCCGTAACAGATTGCATTACGGAGCATACTACTCAGCAGCAGAGCTCTGGACATAATGTTTGTTGTAGTTTTGTTTTTTGTTCTCTGTGAGTTCTGCCAAGTTCTGTTCAGGAATCCATTTCTTCTTGAAGTCTGTTCTCAATCCTATTCAGGATTTATACACCCTTTGATTTGCACCATGTGTCATGGTGTTCAATATAGAAGGGACACTGTACAAAAGAATAGGTGATTATGGGGGGGGAAATTATAATAGATGTTTCTCATAAGACGTTGATCCACAGTGCAGTCATTTTTGTGTTTATCCAAGTGAATGGAATCCCATTACACTAAATCTTAATTTAAGAAAACTTAGTTTACCAACTGGTATTATGTATGTGACGTAAAAATTAACAAATCAGAAATATTTTCAAACTGCCAAAACTAAAAGCAACGAATGTGGCATGTTTGCCATCTTGTACCAGTCTTCTAAGTTAGATATGTGACACAAACAATGAGCAATTAGGAAAAAAAAAAACCTTAAAAACAAACACTATTACATTCTAAAATGGAAGTGCTTTTGTAAGTATATTTTAGCAGGTTCATTCAGAGATCTGCCCTGTGTCCCAAAAGCAGCTGTTTCCAAGTGGAAGAAATAAATTAAAATTGATCAGAATGACTATATGTTACCTTGGTTTGATTAACAATGATCTGCAAAATAAATAAATTGCAATGATTAACTTACTTTTTAGTGGTAGTGTTAGTAATTTTGCAAAAGCGTAATTTCTTAAGGTATTATATTCATGGATGAGCAAATTCAACTGCCTGCATTTATAACCCACTACACAGCAAAAAATGTTTGTTTTTCCCTAATGTTTCAAATTATGCCTTGGTTTACTGGGGTTGCACAGGTAGTGTTGGGAGCTGAAATTCTCAATCTATTCCTCTTTTCTAAATAGAGGCTTTCTAGTGTTATATATGCAAGACCAAAGTGTGGGATTTAGACACAGGCCTCCATCCTGCCGACCTACTTTGAGGCAATGGATATGACCCTGCCGCTTCCAACTCCTGTCCCTTTTGGAGCATTGAGGGCTCAGCCCTGCAATGTGCTGAGTACTCAGATGAAGTTCTGAGCACTCTCGCATCCCACCAACATCAGTGTCAATTGTGGGTCCTTAGCACAAGACAGGAGTGCTCTGCACCTTGAATGCCTGAGCACTAACTGAGCATTACCAGTGTGTGCTTCAGTGTATGCAAGGGTTCCAGTTGTTTGTAATAAGCATTCCACAGCTCACACAGGTAGCATAGTTCGGGAATAATTTTGTCAGAACCACTTCTCATGGGACAATTCAGCTCTGTGAAAATTGAAGTGCTCTATGAAATCATGTTGATTTTGCATTTCGGAGAAAAACAAACAAAAAGCCTCTATGACATTGAAATGTCTTGTTTTGGCTTCTCCAACATTTTTTAATGAAACAGGCTATTTTTCTTTTGAAGTGATTTTTCCTTTTTTAATTTTGTATTGTATATTATATTATAGTATACAATTTAAAAAAAATTAAATTGAAACTCTCTCTCTCTCTCTCTCTCTCTCACACCATGTACACACACAAACACACACACACATATAAATTTTCAGGTTTCATTCTCAGGTTTCATTCTAATTCAAAATGATGCCAAATTTTGATAACTAAACCCTGTGGAAAACTAATTACCCTTTCTCAGGTCAACATACAGGCATGGGTCATTTGTGAGTCTGTGGAGGGGGTGGGATATAGGTGGGCTGGAGTAGGTCACGTTCAGGGGCCTACACTGGGGGGAGGAGTAGGAAGAAAGGAGTGTTCTGAAATCTGTGTGGAATAGGATGAGGCAATACTTTGCTGAGGCTTTGTCTACACTGCCGGCTTTTGCCAGCAGAGAGTATGCAAATGAAGTGCTCATTAGCATTTTGTCATACCTCATTTGCATAATCTATTCAAGCCGTTTTTGCTCAAGGGGTTTTTGTGCAAAAACAAACAGTGTGGATGGTTCCTTTTTGCACAAAAACCCCTTTGCCTCTCCCAGAGAGGGATAAGAATCTTGCACAAAAATGGTTTTTTGCGCGAAAAGGAAACATCCACACTGATTGTTTTTGCGCAAAAACGGCTTGAATAGATTATGCTAATGAACCGTGACAAAATGCTAATCAGCTCGTCATTTGCATACTCTCTGCCGGCAAAAGCCGGCAGTATAGACATAGCCTGAGTGGCCACTGTGCACCAGCTCAGCACTCAGCTCAGCTCCAGTCTTAAGAAGGGGTGTTTTAGGGTGGTGTTTCCAAAGTGCACAGGGCCCTCAAATTATTTAATCTGGGCCTGGGGGGAGGTTCATGTCAGAGCAGAATAGGGTAAGAGGGCAGATGTGAAGTGAAAATGAGGTGACAAGACTGAGGGATAGGAAGGAAGAAAGTTGTAGCCCCTCAACACAAAGCGGAAGAATTCTAGGAAAAAATATATGAAATTGTCTGAGTGTCTAAAAGTCCCCACTGCCTTGGTTGTTTCTGAGCCTGTTACTGCCATCTGGAATCTTTGCTTGGTTCTTCCCTGCAGGTTCTTCCCTGCAACTTTCCCCCAAGTTAGGTCACATGGCAGAGGGGAGGAGAGACATCACTTAGGTCATGTTTTTTCTAATGTGTAGGTGTGGAGTCTTCCACAGTTCTGGTCGAAGTCTCTGCCTGGATTGGGTCTCACATAGAAAAGAAAATATAAGGTGAATAGTTAATACTTTATATTATATAAAACTATTATTATTAATAATAATAATTATTTCTTTATTTATTGGTCAGTGAAAGTGAAAGTGAAGTGTTGTTTATACAATAAAATGTGTGTCCGATGGTTTGCAAAGCACATAGCACTAAATAATTCTTGGACACTAGACCTTATGTGTTTCCAGAACCAAGAAGCTTAAGGGAGGATTTTTAGAAGCACCTCCAGTATATGTGAAGTACAGGTTATGCTCTCAAGTATCTTAGAGGATTTTGATAATGCAGCCACATGCATTTTAACTTACACATCTCAGTAAATATACTTAGGAATTTTATATTGTACAGCTACATGCACATGCATACTGTCATAAAGAAAGCAAATCAAGAACGTGTCGAATTGTAAAAAAGCCCTATGCAAATAGTCTCAGGATTTCCCTAGCTAGTCTGGGTGAAACCAGGAGGACTCTAAGGGTATGTCTGGACTACATGGCTCCGTCAACGGAACCATATAGATGAGTTTACTAGACATAGGAAAATGAAGCGGTGATTTAAATAATCGCCACTTCATTTACATCAAAATGGCCACCGCGCTGTGCCGATCAGCTGTTTGGCGGCACAGCGGGGCAGTCTGGATGCGCCGCAGTCGACAAGGGAAGCCTTTGTCGACAGCTCCGGTATGCCTCGTGAAATGAGGTTTACTGGAGCGGTCGACAAAGGCTTCCCTTGTCAACCGCGGCACGTCCAGACTGCCCCGCTGTGCTGCCAAACAGCTGATCAGCACACCGCAGCGGCCATTTTGATGTAAATGAAGTGGCGATTATTTAAATTGCCGCTTCATTTTCCTATGTCTAGTAAACTCATCTACATGGCTCCGTTGACGGAGCCATGTAGTCTAGACATAGCCTCAAGTAGAAGATTGATGCTGAAGGTTCCTTCTCTTATGGCATTTTTTTAATGGAAAAGGTCAGAATCAGTCCAAATCGGATCAATTTAAAAATGTGACTCAAGAGACATCTTTTTATTTAAAACCAACCAACAATGAGTGAAAGAATTAATAGAAAAATTCCATCTAAAAACATTTTTAAAACTACATGTGGCTGAAGCCAGAGTTAGCAAACAGTGGTGACCAACATTCAAATCTGGGTGCCTAAATTCAGGCACCAAAATTCATATTTTTGAACTTAACTAGGAAAACTGACTTTCAGAGATGCTGAGCCCCTCAGGTACCATTTTCCATTTTTTCTGCATCTCTTAAAAAGTGGCCTGCTTTGTTAGGTGCATAGCTTTTTCTCATGAATGCATTAAGGACAAAACTCTGTTTGAATCCTAACATTTATTCTATGCATGTTCTATTACCATTACTATTTATTAACTGTAGATGATTAGCTATTTTGATTTTTTTTACAGATGGTTTTATATCGTTTTCTAATCTTTTTGTTGGTTTTAAATAATCTGTTTTATCTAGAGCTGTTAAGGTAAAAAATGTCCACTTGACTGAATCAAAAATATAGTTCATCCAAATTTAAATTATTTTAAGAGTCTACAATATATAACCATAATGTACAAAGATAGAATTTATAATTTGTAAGAGATAGTAACTTTGAAGTTGACATTTCTTTTATATAGTAGTGATTGCTTCTGCAGATACTGTGTAAATGACATTTTATGCAAAGTGAAAGTTTAATTATAAGGGGAAACTTCAGTTGAATATTTCTGTTTGATTAATAATCTATCAGCAGATAACATCTACTTTGAATTTAGATGTAAGCAGTACAACTCATGTTGAAACATTGCTATCAGTTGGAAATCAGTGGCACAAAACTAAGCTTTACTTTCCTCTTCTGTGTTTATAGCACAGGTTCGCAGTCAATTGAGTAAGGGCAGTAACCTTCTTGCATTGATCTCTACTGTGTGCAGACTCTAGAACATAGAACACGGCCACCAGAATAAAGGTTACAAGGCTCCCACCCACCTCATTCTCAGCTGCCTTTCACTACATTTTCTCATCTGCCTCTGTAGTAGATGCAACACTAGCTGCACAGTTAGCAAGAGAAAACTGTTCTATTGCCCACTAAAGCATGTTGACATGTGATAAATGCTTCAGGTTGTGAGGCTAAGTGTTGCCTCTCTGTCTCTCCTAGCCTCAGCCTGCTTAGGGAGTGAAATACTCAAGATTCCTATGCTCAGTTGGTCTGATACTCCCTGACACAATGGTGTGCATCAAAGGTAACTCCAGAGATCCCAATGAAATTATACCAGTTTTGCAACAGTAAGAAGCAGGCTGACCAACAAAACCTTGGTTTAATATAAGAAAGGTGTTCAAAATTCCCAGTCTTTTAAAAAGAGACATACTTTACAGCACTGGTTCATGTGCTTAGTTGGTCATTGTGGATTCATAAGAGCTGTATACTATCCTCGCCCAACCACTGATTTGATCATGCTGGTTGAATATGACTGGTTTGATATCAGATTTTTTACTAGTGATCTGATAACCCAAGAGGAACATTGTCTAGTGCTTCTAAGATAGTGTCTCTGTGATCTTAGATAAGTCACATAAGGTGTGTACCATATTCACATTAAGGTTTTCAAATCATTCTACAAACTGCTGCTAAAGTTCCATTATGAAAGTGCAGCCACTTTTAGGGTATATACAGCTGGTGTTTAAGTCCAAGAAAGTGCTTAAGTAGTCCCACCTAACAAATTACCAAAGCAACTTCCCTTTAGCTTTTAAGGGTTCTCTTAGAGGACTCCGATTCTAACAGAAAACAACAAATAGTCTTGCAGCACCTTAAAGATTAACAAAACATGTAGATAGTATCATGAGCTTTTGTGGGCACCAACCCACTTCAGAACCTACTTTCATGGGTTGTGCCCACGAAAGCTCATGATACCGTCTACCTGTTTTGTTAGTCTTTAACGTGCTGCAAGACTATTTGTTGTTTTTTTAAGTTTTTCCAGTTACAGACTAACTTGGTTACCCCTCTGAAACTTTTTCCCATTCAAATAGTGACTTGGCTTTTTTTTTTCTGGATTAGGAGATCTAATACGATCTAAAACTATATGCTATAGATATATGCTGTATACTTTGCTGCCTCATTATATACACAAAATTAATGGGATCTTGTTTCTACCACCAACAAAAAAAAGGGCCCTGAAATGCAGTAAGGCATGCCATACAGCAGCAGTTCTCAATGGAAAGGGGAAGGAAAGAATTTTAAATTCTCTCAGGGAACATGGTGAGCCTTCCTATTCAACCACAGCATCACAACACCACTCACTCAGCTTTGGCCCAGGTGTTCCTCTGTGATGATGGAGGTGGGTCTAGGCCATAGTTTAGTATGTGATATTGTAATCTGGCAGTACAAAGAGCTGCAATGCCCTCTAATATTCTTCAGCTGAGAACTAGTGCCCTGAAAACGTTGTGGATACTAAGGTATGTGGGTTTACCTATTAGACATCAGGATCAAAGGACCGAGTCATTTAAATTAGAATTCCAATAATCAGTATTAGTGGCCCATTTCCATGTAGATTACATTTGAAAGTACCATTTTGTAAGGAGAGAGGGAGAGCTCCAGGTTAAAAAAGGAAAGTTAGTGGGGAGTAAATCAAAGCATGTTGAGAACCCAAAGCATAGAAAAATGATTTCCCTTGAAGTATGATGACATAGATTTTGTGGATTATGTTTGACATCTTGGGATAGTGCTAGTAAAAGTATGTTTCTTCCTACAAAGAATAAGTACTTCTTGTAATGGTCATATCAAATCGGGGTAGCTCTTTTTTTGTTCTTTGTTCTTTTCTCTCTTTTTAATCAGTGAAAATGGAAATAGAGCCCTCATAAATTTAGAAATGTATGGCTGTATTAACAGTGCATAAGAATAGTCTGATGTTAGTGTCATGGTGGTTTGGAGGGGGAGGAAGAACTTGCTTGACTTTTCAGTAGGTGATTGAATGTGTATTATGTCAGATAGATCATTTTAAATTAGTATTCTGTACATTTAGAAGAGAGTATATATTGCCTTTGAACACTTAAAACCCCCCATCATAATCTTAGCAATGAGCATTTCAAAAAGTAAATTAATATCTGCAAGGAAGAAATATAGTATTTTAGAGAAGCACTCACTGTTTCCACTATAATTATGGCTTTGTCAGCGTTTCCATGAAAACCCTGTTTTTGAGGAGGGATTTTTTAAAATCTTTTTATAACAAAATTTAGCTCTGCCTGAAACTTGGTAGACAGGCTTAGCCTGATTTTTTTTAAAGATTATTTTGAAGATACAATGTTGAAATAACCCATTTAAACTTTTCTTCTGTGAGAAAGGTCACACAAAATAAGTTGAGTTTATGTAGGCTTTATGAGCTTCTCCAGAGTTGCTTCACTGAAGATTTTCATGAGCTTATAACATTGAACCATTCTGCATGCAATTTAAAAAAGACATACACCTTTCCCCATTGACATTATCACTCATCTGGGGCCAGATCCTTCCCTCTTCTGCACAAGTGAGCAAACAGGAGTAAAGGGCAAATGGAAAAGCTTCATTGCAACCTCCAACCACCCATCTCGTGCAACAGTTGTCAGGCTTACAGTATTCTGGGGAATTTTAGCTGGCCTGACCCTGTCACCTCCAGAAGTGATGCATTAGTTTGAAGGTGTGGGCAACTGCCGTTTTCACTAAACTGTTGGATTTTTTTCTGTAGGAGAAGTGCTGTGAGCCCTCAGTAATTTTTATGCCTGTACATAAGAACATACTAGGTCAGACTAGTGACCCATTTAGCCCAGTATCCTGTCTTCTGATAGTGGCCAGTGCCAGGTGCTTCTAGAAGAATGAACAGAATTTAACACAATGCTGGCATCACTCCTCTACCTGCTTCCTGTGTACCCCTTGACCAAAGGGGCAGAATTTGGTTAGTAGCTAGTTTCAGTACAGATATTTTTGGAGGGGGTGGGTTAGCCTTCTAAGCATCAGGTGACCTCCTTCATGGCCATGTTAGGATCATGTCATAACCTTGCCATTGCTTTCAATGGGGCTCCACAAGGGAGGAGGAATCAGCCAAGAGCTAAGAATGTGCTGGCCAGATGGCAAAAATCATCTTCATAACTATAAAAAGTAGAAATTATTTTTAATAAAAAACAAAATAAAACCATTAACGGGAAGGCCTTAAAACTGCATGACTAGCAATTTTCTGTGCAATGTTGCTAAAGAAATAATTAATCCAAAATATAAAATTCAGATTTTTCTTCTTTTTCTCTTTTTTTCTTTCTGTTGGGGTTTTTTTTTATGTTGAAATGGATTTTCAGGATGCTGGAGAAATGCCTGCATCCAGATTTTACTGTTATGCTAGTGAGAAACACAGACTGTTTGCCATATTCTCTGGCACATGGAACAAACGTGATGCAGTGTCTACTTGCATTGGTTTAATAATGGTTCATAAGTAATAAAAATTAGTAGTAAATTATTAAAAAGATGTGAGTCACATTTCTAAATGAACAGTTATCCTGAGAGTGTGAAATAGGGTTAGGTGGAAATATAAATCCATCAAAGGAAAGCTGAGTACTGAAGGCCAGTACAACCTTTTTTGCAAAAGGGAGCTTCATTTTCTTCTTGTCCTATGAGTTAGACTTCTGCTGAAAAAAGTACTTTAGAACCTAAATCATGGGTAACTCTTTTGAAGTCAGCAGAGTTATGTAAGCATAGAAAAAGTATAAAGTGAGAGGAAAATCAGGTTATCTCTTTGAATGGTAGAAAATTTCTGGAGTTATATGGGAGAACTCCCAAGTGTAATGTTAGGCATGCACTTAAATACCGTGTTGATCAGGACCTTCCTGTGGTGTGACAAGATAAAAATCAGGGCAACAAATCTTAGAAAAGTAAGGGAAGATTTTGATACTCAGGTATTTCTTCAATAACCTGTTCCAGGTAATTAATCCACTAAAGAGTATTTTTTGTGATGTCACAAAAATGCTATTTTCTATACAGAAATATTTAGAGTTTAGAAATTCTATTGACACTACAATTCATGTAATAAGAAAAAGACAAGATTAATCAGAACAATAACAACTACGCTCAACAAATCTAAATACTGTTTTGCTCCAGTGAAGAAGTTGTAAGAGTTTAGTGACTACTGGGATTTGGTTTCTTTGTAAGGCCTAAATTAAGTGAGAAAATTCTGCAGCATTTTCCAACTCAGTGAGTGGAGTTGTCCTCTCAGTGGATGATATATAAGTCATGGATCTGGATATCTGCTGGGAAATTAGTTTGGTCATTGAAATCTGGGAATTCTCATAACCAGTCAGATCTTTCAGAAGACTTCCCAGCTCCTTCTGGCATGATGTCTCCCTCAAGCCACTTACAAAATCTATCAGGACCTAGTTTCCCTAGCCCTCAAAAAAAAAATGAGAGAGAAAAAAAATCTCCTTCATGAATCAGGGTGAAAAGTCAAAATCTCACAATATTCCATGTTCTGAAAATCCCGCCACACTACAAAATTTGGTTTGGTGGGTCAAAACATTTTATTTCAATTTCAACTACATGTTAATTATTATTAATTATATCTGGTTGATGTGCATTCAAATCTATCAAAGATGTCCTCCAAGTAAAAATCAACTAGGCAACATGCACCAACTTCTTCAATTTTCTGCTTACAATATTGTTCGGCAGCGAAACGGACAATGATAAAGATAGAGGAATAATAACTGTCATGGAGAGGGTGATGAATGAATTCTGTGGATTTCAATCTGTTACTGAGTCCTGAGTGAAGTGATTGTACAACAGAGTGAAATTCAGGACATAGTTGTTGAAAGCAGGTATAGTGAAATGTGATAGGACGGGCATATAGTGAGTCTCACTGACAATTGATGGACTGCAGCTGTCACCGAATGGTACCCATGGAAACTGAAACATCCGTTCAACCAACCTCCAAAGAGATGGGAAGATTTTATCTTGAAAGGACATGGCTACACATGGAGAAGGAAGGCCAGGATAAGAAAAGAACATTATGATCTGCCCAATATATATGAGGGCTGAAGGCCCAATGGATCAAGGTGATAATTAGATTACATTTTGAAATAAAAAGCTTTCAGAACAAAAACTTTTTCTTTCAAATATTGACAATTTTGAAATGTTGACAATTTTCAAACTTTTTTTCCTATTTGAGAAATGTATTGAACTGAGCCTTCCCTTGCCTCCCCTCCCCCCTGCCCTCAAAAAAAAAAAAAAAAAAATCTGTTTCAATGAATTTGTGATTTCCAGGAGAGGGGGGGAGGACTTTTCATTGAAAAATTCCCAGAGTTCTACTGCTGACTCTGTTGGCCTAGTCCTAAGGTATATGACCTCAGGTCTCCCTCATTGCCTATGGTTTCCAGTGTGTGGGTTCATCTTGCTGTGAAGATCAGGGAAATTGTAAATCTGTTGAACCAATGTTTGTTTTACTTTGTGTTCCTTATACATGTTTACCAACAGTAAGCACTAGCAGCTAGAGACTAAAGAACAACACCATGCTTGAGCCTGAAATGATTTACTCTGAAGGAAGTGAGCTGGATCATACCATTCTTATCATTTTCCACACTGTTGACCCTGCATTTCAGTGCAGCAATAGAGACTTATCCATCTTCTCTGGGAATCCCGAAAGAAGGAGAAAATAGAGAGAGCAATGGGATAAAAAGAAAAAAAGGAATTATAGAGGTCAATGGAAACATAGAGCCATGGTTTAAAGATGGAAGATTAAAAGGAAAGGGAAACCAGTGAAAAGGAAAGAGACTGAATCAGAAAGTGGAGAAGATAAGAAGTATATTAAGATGAAAAGAAACAGAAGGATGCAGATAAGCATAGAGAAAGAAAACAGACACATCCTGAAAATTATAGACTTCATAGTTTAACCTCAAAATGGGGTAATTTATGAGAGCCAATAATAAGGCAATCAAACTGTAGCAGCTTGAAGATAACATGGAAATGCATTCTCAGAAGTGTTATAGTAAAAGTGTAACTAAATATCCTTTTACTTACAGTAATAATATGGGTGGACAAGGGAATATAGAAATAGATTTAGATGTCAGTGAGGCATTTGGCATCTCTCCACATGAGTTTCTTTTAGGGAGTTTGGAATAGTGTGCTATGGGTACAAAATTAACAGGAGGTTCATAAACAAAATAATTATTGAGAGCTTTATGCCAAATCAGGGAAAGGCTTCAAGCCTGGTGTCGAGTCTGGATGGTTCAGTTTCATAATTTCATAAAAGACTTGGAGGAAACTGTAGCGAGGACACTTCTGCTACTAAGATTTGCTGATGAAATTAAGAGTTCAACCCAGTGAAATCTGATTAGTCCTGCTGAGGTGCGTAAGAATGACTAACAGTCTAGAACATGGGTTCCCAAACTGGGGGGCGTGCCCCCCTGGGGGGGGCCTGAAGAAATTCCAGGGGAGGCATGAGGCGACCCAGCCTCCCCCCCCTCCCCCATCAAGTTTTGCTGCCCCACTCAATTCCTTTTTTTCTCTCAACAAGTTTTGCTGCTTTTTTTTGGTGGGGGGGGCATGAGGGTTTTTTCAAAAATCAAGAAGGGGGGCGTGATGCCGAAAAATTTGGGAACCACTGGTCTAGAACATATATTTTAAATACTGCAAAGTTGTAGGAAGGTACTGAAAAAATGGAATAGTTAAGACTTGAGGTACTTATAAAAAAATAACAGTCCCATGGATTTATTTTGAAATTAGGAAATAACAAAGAATGTGATGGCAATCAGGGGCAGTGTGGATTTGCATAAGCTGCCTAGAGAACCTTAGGAAGCCCCCTGATTGGACTAGAGAGAGAACAATCTGTAACATTTCTTTAAGAAGTGAATCATATCCCCTCCCATCCTGTGTAATAGGTCAGCTGCTGATTAATGTTAGTGGGGAAAGAGAGCATTCAAAGTTTCTGCCTACTCCTCATCCCCATAGGTGATTGCTCATAGGTAAGGGGGAGCAATTCTGCAAGAGTCTATAAATGTGCATGCCATAGTTTAAGGAGTCCCAAACCTCACAGTCCCTGTCAATGTTACAAAAACATTTGACCTAGTCCTTCTCCCAAATGATCGTTGCCAAATTTGGAAGCAGAAAAGTACCATGTAAGGAATGATTGAAGACTTTTGCAATGCAGGAAAGCAAGAAATCAAGACTGGATGTCTTTCTAAAAGATACAATTAACCAGAAGTTATGGGCATGATGTATGAATCACTGGATGAAATTCTATGGATTGGGTTTTAAAAGAGGTCAGATTAGATTATCATAATGGTCCTTTGTGGCTTTAAAATCTATGAATTTTATGAAAGCTAAGCATTACTCAGTGTTCAGACATGGCCCAATAACTATAATCTCTGATCTATATTTAGGCCTTGAAAGCATCAGGAATCACATACTTGTGGTCACACTTATCTTTTTTCCTTTTTGGATCTATCATGTCACAATACCTAAGCAATATACCTAGTATTTGGCTTATAAACACGCGTTATGCATACTTTATTTAATCAAACCCTTAAATTGCAGTTACATTTTATCTCGAGTCATTAAACGTGTTTTCCCTTGAATGCAAGTGGGCACAATTCTGTAAAATATTCATGAGCTTTGCAATTTAAAAAGAATGAGCTTCAGGGGAAATAAGTACTCTCTGCTTAAATGGCAAAGAATTGGATGTAAAATGTTACTGTTTTGATTGAGTAGTGGGTTTTTACACTAAGCTCAGTGTGTGGATTTTAAAAAAAAATTAAATCTTTATTTTCTTTTCTATATTCTGACAAAATTGGGAAGGGGAAATAAATTTCCAGAGTACTGATTAACCAGTGAGAATCATGTGAACTCTCCGTGGTACTGACACATAGTGTGGAGGGAAGGAGAGGAGATAAACCAGCTAGTATAATTCCTTGCTATTTTCCTTATTTTGAAATGATATTGCTTGATTGTACATTTACTAGCTCTAGAAAAACATAAATAAATTTTAAATATTGATGTGTCTCTTGTTGTTTTTTTGGTTTTGTTAGGATAAAACCTCAGTACAGGCATTCCATTGTGCTTTTTGAGAAATAAGGAGAAATTACAGATAACTCCATTTAGGTTTGTAGTAAGATGAGGGCCTGAAACATAATCTCATGTATCACAGGCCTGCTATGAGACCTGAGGCCTAATCAGCAATGGTCAAAACTGTGTTAATATAAAGCAAAGTGCTCACAGAACTTGGCACAAACACTAATTTGTGTGCAAAAACACTAATTGGTACTAGGCATAGGCTGTAAAACACTAATTGGTACTAGGTACAGGCTGTACGCACATTCCAGAGGGATGTTAAGGAGCATCTTGTTACCAACACTACCAACATGCTCCCTACCTTGTTAGGAAACATCTTGGTACCAACACACTCCCCACACTAACAGGGACATGCCTACTCAGGTTCAGGACGGGGTAAAAAATGACAGCATATTGGATAGAGATGTTCTGATAGAACCACCAGGTGCAATCTAATGGGTGGTATGTAGGTAGCATCTGATGGTGGCAACCTGATATGTCAGTACTGGTGTGTAACTTGCTTGTACCTGTATACAAAGATGTGTCTTGGAGGGGCTGTCTTTGTCCAGCAAAGGGGGTAGTGGAACATCCCATTGACTGGCTGAGTCCATTGTCACGGGCTGAGTCCATTGTCACGGGCATTCTTAGAAACCCCATAGAGTCTATCAAGTGCTATTACTGTGCTTGGCTTAAATGGTAAACAAGGCCTGGCGCCTTTGCACCTTATCTGATTTTGTGGTCTTTGGGGAGTTCCCTAGGAGTCTGCTGTTACAGCTATCTGGGCAGAACCAGTGCAACACACACAGGGGGAGCACATGAATACAGCCGAATAGTTATCATCATTGAATAGAGTAGAATATCTGTTAGGACACCCCACTGGTGACTTCTGACCTACAAGGTTCATTTCATTTCATTTTTAATGTTACAAAAATAAGGTAAAAGTTTCTATTTGGTTAGAATACAATAGTTAGAATGTCCCAATGGCACACACACAAAAACCAGCCAAACTAAAGAGATTCAGAAATGATATGGTTCATAACATAAAGGAAAAAGGAAGGCAGAGCTCAGGGGTTGGAGATGGGCTGTGTATTATGCTGTTAATCCTGTAGTTTTGTTGTCAGACTCTTTCTTGAGTTTGTTTTGATAGGGACAGCAGAATAATTCCAGAAGCATGCTGGTCTCACAAACAAAGCATAAGGGCAAGAGAAAGGAATTCCTGATTTTTTAATTATTATTATTATTATTATTTTGGCCTCAATTCTGCCCCTCACTCTTTGTATAGCTTTAGACAGGCATTAACTTCTCTATCATAGCTCCCCTTCTGAAGATTCAGATGATACTTATTCCCTAGAGAGAAATACAACCATGTACTCTCTAGAGAGTAGAGTCTGTAAAGATTCATTGTTGAATGAGCCCAGTGATGATGTTCTGGCTCTAGTAAAGCTCCTTTGGGTGTACCTGGTCACTATAAAATTATTATTATAATTAATTTTATATTTCATGTATTATTTCAGTGAGGGTTTTGCCTGAAAAAGAATCCCTTTTTTCAAATGCAATTTTGCAGCTGCAATGAATTGCATGTGCAGATATACATATTCAGATATGTGGGTACAAAGGAACACAGCCAGGTATCTAACTGCTTGGTTTACTCAGGTATACTTAGGAAGCTGCTATCTTTTGTGACAACTCTTATACTCACAGCCGATTGTTCCCCCTTCTTTTGCCCCACCATGCCCCTATAAGGGCCAGGAAATAACTGACCCTAAATGCTTACTATAATTGTATATCTAATGCATGTACAAAGAGACAATAACGTAGTTAGGAAATTATGCTTTGTGCACATTATAACTGGCTACCCCATTGCTTAATTTGATTCCTTTTGCTTTCTTGTCTGTATAATGTATTGGTATTAGTTAGCAAGCAAAATGTATTTAGTGTGAGCAAAACTTTGCAAACATTCTTTCAAAGAATTGGTTACAGTCAATTGGGACAGGTAGAACACCTGTTGAGATCTGTTTTGGTGTGCCATCTCATTTGATTGTTCCTGCCTGACATAAACCCTATTGGAATGTATGGGGAAATAATGTGAAGGAGTTCAAGAAAGCAAAAGAAATCACAGACATGCATTATTTCACCCTGCCTTGGATACTTTAGACATGCAAATCACTCCTGACTGATCAACCAGACTAGTCTGTTTCAATGCAGAAGTTATTCTAATTCCATAATAAGACCAGAGCTGGTCTAGTTATACAATTGATCTTTGTGCTAGACCAGGTAGTCTGAAAGGTCATAAAGCAAGCAACAGTTCCCTTCTCCTAGTCCTTCAGGAATAAACTATGAAATATATTTGAAAATATAGTTTAATTTCAACTGAAAATCTTAATTTAAGTTTGTTGGTAACCATACTATTTAAAGGGGCCAGTTTGTGATATTGATACAATATCAGCATTTAGAAATGAAATTCAGTGTCACTTTTAATTAATCTCTATTTTCTTTTATTAAATTGCACATTTTATAGTTTACGTAAAATAAAAAGTAATTAGATGTGAAAAGTAATATTCTAACAGAATATTAAATGCCAAATTTATTTTTATTCATTTTTTACAACTTTTTTATTCAAATAATATTTTGTCATTCTAACCAGGGGAGTTCAATTGGCATGTCTGACCAATTATTTATTTTCTAATTTGATTAGACAGAAGACTTTCTGACAAGGATGGAAGGCTCGTAACATATCACAAGTTACTTAGAAATGTAAGAGCACTATAAAATCAAGCAGTGCATGTAGCATTGCTTGTATGCAGTGAAATGGATGGCCTTGGTAGTTTTAGTCTTATTGTATAAACTGTTGCAATTTCTGCATTTTATCTTGTCTGCAGTTCAGTATTACAATTGACTAAAGTTTAATTGCTCAAGAAGCTCTGTGGTCAGATTAGCTGCATTGGCAGCAAAAGGAAGATTAAAGAATTACATATTGCATTTTGTTGTCAACACAATTACCATAAGAAAATCATTGAAACAGAATAAGGAGTATGTGACAATTAATACAGATGGAGGATTTAAAAAGACTTCCAGGGAATGCTGGAATATCCAGGTTCTTCTGAATTGAAGTTAACAACATGCTTATTCAGAGACCTAAATATATTTTCCTATGCATGTTGCCAATGAAAACAGTTTCTTACACCATCAGGTAGCTGACATTTTGAGAAAAGCTCTAGCTAGCTCATCACTGTTAATTAAGGGACAGAGTTAAAATTTCTACTGTCAAAGCTTGTCACTGGCAGCATGACCTACTCTACCTAGTTCCAAAAATAGTCTGGGTCAAGTGTTCACCATCAACCAGTGTGTAAGTATCTTTCAATAGCACTATCTCCTACTTAAATAGCAAAAGTCTCAGAAATATTAGAAGAGAGATCAGTGTACAGAAAATAATCTTAATAGGTCTTATTTTATTTGCAACCCTACAAATATATGCATAATAAAGCTTATTGTATACAGTGCAAATGAATGAGCAGTAGCGCACAGATTTGTATATAGTATGGTACATTTGTTGCCTTGTGCTTATACCATGCTCAACTTTTGCTAGTCAGTGTGATTAATAATAACATGAACAGTTTCAACACAATGTTTTTTTTAAAATAAACACCAGTTCTTTAAGTAGTATCAGACCATCCAGAATTTGAATATAAACTCCATTTCTCTTTGTGTTTATTTAATTGGAATGGGAAAAGCTCATAATTAGCACACCATACAGAATGTTTTGGAATATCCATAGCCAGAGAGCCCTCCCCTCTACCATGCAAAGCCTTACTATAAGGGAAGGTTAACCCCCAAAGTAGGCTCTGAAAAGAGTCTGCAAATAGTGGCCTGTGCCATCATATTTACTGTACATATCTGACTCAAGTATACTTATCTTATAAGTGGAAAATATATCTGGGAGAGCCAAGTTTGAGTTTCTCTGGTTGCAGCATTGTTATCACTCACAAAGATTCTTCAATGACCATACTAACTGAACAAGAAGTTTCTGAATTGCATATAAGGATATTAACTAGCAAGGCACAAACCAGACACAAATAAACCATGCCAGTTTACCCATGGAATTTATTTTTTGATAAATAAATAGTTTTATAATAATTAAAAAAGAGTAACAGATGAAACCAAGCAAATGCTTTAAAAAGAAGATGATAGCAGCAGTTATAACCTGATATATTCTATGAAATCAATAGAACTACAGTGCTTTATCCAGCCAGAGGATCTGGCGAGTTGATTATAATGAACTACCCATTGCTTACCGGTAACACCAAAGAGTTTAATTTGATTTAAATTCAGTTTTTTTAAAGGGCAAAAGTGTGACTTTTTTACTAAGTAGTTTGTCAAATTAAAGGTCCTTAAATTTTACAACTCCCACAATTGGAATTAGTAAAAGGATTAATGGCATGCTTTTCCTCATTGCATATGTAATTACTTTGGAACTTAATCATTTAATTCTCCCCTTTGAATTATGAGACAGGAATTAAATATGGGTTACACTGGGTAATTTGTTCCTTTAAGTGTAAAGCTGACAGACCCTGGTCATCAGCAGTGGGGATGGAACCTTTGTCCTTAGGGGCTAAAGTCATGAGCCTCTATCCCAGGAACTAAAAGCTAATTACTTATTAGCTAAGGCACATTACTCTCTCTTCTTAGTGGTCTCAGTGACTCTGGGTTACTGAAGTTCAGGAAACCCTTGCCATTCATAATGAATGTGTTCCTGGCACCACGAATGGCAAAATTTGTGAATACTAGAAGTCGTGACTCCTGGGTCCTGCAGTGAGCTCCCCATAGCTCCTGAACTCACCACGGGGACCGGGAGTTGTGGGAAGCTCACCGTGGTTCAGGGCAGCCACAGGACACTCATCATGGGGGCTGAAAGCCACGGAGAATATCCTGCAGCTCTTGGGCCCTGCCACCCCTTCCCCAGGCTGGGACAGGAGACCTCCATGAATACATGGAACCGCAAATAGCAATTCTGCAAATTGTGAGGGATTCCTGGATGTGGAATAAAAAGTCAAAACTTAAAGCAAATATGGAAGATGTGAAAGATGTTCAGTGCATAACTGTTGAGGTGTCTTTACATTTCAATTATAGGTGATCAGTGGTGTTTGTAAAGGTGAAGGGTAAATTTTCCAATGGGCTTGTAGACCCGATTTTTAAAGGTATCTTAAAGATGATGAGAGGTGAAAGTGGAATTCTGAAACATTCCTAAGCAGATTAGTGCAGAACTCTTACTGATTTCAATAGAAATTAGGTACTCAACTGAAATTTCTGGTTTGTAATACTTTGTAAATCTGGCCCTAAATCCCCCAAAATGTTTACTCAGAGGGAATGTATTAAATGATAATACACATTACAAATGGCTGGAAGGGTTATTTAGTTTGATAGCTAAGACATCAGATACAAGGTTCCTTTTTAGTCACTAATTACACTGTTTTGTTTTGTTGATTTTTTTTAATAAGGTGTAACCATGTAGCAGAGTGCTGGTGCAAAAGCATCTAATTTGCTCCTGCCATGTCAGCTCCAATCAAGGGGAACAGATTGGGGCTGATGAAAAGGCCTGATGCCGGCCTGACCCTTGGCAACCCCTGCCAACCTGATGAGCCAAGGGCTATATAAGCTAGGAAGGAGCCAGAATAGGGGAAGGCAGTCAGGGAGAGAGATGGAGGTTTCCTAGCTGACGATGGACTCTGCCTGCAAGTGGAAAAAAATTCCGTAAAGAGTGTACGTTGTTTTGCACTGGTAATGGAACAAGCTAAGGTGAATAAAGATATAGGTGTTGCACAACCCTGAGGTCTCTCTGAGGCTGATTTGGAGGGGCAACCAGTGCCTGAGAAGGGGGAGGAGGATGGGGACTGGTTGTGCACCCTGGCACAAACCACTACTGCTGAATTGTTCAATAGAAATAATTTAATTATTCCTATGAATGAATGAACCTTCAATCCAATCTGTGCTAACCATTGTAATTTTAATGGCATTTCACAATGAAAAGTTCCACCTATTGCTTCTCTCCTCCTGTTCGTGGTGAGCATTTAGGAGTATGTTTTTTGTGTGCTTAATGGTATGCCTCAAAATTGTCACCTTGTTTGCTTCTGGAAGCAAATCAAGGATTTGGGGCCCAGTGAAGTCAATCAGAGGACTCCTATAAACTGGCTTCGGAATGAGGGCAGAGTGAGGCTCTCTAAATACATCCACAGTACATCTTTTGACCTCAGGAATTCTTACCCTGAATGGCTTGCCTGCAGATAATCTCTGATGGGAAACATTTGGTTTCAATACAAGAAGTGGTTGTTTAAACTTCCCTATTTCACTTTGTTTCCGTTTATTTGTGTGTCTGTATTTGTAGCCAATATAGAATCTGATTCAAAGGCCACTAAATCAGTTGATTTTCTGTTCACATCAACACTCTTTGGATCAGGCCCAGACACTCTCTAGATTTATGTGGTAAATAATATATTTTTCCCCTCCATTCCCACTCTGCATCTAATCTGCAGACTTAAAATTGCAGTTGCCCTAGAAGCAGGAATGGCCTATTTTAATGATAAAACAAATACAGAGATCACTAGTTTAGAATTTCTAGGTCATGACTTCCCCCACAGGACAGATGATGTTTTAAATCTTTCCTGGTGGTAGAATTTGTATGCGTAGTAAATAATTTGATTGAGAAACAGCTGAAGCACTTTGTATACAGTACATGCAAATAGTAGCCAAGGGCTCCATAAATATATCTGCTTTTGTTTTTGAATATGTAAGTAAACAGGGATTTTTTTTAAAAAAACCTCCACTAAGGGAAAAGGGGGAGGGAAGGAAGCTTAAACCTTTGCAGATGCATGGTTACACATTTCACTCTGGTTAATTTAGTGATAAATGTTATCACTAAAATGTGCTTACCCTTGAAAGTGCTGCTAAAATATTTCAGTGAAAGTATCCTGTAAAGTATCTTACATACAGTCCCCAAAGATAATGAAATAGATGAGGCCAAAAACTATTGACCACAGTGTTTATCAACCATGTGCTAACTGTTTGATTCTGCCTTAACTTAAATCACTGACTTTCTCACAAATAATTATGGGCTTATAACAGAAGATCACCACATGTGCAGTAAGTTGTCAGAAGGTTTTGAGAGTCAACTTATAGTCCATGCAGTATTCCAGAATGAGTGACTTAAATCGACTTATACCAAAGTTCATGACTTTGTGTAGCATCACTGGTTGATGGAAGTGCTTACCCCACACAAGGGAAAGGTTGTACTTATTAAATTGGTAAATGTTCAAGATTGTGGCATATCTCCAATGTAGGTTTTACACACAGATGATTAAAAATTAATCCTCAAAATAGACTTATTCTCCCATAAATACAAGTAAATCCACGCAGCAGAGCAAGTTTGGCATACAGCTCTGGGGAAGAGGCCTAATACAACACTGATTTGGTAGCTTAAACCCCATACTGTATTCTCCAGTATGAAGTGACAGGCCTAACAGCCTCCAACAGATTCAAGCCAGTATACTGGCATCCATGTCACCATGGCTGTGTCTACACTGCACCCCTTTTCCGGAAAAGGGATGCAGATGAGACAAGTCGGAATTGCAAATGAAGCGGGGATTTAAATTTTCCCCGCTTCATTTGTATAACATAACTGCGCTTTTTCCGGCTCGGGGCTTTGACGAAAGCGCCAGTCTAAACAGCGGCTCTTGCGGAAAATAAAGCCTTTTCTGAAAGATCCCTTATTCCTCTTAAAATCAGGAATAAGGGATCTTTCGAAAAACTTTATTTTCCGCAAGAGCCGCGTCTAAACTGGCGCTTTCGTCAAAGCCCCGACAGCCATGTTTATACAAATGAAGCGGGAAAATTTAAATCCCCGCTTCATTTGTAATTCGACTGTCTCTCTGCATCCCTTTTCCGGAAAAGGGGTGCAGTGTAGTTAGATGCATCAAAAAGGGCTGCAGCATAGCACATGGAGACAATACCACTTGATGGGGAATTCTATAAATAGATCAACAAATTGATAAAATTTCAGAGGACAAGGGGAAAAGGTCTAATAAGCACAAAATAAAACTAATTCGCTGACAAGCCATATTAATAGAGGAAACCTCAACTTCACTATCAGTTGTGCTGAAATGTCAGTGACCTATACATTTCATATAATACTCTGCACCAACTAATGCAGATTTATAACAAAATAAAGATAGTTCTGTTTTGCGGAAAATCATACTCTGGAAACTGAAGTCACCTTTTCTACTTTGACAAGGCAATAGATGGAGAAGATGAATGGAAGTGTTGCTGATGCCCTTTAAAAATGTCTTAGAAAAAGCACAGTCTCTGAAAAAAACAAACTATATTGGATTTTATTTCTTCTGTTTGGGCTACAGAAGCCAGGGCTAAATTTCTTGGGGATATGTGGAGAGAAGAGATTGCACCACCACAGTATCAGTAGATAAAAGAATTAGGCTTCAGAGACCCCTCCCCCCCAAGAGACATGCTCACCCGCACCCCTCTCTATGCTGATATTAGTGCACCTACTTGCTATTAGGCAGCATTGTCTGTCAAATAATGCCTGCCTCTTGTATGAGAGCACTAAGGAGACAAAAGCTGGTCCACCATTATTTAATGAGTATTGGGACATGGCTCAATTTAACAAGTGCTGTTTGATATTCAGTGAGTGCATTACCAGAGGATCCATAGAAAACAGCTCTCCTGGACACATTCTATTTAGTGTTTTTTAAAAAGTGGAAGTAATTTTCTTTTTAAAAGTAACAAAAGACAGAGTAGGAACAGTCTACAAAGACAAGGCAACAGAAACAGCTGCAAAAATCTTTACCCATTACCACCTGCTAAAACAAAAATTGCTTCAAAGCAGAAAAATAAGAGAAAGTTGCTCCCGACAAAATCTAATATCTGTCACTCCGCCCTACCAACCCTATGAAGCAGGGAAGACAACCCTGCATTGAAGGGCTAATTCCCCTTCCCCTTCTTAAGTCATATCCTTCTCAGGCAGCTATTAAAAAAAATCCCTCAGACGGAACCATCCCACTGCTTCAGTGGTGCCAGGTTTGACTGTTAAAGAAAGAAGAGCTGCCATCTGCCAGATGGTAATGTGGTATAACCTAAAACTCGCGGTCTGCCCTGCGATCTGACACCAGTTAGGATGGTTGGCACCACTTATAGTTTAAGTATTGTAGAATGATACAATTGAAGCCTAATGGAAAGACTGAGGAATCCACCCATCTCATTGTTCTTAAGAAGGGGCCTTCACCACTTTTACTGGCCCTGCTTGCCCATAAAAATGACTGACTCCCTTTTCCCTGAGCAGTAGACTAAAAGGTTGTTCACAAAAAGGGGAAATCTGCTGGCTGCCTTCCACATGCAAGTCTGAACAGCACACACCTGCTCACACAAAGGAGAAGTGTTGAAAGAGGGAGTGTTGAATATGGGAATCCCTGGAGAACAGTGGTTAGCAGCTGCTGTGCGACAGATAGACTGAAGAATCTTTTTAGAAACTTATATACAAAGGATTGAAATGCCTTGAAGTAGATTGCTGAGTTGAGGCCTCCGTATTACAGTGCCCTAGAGAAATGTTTTAAGCACTGCTTGGTGAGTTGCCCTTGTTGCTCATTATGCTTTAAGCCGAGCTTCATTCTCATGTTCCAAGGGCCATCTACAATGTAACGCACCTAAGAACTCGGCATTTTATATGGAATTGAAAAAGATCAAATGTGTAGATGTTTGAGGTCACTTTGTTGAAGAAATATGAAAACACACACCTTTGTGTCCAGTTACTGTGTTCTTTTAAACTAGGAACAAATCTATACATTAAAGGTTGTTAGCTGGGGTACTGGGCAATAAATGAGTACTTCAATGAAGGCGCTCAACCACCAACATGAATCTAATCTTTTTAATTCTATGTAATGTCTGCAAATATAGCACCAGATTGGATGTTTCCTAGAGAGTTGAGTTTGGTGTGAAGTATTCGTTACTTTGTTACAACTCTTTTGAGGTCAACGTGAAGTAGTCCCTTGTACTCAGTGAAAAAATCTTTTATCGTGACCTTTTAATCACTTCATCATGAAGAAGTCTTTTCTTTTGTACAAAATGCTACTTTGTGTTGCCCTCACCAAAGGAGCTATAATAACAAAAAGCAGACACAACAGTGGCTGCTACAGTAATATGTTTCAATAGAAAAAAAATAATGTAGGTTGATCCGGTGGGCTAGGACAAGCAACAAGGACTATTATTGGGAAGTGATGATGTGAAGAACTGGCTGTTAGCTCAGTTCTTGTAGTCTACATAGACGAGGAAGTATTTTAGCTCCATTTTATAGTAGGATAGAAGAAAAACAATTTGATTCAGTTAACTCGAGCAGTGGCACCAGTGAATCAAGTCCTAATGGAAAAGGGTAGAGGACTCTTAACTCACAAAGTTAAAGGTGCTGGATGGGGCATGAGCAAGAAGAAAGTTTTACGCTAAGATCTAAATCTGTCTCCAGTTATACTGGTGTACCTAATTGTGAGGGCCCAAGTCTCCTCTCAGACTGGAGTAAAGCAGGTATGATTCCAATGAAAACAATAGAATTTGCACTGATATAAAAAAAAGCATTATGAGTCGAAATGGAATCTGACTGTAAAGGTAGAAAGTCATTTTGACAATATAAATCAAACTTGGGATGATAGAGAGCACAGCGAGACACATGTACATCCTAGGTCAGTGGGTAGTCAGGTCATAACAGTATGACTGATGGGCTAGAAAAGAAGAACCCCTTGGCTTTCAGAAGTCATATGGAGAGCTGTACACAGAGCTTGAGCTTCACACCAGACAGAGCTCAAGTCACAGGCAAACAATGAAACACACAAAAATCAAGGCAGAAGAAGAGCTTCTGAGAAAAAAGTAATATCACAGAGGTTCACACAGGTTATTCAAGACTATTGGGAAGTCCTAAAGTGGAATAAACATATGTATGCACAGTGCTTACCAACATAAACACTTCCTGCTTCACCCATGAGGAAACTCTGGGCATCTTAGTATCCTTGAAGGGCACAACAGAGATTCCATTTGTGCCTGGGTGGGACATAGAAAGTGCAAGGTGAGGAGAATATTTTTTGTGTCCCACCTCTTATATTGCATGGTAGCTAGGCAAAATCTACCCCATACGTCTATAAATCACTCACCTTTGGGATTTGTATTAATAATAACGATTTCTTGTTCATAAAGAAAGTTTTCTAGCTCTTTAATGATTTGATTCAGTGTTCATTTTTATATGTATGTAAATAACTTACCAAAAGCGAGGGGATGGTAGCTTTGTGAGGAGTGGAGAAAAATACAGGACTAAAATAGTGATACACCACACTTCTATTGATGGCACGCCATGGGTCCAGCATCATTAAGAGGTGCCCTCAGCAAGTTAAGGGTTTGCCAGAAAACTTTGCCCTTCCCTTCTGGTAACAAAGGAAGAAAAAAAATTACCCTAAAGAACCAAATACGGACCATTCCCCCCATACATGAACACCCCCATCCAAATAGAACTCTACGCAGAGCAATTAGCAGCATAAGTTTCTGCAATAAGTCACTGGATGTATGTTGTACATTATTTGGCATTGGTGTGGCTAATTGCTCTGCTTGGCGTAGCCCTATTTTAGTCCTGTATTTATCTCCACTCCTCACAAATCTACCCAACCTCGTCAAGTCACACTCAGGTTCCTGGGGCAAATTGTTCTGCTGTTCTTCTTGCTCCTTTTATTCTCCATGAAGGCAGGGACTGAACCTGTGTGATTCATGCAGCTTTCCTTTATAGGTCACAGCAGCTCTTACTGTGCATGTGTTTTTCAATCACCACACCCACATGTCTCAAATTCCTTATTCCTCTCCCTCCTCTGCTACTGCTTTCTTCATCCCCTTTGAGGTTATTTCCTTTACTCACCGGTGTCCTATTCTTTGATCCTATTGATTTTTCTCCTCTTTCATTCACAGCCTTTATTAAATTCTATTCAGCTGCTTTCTATATTTGCTTTTTTCTTCTGTACTCATGTCTGGCTTTCCCTTCTTCGCCCATGTGGCTCTGGCTCCGTTCCCTTCCTCTGCCTTGCTTACTACTACATGCTTTCTCATTCAGATCTTTTCTTACACTGCCCTTATTTCCTTTCTTCCTCTGTGCATCATATTTTTCATTCCCCCATGGCACATGCGTCTTGATGCTGCTCCATTCTTCCACTCCCTTGGGTCTCTTCCTCTCCTCCCCATATCATTTATAAATAGATATGAAAGGAGCAGCTGATATTTTCTAACTTACTTATCTGACTGATGCCCATTTGAGGCCCATCAATTGAAAGGAAAGATGTAAAATTGAGACTAGTGCCTTCCCCCCCCCACAAATTGTCTCATCACATATCCTGATTTCCTTTTGTACATAATCATTTCAGAGCAGCTGCAGCTCAGTTTCATGCTGTGAAAACCAGATGTTTTATTCCAAATAGCGTATGTAGCATGGAAGAAAAAGCATTTCTATTTTAATCGGAGTCTCTCATTCTTTGCACACTTGGGAAACATGTTTTGCCTTGGTAGGCTTGTGCAGTGTTTCTCAGTCAGTAGTACGAGTACCTTTAGGGGTACTGGAGAGACGTCTGGGGGGTACTCCAACTGAAATTTGGAGAAAACTGAATTTTTGTTTTAAGTTTTACAGCACTTTATTATTTTTGTACTTTTTACACCCAAAAATTTCATCACTCGCCCACCTACAATTAAGTTGTTTAAACAAATGTGTTGCAATGGTAGAAAAAAAATGTGTGTGAATGAAAACTGTAGGCACTGGGGGTACTTATAATTTTTTTAAAGGGTACTTTATAAAAAAAGGTTGAGAAACACTGGGCTAGTGTACACGTCTCAAAGTAATATGATGTAAAGCAGTGTGTTCTCTCAGACCAGTACAACATTCTCTGTGCCCTTCTTTATGGCAACCTGTCTGAAAGAATATAACTAGAGCCCTGCATGAATATAAAGTGGATAGCCGTGAATTTGCAGAGCTCTATATGTAACTTGCAACCCTGGGAACTACATTGTTGCAGTTGAAGGAGACTGGGCCTTGGCTCCAATCTCTATCTTCACTTACACAGATAGTAAGCCCTGCATGTTCCTCAGAAAAAGACAAAAACGTCATAAAAAGCCTTAGGGAAGAATCATGGCTTGGACACGCCAATCCTTCCTTGAGCGCCTTCGAAGCCATGTGGCTGTGTGATGCAACCATTGTGGGCCAGTCACTTCAAAGCTGATGTTCGACTCAAATCATGTACATCTCAAGAATTCAAAGACATGCCCAGATGACATCTTCCCTAAAGGATGCTTCCATGGAGTGGAACCCAACTAGATCAATTTGGAGGACAGAAAGGAGAAGGAACAGCATTCAAAGTATCGGCATCAAGCATCTCCTGAGCCACAGCCTGGAGATACAGCTGTAGCTACAGTGAGTGTTGCTTCCTAAATTGGAGGTTTCCATCCAAAATGAAGGCAAAATAATGGCTTTGTCATGGAAGCTGACTTCCCAGTTTTTCTCATTTTCCTATTTGTCTCTTCCAAATTCAAGTCTGGCCCATTGTAAGTACATGAGAAATTGAGGTGTTGGATGCTTTATTAGAGAAGAAACAGTCTATACAATAAAAACATAATTTAATCATGTCAATTTTTAAGCTATATTTAAAATGTATAGCTAGAACATAATGCTACAGTATAAAGTATTACATTTCATAGATAGGAAGGTGTTATGTAGAGTTAGGTGAGGCCTAATTTTGATCTTGTACCAGTTTCACACCTTTGCGATATTGATTTCAGTGGAGTCATCTTGAATTTATAACGGTGTAAGGTGAGATCAGAATCAGTCCCTTTTTATATTATGCCATCTCATATAAGATAAAAAAAGAAACATATTTTTACACAAGAGTGTAACTAATAGAATTTCAAATGACAGCCATGTCAAAAATAGTAATGTGAAAATTCTGTTTTGAATAATTCACTCATCTTAAATTGTTATACATTCAAACATGATTGAGCTACACCTCCAACTATAGAATGGTCTATCTTAGTTTTAAAATTAGCAGTAAACATCAAGTTTCCACTGCTGTTCTCAGCTGTAGCTTGTATTACATTATACTGCTGGTTAGAAGAGTTCAGTTTAATTGATTGTGAATTAATTAACTCTCTACAGTAGATGTCTTTTTCTTGGGGTAATTAATCTTAGTGAAAAATGATATGTAGAGCAGTTGCGGCTGCAGCAGATTTTCTAGATGTGCTTTTTTGTTTAGGCTTATTTGACAGCCTTTTTTCTTGTAGATGAATTAGGTGTCTAGAAATGACTCTCTCTTATATTTATTTTGGCTTGGCAGCATATAGTTTTATGTCTGGCAATATTTCATACCCAAAAGTGTTAATACTATACATAAATTATGACCAATGATATACAATGGCTGTTATCAATCATGACAAGTAATTGATGTTGATTGAATCAAATAAATATGATGCTTTGCAAAGTTATGACCTTGTCATTTAACTTCAGTGCTGCAAACAGATCAAACCAGTTTGGATTAATGCTTTAAAAGTGCATCTAGACTAGAGTTTTAAGAAACAAGATACTGCACTAGTAAAGGCCAAAATGGCTAGATAGATTAGATAGACATCTATTGACAATATAGGTTTTGTATACTGTGCTCATCACTGTATGTCGCCTTGTGGTGCGTTAAGTCATGTGATTACACATCTGTCACATGTTCTTTGCTCTCTTATTCTCTCCTCAAGGGAGAAGCTTCTGCAGTGGAATGCCTTGCTTGAAGATGGTTTGTTGACACCAGTGTTCATCCCCAAGATGTAGATGGTCCTTTTAGGTCTCCTGGGCCCAAACCACGGAAGTTAAATATAGGAACTGAGATCTTGAACTTGGTTCAAAATTCTGGGGAAAGCCAGTACAGAAAGCAAAGGAAAAGGAGCTCTTTGCTAGGTTCATAGTAGCCTGTAATGATGAGATGTGAATGTGCAGCAGCATTTTGTAATAGTGTAATGTTACTAAGTGCTGGATGTTTCATGCCAAGGTATATTGTATTTTCTGTAGTCCAGCTCAGAAGTGATGAAGGCATGAATAAATAAGGGTAGATCATTATCTGCCAGGATGGAACAGTCTCCTAACTGATGATTGTAGAAAATGTTACTCACAGATGCTGCTATATGAGAATTTAGTATCAATGAGGAATCCAAGTGTACCCCTAAACCAGGCCTGGGCTAAATACAGCCCATGGGCTGGATCTGGCCCGCCAAGCCACCAGCTCCAGCCAGTGAGGCAGCAGAGAGCCCCTGACAGGCTCCCCCTGCTTGCCCCACAGCCCTATCCACTGTGCAGAAACATGGCTGCCAGGCTCCGTTTCTGTTGAAAACTGGAGGGGAGGGGGGAAGCTTCAGGAGCCACCCCCACCCCCAGCACAATCCCATCGGCCAGTTTCTGGCCAGAAACTAGCCAATGGGAGCTGCCTGTTTAAATAACAGGCAGCCAAGAAGAACCACTCCCCCATCTCCTTGGCTCAGTTATTCACTGAAGCACATGGCCAGGCAAGCAGGCAGGCTGGCTGCCTGGGAAACTTAAGCTCTGCAAGCCTTAGCTCTGCAGGCAGGCAGGTTTGCGTGCTAGCTGGTAAGTCTCCTGGCCACACCCTGACTCTGGCACCCCAGCCCCTCCCTGCCCCAACCCTTTGCCCACCACTCCTGCCCTCCTACTCCACATACCAAAATCCTCTGCCCCCTTCCTTCACCCATATCCCCTCCCAGATCTGGCACCCCAAACCCCTGTACGCCAGTCCCCTGCCCTAGGTCACAATCACCTCCTTTACCCAAATTCCATCTCAGACTCTGGTCTCCCTCCTGCACCCCAGTCCCTTACCTCAAGCTCCCCTCTACACCCAACCTGCATCTCCTCCATTAATATCCTGGAAGAGTGCAGCCCTCGACCACTTTTCAAAATCTTGGAGTGGCCCCTTGTCAAAAATTATTGCCCACCCTTGCCCTAAACTATGGACCAAACTGGCCAATTGTGGATGTGTACTTTTGACCCAAGAAGACTTCACCATGTCTGCAGACTGCTCAACATATTTTCTCTGATAATCTGCATCATCTGTGTATTGCTCAGATATAGTTGTAGCCAGCTGTTCTCCATCCATGAGCGGAACTAATCCAGGCACTGCACCATCTTAATGGAGGTGTGGGGTCGTATGGGATTAAGGAGAGGCATACTATTGGCACTTGAGTCTATGTCATAACACCCATTCACTAATGTATGTTCACATTGGAAAGGACTGGAAAGATAACTAAAACTTGTTGGACTTCACAAATAAAAAGTGCCATGATAGGGGTGCACTTTCTCACTACTGCTCATTGAATGTGTCCCCCCAGGAAGGATTCAAAGCATTTTAATGCATTACTCTGAATTCTTGTTGTCCCTCTCAGGTGAACAAGCTGTTTCTCATGGTCTACAATGTTAAATGCTCCAGAGATGTCTAAGAATCATCCAACTGTGCCAGGTTCATGTCCTGGTCAGAATCTAGGTTTTATCACGTCTAGAAAGCTTTAATTAGAGAACAAGGCAAACTTCTGTATGAGCTTCCTAGGGAATGGGAGATGTGAAAGTGGGTGGTAGTTTGCCTACAATAATGTATGCATGGGGTCTCTTTGATGCTGGCTAGACTAGCATTTAAATGAGCAAGGAAAGATTCTTTCTCTGAATGATGTGTTAGGTGTTTCACAGAGGAATGGCACCAGTTGTTCATCTCTCTAATCATCTGCCCAGAAAGTCAAGAGTCAGAGTCACAAATCTCGGGTCAAAACTCCTTTAGTTTGTCAAGAACGTCTCAAGTGAATGTACTGAATCCTGGCTATGCAGGTGGGCTGTTGGTTGGTGAGCATAGATATAATTCACTCAAACTATCCTGAAGATTTGTGACATTTTTGAATGAAGGAAGATGGTAATTTTATGGCAACATCTAACAGGTTTTCTTGTCAGTTTCATGAGATCAGAATAGATGTGGTGAGCCTCAGCACCGAACAAGAATAATGGTGTTCAGAGTGAAAAATGTCAAACCCCTCTTTAAAAAGAATGATGTTGTGGAGTCTTTGACTCTTTGTTCCCTGGAGGGCCAATCCAGCACCTACTGCCATTACACTGCTCTACAGCCAAAAAGCTTCTGAAATAAATGTAGTCAAACTTTACTAATTCTGGGTCACTGAGAACAAAAATGATGCTTAAAATTGTTGATTGGCTCTAGTTTTCAAGATATGCTATTGGGTCAGTATATATGACCCTCGACTTGGGAATGGCGGAGGATAAGTGAGTTATAAAGGGAAGGGATCTCAATTTAAACCAGAAATGACTAAAGTACATCTTTGACTGGATCTATGAATAAATCTATGACTGGGTTTGGACAGTACTTGCTTTTTAGGCAAAACAATGAATGATGCAATCTGAAGCTGGTATTGCATCACACATGATATGAATTGCATCATGTTATTCCTAGAAGTCATGGATGATGCAATCATAACGAAGCTTACATCACTCTGCTGAACAAATTGCCCTATATCAGCTCTAGAAATCATACAGTGTCGTGCTCTCTTATTTGTCAGTGTTTGATTTTGCAAAGGGACACATTTCTGTTTAGCCAAAGTGAGCAGAGATGCCTCGTACTTGTGTGAACAGTGCAGATAACTTCTGCTATGTTTGTGGTGAAGTGACTTTTGCATCACAAAAGTGCAGTATAACCACTATGGTTAAGAAAGCCTATCACCTTTATTTTGGCCGCAAAATTGGAGATCAGGACAAGAGGTGGGCCCCACACATATGCTGCAACACTTGTGCAACAAATCTTCACCAGCGGTTGAACAGGAAAAGGAAATCTATGCCTTTTGCAGTGCCAATGATTTGGAGAGAGCCAACAGATCATACCAGCAATTGTTACTTCTGCATGGTGCCTCCAGTTGGGAAAAGTGTGTCAAAGAAGAAAAAGTGGACTGAGCATTATCCAAACATTCCATCAGCTATACGCCCAGTACCCCACGGAGAAGGACTGCCCGTTCCTGATGCACCAGAATCATTCTCACTTGAGTCAGACGAGGAAGAGGAAGAGGATGAAACTTCTGGTCCTGAACCATCAATGTCACAGGACCCACATTTTCTCCCATCCTCCTCCTCTGAACCACACCTCATAACACAAGGTGAACTGAAGGACCTTGTCAGGGATTTGGAACTACCCAAGAGTAAGGCAGAGCTGTTGGGCTCCAGACTATAGCAGTGGAATCTCCTGGCAGGTGATGTTAGGGTTTCCATGTTCCGTGACCATCAAAAGGATCTTGTCCCATTCTTCTTCATGGAAGGTGACCTTGTAGCCTGCAACAACATCGATGGTGTGATGGCAGCCCTCAACATCGTTCACGATCCAGATGAGTGGAGACTGTTCATTGATTCATCGGAGACGAGTCTTAAAGCTGTTTTGCTGCATAATGGCAATGTTTTGCCATCAATTCCAGTTGGTCATGCAGTCCATATGAAGGAAACCTATGACAACATGAAACAACTTTTGAGGTGCATAAACTATGACCAACATCAGTGGCAGCTTTGTGGTGCTTTGAAGGTTGTTGCTCTCTTGCTTGGTCTGCAGACTGGATACACAAAGTACTGCTGTTTTCTCTGCGAATGGGATAGTTGTGCAAGAGATTCCCACTACATCAAGATAGATTGGCCACTCCGACAGTCATTGGAGCCTGGGAGGAAAAGTGTTCAGCATCCACCACTTGTTGAATCAAGGAAGATTTTGTTACCACCCTTACACATCAAGCTGGGTCTGATGAAGAACTTTGTCAAGGCCATGGACAAAACACAAGCAGCTTTCAAGTACCTCCATGGAAAATTTCCAAGGTTAAGTGAAGCTAAGATAAAGGAAGGTGTCTTTGTTGGTCCTCAGATTCGTGAACTTCTTTGAGATGATGCATTTGACCATGCACTGCGTGGCAAGGAAAAGACGGCATGGAAAGCCTTCCAGTTAGTGGCAATAAATTTTCTCGGAAACAACAAGGCAGACAACTACAGGTTGTTGGTGGAAAACCTCCTCAAGGCATACGAAAGCCTTGGTTGCAACATGTCACTAAAGATACATTTTTTGCACTCTCATCTAGATATTTTCCACCTCACTGCGGAGCAGTGAGCGACAACATGGCGAGCGATTTCACCAGGACATTGCAACAATGGAGAAACGCTAGGGCAAATGGAGCCCATCAATGCTTGCAGACTATTGCTGGACAGTGACAAGAGATGCTCCATTTAATGAATACAAGAGACAAGCCAAGAAGCTCGAGTAGACACTGAATAGGACTAAACTATGTACATAATAGTTTTTTGCCTTTTGTTTCATAATAAATTTTATTTATATAACCCTTTTGCTGATTTTTAAAGTGTTACATAAAGAGGACAGGTGAAATATTATCATGTAAAGCAACCATAAACACATGAAAAGACCTAGGTTTACAATTTATGATTAAAACTACTATCTACACAATATACATACATGTAAAATGTAAAAACTTAAATATCTTGGAAACAGTAGCCAATCAGTTGTTTTAATTGTCATATTTGAATTCAGCACATCAAAATACATAATAAATAGCACATTTTATCTCTGAAGCAGACGACTTCTAAAAAATTGTAGACCAGTGTTATTGGAGAGATTCCCATTGGTTTCCATGGGCCTTTGAGCATGTCATGATCAACAGAACCTGATTATGTGTCACTAACTGTGCCAGCTGTATTAATTAGGGAAGTCCCATTGTCCTCAAAGTGACAGTTCATTAAAGCAAGGGCCACTCATATGAGTAAGGGCTACAAACCTGCATCCAGCTTCCTACAGAATAACACTTAGATTTGTCACAGTTAGCAAAACACAATCATGTTCTGCTCATCCTGGTTTTCATTCTGCAAAACATGTGTTATTAATATTGAAGCCCAGGGATGCTTGAATTTAAGACCATGCTTAAGTGCTTTTGTGGATTGGGGTCCAAGTCCTCAGTTCAACAAGGTAGTTAAGCATGTTCCTCACTTTGAATACTTAGTAGAGCTGAACAGAAATCAGCAGGACTACTCAGGTGATTAAAGTTAGGCACGTGCTTAAGCACCTAGCTGAATCAGGCTCCATAATTTTTGAAGATATACAAAAATAAGTCAGCATGCTGTGTCTTAAAGCTCTTCATTCATATCCAAAAAGCATATCCCTTTTGTTTTAATATGCCTGCAACCTGAAGTTAAAATGGCAAAGTTCACTTGTCACTTGAAATTGTATTCTGTGCACGTAAATAACCCAATATGGGATCATATTAAGGTCCACTGACTGGCACTAATAAATTCAGATTTTTTTAAAACCTTCTTTTAATATTGGCTTCTGTGCTAACAGTGCTGTAGAGGTAGATGGGGCAAGCACATGGTGTATGTTTAAAAAGAAGTAGGAATTATAATGTAGCTTCAAGAAAAAGGTGAATTTTAACGTCAGTGCTGATATTGATGCCATTACTTATTTATTTAGTAGATAGATTACAAAATGGAATAAAGATTCATATATGAGCTGAATCTTTGCCTTGGGCAATAGACATGCTGTTACTAATTTCAGCTTATTAACTATATTACAAGTTTTACTAACAGAGAAGCTACACATCTTTTAACACAAAGGAAACAATTGAATGTGTCATTTTTATTGCCTTCTAGAAATTCTGTCTCAGTGTATTGGGTATGGATTTCATTTTCTTTGCACTGTAATCTTAGCAAAGTCACATATCCTTAAGTTAACACAAAGTAAATAAGAAGTGGATGTTTGTTATGTGAATATTGATTTTTTTATTTTATTTATATTTTTGCACAAAAAGGTTTGGGAGATATTGCTGTTTGGAATCTCGACTCTGTAAAAAAAGGACCAGGTTCACCCTGGTATAATTCAGCTTTCTATAGTAAAGAGAGGCAAGGATTGATTCTGTGCTAAAATGGGTTTGGTATCTCCAGTTCATCTCCCAAGTGAATGACTGAACAAAGTGAATGGGTAGGTGTCGAGAAATATCTATTTATTGGACCTCAGCATGTTGCACAAACTCTGCTTTCATTTGTATTGGTGCAAACCTGGAGTAATTTACACTGGAGTAATTTACACTGGAATCCCGCTTGCCTAAATATAACACAAGTGAGAGCAGAATATGGCCTTCTAGTATAAAATACCTAGATTAAAATGTGCTTACTTTAGAGGAGTGGTAAATCTATTTTTATAATAATTATTATTATTATAAAATATAATTATAGGGTAACAAAGTTATTTGTCACAATCAGAGTCTACTGTGTCACTTGGTCATAATCCAATTGCATCATAAATGTACTATTACAGTTAACTTAAAAATTCCAGAATATCTTTGATGGTATTTCTTTCATGCCAGTCCCAGGCCTCTATCTTTTATTTTGTTCTTTTTCCATTCTCTCCAATCTGTTACGCTGTGCTTCAGTATTATTTGTAGATTACTGCACATGCTGGAGACTCCCATTTTATTTCAATTGCCTTCTCTCTGTTATCAAAACTTGAAACAGTGAAGTAAAAGAATGTTGTCAAGTTTTATTCTGGTCTCGATACTACAACTATTAGGTGAGGCTCCATAACCTGTGGTATGCTTGCAGAAACTTGGACTAGATGATTATAATCAACACTTTCCCCTTAAAATGCTTGAAATTACACATAAGTCAATTATCAAAAATTCTTTGAAATTTTAATTGTAACAAAAAAATGACAACAAAGTCACTGTGCCACAGCTACTTCAAGCCACATCACAATCTACAACCATTTCCTGTATATGACAATAACCAAATTAATATGATAACCACATAGTCTTCTTTCTTTCATATTGGATAGATTTTCAATGGTCAAGTGTTCACACATGAATGAAAAAATGAATGTATTATAAGGTAGCTTGTTTTTTTTCCCTTTTACAGTGATTTCATACCTTCCATTTCTTAATTTTTATTCATTTTGCAATTCATACTGTAGTAAGAGACTTGACTGTGTAAGAGATAACCCTCTTTTCATTTTAGATTATTTTTCTTATGTGAGCTGAGCTCAGGAAAATTTAGTGCTCTGAGCTGAACAAATCTAACAACCACAGATTGTAACTCTGTAACAATAGCATCAGTCATTTGGCCATGCACTCTGTGAGGGAGACTGTTATTTTCAGACCCGTGTTTTTATTATTGAGAGACATACAGTTGCAATGACAATAAATGCTTTCTATAACTAAACAAAATTAACTGTTCTCCTTAAGGCAGAAATTATCTGGCTAGCTTCCTAGAATTTACCTTAATGTAATCAGAAGTGTAAATATTACCTATAAAAGATCTAATAACCCACTGACCTATAACAAAGATCTTCATAACATGGTGCTCTTTCATGTGAGAAACTGCTTTTTTCTCTCTGCCATAGTGTCCCCATGGAGATAAGTGGCAGTGGTCATGCTAGAATATACTGCTGGTTTAATTGTGCAATCATATTTGCATTGCAATTTTAATTAATGGGAAGAGCACTTAATGCCCAGGACAGGCATTCTTCTTTTTGTTTGGTTAAATCCACATAAAATAAACCAGAAAAAAAATCAATAGTGGGAATACTGCATATCAGACACCTGTCTTATTCAGTTGGATGGGGAAGCCTCACTTGGATGTGACTGGAAGAAATAATTGAAAGCCCATGAGGTAATGCTCATTTTAACATATTTATTGTTATTAAGCCAGATTCTGCCAGTCTTACTGCCTTACAAGTCATCTCAATTAAATCAAATGGGAGAACTCACTGTGTGTGGTAGAACTCAGAGTGAGGAAGAGTAGGAGAATCTAGCTCAAGGTACATATGCATACTTTGTGCAAGTGTGTGCTAGGGAAACAATTAAAAGAGAGCAGAGTCCATTTAAACCACTGAAAAAATCCCAGCTAACGAAGTGATGTCATTATGCTTCTTGAAGTAAATAAGGCCTTACATAATGTAATCAAGGTATACTGTGGAGAATAAAACATTACTTGGATCCCTCGCCTCCCTCCCACACACACATCTAGAGGACTTAGCCTTCTGATATATGAATTTTGTCAGTTTCCATGGAAGCTGAGGATACCCATAACCTCACAGTTGAGTTCTTTTGGCCGTATTTTGCCTGAAAACGCCACTAGCAAGAAATGAGTTCTAAATCACTCCTTTCCACTGAATATTACCTGGAGTGCATTACAGAATTAGTGAAGCTATGCAACTGAAACATTTGGCAGATGGACATATATTGTACTTTGTTTTCTTGCATTCTGCTAGACCATGCATTGATCTCCATGACAATATTTCACTTTGAGGAACCTTGGGAAGACTAAGATGTACCTTGACAGACAGTAAACCTAGGACAACATGTTGAAATTTCAGATCATAGCTGATAAGGATTTTTTTATTGTTGATTCTTTGCTGAATAATAGATAGTTATTCCAATGTGTTTTGACTGGGGCTATTTGTCTTAAAGTTACTTTTTCACTTGGATTCTTTGTAATGTTAGTTTTTCAGGTATATACAAAAAGCAGAGGAATTCCTCCCCCGTGCCACTGTTGAACACCTTCAGATGAAAGACGATGTTCAGTTTACAAATTGATGGTAGACCGAAGGGCTGTTTTTGAGATGAAAATTTGTAATATTCAGTAGCTGTTACATGTAGAATCCACAAGCTGTTACTCAGTGCACAGTGGTGGGAGAAAAAAAATAAACACAGTATTCAGAGGAGGCATATGCTATCTATCTTATCTAGAAGTTCATTTTCACAGTTCCTAAATCAACATTGCCAGATGATGTGGGGAACATTTTCTGACTTATCTCAGCAGATATGTCCAATGTTATTTATTTGCCATAGACCAGTGAGCCTTGGCAAGCATACATACCATACTGGGACATCTACATTTTCTGTTTCCACTGCAATGTCCTCATAGTGGCCTTTCCGAAAAATATAGTAATATTGCGGACTAATGCTAGGCCACCGTCCTTTATTAATTTTCCAGTAGTGAATAAGAGATAATACTTTAACTTTTAAAACATAGTGAGGATGATTACATTGCTTGTCCCTCTCTGATACATCTTCAAGAGGCTTTACCTGCTTTCCCATACATTCATTGCCCTCATTCCTTCTTGTTCTCACTATGCTCCTCCTCCTTTTCTTTAGTATGCTTTACAACTTTCATCAGATACTACTGAACTTCACTTCTGTTAAATCAGTTAGAATTACAGCCTGCATTAGCTGAGGTGACATGTTTGAAAGGTTAACCAAGATGTAATCTGTGAGCATGTTTTTATAGTCCCCACCATAATTCCTAGAAGGCAGGGAATACAGACAAGTTTTGGGAATGCGGAAGTGAAAAGGAAAATCAGATATTTTAGAATTAAATCTTACAAAGGAAATGAAACACAATCTTCACAAAGAAAACTATGACTATACAGGATCCAATTCTATGTTCTGTCTGTGCTGAACTTAATTCAAGACTGGTAGGAGGGGACAGACAGAGCTAAGTTATCACTTAACCTATAAACCCGTCTCTGTGCCAATCAATCTCCAGCAAAAATAAGCCCAACCTCAGAGTATAATGCTATCTCACTTTGACTCCAAGAAGGGTAAGAATGTCTCACCCATGCCGACTTTTCCCTGACCACTCCCTATAGCAAAGGAAGGGTAGGCCAGAGCCACTGCATCATCTGTAGACAATCAGAAGATTCCCTAACGTCAATGAAATATGAAAGGGGCTGGTTAAACCTAGGCCTCCACAGCAGTACAAACAGTTGGAGCATGTGTCATAACCATGATGGCTGACCTTCAGAGTGGTGGCTAAGGGGTTAACCTAGCCAGGTATTTGGTCAACCAATAACAATGCAGGTAGGGATTTCAAACTGGGACAAAGGAATTTTTAACTTTTCCCTCCTTTGTCTGAGTCAGAGAGTTTCTCCAGGTACTAAGGGAGGTGAAAGACACTTCTCTCCCCAAGAACAAACTTCTTATATGTGTAAGTAGTGCAAAGTCCAGATAACCCATCAGGTTTTATTGTTTTCTGATTTGGGAATGTGGAATTGATGTTTGAGCTGTTCAAAGAGTATTTTTTTCTTTTCCCTTTAAAAGTGTATTCCTTTTGTACTTAAAGTCCTGAGCCCAGGGGATCCCCCCTGAGTATCTAGATTAATACCACTCCCCACAGAAAACCCACTGACTGCTACACTTACCTACATGCCTCCAGCTTCCATCCAGGACACAGGATACGATCCATTGTCTATAGTCAAGCCCTGAGGTACAACTGTATCTGCTCTAATCCCACTGACAGAGACCAGAAACTTCAAGATCTCTACCAAGCATTTATAAATCTCAATTACCCACCAGGGGAAATAAAAAAACAAATTGAAAGAGCCAGATGAATACCCAGAAACCATCTACTTCAAGATAGGCCCAAGAAAAACAACAATAGAACACCACTTGTCATCACCTATAGCCCCCAATTTAAACCCCTCCAACACATTATCAATAACCTACAATCTATACTGGAACAGGATACTACATTCCGAGAGGCTCTGGGGGACAGACCCATAGTCTCCTATAGACAACCACCTAACCTCAGGAAGATTCTTACCAACAACCATAGGACATATCACATTAATACCAACCCTGGAACTTTCCCTTGCAACAAACCCTGTTGCCAACTTTGTCCACATATTTACTCTGGTGACACCATCACTAGACCTTTATATGATCAAGAACACATATTCCTGTTCATCCAGAAATATAATTTATGCCATCAAGTGCCAACAGTGTCCTTCTGCTATGTATATTGGACAGAATTCTCAGACATTTCACCAAAGAATTAATGCCCACAAGTCAGACATCAGACATCTTCACAAGGAAAAAACAGTTGGTTTTCATTTCAACCTACCTGGACATAGTCTTAATGACCTTACTACATGCATCTTATTTCAAACAGACTTTAACACCAGATTACAGAGGGAAACTTCAGAACTTTCATTCATACTTAAATTTGACACTTTACAAATGGACCTTAACAAAGATGCTAATTACATTAACCATTATAAAGATAGCTTCCCCACTTATTACCCCTGATTAGCCATTCATTGACTCATAAATAGCTATTCCCTCCCTCCCTCTCCCTCACCCCACCTTCTGTACTAATTCTGATTTGTCAGTTTCATAATGTGTTCACTTTTTTCATTGTATTCCTTTGGTATATACGGTCATGCCAATTCTGTTCTAGCATATGATCTGAGGAAGTGGGTCTGGCCCGCGAAAGCTCATTACTTATTAAACCATCTTGTTAGTCTTTAAAGTGCTACATAGTTTTTTCTTTTGTTTTAGATTAATTGGTGGCTCTTTTCCATCTAGTCACTATGCTTGCAACAGTAGTATTGTTTTGATGATAAAAGCTTGCTTCTTTTTTTTTATTAACCTGGTATTGGTTCATTTCTGTGTCCTGGAAAATCTGTCTGTGGGTATCTGCATGCCTCTGACTATGAGGTAGCTACCACAGACTGCAGCTTAGTTTCTCTTTTCTTTTTAAAGCTCTTTGGGGAAAAAGAGCTTGAGGTAACCCTGAGGTTTTAGGGAGGTTCCAAGTGATTGCTTCCCTGGGTTTTTTGGAATACTTGGGTGGTGGCAGCAGTTTTTAGTCTCCGAAGTCCGGGTATTAGGGTTTTGGGGAAGTTTTTGTACCAAAGCCTGGAGAGAGAAGGTTTCAGGTGCTTTTTGTGGGCCCCCACTTCTGCATTTATTGTGCCAGAGTGGGGAACAGCCTTGACAGCATGTCTACCAATATAACTCATATTATAGCAATGAGATTTAGAAAGTGAAATCACCTGCACCTCCAAATAATTTAATTGTAGCTAGTGATTTTTTTAGTGTGTCTGGCTCCTGCAGCTACTGTGAACAAACAGTCATCTTATTTGTTATTTATCAGTAGTGCTGTTGATGAAAGATTCAAGCAAAATGACAAGATTTTACTTGAATAACATAAGAACTAGGGGTCACCAAATGAAATTAATAGGCAGCAGGCTTAAAACAAACAAAGGAAAGTCTTTCTGCACACAGCGCACAGTCAACCTGTGGAACTCCTTGCCAGAGGCGGTTGTGAAGTTCTGGACCTTAACAGGGTTTAATCATGCTGAAGGGGCATAACAAGTGGTGTTCTTCAGGAGTCCGTTTAGGACTGGTTCTGTATAATGTCTTCATCAATTATTTAGATATTGGCATAGAGAGTATGCTTATTAAGCTTGCAGATAATACCAAGCTGGGAGGGGTAGCAACTGCTTTAGAGGATAGGGTCATAATTCAAAATGATCTGGACAAACTGGAGAAATGGTCTGAGGTAAATAGGATGATGTTTATTTAATATGGACAAATGCAAAGTACTCCACTTAGGAAGGAATAATCAGTTTCACACATACAGAATGAGAAGCAACTGTCTAGGAAGGAGTACTGCAGAAAGGGATTTAGGGGTCATAGTGGACCACAGGCTAAATATGAATCAACAGTGTGACACTGTTGCAAAAAAAGCAAACATGATTCTGGGATGCATTAACAGGAGTGTTGTGGGCAAGACACGAGAAGTCATTCTTCTGCTCTACTCTGTGCTGATTAGGCCTCAATTGGAGTATTGTGTCCAGTTCTGGGCACCACATTTCAGGAAAGATGTGGCGAAATTGGAGAAGGTCCAGAGAAGAGCCACAAGAATGAAAAAGGCCTAGAGAACATGAGCTATGAGGGAAGACTGAAAGAATTGGGCTTGTTTAGTTTGGAAAGGAAAAGACTGAGAGGGAACTTTATAGTGGTTTTCAGGTATCTAAAAGGGTGTCAAAAAAGGAGAGAGAAAAATTGTTCTCCTTGGCCTCTGATAATAGGACAAGAAGCAATGGGCTTAAACTGCAGCAAGGGAGGTTTAGGTTAGACATTAGGAAAAACTTCCTAACTGTCAGGTTGGTTAAACACTGGAATAAATTGCCTAGGGAGGTTGCAGAATCTCCATCTCTGGAGATATTCAAGAGCAGGTTAGATAGACATCTATCAGGGATAGTCTAGACCATGCTTGGTCCTGCCATGAGGGCAGGGAACTGGATTCGATGACCTCTCAAGGTCCATTCCAATTCTAGTGTTCTATGATTCTAGGGTTCAAGAAACAACTAGATAAATTCATGGAGGTTAGGCCCATCAATACTTATTACTCAATATGGATAGAAATGGTGTCTCTAGCCTCTGTTTGTCAGGGGCTGGAAATGGATGACAGTAGAGGGATAACTTGATGATTACCTGTTTCTGTTTACTTTCTCTGGGGCATCTGACATTGACCACTATAAGAAGACAGGATATTGGGCTAGATGGACCTTTCTTCTGACCCAGTATGGCCGTTCTTTTGTTCTTATGTTCTTACGTAAAATTGCTTTGTAGATAACGTAATGTCAGTGTCATCCCATTGTAGGAATCATTCTGGAGACATGGATACTTTCAACAGAAGACTAATAAATATTTAGATTGATATTTTTAAGTATTAAAAAGGGGAGGGAATTAAATGGAAAATAAAATATCATTCACTTTGTGTGTAATAATAGTTTGTTAAGCTGAAAAATGACGTGTAATTCAAATTTCTTCCTCAAACATACTCTACTTAACAGTTTGTTACTTATTGAGAAAATATACATTGCTGTTGTAAATTAAATAAAGTATGCTTAACATAAAGGTTACATAATTAAAATCTGTAAATTCCTTTCAAGTATTCTAAAGTGTTATTTATGCCTATTTATATAACTAATGTTTTTCAGTGCTCTCTTTCCCTTCTTTTGTTTAGTTTTCATAAAAACAGTGCTTGTTTGTTAAAAATTCCTCAACTCTTCTTCCATATAATCCTACTGGTGTTACAGACACTCCAGACATTAAAACTAGTAGAATGCTTGTTTTCTGTGGGATTATTCATAGAGTCTGGGTGTTTGTCCTAAGGTTGGCAACTCCCCAGGGTTGTCAACCCTCCAGGATTGCCCTGATGTTTAATTAAATATTATGTTATGTGAGAAAACCTCTAGGAATATTTTGAACCAAAATTGATAATCCTCATTTGTCCAGGTCAGGAAAGATGACAAAACTAAGCCCGAAATGGCAACAGTTCCATTTCCACGCAGTTATCCTTAATAATGAAGAATATGGTGAAAATATGGAATAGTTTGTACATTTGCTTCCAAATAAGAATGTCTTTAAAGCTTTCCATGAACTACCAGTTTATATTATTTACTCATAATGTAGCTGCATCCAAAATCCCAAGAAGGTAAGAAGGAAAGGCTGAAATTGTTAAGGATTTGAACAATTTTTCTGGGTTTTAATTTTTCACTAATGCTTGATAAATAGCCTTAACTGTCATATGTTGATGTAACATGTGTGTGGTCAGGGAAAGAGATTCATAATTTTTTTAGTTTTCTTGGGGAAAGAGAAGGGCCCTAATATTTAATTGCTTAATTATTTGAGTGGAGATAGGAACCTGTTCCATAAGAGGAACAGCGACTCTTTTGGATTCTTTAATAAATTCTCTGTTGGATTTGAAGATGCCCAGGAAAAACAAAGTTTGAAAGTATTGTACTCACAATGAGAGCAATCTCTCTGTTAATTCATTTGGGGTAATACCTGTTAAGGATTTAAGTACTTCATAAGACATCACATTTTTAATAACATTCCTATTTTATTTTTAAAATTCAGTATGCTGAGAGGCATAACAATATCCCAGTTGTGTTAGCACATTACATTTTGAGGGAGATGTCTCCTTTAATGATACCCACATTTGCAGGTGGACCTTTCTCCCACATTCCCTTTGGATCATCATCATTTTATTATGATTAGATTTAGCGATTATTCAACACTTTCCATCTGTAGATCTCAAAGCTCTTCACAAGCATGGGTAGATCTCATTATTTCTATTTCACAGTACGGGAAAGTGAGTCACTAAAAAGTCAAGTCACTCTCTACAGTTTCTGAATTGAAATCCCCCCAGTCCCCACAGGAGCTTTAAATCAGGTGGCCCTGGTTTAGCCTTGCAGAGAGCACAGTTGACGTCTAATTCAGTTCCTAAAATTGTAAACAAGTATTGTTATTTCACACCTGTCAAATGTTAATTGTGAAGCAGGAGGAGTTCATGGCTGGGGTTCCTACTAACATGTTTTCCTGTTAATTTTCATTGCAATATAAACCCAAGTTGTTCATTCATTGTCAACTGCATGCAAGTATCTCAGTGGTATAGACTATATAAAAGTTATTAGTGTTTCAACCATCTTCTTGGGCTTGGTTTCATTTGTTTATCTAGTTACTTAAATGTAGTGTGTCTTTTTTCAGGTAGGCAAAACCCTTTGTGTTTCATTGTCACTGTCTAGCTGAGGATTTTTTTTTTCTTATGAGGTTTAACAGATTGTAGTTAACCAATGCATAGTAACATGATATAATCCTCAGATATATCAGTGTAGCTAGGTAGAGGTTTACCAACTAGTTTTCTTATTTTGCAGTAGGTACTTTTTTTTAATAGCATGTTTGCAGTCTGGGTATGCAGTTAAAAACCTTTTGCTTGAATCTCATTATGTAATTCTATTTCTCTCTAGCCCCATAATCTTCCTGTAAACATTCTTAATTTTGAACCCTCCAGTATTCTTTGTCGCAAAACACAAAATTTCTCTCTTTAGGAATTAGTTAATTTAGCCTAAATTAATATTTTGTAGGAGTATTATTCAGTAGTTGTTTGTTCTCCATGCTATTATTTCATTCCCAACTAAATAAGCTGTGTGTGACCATCTATGATGGGCTACTCCGTGGCTGTCATTTGATACATATCTATAGCCCACTAAAAGTTCAAGAATTCACAGGGGAGGTCCAGAAATAGGCCTTGTATTGACTATAAATTGATGTAAATTTGCAAGAAAACCATATTTTTCTTCTTGGTACCTATTGTTTCATAGAGAAGGGAAATATTTTGCAGTTGGGGAAGGTTTGCCCAATTTTTGTACGGATTCAATGACTGATAAAATTAACTAACCATACCATACATTTAGAATAGTTGGGCATACCCTGAACACTTGTCCTTCATACTACATTCAAAACATATATCAAACATATTAATTTTGATTAATACTGACACAAATTTTAAAGTAGGTAAAAAGAAAACAAATGTATGGACATATCGGAAGACCATAAATATTGGAAATACAATATATTCTTCATACGTAGGCCCAGTACTTATAGCTCTCATTCTGTACCATCTTTCTTGTTACAGGTTTTTCATTATTCTTATACAGCTTCATATGTGATTTATAACATACATACAAGGTAAGATTTTTTTTCAATGCAATATGATTAAGTTTCAATATATAAAAAAAGTAGTGATGTTAATGTGTGCAAGTAAAAATGTTTATATTTTTTTCAAGGGAAGTTTGGGAGTTAAACCCTCCAGAAGTCGAGGATTCAGTTTTACAGTATGCAGCATGGGGTGTACAAGGAGAGCAACTGGTAAGAACAGTCATTTAAAATGCTATGTTTAAAATAGCATTGTAATATATTGTGCTAACACTCTAGCCCAGACAGACTATTGACCAAAAAAAAAAAAAAAAACCCAAAACCCCACACCATAAAGAGAAGTTTCTGTTGTTAGAGATTTATTCAGTTTTAGGATTTCAAAGTCTGCAAGGTCTTGTCTTATTGTTGGTTTCTTGTCTTATTATTGGTTTTGGCCCTCATTCATAAATATATGTTTCCTATTCAGCCAATCTCTTAAATATGTGCATATGGGTGAACTTAAGTATGTTCTTAAAGGTAAAGTAACTTACTTAAATAATTTGTTGAATCACAGTCTTTTTGCCAGGCACTATGAGAGGACTGGAGTTGCAGATGGAAACAAAAATTTCAGGTGCAAAATTTGTGAAAATCTTGGGTAAATGTAACACATTTGGCATCCAGAATGGATCTCACAAACAAGATGAAAAATGTGTTGGTTTCAGTTTCTGTGTGAAAATTATTGTAAATGTCAGTTGAAATCCATAATAACAACAAAAGTTTGCACTTCTGTATTTCCTTTCATCCAAGAATCTTAATGAGTTTTATAAATAAGTATTAAATTTACAAAATCCCATGAAGTAAGCAAAGAAATAAAATCCTGATTCAAAAAATAGCATTGATGTTTATATTTTTGGGTCTCTTATGTGACTGGCTGCATAAAGGTGGAAAGTTTAAGGGGATTACGGAAAACTTAATTCTCAGAATGGAGAAATCACGCAGTCCTAGTCTCTCAATTATCCAATAGTCTTGAGCCTGCAGCCCTTCAGTGAGAATTCTACATGCAGGGTCGTTATAAGTTGGCCACTTGGCGAGAATAACCTGTTGTTTGTGTCATTAATCAATATGGTGGGAATGGAGACTGTGCCTCTGGTTGGGATCCATTGCATTAAGCACAGCGGGGTGCGACGCCAACAGTAATTACATTCATCTGGAACATGCTTGGCATTCTTTAATAATTAACCACACTAATTCATCATTAACCATTGCATAGTGACAAGACTGACGATAACAAATACATAAATTATTTACTAAGCACGGCACTATGCACATGCTTGGCAGGGAGGTAATGTGTGTCTAAAACTTGCTAGGAATTAAGATTGTGGGGGTTTTTTAAATGCAATGCAAAGGAGATTTCCAGAGCTGCACTGTGCAGAAGGTTAATGTGTTAAAGCACAACCAAAAAACTTGTAGATGACGACAACTATAAATCAATGTTGTGTGTTATTAAAATATATCAAAAAGAGAGTGGCACATTTAAAAATTGAGAGTTGAAAAGGAACAACACAAAATATATTTTGCTTAGCTTGTCACTGGAAAAAAGGACCAACATTTTCAAACATGGGTCCCAAATAGGCTTCTTTGAGAACCATATGAGTTTCTGCACCTCTGAGAATTAGGCCACTTATGTAAGTGCCTAAACATAGTTTTAGATGCCTAACTTTAATCACCCAAGTTTGAAAATATTGGCCATATTTTATAATGCAATAAAGATTACATTAACCACCTCTGATAATGTCCATTACAAAGTGAATGTGCTTTCTAAATGTCTTCAGTACTGTGGCCTTTATGCTACCATATGGTCTGCAGAATTAGAAGAGAAGAAAAACATCCTGTATGCTGCCCAAATTGCACCAAGTATTATTTCCCAGCTGCAAAGCCACATTAGCAAAACATTTCAATGCTTTTCAACAAGAAATAAATTAGTTTTGCAGCTAGGCATGCTGGGAGAAGGCACAAAAATGGTGCATACCCAAAAAAGAAAAGGCGATGCCATAACTGTCCCATACCTACCCGCTCCCCAGGCATCCCTAGAAAATATAAAAAGGAGGAGGAGCATGTGTGCATAAACTGTTGTTGCTGCTGTGAGCAGTAAGAGCTTCCTCTTTAGTGGAGGAAGGTGGGCCCAGATAATTTTAGTAGAGCAAATTATAGGGGAGTCTGTCCTATTAAAGCCATGTGGTACATGGTGATTCCAGTTATTAGCATTTTTCTTTGTGCCAGCATCAGGGGCACTGTATCAGTGGGCTGCCAGACCGAAGATGTCATGCAAAGCAGGTACCAGAAATAACAGATAAAGAGAGTACAGCCAGATATCTGCTTGTGATGCAGAGCTGCTGCTATTAGTAATAGCCACACAAAATAAGTGTTTGTATTCACATAACCAATGAATGCAAATGGTGGAGACTCAGGTTGGCAAATATGCCATTGATAAGGCATCCCAGTGTCTCTGTATTTATTAACAGAGCCACCTGCTCTACATACTAATTCATACTGAATAAAAGAATGCATATGAAAAACCCCACATCATAATGACTCATTGCCTCCCCTTCCCCCATAGCCACGCAAAATCACTACAGCTGCAGATTACCCACTATCAACAGGGATACACACTGAAAAATGGTGAGGAACAATGTTACAAACATATGTAGACCAAAAATCACACACAAGACCCAGCAGTCTACACAAACCTGCATCCATTGAACAGGAGCTAGACTAGTAGGGAAGTGTTTATGGCCTTCAATTCTAAGAGGTTCATCATCCATCCAGATGCAATACACAACACTGCATTAATGCATGTCCATGATCAATCAGCCAGGTAGCATGCAAGAACAACAATAGGCGTGTGCATACCAGATACCTGTGCTTGACTGTGAGTAAGCCAAAGAATCAGGATAAATCAAAGTGAAATGTGGGAGTTAGATGATCCAAGCTCATCTGTTCTGTATGAACTGGCCGTGAGGTATGTTAACATGTTGCTGTTCTTTTTGTTATTTAACTACCAGCAATGCACTTGGTTCTGTACAAGATAAAAATAACATAAGCTGTGTAAGAATCTTAAGTTTCAGTCAGCAAGGGAATGGAAGTCAGTAGAGGCTTCAAATAGGGAAGAAACATAGTCCAACTGGGGAATTGTATAGTAGGCTAGGAATAGCTTATTGTACTAAAGAATGTGGCCACAGTGAATTCATACTTTCAGTACCACCCCACGACCTTGTGAAAATAATACAAGGAGGCTCAGATAGTGTTGTTTACTATTTCTAGGATTGCTTAAGGGATTAGCATGCCACATGCTGCTAGTGCAGAATGCCAAGGTTAGGTTTTTATCAGCAGTGAGATAATTGGATCAACCTGCCATTGTTTTGAAGTTGCTGCAGTGGCTGCTTCTTTAGTTGTGAGTTATTTCAGTTTCTTGTTATTTACCTAGAGTACATTATTTTATACAGACAAGGGTAAGAGCTCAGAGGAACAGCTCTTGTTTGAGTTGTGACAGTTTTGTGGTAAACTTGAAAAAGTTTGCAAACAGTTAGGGGGAAGTAAACTTTTACCTGATAAATTAATGTGCATTAATATCATATAGCCATTCATTTGGTCTAGCTGCACTATTTAAGACAGAAGGCAGCACAGGAAATAGTCTATGCAACTGGGTGAATTCAGGTCTGGCTGCTTCGCTGGATTCTGCCTGCTCACATGACTCCTGAGCCTTGCTCTCTTGACTTATTTCTGCTTTCCTGACCCATTCTTGGTTCTTGCCATGTCACTGATCCCTGTTCCTGGTCTTCAACATCTGTCTCTGATTCTGGCTCTGACACTTGCTTCAACTCCTGACACCTGCTCCAAGCCTCAGTCATGACATAGGGTCTACGCAGACCAGTTACTGAGCAACATCTTAGTGTGCTTTAGAAATAACACTCCTGTAGTGCACATTACTGATCCATGTAGACAAGCCTACATCCCTTTCACAATTTAGCCTATGGCTTCCAGAGTATTATCAGTTCTACCTGAATGGTATAACCTTTTTTCTGCCATGCCTCTGTAGATTTGGACTGTTCTTCCAATTAGTCATTACATTGGTTTCCTCTTAGCTCCCTCTTGGGTGCATTTAGAAATTGTTTAATTTAACAGCTATTTGATAAAGTCTAACATATTTTATCTATATATAAATATGTAGATATCTAACACATTTTATCCAAAGCACACAAAAACATCTTTTTGCGTTGGATTCCGGAGTCAGCTTATTTTTTGTGACTTTTTTTTTCCTGTATTGGTAAATGTATGCTAGATTTTTCTTTGGGCTTATTATAGATATTTATGCTATTGATTACATTGATAAGGTCATTATTCTCATGATAGTAAGTGGTTTTGAAGGGATCTTGAGTTATATATTCAGAAAAGATCATAAAAATAAAGATATATTTAACTATGAACACATAAACAAATATATACATTAAAATACCAGAAATAAAGAAAATAGTTTGGTATCCAGAAAGTAAAAGTGACTGTTTTGAAGAAACCTAATAGTTTTTCTATCAGAAAGGGCGCCCTTAGCAAAATCCAGCATTATCAAATGCTATGATTGGAGAGGAGCTGTTGTTTTGCTTAAAGGTAAGTCAAGTCATCAGTAATAAAAAAAATCCATTATCTTGTGTGAAGAGAGAACAATTTCTTGCCTGTATAGTAATTCTGTATTCAGCTTTGTCTCTTCGAATGTTTAGAAAATATTCTAAATATTAGAAAACTGAAAAAAAAATTGCCCTCTCAATCATCAAGATGTAAGAGGGTTCCCGAAGTGAATAGGCCCAATATGCCTAGGATTTTACTTTAAAAACAAAACCCAAACAGCTCATTCTATTTTCATGGGCCTTTCTACCACTTTCAAAGCCAACTGCCTTTCTACTCTGTTCACCTGGGTTTGTCCTTGATGTAATGCATGTAAGTTTATTTTTTCTTCCTGCCTGACAGTGATTTGCATCTATCTGCTGCCATGGTACAAAACTTGTAGGTCTGTCAATTATTCTTTGTGTCATTGTATTAATGTGAGAGATTCTTTATAATTTCCTTTCTCCACAGGATTTGAGCTCTCACTGTGACTGCTAAAAGCATTTTTTCTACACAATACAAAGCACCATTTCAATCAAGTCTACTGAAATTGTATCTATTTTCAGTTATGATACCGAAGCCTGTTCCTGACTTTACCAGTGAGAAGTCAGGGGTACTGCTCATATACTTACAGTTAACTATGTGCTTACTTGTTGCTGAATTGGTGCTCTGATTGTTGAAAGCTTAATTTACTCTAACAAATAATCCAAGGTTCAAAGTACACTTAACATACAATTTGGAAAACTCATCTTTTGGTAAAGATTTACTTAAGAATTTTATTTAATCATAATTAGTATTTACAGAGTCTTAACAAACCCTACTGGCAAAAATGCTTCAGGTGTGGGAAGGAAGAGAGACCCTTTCAAAGTTAATGATTCAAGTGGGAGCTTATTCATTCATACGCCAACTTATTTTGGAAAAAAATCCTGCTGTGAAGAGTGGGAGTTGGCTTTTGAACGGGTTCTAAAAAGGTAGAACAGCAGCAGGGTACCTGCCGCGAGCCAGGACTCAGCAGTCCCATCTCCCCCCACTGCCACTCAGCCTTTTAAATGTAGTAGGAGCCTAGCGGTTCTTATTACATTAAAAAGCAGAGATTCAGCAGTCTGGGACCTGACCCCAAACATAGAGAGAAAAAATTGTAAAAAGTCACTGGCCCATTTATAAGCTCCCAGACATCATCTTATGAAAAGGTCAGTGACTTTTTGCCATTTTTTCTCTGTAAGTTTGGGTGGTCGATTTCTAAACAGGCTTATGTTCGAGTATATATGGCAATTAATGGTAATGAAGTAAGCTGCTAAATAAATGTGCTATTTTAATTCTTATTTTTCAGAGTCTTTTGCTTTTCTTGCAAATAATAACTTAGAATCACATGCTGAAATATTAAAGCTCTTTTTCATCCTCCCTTTCAAAACTGATCCTTATGAAGTAAGTGACCGTAAGAGTGAGAGGAGGACAAAGTGTGTTTTTGAATTTATGCTAAAAACCAAACATTTAATATTTTTAATTTAATGTTTTAATATGATGCCAGCCTTTTTGTAAATTAAATTATATAGAGAGCGCTCAGCTGTATAGCCCCTGACTCACATTGCTATGAACTTTGGCTATGTCTAGACTACAAAGAAAAGTTGAATAAAGATACGTAAATTGTGAACATCAATTTGTGTATCTTTTTCCACTTGTTTTTCAGAAGAGGTTTTTCCAAAATTTGGCCCGTCTATATGGGGCCATATTTCAGAAAAACCTCCTCTTTGAGAACATCCTTTATTCCTCATACAATGAGGAATACAGGGATGCCAAAAGAATGCATCCGACTTTTCGGAAACTGTTTAAAAAAAGCGGACACATTTCTTGGACACGGCAGAGCTTTTCCGGGATACCTCTGACTTCAGTAGGAAACTCATGAGTAGAGAAATACTTTCATGATAGAGGTTGCCCAAATGAACCCTTAATGAATTTGGCCCATGTTCTAGCAGGTGGTGAGCCAGCTACCACTGAGACCAATGAGAAATTAGTTGAAAATGTTTTTTTCTCTGACATGAAAAAATTCAATTCTTCATTGAAAAACAAACATTTTCAGCAAAACATCAAAAGCTTTTGGTTCTCAACAAAAATGTTTTCAGTGTTCTGCAAAAAAATAAACATTTTCAGTTTTTGGCTAGAAAATATAGGAAGTTGAGGATTTCAGTATTTCTACAAAGTCAGAATTTTCTGTAGAAAGCAAACACTTACTTTCAAGACAATCCGTTTAATCAAAAACCCAATTTTACATCAAATAAAATGTTTCATCAGAAATGTTTTGACCAGGTAAAGAAATGAGGTTGTTCATCGTTTAGGTTATGTGTGCACAGCAGCATTATTTCGGAATAACTAGTATTATTCCGAAATAACATAGTTCGTGTCTACACTACAAGCAGTTATTTTGACATAGTATCGAAATAATGTTAAGCTGGAGGACCTGTTACTCCGACTCCTGTAACCCTCAATGTATGAGGAGTAAAGGAAGTCGGAGGAAGAGTGCTCTTCGAGAGATTTCCTGCTATGCGCCAAAAGCCGAAATAAGCTATTTTGACTTAAACTACGCAATTGAAGTAGCTCAAGTTTCGTAGCTTATTTCAGCTTTAGCCTTGCTGTGTAGACATGCCCTTAGTCTGCTAGAACATGATTTTGCCAAATAACTTGCTGCAGTATCAGCTGTAGCTTTGCTGCTTGTCAGAGGCCCAGCCTATCTCTGAAACCGTCTACAAGGGAGAGTGATACAGTTCAGATAGTTAATTCACAGAGTAACTAGGAGTCAGTTAATTAGGCAGGAGGGCACCTAGGCATGATGAAAGGATACAAGTTAGAGGATACTCCTGAGAAAAAGCAGGTCTAGAGCAGGGAAGTGCCCAGGGACCTTGAGTCAAACAGAAACTGCTCCTAATATAAGAATTCTTGGTGACGTAGAAGGCAAGCTTACAGGCAGCAGCCTGGAAGAAATGCTTCAGGAAGGGAAGGAGATTCTAACAGGAGAGGGAAAGTCATGGTGGACAGACAATCCAGGAGATCTAGTATTTGGAGCTACTTTTAAAAGATCTCTATGATGAATAGTCACAAAGAGGTAGTCGTGTTAGTCTGATCTTGGTAAAACAAAAAAGCAGTCATGTAGCAATTCAAAGACTAACAAAATAGTTTCTTAGGTGATGAGCATTCATGGGGCAGATCCACAAAAGCTCATCACCTAATAAACTGTTTGTTAGTCTTTATAGTGCTACATGACTGCTTTTTTCCTTTTCCATTATGAAGTGAGAGTGAGCAGATAAAGCACCTGGACAGAATTATATCTTGCACTCAGACAGGTAAATTTCCTCAACCAGGAAGTTTAGATAGGAAGGTGCTCTGTATGTCTGTGTAACATTTCTCTTTTAAATATGAGACCTTTGGGGAGGGTGCTTTTTAACACTCAAAACTGCTGTGCTGTTTATAGTCTGAGTGGAGGGACATAGAGGTGAGACTTAACTGCAGTGCTATCCCTGACCAGAGGAGGGTGGTAGGGTAAACTCCCTTACCTTCACACTATTGAATTTAGTTTCCACAGCAGCACTGGTTTTGTGTGGCAAGAGTAAACATTGGTACTACAGTATTTTCTTTGATACAGCACAGATGTAAAGGCCTTCCATAAAGACTAGCAATCTTCCTACACTGCTGATGAGAACACTTCAGTTTTATATTACAGTACAGTCGTGGTGTAAATATAAATGTTGGTTGCTTTCCAAACAAAACTATTAACTTCACACTGTTCCTCAAAAGGAAAATTCAAAGGATAATTTTACTTCTGATGTTCTGCTGAGTTCATTTCCATTGTCAGTGATTAATTTCTTCTGTCTGCTTAGCTTAAAAATAGAGGAAGAGGAGGAAAGAGATGTGTTCTAGATGTATTTGCTGTAATGTAAATGGCATTCCATATTAAAGGAAGCTTTCTGCATTTGGGAAACAGGGCTGGAGAGACTGACACTAGAAAGGCAGAAGGTTGTAAGTTGGGTGAGAGGCCTTTAATTCCCTTACGACAAAGGGAATTTGTTGTAGACAGTCAAGACAGGTAGACAGTTTGATACACAGTGACCTGTTATATCAGTAAACTGCTTAATGATCTCACATTCAAACTAGTGTATCTGGGCAGTAAATATGCCTGAGTGTAAAATCTGAAATACAATACATGAGCTGGGATTTGGAAAGTTACTCATAGCCAGTCCTCTCAGAGTAACAACCATGCTCCTGAGCTACATCAGAAAGGCAGTGTTAATATTGAGAACATTGTGTACTGTACATGCAGCAAGACATTATTTCCTCATGCATTGTTTTCCAGATGTTATTAGAAAAGGCCTGGAAGATGTAGCATGATAAAATCGAGAATGAAAAGGGGATGATAAAAAAAAAAACTCTTTTCTTTCCCTATTTCCTTACTCTATTATCTCTTTGGTTTAGTGTTTGACTTGCATGTTAACTCAATATATACATACACAAATGTTGCAATCTAAGCTAAATAGTTATACCTGCCTGTATATTTGAAAACTAATTCCAAATGATATGGCCTTCTAAATCATGTGGGATACTTTTGTACTTAGAAAAACTAATCTGTAGATGCCATGGGATTACTGTTTATGACTTTGTGTCTTGCAGCCAACATGGGACAAAGAATGGAAATGTCCGTCTTAATCAACCTGAACATAATATTGAACACATATTGTACTACTCAGTACATCTGAATATTTAGGGAGTTCCTCCCTATTAACCACATTAAATGCAAGTTCAGTAGTTTGACAGTTTTAAGGATGTATTATAGACATGTAAGAACTAAATCAGAAAAGCTGAAGTACAAAATGAAGTTACAGCTAGCAGGAGATGTAAAAGGCAATCAGAAGAGGTTTTCCAAGTACATTAGGATTAAGACAAAGGAAAGTATAGGTCCTCTATTTAGCTGGGAGAGAGGGCTAATAATGGATGACATCAAGAAGACTGTGTTTAATACCTATTTTGTTTTAGTCTTCACGAAAAGTTAATTTCTGTACAGGTAATTAAAATAATATTAATAACAGGGAAGGAACACGAGACAGAATAGGGCAAAAAGAGATTAAAGAATATTTAATGTGTTCAAGTCAGTAGGGTCTGATGGAATTAATCCTAGGGTTCTTAAGGAATTAGCTGAAGTGATCTCAGACCCCTTAGCAATTATTTTCAAGAACTCATGAAAGATATGTGAGAGCCCAGAGGACTAGAACAAGCAAACAGGATACCTATTTGAACAAAGGTGAATTAAGAGTACCAGGGTAATTACAGACCAGTCAGCGTAACCTTGGTACCTAGAAAGATAATAGAAGAAAAGATTAATCAGTTGTAAGTTTTAAGTACCAACAGGAAAGTAAGATTATAAGGAATGGCCATCATGAATTTGTCAAGCACAAATCAGACCAAATCGACCTCACTTCCTTCCTTGACAGGGTCACTGGCCAGTTGGATAGGGGTGACCCACAAGATGTGATATCTTGATTTTAATAAAGCTTTTGATGCATTCACATGTTACAAACTAGGGAAGTGTGGTCTTGCTGAAATTGTTTTGTGCATAACTGCTTAAAAGACCACAGAGTGTAATTATCAATGGTTTGTCAAAGTGGGAGGACGTATTCTAGTAGGATTGGCAGAGGTCAGTCTTGGGTCCAGTACTATTTTCAATAATGACTTGAATAAAGGAGTGGAGCACCTGACTGTAAATTTTTCAGTTGACTCCTAGCTCAGGGGACAAGCAGCTGCTAGAGTCTTGCAGGACAGGATTAAAATTCAAAATGAATCTGACTGACTGGAGAATTGGTCTCAAATCACATTTACTGAATATCTAATCTTAAGTGAAAAGTACTACACTTAAGAAGGAAAAGTCACAGGACAAATACAAAACTGGGAATAACTGGTTAGGTAGTAATATTGCTGAAAAGGCTCTGGGGGTTGTAGTGGATCACAAATTGAATAGGAATCAACAATGTAAAGTAGTTGTAAAGAAGTCTAATATATTTCTGGGGTGTGCTAACAAGAATGTCCTATGTAATACAGGAGAGGAAACTGTTCCACTCTACTAGGCACTGGGGTGGCCTCAGCTAAAGTACTGTGTCCAGTTCTGGGCACCACACTTTGGATAGATGTGGATTGTGACGGGGCACGGCTGCCCCGCACTCGGGAGCCGCCGGCAGCGGCCCTGTACGGGGCGCGGGGCAGCAGGGAAGAGGCCGGCGCCACGCAGTTCCAGCCCACATGAGGCAGAACTCAGCGCATGCGCCTCCTACCTCCTGGCACGGGCTGGGAAGGGAGCGCAGGGAGGCCGTGAGAGGGCATGTGTAGTGTGCTCCAAGGCCATAAGGGAGGGGAAGGAGTACGGAGGTGGGGGAGCGGGACGGCGACCGGGTGTGACATACCACCCGGTGCCAAAGTTTAAAAAGGCCAGTGGCGTCTCTGCGGGGATGGCGTGGGGAGTTGGCCCCCCGGCAGGCTCATGCGGGGGCACGGCGAGTGGCCGGGACGCCGGCGAAAGACAAGCTTAGGTAAGGGGAGAGGAAGCAGCCCAGGGCAGGGCTCCCTAATAGCCCATGGGCTGGCGTGTTACAGCGGGAAGCCCCGCCAGCCAGACCAGACCACAGTGGGTCTGTGTCCTTAGGGCCCTGGGCTGAGGTCCGTGAGAGAGGGCAGGCCCGGACCCCCCTCTGTCCTACACCTGGGGCCAGCTCGGAGCAACCACTGGGACGGCCACAGTGTAAAGACAGAACTTTTAGGCAGGCAAGACTCTGGAGTCCGCAAGGGGACAATGGTGGTGGGATGCGAATAAAGGCATAGGTTGATTATCCCTGTGCGTGCGTCCTTACATGGACAAATTGGAGAAAGTCCAGAGGAGAATAACAAAAAAAGATAAAATAAGAAAACCTGGCCTATGGGTAAAGATTTTTTTTTAAAAACTGTGTGTTTTGTCTTGAGAAAAGAAGACTATGAGGTTATAACTTTTCAAATATGTGAATGGCTGTTATAAAAAATATAGTAGCCAATTATTCTCCAGGTCCACTCATGAGTGAACAAGAAATAATGGGTTAATCTGCAGCAATGGAAATGTAGACTTAATATTAGGAAATTCTTTCAAAGAATAGCTAAGAACTGAAATAGTCTTCCAAGGGTTTTGTCTAAACTATGGAGAAGATTGAAGCTGTCACAGTCAATCTTCTGGGGTTCAAATGAGCAGTTCTAGTGAAGACACCGTAATTCGATCTCAAAGGGTGCTCCCATCGACGCTGGTACTCTTGCTCCTCATGAGGAGAAAGGGGAGTCAAGGGGAGCCTGTGCTCCTATCAACCTCCCACTGTGTGGACTGTGGCAAAACTCAATTTAAGATCCCTTGACCACAGCTTCATTATTGATGTCGTTGGAATTGCATCTCTTAACTGACTTTCTCCTTTAGTGTAGACCAGGCCAAGGGCAGTGGTGAAATCCCCATCACTGGAGATTTTTAAGAGCAGATTAGGCACACAGGTATCTGGTATGGTCTAGGTTTACTAAAACCTGTCTCAGCTCAGGAGACTGGACCCTTAGAGCTCCCTGCCAGCCTTACATTTCTGTGATTTCAGAAGGAAGCAACTATGAAGAGGGTAATGCTTCAGAAATTGAACACTGAGTAGTAATTTCCACTCATGAAACAATAATGTACAGTGAAAGAGATCAAAATCCAATTCAACCTTTTGCTGCAAAGTTGGGAAATGCCTTCCCTTCCCCCCATTTCCATATACCTTTTAACCTTAGAAGGTGTGTTATATTGGGGACTGTTCAATAAGCCTCTACAATACTGTCAATTTTGCGCATCTGTCTGCACAACTGTTCAATCCATGCACCTGATGTACCCAAGCAAATGGGAGGAAACAAAAGCTTCATGTGCCAAGTGTTTTGTGTAGGCTTTCAGAGGCTTATTTGAACAGATGTCTCTTTGATTCCTAGGCTTTAGAACTCATTCAAATTTCAGTTGTATCTGTGGCTAAACAATAAGACCTGGGTATTCTCCACCCAGAAAAAATTCAAGGTGGTATTGCTCTAAAAATCAGTCAAAGCAGATATTTGAAAGCTTGACAGGTGTAGTGCTTTGGCAGTTCAGGCTCTAAAACCAGATATGCCTTCTAACAAAACCAATCAAGTGTAATGACTGAAGTCTCCTTCAGAGAGTGAGTCCTTTCAATAGTATTGGTCTATATATAGCTCAGTAAGAGGCAAACTAGGGAAGTAAAACCACAAATTCTGCAGAAGGAAGCAAGCCACACTTATGTGCTATGGTCCCCAAAGATGCTGGTCATGCCATCATTACATTCAAGAACTGTGTGACTGTAATGCCAATTTGAAGAGCTAACACTAGATGCTGGATTCTGCTGGTAGATGCATCAGGATCTTTCCTCTCCACATTGCAAAAGGGCAGCTCTAAATCCCTGTTAGTTCACGACACTGTATCTTCAGCTAGACAGATTCCCGACACAGAATCCTAGCTTCCATCTTGTCTGCATTCATGCTGTCTTAGTGTCTGATATTTGGTTACATTCTGTCAAAGAAGATGGAGAATCTTCTCCTCCACTAATCCTGTGACAGTTTGTCCCTGATATCCCACCAGATTTTCTGTCTGACATAGATGAGTGTTTTATAGAAAAGCCTTATAAGGGCTACAGATATTCTGTTTTATGGCAGAGGAAAAGAACTAATTATTTTTCCACAAACCAGATGTGTAAAGATTCTCTGATGCATTCATATCTAACAGTCTAACTTCTTCCCTGCTGCTTCACCGCTCACAGGCCATCTGTTAACTATTGCAACCAGTCAGGAGGAGGGGTGTGGGTGTTGTGTAGATGCCAGAGCATTCAGTGTTGTGAACAAATTTTTTAGCAACTCTACACCAGAGTGGCCCAGTGGCTGAGTGATACAATCCCTCAAAGAAATCTGTCACTGTGTGAGGTCCATCAGACTTCAAGTAAATTTTTGCAAAAGAGGCCTGCCGCACCCCTATGTGAAAAAATAGACCCAGGCATCAAACTGATATTCTAGCTATGAGAATGGTTTATTTTTGTTATGCTCTGTGTGATTTCAAAGATTGAAGGAACCTGTGTTTGCATGTGTCTGAAGCCACATGGGATAATCCCAGATGTTGTACAGTACCTATTTATGGTAGCATCGATACAGACCTATAATGGGTATTGAGCAGCTGTGGTGTGATTAATGTTCATTATTTCATACAGGAGATTTCTAAACTAATTAAATATCTATTGAGATGTAATATCATGTAGATAATTTGCAGTTCTTTAAAAAATTATAATGCTTGCACATGACTTGTTCTAATATCATATCAGCATGTTATCTGAGCCCCTGCTCCAATGTACTTTAATTGACAGAAAAAAACACAATGCTTTGTAACACTTGAAAAATAAATGTTTTCAGACCCACATTTCAAACTAAGCAGTAGCTTTTTCAATTAATTCCCCCTGCCCTTCAAAAAAACCCTGTCATTTTGTCTTCCCTTGTGAAAATTCCTTTGGTTAATCACAATGTTTAGCAAATTAGCTCCACTGAAGAAAGAATATACTAACTGCTGGTTGCCAGTATTATTAGTATTACAATTTGTTTTCTGTATCATTCGGCATATGTCAGGTGCTTTCCGTGCAGATAAGAACATGAGAGCAGATTTGCTCCTGCAGCCTAACTCAGTGTAGGGAGCTGGCCATGGACCTCTAATTCAGCACTGCCCAACCCATCTTAAGTTAAGGTGACTCTACACTGCACCATTATTTCACGATAACAAGCGTGATTTCAAAATAAGTTAGTCTGCGTCTACACAGCAGACAGTTATTTCCCATAACCCTCATTGTACGAGGGTTATGGGAAGTATGGGAAGTAAGGGAAGTTGGAGGAAGAGTGCTCTATTTTGAATTAAGTGCTGTGTAGACAGCACCAAAACTCGAAATAAGCTATTTCAAAATAAACTAAGCAATTGACGTAGCTCAATTTGCGTAGCTTTTTTTCAAGTTAAGCCCTACTGTATAGACACGCCCTTAGAGATGCTGGCAAACTGTATTAGTTCAGGTAAAATGGTAAGCTAAGCTCCACTCCTTCAAAAGCCCAGCCCACACACTCCCACCATGCTTTTTTCCTTCCCTGATGTGCCTCTTACGCCAGAGCTGGGGGTAAGTGGAGGCAGTGGAGGATGGGTCAATGCCACCTCTGCAAGTTTTAAATCTGCATTGGGTTTGCCTTCACAAAGAGAATTCACCACCAGCAGCTGCCAACATGGCCATGTTACACTGCCTGAGAGGTGCAGAGCAGCCATATCAGACCAGAGAATGCAGCTTATGAAGTGAGCTCACTTTACTCTGGGAAGAGCCCAACCATTTCAATGGGGCTTCTTTCAGTGTACAAGTCAGTCTGAGCACGTATAGCCTCTACTGGTCATTTGCCTTGCCATTAGAAAAGCAGATTTCCAAAAATGTACAAGACATGACCAAATGTGGTTCCTCAACAGTGGCACAGGAGCATTCTTAAGAGTAAGGATGCTGAAATCCAGCCCCCTTACCTCTGTCCACACCTTGCCTGCTGAGGCCAGGAGCAGAGCCCTCTGGCGTGTGGGGCTGCAGCCTGGACAAGCCCCAGCTGGGAGCCTGGGGATGCTGCAACACTCCCTGTATCCACAGTTCCCGTGCCTGTGTTCCTCAGTGTGACTGCATGCATACCATGAGAGGGATTGTTTTCTTTAGAATTGAATGTCTTTGGAATTGAAGCAAATTCTGAAACCTTGGAAGTTGCTATAAAATACAATTGTCATCCTCCAGACCCCAATCTAGTAAAGCAATTAAGCACATTCTTAAGTGCTTTACTGGATTAGGGCCTGGGAGCCAAAAATTTATTTAAATCAAAGATTTTAGTCACTGGAAAAATTCCAATTAACTTTGCTAGACTAGGAGGCCCTAAGCAATCAGGGACTGTATGCTTAGTAATGTAGAATACTGTTTAGGTTGCATATTTTAATTACTACCGTTAAGAATTAAAATTGAGAAATCCAAAGTATATGTTTTGACATTAATGTTGCCATGCAGGTTAGGAGAACAAGCTCTATTGGATAGATTGGATCCCCAGATTTTGCTAGGTGCACTGGAAGGAGATTGGATTGTAAATACATCACCAAGCATGCACCTGGCCTGGTTTAATAGCTGTCAAATTAAGCAGCCATTTAGCAGGGCTGTCTCGGCATAACTCAAGGGAATTAAGAAGGAGTAGCATACTTATTAGAATCCATAGGCTAGTGGTAAGTGAAGCAAGCTAGGTAGAGACGTTCTGCTATTCTAAATGAATTCTCCTAACAGAATACTGGGGCTAAGTCCCACGCTGCAAAAGGGCAACTAACAAGGAGAGCACACTGTAAGTATATGTCATAACTGAGGGCAATATAAGCAGTGGATCCACTGTTTAGAAACAAACACGTATCCGTTAGTAGAGCCCTAGATATCCATGGATATCCGCGTCATAGCTGCAGATAATTGCATCTGCAGATGTGGATATCCGTGGACCATTTTCATGGATAGTGGTGCAGATGTGGATACGTGCAGGGCTCTCTTTCTGCCTCTCCCTAGCCACAGAGCTGTGGGGGTGGGGTTATGCCAAACAGGTGCCCTACAACAGACAGAGTAGGGACACAACAGGTTCCCATCCCTCCCTGCACAAAGGGCTCAATGCCAGCCATGCCCAGGTCCCCCCACCTGGTGAGCACTGGCCTGCAGGAGCCACGGCCCCAGGTCCGGCTTGGGGAGACATGCTGCTTGCCATCCACTGCTGTTCCTGCACTGCCAGCTAGTGCAGCTGGAACCATGCACGGGGGAGGCAGCAGATATTCAGGACAGGATAAGCTGTTCCACTCTAAGGGGAAAGGGCCCAGCTCTGCGGGGCTGGTGCTCTGGGCATGGGCACTTGCCCTGGGCTTTCCCAGGGTCAGTGGGCACTGAGCCCATTCCTGGGGTTCTGCAGAGTGAGTAGTTTGGTGCCAGCACCAGCGGTGCCTGAGTTGCAGCATTTGGGTGGGGCAACCCAGGCAGTGCTGCATGCTCAGAGCTGGTGGCCAGCAACCAGTAGCAAGGACTTGGTGGGAGGTCAGAATCAGGGCTGTCCAGCACCCGCTTTCTGCACCGCTTCCCACCTAGCAGCTTGGGCCTCTTGGGCAGCACCAGTGTCCCTACCACGGCCCAGCTTGGCTGCACTTCTGGCTTTCTGGTTCCTGCGAATCAGGGCCCACCCCCTGGCATGATGCAACATCCATTCCCTTCTCCCTCCCCCTTCTCCAGACCTTGCTGCCCTTCACCCCCAGCCCCCTACTCCCATGCTGCCTCTTCCCTGCAAGACCCTGACCTCCCCCTCTCCCCTGCTCATCCTGTGCTCCCTCCCTCACCCCTCCATATGGGTTGTGGGGAGGAGGCTTCACTGAGTGTGAATGACACTGTTAACCGATAAGCATCTACTTATCGGTTAAATGGTTAGTCGGTTACAGTCAAACATCCCTAAGAAGCATGCATTTGGGTAAGATCTGAAATATTCATTGACCTGGGGGTAATGTGTCCCATCCTTTGGGACAGGTAGAACTTTCTTATGTGATGATTAAGATCTTCAGTGTCCTCATCACATTTCACTCGGGTTTCCAGGTAGTGGCTTAATGCTAGATTGCATTAAGGAGACTGTGTTGTAGCTTCTGGGTAGCCAGTAAGCTATCATAGAGGCTGTTTTGTTCTGGCTTGGTAAATGTAAGTATTGGAATTACCACAAGCTTTGGGAATTGGCTCTCCCTTTGTTTGCAGTTCACCATAATTAAGTGACCTCAGCTGGCTCCTCTGGGACCTGGACACAGATGGTTTTCATTAAAGGCAAAGATTTAATTAAACTCTAGATGATATTGGCCCGTTAAATTTGAAAATGAATAGGTTTGTCAAATAGCACACTAATGAAATAATAGGTCATACAACTTTGAGGCTAGAGTTTGATATTTATACACTTTGAAGTTTTATTTACTAAGTGGTCTATGCCCCAAAATACTAACGGAGACAGTGAAAAGCAGTTAAAAAATAGTAATGCAATTTTCATGTGAGATAGCGTAACCTCGTTCCACCTTGTGCCTTTTTCAATTTATTTTCTTATCGTCATGCCTAAAAGCTGGGAAAGCATTTTAGGCACAAAGCCATTGATGAATTTATGAGAATATCTCTCTGATATACTTTTAGCAATTTCTCTTCTAATAATTTTGAAAGATGCAGTCGTTGCGGTCAGCAAATTTTAGTGTTCCGTGTATGCCTGTAAAACCATAATATTAATAATTGGACAGGAGCTTGTATTAAGAAAAACCCTGCAACATTCACCTAGTGATCTGTACGTCAGCAATACCCACAAACCCTTCTGGAAGATAACATCTCCTCGTGGAGTGCTATAATACATGACATCACCCTTTTGAGTAAGTAAACATGTATGCATCAAAACACTGCTCCTGTAAGTAGTTACACAAATGCTTAATTTTACTACTTTGAAAAATGTCCACTATTCACATTAGTAAAATTAATCGTGTGTGTCTTCATGATTGGCAGACAAGTGGCTTGCTATTTATTTGTTTGTTTGTTTGTTTGTTTGTTAATACTCTAGCACTTAGGTGTGTTAGCATGGATAAATTTAGCTTAGGTACATCTATCTGTGCTGGAATCACACCTTAGGGTGCAGCGTAGTCTACTCTAGTGTTGCCAATTCAGTCCTGTGATATTTTGTTTTTTCTTGAAGCCCCACCTCCTGAAGGCATGTGGTGAAATGAGAATCTGAGTTCCCATTTTTTGAAATGGAGCACCACCTGACAAAAGGGTGTCATGACTGGGTCTGCTAGATGCTACAGTCATACCACTGCTAATAATTAACTAGAGGATTTACTCAGCATTGCCTGCATCCTTGTGGAGGCTCAGGCTAGGGAGTGGGAAGTGCAGCAGTCAGAGCAGAGGGCTGGGAACTGTGGAGGGGACTTAGGCCAGGGGATTCAGGGCAAGGGGTGGGAGGTGTAGGGGAGTTTGGGACAGGCAACGGGGGTGTAGGAGGTGTAGGGGGGTGAGCCATGGTTCTCAGCCTCCCTGTCATTTCCTCGTGGGGGAGCAGGTCATGGTTCCCAGCCCCCCCGTACCACGTGTCCTCCCTAGTTATCTATTGTTTGTCTGTATGATCTGTCCGGTTCCTTGATTATTTCTGTTTCCTGTATAATTAACTTTGTTGGGTATAAACTAATTAAGGTGGTAGGATGTAATTGGTCGGATCAGTGTTTGAGAAAGCTGCCAACAGGCTACTCCATTTTTTGTCTAGTTTCCCAAAGCTCCCCTTGGCTGGCAACGGTGAACCAGAGCCAGTGAGAGTTGCAAGGCTCTGTGGCTATAGAGCCCTAGATAAACAAACTAGCCCACTTAGAGAAACATTGGGTTAGATAATCAGATTACAGTATGTTAGGATTGCTTAGTTAAATTTCAGTAAAATGATTACTTAAGGTCTGGCTGAGAATATTACTTTTTAAATTGGGGACAAACAGAAAGTAAGTTGGGAAAAGAGGAAACTGGATTTATGCTTGCTGGAGGCTACCACCCATACTTCATTGTTTGCATCTCCAGACTTTGGGTAAGGCTGTTCTCTCTTCATGGGAGAAGGACCAGGGAAGTGGGAGGGTGAAGGGATAAGTCCCGTAACAAAAAAGAATAGTTTTGACAAATATTTCAACCAATAACACTTTGAAAAAATTAAAAATTGTTGCAATGTGTGTGTTTCAGTACTTCAAAAAAAATTCTGAGCTTCCTGTTCTAAGAGACTTTTCATTTTGAAATGTAACCTAATTATGACATTTTTAAAAAAGTAGTCAAAATCTAAACAACATATTTGGATGTTATTAAATGAAATATTTTGATTGACCCAGATTTTTTTATTTGCACAAATGTTCGAGATATCACCTTTTTGTCTCAGTTTGGGACAGGAGAATGCTTTGAAATTTCAGAAATTTTGTGAAGCAGGAAAACCAGTTCTTGCACAGTTCCAAAAAAAGGCCCCAAATCCAAAGAGAAAATGTCTTGGTTGTCAGCCAGTCTCGTGTTCTTCTGGGGCATGACTCATGATTTTTGAATGCTTGGGATTTGTAATATTTCTACCCATCATCTATTCTTTGCTGGGGCATTCATACCATCCAAACTAATCCCCAGTGCTCTTGGCCTCCAAATGGCAGTTCACACTTGTGTTATTGTGCATTCAGGAAACAACTTAATATGTTCCTTCCATTGCAGTTAGAACTCAGTTTTGACTTGAAAATTCTAAGGAAGAGGATTCCATTTAATTACATTCCTGCTTTCAATTGCTAGAGCTATCAGAAAGGATCAGATTCTCAAGGCACTTAGCTGATCAGTGTCAGCTACATGACAGGTGGTTTTATCTATCATTGCTGTGTATTAGGGACATTTACTTTATAATACTATGCAGCTCATCAATGCACAAAAAATAATCTGTCTTAAATTCATTTTCCAGGTTCAGTTATCCTAGGAAAATATATTATTGTTCTTACCATAATCATATCTGATGGCTAGCCTATGGCCTGGCTTCTGTGACTAAATAAAGAGGAGGAAAGCACCAACTTAATTAATTGTGCCAGCTACTTAGGTTTACAAATAGGCCTGCAGGGCATATCAAGAGAATTGTGTTGCAATAAGCAAGGACATTAGACCTGACACAATGCACTTCCACCACAAGTAGCAAAAACCAGGGAGGCAGATCCTGACTTCTAGAGTCATGGGCTGTACTTGGGATATTGTATCAACACGCTGACCATTGTTCAGGGCTTGTAGCAAAGACGTGATTAAGGCCTATGTTCACAATTTTCATGTTAAGGTTACTGATAATTGACTTTAATGCTAATGCTGTTATAATTATGCTGTCTACTGCGCTAGACTAGCAAAAATGAACATTTTCATCCTAGGGCCTTGTTTTCAAGGCGTGGGACGTGGTCAATTGATGTATAAAAATAGATGCTCTCAGATGAACCATAGCATGAAAAGTCTTAAACCCAATGGCCCTGGGGTTTTAGTCTTTTCCATATTCTCAAGAAATCTTCATGGAGTAGTTTCTTTGACTTTAAACACTTTTGATGCACCCCTATAATTCAAAAATGACACCAGATGAATTATACCAAGTGCTCAAAATTACAGTCTGGGGCTGAATGACTGAACTTAATGGTGATTTATTCTAAGGTGTTTCTACAACATCAAGCATGAACACATTATTCTTTCGGGACTAAATCCTGCACAGCATTGTACAGCCCCAACAGTGAAGGGGATGATTTAGAGCAACATGTTTAGTCTAGATGATTGATTTAGTTGTGCAAGGTCGTGGGTCTAAATCCTGTTTAATTTGTTAATATCTGTATTGCACTTGATGTGGGGGTAACGGTCTCATAATTTTCAGCTAACAAATAAAGTCATCCCTAGGGCCTGGACTCTAGCAGCAATTAAGTGGGTAGAGGGTGGACAAAGATCCCCAGTGACTCCAATCATGTGCAATGGGAAGAAGGAGTTTCCTGGAGGAGAAAGATAGACACAGATTTCACAGCTGTGAGAGTCTAACATCAGGAGTAATGAAGAGAAATAGGGAATTTGTGATGAGAGATTACAGTTTGCACTAAGGGAGTTGTGGGAATATTTGAAGGATGCAAAATAAACTGGTTGGGTGGTGAGCAATGATGGGGATGGAACACTTTATAAAATAATTAATAATGATTAAGAATTAATAACCATGTGATCAGTGGAACCAACCACTGGATGTTCCTTTTGAGATATCTTCTTATGTGCAATGTGTCAAATTCAATTAGCGACACATGCTAAATAATAATAACAAGATTAAAGACCATTTTCATGGTTCAGTTATAAAAGTATTTCTTAATCCTGCATTCTGACTCTCAGTGCAGTGTTTAAATGAAAGCTTTTCACTTCAGCACCTAGACATTAAAGATGTTGTCACAGCTTGAGACAGAAACAACCTGAAAGGTAAGAAACACCAGTAATGTTTTGTCTCTGTTATTGTTCTGCAGTAATGGACAAGATTGAGCTAGCTGTTCAAAAAAATGAAATAAGTTTTTCCCAATTGTTGTTCTTTTAGCCAGTTAAAAGCATTTGTTTACACAGGGGTAGCTCCACTGCAGGCACTTCTAGACATTGGAACCACACCCCTTTACATTGTCTGAGCATCTGTCTTAGCATAAATACATTATTTTAATTGGTTAAAATAGAAAACACTTGGCAAAATGATCTTATTTCACCTTCCTTAAACAATTAAGTAGGCCACTTCCCTGACATTGCTTATCTTTGTTTCTTTTCCCAGCAAAAACAAATTTAAGTTCTCACTCCTTTTCTCCCCTAGAAATATGCTACAGAGTTAGTCATTGCCTTCTTTGCAAAGTTGGCATCATTAAAATTCTTACTCCACATCTTCTCCAATCTTAAGGTTGGGTGATATGTATAAGATTCAGATAGATTCTGAACTGCACGCAATTTCAGTTTTTCAAATATAAATGTAATTACTGGTCAGTCCTTTCGGGTAATTTATATATCTGTTGAAACCATAAAACACTTCATCCGTTATTTTTCGTTCCTTCAAGTTTGAATTCACATAGGGTTTTGAATTTGTAACTATAAAGTAACTTTGTCCCAAGTCACCCTCTGTTCCTGATAATAGCTAAATCATGCTTCAGTGCTCATGGTATGAAACTCTTCATCTTTATTGCTTTATAAAGTAGAAATCCTGGTATCGATACTATTAAATATCAATAAATGTCTGTAGTTTAAGTATGCTTAGGGAAAACTGTTCCAACTGATAACTGGTTAAGGGAGAGGAAAGCAGGGATAATGTCAACAATACTTATTAGATTGATATTATTCCCACAAGCAGATATATGATAAATACATGAGCCTTTTAGATGATCTATGGAAATGCATTTACTGCAATTAAGCAACTACTGATATAGCATGAGTGCATATCAAAGAAATGATAGCACTAAAACATCTATCCTGTTTTGTTTTTTCTATTGCTATGTTATCTGCATTTTCCTGCCTGCAAAAGTATTCTAGAGTATTCATGTTAAATAGTAATAGAGAGGTAGCCGTGTTAGTCTGATCTTGCTAAAACAAAAGGAAAAACTATGTAGCACTTTAAAGACTAACAGGATGGTTTAATAGGTGATGAGCTTTCGTGGGCCAGACCCACTTCCTCAGATCATATTCTGGAAAAGAATTGGCATGACCATATATACCAAAGGAATACAATGAAAAAAGTGAACACATTATTAAACTGATAAATCAGATTTAGTACAGAAGGTGGGGGGAGGGAGAGAATAGCTATTTATGAGTCAATGAATGGCTAATCAGGGGTAATAAGTGGGGAAGCTATCTTTGTAATGGGTAAGGTAATTAGCATCTTTCTAAAGGCCCATTCGTCGTAAAGTGTCAAATTTAAGCATGAATGAAAGTTCTGAAGTTTCCCTCTGTAATCTGGTGTTAAAGTCTCTTTGAAGTAAGATGCATGTAGTAAGGTCGTTAAGACTATGTCCAGGTAGGTTGAAATGAAAACCAACTCTTTTTTCCTTGTGAAGATTTCTGATGTCTTATTTGTGGGCATTAATTCTTTGGCGAAGTGTCTGAGAAGTCTGTCCAATATACATAGTAGAAGGACACTATTGGCATGTGATGGCATAAATTATATTTCTGATGAACAGGAATATGTGTTCTTGATCATATAACTGACATGGTTAAGTCCAGTGATGGTGTCACCAGAGTAAATACGTGGACAAAGTTGATAACGGGGTTTGTTGCAAGGGAAAATTCCAGGGTTGGTATTAATGTGGTATGTCCTGTGGTTGTTGGTAAGAATCTTCCTGAGGTTAGGTGGCTGTCTATAGGAGACTATGGGTCTGTCCCCCAGAGCCTCTCGGAGTGTAGTATTCTGTTCCAGTATAGGTTGTAGTTTATTGATAATGTGTTGGAGAGGTTTAAGTTGGGGGCTATAGGTGATGACAAATGGTGTTCTATTGTTGGTTTTCTTGGGCCTATCTTGAAGTAGATGGTTTCTGCATATTTGTCTGGCTCTTTCAATTTGTTTTTTTATTTCCCCGGGTGGGTAATTGAGATTTACAAATGCTTGGTAGAGATCTTGAAGTTTCTGGTCTCTATCAGTGGGAATAGAGCAGATGTGGTTGTACCTAAGGGCTTGACTATAGACGATGGATCATATGGTGTGTCTTGGATGGAAGCTGGAGGCATGTAGGTAAGTGTAGCAGTCAGTGGGTTTTCTGTAGAGAGTGGTATTTAATTTTCCATTAGTGATTTGTACTGTGGTGTCCAGGAAATGGATCTCTTGTGTTGAATGGTCCAGGCTGAGATTGAAGGTGGGGTGTAGGTTGTTAAAGTCTCTGTGGAATGCCTCCAGTGTTTCTTGGCCATGGGTCCAGATCATAAAGATGTCATCGATGTAGCATAAGTAAAGGAGCGGTAAAAGGTGATGGGATCCGAGGAAACATTGTTCTAAGTCAGTCATAAAGATGTTAGCGTACTGTGGGGCCGTGCGGGTACCCATGGCTGTGCCGCTGATCTGGAGGTATAAGTTGTCCCCAAATTGGAAATAATTGTGGGTGAGAACAAAATTACATAGGTCTGCTACCAGATTGGCTGTGGTACCCTCTGGGATAGTGTTTCTAATCGCTTGTAATCCATCTTCATGTGGAATATTGGCGTAGAGAGCTTCTACATCCATGGTGGCTAGGATGGTGTATTCATGTTCTTCTGAATTGTGTTGTTGTTTTTGTGTGCTTGGCAAATGCATACATGGCTATGGCACTTTAAAGATGAACAAGACAATAAGCGCTGAGGAATTTACAATTAGGACAAGTCATGAATGTTGACAACAGGCAAGAGGGAGAGATGAGGAAAAACAATAAAAAAGGATTGGGAAAATCCCCTTTTCAGAAGCAGTATTACAGGAATTCACACCAGTTGTGGTTCCCTATTTTCCTTTCCTTTTTGTTGTTAATATCAGGAGGGAAAGAGAGGGAGCAGACAGTGCCAAATAGTGATCAGGAATGGCATATTCCAAAAAAGTATTTGACTGCCTTCCAATAGCATGTTAAGTAATGTGGCTAACATCTGTTCTCTCATACTCTTTCCAGGTGGAGAATCATATGCAGTAGAGTGCCTTGTTTATTTTTTTAATGAATATGCACATTCTCAGAGAGTTCATTCCACAATCTTAGACTCACCCCTGAAAAAGTACTGTTTCCCACACCAAAGAGCATTTTTCTTATTGTACAGAGTTCTATTGTGCCAAAGAAATTGAGTTGTCAATGTTGGTCTTCATCTCAGAGCTTTAGGCAGATTTTTAGATATCTAGGGCTGGGTGCAGGCTATGGAGCCCTTTGAAGTAAATGACTGAGATCTGTCATCCAAATTGATTTAAAAAATTACAGGAAGCTAGTACAGAGTGAAGGACAGGTTTGATGCTCGGAAAAGCGCTACACTGTTCTGCATTACCTTGATAGTACTATAATTCGAGTTGTGTCATTGATTCCAATATAAACCTTCACCTTACTACCACATTCGCTGCCTCTCCTGCTTCTTCTCTCGTGGTCTTTCTTTTTCTCTCTCCCCTCTTCCTTGTCCTTCTTAGTACCCTAACATTCTGAACTTCAAAATTAGCCTCTGCGTACATAAAGAATGAGGTGACTCTTCTGCCCCTTCTCACAATTTCACACACTGGTTTCTTCCTCTAGTTCAGGGGTAGGTAAATACCATCCGAATCCAGTCCACCAGGGTTAGCCCCTGGCGTGCTGCTGCCACTATATTTACCTGTGCCTCCACAGGTGTTGGCAATCGTAGCTCCCATTGGCCATGGATCGCTGTTCCTGGCCAATGGGAGCTGCAGAAAGCGGTGTCCCAATCTGAGCATCTTCCCACCACTCCCATTGGCCAGAAATGATAATCTGCCGTAAACAGGAGCTGCGATCACCAATACCTGCAGAGGCACAGGTAAATGTAATGGTAGCAGCCCACCAGGGACTAATCATGGTGAACCAACACTGTTTACCTGGGGGCTGGACTGTAAATATCATAGCAATGGAATGAGAATGAATGAGGTAAAAACAGCCTCAAAACTCACTATTCTCAGAGAAAAAGTGTGAAACTCACTTCTGTCATGTAGATTTCTCTGAATGCCACTACAACAAAGGAAATAAGGAGCAAGAAGAGGGATATGGATAGAGAGAAAGGGCTGGCTGCTTTAGCAGGCTTCAAAAATGTGGACTAGTCTCTTCAGGTGGTGCATGGCTCCTGCCAACCAACAGCAGCTCTTTGATCTCCTCAGAAGAATCTCAGCTCTAAGAAAAAGTGCTGGGATTGATTGGGAGATAGCAAAGGAAGATACTATGAAAGGATAGATACAGGCCTCTTCCTGCTCCTTTTCCCTCCTTTCATTGCTCACAGGACAGAAAATTCTGGTAGAAAATCTCTTATTTGAAGTTAAAGTTGCAGCCACTTACCAAAAGATTCTAATACCTGTGTCCTCACTGGTTCCTGCCATTGAAGAATGAGGGATAAAGTAACAGAGGGTATGTCTACACTAGCCCCCTAGATCGATCTAGGGAGGCTAATGAGGGCGACCGAAATTGCAAATGAAGCGCAGGATTTAAATATCCCGTGCTTCATTAGCATGTTCCCAGCCAGTCGCCATTTTAGAAATTGACTAGCCCGAAGTAACTGCCCGCATCTACATGCGGCAGTGAAACGGGATTCCGAAATAAAGCCCTAACTCGAATTAGCTGGTATTCCTCCTGCAATAAGGTTTACCAGCTAATTCGAGTTAGGGCTTTATTTTGGAATCCCGTTTCACTGCCGCGTGTAGATGCGAGCAGTTACTTCGGGCTAGTCAATTTCTAAAATGGCGACCAGCCGGGAACATGCTAATGAAGCATGGGATATTAGATCCCGCGCTTCATTTGCAATTTCGGTCACCCTCATTAGCCTCCCTACATCGATCTAGGGGGCTAGTGTAGACATACCCAGAGAGAAGAAAAGAGGGAAAGAAAAATAAATAAAGAGAAATAAAAATTTTTCTGAACACCAACAGAGAAAAACATATGGAAACCAACCTTCACAACAGGACAGTCTTTGTTATGATGTGCTTATGTAAGATGTTCATATACCCGTGAGGTAAATGGTATATGAAAATAGAAAAAATCAGACAGTACTTATTTCCTTTGTCTCATTCTTGTTTCACTTAATTTCCGCATTTAATATTAAAGCAGGGTAATTTATATTTATCTATATCTAGATAGTAATTTATATTTGTATTCTGTATCAAAGATGGAAATAAAGATATTTATGCTGGATAAAATGATATTGACAAGATATTTCACAATCTATTTAATAGTAATAAAATTTGGCATGTTTGCCTCTTTACAACCTGGGTGGTTTTGGAGATTGTGAGAAAATTTGCTAAAAGGAGTAGAAATATTCAAGTTAGTATAATAGTTAAAAAAAAAAATTCAGGGCCACGTGAATGTTAAAAAAAGTCTTAGAAATTGATAATACCAGAAATTCTAAAGACATCTTCAATTAAAATTATGATGAATTATTCTTTAAACTGTTCTGAAACTGTGAAAATTCTATTTCTATCACTAGCATGAAAAGATTCATTTATGTCTACCAACATGTTATATTCCACCCGCTTTATCTCTTTTACCTAATCTAGATATATATTTTTGAAAATAACATCTACTATCAACCTGATGTAAAGAGTAGCTCATTGCGACTGACATCTTCAGGAAAAGAAGGAATCATTTTTAATGGAATTGCAGACTGGCTATATGAAGGTAAGGTGGATAAATATAGATGTTTATTAATACAGGGAAGAGGTTCTTATACAAAACCTACAGGAGAAAACTATTCATTCTAGGACAATGGTGTCTGAAACTGTTTTGCCTTTTCTCTTCTTATTTTCTTACAAAATTGCCTTCGGACCTTTGCATTAGCTTATATTTTATATTGACTCACAACTTGGTTTGCATATAATTATATTTTTGAGTGCATGGGAGGGTCCCAGAGTGTGATCTAAACCAGTGTTTCTCAACCTTTTTTTTATTTTATTTTATAAATTACCCCTTTAAAAAAATTATAAGTACCCCCAGAACCTATAGTTTTCAGACATACAATTTTTTTTCTACCATTGCAACACATTTGTTTAAACAACTTAATCATTGCTGGGCGGGCAATGAAATTTTTGTGTAAAAAAGTACAAAAATAATAAAGCGCTGTAAAACTTAAAACAAAAATTCAGTTTTCTCCAAATTTCGGTTGACATACCCCCAGACTTCTCTCGAGTACCCCTGAGGGTACTCGTACCACTGGTTGAGAAACACTAATCTAGACAAAAATGAAAAAGTCTCCCCCTCCTCCCCCCCAGCTCGAGTCAGCTAGCATGGCCCACATGCTGTTGTCCAGTTGCTGTGCAGACATACTCTTTAGAATTCTTTGAAAACCCCAGCTCAAATGGACTCTGAAATAAGAATAGTAATTTATATTCTATGGAGATTTAAATGCCTCTGTTCAAAAGATTACCCACCTCAAGTTTAAATGGATTCCATTAATGTTTTGTAAGTATTTTAATAGGTCAGTGAGGTTCAAAGCCAGGAAGAAGGGACATCTTTAGCATGGAAGATCATTTTAAATGCATTTCAGATGCAGCAAATATAATATGATTGCATATAAATTGGTGTATTTAAGCATATACAGTTAATTAAATCTGACACAGAAGATCACCTTTTTTGCTAAGACAAAGTATTGCTTGAGTTGCAGTTGTGATTATTTAACAATCTGCTAGGCAATTTGGGGCTAAATTCTGCCAACCTGGGGGTGACTAGCATGTACTCAGAAGAGGGTAGCCTCTGTGATATACTCTGAATTGGGGGCAGTGAGGAGTTGCACTGTCAAAGATTATTCTTCATGACTCCTGGAAATCTCCAGATTCCCACCATCCCCCTTTACAGAGTACAGTACATAGCTTCTGACCATCCACCCAGGCAGATTTCCAGCTCTGCTGTTCAGCACACTGGGCAAAGTTACAGCTCTGCCGGACATTTCTGGGCCTTATACATCCCATGGGATTAATTAGGGGTCAGATACTGCCTGCTGTTCTGCCTGACATTTAGTTAGGTTATATGGGAGGGAGAGGGAGCTTCTACCTAATGAGTAGGCAAAGTCTAGCATAAGAGAAGTCCTGGTAAAGGTAATATACTTACCTGTAAGTAGTGTAGCAGTGAGCAAAACAATTCATAAGAACATAAGTACAGCCATTCTGGGCCAGATCAAAAGTCCATCTATCCCAGTATCCTGTCTTTTGACAATGGCCAATGCCAGATGCCCCAGAAGGAGTGAACAGAAATAGGTAATCATCAAGTGATCTCTCTCCTGTCATCCATTTCCAACCTTTGACAAACAGAGGCTAGGGACACCATTCCTACCCATTTTGGCTAATAAGTATTGATGGACCTAACCTCCATGAATTTATGTAGTTCTTTCTTGAACCCTTTGAATGTCCTGGTCTTCATAACCTCCTTTGGAAAGGAGTTCCACAGGTTGACTGTGTGCTGCGTGAAGAAAAACTTCCTTTTGTTTGTTACCTACTACCTACATACTAATTTAATCTGGTGACCCCTATTTCTTATGTTATGGGAACAAGTAAATAACTTTTCCTTCTTCACTTTCTCCATACCTGTCATGATTTTGTAAACTTCCATCATATCCCCCCCTTAGTCTCCTCTTTTTGAATCTGAAAAGTCCCAGTATTTTTAATCTTTCTTCATATGGCATCCGTTCCAAACCCCTAATCATTTTTGTTGCCCTTTTCTGAACCTTTTGCAATGCCAATACATCTTTTTTGAGATGAGGTGACCACATCTGTGTGCAGTATTCAAGATGTGGGCGTACCATGGTTCTAAATAGAGGCAATACAATATTCTCTGTTATATTCTCTATCCTTTTTTAAATGATTCCTAACATTCTGCTTGCTTTTTTGACTGTTGCTGCACATTGAGTGGATGTTTTCAGAGAACTATCCACAATGACTGCAAGATCTCTCTCTTGAGTGGTTATAGCTAAATTAGTCCCATCATTTTATATGTGTAGTTGGGATTATTTTTTCCAATATGAATTACTTTTATTTATCAACATTAAAATTCATTTGCCAGTTTGTTGCCCAATCACCTAGTTTTGTGATATCCTTTTGAAGATCTTCATAATCTGTGGGTTTTTTTAAACTGTCTTGGGCGGTTTAGTATCATCTGCAAATTTTGCCACCTCACTGTTTATTCCTTTCTCCGGATCGTTTAGAAATAGATTAAATTAGATTGGTCCCAGGACAGACCCTTGGGAGATACCACTAATCACCTCTCTCCAGTCTGAAAACTGAAAATTCACAAATTAAGCGATAGTGCTATGTGATGAGTGAAACTGGGGAAAAGAATGAGTTAGGTTTCAGAACAGAGTGGGGTGAAATTGCTAACAAATAAACTTTGGGGCTCTGGCATGTCACATTCGTCTATATTTAATCATGATCTCTTTCCAAAGACTGTGCCTGCCTGCCACATCACCAATGGCTAATACCGCACTCCATGTAAGTAAGGATTACACATCTGGGCTTTTAGGTAATAGAGGATGAACGAGGAGTTTCTAATGCTACTTAGGGCATGTCTACTTTTGTGAGAAAATCGACCCTCTGGAGGTCAATCTTCTAGCATTTGATTTAGTGGGTCTAATATAGACCTGTAAATCAAACTCTGAGGGAAGCCCACACTAGCATCCAGTACTCCTCATTCTGCAAGGAGTAAGAGAAGCCAACAACCCATCAGCCTTCCAGTGTGTGGATGCTGCCATAGCTCAGCTTACGGTAAGCTGCCTCCAGCTATGCATTTTGCATGGCTTGAGTTGCATAGCTGAAGCTGACCTGACTGGTCTGGTATAGACCATGCCTTAGATCCTTATGGTACAGCTTGTCAGCCGACGGTCAGGGCAGTGTGTGTGTGTGTGTTTCCGAGAAAAGGTTTAACGTCCGTGTCTTTACTGCTAGGACCGGGGTTCCGTCGCAGAGGGTAGCCAGCAGGCCAACAGACGCCCCTGTTTATAGGAAGAGCTTATTACACCTCAGATTTTAGCTGCTAGGATGCAAAAATCCCTTCGCAGCGGGCAGCCTAGGACAGACTGAGAGGTGCCCCAACGGACCTGTCACCTGGGAGTGACACAGATCCAAACGCTCAGCTCTGCCTGTATCTGTCCCTTATGACCGGCTGAAGTTCTTTTAAATTGTGCTTGGTTCTGTTACAGCAATTGAAGGAGTCAGGTTAAAACTTAAACAGTTACAGGTTTATTAAACAAGCTTATAAATCATATGGTTACAATGGCTATTGCTCTATTTCTTAACTGCTAGCAAATATAGATTTTAAAAATGGTTACAAAGAAAATAAAGATAGAAAATAGAAATAATGGTACCAAGTGACAGCTTAATCTTTAAAGAGCTCTAAATTTATGTGTACACTTAAGACAAAGGACCACATTCAGGTACAATTTTTACCCCCTTCTGTGCCTCTCGACTCCAGCGGTCAAGCCAGGCCGGTCCTCAATTCCTAGGAAAGACGAATACGAGGTGGGCGTCGCCGTTGAACCTCGGGAGGTCAAACACCTCACCCGACCAACAGATAGATGGTAGATTGACACTCAGAGTAAATGTGCTGCTGGACCCATCTTTATACCCATAGGGGCCCGTATCCTCTTTCTTACCTAAGATGCCAGATTGTGTTGGTTCGTCTTTGTGACGCCAGTTCTTACAAGCAAGTTTCAAGTTAATTTACACTTGCAAGAGAGATAACTAAATTGTGAGTACTAGACATTTTTTTTTACTGGGCGAGATTCCTCCTGCGGACGGCTGTGTGTTCGTATCAATATGGGTTGCAGTCAAGGACACTCCTCTGCAGCCTCTTGGTCAGCAATTGGCGTATCTCGTTTACAGCCATTCAGGGTTACAGCAGCCTGCCATATCCAGGCAAGCAAAGATGGATGTTACAGGGGGGTTCCTGTCTGGCTACACAGCTGCACCTCTTGTTAAGACCAGATACTGTAAAATAAATAAACACATTAAAATTACCTGAGTACAAGTATACCAACTACAAAGGGTCTTGTTATCTGTCATATTTGTGTACAGTAACTAAAGTGTAACAAGACCAATCTCTAGCATTTATGCTATGCTAATGTGGCATTTTTCAATTTCAACTTGATTGTGCATATCAGAAAATTATCTTTTATAATAGAAGGTTAGTGCACATTTTTAAAAACTAATTTATTAAAGATAAATAGAATTTTTGACAGTACAGACTACTTTCTTATGTACGCCTTGAAAGACTGAGTGAGAAATATAACTGATAAGAAAGAGAAGCAACTAGTTGAAAATGCACATATTAAAGTTACATTTCTCACTAATACTCTACCTGAACTTTACGCATGTGTATGTAAAACAGTGCATTCCCATATATGTGGCCACGCTTTGAATGTGAACTATATAATTCCAGTACCTATGCTCTGAGGGGTTAGAATTTCCATTCACAAAACTCACTGGGACATATTGCTCAGTGACTGTTTGTGCCAGCAAATACATGTTTGTAACTACATGTGTGGCTTAATATGAAAGAAGCCAGACACATTGATGCAGAGGTCCTGTATTTCTAGTTTACTGCTTCAGTTGCCCCTTGTTAACTCCTTTCAGGACAGCCACTGGAAGCTACTTTGCAAGGGTCTCCCCCACCCTGCTAGTACACAGGGGTCCTGTGCTTGAGGTAATACCCAGCAAAGGATATATAGCCTTAGGATGGGGAAGAGTCTGGGACTATGAGCTCTGAGTGGCCTCTCTCAAGCGATTCCACCTACTCTCAGGCTGTTTGGTCTTTGCCCCATAGATCTGATGCAGGTCCTGCTCCCAGAGAGAGGTCTCCATGTATTCCTAGGAATTGTGTATGGTTGCAAGGAAGAAGGTGTATCCCTCAGCATTTCTTTAAAAGTGGTGAGCGGGTGCACATGGGGGTCTTTCCAGACACAAATCCCCAGAACACAATGTGGCTCTATTATGGCATGCTGACTCTTCTTTCCTATTTTGTGATAGTACCAGGCATACAGCTGAGTGAATACTGCACAATTAAATTAATAGACATTCAGATGAATTCCAATAGCTGCTCATTTTGACCTTACGTATGTGGCTTTTTCATTTGCAATTTGCAAATACTCATGTTCCTGTGCTTTGGTTTACAGAATTGTTTAGGAGTGTTTTTTCTGTGTGTGAATATCCTTATTTAAATGCAAACAGCATTCAGTTTGTGCTCTGTGGTCATTGCTGTTCACTATTCTGTTATTTTCCTGTGTAAAAAGGTTACAGTTGTCCAGTTAGGGAGCAGAAATAATATTATGTAACTCAGGTAATCAATCAAACATGACCAGCAATTAGTGAATATTCTAAGCAAACCGCTTGTAAATACTCCAAATTTGGGTTTCCAAACACACAGGTGAAATTTGTGTGCAACACACTGTTCACTGAAAAAAATACAAATGGTAAGTTAGATAGTTACAAAACAAAGTCTCATCACAGACTAGTGAGAGTTAGCATTGGGGGAAAACTAGAATTTTCTTTTGGCTAGGAAAGGAAGAAAGAAAGAAAGAAATTACAAAACAGAATCACCTCACCCCAAAAATCAAAATGTCATACAAAATTAGATTCAGCAAAACTGAAGGTTTTCCCCAAATGAAAGACTAAAACATAAGTAACTGGCTGGAATACTACTAGTGATGACAATACCTTTACATTCTATTATACAAATTATTAACATAAAAACCGGCTAGAATGATATTAGGGCTAAATATAAGGCAATAATAATCATTTCACTTATGCAAGTAATTCCATTGACATAATTGGGAACACTCATCTGAGTAAAAACTCATAATTTGTCTTATAATAGACCTTAATATTCAGGCAATTCAATCCAGAAAAATGTTCAATATATCTTTTTATAATTACAACAGCTGTGTAGCAAGAAAGCATAGAAACTATATAAAATGCAAATGAACTACTTGGTAATTTGAATCACACAATAGTTAATAGGTATTCCAAGGATATGCATCTGTTTCAGAGGAGCTGCTTCACTCTCATATTGCCCACTGGTGGTCCCCGGATGGAGAAAGGCTGGCATTCTTGATGATAAATGACACTTTGGTACCAAACATGGTTATTCCTCGGTTTACTGGAGGCCTGTATCCCAAAGGAAAGCAATATCCGTATCCTAAGGTAAGTAAAGTCTAAGTGCAATCTCCCGCCCTTGGGCACGGTTCAGTGAACCAACTGATAGCTTTCTGCATTACTGAAGGACTGCTTCTACATAGTAAAAGAAGCTGCTTGCGTTGATGTGGCAGGATAGGGAACAGCATTCAGTTATTCTATTTCAAATAGGGTTATAAAGCTTTTTGCTGGACAGAACCCATTAGGACAGGATGGAACATACAGTCTATTTCATTCTAATTTATGATTGGTATACACTGCAACTTTTGAATGAATAATGAAATGATCAGAAAGACTCAAGAAAAAATGCTGTCAGAATTGCCTTTGAACCGCAGACTAGCTGCAGGCTGCAGTGAGTGTTTAGCTGCATTTATATGGATGGATGAAGCATAGCAGTTTTCTGATAACACAGAGTATCCTAGTATCTCACTGTTACTTTTCATCAAGCAACGGTATTATTAGCAGGGGCAACAGATCTTGGTTGGGTAAAATAAGAAGCGATATGAACCTTCCCCAACTCTTCAAACTGAACCAAACCTATCAGTGAGGTTAAAAAATGTGAATAAGGAGCACCCATCTTTTGTGTTGTGGAGAAAGCTACAGGTCTAAACATGAGACTCTCTGATACCAGAGTTAGTATCCCCCTATTTTCCTGTATGCTCCCCATAAACCTTCCCCAGTCTCTCCTCCAAGTTTCCCCTGCTCAAAGACCCTACATTAACTTACCTTTGCTAACTCATATATTGAGTACCTGGGACTTCCTCTTTGCTGGGCTCCAGCTACCATACTACTTTACCTGTATTACCTCAAATGTATTACCTGGGTTTCATATACAGATAAGTTGAAGAATAAAACACTAGGATATTATATATACAAAAGACATTATTGTCCTGATTCCGCACTCCTATAAGCAGGCTTTAGGACTGTTGAAACATACTGACTTCAGTGACTTTATACCATATATATATAACTGGTTTATTTTTTTTTACTCTGTGAGCGGTAACAATATGGAAATAATTGTGGAAGGATCTATGGACTCTTTAGGGGACAATCTCCTACTTATAATCAAGAGGTCCTGGGCACAATCAAGAACAGGGGTGGGCCATTTCCAGCTAACAGGAGCTGTGATCACCAGCATCTACAGATGTGCAAGTAAATATAGAGGCAGTGACCTGCCAACATTAGCTTATGGGAAAGAGCAGGGCAATGCCCAGTACAGCAAAAGCTTTTGAGAAGAAGATGGCGATGGATTGGCTGAGGAAGCCACCAGCAATCCTTATCCTGGAACCTACAGGGAAAAAGGGGAAGAGGAAGGCCAAAGAATAGTTGGAGAAAAGACCTGGATGTGAATGTGAGGAAAACAGGTAAAAGCCTGGGAGAATTAGAAAAGGTAGCACAAGACAGAGAGGCTTGGAAAGAAATTGTTGATAGCCTGTGCTCCCATAGGAGCTAAGGGCAAAGAAGACCTGCCACAGGCTAACCCTGGTGAACTGGTACCGTGTTATTGCCCACCCTGATCAAGAAGCACCCTATCTTGCCCTGGGGCTAAGGCTGCATATAAAGAGGAAGGGGAAGCCGAGAAAGGGAAAAAAAAGAGACTGAAAGCCATGCCGGTTGCTGTAGGCTGCAGGCCCACTCACACTTCTGAACACTAGCTTGACCTAGGCCTTAGTGATTTAGTTTTCTGACTATGAGTTTGGTTGCACTTAGAAACTTGTTTAAGCTGCTGCTTCCTCAATCTGATGCCCAAGGGAAATGGAGAAAACCTGCCTGCCTCCTAGAAAAATAAGAAAACCAAGGACATTGAGTTGGAGGCCTTCTTAAAGGGGATGCTCTTCTTTGTTAGTTTGGCTTTGGCCTTTCTTTGTTGGTTTCGGTACAGTAAAATGCAAATACATAGAATGGAAGCTGGCTTCTTTGAAGGACTTAAAATGATTGCTGAAACACCAAACCCATGTAGTGTGCAGTAGGTAGGATTATCATAAAAACGTTAAATGTTAAAACCTTGAAGAAAGTAGCAATAATTCAGTGTATAGATTAGAGATTTGGGTATGATTTTTAAAAGCATTTAAGACCCATTTCCATAAATCGCTTGGGTACTCAGAAGTCGAAGTCCCGTTGATTTTGGTCACTTAACTAGACTTGAAAATTTTAACCTTGATTCTTCTCCAGTTGAAATCAATTGGAATTGACCCATTATCTTTAAAGGAAATAAGATCATACCTTAAAACTATCTAGTTTCTTAAGAAGCATCATTCTAGGATGGCGATGATGATCATTTAGTAGTTGTAGCACCTAGGAGCACCAGTTACACAGTTCTGTCAGCTTTGCTGGCTAAAAGCAATTAATAAAGAATAAAAATATACAAGGAACTCTTTTTGAACAAATCAGCTCTACAAAGCAGTGAAATATTTCAAAGCATTAGCAGCTCAGCACAAAGGAGATGTGCAATATTATTCCAGTAATCCCATTAATGGAAAACATTATCTTCTTTTTAATTTGTCTAGTCCATGACAATTTAGCTTCTAGTTAAGCAGCATTAATTATTAATGAAGCTAGTGGGTAGGCACCATGGATAGAGAAAAGTTGTTGTTCCACACAGGATTTCACTCTCCGTCATGGAGACCCCGTGGCCTGCTCGCTTAGAATCTTACTCTGCAATCCTTATTCTCACACAGTAATATGTATTCAAGGCAATGATCCTGTGGAGTGAAAAGGAGTAAGTGTTAGTAAGGGTAGCAAAATAAGGACATCTGTACAGTTGATACACAAGGAATTAAATGTGAATTATATTTTCCACCTAGGAGCACATAATGGATGAAATAATCCATTGACAGATGTAGAGAGAGCCATTTTTGCATTTAAAAAAAAACGGTGTAAAGTTTTTGCATAGATTTTTCATTATCACTGCTGTTTCAATTCCCAGTTCTTGCCAGAAGTAGAAATGTGGGAAGGCCACTTTGATGACATTTCTGGCCTTACTGAAAGCTGGAAGAACTTAAAATCTCACACAAAGTATTCCTCCACAAAACCTTCAGTCCCATACCTATGCACCATAACTCTCACGAGACATTATTCTGCAGTTAATGGAGCCTATTCACATGAGCAAAGCTACTCATATCCTTTTGTGTTACAAAGGTTACTCCCTGATTTTGCAGACACAACCTAAGCGATTCTCTAAACTTCATGAGTTCAGAAATACAGCTGTCTCCTGTCCCGCCTCATTCAGATATGGGTGATGAGATCAGTGCAATTTACAAAGAAATTGTGTGTTGGTATTTCAGTGAGGAATCTTTTGAGGACCACACTGGATATGTAAATATCCCTATAATGAGTCAAATGCACACAAGCAAGTTTTTAACTACTAGTAGTAAAAATGTGTGCATTAGATCTTTTTTAAAATTTCTTGGTGCACAGTTTCGCCCATTCTGCATGAACAGGAAGTCTGCCTTCTCTGCCGTAGCATTGCCTCTTCTTCTGCTTCCCAGGGATCACTTGGAAACTCTCTGTGGGTTGTGGAAACTGCACAATAGAGAGGGGTTGGGAAAGAAAGGATTAAGGGGGGGTTAGAGCATCTTTTCACTGAGCCTGCAGAACCCAACATTAACATAACTTGTCTGACTTCCTTGCCTCACATACAACCCACCTGAAGGGAGTAAGAAAATCCAGTGGCAGTAAACACCTGGAGAAGCTCTATGGGGGAGGAGGGGGAAGTTGCCAGAGAATGGAGATGGGAGGAGCGTAAAATTCTGGAGCAGTAGTGGATTCAAGTAGAGTACAACACACACAGGGTCTTGACTTCCTGTGGATCCTCAGTCTTTATGACCTTGGTTTATGACATGTTCTTTGGGGGTAGGAGAAGGAGCAGGACCCTTCCTCACATCCTGCAGAAAAAAATTAGAGGCAATTCTGAGAAGTACTAACTATACTTTTATTTCTGTGTGAAACACAGACTCAATAGTAAGCCATGAATGATTCTAATAAGATATAGTATTTAACCATTCGATGAGCTATGGAGTCAATCCACATAGATACCTATTAGGCTGAGCTCAGAATAATAAATCTTACCCAGAACTAAAAAAAACCCTACATTTAATTCTGTAAAAATGAAAAAAGGACATGATTTTAAATTTGTGGAAAGTGCAAGAAGGAGACCACTTACCACTCCACATCAACGGAGTGTTTTCGAGCTACTCAGAAGCAGGCAAGCTGCAAATAGATATTTTTTATAGTTTTATTATATTTTATAAAATCTTATAACATTTTACAATCTGGCATTGACTGTGGTAGTGCCTCTGAGACCCAGTCAAGAATCAGGACTCCACTGTGCTAGGAGCTGTACTGATACAAAGTAAAAAGATGTTCCCTGCCCCCAAAGAGTTCACAATCTAAATATAAGACAAAGGACATGAGACTACAACAATACAACAGACGGAGCACAAGGAAAGAATAAGATGGCATTTGTCACCATGACAGGCAGTGATCTGAGTAATAGCTATATTATTGATGTGAACCTAAAATATTTGAAAGTGCAGGATGCCATCTGACCTGCCTTCCTCTCCTTCCCCAGACATTTCATCCACCCCCACCAATCCTATTTATTACTCTGTCTTTGGTTACTCCCCTTCAGGCAGCAACAGTCTTTTGAGGCATGAGAGATCCTAGTGGTTTTCCCTTGGCTGTCCCCTAGAATGAATCTACACATTTGAATATTAGATCCGTCACTGGAACATTACTACAAAGCTCATTCAGACTGATCTTGTGGCTACCTTGTTGTGCGGAATGCCAGCTCTCCTTTTTTGCACTGTATGCATGTTCATGCTACAGTTTGACATGGTCTTACAGCTTGGAAGCATAGAACTAGTCTATATGGTGCAGCAAAGCACTGCAGAGGGGTGTGGTTTGTAAAGCACTCTCAAGTGTAGCACTCGAGGGCTACATCTACACTGCAATGCTATTTTGGGATACCAGAGTATCCCAAAACAACTATCCCACATCTTCACAGCAAGCCCATTATCACAAAATATAATGGGCTCGCTATTCTGATGTCCCTGTAAACATCATTCCATGAGGAGTAAGGGATGTTTTGGAATAGGAGCTTATTTCAAAATTTACAAAATAAGCTATTTTGAAATAAGATCAAAATAAGATATGCAATTTGCATAGCTCAAACTGCGTATCTTATTTTGAGCTACAGAGCAGTGTAGATGCACCCTAACTGCCCCATGTGGATGCTGCTGGCATGCTCTTAACAGGACTACATGAATTCAAACTAGATACCTTTTAGAGCACATGTGACAGGGTGACCTAAGCCTGACATCTCTGCTGAAAGCTGGAGTCCTTGCTGCACCCTGCAGGGAGAAGAGCAGAAAAGAGGTCTTCCAAGTAGACTAGAGTGGCTCTTCTCAGGCAGTCAATCAGGGCCCAGCAAGCAGATATAAAAAAAGTTGCTGGACCTGGACACAGGCAAACCTAAGGGATGACTGGAAAGATAACAGCACTTCAAACAGCTCTGAGCAGGAGCTGGACTTCAGACCTGTTCAGAACCAAGGTCCAGTGGCTGAAGACTAGCCATTAACAAATAGCAACAACTTTCAGAACCCTGGTCAGGGTCCAGGGAGAACTTGACCACAAAGCTGGAGAGAGAGCTAGACAGAGCAGCTTCCCAGGGAAATAATCCAGGGAATGGGACAGCAACAGACTCTATTGATATGTACCAGGCAACTGGTACTTACAGGGATCTGGATCCCCAAAGCTGTGTGCTCGGGGGATGAGGTCCGGTCAGGAGTGTGAGGATGGGGTGATGGCAGGAAGGGGTGAGGCTTGGAGGCTGGAAATTGATAGCTCTCCCCCACCCACCAGGGGTCCCAGACTGTATTGCACAATCATTCTGGTTCAGACCAGCTCAGCAGTTTGAGTCCCCGGTATTACAATATCTGTGTTTAGTGAATGGCAGCATGATAGCAAGTATGTGATTAGCACTTTGGGTTTGCAACCACATTTTCAAAGTGTAGCTGATGTGACTGAGCAACTCATGGGTGTTAGCAGGACAGAATGTTATTGTCTTCAATTGAAGATCACTATAAGTTTTTTCAGATTATAAAAAACATATTCACATTGGTGTATTCCTGTATTTAGTTGTCATTATTTCTAGTGTCTCTACATTACATGCTAAAACTTCTACTTTCTTTTTTTTTTCAAAGGCAGGTCAAACAAACCCAACGATAAAGCTCTTTGTAGTCAATCTGTATGGCCCAACGCATACACTGGAACTCATGCCACCTGATAGCTTTAAGACAAGGTATGTAGTTTAATTGTTTTGTGAAACTCTCCATTACCCTCAAGTCCATCTCTTCCTTATTCACCAGCATGAAAGCTCAGTTTAATTAGAAAACCAGGGCTAACCATGGTGATAGGCACAGTATAAGAACTTGAGTAGACTTGAACTCCGCTAAGAATGCCCATCTCATGGAAGTCTCAAGGACCCAGAATGTGCACCCCTCAGAGATCCCTCAGGGCCCAAACTGATTTTGAATTTAATTTTTTATTTCACTAGATATTTACCTCATCAGGGAGCTAATATTCTAGGCAAAGGGTAGAAGGCAGAGGGCTATGAACAAGAGATTTTGCTTGAGGACAGCGTAGTACTGAATTGTACCATTTCTTTGCCCTGTGCCCTCTTGCTGGCAACAATTGGTTTCCATTTTTGTGATGCACCGAGAAAATGGGGTGCACTATCAATAACTAAATTTCAGTAAACCTTTTAAAAATGTAAAGTGATGTATTAAGAACTTTTCAAATCATTGGACATAAAGGATTTAGTTTATTCCTGCAGCCATATCATCTGTCACATAAAATAAGCTGTGACCCTGTCAGATTGCATAGGCTAGGCTGTCTAGACTGTGTCAATGCTTGGTAGAGTGATCTTTGGTCATCAGTAGGTGCTTCTGGAAATAGCAATATGATTTAGTAGGGGGTCTAAGATTTTTTATTCTGAAATGAACAAGTGGCACATGGTGCTGCCAGGAATTGTCCTGCTGACGTTACTGTCTTTTGCATGAGGCATAAACCTGAGCTGACCACCTGTGATTATTAAAAATTGTTTGGAACTTTCTCTAAGGATCGGAGAGTTTTAATTAAATTCTTCTTGCCAGATTCCAATTTGTGTAATTATATTCTGCCAGCTCAAATTCCCATTGCAGCTTCAGCTGGCTATGATATTCCACTTCACTTCCCACCCTAAGTTGTTAGGCTGCATTATTTAGTACGATTGGAAAGAGATGACTACGTTTTAGAGGTAAGGTAGGTACTCAATGCGTGTCACACCTTGCACTTCATCATAGAACAATTTGAGTCTTATTTAAATATCATTAAAATAATTTGAGATCTTCCACTAAAAGGTGGTAAATAAAAGAAATAATTGTTAGCACGAGTCAAACAAACAAAAAACAGAGAATACACTTTGTTGTTTGTGCAGTTCCTGCAAAGCCTTAACAGTTTTTTAAAGTACATCAAAATGGCCATGACATTAACAGAATCAGCCTGAATTATCCTTGGATAACCCCAGTTTCATACTGGTATAACTTCACTGACATCAACAGAGCTACACCAGAGTCCTATGGTAACAGTTCAGTGGTGGATCAGGTCCTGTCTGTTGTGCATGCTGGCATGAATACTTACTGTTTGGATGGAAGGAATGATTTTGAATGGACTGTGCTTGCAGAAAATATATTCTTCTCTGGAAATGGAGCCTTTTATGAAAGACATGAATACATACTGAGTAATTGCTAACTATGCTCATTGGTGGAAGCAACAGCATATGCTCTTTTAAAAGAGCTAAAAAACCCACAGACTGGAGAACAAACTGAATGAAATGGTTTAAAATAATTCTTTAAATATTACAAGGCCAGTGAAAGTATCAATTTTAAACAATGGAAAAATAATCAAAAAAGGAAAAAGTATCACGTACATTTGCCAGTTTGCTCTCAGTTTTGCAAATTCCTTCTTGTTTTTAAGAGATCTTTCTCTTAAGAGTTAAACAAAATTCAATTCCATTGAATGAATATTGACACTGTTCATTCTTTTTTATACTCTGAGCTGTAAGGCCAGCAAAAAGTTAATTCACAGATTGTCTTGTGTGGTCTTACAGTGACTTGTTCCTCAGAGTTTGAGTCTTTGGTGTAAACCTCACTATAGTTTTACTAAGTCTAATTTTAACATTCTCTGTACTCGGGATATATCCAGTTAAAAAGAAATCCATTTTGCTTTTGCACCATGGAAACCAGAGCAAGCCTGTGCAAGCCTGGAAAAAAATCAATTTTAATTTATGTTTACCTATTAAAGTATAATGACTTTAGTTATCAATAATAGAAAGTTTATGTAGGTATAAGTCAAGCATCATTTGAAAGTTGTGATCTGCAATTCTGCATTCAAGTAATCTGAATGTTTGTCAGTCTGAATCATACATACACATAAAGCATGTACAAACATGAGGAAAGCCAAGAGTTGAGCAGGTCTTTCCTAAGGCAGAAGCCAGAAAGGTCCTAAATGATTCTGATATTTTTGTATTAAATTGTTTCAGCAATCAGTCCCATTTGCAATAAGATCAGCATGGTCCTTGTGAAAACAGGTAATGAGAGCCTTTAAAATTGTCTAGAGTTTGGTTCACCTTTACCGATTTTTTCAGGGTAAAAGTCTTTCTAAAAATAGATATTGTTCCTGTCTTCATCAGTAAAGGTGAAATATACTTCTCTGTACTCCTCTAAAGCCTCATTTAGGGTTAGGAATTTAGGCCCAGATCCGTGAGTCCAGTTGAATCATTCTCAGTGAAGGATTTGTGAATTTGGCAAAGCATGTCTCTGATTCAGTTAGATCCCTAAGTGAAAGCAGCTTCAGGGCTATTCTAACTTACGCTGGCTACAAAAGTCCCATTGGAGTCTTCTGCCAGCCCAGAACTGTTAAGATGCTTTAGACGTTGCCCCTATAGGCAAGATTGTCAGAAATGGTGTAGACTGGCAATACGAGATTGGGATTTACCTACGTAAGCGTGTCCTAGATGAACATCTTGGGTAACTTGTGGACTACTTTGCCAAAGTGGTACAAATGGGCTGGAGACCCAAAGTCAAAATCACATCCTTCAAATCTTCACATCTTCAAATGTGTCTGTATTCTGAAAATTAACCACAAAAATCGTATGGCTCAAAGTTTCTATTCACTGTGTAATAGATCTGTTCTTCAATGGCATCGTTTTTTAATGACATATATGGCTCTCAAGTTCTGGGACAATACAAGGAAGAAAGTCTGAGTAAAACAGATAATTATTGACTAAGAACACAATTCCATACATGGAATGGGAATTTTGCCCTGGATTTTAATGGGCAAATTAAAGATCAGGTTCTCGGTTCCAACTGTAAAGCCAAATTTCAATTACCAAATCTGAAGTCTTTGAAAATAGATGTCAGTAGTATAGTAGGGTAGAAAAAACAAAACTGAGGGAAGTTGGAGAATCTTTATAATTATGTAGGTTCATAGGGTCTTGGATTTGAGCTGGACCTGTTCACTAGGCTCAAAATATCTCAGCTATTTAGTTTGTTGGGGTTTTTTGTTGTTGTTGATCACCCCACTCTTTTTCTCTTAACCTTCTTGGGCTGAAAATTCTGTCTTTATGGCACTGTCATTCCTTTCTGGTCTGAGGAATACATGGTCATACTGTGGATAATTGAACTATTAAAAATATTTTAAGAGATTAAATCAGGTTGTTCTTTTTTAAAAAATACCCCAATATAATTTTAAATGCCTGACAGAATGCTAAAAGTCTGAATTTGGGTTTTATATTGACCTGCTATAGCATATAAAAATATTCCCAGATTGAGACTTTATATGATAAATTTCAACCTCTCCAGTTATTTTTTCTAATCAAGTTATAAAAACTTGAAAAATTGAATGTATGTAAATACAGATAAAATTTAACAACCGTACTACCAGATTCCACTACTGCCTTCATTGTTTGCAGTATTTCTACATAATCCAAATAATTATAAGTGTTATCAGTGGGGGCTGAGAGAGTTGGATTTTTGGGGGGAGCAAGGTTTTTTGTATTATTATCGGTGTCTTTACCTACTCCTTGATTAGGAATGGAAATATTACTTAATGGTAACCAGTGATAGGAAGGATGATTTTGTGGTGAAAGCACAGGACCGTGGTGAAACTCGAGTTCTATTTATAACTGGGCAAAATTTTTTGACTGAAACATTTTGGAAATTTGGATTAAATTTGCCAAATTATATCATTTATCCTGTGGCCTCAAAATCAAAATGCTTCCTTTTAACATTTTCAAAATGAAAGATTTCATTTTTTCTATACGAAATGACCTTTTATTTAGAAAAGTCCTTCAAGTTTATGGAAGAATAAGTAAATACATTTCAAAATCAGTATAAAACTTTTTGTTTGATCTGAAATATTTCATTTTTTTTAACTTTTCAATGTTTTGATTTCTCCCCCCTCAATTTTCTAGAAATACCAGCAAAGCAACAAATCAATGATTTCTGTAGTTCTAACTCTAATCGTAGCTCTGCTTATGGACTTGTTAGGTGATGGGAAAATTCATTCCATACTCTGTCCCCTCATCTATAAAATGGTAATACTAATACCTACTTCAGAGGATTGTTGTAAAGGAGTAATCCATTAATATCAGCATAGCAGATGGAGGGAACATATTATATAAATACAAAGATCTGAAGTACTGTAATTTAATCATAGACACAATGGTCATCTGGTCCTTTCCCTTTAATACATTGAAGTCCTTAAGCCATTATCTACCATCAATTTCCTATTTATGTTATTATTTATTTTATTTGTTTGTGTTAGGCTGGCACGCAGGGGCTCAAACCAAGTGAGAGAATGCATTGTTTTGGGTGCAGTACAAATACATATTAAAAGGCAGTCCCTTCCCCAAAGAGCTCAGAATCTAAGTAGATGAGAGACAAATATTGGAAGTCAGAAAGTATTATGGCATTTTGCGGATGGGGGACTGAGTCACAGACATATTCAGGCTTAATAAGCTAAAAGGTACTTAATACCCACAACTCCAGCTACAGTTAATGGGAGCCTAGAGCTCCTGGCCACCACAACTGCTATTAAGGCACTGGTGGTGGCCGGAGCCCCAGGCCCCTTTAAATTGCCACTGGAGCTCTGCTCCACACGGCTCTGAAGGCTGAAGGGGAGCCCATCACCGCAGCCCTGGCAGTTCTGAGGGTTGGCTGCCTTGGCCCCACCCCCTCCGCCTGTGTCCTGGCCCCCCCTACACACACACACACACACACACACACACCTTGCACCGGAGTCCACAGTGGCTGTCGGCCCTACAGGTTACCTTACGGGATTCATTTCTAGTTGCACAGTATTAACATTTGCCCCAAACTCCATAAGTGCAAACATGTCCCAGTAGTACTCATAAATTCATATAGTGCCTTTTCTAATACACAACAGTATGAATAATTTAAAAACATGATAAATATTTTAGGAAGTCATTCATAGGGCAAGAATCCAGAGTTTGCCTTTCTTAGCAAACAATATGTCAGCAAACTAACATAGCGGCATGCATGGCTTGTTCATGCTCACACTCATTGTATTTACCAAATCCACAACTATTCATACAGTATCCAACACTAGCGTACACCATCATTTCATTGACACAAGTCAAGTGTTAAATAACACAAACTTCCTGCTATTCTAATAGTTATCTACCTATGTTTCATAACTTATCCATTGGCCCTGAATTACACTACAATGACTTCTTTATAACAAGTTGTCTGAATTAGAAAAATTAGATTTTTTTCTTGGACAGATTCCTATTTTAAAGCTGAAAACATTTTTTTCAGACTATTTTAATTCAGATCTAAGTATCTACTCTTCAGGCAAATTTAGATTGTAAATCTAACTATGCTTTCAGTGTAATTCAATGCAAATCCCTTTTCTTTGTTCAGATTACTGTCTCTGTTGACTTTGCTAAGCACTTAGCATGGCAGGCAATAAGATAATGCACATATCTTCTCATTCACTAGGTTCCCCAAATGCACAAGTGAGATAGGAGGATCATACATCCTTAAATGATAATTAATGTGTTAGCAAATTATTATGCTATGAGCATAATGTAGTGTCTCAATTTAGACCAGCTAATTAAAGGGAAAATTGTAAGAAAATGTATTTGCTCTTTCAACTGAGTGTATTTCAAAGAAGTATAGATAGTGTGTGTGTGTGTGTGTGAGAGAGAGAGAGAGAGAGACTGTGTAACTATGGATAGTCCTGTCTGTGTTGTCCTCTGTGTTGTCCAACACTACCAGTTAAAAGACTTTGTTTTTAGTTGCTAATAACTTTGTCAGTCTTTAACCATTCAGTCTGCCAAGTTTACATGGCAGTTGTTTGCCCTAAGCTGGTATATTACTTTTCAGACAAAATGCTGAAACTTTTTAGAGAACCAGGCTGGGGAAAATATAGTGTTTCCCTCATGTTAAAAAATTCTGGTGACCTTTTCTTTTATTATCTTCTAGTGGAGCAGGGACTTCACATGTGCTAGGAGGGTGGCCTTTTTGTCAGACATGTGCCTTACAGTGTCCCCATCAAATTCCGCCAGTTTATAAACCTCTGAAAATTGCATGTTGCACATACCCAGTGGAGATTTTTTTTTTCAGTTTTGAAGAGTCGATATTTACTGAGTATGCTCAAGCCTCTATCAGCTCCTGGTATTAACCAGGCTGTTTAGGCATCGTCCCAGAGAGTGATTTAATATGTCTGTCCCCCACACCTGCTGCACGTGACCAGAGTCTAAACACACCATCTCTGCAGAACACTTGAGCGTGCTCTAGCCTGGAGCCATAGGGGCAAAGACAGACTTTCTCTCTAATGGCTGCTTCCAGCTGCTGTGAGACAGGCTAGGGCCAAGCACTGGAAGAAAGAGAAGGGAACCTGTTTCTCATGTGCTCTCAATGACCTCCCTGCATTGCCCTGCTCCTCAGCACCCAGGTAAAGTGGAAGATGATGGAGTCTGATACAAATACAGAGGGGACAAAAGCATGGGGGAAAGCAGTAGCTTGGGCAAGAAGTCTGTGAACTGAAGTGGAGGGATTGACTGGGAACCAAGAGCCATGGGGAGAGAGGCTGTGAGTGGGAGCTGGAAGAAAGTTCTGGTGAAACTGGTGAGACAAGGTGCCTCGGACTAGGAGCCAATGAGGGAAATGGCAAGAGGAAGTGGGACCTACTTGGCTGTCAGGAAAACACTGAGATGAGATGAGGAGCTGTGGGAGGGAAGGAGACTGGGATGAGTAAGCAGCAAAAGGAGGCAGGGGACAGGAGTGGGTGATAGGGAAGACTAATATGACAAGGAATTGGAGTGCAGGGAATGAGCTGACACAAGGAACCAGGGAAAAAGAAAACGGAGGCCATGAGATGGGAAACGTGGGGTGTAAGGCAGGATACTGAGATTGGATATGAAACCTGGAGAGAGAGACTATAACTGCAGACAGTGGAGGGGGGAGCAGTTGGACAAAGAATCATAAAAGGAAATTAGGGCTGGTTGGAGTAGGAGACTGGGGTGGGAACCTGTGCCACATTGTGTAAATAAATACTTATTCAGTGCAGCTGAGAATGTTACCCAGGTCTGAGTGCCCTCACCACCAGGCTATCGAGTCAGCCTTTCTCTCTCTCCTCCTCCCACACACTCACCCTCATCCTTTGCCAATGAATATTTATTATTTATACCATATGGAGCAGCTTCAACAAGAGCTATTAAGAGAGATGCATGTCTGAATCCCTCATAATCTCATGTGGATGGCACACTCCTGGCAGGTGGAAGACCTGGGTTCAGGTCCCCACTGTACATCAAGTGAAGGAGGATTTGAATCTGTCTCCTGCATACTGGGTGCAGAGCTGTCCCTGGGAGATAGTGAATCAGGGTGACCACTGCGGGCTGGTACAGTTGGTCCTGGAAGTAATGGATTGGTCCCAGAAGTGTCCCTAGGAACCACTTGGCCTGGGTGAGTGCTCAGACCACCATGTGATTAGGTAGAAGAGAGACATAACCACTGCATGCTTCCCCTCCTTGGTTTCCCTTGAGAAGGGACTGACCTGACTTAGGTATCTGACTCCATGAGTGGGTTCACAGCTGTGAATTCCAAGTGGAGGGCGGTACCTCGCTCTGGCCTGGGCTTAGATTCCTACTTCCCTTTGAGGGGCAGAGCTTAGGCCACACCCCTTTCCTCAGCATTTCCTTCTGGCTGGCTACCCCACTCATCATGCTGGCTCTGTGAATCCCTAACTCTTCCCATACACTGAATGGGAACTTTGGGCACGTCATTTGTAACATTAGGCAGGGTGCCTAACAACGAGACATTGCAATAGCTAAGCACCTCTTGTGAATCTAGCCCCGGGGGTCATCTTATGATCACATAAGCAATCTTATTTCTGACATATTTTTTTAAAAATTGAGTGCTTGACTTAAAAGCTTTCATAATGTTCTTTTTGTGTAAGTGACAAATAAATAGATACAAATAGTCAACCTAGTACAGAACTACAATCATTACTTGCAGCTTGTCAAAATACAGAGCAGCATCAATTTATAATTCCAGGAAAGGTGCATGTAGGAAGGAGCCTTTATAAACAGGTCACAGAATTGTGAAATTTGAAAGCAGATGTTTTTTGTCAGTTGATAAGAAAACTGAAAGAATTTTAATGGTCTGTAATTTTTTACCTATAGTGAAGTAGAAGTGCAAATGACCATGAGTTCACATGATGTTTGTTGGAAGAGTATGGTTTGATTGGAACCACTGGTTTGATGTGGTTTGATGTGGTTTGAAATATTAAAAATGCAAACTTTAACCTCATGAATATCCCTGAAGGTGACTAGTTCCAGTCAGCATGTCAGGTGACACCCTGCACATAGGCAGCGAGTTATATGGGCTCGTGGTGCCCGTGCTCCAGGAATATTCAGAGCCGGGGGCCCTGCTCCACCAATATTTGGTGGAGCCATCATCAGAAGGGCCGGCTGGCAGCTGCTGGTGTGACTGGGCAAGCCTGTTCCCCCGACCCTGCAAGTAGACGCCGGCGGCCGCGGTGTCAGAAGCTGCGCTGCCCAGAGCACCTCGGCGCTGCTGCGCATGCTCCAGCGGCCCCGTGGGCACTTCAAAAGCCAGGACTGCACAGCTGAGAAAGGGGGTGGAGCACATCACCATGAGGCCGGCAGAGGATGTAGAGAGCCGGAGGGAGCCAGGGCCCCGGATGAACGGGGACGAGAAGCACCCCATATTATGGGCTGGATCCCTGGCTCCGCCCTGTGACACCAGCTGAAAGTCTGCAGGTACAAGTGACCATGGCTCCCATTGGCCAGGGACCCCCCCGTACCTGCAGAGGTGCAAGTAAATATGGTGGTCTGGGGGCCTTGCTAACCCTGGTGGACCAGATCGGACCCGCCGGCCAGTATTTGCCCATCCCTGTCCTAAAGGCATCGCGGTTCCACTTATTTTATTTTGAGAGCCTCTATTTCCTTCCTATCAAGATAAAAGATCTTCCCATCTCTGCTGTCCAAGCCATCCTCTTACTTTTCATCAGACCCTTCTGCTGCTCGGAACCAAACACTTCCTTCATTTCTAACCCTCCCCCAATCTCCTCTCTGTCCTCTGTTGGGTGCTGGTCCCGATGATCATTAGAATTCGAATACTGAACCCTCACCAGAATCCACTGCCTCTCTCCGCCTAATTAGTGTTTCATGGAACCAACCCTGCCTCTATCCCTTTTGCTTAACACCTCAAGGATATTATTGCCTGTCTCTCTCTCCTCTAATTTCTCACCTAAGGGCAGCCCAGATCTGTGTGTTTCTTGGGGATCAATGGCCCCTGACACGCAGGAATCACCAATTCGGCCCTGTGCGGCTGGCTCTGGGGATCTACATTTCCCAGGCAGATGGGATGTTGAGCCCAGCAGATAAATGTGGCTTCCGGTGCCCCGTGTGCGGGTCCCACCCAGAGCGGCTCCACAGACTCCAGCCCCGCAAACTGGAAGGCAGAAGGTGGGGGAGGGGAAGGGGGAAAAATAGGGGGAAGGGTGGGAGAGGAAGGGGCTTGTGCTGAGGGGAGAGGGGCAGGTCAGGAGAAGAAAGGGGAAGACACCAAGGGACAGGGTGGAGGAAAGACAAATGCCAGGGGCCAAGTGGAGACAATGAGGAAAAGGGCAGGAGGAGGTGTCAGTGGGAGGGGACAGGGTGATGCTGGGAGAGGAGAGGGTAAGGGCATTGGGGGCTAGAGGGGAGGGGAGGTGCTTGGAGAAGGCTTGAAAGAAGGGTGTGCATGAGGAAGGTGGGCGGGTGGGGTTGGGGACTAGACCCATTCTGGGCACCACCAAAAATTATACAAACCTGCTGCCCCTGACCCTGGAAGAACATTCATATCACCTGGAGTCAGGTGGAAAAACAGGGAAGAGTACTGGGCATAGGCAGGTCTTGTTATTCTACCACATGCCATAAACATGGGGTAAGATTGAGACCTGGTCCAACTGCATTGCTTTCCTGAGTTCATCATCTTTCATGTGCAGCATCAGACTCCCACAAAACTTTCCCACAGGCCATGGTTTGGCCATCCATGATGTGGTAAGATGTCTTCTCACACTGTAATTAAACATCTGCTCTTAACAAATAATGAAATGTCCATCAAAACTACATAAAAAACCTAAAGCTAACAGCCTTTATTTAAAGTGGGACTAAATTTCTAGATGCACTGTTTAATTCCAGGGTTAAGTATTTCTCGCTGGACTGTGCAAGCTGCTAGCTGTCATAAGCAGTGCATAGAAGCAAGCATACCAAGTTTCTTTGTGATGACAAGCTGCAACAGGCCTTCTTGGTAACATCTTTAGTCTGACAGCATAACAGGGTTTCTGGAGGAGATAGGTAGATATTCTTTGTCGTTAAAATCTCTGTGTTGGACTCCTTTGCTGAGCCAAACATGTCTGGGGATGGACAGTTTGTCTGGTTTTACAAGTTATTTGCTATAGTGGAAGTCGACTAACAGTGATACAGCGTCTGACTTCTTTTTATTCGGTGTCTTCATAGAATACTTAGTGTTTCAGTCACATTTTAAAACGATCCTGGAAACCTTGCAAAGCAATGAGTTTTTTGTTGTTGTTGCTGCTGTTTGAGAGTTTGTGCAACATTTTGTTTCTCTTAGTTTCATGTTTGCTATATGTCCAGGAGAGAGAAGCATCTGACATAGCAAACAAATACTGCAGTCTTATAGACGGTTTAAAAAACAAAGACATTCATTAACACACATGGTCCACAAAAGTTCAGATGCAACTTCTGTTTTCTGAGTAGGTTCTCTTTTTACTTACTTGCTTCTAACACTAAACAGACAAATGAGAATGCAAAGAAATTTACTCTCATTTTATTCAGACCATGAGTCAATGGTATAGTCCTGATTAATTTCCAATATAAAACTTTCAGTGCTTTTCTCTAATCATGAATCTCTTCCCTTTCATAAAAGATCTTACATCTGTAAAGTGAAACACATGTTTATGTGCTTTGCTGGATCAGCATCAAAATAAACAGCATATATTTTTGGGAAACTATTTTAAGTATGGTAGGAATTTGACATTTATAATCTGTGTTTTATATCATTTAAATCTTCATTGAATAGTTTATTGCATATGATCGTGTGGGGAAAAAAGCTGTTGAAAGTGCATATGGTTCACAACTTACTTTAAATTGTACAATAACTCATAAAAGAATAGAGACTTCCCAGAAGATCAGCGCACCACAACCATTGTTCCTAGTGGAAGCATCCATGACCCAATATATATGTCATTTGAATATCCAGTTCCATCCCTCGATACTGATATTTTCACACGGAGCTACTCAGTCCAGGCCTTGCTTCCCAGATTTGGTCTACTTACAACTATAACTTAAAACACTATACAACACTATATAATTTATATGAACACTATATTTTAAAAATTATGTTTACCTCAGAGAATACTACATCACTATGGTGAAGTGGGTAAACAACACCAAGACTGTGGTGAGATGGTTAAACAGACCACAGAACATTTCCATTCTTACGGTTTGTGAGACCACAACTGGGGCTTGTAGCAAGGTAAGTCAGATTTCCTTGTTTCTTTCTTTTCCATATTATATTCCTGATATTTATCCTAGGAAAAAAAAAAGGTTGCTCAGAATTCAGTCTTTGGAATGTCTTTTGATGCAGTAATTATTAACTGAATATAATTAGATAACATGGAGATAAGGGAAATGATAGAATTCCAATCTTTATGATGAAATGATTTAATGCAATCAAGAGACCTAATTTTCAGAGTTCCTATGCTTTGTTCATTATTTAACTTTAGTTGATCAGCAGCTCTGAAAATCAGGACTTTTACAAGTAGCTAATACCAAGACAAAAGTTATCCTTTCAGGTATTCTCAGCTCTCCAGTCCCTGTTCTTTTTCCTCACCTAATTCCACTCCAGACCTTAGTATTTTTAAAGGTTTGAATGGATTTAAAGAAACAATGCAGGATAGTCCCTGGAGACACATCTTACATAACCAATGTATTTTACAGTTAAGGTAACACTGTTTTTTATTGTAACACATTTCAGAGGGGTAGCAGTGTTAGTCCGTTTCAGCAAAAACAAGGTGTCGTAAGGCACCTTAAAGACTAACAAATTAATTTGGGTATAGGCTTTCGTGGGCTGAAATCCATTTCATGCATCTCACAAGGTGGGTTCCATCCTATGAAAGTGTATGCCAAAAACAATTTGTTAGTCTTTAAAATGCCACAGGACACCTCCTTTTTATTGAAATTGTATTTCTGTGGAGCTGGAGAAGCTTCCTTGCACTTCAAAGGGAATTACATCCGGTGAATGTCAAGGAGCCATAAAGGTGTGTGAAAGGCAGTTAAAGTTCATAACATTTAGTTAGTGGAGAAGATCATTTTTGTTTCCAAATTTCCTCCAGGTACAAGCAGCCATTCCTAAGATGTGATGTTTCCTCAGGAGCCCAGTTTTGAAATTATATTTCACTATTTATTTTCACCTACAATTTAGCCATAATAACACAGCTCTGAAAAGAAAAAGAAAAGAATATTGTGTGTTGCACTAACTGCTCTGTAGCACCTCTCAGAAACATTTATTTCATTTATATTGATTGCTGTCATAACTGTGCATCTCAAACATATAAAAGATTCAGTCTGCACCTATCATGGCCCTGGGTACCTATTTCAGTCCCACATGTGCAATCCTTTCAGTATCCACACCTTCTCTTTTCCTTTGAGTGAAACCCCACAGTTCAATTGCTCATTGAATGGTTACCAGTCCAGAGCCTGTGGGCAATAATAATATATAGTGACACACAAGCAGCTTCTTCAAAAAAGTAGGATTTATTTGGCAAAAGATTCACAGCACTGAGAAAAGTGGATTTAAAACAACAAAGAGACTCATGCACTTAATGTATTAGGCTTTGTCTACATGACAATTGAGCAACAAAGCTTTTGTCATTCACAGATGCTTAAAAACTGAATGAAAAAAGCTTTGCCATAGCAAGGGCTAGTGTAAACAGTGCTTTGTTGGCAGGAGTGCTCTCCTGGCAAGAAAGCAAATGTCACTCATGGGGGTGGACCTTTTTTATCTGCAAAAGTGCCAACAAACAGCTTTTACACTGCCTGACTTTTAGCATCATGGTCATATTGCTAAAACCTGTGTAGTGTAGACCGCTGGTTTTCCAAATTGGATCATGGGTCCACAACACTTTGTTCATCTAAGGAAATGTCTGTTGCCATAGAGCCTCGCAGCTCCCATTGGCTGGGAACAGCAAACCATGGCCAATGGGAGCTGTGAGACTCGATGGCTATGGACACTTAGATAAACAAAGCATAGCTGATCGAGGCAGGCCCGAGACCCAACTTTGGAAACCAATGGAGTAGACTAAACCTTTCTTACACTTAGCAGTTTAGGATAGAGCAATGTTTCTCAAAGTGATGTGCAAAACCATTTAGAGAAACCTGCTAACTGGCTGCTCCAGTGTGTTTATTTACCAGCTCCGTAGCCACAGAGCCATGCGACTCCCATTGACTCCAGTTCACCATTTGCAGCCAATGGAGCCGTGGCCATAGAGTTGGTAAATAAACACACTGGAGCGGCCATGCAGATTTCTCTAAGTGGTTTCGCGGACCACTTTGAGAAACACTGAGAGAGGGGCTTAGGCAGCCATGATACCATTTTATCTTTGTCATTATTTTGTTCCTCTTGGTTTCCTCTCTCATAATCTCCTTTTGCTCTACCTCCTTTTCAAGTAACCCACATAACCAATCACAGAGCTGCACAATATTCATAAACAATAACACAGATATTTCTTACTTTGTCACAGCTCCCATTAGGTGGAGGAAAAGTTCAGTCATTGACCTCATGTCTTTATATTTGAAATGAAAAATTGTGAGTGCAAGATTATTTTACAGCATATAGTTTAATGCTAATGGCTGCACAACATTTGTAAACATCTCAAGAATTTATCAATATTTGTTTGCAATTCCAAAACAATTTATGTAAAAACAAATTATTAAGTCATGATAGCCACTTGAATTCCAGTTGATTGGACCATATTTCTAAAAGTTGGCCCTCACTTGGTGTCATTTGTCATAACTTCAATAGAACTATGACATTCATACCAGCTGCAAATCTGTTCTGTATTATTTTACCAGTAGATATATAGAGTGTATGATTGTGTGGTATGGTGGAGAGGTAATGGCCCTATATGAAGCATGATATTGTAGATACTAAGATTTTGATGCATTCATTAAACTATAACCTATGAAACTAAACTATGACCTATGAAAACCATGTTCATATGAAATAAATGACAGAAATTTAGTGATGGCTGCATAGGTCATACACATTTCCAGTTTTCAGTTGATGCCTAGGGTGAAAAACAAATACTACTGTCTGTTCAAAGCTTCATGATGATATCTAATAAGAAGTGTTTTAAAAGATCTTTTGTCCCTAGTTATCCTGGAAATTCAGAAAGGTAGCTGCATTTATAACTAAATTATCATCTGTTAATAACTTTAAACATTCGTACGTATTTAGGGATGGTGTCAGTGGAAAGACTAAAGCTCTGTAACATAGACACAAACATTAAATATAACGAGTCTTTTTGATTAATGTAAGATTTTTTCCGGTCTCTAAATATTTTATAAACAATTCTTCTCTTTTAGAAATATGAGATTACATCAGAAGTGTGGCTTTCTAAACAGGTATTGTATGAATGATGTCTAAAATGCGTAATGGATAGCTGCTTGTATTGTTACTTTAAGCTTGATTATTTTCTTTAACAAAATAGAAAATGTAAAATGAAATTTTGTTAAAATAAAATAGCCACTTTTCAGATACACCCCCCATATTAATTTAACATATAATCAGAAAAATGACTGTAAAAATTCAATGTAGCATACATGTTCTTGCATAGCAGATCTGACCTCTGAGCTCATTGAGTAAGGTCTGCTGACTTTTCAGATAAAAATGTTTTTAGTTATTTTTTTCTCCTGTTTGAAATTGATGCAAAGGAGTAGAAGGAGTAAGACTGTGCAGAGCTCCAGAGGAATGCTTGAGAATAATATTACAAAGTTCATGCACGTGAACTGTAGATAGAACCAAAATTTCAGAAAATGTTTCAACTCTCACAGAATCAAATAAAAATATCCAACAGATTGCAAAAGTGGATAAAACGTATTTATTTAAAACACATTTCAGGTTCCATTTTGTAAGCTGTGTGTAAAATATCATTACAAATTCTGATTTTATGGTAGACAGTGTCCCTTTAACAGTTCCATATGGTGTTGGATTAGAAGACACATAACAAGCAAAGTATCAGAGGGGTAGCTGTGTTAGTCTGGATCTGCAAAAGTGACAAGGAGTCCTGTGGCACCTTATGGACTAACAGAAGTATTGGAGCATAAGCTTTCATGGGCAAAGACCCACTTCATGCATCTGACGAAGTGGGTCTTTGCCCACGAATGCTTATGCTCCAATACATCTGTTAGTCTACAAGGTGCCACAGGACTCCTTGTCGCTATAACAAGCAAAGTTACTTACACAGTTCAACAGTAATGACAGTGCATGGATTCATCAAGGCAATTACATAGAATACTAGAACTGGAAGGGATCTCGCGGCGGGATCATCAAAGTCCAGTCACAGCAGGACCAAGCACTGTCTAGGTCATCCCTGACAGATGTCTATCCAACCTTCTCTTAAATATCTCCAGTGATGGAGATTCCACAACCTCTATAGACAATTTATTCCATTGTTAAACCACTCCGACCGTTAGGAAGTTTTTCCTAATGACCAATCTAAACCTCCCTTGGTGCAGTTTAAGCCCATTGCTTCTTATCCTATCCTCAGAGGCCAAGGAGAACAATTCCCCCCCCCCCCGCCTCCTTCTTTTAATACCCTTTTAGACACTTGAAAGCTACTATCATGTCCCCTCTCAGTCTTCTGTTTTCTAAACTAAACAAAGCCCAATTCTTTCAGTCTTCCCATAGATCATGTTTTCTAGACCTTTAATCATTTTTGTTGCTCTCCTCTGGACCCTCTCCAATTTCTCCACATCTTTCTTGAAATGTGGTGACCAGAACTGGACACAATATTCCAACTGAGGCCTAATCAGTGCAGAGTAGAATGGAAGAATGACTTCTCGTCTCTTGCTCCCAACACTCGTGTTAATGCAGCCCAGAATCATGTTTGGTTTTTTTGCCACAGTGTCACATTGCTGATTCATATTTAGCTTGTAGTCCATTGTGAATCCTTGATCCCTTTCTGCGGTATTCTTTCTTAGATCATCGCTTCCCATTTTGTACGTCTGAAATTGATTGTTCCTTGCTAAATGGAGCACTTTGCATTTTTTCTTATTAAACTTCATCCTATTTGCCTCAGACCATTTCTTTAGTTTGTCCAGATCATTTTGAATTTTGACCCTATCCTCCAAAGCACTTGCAACCCCTCCCAGCTTGGTATCATCTGCAGACTTAACAATAGTACTCTCTATGCCAGGGATTGGCAACCTATGGCTCGCAAGCCAAATATGGCTCTCTAGGGAGCCAGATGTGGCTCTTCTGGAGCCTCAGCTCAGCCCCTGCTTGCTAACTCCACAGCAGGGAGCCCACACTGGCACTACAGCCTTACGGCCCCCGCTAGACTCGAACACTAGTGCAGCTTCTTGCAGGGAGGGGTGGGGAGAGAAAGCCCCGAGGATCTGCACGGGATCTGGCGAGCAGGGAATAAACAGAGCTAAACATGGCTCAGTGTGACAGCATTTTCCTCCCCTCTCCCCCCGACAAGGGGGAAACCAGGAACCAAAGATGGCTCCCTGCGTATTGACATTTCCTTTCCTCGGGACATACTTCCTTCAGCCTCCCCTGCCAACTCTTCCCAGAGGCTTCTGGGGAATGGGAGCAGGGGGAGGTGTGTTCTACAGTGCCTGCCACACAGCATGAAAACAAGTAAGTACCCCCAATGCCATGCCCATATCTCCACACACACACACGGCCAACAGCCTGCCCTCAGCCCCCTGGCCAGACACCCCCTGCTCCTGGCTAGATACCCTTGCCCCCAGCCCACTGGCCAAAATCCTCTGCCTCCGGCCAGACACCTCTGCCCCCAGACCAGACACCCCGTGCCCTCTGATCCACATCCCTTCCAACCCCAGCTAAAATCCCCCCATCCACTAGCCAGTCAGTGTCCCACTGTCCAAAATCCCCGCTGCCCCCAACCTCCTGGCCAAAATCCCCCCAGCCCTCTGCTCCTTGGCCAGACAACCCTGTCCCCAGGCCAGACTCCCCTTGCCCCCAGCTCCCTGGCCAACATCCCCCCTGCCCAAAATCCCCTCTGCCCCCTGGCCAGACACCACCTAGCCAGGCATCCAGCTCCTAGACCACTCCTGCCCCCTGGCCAGGCAGCTTGCCCCCTGGCCAGACATTGCACCCTCACCCCCTCCTATACCCCACATCCTGCTCAGATCCTGCACTCTGTCCCACAGACTTAATGCCACATTTTTGGCCCCAACCTGGAGGGTAGGGTGGCCCACACAACCTTGGAACCCCAGAAGAGTAAATCTTGACTGAGGCCCTTTAATTTTTGTTTGTTTTTTACTTCTCACTTGTATGGCCCTGACTGATTTTTCTGTGGGTCAATGGCCCCTTATCCAAAAAAGGTTCCCCACTCCTGCCATAAATCAAGACATGTTGAAACCTTTTAGGTTGGACATAATATTTTACTTTATTTAAAAATGAAGCCTGGACAACAAGCCCGCAATTTTGGGCCCAGCCTCCATCTGGTTGCAGCATCGTAACACTCCTGCGTGCCCTCACACATCAACCCTGATTGCATCATACACCTGAACCCCCTGCCCTGAGCTCCTCATACCCTCACATCCCCAGACTCCTGGATCCTCACATCCCCAGACTCCTGCACTGCCACATCCTCAGTCCTGTGCCATAACACTCCTGCATTTCATCAGGTCCTGGTGTCTTGAAGACATCTAACTTCTCTAAGTAATTTTAACTTGTTCTTTTTTATTTTAACTTCTAAACCTACCCCACCCATTTCCACTAGCATTCACTATGTAAGGCATCCTATCACTATCAATTGTCTTGGTGAAAACTGAAACACAGAAATCATTAAGCACCTCTGCTATTTCCCAGTTTCCTGTCATTGTTTCTCCCTCTACACTGAGCAATGAGCCTACCCTGTCCTTGGTCTTCCTCTTGCTTCTGATATATTTGTAGAATGTCTTCTTATTCCCCTTTATGTCTCTAGTTAGATAGAGCTCGTTTTGTGCCTTTGCCTTTCTAATCATGTGTTTATGTCCACCCAATCTCAAAAACTATGGCTTAAGTCCTGTTAAAGCCAAGTTTGCGTTGCTGAATTGAGGAAATAGACAATATTTGTCATCATTATTAATAAAACTCGTTTCATTATACATGTGACTGAAAAGGAAGCTCGCTAGTATATCCAACATTAGCAAACTAGGACAATACCAGAAATGATACGAGAGAGTCAGTTTTCTGAGGTTTCCAGATCAAATAGTCAGGCAAAAGAGTTTTGAAAAAGTGTCTGACCATATTAGCTGCTAATTGAACCACATCTCAGAACCCTTTGAGGTTTAGCCATTTTAGTTCCACCATTTTTAACATAGAATATTGACATAGTTATTCTCAAAATGGAAGGATATCTCTTTAATTTCTGTGTAAGCAAATATCCTAGCTTATTATTTGATGGAGAGTGTAGTGCACACTTTGAGACAACTGACGCAATTTTGTATTTATAGAATGAGGAGCCAGTTTTCTCCAAAGATGGAAGTAAGATCTTTATGATAGTCCCAGTGAAACAAGGTGGTCGGGGAGAATTCCACCATATAGCCATGCTTATTGTTCAGGTAAGTTTTTTTCCCCTTCAATTCATATTTTTGGGGAGTGGTTGTATAGTCCTCCAAGCATATTGGTATGGGATATTCCTTGAGATGTTTTACACAAACAAAAGCTTGCCCTAAGCAGAACTTGAGAACGTCCATGTGTATATAATGGGGATGGGCCTTTCTCTGTCATGACCATAATTCTTCTGTAGGACATTTGTAGCATCATATAGTCTGGAAGAAGTATGGCATCTCTATAGGCTGATGCCAAAGATGCTCAGTAGATCAATCAGCACCAAGCCCTCACTCAGCACTTGGCAATCATTCTCTTTCCCTTTAAGAGATTTTTTACACATAATTTCAATTGGATTCAAGTGGAGTGAGGCCCCCCCAAACCCTTCGAGATTCAGAACCTAAGTTCTAGGGCTGAGAATTCTTCCAGTGCCCAAACAAATCTGGGGGCTGTTATTTCAAGTACCTCAGTTGATCTCAATAAGACACCAGGAGACAGGTGATCATATCCCAGACAATTTAGGCTGGGATTTTCAAAGGAGTTAAAATAACAGCCATTTATGGTACCAGGGCTCATTAGTGTTACTTCTTTATGATAATGTTCATGTCGATCTCAGCATGAAGCATGTTCACAATGCTGTGTGAAAAAAGAAGAGAGCAGTTACACCTTAATCTGCCTCTAAGATTTTAAAATGGGAAACATAAGTATATGTGTAAACCTCCATTTCCAATAAACCAGTGATGTGCATGAAAATCACAAAATATCACACTAATATAACAATCAAGAAAGTCCTAGTTACGTGTCTTTCCCATTATATGATGCTTGTAGCATAAAAAATATTTGTAATAACAAAATGTAGGGAAGAGGTCTTGTAATGTCACATGACATGTTAGTGATGATAAAAGGTTTGACATGAACTTGTAGGCTATTTCATTAGACATAACTAAAGTTTTGAGTAAACACAGGCCTTAGTTCAATAAAGCATAAAAGCATATGCTTAAATCCATTTTTGTTGGGAAAGAATTTAAGCTCATGCTTACCTTTAAGGACCGACTTCCATAGGACTTAAATATATCCTTAAAGGTAAGCATGCGTTTAAATGCTTAGCGTTCCATCCCCATTCAGCAGAATATGGTACAGGAATATATACAACTGCAAAGTGGCAAAGACCTCTGAGTGTTTGGGCCAAATTCACCACTAATATGAATACGTCTAACTCCAACTCCAGTGGAATTATACTACTTTACTCCAGTGATGAATCTGGTTTTTTTAGTGTATAGCTGCTCCCTAGAGTTCGTTTGCTTTTTATCTACATATATACGAGGAAACCTACTGACCATTATTCGTCAGTAAGCAACACTCTGTATGGTAATGGGGCTGATATGGGGCAATAAAGGATAGGAAATGTGTTTATATGGCTTGCATTGCACACTGCATTAATCTGAGTGTCCATTATTTCTAAAGCAAACATGGAAACATAAAAATTATATTAAGCATTTTGCATAATTTTTTTTGTCACTTCAAGTATTTGTCACAGTTTGTGAGAGCCACAGAAGCATAACAGTTACCTAGGTAGAATTTGGATACCTAGGTTGTTGGTATCCAATATTGTGAAACCCAGAATCTACTATGAACACTTGGAGTAAACAATGACATTTTATGTATAATTGCCCACTTAAGATCTTTTACTGAATGTGTTAAGCAGAAATAAACATGGTAGACCCAGGAGAGGTAAAGGCATTTTACTACCTCCAACATAAAAGTCTAATAACATAGAATTAAACTTTAATGATCAATTCACTTCTGTTTCAATTAATCATTGGGGTTTCATTATCCAAATGAAGCACAACTAGTGAGATATGATGGTTTTGCTTAGAACATTTTAAATGAATCTTATTAATGCTAATTTTTAGAGATGATATTACATAACCAAATCAGATTATCAAAGGAATCTGATTTAATCTCTCTTGGGTACTGTTTTAAAAAATGTGTAATCCTCTCACAATGTATTTACTCTTGAATGTAAAGTGCTCAATCTGTATTATGTTTATATCAGGCTTAAAATAAATTAATTCAAAAATTGACTAAACCAGAAGTGTTATATCTATTGGAGAGTCTTAATTAGTTTTTCCCCCAAATAAATATACATGGGGTCTTACTTTTTGCCACAGTGAGAGAACTTAAATGGTTTGGAGCAAAAATTGCCAGGAAGCATAATAAATTATGCATTACAGCTAAAACCTTGAAAAAATATCTATTTTGTTTAATACTTATCAGCCACATAAACCACAGCCTATTTGGTATCTGTAATTTTCAGTACTTAAAAATTCCCTTCCTTGCTGCCACAGATGAAACTTCATTATAAATTGCTACCATCTAAGCAAGATATTTACCATCTAAGATATTTTTTCATATCTAATATCAATGCCCCATTGAAATGGGATATTTCTTAATACAGGTAAGTGCACTACTTGACACAATGTGGCCCTAACCTCAATTGCGCCTCTATGAACTACTGTAATGCCTTACATTTGCCATACAGTTCTTTCCTGAGCAGTCTTTTCTGTTTTGTCAATGGCCAAGACACTATTGTAATGACTAGAAATTTAGCCTCTGTTAGTTTAAATGGCAAATAACATGGGTGGATTCTGGGAACCATGTTCAGCTCTACCTTCACTCATACCATAGTAACAAAGGGGATAAAACCATTTAATTACCTTCATACCTCACAGGATGGTGTGGTATTGTTGGTGTTGTGTATTTGTATTGTATTAATGCTTAGAGGTCTAGACTATGTCAGGGTCCATTATGCTATGCACTATACAAGCATACCACTAGCCAGCTATTGCTCACAATGTACGGTAATGTTCGTAGAGCATTTTGAATGCATAGGGTCAAGATAAACCTCTTTGTGCCAGTCCAGCAAGTAAAGGAAAAATAAATCTTCAAGAAGTATGAATGATATTTATTTATTTAGCTCACTGCAGCTTTGGGTCAAAACTTCAGCTTGTGTAAATTGCTGCACTTTTGTCTGTCTAAGGATCTGGCCCTTGGTCTTCAGCTCTCCTTTGACCTCTTGCACCTTTATTCTCATTTCAAGAAGAAAAACACTGAGTTATGTCTACACTAGGAGTCTATTTCGAATTCACTAAGGTCAACAAATTTGAAATTCCGTGTCGTCACTACAGGGAAGAATCGAATGTAGTCCAAGGCAGGCTCCATTAATGTGGACAAACTACCTTGGACTCAGAGCCCCAGGAATCACTCTGAGGAGCTGCGGGAGGCCTGCTGGAGGCCAATTAGTTCGAATTAGTGGCACTGGAACGTCCACACTAATGTTATTTCAGACGTACAAGTTTGTAAATAGTGTTATTCCCCCTGAAAACCAGGAATACAGAGTTTTCTAATTCCATGACCCTGTATTCCGGGCTTAGTAAAGTGGATGTATCGCTTACAAGATTGATCTTGTTGGGCTAAGTTCAGGCTACGTCCCTACTGTAGACCAGGCCTTAAATGTTAGTTTAAAGATTTTTTTTTAATATAGTGAAAATTTCAGCATTCATTCTGATAGCCTCTAACAGTTATAAAACGTGCACCAAAATTAAAGATATGCCAAATTAGATAAAATATAGAATCTCTATTGTTGTTTATAGGTAATTGCAAAAATGTTGCAATGGAAACCGACATAATTTTACCACCTTTTGAAAAATTAATACATTGCTTGAGATAAGGGTCAATCAGTGCCGTTCAGTGCATGTGGGTTTTGTGATTTAAGTAAGTTTTGTTGTACCTTAAGAAATTAAAAAGCTGTAAATCAGTAATGATATGTGCTAACAATCCTGTTAGGTGAAGAAAAACAGAAGGGCTAAGATGAAAGTCAGTACTTACCATTTCTCTGCAGGCTAAAACTGAGCAAATCAGTGTGAGACACCTGACATCAGGAAATTGGGAAGTTATCAAAATCCTGGCATATGATGAAGATACTCAAAAGATGTGAGTATTATTTTCTTTGTTGAGGTAAAATATCTGTGAAGTATTGAGATAGAATCCATTTTCCTAAAGCAGTGCGTATACAAATTAAGTAACAATCTTTTTTTCATTTGTGAGCAGTGCCATAAATTATAACCATAGTACAAAGAGCAGTTTCATACATTTGATCTGTCATAGTCAAACAAAGTAAAGTATCTTTCTTGAATAACTAATGGAGATATTCTGGGCCAACTACTGACTCGCTCTGTTGATTAAATAAAAGGAATTAAACTACAGCATGGAGATAAATACCTTTACATTCCTCCTCCCTCTCCCCTGGAATCTGGGGGCGGGGGGGGGGGGGCGGGGAAGCCTGGCAAAATTGTTAGAGTTGGTAAAACTCAGAGGTCTGATTTCACAGGGGTTTTACAAACCTTTCCTTTGGTTTCAATGGGTGGGCATTCCAACCTTGTAAACTTCACTTTGATAGTGTTTGTTCAAATAGATACAAAAGCTCACATCAGGAAATAGAGGAGAACTCAGCCAAAATCACAGAGTTTCAACCAATTTATTATTGAAACCTGGTTACAATGTTCTCTGGTTTGGTTTTAAGGTTCCTAAATAAGGATTGAAGAGCACTCACTGAATATCAGTGACTGGAAACAGAATGGGCTTGATACCAAACACATCAGTCAATGGAACCAGTCTATCTGACTACAGTGCGCTTTAGATCAGGCCTTATTTATATCTATTGAGGCAGCAATATGATTATGAGATGTCCCATTTTTAAAGGGACAGTTCCATATTCAAGTCGTCCTGCAAGTGTCCTGACTTTTTCTTGAAAACAGGCAAATTATCCCATATTTTCTGTCTTTCCTATTCTCCTCAAAAGTACTGGTAGGTCCTGCTGCTGGTCGGATTGCCAGCTGCCCACCCAGCAGCGGTGAATGGGGGATCCATTGGCCAATGATGCGGTATAGTGTGCATGGATGGTAGCAGGGAAAAGATGCAGCATATGCTGCTGCTCCCACTTCCCCTGCTGGTCTGTCAGCACAGCTACTGCTGCATGAGGGCTCTCAGCAGTGGGGCTCTGCCCCAATCCCATTTCTGACCAGTACTGGCTACATGCTGTGCGCTGCAATGGCTGGTAAGTGCAGGCAGGCACCTGGCAGAGACCAGCTGTGTGTCTCCTCTGTCTCCCACCCATCAGCCCTTTACATGCTACCTCTTTTGCTGTCATCTCTCTGCTTTGCCCCTTCACCCCCTCCAGCCTCGCTGCTCTTCCATATCCCCTCCAGTGAGGTGTGTCCACCCGGGGCTGTGCAGAGAACCTGCCTCTGGTCAGAATATTAAGTTGACCAACAGCCTACTCAGCAGGCTCCTTCCTTCCCCCCACTGCCCTGTGGCCTGAGAAAGCCCAAGATCCTCTGCCCCAGGGCACAAGCCAGGGAGAGCTGAGCCCTGCCTGTGCCAAAGCCCTGCGCAGCAATGGCCTGGAGAAGCCTCTCTGCCCCTTAGCTAAGTTCGGGAGCGGCCGGAGGGAATGAGTTTCTAGACTGTTCCTGCCCCGACCCTGCAGGCTCCACAGCAGTTTCCAGGGCAGGAGGTTAACAACCTCTTCACCATCCACCCTAGGTCCTACTCCCAGGAAATGTGAGACTGCTCCATCCTCTAGGCAACTTCCCCTGCTGAGCCACCTGTTTGGCTAGGTTTGCTGAAGCCCCTGTCCTTAGGATTCCTGGGCCCTGTTGCACGCTCCATCCTTATGGCTTAACCCCTTCCTGTCTGCGCTGTAAAGGGGAGTGCAGAGATGACTAAGTCATGTTCATGGCCAGCAGCAGTCGGGAGTGGGGTATTACTTGACTTGCAACATTGTGTGGTCAGCAAGCTGCTTCCAGCCATGGGGCAGGGGACAGGAGGAGAGAAAAAAGAAGAGATGAGCTCTGCAAAGACATGGGCTAGGTCATCCCTCCCCTTCCCTTCCTACAGCTGGAAGCAGCTCCCATCTCTGACCTGCCACACAGAGCCAACAGGCTGCTAGTGGCCACTTTATGGTGTGAACCTTGACAGAAATCTGGGAGGAAGGAATGTGACCTTGCATGTTCTCCACCCATGTGTTGCATCAGGAAGACGTGGCACCAGGTACCAGGTGATGGGGAGGGTCTATCCCAGGGGCCCAGCTAGGCATGAAAAGTGGAGAGAGCCAGGCTGGGAGGGCTAGGTCAGTTGGTTTATGGGAATGTGTGTGCATGTCATGCCTCCCTGTGTGAGCCCTAAAGCCTTAAAGATAAAAAGTTAAATAATAATAATCCAACTATGCCGTATTTCTTTTTTTAATGGGGTTTCAGTCAACTAGATGTTAATTTGAACATTTGTACTGCATAGTTCTGATCGCTGCTAAACTCACCTTAATATGAGTAATTTTAGCCAGTGTCCCATAGGGAAACAACATAGGGAAATATGGACACCCTAGGCAGAAATACATCTAACATGGCTGAGGCTATGTCTACACTATGGGGCTTTATCGGAAAAAGGTACGCAAATTGCACTCTGCAATTTGCATACCTTTTTCTGATTTTTTTTCAGAAGAGGCTTTTCCAAAATTTGGCCCGTCTACACTGGGCCAAAAAAAGCAGAAGAGCAGACGCATTCCCTGGACACGGCAGAGTTTTTCCAGGATACCTCTGGTATCCAGGAAAAACCCCGTAGTCTAGGCATAGCCTGATTCTGATCTCCACTGAAGTCAATGGAGTTTGAGCAGTGGTGGAGCTGGCATAAGATTTAGAATCAGTATCCTTGTCTCCACCAGGGTTATTGAGGGATGCAGTTACAGACAGATCTTGCTATGGATTTTAAAAAGGAAAGAAGCTGTCTCTAGTTGTTTTTTGGGGCATAGATGATACACAAAAGCAGCTGTAATGTGCCCCACGCTTTCAGCATTGTTTTGAAATGAAAACATATATCAGTGCAGGTGTTTAAAGCTTTCTGCACATGTGTAATCTGAGCTGGTGAATAATGGAATATTTGAGCTCACTGAAAATTCAGAAAAATCCAAATATTTTGGTTCAAACTGAAATTTTTTGAAATTTTCAGGGATGCAAAAATCCAGTGAGAGACCTGTCTGTTTGATCTGCATTGAAATGAGTCATTTTGATTTCCAATACTTTAAAAACTTTTATTTTTTTTAAATAAAATGAATGGAACATTTGAAACAAAAAGTAATTTTGAACTAAAAAACTGAAATATTTTGACTTTTTCATTTTTTTTTTTTTTTTACTAAAATAATTCGGTAGAAGCAACATGTGTTTTCAAAACATTTCACAAAAAATGTCCAAGAAATTTCACCCAACTGTTGCATATTGGCTTTACATAGGTCTTGGAGCCATGTTGAAAATTTCAGATTTCAGATGTGAGTTTAATTTTATGATGTGAGTTTAATTTTATGTGCTTTTCTTGGACAGTTATTTTTTAAGCACTGAAGATTCCTCAAGAGGAAGACAGCTGCATAGGTAAGTAATACTCCAAGGAAAATTTACAATAGCCCTAAAACATGTACTATAAACTAGAAAAATTCCATGTGCCTGACCTGCTGCTCTTGCAGCTTGTTTAGTCATCTGCATTTGAGTGAAATGAGTGCAGTGTAGGTATAGAATGCTGCCAAGCAAAATTATAATTGTTTAAAGTGCATTTTTATGTACAGTAAAATGTCCGGCATCCAATAGTCCGGCACTCCTGATAGTCCGGCATCAAAATGGCAAGAGCCTAGTGAGTGAGCTTCGGCAAAAAATGAGTCACAAGGTAACAGCGGCAGCTGAACTGAGCAAAAGGGTAAAAAGGCTTAAAAACTAAAACATTACAGTATACTGTATACAGTATGTACAATAAAAAGGGTTAAGAACACTTTATATACAGTATATAATGTATACAGTATATATATAACCAGTTTATAGTACCTCCTGATAGTCTGGCCTATCTGATAATCCGGCACCACCTAGGTCCCATAGGTTCCAGATTATCGGAAGTCTACTGTAATATGAAATATAAACAATAAACAGAAAAATTAACAATATTTTAAAATATTTAACCTTTTTTCTATTTAACCAGAGAACTGGTTGAAATTTCACTGCAGTGAAATGTCAGTACTTCAGATACTGAGATAAAACTGAGAAGTATGAGGTTTAAAAAAAAATCCCCAAAAGGTTTCCCTTTCTTTTTGATGATCCTTATTACTAAATCTGAGTGACAAGATTTTATACTCGCTTTTGCATGGAGATAAATGACAGCAGAAATTGCAAGGAGCAGAGAATCAGCCTGCTTATTACTAAAGAGAATTTACTTTATGCTCAACAATTGCCAATCATATTTATGTAAATATAATATAAAATTAAAAATTAGGCAAACCCCAAATGCAGTGTTGTAATACCCATGTATTTTTTAGACTGGTGTATTGTACAGAAAGCTTTCTTAATGTGGCTAAAATGATATTTACAACTTTCATCCTAAACTTTGTGGTCAGACTGCCTCACCTGTGCAGGCACCCCAGTTCTAAAACCTACAATTCTGTCTGTACCTAATTCTCATTAATTTCTGACATTTATTCTTATTACCTTTAATAATTAAGATCCCAGTCCTATGTAAGATGCTTCGTGCAGGTTTAGAAGATCTCCTTCACAGAAAAGCTTGCAGGGTTATAGCTTAATAGAGCAACTAAAAACATGTCATATCCAGCAGAAGAATGGAGATCAGAAAGATATTTAATGATTGTTTGGTGGGCCTATGGCATCACTTAATGAATTTGCTACATTATCAAATAAAACTCTTCTGATGTTTGCAACCAATTTTGTTCTCAGTGTATCAACAGTTGGACTACTGAACCGCCAGTGTCTTTCATGCAACTTCATGAAAGATCAGTGCACATACTTCAGTGCAAAGTTTAGTCCTATGAACAAGTATTTTTTACTACATTGCAAAGGTAAGTAAAATGTATTGTTCACAATAAATACTGTTTACAGTAGTGCCTTATTTGTGTAAATCATATATTCCTATCTTCATCTAGGTAGAGGTTTGCTAGATACGTGCAGACACAGGGTTCCTCTGCTAGAACTGGAGTTAGCTGGTACCCTGTCAGACTTTCCTTGCATTCGTTTATAAACTTTTCTGTGGAGTTCATTGCTGTAGTATCTGAGTGATGCAAAAACAGATGTTTTTAGTTCACTTGCAGAACCAGGAAACTTAGGTTAATCCAAATGGATTTTTTTCTAATTTTTTAAAAAACTGAAAAGTTTAAAAAAATTATTTCAGCTCCAAAAAATATTTTGATTGTGAGTTTTTTAAAGAATTTGTAATTCTTAAATAAAATTGAAATAAAGTAATGTCAAATGGAAAAAAATCAAAATCTTGATTTTTAATAACATGAAAACTAAACATCGAGACTTTTTCAGAACTTTTGGGGGTTTGTTATGACCATCCAGCAATTAAAAATATTACATGTAATTAAAAATATTAATTGTGATTAATCACACTGTTAAACAATAATAGAATACCATTTATTTAAATAGTTGTGGATGTTTCCTACTTTTTCAAATATATTAATTGCAGTTACAACACAGAACACTCAGGGTATGTCTACACTTGCACCCTAGCTCGAACTAGGGATGCAAATGCAGGCATTCGAAATAGTCAATGAAGCGGGGATTTAAATATCCCATGCTTCATTAGCAAGATCTCGCCGTCACGCTAGTTCGAATCACAGCTGATTCGAACCAGGAAGTGCGCGCCGGGACGCGTTAGTTCGAACCAAACCCCTTGGTTCGAACTAACATCACTACTCATTTTTTGAGGAGTAACGTTAGTTCGAACCAAGGGGTTTGGTTCGAACTAACACGTCCCGGCGCGCACTTCCTGGTTTGAATCAGCTGTGATTCGAACTAGCGCGCCGGCTAAATCTTGCTAATGAAGCACGGGATATTTAAATCCCCGCTTCATTGACTATTTCGAATGCCTGCATTTGCATCCCTAGTTCGAACTAGAATGCAAGTGTAGACATACCCTAAGTGCACAATGCTCACTTTATATTCATTTTAGACCAGAAGCTTTACCTGACATTGCTTTACTCAACTGATTTCTGTTTTCCTTCATTTAAATAATAGCTCTGGGGTGGGACTGGGGATGAGGGGTTCAGTATGCAGGCTGCTCCAGGAAGAGAGGACTTCCCCAACCCTGTCTCAGCACAACAGGTTGGTGCCAGGTGAAAAGCATCTCTCCATGGTTGTTGTGGCTACAGTAGGCAAAGCCAGGGGAGGGATGCATGTCCACTGGCTGGGACAGGTCTGGGTTTGTCTGTCCACAACACTCCTCAGCCAGGTTGCAGACTGTACTTTCCCCTCTCTCCTTTATGAAGGTGAACAGCCAACAAAGTTTCCATATGAATGGGGTGGGGAAGGCGCAGCCTTCCCCTCCTTTAGGGTTTGAAGGCCTATGGCTGGGGTAGTCCTAGATGTGGGGTGCATGCCCCCAGATAGTCCCTTTCACCTGCCTGTTGATTCTGGGTTTTTTTTCTGTATCGTTTTATGCATCCCCAAATGTATTATGTATATCAGCCCACCTCCAACCAAACCCTTTCCTTGCTTTAAGTTATGATAAGAGGTAGCCACATACCAAATTTGGTGGTCATAAATCGTATCCTTTTAGGAGGAGTTCTTGGACAGACAGACTCGCTCGCTTGTTTGCTCACAAAAAACAACAACAAAATAAATAGTATGTTTCACTTCACCCCATTAAGTACTGTAATGGAATCATGAAAGTTGAACTTACAACTGTAGATTTAAGTACACATTCAAATGTACTTGAAACATAAATAAATTGCACTACCATCTATAAAAGTGCCCTGCAAATAAACACCTGTTCTCACTGTCAGGTGACATTGTAAGTAAGAAGCTAGCAGCATTATCTGCTGTAAATGTAAACAAAGTTGTTTATCATTGTGATTGACTGAACAAGAGGTAGGACCGGGTGGACTTGTAGGCTCAAAAGTTGTATATTGTTTTGGTTTTGAGTGCAGTTATGTAACAAAAAAATCTGCATTTGTAGGTTGCAACTTCATGATAAAGTGATCATGTTACTTGTATGAGGTGAATTGAAAAATACTATTTCTTTTGTTTATCATTTTTACAGTGCAAGTATTTGTAATAAAATAATATAAAGTGAACACTTTACACTTGGTATTCTGTGTTGCAATTTAAATAAATATATTTGAAAATGTAGAAAAAACATCCAAAATATTAAATAAATTGTATTGGTCTTCTATAATTTAATATTGTGATAAAACTTCAATTAATCATAATTACTTTTTTTAAAAACATATTATTTATTTAGTTAATCACATGAGTTATCTGTGATTAATCAATAGCACCAGTTTGTTTCTTTTCTCTTTGCTTTTACATAAATTGCCCAAAGTCCCACAGGAAGTCCTAGGCAAAACTAAGAACACAGATCTACTGAATTCCATTCCTTACCGCAAGGCCCCCTCACCTTTTTTTTGACTCTTTCCTGTTTCAAAATGTATCTTTCAGACAAAAATGCTATGTGCAGTGGTTAAAAGCATTTCCCCTTTCCCCCCACTCGTCATCTCTCTGTCTTCTTAGTCTGCAAACTCTTCAGAGAAAGGACTGTAGATCAGATTCTGCTGAGAGTTATACCACTCAAGATTATGAGTAATTTAAGTCTTTAAAGCTTCTTGAGTTCCACACTAGGCTAACTGACAACAGTATTTGGTTCCAGGTCTTCCTATGTGTTTATACAGCATTTATTAAAATGGGGTACAGACCCTGCTGTTTTCTGTCCATGGGCACTACCTCAATATAGTAAACAGCATTTTAATCAGTGAATCCAACATTTAACTATAATACCTTTTCTGTGAGAAAAATAGGATACCAAAGGTGTTTCTTAATTATGGAACTATTTCGTATATTGTGATATTTGTAATACACTTTTGTATGTCTGGATCACAAAGTGATTATTGTCATCTCCATGTTCACCTTCCTTCAAATACTGAGGTCTCTTCTAATTGTTGAAGTTTGGAACAACTCATAAACAGTTTCTACTTTAATTATTTTTTGTACTTTTCTCCCACTACAAAAATAGGGCCAGGCGTTCCAGTTGTTAGCGTGCACAGTACGAGTAACCCTGGAAGTGAGTAAGCACCATTCCACAAGAATCCCTTATTGTAATCTTCGTTTTAGCATAAGTAAAAAAAAATATGCAATTCATTTCCATAAACCTGTCTTAATTACATTCTAGCAATAAACATGGCTGGGAGTGATAAGAGAAAAAATTAGTCAAGTGACTGGAACATTCCCAGGATTTCTCAGATACATGTTATGCTAGATGCATATCTTTCATCTACTATTTACACTTGAGTTAATTAGGTGCCAGGATGTTCTTCATCCCTTTCTCTCACTATGTAAATTATGTTTCTATTATGGCATATTTTCTGGAGTCTTAAAATGTTTTTAAAGTTATAATCCAATTATTTTTGATTAAAGTACAGACCTCCCTGGTCTGATCATCAATTTTTACTTACTGCTCTAGTATGCTGGTGCAAATCCAGCATGCCTTCACTGACATTTTAAATAGGAATTCCAAGAGTAGATTCCTTGTGAGAGAGGCTCCGTTACTGCTATGTTTCAGGGTTTGCTAATTATGCCCTATGTTATGGACTGGTCCCCTGCTTCCTGGTTGCTTTGCTGCCCTGACAATACAAAGAAGCCACAAATATCAGGCAGTGTAAAACTACGATAGCAGCTTGGCTAACTCTCCACTCCTACACAGCATCCCTCCACTTTGGGAATCTACAGCACTGGCACCCAGCACTAATTAGACCAGCCTCAGAATGCTCTAACTGCTGCTGGTACAGGCCAGTGCAAGCCAGCGAAAATTATTCTCAAGTTCCCAGAGCTACAAAGGTGGCTTAAAGCCATCTTTGTTTGCCCTCTCCTAGTCTGGGCCAAGCAAATCTCACCCACAGCAGAGGATCTGGCTGTACATCTTCAAAGTGTCATACTGATGAGACTTTTCAAATACATAATAGATTTACAGCATGTTGATAACTATACTAATCTATTTTAAGGGCATGTCTCCACTTCCGTGAAGATTGATGCTGCGGAGTTTGATTTAGTGGGACTAGTAAAGACCCAGTAAATCAAATGTTGTGGGTTCCCCCATCGACTCCAGTATTCCTCACAGTCGTTAGGGGTAAGGGAAGTTAACAAGAGAAGTTTCTCCTGTTGACTTCCCACTGGGGATGCTGGAGAAATTCAGCTTAAAGTCAACTCCAGCTATATTATTTATATAGCTGGAGCTGCATATCTTAAGCCGACCTTCTTCATGAGTGTAGGTCTGGCCTTAGTTAAGGAAAAACTAAAGACTGACCTTTCTCCTTCATATTTTCAATATTACTGTTTATTATAGTTGTTAAACTGTATACTGCAGAAACCCTAAAAATGATCAGGGGGCTAAGTATATCACTTAAGGTAAATTCATTAACTTCATCAGTGGAACTTCTTCATATTTATGGGAGTAGAATTTACCTCTTTGTGATTTGTTTCCAAAATTCCCATTTGTGAGGAATCAAAGCATAAATATGAGTAGGATTTATGTGGAATATTATGGAAAAAAGACAAGGCAGTAGGTCTACAGAGAGATTGTTTATCATTAACAACAACAATAAAAAAACAATAATGAGATGCAATTTATTTGTAATGTTTCATTGCAAGATTAGATAAACCCCTTCTATTAATAAAAGTGTAAGAGTGTGATTAAAGATTACTTCCAATTATTATATCCTAACACTATAATTATAACATTTTGGTTGACTGCCCAGAATTAACATTCAGTTAGATTATCCCTTGTTGCCCTAAATTAGATGTATGATTTCAAAAATTCACATGAAGGGAACGAGATTGGAGAGTAAAAAAGAGCAGTAGAATCTTTCATCCAAATGCAAAAGAGTTGTTTCAAATCTGGCTTCAGCTTTGAATCCAATTGTGCCATGACTCCGCACTAAAATGTAGGAGAGGGAGGCATACAGAGAGGTAGTGACCAAGTAAAGGTGTTCTGGGTAATTTTCTTGCACTGGACAGGCAGATACTAAGGAGGCCATGCTCCTTAATCCTGCTGGTGACAGGAACGTTATATAATCTCTAAGTCCTCTCTCACTGCCTACTGTCAGACATCCATTTTGGCAGGAATTGTATACCTGCCTTCTTGGACACAGAGCATTTCTCAGCATCGTACATCCACCCAAACTCCCTGGGTGTATCAGATATGCTAATATCTGCGTTAAAGCCTGGGTCTGAAATGGAGTGGATAGTGAAGGTATGAGGCTGGGTATTGCTCATCCTTCCTAGCCACAAACCACAAGGAAAATTTTAACCTTGATGTTTAATGAAGGCAAAACTTGTTGAATCCAGAAAGAGACTGGAAAATCATAATACCCCATTATACATTGTGAATTAAGCTGGTAGTCTGGCATTTGAATTGCAAAGTAGGTGTTTAAAGAAAGAAACTATAAAAATGTTTAACATTGCATTCTGGTCTCTTTCCCTTTAAGTATTGGTACCATGATTTCTTTCCTGTATGGTGATTCATCGTATCTTCCACCCTGATTCATCCTGTTTTTTTTTTCCTACAGAATTTTACATATTGGAAAACAATGCTGTGTTGAAAGAAGCTATTTTAAAGAAAAAGATTTTCCAAACAGAAATTAAAATGCTTCACATTGAGGACTATGGTAATTTTAGTAAAATGTTCCTTTAACACAGAAAATAACCTTTTTCTTCATATCTTATTATTTTGAATCTGTGTAAATACCAGCCTTTAATGGTTTGCTTTTTTCTTAAAAGAACTTCCTCTACAGTTGTCATTTCCAAAGGATTTCACAGATCGAAACCAGTATGCTGTTCTGTTAATAATGTAAGTATCTATTTAGGGTCAATAAAATAATAAAAGTAGGTAAATGGGAGTATAAAGAGAAGATGTGTTTCTCTGTTTTCAGTTGTAAAATATACATTGGGGGTAAGTGGAGGGAAAATATCACTTTCCTTATGACATAACTTTTGAGTTGATAATCTCAAAAGCTTTGTTATCAGGAAGATGCTGTTTTCTGTCTTGTCTGATAAAAAAACCAGTGTTTTATGAATTGTCAATATAAGCATGGTTCAAGATATCCATAGCTATATCTGAGGGCCCATAGCTTTATCTGGTGTAATCTAAAGTAGCTTCACTAGCTTCAGTGGAGCTGTGCCTGTTTCCACCAGCAGAGAGACTAAAGCTTTTGGGGAGTTTTGTACACTTTTTTTCTGCTAAACATAGAAATTGGTACTGCCTAGGAGTCAGTTAAGACTTCTACAGCCCAGCTGTTTTGGGAATAGCAGAGAGAAGATAAAATACTGGAGTACCAATGTTGGCGCCTTTATGGGGTTTGACCCACCATCCATTGAGTCAGTGGAAAGACTAGGAGTAGACAGATGCACTCCCTGGCAGCCTGTGCTTTTTCTGTAGAAGAGATAAAGTAACTGTGTTTCTTTCAGACACAGCCTCTTTCTGCTCACTCATGCACAGGTTGTGCATGTATCTGGAGGGAAGCAGGTCCACGATCACACCCCCAATCCACCATGATATGTCAGTGGTGATCAATATCTCTATTTGCATTAGATACCCTCCATTTTTGCCCAAGGAGAGAGAGCTACAGTCTTCTGCCTGCTGCATGTGTGGAAGACATAAGATAGGGGTTCCTGGTACATATAATCTCCTCTCTCCATATACCCAAACTGGAGCAGCGGTAATTCGTCCCTGGATTTCTAATTAGCCATATTTGTCTTTTCTCAAATATCAGTAGTTACTAACTGATTTATCATTGGTAAAAAAGGGTCCTATTAGAATACTCTGATTTGTTTTCTTCAGTACTCCCTCTATATATTCCCCGTGGAAGCCCCACAGACTATGTTTCAAATTGGATAACAAGCAAGAAAACCATGTGTCTAAAGCCTGATTTACAACCTTGTATCACTTACAGTCTTGGAATAGATTTTCCATCGATATTTTATATAAGGAATTAACAATGTGACTCCGATTAAAATGTATGGAGTTAAATCCCTGTGCAATGTATTGGAAATATAATCCCTGCTGAGCAGTAGAATAAGATACATTAAACTACTGTCTTCTGTTTAATGAAAATCTTCAAAGATACTTATAGTTATACATACAAGGCTTAATTTGCAAGCATGAGCCTCTAAATAAATTGTTCAGAATTCCTGCATTTGAGCTTTCAGTCCCATTCTTATGCATTAGTAGGTAAACTGGCAGTAAGTGCTGATTTCAATGCCCAATATGTCATTTGGACATGTCATTTAAGTGCCTACATTTGAAAACTGGACTCCTGAGCTGTCTTTCAGGTGGACTAGTGGATGGATCTCTTCTTTTAATGGCTGATGTAAAATGTGGCTTCTTCAGAGAGGAGAAGATAGGAATTTTATATATACAATAATTGCTCTTGCATATGACTGAGCTTATTAATATTATAGTTGTTCTTGGAGGTCAAGGAGTAAACGCATTTAACACAAGCACAATTGATATTGTATGCAGTTGGTATTGATATTATATTGTGTGCTCTTGGGAAAATTTGATTTTTTGGTAAATAAGGGAACTCAGGGACTTTCATGTAACTTGCTTAAAAAGTGACTTAAAAAGCTGAGAAAATAAATATTCTTAAACATATATTTAATTCATGTGCAACAAGTTAATACGAATTTGAGGATGGCAAAAGGGAAGGTGCTATTATAACTAAGCATTAATCACATATTTAAATACAAATGTCTGGACAGAGAGAGTTTTAAAATGTTTTCTTTTGAAGAAGTTCAGCATCTAAGAGTGGTACTGAGGCAGGGTTTGCATGCTAGATTGGCATGGTGTCAGGGTTAGAGATCTGTAGGTCTCCAATGATACCTTAAATGTGATGGGATAGTTATGTCTATGAAGTGATTATTTTGTGGTGGTTGCAAATGGGAGGAAAAGGACCTTAGCTACAAATACACATTTTTTGTCTTTCCATCTCTGGGATATTGAATTTCCACTTCTCTTCATTGAAACCCCTTCTTTGGCAGTGCTGAGAGTTAGTGATAACATAAGTTATTTTTAGAAGTCCCTTTACATGGCAATGAAAAATCAATATTGAAGATCTGACGGGGAAGACCTTCTGTATTGCATTTAATGTGACTTGTCTCTCCGACAACTTGAAGAGAAAGAGGTGATATTTCTCAGTCCAGCTTGTTAAAACTTCACACTTTACCAAATTCACCTCTTTTTTAGAATTAGAGAAGACCCAAAATGAGATCTTTGAATGCAGAAGACAATGTAGATTCTGTCTTTGAGATAATTGCAGCACTAAGGCCAGGGTTTTTATATAGACTTTGGATAGTTCCAGTCCCTGAGGCCAGGAGTGTTTGGAAGCCTGTAAGCAAGCTAGGTATTTTGTCCCTCCAAACAACCTCAAAATTGACATCTTGCTTCTTTTCATTGCCAGAAGTACCACCTCCAAAAAGCAGTACTGTACTTCCAGGAAGGACATCAGGCTGTTTCAGGTAACACTGATTGGCTGATTGTGTGATGTCATTTCCCAGACATTCTACCTTCTGAAAGTGGTACTTCTGTGACAGACTTAGAGTCACTTTGTGCCTTCTGCACACATATTAGAAGTGTCCATACAATGGTTATTTTAGTGGTAGGTCATCAGAAGAACCTGGTCCTGATCCAGTTGAATGACTAAGATGTCATTAGAATTATATTTTTGCTGTAGATGTGAATTGGTTTAGAGTATTTATACCAACAGCATTGCAGTATAAAGGTGAATTTAAGAAAAGTGGGAGAAAGAAAGAGAATGGGGAAAGGAGCATGTGAGAGGGAATGCAAGAGTTGTCTTAATTATTGTGTCTCTAGGGACAGGGTTTCAAAAAGTTTAGATGCACGATTAAGGTCATGTCTTCACAACATGGAAGATAGATTTTGCCATGGTTGATCTTCCAGAGTTTGATTTAGAGGATCTAATAAAGACCCGCTAAATCAAACTCAGAGAGCTCACTTGTCAGCACCAGTAAACTTGCTTCTCACAAGGAGCAAGGGAAGTTGACAGCAGCATTTGCTTCCATCGACCTCCTGCTGTGGAGGTAGCTGGAGTTGCATATCTTAATTTGACCTTCTCATGTAGTGTAGTCCTGTGCACATAGAATGCTAATGCTTCACAGTCTTATTACTTGGGCAGGGAGCATGTTTGCCACGCCATGAATTCTACTTCAGCTATTGTGCTGTAGCAGTCTCTACAGAGCAGCTCCGTGATTTCTGCAGGGGATTAGAACCCAGCAAGTCAAGCATATGACTAGTACCTGGTCCAGCTCTTCTTGGTACTGGTGACTTTCATTGCTGGCTCAAAAAGTATGTTGGACTGGACTCCAAATTAGATTGTAAACCTTTGTGAATGCAGACCATCTTTTATGCTGTATTTGTATTGTGCATGACTTAGTAAAATTCCTATTCCAAAATCATAGATCATCTAATAAACTGGAAATCATAAGACTTTAGGTATTATTATTGCTGTCACAAACATCCCATCCAACTTTGGTCAAATCACCTAATTTCTCTGGCCAAACTTTAGTGCCTAACACAAGTACTTCTAAACTTAAGCACCCAGATTTGAAAAGTTTGGCCTTAAATATTTAAGGCCCTGCTCCTGCAACTGACTCTGTGCTGCCAAACTCTTCAATCTGCACAGAATTCCACTGAATTCAGTAAAGTTCCACACATTACAGAGCCCAGCCTCAGAGAGTCTATTCCAGGATCAGGACCTAAATTTCCTTAGATGTGAAATTACAGTAAGGCTCACTGTCATCCTAAGGGTGGGGAAACTTAATTAATCAATTTCTGTAAAGCACATTGAGACCATCAGACAGAAGTGCAAAGCACTGTTGTTCAAACTAATATTGGGTCAGAACACCTAGGCTACCTAGCAGAAGCATAGGCCTCACACAGTTGCAAGTTGTCACTCTGTCTAATCCTATTTCTCTCTCTTGAATTGTGATGCATATGGCATAAGTGACTAAGTAGATAACACTGTCCACTCTTCCACTTGCACCTCCTAAATTACTAATACATTTCATACTCCGTTTCCTTCAAATATCATACATACACAATAGCCTATGGATTAGAGAGGTGTCCGATAATTGCCTTAAAATGTGGTTATTACCTCTTTCCTATATAATTAGGATCAAAATTTAAAGTTCAGATTCTTGATTTTTTTATTATGGTTCATCTTACTCGTTAAAAAAGTTGGACGATATAGTCCTTCTTAATACACAGGAAATGATTAAGTGGACTACAGACTAAGGCATTTAATGTGGGTAATAAAATGAGAGGTGATCATCATTCTTTATTTCTTCTTGAACATAATTAACCTCATTCTTTCAAAATCTGTAGATAATGCATCTCAAATGTCAGCATTCATTATGTAATGTAATTTAGAACTACAAACTGTAAGTGGAATTAGTAGAACCAAAAGAGAGATTCTTCTAAATTCAGAAAAAAAAAATTACCAGGCAATGTATTCCTAAGTAAACACGGAATATCTTCACTCTTCTAGAAGTATTGCATAGTTTTTATGTATTTGCTTATACTTCTGTAATTGAGGCCAGGTCTACACTAGACCTGGAATGTAGACTTACCGTACGCAACTACAGCTACATAGAAAATGTAGCTGGAGTCAGCTTACCTTAAGATGAGCTTGGCACTGGCCCTACTGCGGGAGACCGACAGGAGCAAATGCTCCCATCTTCTTTCCTCACTCCTCGTGACTGCAAGGAGTAGAGGTACCAGCCAGAGCTGCCCTCAGTGTTCGATTTATGGGTCTATACTAGAACTGCTAAATTGAATGCCAGAACATTGATTACCAGTGCAGCAAGTGGAGACGTGTCCATAGAAGAAACTCTGTCCCCAATATTAAAATGGTGCCAGACCAGGCCTCACTCAAGCCAACTGAGTATATCTATACATCACATGGATCTGACACCTGCATCCCAGACCAAAGGATGGAAAGTGGCAATTTTTCAAACAGAGCAGGTACAGTGGTAGAGAAGAATGACTCAACAAATGTAAATAGTAGCAGAAATTTAGGGAGATATAGCTTAACTAATGTATTTGTCTAAGACCTTCAGCATCGTAGCACTTTTGCATGAATAGTTCTCTTGTAAAATGTTCATTTATTGCAGAGGATGTTATTAGATTAATCAGTGTCTGTTGCAAGTGATGAAACAGTGCATTGCCACAGGGTGCAGTATAAAATTCCATGGTAGAGTCCACCTTTTTTATTACAACCTGTTTAGAACAGGACATCCCAGAAGTCCTTTTCATCTGGCTACATTTGAAGTTATTCTGAAGGTCAGTTTTGTGAAAATCATTCTAAATGAACTGTCTACATAACTCTTATGTGTTTTGCATGCTTTCCTGCCAGCTAGTTCTTTCATTCCTCCCCCCCCTTGGAATGAAAACGATCCTCTGTTCTTTTATTTGTAGTTTTGTATTGTGGAAGACTTATGAAAACCTTGCTCTTTTTAGTCTTCTGGGAGTTTCTTCTTTTTCTAAATGTCTTGTTAGTTCCAATAGCCAGGCACAGGCCACATAGGAGCTGAGATACAAGTAGGAAGCTTTCCTCAGCTTGTTTCACTGACAACAGCAGCTCTGTGCTATGGGGAATACAAGGGCTGCTCTTCAGGAACCAGGACTCCAAAAATGGGATGGGGAGAAGAACCACAACCTTTCCTCCAATGAGGCAGGGCAGCGCTGCATCTTCAATACTCAGAGCTGTGACTTAAAAGCTGCAATCTGGCCTTCAGTATTTTTTCCTGTCTGAAGGACTATCTGTATTTCATTTCCATTTCTCCCATGATTCCATTTTGATAATGTCCACTTTTCTGATGGTGCTTCCCCCCCTCCACCTCCCCACCCAGTGTTAAATGCATTCGTTTTCACAGTTGCAAATGGATTGTCTCCTTTTTAGCTAGAAACTGGTTCTAGTGAGGAAAATGAATGAGGGATAGGATGGAGTGCTTGACATTCTGTGACACCGATGCTTGGGAATGCTAGGGGTATCTGCTCTCACTGTATCTATCAGTGAAGGGTCTGATTGGCAGCAGAGCCACGTGAGAAGTTGCTGACACAAAATGAATATGTGGTGAATTTTACCTTCATGTCATTTCTGCAAAATATTTTTTTTTCTTTCGATATGTTTTCACCATTTTCAAAAGAGATGGTTTTATCACTGATGTAATTTTCCAACCCATAGAGGGAATTTATCTTCCGAGCTGTAGTTTCCCTCACTAATTCATATTTGCTGTTCTAAGACTTTTTCACATTCTGCACCAGATTCATGAGCCTGTATTGGGAGAGAGTTTCTATTGTGTTGCAGAAGTCCATAGCTAGGCGCTATGATAACATTAATAAATAATAATAATAGCCACTGTGATAAGAGCACTACATATTCCCCTCCAAACTCTAATGAGAGCCAAAGCTTTAGCTCCCAGATGAAAAGATTCTTCTCCTTTCAGTAATATACCAAAGAGATGATGAGCTGCTTCTTTCTCCAGACAGTCTGAGGTGTATGTGACTGAATTGCAAGAGGCATACAAATTACCCACTAAGGTCAATGATATTGGTATATTATTGATAGCTTCTGTCTATTTAAATGGCATCTCAATTGTGAACTTCAGCAGTGTTTCTGAATCATTCTCAGCCTTGCTATCACTGCAGACTCATAAGATGCATGTTGTCAGTACTGAAGACGCAGATGTGGTGGATTTGAACTTCATAAAAAATGAGCAGATTCAGGTGCTGTTCTGGTACAAGTAGAAAAAATAAAATTAAAAATTATTAGATGATTCCTTCACTTGAACGCCACCGCTCCTGATGCATTGCTGAAAATACAGTAACAGCTGCAAGATGAAGTTCCTAGAAGACATAGGGAAAGGCATGTAATTGGATATTGCCCTTATGAGTGTGTGTTTTGATTTTGCTGATGTGAAATATATGTAATGCTGTGCCTGTTACCGAGTTGACTTGTGTCTCTACATGCTGTGGTGAGGTAGGGTGCAAAGAAGCTTATGTTCATGTCCCTGGGTCTTCGTCCCTATTCCCTACCAACCGAGGGGTGGGGGAGATCATGGAAGGGAGCCTCTGTATCCTGTAAATGGGCACAGCAGTGGAAGATACTGAGTGCATCTGCAGAGCTCCGTTCCTGCAGTGCTCTTGGCATGCTGCATTTGAGCAGGTTAACAACAACAAGAAGTTGATTGTATGAAGAGATGGGCATAAATCAAGATCCTGGATCCAAATACTGCTGCACTTTGGGAAAAACTGGATTGCAATACAAATTTTGCAGCTCCAGCCTGGCTCTAATTGTGAAGTGTGCAGTATTGGATCTGATTCCACCTACATTATGGCTAGGTGCAGTTTCTATCTGCCTTAGTCCTTTTATGTATCCCTCCAAATGTGAGTAGCGACAATGGATGGAAAAGTCTATGCATCAGGAAAAGGTGTGGCACAAAGTGAATTCTCCATTTTATTGAAGTGGATTGTGCATTCAGGCTGGCAGATGGCTTCTTTTTCATACCATAGCTCTGTCCGGGTTTGGATACAGTCCACCCATGTCAAATCCAGAGACATTTGATAGAAAAATCTTTAAAAAGGGACACACAAACATGATCTATTCTTGTGCCCCAAGTCACATTTACCTCTGTGTAGAGGCCTGCACAGCACTTAGGCCTTGTCTATACTTACCCGGAGATCAAAGCTCTGGAGATTGATTTTCCGGGGTTCAATGTAGTGGGTCTAGGAAGAACCTGCTAAATTGACACTGATGGTGCCCCTGTGAACCCTGGTACTCCATGGGCTCATGAGGCCTAAGGGAAGTTGAAATGGGGATGCCACAAAAATTTAACTTAAAGTACATTGACTCCAGCTATGCTATTCTCTTAGCTAGAGTTGTGTATCTTAAGTAAGCTTAGACCTGGCCTTAACCTCACTTGAGTCCTATTCTAAAGCTATAAGTGGGACTTAAATGATTCAGAAGATATGTCCTACCCCTCTTCAAAGGGGTGAATTACAGCCCAAGTTATTAATATAATTTATGTTAGTAGCAGTTGGAAACTCCAAAGCCCTTGCCTGACTCATTGAGAGTTTTGCCACATGCCTCAGTGGGAGTGACGCTAAGTGTCCATCAAAAACCACTTGTATAGGTATCCTTGAAATACAGTAATACATGTCAAAGCAACCCATTAAAAATACACTGCAAGACATCTGGGATTTTAAGTCTGATGCTAAGAAAACTCTGCCATTTCCTACAAAATAACAAGCTTCAGGGGAAAAGAGCAGTTTTACCAACTCATAGTTTTATCATCAATCTCACTTTTTTTTTTAAAGCTTCTGAAAAACGTGATTATATTTGAACCTCAGGTCTTTTGATTTCAGAGTCAAGCTTTAAAATGTGGCCCACATGCATCAAAGAACTCAAAAAATAAGAATCTTATTTTTTTTAATCTCATGATTTTTATGTAATCATTTTTGGGGGCCTAACTCTTGATTTTTGAAAATATGGGTGGGAAATTATGAAATAGTTAAAAATAATCAAGAACAGATGAGAGAGTCATACTTAGCTAAGTGAAGGCTTCTACAGAAAATTATCTGACTAAGAACATTTTGGGTAAGACTTTAAAAACTCACCATTGTTCTAAATCTGATTCTATTGAAGTCAACAGTAAAAATTTCATGGGAACAGTTAGGCCAACTCCAAATGCTTTTGAAAAATCCTTTCTAAATGTTAAATATAGGTGGGAACAGCTGCTCAGTGCCTGTTACTTTTGTACTTCAATTAATGGAAAAAGTGAAACACTGCCAAGATAGTGGTATTTTGTCACCCAGCTTATATGACATTAGGCAGAGTTTCATGTTTACTGTTTCATGGTTAGTGGCACCATATGGTAAAACCTCTTTTCAAAATATGCAATAGTTTTCTTTTAAGAATTCAGTTGTTTTCTCAAGACACAAAAGAACGAAAAACCTAAGGTGATTTATTGACATGCCATTTAAAAATAGTTTATCCAGAGCTTTGTTTCTGAACTTACAGTTACATAAATATGGTAGGTCCTATGCAAATTTGAAAACAGATGTATTTATCATGTACATACTAATTAACATGTTGTGTGAAAGAGTACTTTGCAGCTGAACTGTCAGCAAAAATAAAACCGATTAATCAGCCAGAGGTACACATGACACAACAGTGATTGAAATTTCTGTAGGTTGTTTTTTCCCTATTTCTATAACTCTTTCAAGTTTAGAAAAAAAATCAGCAAAATAACTTCTACTTACATCCTTCTTTCACCCTAGAATATTCCCAGAGACATTGTCCAATCTAATTTCCATACTGCCTATACAGACACTTTTACATTTTAATTTGCATTCAACTGGCAGATGCAGTCTGCACAGAAGCATTTTGAATTTTATACAACTTCATGGTAGCCTGCTTTCTTCTTCTGTGTTTCTCTTTGGGAAAAAAATGACAAGGCTCTTTTAAAAAAAACAAAAAAACCTGACATTTTGTTTTCATTGGAATGAAAAAAAGTAAACTTACCTTCAATGGAAAATGCTAGTCAGCCCCCTGGAAACTTCTTTCCTCCTATTCTTTTCCATCTTTTCTACTGTAAAATCTTTATTTTATAACGGAAAAACAACATCAACAAAAACAGCTTAGCACTCATGCCTGCATTCTTTTGTTGCTAGAAACATTGACAGTGAAAAATAATTTCCCTCAAAACATACTTAATTTTCCTCTTCAATCTTCTTTGCAAAAATCCATTCTAGATTGTGATAACACAGATATTTTTGTTATTGTCAGGCTGCTATGATGAGTTTTTCCTTCTGTCACTCTATAGCATCTTAACAAATTCTAGAATGAAGTTTCCAGAATTCAAATAACCAGAAGGCATAATGTTAATTTCAGGATCACTATATGAAAAGAACGTGGTTCAGTTTCACATCTCTTTTCGGCAAAAATTATCTAAGTATCCCACCTGTAGCACCACATTATAGTCATAGTGGGTTTGCTTTGTGTTGTTCAACAAATTATTTTGCTTACTGCTACCATGAGGGATAAAAGCACTGGTTAACGTGATGGTATAGATTAACCTGACAATAATTCAACTGGGTTGCGCAAACTGACTGAACTCTGCTGCCTCAGTTAAATAAAATATTGAAGAACTGCAAAGTGTATCATGTTGTCAATAGTCTGTGTTTGTGTCTGGTGTGTTGGTATTTACAGTGATGAAGCTCCAGGCAGCCAGTTGGTTACAGATAAGTTTCACATTGACTGGGATTCGGTGCTTGTCAACTCTGATAATGTCATCGTAGCTCGATTTGATGGCAGAGGGAGTGGATTTCAAGGCCTTAAAATTCTACAGGGAGTACATCGTTCCTTAGGTTCAGTGGAAGTGAAGGACCAAATAGCAGCTATAGAGTACGTATGTGCAAACTTTTCTTCTATTTTAATCCATTTTCACTTGATGAATAGACACGCTTAACAGCACATTTCCGGCTATGGCTAGTCTCCATTTGCAGAATGAAATATGTTAAATGCTTATCTTTAGTGCAGTAGCATGTTTCGAAACATTAGGCTTTTCATTGCAAAGTGTGATTCAGTGAATAAAAAATCAAAGGGAAAAATGTTTTGGATTGATGTTCCTCTTTAATAAAGTTGTCCTTCCAGACCTAATCTAAATATGTAATCTAATCTAGTTTACATATTTTCTAGTTTCCTTGGAAAAATTACTCCTGGCATAATATACAGTGCTTCATTTCAAACAAGATATAATGTCTTAAACATATAGGGTCAGATTCCACTCTCCCTTAAATCACTGTAGATCAGCAGTGACTTCATTAGGTCACCAGACTTACAATAATACTAATGCAAGCAGAATTTAACCAAAGTTTTATTATGCTCCTATTTACATCATCAGTTTTAGCATGAGTAATTCCATTGCCTACAACAGAATTATTGCAGATTTATACCAATTTAAGCAGAGAATCAGGCTCCACTATATTTTTACATGTTGATTTTTACATGTTGATACTTTTACTTGATAACACTTTTTTTTAATTAAAGGACCACTCCTAGATAGGTTATTCTCATTGATTGCACAGTATTTTAGAGATGGATGGATTATCACCTGTAATCATGTAGTAAGTATGGTGATGTATATTTGCACAGTTTTAGAATGGCATACTTTACTTTTCTGAAAGTCGTCTGTAATCCCTGAAGACAATGAAAATGTTATCTGAAAGGTTGGTGGGGTTGCAAACATGTTGAGGCTGAGTGAAGGACCCTCTCCTCCATATGAAAGGAGAAAGAAGTGCCTCACAGGCTATTCAAAGGAACAGCATGATTCTCCCTATCTCCCTGCCTTCCCATTTGCTTGCTGCCACACACTGACAGATTTACAGGGCAGGGAGAGGGGCCATGCTCACATCCACAACTGGGACATGGATGGAACTAAGTGCTTTAATTGGCTCCACATCGTAAATTGAAGGTTTCTTCTAAATCAGAATTCTGTATTCATGAGTTCAGAGTCATTGCCCTGTTTTATTTGATTTCTCTGTGGATGCACCACTTGCATGGGCTGTATGCAAGAGGGCCCAGAGTTTTCTTCCTTTCTTGGTACTATTCAAAACCAGATAGCAGTTTTCCCATGGTCTGTAGAGACTCTTCTACATATTATCCTTCTGGAAGCATAGTTAATAAATTACCTCTGTGTGAGGATTCATAATTTCTTCCATCATGGAGAGTTGGGATCCGAAAGCAAACTACAAGACGTCACGAAAATAACACCATTTATTGTTTTTATTTGAACTCTTAAAAGTCAGTTTCTCACTTAGTTTATCATAATTCTTTCTACAAATAATCCCATCCACACAACTGATTCTCCAGCATGTAACATTTCCCTTTTTCTTACAGATCATTACTGAAACAACCATTCATAGATCCTAAACGGCTGAGCATATTTGGAAAGGTAACTGGCAAAAATAGCAGGAGGACATTGTCAGTTATTAAATCATTGGTTGCAAACACATTTTTATGTATGTCTCCAATAACCATTTTAAAATAAAATTAAAATAATATTTACATTATTTAATATTGATTATACTTTTCCTTATAGTGAACAATTAGCATCTAGCAAGTCAGGTTCACTTTCAGGTTCTTACTGTTGCAAAATTTGCCTGCCAGATACTGCAAGGGAAAATATTAACTGTTCAGGGAAAAACCCAGTTTTTCCATTGGAAGTTTAAAATAAATGTGTGGAAACAATGTGTCTACACTGGAGCGGAAGGTTGACATAAGATACCCAACTCCAGCTACGTGAATTATGTTGCTGGAGTCGATGTATTTTAAAATGCCATCTACACAGCTGTGCTCCCATTGGCTTCCCTTACTCCTTGCAGAACAAGGCATACCAGACACCAGTGGGTCCTGTCCCAGTGTTTGATTTACGGGTCTTCATTACACCTGCAAAATTGAACGCTAGAAGATAGACCTCCAGAGGGTTGATCTTCTCACTAGTCTAGACATGTGCTAAGGTGCCATAGGACTACTATTTGATTGTCATAGTTTCTGCAAATGCTCATATTTTGCACAATTTAAATTCTAGTCCATATTGAAGTTGACTGTGCCCCTTTAATACACAATTTATATGCAGACATTTTTAGCATTTTTGAGTTATTTGAGATAAGATCCTAGAGCACTGAGTAGCATCCTTTTTTGTGCCAATTGTTAGAAGTCTCCTCTTTGCTGTTTTGTCAGCTGTTTAGCTGAGTTATATCCTTTTGCCTCTGGCATCATAAAAGCCAAGGCAAAGGTTTAACCTTTAGCAAAAAGTTAAAGAGAATTTTAATTATTTCGCTTGAAACTAGCTTTTAGAAGTTTAATGCAAGACAAGTTGTATCTTTTGGAAAGTGACATTTGTTTCTTTGTGATATTTATTTTTAAAATTGTCTTGAAAATGTCAATATTTTGTGTCTTTAGAAGTTTAAAATTTCACAGTGGAAACAACAAACAAACCATCACTGCTCACATATACAGGCAAAATGCTTATCAGTTATTGAAGCAGTATGCATTCAATATGAAACTCCAAAATTCTAATAATCCCCTCTTCTCCTGTCTTGCTGTGGGGCCATAGGCAAGGCTTTTAATCTCTGTGTCTCACTTTGGCTGTCAGATGGGATAATATTTACATTCTTGGAGCTAGCATTGTGGCAATTGGTTAATGGTTGTGCAGCCTAGTGAAAATAAAGTGCTGTTTTTACTGTTTCAAGTGCAGCAAGATCTTCACCTCCAAACACACAAGCTCCTACTGTATCACTTGAGCTAAAGAAGATATTGCTGTCAAACATTCACTAGCATTTGAGTTTATACTCTGTCTGGAGGTCAGCAACAGAAAGGAAAACATTTTCAACTAGATCTCTTTGGGAATTTTCCAACAAGATGTTTAGTTAGAAAATGCAGATCCATCCAATTGAAATGTTTCACAGCATAAGTCAGGGAAGTCAGCTGCTCCATTTTGTTTCATGAACTGAAATGGTTTAATTTTTTCCCTAATTTAATTAGATTAGATTAGATTAGATTAGATTTGAGTTCCTGATTTGTTTTAATCTCTTTTCAGGGGTGAATGTCTAGCCTTTGTCTGAAATGGAGAGAAATGCTTTTTAAAAATTTCACAGTTTCCAACAGAATGGGCTTTCTATGTGTCAACCAGCTCTATTTCCCACTAATGAAATATAAGCCTGACCGATTCTGTCCATTTGAGGACAGAGTTGCACACCTCTCTTGGCCATTTTCAACATGCCTCTCATCGCAGTATCTGATATATGCACACAAGCATGTAACCCTATATCTTTTACCACATATACATACACTCCCTCACTCAAAGTGTGCCGGAGTCTGACTTTTAGCATGACATGCAGTCATACAAGCACCCTTCATAGTAGTCGGATAATTCAGTTGCATCTGGTTTAAGTAACATTTCATTTATATTCCTTAAATTTGTATTTGATATTTCTGAAAAGTGCCCCCCCCCATGGGCCTTTACTACTTCAGTAAGAGGGAAAGTAGAAGACCTAAATATTATCTGTCCAAACCAACAATGTGATGAGGAGAGAACTGCAAAATGGCAGACTTGAGCAGTCTTCTACATGTCTTCATAGAGTCATGACCACTGTTGGTGCGGTGTGTTTCAATCCACTAGAGAACAGCTATGATGTTCTTTCAAAAAACATTGTTGCCAGAAGAGTTTATGCATATATTGGCTGATAGTGCTGCAAACAGAAGATATGAAGGTGGAACAATAAAGAGGAAATATTGGCAAATTAGATAAACTTCAAAGCAGTTTAGAATTTGGAGGTGTTTATTGCCACTCAGTTTAACTTAAAAATTTCAAAGCTTTTGAGGTTTATCCATCAGTAATAAAAATAGAAAAAATCCCCACATAGCCAGTTAGAAATAGAAAAACTGCTAAATATTGCTAGTCATATTTGATTCTACTATTGTAAGTTCATTTTGCCTTCAAACATATGAAATATGGACCATACACATTTTTTGTCATTATAAACACTACATGTTTTATGCTCTGATTAAGGAAATGAATAGAAGATGCCTTTTGCAGGAAGAGTAAGAGGATTTTGTGGATTACCTATGTTGATTGCAGCCCAGCTGGGCACACACATATTGTCCTGGAGCTCTTCTGCACACTTGAATGTAACATGCTTTTGAGCTACTCAGAACAAAGTCTTGACAAATTCTCCAATATAAACTACTAGGAGTAATAATAAAAACAGCTGGAATTTCAAGAGGGCACACCAATGTCTATCAGGCAGCCCACCAAAAGTATCTTGCTCACCTGCAGGAAAGTTACAAACCTTACTGATTAAGGGCATCAGAGGAGTCTCTTTGAACTGGTACATACCAAACAGTTGTGGTATATAGTTTACAACTTTCCATCATGGAAATTGAAAATAAGTTTGAAAGTCTGACTGTGTAGCTAACGGAGCTGTGGAAAAAGTGGTACTGGAGGTGAAGCCACAGAAATTTAACTTAAGAACAGGAAGTCCAGATTCTTAAATCATAAAATACCAACTAAATATTGTATAACCATTGAGAGAAACTATACATGTTATATGTATGCCTTGGGAATCCTAACTGGAAGAAAAGGCACAGACCCAGAGAAAAAATATTCCCAATAGAACTAAACTGGGTTCTTAATGAAGGCATAGTATAAATTGTGAATAAGTTGACAATGCCTATGTAGCATTAAAATTGTGCTGTGAAACTACTGCAAAAGGTACAAGCAGAATATTAAACAAGCAGCCAAGAAAAAGAACCTGGAGGCAGAAAAAGTGTTACTGTTCCGTTCATCTCTTTGAATGATACTAGTTACTGGCACCTACATCAACATTCTGTGTTAGCCAAAATCTTTTACTGTGTGTGGGCGATTTTGTGTTGTCTTTAGCAATTTAGGCTAGGGTTTCTATGAGAATTGGGTACCTAATTCTTAGACTCCTTTGAAAATCTCAGTCTTACTCTGTATTTCCTCCTTTGTAACTGGTTTACGTTGACAAGGCTATGAACCCAAGAACACATTTTCTAATTTATCTAATTTACCTCTTTTTTCCTTAATTAAGAGTTAATGTTATTTCACAAATGTTCTGGGTATTCCGGAAATATTTTTTTTTATTAACCATTTTAGCAATGAAGAAAAGGATACAGAATCTCAGATCAGTAAGGCCTAGAGCCAGGGGTTCTCAAACGTCATTGCACTATGGCCCTCTTCTGACAACAAAATTACTACATGACCCCAGGAGAGGGGACCAAAACCTGAACCTGTCTGAGCACCACCACCAAGAGTCAGAACACCACCACCAAGTGTCAGCGGACCTGCAACCTGAGCCTTGTCACCCAGAACTGAAGCCCTCAGTCTTTAGCTTTGTCCCTGTATGGTACGGCTTAAGCTTTGGCCTCTGGCCCCAGCAAATCTAACACCAGCTCTGGCAACCCCAGTACCAAAGGGTTGTGACTCACTTTGGGGTCCTGACTCAGATTTGGAGAACCACTGGTCTAGATGAACCCTGGCCAACTGACTCCATTCCTGTTTCATTGGTTAGCGCCTTTCTGCTACATATAAATATCTTCCGAAGGGCAATATTCTAATAATAATAGAAAAGAAAGAGAACAGCCCTTCTAAGAGAAACATGATGAATATGGTAAAAGTATTAATCCTGGATTGCAGGGCTTTGAACTCCATCTTTTCAGACTCTGGAGTAAGTCTACAAGTATTTCATATAGTCAAATTCATCACAAACAAAACCCTGATGGATGGTCTTAAATAATTACTAGAGTTCATACGTTTCTTCTGCATCCCACCCCATCCCACCAGTAAAGGACTGATCTTGCTGCCGCTCTGTGTAGGCTGTTCCTGAGAGCTGCTTGACCACATGCTACTAGAGCCACAGAAATGCAGAGCATGGAGCTCACTGACCAAATTTCTTCTAGCCATAAATACTTTGGTCAAGGCCAGTGGGATATATATCACCAGAGAGTCTCCTGTACACATGGGTGATCTGTGTTCCATTTAAGGCAACACTTGTGCTAGTTTCTGGAGGGCAAAGTGTTTGCTGAATTCTAGACAATGCAATCCCTTTTCAGGGGAAAGGTGGCAATGCTTCAGGCAGAAACCCCCTCTGAAGACAATGGGAATCCATCTGTAAAGACTGCCATTTCAGAGACAGCACAGGTGACAGCTTCCTTAGTGTCAATCTAAAGCTGCAGTGTTCACCCAGGCTGTGTCTAGACTACACCTCTCTGTTGACCGAAAGATGTAGATTAGGCACATCGAAATTGCTAATGAAGCAGGGATTTAAATATCCTGTGCTTCATTAGCATAAACATGGCCGCCACTTTTTTTTTAAACTGAGCTTTTTCCAAAAAACCCGGCAGTCTAGACGCGGATCTGCCGAAAATAAAGCCTTTTTCAACAAATCCCGTAAACCTCATGTTTTGAGGAATACAGGATCAGTCGAAAAAGGGTTTATTTTTGACAGATACACATCTAGACTGCCGTTTTTTCGAAAAGCTCCATTTCGAAAAAAAGCTGCAGCCATGTTTATGCTAATGAAGCACGGGATATTTAAATCCCTGCTTCATTAGCAATTTCGACGTGCTTGATTTGCATCCCTCTGTCGACAGAGGGATGCAGTCTAGACGTAGCCCCGGTAATAAGCAACACATCTTCACAGAAATTCTCCCATCTATGTACTGTCTCTGAGACGCTTACCTTCAATTTTTCTGTTTGTGCAGACTAGCCCACAGCCTGCAGAAGAGCTGGCCGGTGCTACAATGAGACTATGGTATCTTAAATTAAAACATACCTCATCTTATTCTTACTATTAAACAAATTATAAATTATAATATGTTTTAAAGCCTCAGGCTTCATAGCAAGACAGAGCTACCACACCCTTTTCACTGTTCAGAGGCTTTTAATTCATGCTAAAGCAATAGTTGTAGGTGTAAATATAGTGGAATGGCATGACAGAAGTAGCAAGATACTCGTTAACTTAATCTGAGTTAAGGAACAATGAACAAGAACAAACGGCAATCATGTTCTCTGGTTTAATAGGGGTATGGTGGATACATCGCATCAATGATCTTGAAATCCAATGAAAGACTTTTTAAATGTGGAGCTGTTATTGCACCAATTACAGACATGAAGTTATATGGTGAGTATTCCCCATCCTTCCCATTTTATGAAGTTATTTGTTTAACAATATCTATACAGCAGATCTGTAAGTCAGGTTAACTAAGATTAGATAGCGTAATGGTGGTGTATTAATGCTAGGCAAACTGGACATACGTAGGACAAGAAGCAATGGGCTTCCCTTGCAGCAAGGGAGGTTTAGGTTGGACATTAGGAAAAACTTCCTAACTGTCAGGGTGGTTAGAAACTGGAATACATTGCCTAGGGAGGTTGTGGAATCTCCATCACTAGAGATATTTAAGAGCAGTTTGTATAGATATCTATCAAGGATGATCTTGACAGTGCTTGATTCTGCCAGTTCTAGGATTCTCTGATTCCAGTGTTAAAATGAAGGTAATCAGTGACTGGAGCAGTTAAGCAAAGGATGTGGTGTATTTTCCATCACTAAAGGTCTTTAATATTTTTCAAAAGAAATTAAGTGGTTTATGTGTCAAATTCTCCTTAATATCAGCTGAAGTTGGGTAAGTAAATCTCTTATACCCCTTTAAATATCCCATCCTAAATCAAGATTGGATGTCTTTCTAGCACATATGAGGTGAAATCCTGGCCCTATTTAAGTCAATGTGACTTTATTTGGTCCAGGATTCTACCATGTTTTATTGTAATCACGAGATATTGGGCTCAGTGCAAAAACTGTTGGATAAAGTTTTGTGACTTGAGTTATGCAAAGGTCAGACTAGATGATTATAATGCTCCCTCTTGGCATCTCATGATGAAGATGCTTGCCATCTTTATGGCTTAACAACCTTCTCCTGGCTTCTAACCAGAAATGAAGATTTAAAAAAAATTGAATTTGTCTTGTTTAACTCTGAATTCCCTGTTTTCTTTTGTAGCGTCGGCTTTTTCAGAAAGATATCTTGGCATTCCATCTAAAGAGGAAAATACGTATCAAGTAAGTTAGTTTAATGAGTAATTTTAAAAAATGCTTTGGCTTTTAAAATAAACTGCAATTATGTTGTGTGTGCTCATTTTTAATAGACATCCAGTGTCCTGCACAATATTCATGGTTTAAAAGAGGAGAATTTGCTAATAGTTCATGGGACAGCTGATAGTAAGTATTTAAAAATTCAATTAAATTTGCAGTTATACCTTGTAATACAGAGACACTCAAAGAATGTAACAAGCATGCAAATTTTTACATTGATAATCTTTTGTCTCCCTTTTAGTAGAATTGACCTGTCAAAGAGATCAGATTGTCCATTTCAGCCACCAAATGTAAATCTAAATGGATGACATTTTCCTTTGCTACATATTTGTAACTCTTAGTTGCTGTATGTTCTAATTTGTTTAAATCTCTTGAAGCACGATGTTGCTAGTGAAAAGCACTGAATCAATTATTAATAAGATGACATACATTTTTAATGGTCTTTTAAATTAATCCTTATTTTTGCAATGGAAAGTATAATAAATGTCAGTGTAATCAATGATAAACAATATCTTTCAGTAAATTAACCCTTTTGGCTGCTTAATTCAAATGTAATAATGGGGAATCCTTAAACTATTTAGGGCTAGATTGTAATTTGTTCATGAGTGAAGTTAATGGAGTAAACACTGTTGTAACACATGCCCAAGTGAAACCAAAACCAGGCCCACCACCTGCAATTAAAATTCGTGGGTGTCAGGCAGCAGAGATTTTCACCTGTATTGGTTGACAAGAAATTTTCTTTTAGTATATTTTTCTGATCATGGAAAGAAATAAACAGTGACTTGGATTCCTGGTCCATTTAGGGGACTAAAATAAATGTTATGCCTGGCACAACCTACCTACATCCCATACATGTTTGTCCTGCTCCTCTCAGAGCAGGTGGATGTGAACAAGTAGTAATGGATAGAGCCAATGTGCTGGTCAGCCCAGCAGACCTGGGATGGGAGACTTGGAATTTGCTGCTGGTATAGGCCAGCAGCAAAGTATTACCACTCTATCTCCCACCAAGGGGGAATTAGGGAGGGAATGAGAAGTGTCTGAGCAGCACAGTGCCTTTCAGAGACGACTCCTGGGTTTGAGCAGTTAATGGACCTTCTTGCTCTGGACTATGCCTAGTAATATCGTCCAGCCCATCAGTTCTTTCATGTTTGCTCTGAAAGAAGCAAATACAAACCTGGTCACAGAGCTGCAACTCTGTACCCCATGAAGTTTAGGTTATTGAAATAACATTATAAAAGGCCCATTACCTAAATGAACCCAGTCTCTTCCAATCCTGCACAAACAATAGAAAATCTGGCATGCCTTAATTTAATCCACTGACAAACATTAATTGCATTTGAACACACCAGTGCTTCTCACCTTTCAACTGTATCCATCCTTGCTAAACAGCAGATGAAAAACAAGAATCCCTGTTTAGTGCCCAGAAGGTATTTTGTATTGCAATGCTGTCCGTCGCTATAGCACTATTGTTATTTGCTAATTATGCATCTCAGGTGCAGTTGGAAAAGATATGTCTACACTGCTGTCAATGGTGGGACTGGGGCATTACTCAAGCTAATTTTTATCTAGCTAGCTCAGATAACAAACGTCATGAATCCACAACAATACAGGCTGCAAACAGTATGGGCTGTATAAACCTACCCTGGTTGGGACCCTGAGTATATTCTCAAGCAGACAGCCCATGCTGCTACAGCTTCATTGCTATTTTTATTTTAGCTGGTGAGCTAAAATTAAATTGGGAGTGTGTAAATGTTCTGCAGTCAAGCTTCTGATTGCAGTGTAGATAGAGCTTAATCAACTGCAAATCTGGTAGCAGTTTGCCACATAACTGCAACCAAAAAGTTTCTTTATCTAAGGGGAAAATAAATAAATACAAATAATATATAAGTACTATAATCATGTTGTTCACTAATATTTAGATGTCATTGTCTTGTAGCTAAAGTCCACTTCCAACACTCAGCAGAACTAATTAAACATCTGATAAAAGCTGGAGTTAATTACACTATGCAGGTATGTAATGCTTAGGTGTCTCACCAGTGTATTATTCAGTGTTTAATTGCATTTTGCTTTTTCTCACCTGTGGGGCTCTTTGGATGACTTGTGCCCCCCGCAGCCTCCAGTATGCAGTAGGCTCATCAGTGATTGCACTTAGAATGCCATCTACACCCTTGTCCTGATAGTTTGTAAAGAAGTCAAGGAAGGATCTTTGTGATGCTTCCATAGGACTCCCAAGTCTCAAGTTAATGCATGATGACTTACCTGTGGTCTCTGTCCTGTGGTTGGATCACAGTTCATAACAGAATGGGTCAAAACCACTATCTCACATTTAAAATGCTTTAGTCAAGTCCAAATATATTTCACCCAAGGCAGAGGTTCCCAAACTGTGGGTTGTGGTGGGTCACTGATGATGCATGAGGCACCGGCTGGTCACTCCGTACTGATTTTTCCTACTTAATTTCAGCTGCTAACTTGTGTGACAAGCAGTTAAAAATATTGCAGTGGGGTTGCTCTCCCTCAATGTCTGGGTTGCAGGCAGGTGTAGTTTCAGGGAGCAGCTTGAGGAACAGAAAGTAAAACAGAGTGTTATTCTGGGAGTACAGTTGCTGGTCACCAGCTCCAGAGGAGGCCTATGCTGCTATGTAATGGCTCTGCCTGCAGTTTGTTGATTTTTAGTGAGTACTTGGCCCATTCATTCAAATACCCCTACCGCAATGATACAGCACACACACTAGTGTGACTTGTCCACATAAGAAAATGCTGTGGTTGCCACAGGGATATACCGAGAATCATAAATGGGAAGGATGAGGAGAGGAGAGACTCATAGTTGTGAATGGCAAAGGGAAGAGATACGGTGTGTGAGAATGCAAATGGTACAGGAGGCAGTCTGCTGGATTGTAACTGAGGAGGTGATGGTCACCGAGACTACAAATAGAAGGCATAGGAAGCACCCACAAAACACTGTCTACTTAGATGTGGTTCATTCAGTGGTTCATTTCAGAACCTCAGATCTAGAGCATTTACTTTCTTTACCAAGATGTAATCCCCTCCTCCTGGCTGCAGAAGGCCCTATAAAAGGACAGCAGCGCTAAGAGTAAAAGTGTTTGTTAGCAGACCCCTCTGCACAAACAGAAGGGAAAGGGACGTGGGCAAGGTATTTTGGGGGCATAGATTGTGCTTTATTTTTATACAGTAACAAGCACATTGTGGCATCTAATGGAGACAAGAATTATATGATTATATGCCACGCACAGGTAAAGACCCTGCATTCAGTACTCCAAGCACTGGGATGGAGGATAGTCCTGTTTTTTGTGGAACATTGTGTTCATTCTGAATCCAAATCAAATGAATTTTGATTTAAATTGTATTACTTTTCTTGAGACCATAAAACTATGTCATGTGTTCATCCTGTTGTTCACTAAAAAGCTTTGAAAGTCAGATGGAAGAAAATTAGAGCCTGAAATATCTGAACTGATTTTTAAGACTATTTACTTTTTCCTTTTCCTTTGCTAGATCTACCCAGATGAAGGTCATAACATTGCATCGGAGAAAAGCAAATATCACCTTTACAGCACAATCCTTGGGTTTTTTAGTGCTTGTTTAAAGGAGGAAGCACCAATTTTACCACAGGAACCTGAAGAGGATGAGTGAGGAAGCCTGTTTGTACAGTACTGAAGGAGACTTACTTGGAGGCTCGATAAAACTTTAAATAAAAGTGACTGTAAGATTGCAGATTCTGCAGAAGCTCAAGGGCAGCTAAAGGATATAACAGTGGAACAGCACATTTAGAGACACTGAGCTAACAAACTGGAATTTAAGTCCAAACATATTACTGAGGGACAAAGCCTATATCTTTGTGGAAGGACAACGGTTGATTACAGCTTCCTGGACAAACTTAGTTTTGCATAAGTGTAGAGTTAGTGCATGTTTATTATGTTAAGCCTCACTGTTTGTTCTGTAAGTAGTTGCTCTGTTTTTAAGTTAAATGCACATCTTTATCCATCTTTGCATTATGCACTACCAATCATAAATATTCAGGCCACTTATATTTTAAAGGGTGAGTTGCAATCTAACACTTTACTATAACATTACAATAAGTGCAATTCTTTCCCTCTCTATTAAACGTAGGAAAACATTGAGTTAATAAAGGATGGTGATATTTTCTATATTTTTTGTTTAAAGGGAAAATATTGTCCAGTGGGTCATATAACATAAGTATAGAAACAGTTTTGATTTTTTTGTTTGTCTTGTTTTAATTTCAGACATTTATTATTGTTATTGCACCTATTGGTAAGCAGTAAGGGCATTTGGGGGAGTGCACTCTTGGTCTTTATGTATATACACAAGACTTCCTAAACAGAAAAACATTGTATGCTTGAACAATTTTTCAAGCCATAATTAACAGCTATGTTTTAACAATGTCTGCAATTGAAATACTTCCCCAATCCAAAATGTATCATTTTCATAAGAAATGTTTGGGTTGTGTTTTGGTATTGTTTATAGTAGTTAATAGTTTGCTGGTTACACTCTAATTTTAGAATATGCTACTTTGTCAGATGTAAATTAGATACATAAATATTAAATTATAGTTTCAGATAAAGAAATTTTATTAACAATGTAATGCCACTGAGTAATACTTTACCCTAAGAAAGATATCTTTGCTCAGATTCCATTCCAATTTTCATAGAGGTAGCAGGTAACTAGAACAGTCTGTCTGTTTTTATTTGGTATTCCACAACTGTTCATTAAGTCTGTTATAAGAAGGATTTACATTCAACAGAGTTACAAAGAAATGAAATATTTTTCATTCCCAGCCAAGAAAGCTCCTGATAAATGAAGTTTTGTTATTTTATTCAGATGAAGATGCCAAAATGCATCCATTTATTTGTCAAGGTGAATTACAACACTAGAAATTGATACTATGAAATGAACAAACCAGTCAACATCGGTCATCAGAACATTAACATCAACAACTGAAGTCAAACATGATGTTCATTTAATATTAGGTATCTTCCAGAAGGTATCTGAAGGCTCTTGACAAATGCTGTGCAACTCACATAAATACATAAGTATTTTTTTCTCTGAATAATATTTATTAATGATTTTCTACATGATTAGGGTTTCATTTCTTGCAAGATTTACATTAAAGTAATCAACATAATTTTTTGAAAGTAACTTATGCTATTTGAAATGCAAAGTTTTGCATATTTTATGAAGAATTAAATTTTTTAAGGTACATTGAAATTCATTTGAAGCTTTTAAAGCAGTATTTTCCTCTGAAATACTTTCTTGCTAGAGTTTTTTTATGATGCAAATAATTAAGTTGTCTGAAAGATATGGTTTTATGGGGCACTTCAAAGTAATTGTCTATTAATGTTTAGTGTTTACCTTGTTTTACTAGCAATTTTTATCTATTTTCAGTTACTTTAATACACTTTCAATGTGCAACGACAGCTTGTCTTGGTCCCAGTGTTACCGCATAGTCTGTCTGCAGTGGAGGATATGGCGACACTGTTGTGCATTAGGATAAGATGTTATAAAAAATCTGAGTGCATCAATTTCATCAGCAGCAACAAGCAAGAAATCAACAACAAACCTACCAAGTCTGCTACAACAGGAGCAGCACTTTGACTTATTAAACAATTGAGATTTGTTCTTGTAAATTTACCAGACTAAGTCCTTTGTCATTTTCCTCTGATATGCTTCCAAGAACCAAATTTTCTTGATCAAACATAATGGGTGAAATCCTGGCTCCACTGAAGTCAATGGAAATTTTGCCACTGATTTCAGTAGGGCCAGGCTTCCACACAATAAGTGCACACAGAAGGTCTGCTTCTAGATGTACAAACAAGTGCACTGTTGACCTCATCTGTTTGGCATCAGTCTGCATCTGCCATCTGCATATGGTCATGCACTCTCAACACATGCCTGCTTTTTATTTATGAGCTAGCAGGCCTGCATTCTGATACCCACCAATACATTCAATATTTTTCTTATTAAGCCACAAATACAAACATTTCCACCGACTTTTCTTTATAATAGTCTAACACTCAGACATAGGTTGAGAGTCAGACCTTGGAGAACATTTACTGGCTTAGAAATGAAATGATTATCTACTAGTTCAATTTGGGTATTGCATTACACATTATTTTGTTTCTGGTTTTTGTTTGTTTGTTTGTTTGTTTGTTTGTTTGTTTGTTTGTTTGTTTGTTTGTGGTTGAATCAAATGTTTCTTTGTGGTTAGCTTTGATCATGCTAATGAGATTCAGATTTAGTTTAATCTTCTGAACATGATCAGAACTATGCTGGTCTGTACAGGTTTCTATAGGCAAAAGCAGGTATTGTTATTTAAAAAGAAGTGTGATGGTAAGTAAATGCATTATTATTACTCATTTGTATTTCAGTAGCAGCTAATGGTGACAGTCAGGCACTATAACCCAACTGCAGTAAGTACTGTACACATGAATGGCCCAGAGAGCGTGCAGTCTAAATATTCCATCCATTTCTAACCTCTAAGGAACTATTGTTAAATCTCAAAAAAACAACTACTAAACTCATCTTCCTTTGATAATGTGACCTGTTTTTAGGCCATTTTGCGAAGGCTAGAAAATCAAAAGCTTAATATTTACTCTCCAACAGTTATAATTCTGAACCTTCAAAATTCATTCCTGATCTTCTCTCTTCTACCTATAATATTGGGACTTGCAAGACTCATAAGAATAATGGGTCAGATTGTAATATCAATTATACATTGAGCAATACCATTTATACCCATGGAATTTTTCCGATTACACTGCCTAATAGAGATCAGAATCTGGCCAGTTTAATTTAATTCTATATATTTATTGAAATATATGCTTTAATTTTAACACAGTCAGGGAAAGGGATTGTTTAGGAGAAACCTAATCAGTGTATGCTACATGTAGCCTGCTGTTCTCATAAATTGCTATTTTTCTTTTAGACTCAGGCACCCACTACTTATTCTATTGCAGGCATCTTTCAATCTCCTCATAGATGTGAGAGTTGCGGGTGACTCTGATTGGAGAGTCTGATTCAGTTTGCAAATATAATCTCATAGACTCATTTAATGTAAGTGTCTGTGCCTTGCCAGAGAGAAGGGCTGTCATTTGATTCAAAGACTTCCCAAAAGGGGATTTGGTAGTGTTGGTTTTGATTTGGTAGAATTAATCAAATGTGCAAGACTCTTGCTCTTTAATTGAATATCCTTTACTGCAGTTTATTAGGCATGTTGAAAGTTCCTGAAACCTAGAATAATGGCCGAAAGAGAACATGAAGCAGGAACAAACTTGTATTTCCTCTGCCATTCCCTTTTTGGACAGCTAGAAGCACCAATTCATTTTATGTCTGCTGTGTAACTCCTGCTGGCTGCCACTCATTTCCAGGGAAGAGAGCACTTTACTAGCATTGGTAATTGGAGATATTCCCACAGAAAACCCTTTTAGGCACATAGGAACACTCCTCTTTTCTTTAATTAAGTGCAAGGTGGTTAAGTAGTATGTATCAGACCTGACTCCATCAGGTATTATGCCTTGGCTTCTACCAACAAGCTATCAGAATCCTTCATCAATTCTGCTTTGGCGATTGAGGTAAGTGCCTATATTATTGAAGAAGACTTAGATATGTTGATTTCTGTGGCACTACACTGATTTACATCACCTGAGAAGCTGGCCTAGCAAATATAATAGCACTGTAGTCTTCAGATATATGCTGCTTTTTTACCACCAGAATATCTAACCCACTGTCTACATTTGCAGAAGGTTCAAGACTTTTTCTATGGAAATACTTTAGAAAGACAAATTTCTGCCTTTATATAAGTTTGAATCAACCAAAATTGATTCAATTATTGTAGCCTTTGAGGACATAAATGGAGTATGTAGTTCCTGTTTTGTGACACTTCCAGTGCTGAAGGCCCAGAGTAATGTAATGATAAAACAACAAGCAAAAGAAACACCTCTTTCATAAGATGAAAGAGAAAGGATCTGTAAACAAGTCGACGCGGTGCCCCTAAGGGCACGCCTGTCCTGCTCCCAATCCAGGTGCTCCCTCCACCTCCCCGAGCTGCCTGGCTGTGTCTCGGGTGGTCCTACCGCTGGTCCCTCGGATCCCTCCGCGGGCCAAAGTCGATCAGTCTCTTGGAGCGGGGAGAGGAGGGTCCGGGCCCGCCCCCTCTCACGGACCCCAGCCCAGGGCCATAAGGACTCGAACGTCTCCGGCGTCCGGTCTGGCTGGCGGGGCATTCGCCGTAACTCGCCAGCCCGCAGGCTGCTTCCTCTCCCCGGCCTCACTATGGTCCCTCGCGGCAGGCTTACCTAGAAGAGCGGCCGCCGGCAGGACCGGAGTGCGGGGCGCCTCCGCCCCATCACACATCTCCCCCCTTAAAGGTCCCTTTACCCCCTGGTCCGAGTCCTCCTCTTGGGTGTCGCTTCAGGAAAAGAAGTCTGCGTTCTCATGCGCGGTGCCTGCCTGGTGGACCATGTCAAAGGCGTACGGCTGTAACGAGAGATACCAACGCATGATTCGGGCATTTGTGTCTTTCATATTTTGCAGCCACCACAATGGGGCGTGGTCGGTCACAACCGTAAATCGGTTGCCCCACAGGTAGTACCGTAGCATTTCTATCGCCCACTTTACCGCCAGCGCCTCCTTCTCTATGGTAGAGTACCTGCGCTCCCGGGGGGAATAGCTTACGGCTTATATATATTACGGGGTGTTCCGCCCCCTCCTGCTCTTGGGAGAGGACGGCCCCCAACCCGTCTTCAGAGGTGTCCGTCTGCACTATGAAGGGTGTCTCGAAATTCGGTTGGGTTAGCTCAGGTGCTCTGGTCAGCTTGCTCTTGAGTGTCTGGAAGGCCTGTTCACAGGCTGCCGTCCATACCGCTTTGTTAGGGCGTGCTTTTTGTGTCAGGTCTGTCAAGGGGGCCGCTATAGCCGCGAAGCGGGGGCACAAACCTCCGGTAGTAACTTGCTAGGCCTAGGAACTGGCGAACTTGTTTCTTCGTCGTGGGTGGAGGGTAGTTCCGCAGGGCCCCCACCTTATCGACTAGGGGCTTCACGCAGCCTCGCCCCACCGTGTAGCCTAGATACGTCACCTCCCGCTCCCCGAAATGGCACTTGCGGGGGTTTGCCGTCAACCCTGCCTCTTGTAGCGTCTTCAAGACGGCTTGGAGCGTTCCCAGGTGTTCTTCCCACGACTCACTGTAGACTATGATGTCATCAATGTATGCAGCCGCATACTGCTGATGGTCTTTCAACACCTTGTCCATCAGCCACTGGAAGGTGGCTGCGGCCCTGTGTAAGCCGAAAGGAATTCGTATGAAGTGGTAGAGCCCAAAGGGCGTAGAGAAGGCCGTTTTATCTCTGGAGGTTCCGGTAAGGGGGAATCTGCCAGTATCCTTTGCTCAGGTCTATCGTAGACAGGTATCGCGCCTGCCCCAGGCGGTCCAATAGTTCGTCAACCCTAGGCATGGGGTACGCGTCGAAGCGGGATATACTATTAACTTTTCAGAAATAGATACAAAAGCACGTTGACCCATCGGGTTTCGGGTCTCTCACCGTTTTTTCAGGCCTCGGTATCCACGTGGTGATAGGCTCGGGTCATCCGTCCTGGCTGGTCCGTCAACACATCGGCAAACTCGTGGAGCAAGCGTTCTAGTTCCTCTCTCTGTCCCGGTGTCAATTCCGGGCTCACTCCCGCCTCTGGCGTGGCGTTAGGGTGCGCCCCTCTGGGCTCCCGATCGGCCTCTGGTTCGGCGAGGTCCCCCATCAATCCCTCCTGACTCCTCCAAGCCTTTAAGAGATTCACATGATAGATCTTTGTCTCGCGTCGGGCCCTGTCAAGACAGATCTCATAGTCTACTTCCCCTACCCATCAGACTACCTCGGATGGCCCTTGCCACTTGGCTAACAATTTAGAGTCTTGCGTGGGCAGCAAGAGTAAAACCCGGTCCCCTGGCTCAAAAGTTTTCAGGCGAGCCCCCATATTATAATGGGCCGCCTGCCGGGCCTGGGCCTCCTGTTGATGCAACTGGGTGACCTCCCCTAGGGTTTTTAACTTTTGTCTCAGCTCTAGAATATAGGGGACTGTCCCCTTCACCCGCGTCCCCTGTTCCTCCCAGTTCTCCTTTACAATGTCCAATATTCCCCGAGGTTGTCTGCCGTAAAGGAGTTCAAAGGGGGAGAACCCCGTTGAGGCTTGGGGAACCTCCCTCACCGCAAACATAAGGGCAGGTAGTAGGCGGTCCCATGCCCTCGGGTCCTGCTCTACGAACTTCCTCAGCATGCTTTTTAAGGTCCTGTTGAATCGTTCCATGAGACCGTCGGTTTGGAGGTGGTACACCGACGTTCGTAATGTTCGTATATGTAACAGCCGGCATAGCTCGGCTACGAGCCGCGACATAAAATTTGTCCCTTGGTCGGTGAGTATCTCTTTGGGCACCCCCACTCGAGCAAAGATCTTCACCAGTTCTGTTGCCAATACCTTTGCCATCGTTGTCCTTAAGGGCACGGCTTCGGGGTACCGGGTGGCATAGTCTATAACAACGAGAATATACTGACACCCGGACGTCGTCTTTTCCAACGGACCTTCCAGATCCATGGCCACCCTCTCGAAAGGGATGCCTATAACTGGCAGAGGCATGAGGGGGGCCTTAGGGACTCCCTTGGGGCTCACCCGCTGGCACTCTGGGCACGACTGGCCAGTAAAACCGTTGGAGGATCCTACGCACCGTTTTCTCATAGCCCAGGTGTCCAGCCCAGGGGTTGGCATGAGCCAGGCCCATCAGCGGGCGCCAGTACCAGGCGGGGATCAGTAGCTGTTTAAGGGTCCTGTGCTCTTCCACCCCCTCCGTGACCCGGTACAGCCGGTCGCCACATACCTCAAAAAAGAGTCCGCTCGGGTGGCCCTCGTCCCTCTTTTCTGCTTCACCTTCCTCTCGGGCCGCGGCCCAGGCGTGCTGCAGGGTCGGATCATCTCTCTGTTCTTGGATGAAGTCCCTGTCCCAGGGTTCCAGGGGGAGCTCGTTGACGGGCGGCTCCCTCCTGTCCCGGGGGTCGGACGACCCTCCTGCGGGGCCAGTCGGGGGGTCGGTGGATGGCCCGCCTTCCCCCAGCATCCCTTCGGCGGCTTCCTGACTCCCTCGTTTCCCCCATTCGCCCAGCACCCATCGGAGTCCTTCCCAATCGCGCCCGAGGAGGGCGGGGTAAACTAGTCTAGGAGCCACCACCACGTAGATCCAGCTCTTGTGAGTCCCATCTATGATCTGGGCCCATGTGGTCGTGTACCGGTGCACATATCCGTGTACGCACTGGACCTATACCGGCGGCCCTCGGGGGCCCTGTACTCCAATTAAGTCCTCCGGACGATCGTTTGGCTACAGCCGGAGTCTATTAGGGCTTCCACTCTTCACCCTCCGATCACCACTTGTCTTGTGATCCGCTCCTTCTCCCCTTCCTCTTGGGATGGGTCTCCAGCCATGGCTTGAGTGTACGTGCAATCCATGTAGGGGCACTCCCGTTGGAAATGTCCCTCCTCTCCGCATCGGAGACACGCGCTTCTTGTTGGTCCCGTCTCTCCCTGGGTCGGTTCCCCCCAACCCGGGCATCTGGGGGGGGGCCTGCAGTGCCCCGTTTCCCGGGGATTGTCCATGCCGGTGCTAACCGCCGGGTTTCGGGCTTCCTGGTTCTCCGGGTCCTGCTCTCTTCGAGAGCCCCTCGGGGCTTAGCCGCCCTCACGGGTTTGCCCCTCGAAAGAGGGGAAGGGCGCTCCCCCCTTCCACCTCCTTCAGCAGTTTCGGCGGCCTCGTAATCCGTCATGAGGACCACGGCCTCTTCCAGCGTCGTCAGGTGTTGCCTCCTCACTCAGCATTGGCCCCCCGTTCGGAGGATGTTCAGGAACTGCTCAAGCACCACCTTTTCTGTGACTTGGACCCCCATCTGCTGTTCCGGTTCCAACCACCACCAGGCCGTTTCCCGTAGCCTCTGGGCTATGGCCCTCGGCCAGACTCCTGCGGCGTACCGTTCTTGCCGGAACTTCTGCCTGTACGCCTCAGGGGTGATGCCGAGCTGGTCCAAAACGGCTTCTTTAACTTTGAAATAATGTAGCGCATCCTGGATGTTCAAGCTCCTGTAGGCCATTTGTGCAGGCCCTGTTAGATAGGGGGCGAGTATTGTGGCCCACTGATCCTCAGGCCATTTCGCAGCAGTCGCCACCCTCTCGAACGTGGTCAAGAACGCCTCAGGGTCATCTTCAGGTCCCATCTTTGATAGCCGGACGGGGGCCACCGGAGGGCCTTCCCCCTCGGCTCCCTCCACCGTCACAGCCCCCGCTGTCGCCATCCGTGCCGGCCCGTACTGTTGCCTCCACCAATCCTGCTGGGCCTCGAATTGAACGGCCAGCTCCTGCACCAGCTGTTTCTGCTGCTCCAGGTGTTGGGTGGAGAGTTGCTGGATGAGCGCTGCCTGTTGTTGCTGGTGCTGCCTTTGGTTCTCCATCAGCCAATCTAACACTTTGGCCGGATCCATCTTGATGCCCTTAGATCTTAGGAGAGGTGGTGGGGGGGAAATAAAACAAAATGTTCCCAACCCGGGCACTTAACCCTGCCCCAGCACGGGGTACACACGAGTGTTCAATGAGAAGAAAAGGGGGTGCTCGCCTCCCTCCCCTCTCCAGCCCCTTCGTTCGGGGTCTTAAAGTACCCACATTCTCCACCACCTGTAAACAAGTCGACGCGGTGCCCCTAAGGGCACGCCTGTCCTGCTCCCAATCCAGGTGCTCCCTCCACCTCCCCGAGCCGCCTGGCTGTGTCTCGGGTGGTCCTACCGCTGGTCCCTCGGATCCCTCCGCGGGCCAAAGTCGATCAGTCTCTTGGAGCGGGGAGAGGAGGGTCCAGGCCCGCCCCCTCTCACGGACCCCAGCCCAGGGCCATAAGGACTCGAACGTCTCTGGCGTCCGGTCCGGCTGGCGGGGCATTCGCCGTAACTCGCCAGCCCGCAGGCTCCATACGCCCTCCCTGGGCTGCTTCCTCTCCCCGGCCTCACTATGGTCCCTCGCGGCAGGCTTACCTCCTGGGTTTGGGTCCCATCCAGGACCGGTTCCTGTCTCGGGGGCTGGCTCCGTGCGCCCCCCCTCTCCAGCTGCCTGCGGGGTTTAAATCCCCATGCCATCTCCCGGCTGAGGGAGCCCTGCCCCACGCTGTGGGATGTGCCTCCACCGGCCTGGCGGGGCCGCCTGGTGACGTCACCGGCGCCACGACGTCACTCCCCCCTCCCGGCTGCTCCACGGTGCAGGCCGCCTGGGAGCATCCGGCGCAATGCCGGTACGCCGCTGCCGCGGCCGTTCGGCCCCCAGCCCAAGGCACGCACGGCTCGGGGACGCTTGCCCCTGGCGCATGAGCCACTAGAAGAGCGGCCGCCGGTGGGACTGGAGTGCGGGGCGCCTCCCGGCCCGTCACAGGATCACAAGAAGAAGGCTTAGAAACTTAAAAATGCAATAGTGCAATGGTTTTCAATCTTTTCTCATTTGCAGACCCCTAAGCAATTCTGAATGGAAGTATGGAACCTTCTGAAAATAGACATAGTGTGCAGAGCCCAGGAAGTCTGCAAAACTACAGATTTAAAACCATTTAAATCTGGAGTCTTGTTTACAAGAAGCAAGAAAACTCTGCTGTTAAAACTTATGTATTTCCTTGCTTTCAAGGAACATATGCTTCAGGATATGATCATCTCTAAGCAGAGTCTATATCTCTTCCAAAACATTTAAGATATAATTCCCAATGGAATCAGTGGAGCCACACAAATTGATAGTAGACGAGGAGCTTTCCTGTTGTTTTCTGTGTACTGTTGTTTTTGACAATTTTAATCTTTACCATTGTAACTCTATAGTCTTGTTGACTACATAGCCAGTATTGAAAACACTTCTAATCTCCTCTACTCAAAGCATCTTGTGCTAATGCGTTTTATGGATTAATTGTGCATAATTTGCTGTCTTTCAATTTTATTTAATGCTTCCTTGCCCTTCTTTATTATTTGTATTACATAAGATCAAGGTCTATTTTGCTCAGAGCTTTGCTTACAGTGCTTACGAACATACAATTCACATTTCAAATAGCTTACCTATTAAACAGGTGTGATAGAAAGTGGGAGAAAAGAAGTATTATCCCATTTTACAGTATGGGAACAATTTCAAAGAGATATTAAATGACTTGTTTGAAATTGCCCAGGGAGTCTGTTGGAGAAAACAAATGAACAATTTAGCTACTGTATATTATTGGTCCTGTATGCATTAGCAAGTGCCCAGAGCACAAGCATAAAGTGATTCCGAGCATTAGCCTAAACCTTCAGAGACCTAGGTTTAACCCTTGGTCTGCTACAGACTTCCTGTGTGTAGCCCAGTAGCGCTCTGGGAGAGGTTCCTCCTCCTTTGAGTCAGTGGGTGGCCACTCCAACCCACTATGTGACTACTCAATTTCTTTGGGAAATGAGCCATGCTGGCCATTTACCTTAAGTCAGTCCACAGGCCCTGATTCTTGGTGAGGCAACAACTAACAATTCTCAGGCCCAGGCCCTGGTTCAGGGCGGGGCAGCAAACACAAACAGTCACAAGTCCAATTGGAAACACAGTCGGATATCTTTGCTCAGGCGGGGCTCTGGCAAATGCAGGCTATCATTCTGGAACAGCCAAGGGGGGAGACTGCCACCCAGGGATGGGGTAACAGGGGGAATGCAGTCTTGCCCACTCCATTGTGTCCCAGTCCAGGGTCCTACAGCATCAGAGCAGTCTGCTACCAGGTCAGCGAAGATCCTCACCACAACACGCTGACCCTGGCTCAGGCCAACTACAGGTGGCTATCGCTGGGCTGCTTCCATTTCTTCCTCTCAGCACATGCTTGGCTCCCACACAGGTCTATTGTGCTCTCTAGGGCTGGAACGTCTGGCCGGGTAAGCAGCTCCTACAGGTCATAGTCCAACTGGGAGCCTAGCAGTCCAGACCAGTCCTCAGCTTCCCTCAGGTCCAGCTCCCCTCTTGGGTGAGCTGGGGGGCTTCTGGTTCCTCTGGCATCTGGGAGCTGACTGGCCTTTTAAGCTGGCCTTTTATAGTCCTAGCCCCACCTCCTGGCTTCTGGTCAGGTGGTGCTCTGGGGCCAGGCACAGCCCACCAGGGCTCTGCGAGAGGCTCCTCCCCCTCTGGGTCAGTGGGCAGCCACTCCGACCCACTACACTGTGCAACATGTGGCAAGTCACCTAGGCTGCAGCACCTGCAGGGAAAAAATTGGTGGGTGCTGAGCATGCACCAGTAAGCCCTGTGTATCAATGCTGGCCCCTGCCTCTCCTCACCTCCAGCCCACCATAGTCAGCTGTTCTGCAGCATTTTGGAGGCTCAGGCAGAAGGGAGTAGGAAGGAAAGTGGATGCAGTGTGCTCAGGGGAGGGGACTGACCTGAGTGTGAAGAGGCAGGGGAAGGGTTAGGAAGGGGCAGAGCAGAGTGGGACCAGAAGGGAAGGGGTGGAAGTGGGAAGGGGTGGAGTAGGGCCATCACCTCCCCAGCACTTTTGAAAGTCAGCACCTGTGTTATGAGGATTAATACATTAAAGAAGCATAAAAAGCCACCACGTACTAAATCACTTACTACAACTGTCCTCTTGGGTAATTGAAGAAGGTTACACCTGAAAAGAAGACTAATATTGCATTCAAAGTTATGCAGTGCTTACATCAGGAGCTGTGTATGAGAAGGCTAAAAATAACACCCCTCACACACAGAGAGAGCCCTACAGAAATCCCTTTTCTTCTAGCCTAAGAAAAAATCAAAGGTGTTTAATCAAACCATTGTAGTGAGTGGCTAGCTATGTACTTCAGATGAAAGATGAACTGGCAGAAACGAAATAATTGGCCCACCAACTGCAAAATGGCCCAGAGAAATTGGAAAGTGAAATATAACCCCAAAGAGAATTTACACGGTGGCTATATGTTTTGCTCCTGTTAACATGTAAGGTTTTGATAAAATGGCAGAGCCCTTCCAAATTCTTAAGGAAGACAAGTGTGGTAGCTGTGCCCACTAGTAAACTCAGCAGTCAGATCTGGAATGTAATATGCTTCACAAATGGATCTAGGGCGGAATCCTAGAGGAAGCTGATGGCACTGGAAATTCTGGAAGATGTGGTGATACAGAAATGGACGAATGTAGTTCAGAGATGGAGTAGTACAGCTTTTTTCCCCTGGAAATTACAGAATCAAAGGGAAAAGGGCAAATCCTGTCACAGTGTGCACCTTCATTTGTGGTGAGAGAAGGGAAAACCATGTTAGTTGCCATGAACTATTACTTCCAAAAAACCTCCCTTCAAATTAATAAGCAATGTAATTGTTTACTATAGCATGGGACAGCAGCCTTCAAAGAAGAAGTGTAGGCAATGCTTGATATGAGAGAAAATAATGCTTCAGAATGGTCTGGACTATCCCAATAGCTTTGGAACCAGAGAAAGGTAGAGCAATATAGTACTATGTAGATTTCCATGCTTTAAAAGGATACAGTGATTAAAAAATAGCAACTGTTACATAAACTTAACCCTTGACATAAGTGACTTAGGCCAAGGCAAGTGCCATTGTTGCAGCAGTAAAAGGAATACACTGCATTTAAAATTACAGATGATTTCCGCCAGTTGACTTTCCTTCCTTTTTTGACTCCATGGATCACTGGCTACCTTCCAGAGGTTAATGGGTATTTTTGATGGACTGCAAATGGTAGGCAAGAGCCCATGTGAACAGCACAGTCATTTACAGTGCCACCCTCTGGGATGAGCCTCTTGAGCAAATAGAGAAAGTAGACCATGGTTCCAAAAAGCGAGGTTAACAGTACGCCCAAAGGAATGCTTCAGGATGCACAAAGAGGAAACATACCGAAGAGACATACCAGCAGGAGATCGATGACACCTCACATAGAAAATGTACAAGTTATCTGAAAAAGTCCAGTGCCACAAATGAAGAAACAAATAAGCTCCTTTGTGGGTGTTACAAGTTGACAGGGGAGGTTTATTCTATGTGGTTGAACACTGGCAGCACCCTTTGAATTAATCAAAGCAGAATAAATGAAAAAGTGGACTGTACAAAGGCATTTGACCCTGCTTTCCAGCCATTAAAAATGAATATTTGTGCCCAAGCAGCACTGCATACTCTTGATTTAGCAGCTAGATTTTCAAGGTTCAAGCACATGGCTCTGGATTGAGCCGAGAGGAGGATTATTAAAGGAAGGAGTAAAACAGCCACCAGGGCTATCAGATCAGAAAGCTTTTCCAAAAGGAATCCAGCTGTGTCCCTACTGAGAGAAAATCCTTAGCTGTTCTTACACTTACCTTCCAAAAAGAACTATGAAGCATGGCACATAAATCAAGCGCACACTGACATATGTATATTGCGTAACTGCATATGTATTAGAGTCTGTTACTATTGTTGGGTAGTGCTGCACTTCACACACAGCCTTTGTCACTTACTGGAACGCCAGTATTTGTAGAGTAAGCTGCTATTCAATATAAGTAAGGATACTGGAACTTTTTCCTGTATGGTAGAAAAAGCATTAGGTGGGAGGGTGTTTTACCTACCTCAATGCATGACAGTGGGGATGAAATGAGAAAGTTGCCTTCTTTATTATAGAGTAATACTATGTTTGCTGACCTGAGCAATGCAAGGTAATGTCCCCATACGCATTGGGGGAGGGGAGCTTCAAATCCCCATCCTCCCTTTCCTCCCTAAAGGGTTCCTGGGAGTTGAGAGGCTCCAGTGGGGCTGGGGATGAGGGGTTCAATAAGCAGGTTGCCCAAGGCAGAAAGGACTAACCCAGCCCTTTCTTACTGCAGCAGCTTGGGGCCACTTGAGAAGCGCTTCTCCATGGTCGCTGCAGCTCCAGTGGACTCATCTGGGAGAGGGGTGAATGGCCCCTGGCTGGGGCAGGGCCAAGTTCATCTGCCTCCAGTGCATCCCTAGTCAGAGTGAGGAATGCAGCAAACTGTGCACTTCCCCCTTGATCCCTGATGAAGAAGAACAGCCAGCAATGTCCCCATATGAATTGGGGGGGCAGCTTCAGTCCCCTCGCCCCCTCCCTAAAGGGGACTTGGACAAAGGAGGCTTGGGGCTGGGACAATCCCAGATGGGCACCTCCAGCTAGTCCCTTTCACCTATCTGGTGATCTGTCTCTTTTCTTTATAGTATTATGAAAAACAATCCCATTCCAGGCACATCCCATTTTCCTGACACAACCAAACTCTTATCCTACTTTATGTTATGGTAAGAGGAAGCTGTGTACCAAATTTGGTGGTCCTAGCTCTTACCGTTGAGGAGGCCGTGAACAAACAGACAGGTAGACACAAATATATAGTAGATATGTTCATTGAATGGGGCAGGGCTCAAAATTTTGAGACAGACTTCTGCAAGAGTTCTTCACTCTTTGAATAAACAACACAACATTCCACTTCCTTCTAGAAAACAGGTCCCCTTAATTGATTTTTTTCATTTGATATTATTTATTTATCTGGTTGTTTTTTTTAAATCTCAGGACTTTCAGGGTGTCTCTAGACTACAGGGTTTTGTCGACAAAAGTGGACTTTTGTCGACAAAACTATACCTGCATCTATACTACCGCCGAGTTCTGTCGACATAACGTCGACAGAACTCGTCAGTTTTGTCGATGGCGGTAAACCTCATTCTACAAGGAATAATGCCTTTTGTCAACAGCGTTCTGTCGACAGAAGGCGTTATTGCATCTACACTGTCCTTTGCAGAACTGGATGTAGTCTAAACGCTCTTTGTCGACAGAAGCCTGTAGTCTAGGCATACCCTCATATATTAAAAACAATCTTCAAAGACTGTTGAGGGTTACGGCGTAATTCACACAAAAAATTAAAAAATGCTAAAAGTGTGCCATGCCTCTACAAGCTTAATTGAGCCAAAATTTAATATAGAATCATAGAATCATAGGGCTAGAAGAGCCCTCAGGAGGTCATCAAGTCTAGCTAAAGCAGGACCAATCCCAACTAAATCATCCCAGCCGGGGCCTTGTCAAGCTGGGACGTAAAAACCTCTAGGGATGGAGATTCCACCACCTCCTTAGGTAACCCATTCCAGTACTTCACCACACTCCTTGTGAAATAGTTTTTTCCTAATATTCAACCTAGACCTCCCACACTGTAAATTGAGACCATTGCTCCTTGTTCTGCCATCCGTCACTACTGAGAACAGCCTCTCTCCATCCTCTTTGGAACTTCCCTTCAGGAAGCTGAAGTCTGCTATCAAATCCCCCTCACTCTTCTCTTCTACAGACTAAATAAGCCCAAATCCCTGAGCCTCTCTTCGTAGCTCATGTGCTCCAGCCTCCTAATCATTTTGGTTGCCCTCTGCTGGACCCTCTCCAATGCATCCACATCCTTTCTGTAGTAGGGTGCGGAGCACAACTGGACACAATACTCCAGATGTTGCCTCACCAGTGCCGAATAAAGGATAATAATCACTTCTCTAGATCTGCTGGAAATGCTCTTCCTAATGCACCCTAATATGCCATTAGCCTTCTTGGCTACAAGGGTACACTGTTGACTCATATCCAGCTTCTCTCATCCACTGTTATCCCCAGGTCCTTTTCTGCTGAATTACTACTTAGCCAGTCTGTTACCAGCCTATAACAATGCTTGGGATTCTTACATCCAAAGCGCAGAACTCTGCACTTGTCCTTGTTGAACCTCATCAAATTTCTTTTGGCCTAATCCTCTATTTGTCTAGGTCACTCTGGACCCTATCCATGCCCTCCAACATATCTACCTCTCCCCGTAGTTCACTGTCATCCACAAACTTGCTGAGGGTGCTATCCGTCCCCTCATCCAGGTCATTATTAATAAAGATGTTGAACAAAACTGGCCCTAGAACCGATTCTTGGGGCACTCCACTTGAAACCAACTGCCAAACCAGACATTGAGACATTGACCACTACCCGACAATCTATCCAGCTTTCTATCCATCTTACAGTCCATTTATCCAATCCATACTTCCTTAATTTTCTGGGAAGAATATTGTGGGAGACTGTATCAAAAGATTTGCTAAAGTCTAGGTATTTCACATCCACTGACTTCCCCATGTCCACAGAGCCAGTTACCTCATCATAGAAGCTAATCAGGTTGGACAGGCATGACTTGCCCTTGGTGAATCCACATTGATTATTCCTGATCACTTTCCCCACTCTCAAGTGCCTCAAAATAGATTCCTTGAGGATCCCCTCCATGATTTTTCCAGGGACTGAGGTAAGGCTGACTGCTCTGTAGTTCCCCGGGTTGTCCTTCTTCCCTTTTTAAAAGATGGGCACTACATTTGCCTTTTTCTAATCATCCAGGACCTCTCCTGATCACCACAAGTTTTTAAAGATAATGGCCAAAGGCTCTGCAATGACATTTTCCAACTCCCTCAGTATCCTCGGATGCATTAAATCCAGACCCATGGCTACACTCATCCACCTGATCTGGTGGTTTATAGCAGATATCAACCACAAAATCACCTCTGTTGCTCCCGCCTTTAAACTTAACCCAAAGACTCTCAACAGGCTTTTCTCCCTCTATATACTGGAGCTCTGAGCAATCATACTGTTCTCTTCATGAGCATAATCTCGCCCACATGCTATTCCGCTTGCCAGCTGATTCGAACCAGGAAGTACGCTCCGGGATGCGTTAGTTCGAATCAAACCCCTTGGTTCGAACTAACGTTACTCCTCAAAAAATGAGCCTCCTGGTTCGAATCAGCTGGCGAGCGGAATAGCGCACGGGTGAGATTATGCTAATGAAGCATGGGATATTTAAATCCCCGCTTCATTAGCAATTTCGGTCGGCTACATTTGCATCCCTAGTTTGAACTAGGGAGTAAGTGTAGACGTACTCTTACATACAGTGCAACTCCTCCTCCTTTTCTCCCCTGCCTGTTCTTCCTGAACAGTTTATACCCTTCCATGACAGTGCTCCAGTCATGTGACTCATCCCTCCGAGTCTCCATTATTCCAATCAAATCATAGTTCTTTGACTGTGCCAGGGCTTCTAATTCTTCTTGTTTGTTTCCCAGGTTGCTTGTATTCGTGTACAAACACCTTAGATAACTAGTTGATTGCCCTACCTTCTTCATTTGAATCAGATTCCAGGTCTGGACGGCAGATGGATGACTGACAGTAGCCTTTATTTACATGCCCAGCATACAATTTTGTTTTTGCACAAGCTCTGTTTTATTGTTTATGCTTCTTGGGGTTGAAGAATGAAGAAGGGGTTATGTATGACCAATGCAGGAGTGAAGAAGACTGCAATGATGGACATTATAGCATTGATGAGGTGGGGGGCCCTACAGATTTAAAAGCATAAAATAAACAGGAATTTTTTGCATTAACTGTGCTGAGAACAAATCGGGAAATATATGAGGTAGAGTCTGTGATGGGGTTAGGTCACAGGAGACCCCTTGGGGTTGCCTCCAAGAGTGCTAGCAAGGCCACTTCCAGTCAGCTTCCTGCTCTCTGGAGCTTCTCACCATCGGTCCTGCTGGGCCAGCTCCCTGGCCTCCCACAGCCAAGGCACAGAGCTGAGATCACTCTCCCTCCCTCCCCAAGAAACAGTGCAGACACTGAATCTCTCCAGGTCTAAGGAAAATGCAGTTTATGGCCCAGCTGCCTGGGATACCACTCCCCAAATGGGATCAGAACCCCAAAAGAATTATTTAGGAAAGCCTCCTTTGACAATGAAAGGGGGAATGTGCACACCGATTGCTTTCTCGGGTAATAATTATTTAGACTGGGTTTGATAGAAAAATAAGTGATTTTATTAAGTATAAGCAGTAGGAGTTAAGTGATAATAGGTGAGGACAGGCAGAGCAAAGTAGATTACAAACTCAAATGGACAGAAAACGTTTAGCTAACTCTAACACTGAAACCTCAGTGCACAAACTTATTACAGACTTATTACAAACTCACCCTAAAACGGTTTCTTTTCCAGCTAAGCTTTCCAAACCAGAGCTGTTCCTCACCCTGAGATCTTTGGTTACTTTTCTCTGGGTGTGTCCAGCCAGCCAAAGACAAAACACTCCTACTTTCCTATTTTTAAAGATTCCCTTTTTGCATGGGAAATGGCCTGGCCAGTCTCTACCAACCACTGCTAAGACTTACGGACAAAAGGCTATTTGCATATGATTGCCCAAACACTGAGGCCTCCCAACAGTGGAATCACCCAGGATGGCTTTCCATTTACACATTTAAAATCCATAAACCATTCCATACTCAATGTGTCTAATTTTATAGACAAGAATAATACATACACCAAAATAAGATAAACAGATCCAGTGGATTAAGACATGAAGATTGATAGGTTACATCAGCTAATTTGCCCAAAGTATCTTTGAGTTATGTATATTTTTGTCCAAAAGTCCATTTCATAAAGCATGGAGGGGACCGTCACAGGGCCCTTACCTGAGCATATTTACAATGGGCGTGACATATATAACTTTTCAGCTGTTATAATACTTTCATTAAAGTCAGTGGAGCACACAAATTTACACCCACTCAGCCTATGATCATGTAATTAAAGACTGAACCATAATGCATGTGAGCAAGTTATCTGGGGCTTTGCTTTGCAACCTTAATAGTCTTTTAACAGGTTTAGTAGGGACAACATAATTAAGTATTTAATTTATTCAGACTGGTCCTGCATGGTTCCTTTTTGCTGGGTTTCTACATCCTATGTTAAATAGGATTGTAAAAGGTAAATAACTCTAATGTTTGTATTTTATAAAATATGAACTAGTCATCAAATATTAACCCGCTCCAAGACCCTGCATACTGTATTTATGGTGTGTATAATTCAGTTTGCCCCATGAGCTTATTCCTAATCACATCAGAATTGTATGTACATTTTCAGTTTACTTGAGGTCAAAATAATACTGAGGAGGGGGCTTGGCTTCATTATTTCAGCAAAAACACACACATCTGCAAAGTGGTTTATTTGTACAGTGATTAAAGTGCCCACCACTGCAGCATGTGGCTGTATTTACATGCCTTAAAGCAATGCAACTGTACCACGCAAACAAAAACAAACAAGAATGATTCACCTTGTTGTCCAGACCCATCCATTACATAACCCCCTGCATCACTACCTTTCTCATTTTTGACACAGTATTAATCACCTGCTTTGGTGAAGAAAGGCACCAGGCAATGTGTTATGATGGGCAGCAAATCCAAACCCCAGCAGACTGGTACAGTGTATTTGAGGCAAGCAACTTTCACTGGGAATGCACTAGAGGTACCCGACCAAAAGAAGTGCAGTGTAGCTCTCTGAACAAAGAGGACTGCCACTGTGCTCATCTACCAAGGATGGCTCCAGGTTCTTTGGGGTGCTGTGGGTAACTGTTTCAGAAGCTTCTGAAGAGTGCCACCAATGCCCTTTCAATCCCACTGTAGGATGTCCATGATACCCAACATAAATTTGTGAACAGTCCCCATAACTGCAACTTGAGGCCAGGTTCAGGGAACCCTTGTGATTCATGGAATCGCTATTCGTGGTCCCACATATTTTTGGGTGTCTCCTCTCCCAGCCTGGGGGAAAAGCGGGGGGCCAGAGCGGCGGCAAACTCAGTGCAGCTCTAGGCCCCTGGTTCCCTGCATGTCGCCCAGAGCCATCGTGAGTCCCCCACAGCACCCAACAGCTACAGTGAGTTTACCATGGCTCCTGGCCAAACAGTGAGGTCTCCGTAGCTCCCCATGGTGAGTTCAGAAGCTGCAGCTCCCAGTATTAGCATGTTTTGCCATTCATGGTGATGAGAGGAATGCATCCACTGTGAATGATGAGGATTTCTTGTACTCTTGGCTCTATTTGGACCCCTCCGCCCCAAAACAAGCCAGAAAAATCTATCCACAGACCTCCAATTTGTAAAAGGGCAGTGTAAAAAGTACTATGTTTCTGCTAACAGTTCAGAATTTCTGTTTGCTCACCCAGCACCTTGTTCAGCAGTGCCGTGAACTAGCAGAATAAGCAACAGTCTTTGAAATTACGCCCATAGAATAAAGGCCAAAAAAATGCCTGGATCTCTTTGGCCGTATAACCTGCTCATGTGGTCCCTTGCAGTTTAGAATAGCAAGGTAGTAAGCCCTGATAACAATATGTAACCACACCAGCTAGGGAAAATGTGTTCTTTGATTGACCATCTACCTCAAGAGCAATTTCAGGCAAGAGTTGTAGCAGGTCAAACTGCATTACAACCACCCTGGATGCAGCTGAGAAGTCAGTTTGCTTTATGGCTACAAGGACTGAAATATGCTCTCTCTCTCGGCAGCAATCATCAAGAAGCCCGAGAAATGGCCAAAATACCACTGAGGACCTTCCTTGCAATGGGCTTTAGTTCTTTGCATTCTCTGATGTGTCCTCATGCTCTCAAGGATTGAAAGACTTTCTGCTTCCTTGTTATCCACATGCCTGTGAATAAAAGGTGTTTCACTGGATCACAGCGACACAGAGCGCTGACCCAGTCCAGTTTCTAACCTACTGCATAAGAAGGGACCCAAAAACCAGAAGAGGAAAACCCTCTGCCACCAAGACATGGCTATCTTCATGAAACACCATTTTTGAGGTACTTTACATGCAGCAGGATAAGCTGCATATCTGCATCCAACATACAGAAATGAGTATGCTCGCCAATGTGCCACATACAGCTGCATGAATGGGGACCTGTAACAAAGTACCACGCAAGATGGCCACTATTTGTGGCCAATAATAGGCATATGGAGAGCAGATGATGAAGGGGAGTCCATTATTGCTATTTATTTGTGTTCTGTTCAACCTCATTAAAACTGGTAGGTGTAGCAGCTGCCTGTATTTGGGCCAAATGCAAGAAACAATTAATCAGTATTATGAAACAATGGAGGTCTCACCCAAAACAAGACCACAGGCTGGAGTAAAAACTGAGACGTGGACCAATGGGGGGGTTCTACTGTAATCTGGTAACAAACATAGGGGGCGAGCTTGTTTTGTGTGAGGTGGCTATAAAGCTGGAAAAACACCAGAGAAACTGAGAGAGTTGCTGCAGAATGCAAAAATACAGCCAGCACAAGACTTGGGAACCTGGCCTTGAGGGGAGAAAAAACAAATGTCTAGCAAAAGAGCTTTTGAGCTAAGAGCTGGCTGAAAAGGGTCTTGAAATGTTGAACAAGTAAAGGAGCGACAGCTCACAGACTAGCCATGTTAGTCTGTAATTTTAAAAACAATGAGAAGTCCTGTGGCACCTTAGAGAATAACATATATATTATATCATGAACTTTCATGGGTAAAACCCACTTCATCAGATGCGTTGGAGTGGAAATTACAGAATCCAGAGTATATATAACAGCAAAAGCAGTTACCTGTCAATTGTAGGACCAGTGTTAAAGAAGCTAATTGAGTGAGACCCATTCATAGCTATTGATGTGTAGTTAAACAGTTAATATCTTTATTCACATCTAGTTGATAGTGACAAACTTGTAAATGAATTCCAGTTCAGCAGTCTCCCTCTGTAGCTGGGTGATAACATTCCTTTGTAGAAGAATGGCTACTTTTAAGTCCATTATTGACTGTCCAGGGAGGTTAAAATATTCCCCTACAGGTTTACTTGTGTTACCAATCCTGATGTCTGATTTGTGTCCATTAATCTTTTGTCACAGATTCTGTCTGGTTTGGCCAATATACAATAAAAACTGTGTTATCCGGCACACTTGGGAATTAAGGCATTCCGGTTATCTAAAATTCCGGTTATCTGAGGGTCCCATCAACCTAGGAAAAACCAATGGCCAATAATAGTAAAACTCAAGTTTTTAATATTGATAGTTTTGTAGTGTGAGGCAGTTGGTCTCACATTTCTATTTTGAGTTAAAGATGATTAGTACTTCTTAAATAAAAAATCATTAAGCCAATTATGGTAAACCAAGCCAGGCCTGTGCACCTGAAGATGTGACAGTATTGTGGTTGGGGTCAATGCCGGATAACAAAGGTTTCAGTGTACTTGACAGAGGGGCATTTCTGGCATCTGATGGCAAATATCACATTAGCGGATGTGCAGTTGTATGAGCCCCTGATATTGTGGCTTACATGGTTAGGTCCTGTGATGATGTTGCTTGTATATATGTGTGGCCAGAGTTAGTAATGGGGTTTGTTACAAGGGTAGGTTCTTGGGTGAGTGTATACGAGGTGTGATGTATGGCTGCTGGAAAGGATTTGCATCAGGTTAGGGAGGTGGGTGGTCTGTAAGTGAAGATTGACCTGTTTCCCAAGGTCTATGAGAGTGAGATTCATTTTCCAGGATAGGATGTAGATTGTCAGTGATGTGCTGGAGGGGTATAAGCTGGGAGCTATAGGTGATGACCAGTGGTGGTCTGTTATTTTCCTTGTTGGACTATCCTGAAGTACATGACTTCTGGGTATTTGTCTGGCTCTGTCAAGATATAAATATATAAAATAAGTATGTTTCCTCACTTTGATATTTAAGTTTTAAGAATGCTTAATAAAGATCTTGTGGGTGTTTATCTTTGTCTGTGGTATTGAGTAGATCTGGTCATATCTTAAGGCTTGGCTGTACTTTCCTGGATGGAAGCTAGAAGCATGTAGTAAGACTAGTGGTCAGTTGGTCTCCATATAGGATGATGTTTATCATTTATTTGTACTGTAGCATCAGGGAAGTGGATCTTTGTTCAGACTAAGGTTGATAGTGGGGTGGAAGATGTCATATATGGAGATATATATCTATGTCATAGAGCTGGAAGGGACCTAGAGAGGTCATCAAGTCCAGTCCCTTGCTCTCACAGCAGGACCAAGTACCATCCCAGGCAGATTTGCCCTAGGTCCCTAAATGTCCCCCTCAAGGGCTGAACTCATAACCCTGGATTTAGCAGGCCAATGCTCAAACCACTGAGCTATCCTTCCTCCTATGTTAGCATATGGACCAATGGGAAGGAAACTTTTTAAGAATTCCACAGGGCTCTAATATATTTGTTAGTGTCTAAGGGGCCACAGGACAGCTCATTGTAAATGAAGGAGAAGTTACACTCTTTATACAGTAACCGGAGAGTTTCAAGAGCCTTGTCCTTATGGGTGCATAAGACCCAGCTTCAGGGTAAATGTCTGCAAACTGCAACTATTCCTGGTCCTGGGAGTAAGGTGGAGGGTAGCTTTTACCCCTAGGACTTGGGGAAACCTGCCCTTTAACCTCTGGTGGATCATTTGAGAGGCTATTGACCATGCCCAGGACTGGAAAAGTTGGTGGTTGGAAGTGGCCCAGGGAGGCAGTCCCAAAAACACTCTGAAGTTTTTAACTGCCACTGCCTTTCATAGAGTCATACGCCTGTGGCAGACCCCTGTGGAGCAAGAGGACTTGAGCTCCCCATCCACCCACTCTCTTGTGCAGGTGGCACAAACCTATTCTTCCCTGCCCATCACACACTGATAAGAATTTAGAGAAACACTATAAACAAAACATCTCTCAAGTTTGCAAATAGTGCATGTAGCCATCATACATAACCTGGTTTTCCTGTCAGTATTGTCCTCCTCATCCTTTTCCACACCAGCTTGGTGCCTTTTGTCATAAGACCATAAACTCTTTGGAGCATGGACTCACTTTTATACCATGGATGTGAGAATCAGACTGGGGTCTCTAAGCAGTACTGAAGTGCAAATAATGATATTAATCTAAATCCACAGTAGTTCAGCTGATGTCAGCTGAGTTGCTTTGGGTATTCACTGGTGTAATTGCAAGCAGGATCTGACCCATAATTCTTTGTAGTCTAACTCTGATTCCTCTGAAGAACCTTATAATGTTCCTCATGCTGTTATTGGATTGAGTACCTTTGGGAGGGCCAACTGAAAATCCATACATGGATGGCTGTAGGGTTCCAAGCTCTGAGACAGTTAGGAGTTAACTTCTGAACAGGTCATGGTACATAAGAGCTTTTTATGTAAGTGTCATAAAGTAAAGAGTCTTAGGATTCCATCAACAAGTGTCTATGTTTGTCAGTCTTCTACTATATAAGAAACATAAAACCCTCTCTGCACCAAGCTTGCTCTACTAAAGAACTGAAGGGTTAAAGGTATACCATAAGAGACCCTTTCAGTCCATGAGCAAGTTAAAAAAAATCTCTCCTGCTATCTCCATTAAGAATTGTATTTTTACAAATGAGAAAGTCAGAGTAAGGCCTGGAATATTCCAAACTCAAGAAATGGTGCGATAAATGTGATTTTTAAATGTGAAATATTTTCCTGGACTCTAAACCCTAATGTCTAATCCATCTGAATAGCTAACTTAAACAAAAGCCAAGTAATTGAGATCTGTTCAACGTGTCATTCTTAGTTCCCCTGCTGTGATCACAGGGTGAGAATGGAACCCTGGGAAGATAAGAGGGATATATCACAAAATACGGAGGTACAAAACTGCATTATAAAAATATACCTACCAAGCAATTAGGAAGGCAACTCCACATGTAATATAATGGTGAAATTCAAGTGCACATAATAGGGATATTGACTGCTACTTTCTACAGCAAATGCCTAAAAGTTATTGGAGCTCACAGAACTGCTCAATTTTTAGTTAACTCCCATTTTAGGTTTTAGGTTTTGTGCTGAGAAGTCACTTTTGTGAGAGCTTTTGATATTTTCAATCCATCTCTTACCCTTTGTGATTATTAAGACTTGCCTGGCAATAATTAAATAGTAGCATATTTCATGGCCCATTCCACAAAAACATTGATTTTTAGCCTTTGAACCATGGTTTCAGCTCACACTGTTGAAACCGTGCATAAGCCGAGTATGAGTTCAGCAATTACAGAATTGTATTTGCTTTGAACTGACTGTGGAGGCAATGCCCTCACTTAGCCCACCCTATTGGTACTTCCCTAGGGTGTCATAACAAAATATATCAAAGACAGGATCTGCACATGGTCATTCCCCCGGAAGAAAGAGAAAGAATTCATTGCAATAGGAAAATAAGACATTTCTCTGCTAGCTAGAGGTATTTGCTAATCCTGAATATCAGATATTGACGGCATGTCTACAAAGACTAGGGGGAACCTAGGCATTTAGGCCTATTTCTGACTTTCAGGTCTAGAAAAAATGACTTAGGGATGCCACACTGGGTTCAGGTTTGTTCCATTTAACCTACCACCTTATCTAAATGAAGCCTGTGCAAATGTTACCATGCATGACCACCAAATGTCACTGAAGTTTAGTTCATTCAACTGCAGCATGGTCGTGTTTTATATGCCCTTTATTATAGCATAAAACTGATTAACATGCCATTGAACATAGATTTAAATCTATCAAAACATTAAAAAACCCCAGCATATATCTGGACAGTCGCTGGTTGCTAGAGTGAGAGCCAGGCAGAGAGCAAAAGCTGTAAGCTATTTGTGACATTTAACAGCCGTATTAACATCCCTAATTGTAAATGACAGGGCAATTAAGGCTGAAAAAAATATCCCAACAAAGTGGCTTGAGCAATTACAATTGTTCCATTAAAGCAAAAGAACGCATTCAATTTAATGGGAGTAAAAATTCTTTTGCTGAGGTTGTTCAAGTAAATTGATTGTCCAAATTACCAGTGTCCCATTTAAATGGCTAAGACTATATGCTGCAATGTATTAGCTGACACACATGACTATTAAAGAGATGCATATCACATCACCATAACCTCTACTGAGTTTAATGACGATTCTGGTTCCACAAGTGCAGAGTATGATAGATATGCTGCTGATGTTGCTGCAAGACGAATGCAGTGCTGTCTCTATTGGTCTTTCTGCATGAGAGACCTCTTTGGGGCAATGATAGATATTTGAAAAATGAAAATTGGGTTTTAAATTCAAGGAAGGATAACAATAGTCATTTGTGAGATACTCATTTGTAAAGACCGAATAACAGGATAAAGTGTAAGAAGGAAACATGGTCTCATGGTAACAGGAATAGCTTGAGAATTTAGAGATATAAGAGCAGTTCCCAGCTTTAACACAGACTTACCATGTGACCACTGGTAAAACACCACGGGACTGCATCAAAGCCCAGTGAAGTGAATGGAATGCCTCTTGTAGACTTACAGCATATCCTTAACTGAGGTCTTCATCTGTTAATGAGGCTAATAACAGGGGTATTGTGAGGACGCATTCATTAATGAAGAAGTGGTGAACATCTACTGTGGTATGGGAAGGCATAGCAGGAGACACTTAAAGATATATCACAACCAGAAAGGTGCATTAAACTGTATTTGTCCACTTCTTTTCTTTGTCTTGCTGATGGACAGAAAAGCATGGACAACAGGGAAGTTGGGAAAAATTGTGATACCTTCTACCCTGCAGTACCTCTGCAAAGCCCTCTGTGGAACATACATTTCCATGGTGTGACAGCCAGCTGAGGAGGAAGAGAGTTTGGGCACAGCTGTTTTACAGAATATGCTTCCAAAGGACTGAGCCCTACCTTACATGTGGCATCCTGCCATGACTTTTCTGTCTGAAAAAGGAAAGAGGCTCCAGGCAGAATGAGCACACGGGGAGTTTGGACTGAGAGAGGGTTTGGCAGTGAAAGAGAGGAAGACAGCACAATTAGTTGTTAGTGAATTACACTAAAGTAAATCTGTTTAATTAAAAAAAAATCAACAAAAATCCTGAGCTTACAACTTGATGATAAAGCCGAATGGCCCTGTTCTCTCAAGTCTCAGCCCACTTCCAAACCTACTCTAGCTCTTCTTCTTGTAATGTGCAAGCCCCCTGGTGAAGGAGAAACAGTCCTAACAGAAAGTGAAGTTTCAAATGAACTGGTGCTCCAGTAAACTTATCAGCTGGTTGACATCTAAGATCATGTGGTTGACATCCAAGAGTTCTGCAGAAACTTGCGTGGGATGCAGCTGAGATCCTCTCAACATTATGCAATCTCTTCTTGAAATCAGCTACTTTAGGAGAAGACTGGGTAGTAGCAACTATTATGCCGCTCTTTGGGGAGAAAAAGTGCTATGTGTGATCCTTGGCCATTGTAGATTGGGGGTCTGATTCTCTTAACACCAACTTCACCCCTATATGACTTCACTGGTATTCCTTGTGGTATCAGTGACTGGAGAATCAGGCCCTCTATTTCAAGTGACACATTACACTTGGTTTCATAACAAAAATCAAAATAGCAGCCTAAATCACCAATGTGTCAGTCCAGTTTTTTGGCCAGAAGTAATTTAATTAATTGTATTGGTATGAACCCTACAGTATTAGAGCTGCTTCGACATATTCATATCATATGTCCTATTTCATTTTAAAAGTATAATGAAACCCAACCAATACTAGGTTCAGTTCCAAGAGGCTAATAATATCTTTCCAGACTTGTGAGTTGAAATATGGTCTGTTGGTCAGAGGCCCAGAGAGCTGGTTTCAGTTCTACTGCAAATATCCTTTGTGATCTTCACTTATTCTCTCTGGGTCTGTTTCTTAAACATCTAACCTTTGAGGCTTTGTGCCTCCGTATTATCTAGAAAATGGGATAATAATCCTACCTTTCGCCCTCTCCTCCCTTTGTTGTCTTGTTCATTTAGATTGCAAGTTTGTGTCTTCTGCTGCTCGGTGGAACAGTGTTTAACCCAACCAGGTTCCAGTCTCAGTTCAAGCTTTTAGCCACTACCCTAATAGAAATAATTATAACAATAATAATCTTTTCTGTTTTCATTGGTCTATAGCTTAATGTTGGTTGTTTCTGCTCCACAGGCACCAAAACTTCGCGTATTTCTTCCAAAATTATGAAGTGTTGAAAGATGTCACCAACATATCTCAGAAGGTCAACTCTCATCTGCAGAGGTGAAAATGTTATTTCACCAAGTACTGCAAAAGAAGTGGACCATCTAATTTATGTGACTCTCTTCATGTGAATGAAATGACATTTACAATATGTAATAATTTAAAAATACTTACACCATGAAATTGCAAAGTTCTGTTAGAGACCATAAATAATGAAAACTTCAGTTATAGGATTAAATATGGTGACTAATATGGAAAATACCCATAGAACGAGCATTGAAATAGATGTTTTGAGGGGATAAAACAGAAATTTCCAGTATGACCTGTCACCTAGATCTGAACTCATTATTTCACAAGGCAAAGAAAATATATTAGGAATCCCTCTGAGTGAATGGCTATGCCTGAAAGGAGGCGATTAATTTTTAGCAAGATGTTAATGTAAAAAATTATGTTGACCTTTATGATTAACTTTTCAATATGTTTACACTTAAAACTCATTGAAGTTAAAAATAAGCCAAACCAATTTGAAAAACTTTGAAAAACTCTAGTTATGTCAGATTTGAGAAAGATCCCGCAAGTACAAGTTGTCTCTTGCAAGATACCTTACCATACACCGAAGTTTAAGCACCCGCTTAGTTCCATTGCTTTAAAGTTTGGCATATGCTTTTGGCTGAGTCAGGGCTTCAGTTTAGTTTCAGGTGCAAGCCCAGACCCATTTTAAGTAATCTTAAAAGGTAGTTTCAAAATAAAAAGTCCTGGTGATTATCAAAGGGTTGGATTCAAAGCCCACTGTAGTCAGTGGGAAGCTTTCCATTGAATTCAATGGGCTTTGAATGAGGCCTAAAGTTCTTTGGAACTGTCACACTAATGCTTATAGGAAAAGTAGAGTAACAACACTTCACCTGTACAGAAGTAATGTGTTGCTCTCTTTTTCAAAGTAATGGAAGAAGACTCTAGTACTTCTCTTTGAAGGATTGGAAGTCACTTCATGATGTTTGCCCAGTGTACTGTCCCAGTCTGAGTATGCTAGAAGAGAGCAGGGAGATGCTCAGGGCTTTAAGTGAACTGCCTGCTGACAAACACTGTACACACTCTGAAGAGAGTTGATGGATACAATGATAGTTTACTCGCTGAACTAAAAGGCAAATGATGTTTTATGAGAGACACTAATTTGTCGAGTGACTTATTGTCACTGAAACTCAGAGATATTTCTTTTCCCATCTACCATCACACATGAGTTTTCTGCCCAAACAGAAATTGTGCAGCCTACTCCAAAGTACAATTTACACAGAATGGATGGAATTAACTTTTCTTAATTTGTGCAGCCCAGTAATGCCATGTGAGCTAGGTGGCCAAGATCTGGCCCAGTACAGCAGATGTGCTGGAGGCTGTTCTGTCTTTGGCTGATAATCTCCCCTGTCTCAGCTGTCCTTGGTTGTACATAACATTGGTTTAAAGCCATTTTTCCCCAGATAGCTACTCTTATACCTAACATAGCTCAACCAGTCTGGAGGAGCTGAGCCACTATAGCCAATGAAATTACAGAGAGAATTTAGCTAGGCAGAATTTAGGTCCAAAGCATTTGCCTTTATCACATCATAAAGTTCTTAATGAATCACAGTATTTGGTTTTGACATTTTATATTATAACACAATAAAAAGAGCAGCTAACCACTACGACTTCCATTTGCTTATATTATAATGTATGGAACAAGGCAATCTGCTCACAGCATTGTAAAACAACTATTGAAGAAACTGAGGTGTTTACAAAATGTAATGCCACAAGGTGTTGTGGAATATTATGATTACAGAATTCTCTCATTATATTAATTACATTCATGCAAGCTGAAGAATAAAAGGCCAGCATCAAAGAGGGCATCTACCAACTTCAGGGCTCCATCATACTTTTGGATGAGCCAGATGGGGCATGAAAGCACCATTCCCAGTTAGCATGGTGTCATACTGCCCCAGGAGCAGGCTGGGATGTAGACTGTGAGGCAGAGAGTTGGTCTGGTAAACAGTGCTCCCACAAAGCTAATTCTCTCTCATCTTCTCATCCAAACCCCCCCCCTCCCCCCCGGACAGGTAGTGTGGGGGAAAACAGAACCCTTGCTAAGACTGGTCTTCTGTGGTTAGTTTGTGTCGAGGAATAGCGACACCTGATACACCCATACTTCCCTTAGTGGGCACACACGATAGGCTGTGCTCTGAGACTCAGGGTTTCAATACCAACAAGCTATTTTTGTGCTTTCTACAATTTCATGAAATAGCGGCAGTCCAGATCTCACTGGCAAACATGTGACCAGCTGAATGATCAGGAGAATGACAGCTTAATGCCTGAAAAAAGAAATTTCTCCTTTGTGCTCTATTCATTGGCAGCAGGTAGCCATTAGTCATGACTGAGGTGTCTGCTGCCTTTGAAACCTCACATCTCACTAAGGCTGTTTAAATAAGATTTGTTTTAGCTTGTACCTGTGGCAGCACCAATGCAATGTAATGGAGACTTCAAATGCTTCTGCTGTAGCTCTCAGCTGCTTAGCTACCACAAAGGACTCTTTAAAAGAGTTGCTAACTGGGAATATAGATTAAAACTACCTATAGGTAACTGTGGTGTTACTAGTCAACATTTAGGGTCACTACTGAAGGCAAGAGGCAGGTATAGAGGAAGGAGGTATGAACAGGACTCAAACAGGACAGTCTTGCATTCACCCCAGCTACAGTGGCCTGTGACTCTGTAATCACTATCACTATAGTTACATTTCATAGTGTGCAGGATTTAGCTGGTAGTTTACAAAACCCAAACCAAGATCTTTAGCCACAAATACAGTGCCTCCACCAGAGCCAGTTCCTTCGCAGATGTAAATAAGTGTAACTGCACTAATGTGACAATGAAGCTACTAGTTATACCCATTGAGGCTCAAGCCCAAAAAATCGAACGTAAAACTTAGCCTTGTTCAATGAAGAACTAGTGAGTCTTGATCTTTGTACAGAAATATTACACAGTGCCTCAACTGTACTCCTGAAGAGGGAAAGGAAACATTAATGTGTGAACTTAAAGTCTGAAGGTTACAGCTTTGTGCTTGGTTTTCCTCGTATCTCAGCTGGACCTCAGCCATTTGTTCTGAAGAAACTTTATATTTCTTGGCAGTTGTCACCACTCTTAACAAAGACTAAAATTCTTCTGTGCATGTATTTTACAGATAACCACCCTGTCTGTGTTCTTAGTGCATTCCTTTTCCTTTCTTGTTTGACACTTTCATCCCTGGGGCAGTGAGACAAACAGCAAAGGGTTACTATGAGGTTGGTGCTGCACTGAAAGTTTTCTTCACTCTGCAAGCTTCAACCACCTTCTCCTGTACTTACATATTTTAAATTATCCTTTTAATGAACTATTCCAAGAATGAGGACATCTGGAAAGACTGGGCCCATTGGAGTGAATGGGATTTTTGTCATTGACTTCAGTGGGGTCAGTAGCTTTGTAATTCCAGCTACTACTTTCATTGAGTCCAATTTGTTACGTTAAGCCACCACAAACTAGCATCTGTAAAATGCTTCCACATCCCTGCACAGTTCCAGCTAGGTAGAGGAAATACCAGGATCTTAATATATGGTTGAGAAGATGGTGCAAAGAAAAGGGCTGATATTTGGCTTGTAACCTCCTCTTGGAGTTTGCCAGTCCTGGAACACTGCACTGAGCTGCTAGAGGTTCCTACTTAATGGACTGCAATAATGGCTACCAGAGCCCTCTGCCACTATTTTCCAGCATGCATACAGACAGAGATGAGGATAGAAATGCATTAGAAATCCCGCTAGGCCATAGTAATTCAGTTTCCTGTGGGCTGTAATCCTTTGGTCTAATTTTGGTTGTTGAGTTTAGTGCGTAGGTGCCTGGATGGCAGGTGACCTATGATATACAAGTGACCAGCCAGATGATCTGGTGGTCTTCTCTAGCTATAACAGTGCTGTAGCACTCACCTCCAGACTCATCCTCAGTACACAATCTGTCTGGGAATGTGCCAGGGGGAGAGCAGGAGTTGGGATAAATTGTGAATGGTAGGAGGTGGGGTATTTAGTCATTTGTTAAAGTTTAATATCTATAAGTTAACCATAAGCCCAGTCTCCAGATTCTATTTTCCTAGACCAAATAAAGTCCCCCCTTTGTCATATTATTATTTGCAGGGATTGATATGGAGGGACTTTATTGTTTCTTGTGCTCTGGGTTTTATAGTCCTTACCAGCAGGGATAGCGTTATTTATTTTTCCTAGGGACAGCACAGCAAGGCTTGGGTAGAGGTACCAAGAGTCACAAAAAAGAACCTAGAACCATGCAACGGGAGGGAGAACCACTCCAAGTAGCAAATACCACAGAGAAGACTTGAATTACCTCTCAACAGGATACAAATATCAGGGAACGTTTTGGGTACAAAGGTCCCTATAAAGAGGAAATTGTCTCCATTTCAATCAAAAGGGATCCAGAGTCCTGGCATGTAAATTAAATAAGGGATTGGAGAAGTGTTTAAACTAAGAGTTGCAGGAGGAGTGAAGGAGCATCTGTTAAAAACCTTGGTAATGCAATGGTACCTGTGTATCCAGTTAAATTCAGGGTGTGTCTTAACAACTGGTTTAGAACAGGGTGAAGAACACTGAAGTACTTTCCATAATCATAAAGCTTTCTTATCTCCTTTCATGTGGCAATTTGAAAAGCAACATTAAGGTTAATGTTCAAGTTCATCATCTATGCAGAGCTGGTCTAACCAATTAGAGGCCCTGGGCTGCCTGATGGTTTCAAAAATTTGTCAAGCAAAAAAAGAGAACAAAAAAATTCCAGGGAAAAAATTCGGCTCTGTCGGCAGCCCCTTGAAAATGGTGACCCTAAGACTAGCTCTGGTGACATGGAACAAATCCAGGCTATCCTCCTGGAGAAGGATCTTGGAGGCCAGCAGTTCCACTAGCTATTCCATGGGTTGAATGTCTTCTCCACTTTCACATAAGGAAGCATCCTTCATGATCAGAGTTATAGCACTCATGTGAGGTTCTGATGTGAGCTGCTACATTCCATATATTACATGGCAGGGTGAAGCCAGGAGGATGGTCGATTATTGACCCTGCTGTCTTCCTGCAGCCTCCACCACTTGTCTTTTAGTGACAATTCTCAGGTGTTTAGCACTTTGACTGTTAATCAGAAGGGATTCCTTGATTTAAGGCAGCAACGCAAGTGCATTGGAGTGCTTAATATATGGGTGAATCAGGGGCAGTGACTCTGCAGTCATATTTTGATAATATTGGTGCCCTCTGTATAAGAATAGTGGTAAAAATGCAGGAGGATGGGGAGCCAAAATAGCAGCGGTGACTTTGGCACTCCTGTGACAATGCCCCTAGCAGCATTCAATTGCACATGGACCGCTTACAATTATAGGCTACCTACCCATATGTGGCAGTTACAAAGATGTGAACATCTGCTGCCCAACTGGTCCTGGCTAGTTTGTGGATCATATTGTCCCTCGCCTTTGTCTGGGCAGCAGGATGCTTCCGATAGCTGGGATATGCAAGGCTGCAATCCAAAACCACGCCAAGCTGTTTTGGAAACTCCTCGGTGTGGCACCTGGAATGTCTGGGTCAGACAGCGGGGAGCTGAGATATGGAGAGAGTAGGGGCCAAAGCTGAGCTGGGGAGCAAGCCAAGCCAGTCAGAAAGAACCAGAGAAGCAGCCCAGAGAGCAGGTCAATGCTGGGAGCAGAGCCGCACGACCAGCCCAGAGAGTAAACCTGAGCTGGGAGCAGAGCTGCAGCCGCCAGAATCACAGAGGCCAGAGGGGGCTGGAGGCAGATCAGCAGCAGTGATGAAGCTGAGTGGAGCCGAAGCTGAGGCTGGAGCATTCCGGAGCTGGGTGCAGTGAGCAGCTGGGGAGAGCAAGGGAGGTCACTGGGCAGAAGGCCCAGTGCAGGGAGAAGCCAACAGCCAAGAGACCTTGCAGGCCGCACTTGGAGGGGGAAACCATAGTCCCCAGGTGGAGGAGGGGGATGACACTGTGAAGAAGGATCCTGGGACATAGGGTATGGCTACACTATATGGCTCCGTCGACAGAGCCATGTAGATTACCTTTGTAGATATAGAAAAATGAAGCGGCAATTTAAATAATCGCCGCTTCATTTAAATTAAAATGGCTGCCACACTGTGCAGATCAGCTGTTTGTCGGCACAGCGCTGTAGTCTGGACGCTCCATGGTTGACATCAAAGGCATTTGTCGACCTCCCCGGTATGCCTTGTGGGATGAGGTTTACCTGGGAGGTCGACAAATGCCTTTGATGTCAACTGCAGAGCCTCCAGACTACAGCGCTGTGCCGACAAACAGCTCAGCTGTTAGCACAGCTGCTGTTGACATCAAAGGCATTTGTCGACCTCCCAGGTAAACCTCATCCCACAAGGCATACCGGGGAGGTCGACAAATGCCTTTGATGTCAACCATGGAGCGTCCAGACTACAGCGCTGTGCCGACAAACAGCTGATCTGCACAGTGTGGCAGCCATTTTAATTTAAATGAAGCGGCGATTATTTAAATCGCCACTTCATTTTCCTATGTCTACAAAGGTAATCTACATGGCTCCGTCAACGGAGCCATGTAGTGTAGACATACCCCTAGAGCCCAAAGGTGCATGGACACCATCAGAACAAGTGACTCAAAGAATTCCTGCAGCACAGCCAGGGCCTGGAAAGGAGGCCTTGGACGTGTGAGGAACTTCCCTTCCATACCAGAAACTGCTGTTTGCGATGTCCCCTGCCACAGAGAAGGGTTATATGTTTCCTTTCCTGAAAAAAATGTATTTGTGTTTGAAAGGAGAAAGATTGTCTGCTTTCTGGTAGAGAGAAATGATTGAGCAACTAATGTACTACAGATTGCATGAAATTTAATTCAAGGCCCATGTGGGCCAAAGCTTTAACTAATTTGTCTAATGAGACCATTTCAGAATGAGTAGAAAAAAATAACAGGGACTCTAAAAAAGGAGCCTCCTTTTAGTTTTACTGCCAGTGATTCAAATGTGGGCTTCCTACTTAAGGAAGGTAACAGAGGTTCATAAATGTATAATACAGGCACATACTTGCCATGTGTCCAACTTGTGTATATTGTCAGATCTTTACTGACATCAGTGGGTATGTGCCAGTTTACATTATCTAACCATCTGTTCCAGAAACACTAAATGTGGTGCATATTCAACCTCATTGTGCTAGCCTGCAGTTCCTAAAAAACCTTTTTGTACTTAAATGAGAAAGTTCACTTAGTTTTGGGATTAGAAAAGTTTGAGGTCTTTCATGTATGCTACGTCTAGACTGCATCCCTCTGCCGAGAGAGGGATGCAAATCAAGCACTTTGGAAGTGCAAATGAGCCCGGGATTTAAATATCCTGGACTTCATTTGCATACTCACTTTCCGACCGCTGTGCCGATCAGGCTCAGTGTCGAAAGTGAAAGTAATGTGTAGCCGTGGCTCTGCTGACAGTGAGGAGTTTTTTCAGCAGCTCCTGTGCTCCTCATTTTCTGCTAATTAGTTGGGCAGCATTTCAATTTCTTGTGAATGGCTGCACAAGCACACTAGGGCACACAGTTGGAATCATAGAATCATAGAACATTAGAACTGGAAAGGACCTCAAGAGATCATCAAGTCCAGTTCCCTGACCTCATGTCAGGATCCAGTACCGTCTAGACCATCCCTGATAGATGTTTATTTAACCTGCTCTTAAATATCTCTAGAGATGCAGATTCCACAACCTCCATAGGCAACTTATTTCAGTTTTTACCATCCTGACAGGAAGCTATCCTCAGAAGCTACAGAGAACAATTTTCTCCCTCCTCCTTGTGACACTTATTTAGATACCTGTAAACCACTATCATGTCCCCTCTCTGGGTATGTCTACACTACAGAGTAGTAGCCATTTTTCCCAAAAACTTCAATTACGTCCACACTGCAACCGTGTTCTTCAGAAAGAAAATCGAAAGAACAGAGGGGTTTTTCCAACATTGGTAATCCTCATTCTACAAGGAAGAAGCTTTTTTCCAAAAGAGCTCATTCAGAAAAAGGCGCCTGTGGACAGGGAATAGGGAGTTCTTTCAAAAGAAGAGGAAAGAGGAAAAAGCACAGGTGCCCTGGTAGCCATTCCATCCATAGTAATCACAGATGAAATAAGAGAAAGTGTCCATTCAGTATGGACTCTATCTTTCAAAAAAGCAGATCACTTTTTTGATGTGCTTTGGAAGTGTGGACACTCTCTTTCGGAAGAAGTTTTTTTGGAAGATCTCTTCTGGAAAGGCTTCTTCAGAAAGAAGCCTGCAGTCTAGACATAGCCTCAGTATTCTCCTTTCCAAACTAAACAAGCCCAATTCTTTCAGTCTTCCTTCATAAGTCATGTTCTTTAGACCTTTAATCATTCTTGTGCTCTTCTCTGGACCTTCTCCAATTTCTCCACAGCTTTCTAGAAATGTGGTGCTCAGAACTGGACACAGTAGTCCAATCGAGACCTAATCAGTGCAAAGTAGAGCACAAGAATGACTTATGGCGTCTTGCTCACAACACTCCTGTCAATGCCTCCCAGAATCATGTTTGCTATTTTTGCAACAGCATCACGCTGTTGGCTCATATTTAGTTTGTGGTCCACTATGACCCCTCGATCCTTTTCTGCCATACTCCTTCCTAGACAGTCACTTCCCATTCTGTATGTGTGAAACTGATTATTCCTTCCTAAGTGGAGTACTTTGCATTTGTCCTTATTAAACTTCATCCTATTTACCTCAGATAATTTCTTCAATTTGTCCAGATCATTTTGAATTATGACCCTGTCCTCCAAAGCAGTTGCAATTCCATCCCAGCTTGGCATCATCTGCAAACTTCATAAGCATATTCTCCATGCCAATATCTAAATCGTTGATGAAAATATTGAACAGAACCGGTCCCAAAACAGACCCCTGTGGAACCCCACATAGGTTATGCCCTTCCAGCAGGATTGTGAAACATTAATAACTACTCTCTGAGAATGGTTATCCAGACAGTTATGCTCCCACCTTATAGTAGCTCCATGTAAGTTGTATTTGCCTATTTTATTGATAAGAAGATCACGTGAGACCTCCTTAAATGCCTTACTAAAGTCTAGGTATACCACGTCCACTGCTTCTCCCTTATCCACCAGACTCGTTATCCTATCAAAAAAAGCTGTCAGATTGGTTTGACATGATTTGTTCTTTACAAATCCATGCTGGCTGTTACTTGTCACCTTATTATCTTACAGGTGTTTGCAGATGAATTCCTTAAATACTTGCTCCATTATCTTTCCTGGCACAGAAGTTAAACTGACTGGTCTGTAGTTTCCTGGGTTGTTCTTTTTTCCCTTTTTATAGATGGGCACTATATTTGCCCTTTTCCAGTCTTCTGAAATCCTTCCTGTCTTTTGTGATTTTTCAAAGGAAGGCATCAGGCATTGTTGTTTTTTGGGTCCCTTTACCCCAAATGACTGCTATCTGTTAGCTACACTGCTAAATTGAAAAAAAATGTGAGAAGGCATATAATGTAATATTTTGAGTCTCTCATTCTGGTGAAACCTAAAGAGATATGCTAATACATTGCCCTTTGCTTTGCTGGGCATTCTAAGCTTCAAACAACCTACTTAATCATTTATAATCCCTGAAGCAACAGATACAATGAGCCAGATTCCCTGGGCAGCATGGCCACTTTGTACTTTGGCATAATTTCTCCCTTAAACTGTGCCAGACCAAAGGAAATCATCTGAGTGATTTTGTAGTGGTACAGAGCCAACACAGGGGTTTTGACCAAACTACCCTTTACCTTACAGCTGGTGTCGCAGGGAAAGGTGTGTCTCGGTGTCACACTGAATGGTTGTCACATTGTCAACCCCTATTGACCTTTGCAGACTGGCACAATTTAGAGCTGTCCAAATACAAGAAAAGAGACTGGCTTTGCACAGGGTAACAAGAAGAACTGGGAAGCTTTAGCAGACTTCTTTTCCTGCATGCTGACCTTTATTCTCTACAGTTTAGCTAAACCCAGGTTCTCTATAATGTTATTTTAATGACTTTAGCCAATCATGTATTCATATTAGTAAGGACTGCTCATAAGATTATTCCCCTTAGATTCAATAGGTTTGCTTCTGTAAGTATGGGGTGGGGAGAGAGGGAGAGGGTCGTACTAGGTGGGAGGGGTGTCAATCAAATTCCTTCTTATTCATATGTGAGCTCATGATTTTTCAGCCATCCTGCACCCAAAATGCTCTAATCACTTCTTTTTCAAGCACTACAGTTCAATACAAAAGTATGCATAGAGAGAGAGAGAAACAGTGTAAATACAACCCATCCTGCTCCAGGTTGTCGTTTCAGAAATAAAAGGCCCGATTTGCAGGAAAGATTTATTTCAGGTCTTCATTACATTTAGGCTGTGTCTACACTGGCATGATTTTCCGGAAATGCTTTTAACGGAAAAGTTTTCCGTTAAAAGCATTTTTAGAAAAACATCTAGATTAGCACGGACGCTTTTCATAAAAGCACTTTTTGCGGAAAAGCATCCATGCCAATCTAGATGCACTCATAAAAAAGCCCGATCGCCATTTTTGCGATCGGGGCTTTTTTGTGGAAAACAAATCTCAGCTGTCTACACTGGCCCTTTTGCCCAAACGGGAGCAGCATAGTATTTCCACAAAAAGCACTGATTTCTTACAGTAGGAAGTCAGTGCTTTTGCGGAAATTCAAGCGGCCAGTGTAGACAGCTGGCAAGTTTTTCCTCAAAAGCGGCTGATTTTGCGGAAAAACTTGCCAGTCTAGACACAGCCATAGAGTAGACCTGGTTCGTGATAAAACCCTCTTTGATCCAGTATGTGACCCAGTACTGGAACCCAGATGGAGTATTATCAAACAACTTTAATTTATACTTGAAGGGATGCCCGTCCTGACAGGAATCACCCCCACTTCTGCCATTCAAACAAGCCTCAAACTCTCCAAGTTCAGCCCCAGAAGCACGCTGCCCAGTGACCAGACCACAACACCTCAAAGTAGCACTGGACCCTGCCAAGAGAAAAGTGCAAAAAAGATGCCAAAATGCAAGAGAACCTCCACTGCTGCAGTAACCAACATTCCCCACAACACACTTTTTGAGATCCATGTGTCCTACATGGGAGGCTATTGTAAGTTGTGATGTACTTCATCCAGCGCACCCTGCGGGGCCGACACCCACCATGGGCCCCAGGGTAAGTGTGTGAGGGGCTGTCTCTGTGCCCTGGAAGGGGAAGGGCCTCTGGCAGATGGTCTTGGCAGGGCAGCCAGCCCTCAGCACTGCTCGGAACACAGCGCTGGCCCCTCCCATACCGCAGAGCCCATTGGAGTGTGTGAAGCAGCACTCTGGTACTCTGCCAATTCAAAGGGGCCTGGGGATCTGGCTGCTGCTGCTGAAATAGCAGTGGTGACAGCTGGGAGCTGCGGCCCCTTAGAATCACGAGGCCCCAGGGCAACTGCCCCCTGTTGGCAGATCTGAGTGCACCCACTGCCCCGATAACAACTCTGAGTCTTTTATGGTTGTCCTGTGTGAGTTCATTCAGGAGTGCAATGATTGTCTGGTTTGACCCACAAACACCGCATTTGCCTGTGGATGAACACGTTTCACCAACTGATCGTTCTAAGTGTGACTTCGTCATTCTCATCCTCAAAGAAAAACTGCGCACATTCAAGAGATGAGCATGGGAGCTTTCATTCATAACTTTGATCGACACTACAAATCACGGGCTAAATAGAGACGCTGGATTTATGGCTTATTACAAAAATTATGGCCTATTAACGATCCTCCTCACAGTTGCTCTCGCCCCTTTTTTCACCTTTATGTCCAGGTGTTCATGGGCCATTTCCCCTTGAATGGTCCTTTGAAATATGTGTTAACTGGGCATGCAAAATAATCCATTGCAGGCTGCATTTATGTGTGACACCCTGAATACATTTCCCAGACAGGAAGAAGAGTTCTGTGGATAGCTTGTCTCTGTTCTCTCAAAAGGAGACGGTCCAATATTACTACACCCACCTTGCCTCTCTATTATCTTCAACCAAATGGCTACAACAACATTGCACACAATAAGAACAAGGAGACTTGTGGCACTTTAAGGACTAGCAAATGTATTTGGGCATAAGCTTTTATGGGCTGAAGCGCATGAAAACTTATGCCCAAATAAATTTGTTAGTCTTAAAGGTGCCACAGGACTCCTAGTTGTTGCTGCTGAAACAGACTAAACTGGTTATTCCTCTGAAACTGTACATAGTGAACAACATAGTCATAAGGGTGTGTCTAGACTACAGGGTTTTTTTGAAAAAAGTGGCCTTTTTAAAAAAAAAACTTTCCCTGCATCTAGACTGCAGCTGCATTCTTTCGAAAGTAAATTGAAGGAACGCCGCAATTTTTTCGATCGCAGTAAACCTCATTTTACAAGGAATAATGCTTTTTTGAAAGTACTCTTTTGAAAAAAGCACTATTGAATGCAAACGGTGCTTTTTCAAAAGACAGCATCAAGACTCTCTTTAGAAAAAGCAGCTTGCTTTTTCAAAAAATCTGCTTGTAATCTAGACGCTCTCTTTCGAAAGAGGCTTGTAGTCTAGACATAGCCTATGTCTGTAAATTGGACCCATATCCCATCCTATCTCTTTTTGTCTTCTTTAGCATAGCACCTGTTCCATCATGTCTCAACATTTTAGGGGTGCCTGTAATAATGAATAACCACCTAAATTACCATAGAATCATAGAACCATAGAGCTGGAAGAGACCTCAGAAGGTCATCAAGTCTAACCCCCTGCTCTAGGCAGGACCAATCCCAACTAAATCAACCCAGCCAGGGATTGATCAAGCCGAGACTTAAACACCTCCAGGGATGGAGATTCCACTACTTCCCTAGGTAACCCATTCCAGTGCTTCACTACCCTCCTAGTGAAATAGTTTTTCCTAATATCCAACCTGGACCTCTCCCACCGCAACTTGAGACCATTGCTCCTTGTTCTGCCATCTGTCACTACTGAGAACAGCCTCTCTCATCCTCTCTGGAACCTCCTTCAGGAAGTTGAAGGCTGCTATCAAATCCCCTCACTCTTCGCTTCTGCAGACTAAACAGACCCAACTCCTCAGCCTCTCCTCATAAGTCATATGCTCCAGCCCCTAATCATTTTGGTTGCCCTCCGCTGGACCCTCTCCAATGCGCCCACATCCTTTTGTAGTGGGGGCCCAGAACTGGACACAATACTCCAGATGTGGCCTCACCAGAGCCGAATAAAGGGGAATAATGACATCTCTGGATCTGCTGGCAATGCTCCTCTTAATGCAACCTAATATGCCATTAGCCTTCTTGGCTACAAGGGCACACTGTTGACTCATATCCAGCTTCTCATCCACTGTAACCCCCAGGTCCTTTTCTGCAGAACTACTACTTAACTGGTTGGTCCCCAGCTTGTAACTGTGCTTGGGATTCTTCCATCCCAAGTGCAGGACTCTGCACTTGTCCTTGTTGAACTTCATCAGATTTCTTTTGGCCCAATCCTCCAATTTGTCTAAGTCACTCTGGACCCTATCTCTGCCCTCAAGTGTATCTACCTCTCCCCCTAGCTTAGTGTCATCCGCAAACTTGCTGAGGGTGCAATCCATCCCCTCATCCAGGTCATTAATAAAGATGACCACCACTTTGATGCAATTTGCAAGCAGTGACTTGTTATTCACAAATAGCAGAAATCTTTCCAGATCATTGTACATGTATTGCATTTGATAATGTGGATGAATTTAATTTAGGCAGTAAATATGTGTGAACACTACTGAAATGTATTAGCAATTCACCTTAGTTAGTATTATTTGTTTTAGTGTCAAGTTTGTTTAGCTCTGCAGTTACCCAAAAGCATGTGCAAATCCCCAACAGGGAGAAGCAAAATCAAGTCTTGTACCTGAAAGGAGATTTTTGATTGGCACCCATGTCTTTCCTTTTATGTCAATGGGGTTTTATGGGAGTGAAGCCTGTACCCAAGTTTTAGATGTGCAAAAGAAAGAGCCTTTGTGAACATGGGCATTGACATCCTCTGTGGACTCCAGGGCAAGATGGGGCGAGAACCTTGTCTCTGCACTCTGGACAGCCAGCCCTCCATACCACTCAGAGCATACCACCACCCTCCCACCAGCCCTCAGTACAACCCAGAGCACAGCAACCCCCAGCCTTCACAGCTGCCTGGAGCGTATAGTGCGGTAGTCTGGCAACAATTTAAAGGGCCTGGCGGTCCGTCCGGCAGTAGCAGTGGTGGTGGCCAGGAGCCCTGAGCCTCTTTTAATTGCCGGGTCCCAGGGCAATAGCCCCCTTTGCCCTCTCCATGTTGGCGGGCCTGTTTATAAATGAGGGTCTGTACACCACCTACCTTTTCTTGAGCAATAAAATAAAGTTACATACCCTGGAGCGCCAGTGATTTCGGACACAAGGCAACTGTGAAGCTCACTTATAAGATGACTTGAGGTTTCTCTCTGCCTCATGAAATCTGTAGGTCATAGAGAGGTGCCATCCTGACACTTATGACAGCCCTTCACTGCAAAGGACACAAGAGGACATGTCTGATGTGTGAGTTTGAACTATCCTTACTGCCTTACAGATCCCTGGATGCCAGAATGCCCCCCTGGGGTTCTGGGCAGGCATGAGGTTGTTTAACTAGGGCCAGTTGTATACAATATTGTACACAGTCTGGATAGGAAAAAAAAATCTGCAAATTAGTCAGTGTGTATGTAGAAGTAGAAATAACTAAATTTAATTAAACTAAGATTTTAATTAAGTTTATCTGAAACAGTAAAAAATCTAGGTAATGAAATATTGTTTAGTACCTTGATTTGTTCAATTTCATTTTATTGATTTGCATGATATGATTTATAGAGAATCAGCCGCTCTTGCAAGTAGTAATAATAATACAATAAATCAAAACTAGATGAGACAAACTGGAAGTTAATCTAACATTAAATAACTGGAAATATTTCCCATTCTGTAAAAAATAGAGTGAAAAAACACTGAAGCATGCTGCAAACTGGATCTTCCATCATGCCATTCCATTGTGATAAAACATTATTAGAGCAAAATCTTGATGTTTTCAAGAACCCTTATAGTATGGTGTATATCAGTTATGCAGTAAAGTGAGGCCAACAAATTATTAAAGCACAGATTTTAAACTGGACTTTAAAACATCCTTTTGTGTTACATGCCAAAGTAAATCAGACAACTACTGTGGCGTTTGTGTACATATGGACATGGCGTACACAATTAAAGTTACCACCTGGCCAGTATTTGACCAGCCCGGATGGAATTTTTTATGGCTTTGCCACTTGCCAGAAAAATAATTTAATCGTCAGGGTTTTATTTTTTTAATGTGGGTCTAAAGAAGGAAGGTGCTGGGGTCTTGGCATTTAAAAGGTGTCACTATTACCAGTGCTTTCAAGCTGTTGCCCTGCGGGTACCTGTGTTCCCATAAGCTGTGTGCTTGCATGGTCACTCAGGAGAGATTCAACTGCTGCCAGTTGATGGGCAGAGCGCCCGCAGCTAGGTTTGTGTTTCTGCTGGTGGGGCACGCTCATGTGCTTCACATGGATGAAAAAGATTAGCGGGAACATTGGCTGGTACCAAAGAAGGGATTATTAGATTATTAGCAGGGTCTTCTCTGGGGAAGGTGCGGGGCAGGCTGTAGTTTTGGAATGCTTTCTCACCTTGTTGGTCTGAAATGCCTCACATCAGGCAAGCTTATTTCTAAACAGCACGATTTATATGGCGACCGTTGACACACAAGCCACCCTACAATCTCTGAGGGTGCGTCTGCACTGCACCCATTGCTCAAAATAAGCTATGCAATTTGAGGTATGCATATGGCATAGTTTATTTTAACCAAATATATATAGTTTCGTGAGCTTGCATGGGCAAAACCCACTTCTTCAGATAATCTAGAGTGGAGGAAAAAATGCTGCTTTGCCAGATATGACAACGTGGTCTTTGCACATGAAAGCTTATGCCCAAATAAGTCTGTTAATATTTAAGGTGCCACAGGACTCCTCATTGTTATTCCCATTTTATAGACAGGGAATGGAAGGATGAAGTGATTTATCCAAGGGCCTACAAAAAGTATGGGAGAAGCTGTGTTTCCATTTCCAAAGTTCCAGGCTGATGCCTTCACCATTGGTGGAAATTTAATCTTTTCCCTCAGTAACTTTGAAGCTAAGAGAGGGTGGTATTGTGTTAATTTAGATGGACTATTTGGGCTAACAGTATGAATATAACCCATTCACTGTCCAACATTAACATTTTAATGATATCTGGAGTTTAGTGAACAGAGATCTCAGCCTGCTTTGTACTAAAGCAAATTCACTATAAAATTAATGCCAAAGGATAGCAATGTACTAAGTGAAACACATAAAAGGAAGTATCAGAGGGGTAGCCGTGTTAGTCTGAATCTGCAAAAGCGGTGAGGAGTCCTGTGGCACCTTATAGACTAACTGAAGTGTAGGAGCATAAGCTTTGGCAAAGACCCACTGTCAGATGCATGTAGTGGAAATTTCCAGAGGCAGGTATAAATATGCAGCCCAGAATCAGGCTGGAGATGACGAGGTGGAGCCAATCAGGGAGGATGAGGCCCACTTCTAGTAGCTGATCTGGAGGTGTGAATTCCAAGAGAGGAGAAGCTGCTTTGTAGTTAGCAAGCCATTCACAGTTTTTGTTTAATCCTGAGTTAATTGTGTCAAACTTGAAGATGAACTGTAGCTCAGCAGTTTCTCTTTGGAGTCTGGTCCTGAAGTTTTTTGCTGCAGGATGGCTACCTTTAGATCTGCAATTGTGTGTCCAGGGAGATTGAAGTGTTCCCCTACAGGTTTTTGTATGTTGCCATTCCTAATATCTGATTTGTGTCCATTGATTCTTTTACGTAGGGACTGTCCAGTTTGGCCGATGTATATAGCAGTGGGGCATTGTTGGCACATGATGGCATATACTACAGCACCTAGCAACTACACACCGCACCATAATAACTCTAACTCAGGAACCAATCCATGCAACAAACCTCGGTGCCAACTCTGCCCACATATATACACCAGCAACACCATCACAGGACCTAACCATACTGATCAGCCATATTGTCACTGGTTCATTCTCCTGCACATCTACTAACGTAGTATATGCCATCATGTGCCAACAATGCCCCACTGCTATATACATCGGCCAAACTGGACAGTCCCTACGTAAAAGAATCAATGGACACAAATCAGATATTAGGAATGGCAACATACAAAAACCTGTAGGGGAACACTTCAATCTCCCTGGACACACAATTGCAGATCTAAAGGTAGCCATCCTGCAGCAAAAACTTCAGGACCAGACTCCAAAGAGAAACTGCTGAGCTACAGTTCATCTTCAAGTTTGACACAATTAACTCAGGATTAAACAAAGACTGTGAATGGCTTGCTAACTACAAAAGCAGCTTCTCCTCTTGGAATTCACACCTCCAGATCAGCTACTAGAAGTGGGCCTCATCCTCCCTGATTGGCTCCACCTCGTCATCTCCAGCCTGATTCTGGGCTGCATATTTATACCTGCCTCTGGAAATTTCCACTACATGCATCTGACGAAGTGGGTCTTTGCCCACGAAAGCTTATGCTCCTACACTTCAGTTAGTCTATAAGGTGCCACAGGACTCCTCGCCGCTTTTACATAAAAGGAAAAGACACATAATGTGGTACAGAGCACTGAAACTGATAGATTTTGATTGCTTTGCATACACAATACATTTCAAAGTTCCTTAGTTTGGAGACAGTGAATATAGGCTAACATCTCTTTTTAAGTAAAACACCTTATTGGTGGAAAACCTTATTGGTCTTCAGTTCTTAACTGAGGATGATAGTCATGTTCCACAAAATAGAGAGCCACAGAGGTCTGAGCAGAGACAGAATAGTAAAGATAGGGGAAATACGACCTTTCTGATGTTCTCAGCATACAGGACTTCGCTCAATTACAGACAGATGCTTTGGGGGGTTGCAAATTGACCATTATAGCTATTGCTCTGTGGTTTACTTCTCCAGGCAGGGACATTATCTAGTTGGTCTGGCCAGATCCCTCTCCTTCCCTTGTCCTTCTCAGGCTCAGTAGGGCATCTCACCCTGTACAATTGATTTCAACTGGGTGGAAAGCTGAGGAAGGGAGATAGGACAGGAGAATGATGGGAGCTCATGAAGGATGAGAAGAAAGAACAGGATCTCACATATACTGAGTTGGGATCCTTGTTGGTACGGTGATTAATGGTCTAAGCATCTTCACTGGAATATTGAAGTCTGGAATCACATTGTAGTGATTGTGTTCCTCTGTTCTGCTTGTTTACCAGTCATAATCTTAACACAGTCTTTGTGTGGTGATGGTAGATCCTTTTTTTTTTAAATTAATTTGGGTTTTTGTCTCCTAGTCCAGGTGGAGGGACACATACTGTTACGAGCACAGAGGAATTCATCTACCTAGACTGCAAGTGTAACACTAACAGAACCCGGTCATCACAGTCAAACCTGGGACCTCTGGAGCTTAGTGTATGTGTAACCCCATATGAACCTTTACTGCAAGAGCTTAAACCAAACACGTCTCTTAGCTAAAACTGTAAGGAGACTCATTGATCTGTAAGTGGTCTCATTGCCACTAGCTGGGACAGAGCATCACATGCAGGAAGTGCATGGGTTTCATAGTTCCCCTACCTGAGGAAACACATCCCAAGCTCAGGGACTTCTCAATGATATCCCAGATGAGTCTTCGCTTCTAACACTAATGGGGGGGCAGAGCAGCACACCCAGCCTGTGGGATACACAAGCAGCATTCAAAGAGTGTCAGAAACTGAATTATATGCACTGCAAATGGCTTATGGTGTTTAGATCTGAACAGGCCAAGTAACTCCCATGGATTTCAATGGGACTAGTTAGGTCAGCTCTGTACCATGTTTAAAAATCCCACCCATACGCTCCATGAAAGAGCATATTATATGCAACTCACTCTTCACCAACAGCTATTTTGAACTGACACTCCTGTGATCGTCTATTCTTGGTGTGCTGTGGTTAAAACAGCCTTGCAATTGCTATGCACATACACTGTAGTTGCTTTCTATGGTTTCACAAGAAAGAAGCAATCCCGGTTTCATTGACAAAACAAAGATGCCTAATTAGTGGTGACAGTAAGCTAACTCTCTAGAGAAAATGTAACTGCTGCATGTGTACTGTTTCTAATTTTTACTCAGCTGTGAGTCAGAGCTGAAACACTTGCTATCCCTGAGCATAGAAACAATCCCCACAGGTAAGCATGTAACTCATTTTTTTCAGGAAAGCAAAAAAGATACTGTTCAAATTTCTGCCTTTAGATACATGTTTTCCTAAGTCAAAAAAGGGGGGGGGGGGAGACCTTTCAGAAGAGCCATTGCCTACAAACTGTAGACTTTGATAATCCGTAGACGTTCTGACTGACACAAGCTCACCGGTGCTATTAATATGCTCGTAAAAATATTAACACATCCCATGGGCAAAATGGATTGTTGATTAAAGACATTAAAAATGAGAGAGACACCAGGATGTTTCATAAACACAGAAATGAGGACCTTTTAGGTTTCACTACATCTGAAGCACAAGAAAATTCCTCTATTTATGAAAGATCAATGCACACTTTTTTCTAAACTCTTTTCCTTCTACTTTTCAGTGAAAGGACAGGCTTCGAGCATAGTGTAAACAGTGTTATACTAATGTTGGTTTATTATTTAATAGCTTTTTGGTGGCCAGTATGGTATTAGCCCTGTTCATGGTATGTAAACATTTTCATTTTAAACTGCTGTTGGAAGTCTCAGAATAAAGGTCAAGGTCTAATTGAAGTTCTAGGATGGGAGTTTTCCCACGCCAAGGTTGAAGTTACATATATATTTTCAACATTCAGCCCCTGAAATTTTTATACATTTCCTTGCTAGACTGAAGAGCTCTGTTTGATCACATTTCTGTTTTTCATGGAGGAGCTTACAGATTGTAATCAAGGCACCCCTTAACCTTCTTTTTTTGTATACTAAACTGTTTGAATTCCTTTAGTTTTCAGAGTTGCTTCTTCCCAGGAGAAAGTAACCTGTTATTTACATCTAGCCATGTTACAATTCATATTGCGAAGTTGGTCTTGAAGTTGTAAACACTAGGGAATTAGGGTTGCTTTCCTTATTATTTCACTCATTAAAATATTCTGTGAAGCAATTAGTGATGTTTGTTTTTGTTTTGATTATTACAGTTTATAAGATTTAAATACTTTGGTGGATGAGTTAAGTTGTTTTCTGAGTGTAGTCAAGGATGGAAACATAATAGAATAAATTACATGAGATAGGCAAAGTTTATCTTTTGCTTAGCGAGATTGTTTATTTGCAAAGGCTGAAGTACTTCACTTTCGTATTTGTTTTCCAAGGTCAAATGAGACATTCTGTCAAAATTCAGAGTTTTTTACTTTTAATGAAAGCTACTCTGTATGCAGCACACAATAGAAAGGATGACCAGAGGTGAAGATATGGGACCAGACACCTCCCTTATTCTGGGTTTCACACTTTATTGATATCTGCAGAATTTTTTCTGATTGACACTACTATAAGAGTATCACTTTACTGATTTGAGACCAAATATGAATTCCTTGCACACACTGCTTATCAAGGCTCAAGACTTCAGTGGGGTTACTTGATAAATAACTGATCACTTAGATGAGGATTCCTTAGAACCTGACTCTGTCATCCTTAGTCACATGACAGTAGACTGCCACAGCCCAGACTCAGCTGCTTTGGCCTTGGACAAATCACTTGGGCCCAGATTCTCAAAGGCGTGTAAGTGCCTAATTCCCATTGGAATCAACGAACAAGGTGCTTTGCGGCTGTGGGCCTTGGTCTATCTGTGCCTCACTTCTCCACCTGCTAAAGGGAGATAAAATCACTGCCCTGGCTCACAAGGGTGTTATGAGAATAAATACATGAACGAATGTAAAGTGCTCAGTTGCTATGGTAATAGAAGTACACCAAATACGTTACAGGCTTGGGAGATTATCTCTATTGCTGCTTCTAATTAGGAATATTATAAATAATTCTGAAAAGTTATAGGTATTCCATTTTTATTTAGGCAAGCACCCCAATGCTCTTGCTTCAATGGGAGTTTTGCCTGAGTAAGAAGTTAAGGGATTGGCCCATTTTAATTCAGCTATTTAATTAAACAAACTGGAGGTAGAACAGGTGGCCTACTATAAACATTGCCAAATACCTTCTTTTTAATGCAGTCTCAGAACTAGCATATAGTAATTCATCTTGGTGACTGCCCACAACAACATTAATAAAGCCTGGTATGTCGTAAGTCACTTATTTTAAAAATCTCTCTACGTGTAGTATAGGGAAATAAACTCCTAAAGGAGAAAATAATTATTGTATCAGCAAGTGGACATTGATACACTTCCCCTTTTCTTATCTGTGTTTATAAATTTTACAACCACACATATTTTGTAGTGGTCTCTGTAATTTAGCTATTGAGGACTTTCAGCTTCTTGACTGCCTACCAGAGCTGAGTGAAACATATGCAACAAATAGCTTATCTAATAAATATAATGCTTCTTTTTCTGCTCTCACAATGTCCAAGGGCAGATATTGGTCCTTTAATTTATTTGTTCAATATCTAGTCAATTTTTTTTTCGTTAGTCAATAGAAATATTTGAAAATTGAGTTTCACTTCAGTCCTCTGTTTAATCAGATAAGTCACACCTTATTTCTGCCCCCAGATGGGAAAAGTGTGCAAGCAATTAATGAAATCTCTCTTACCTTGTGCCCTTAACCTTTAGGGCACTCATGACAGTGAGTTGGAAGTTCACATTGTACAAACATTGTTTTTCAAGAGAAAAGCACTCGAAAATGCCACAGGCATGGCCCAGGTGAACTGATTTATAAATGCAAAATCATATTCATGGACAATGTTTGGTGCTATTCTCACAGCTCTAGTCCTGAGGTGTGTCATGGTAGACAGTGAAGTAAGCATATTTCAATTGTATGGAATAATTAACAATTTTAAAAAGAATCTTCTAGCATTATCTTTCCTATGAGCACAGATGGCATGGTGTGCGCACTTAAGCATTACTGCTGCCAGGGAATCTCATTAATGATTAAGCAGGCAATATAAGGAGCAAGGAAGACATGGAAATAACATGCTGATTGAGACAGACACATTGTAGCACAAGTTATATTAAAAGCCCATTTATTTAATGGGAATGCAGGCTGCTCTGCATTTCCTCAGGAATTATCTAATACCTTGGATGAGTGAGGCCTCTGAGGCCTGTCATCACTGAATGCTCACCAAGTGTTAAATGTTAACCCACTATATGCAACCACATTGCTGCACTAAGACAAATGCTGCAATGCACCATGTCCACACTGGTGCTGTATGTGGCTATGACAAACAATAGAACTATCTGGGCAATACTTTTATCATAGCACTACCAACTGTGTCAGGCTATGTTTGCATTCACAAGGCGTTGTGTGACAACTTGTCTGCCCGCTGAGGGGATGCGGGAGGCCATGCTGTAGGCCTGAGAAATGCATGTCTCTGTAGGACCTAAGCTGGTGTGGTGTTACATGCCAGACAGACAGCTATTGCTGTGAAGTACCTAGCAGGTACCCAGGGTTGTGAGGTACATTGCTACTTCCTATCCTTAGTATGAGGAAGCCTTGCTGCGACTGTCAGGCATTTGACTTGGTAAGGAAGGACATTTTGAGTTAAAAAAAAACCCCACAGAACAATATAAAACAAACATAGAACAAGGTAAATGGATTAAAAATTGGCTACAAGGTCTCAAAATGTAACTATAAATTGGAACGCATCATTGAGCAGGTCTGGTTCTAATGCAGTCCCACAAAGGTCAGTTCTTGGCTCTATGTTATTTAACATCTTTATCATTGACCTGGAAACAAACATAAAATCATCATTGAGCAAGATAGCTAATGACCCAAAAATTGAGAGAGTGGTAAATAATAAAGAGGACAGAGGTCACTGATCAGAGAAATCGCTTGGTAAACCGATACATAAAAATGGTGGCACTTGGTATACATGTAAACCACATGTGTTTTAATATGGCTAACTGTAAAGATATATATATGTGGCAACAAAGAAAGTAGGTCATACATTCAGGGTGGGGGACTTAATGCTGGGAAGCAGAGACTCTCAAAACGATTGTAGGAAGTTGTGAATATGACCTCCGATGTGACACTGTGGCCAAAAGAGCTAATGTGATTCTGGGACCCATAAACAGGAATTTTGAGTAGGAGTAGAGATTTTACCTTTGTATTTGGCACTGGTGTGACAACTGCTGGAATACATTGTTCATTTCTAGTGCCCACAACTCAAGAGGTATGTTCATAAATTGGAGACTGTTAAAAAAGTGCCATAAGAATAATTAAAGGAAAACATGCTTTATTCTGATATACTTGAAGAGTTTCAGAGGGGTAGCTGTGTTAGTCTGTAACTGAAAAAACTTTAAAAATGTAGATGGTATCATGAGCTTTCATGGGCACAACCTGAAGAAGTGGGTTGTGCCCACGAAAGCTCATGATACCATCTCCATTTTTTGTTAATCTCTGAGGGTATATCTATACTACAGAGTTTTGTCGAAAAAAACGGATGTTTTCCTGACAAAACTTGAAGAATGTCCACACTGCAATCGCATTCTTTTGCAAGTAAATCGAAAGAACAGAGGGCTTTTTCTGACAGCGGTAATCCTCATTCTACGAGGAAGAAGCCTTTTTACGAAAGAGCTCTTTCAGAAAAAGGCGTGTGTGGAGGGGAAGGAGGGGAATTTTTGGAAGAAGAGGCCTCCAGGAAAAAGCACAGTGCCCTGGTGGCCACTCCATACAAAGTAATCACAACTCTATAGTTCCTGTCTCCTGGTCCCTCTTAAAGCTGCAGGCACTCCGGACAAACCTTGTGGCAGGAAGCTGGCCAGAGAGCAGCACTTCGCTGCACGGCTCTCCCTGCCACAGGCTTGCTCAGATGGTCGAGCCTCAAGCCCCCCACGACCCACCTGGCTCTTGCCGGGAGCAGCCCCGGGGTCCCAGGACCCATCCAGGGGGACCAAGAGGCATGTCCCATCCTGGTCAGGTCTGGAGATCCAGTTCCTCCTCAAACTGTGAGGTGAGAAGGCGGCCTTGCAGGATCATCAGGTAAAGCACCGCAATCTGGACATTTATGGCTGGATGGCCGAGTCCTTGGCGGAGCGCGGACACACATCCTGGACCTTGGAACAGCTCCAGAGTAAGGTAAAAGAGCGCTGTCAGGGATATATCCAGGCCAGATATCCAGTGCATAGCTTGCATTCAGGGGCAGGATCCCACACCTGCCCCTATTACCAGGAGCTGCACCACATCCTGGAGGGGTGGGGAAATGTCTTCCCCACCAATTCTCATAGACTTCAGCCTCGAGATCCCCTTCATCACCCGGCCGGAGGTCTCAGTGGAGGAGAAGTGGAGGACCAGGGACAGCCGGAGGTGGAGGCGGAGGAGGAGGCGACAGGCACTGTGACCCTCTCCCTGGAGCTGGTGCAAGGGAGCCAGTACATCTCCAAGGCCACCTCAGACGCCTGGGAGGGATCTTCAGGTGAGAGGTCTCACTTTCACACACACAAAGCGGGCGAGACGGGCACACAGGGGGTGGGGCGTGAGTGTCACTCGGGCTGCTTGGGCTGGACATCGTGCTGCGGTCCGGGCACATGCAACCATGTGCTGTGTTACTGTGCGGCACATGGACGCAGCAGTCAGCCCCTGAGCACAGGTGGGATCCTGCTAGCAGGCTCAGGGGAAGCCACACATGTCCTGCCACGGGGCGGGGGGATGCCCCGGCTGGAAGCAGTCTAACCACAAGGATGCAGGCATGACCCCACACAGACCAAGGAGTGCCGCACACAGCACACGGGCATGCCTGCATGTGCAAGGCAGCAGCCACACCCAGAGACAGCCCAGTGAGCCGCACCTGTGTGTGTGGACCCCTGGGAGGCCCAGGTTGCTCCTGGCTCCTCTGCCACCCATGAGGGGATCCCACTGTGGCTGGACTCTTCCCTTGGCTGTTTGTCCGTGGGCCGGGGCGGAGGGGGGCCGGGGGAAGCGGGCAGCACGGTCCTGTGGCCATGTCAGGGCCCCTGTGAGACAGGGCTTACTGTGCAGGCCTCACATGGCCTTGCACCTGGGACATCCCTCTCCTCTGGGCTGCGGACTGTTGGTCACTGCTCACAGTGCGGGGCACAGCCTCAGGGACAGTGTCTGCAGGGATGACTGACCGCCTCTCCCTCTTGTTTGTTCTCCACAGCTGGACCAGCTGGGACTGAGCCACACCACTGCAACCACCTGTCACTGCCCGAGGGACCTGAACACTCGGCAGGGTGCACGAGGACCTGATGCGCCAGCATATCAATGTCCTTTGTGACATCCACCAGACCCTGGTGCACAAGGTCCGTGCCAACTTGGAGTGGCAGGACCACGCCTGGGACCAGTTGAAGCAGTGGTGTGACAACATGTGTGCCATCATGTCCTGCATGATGGCACACCCAGCTGATGCCACTGCTCCTGGCTTCCATTCTCCTGCCCCCCCCCCCGCTATGCCCATTCTCCCTCCATCTGCCCCCCTGCTATGCCTCTGCTCCCTCCCCATGCCATGCCTCTACTCCCTCCCTGAGCAATGCCCAAGCCCCCTCCCCAAGTGATGCCTATGGCCCCTCCCTCTGCCCTCCTGCCAACCCTGACCCTGCTCTAGGCCCCCTCCTGTCCACCTCCGGTGCTCCCCAGACCCTCACAATCCCAACGAGGTCCCCACACCCAAGGTGGCACATTGAGCCACCCCCTCCCTCTCCCAGTTCTGGGCCCCCCTCCCAGTGACGAATCCCCTTCCCCCCCAGTTATGAGCCCCACTTCCCCTGCCCACCTTTTCTGAATCTTTCATTAATACAGACTGCATTTTTTTATAAAAACCAAACTGGTGTGTTTATTGGGAGGTCAAGGAAAGGGCAAAGGGAGGGGTTGTGGTGGAGAAGGGATAGGGCTGCAAGGCAGAGCGAGGGCCTAGGGAGGAGGTCCTGGGGAGAGTTACTGGGGTCCTTGAGAGAACCTCTCCCTCAGGGCCTCCCTGATGTACACCCTGGCCTGATGGGCCTGGCAGATGGTAGCTGTCCGCAGCTGTTGGAAGGCTCGCCCATCGTGGCTGGCATCTGCCCCCCCCACCCAAGGAGGAAGGCCTCCCTCTTCCTCTCCTCAGTGTTGTAGTGGACACAACATGCTGCTGCGACCTCAGGGATGTTGTGCTCCCCCACGTTGAGGTGGGTCAGCAGGCACTGGAAACGTGTCCTGAGGTGGCCAAAGGCACACTCCACCTGGATCCAGGCCTGGTTCAGGTGGGCATTGAATTGGTCCCTGCCGGGATCCAGGTATAAGGCTTCATGAGCCATGGCATGAGGGGGTAGGCCGCATCCTTCATGATGCACAATGGCATCTGCATGTCCCCAACCATAAAGTCACGGTGGGAGAAGAGTGTGCCCGCCTCCAGCTTCCTGTACAGGCTAGAGTTCCTGAACACTTGGGCATCATGTGCCCTGCCCAACCACCATACAAAAATATCTGTAAAGTGTCCCCGGTGGTCGACCAGGGCCTGCAGCACCATGGAGAAGTAGTCCTTTCGATTGATGTACTGAGCCGTTTGATATTGAGGTCCACAGATCGGGATGTGGGTCCCATCAATCGCTCCCCCGTAGTTCAGGAACCCCAGGGCAGCAAATCCGGCCATGGTCGCATCTAGGTCTCCCACACAGATGCCCCTCTGCAGCAGGATAGAGTTGATGGCTCTCACAACCTCCAGAAGGAGACAAAGAAATACACAAAACAGAGAATGAGAGAGGTGGTGCCTGAGCCTTTGGGACGTGCCAGCCTTGTTCCCCTCCCCAGGCCCCCAAACACCCCCAGAAGCCACTTCCCATGAGGCTTTCCCCCTTCCCCACTCCACCCCCACAGTCCCCAGTCCCCCTCTCCCACGGGTCCCCCTTATGCAACAGTCTCCCCAGTCCCTCATGCAGGGACTGCAGCCCAAAAGCTCCTTACCTCCATGAGAAGGGCCCCGACGGTGGACTTCCCCACGTCAAACTGGTTGCTCACCGACCGGTAGCTGTCGGGAGTGGCAAGCTTCCAGAGGGCGATTGCGACCTGCTTCTCCAGGGGGATGGTGGGCCACAGGTGGGTTTCACGTCTCCAGAGAGCGGGGGCCAGCCAGGCACACAGCTCCAAAAAGGTGGCCTTCTGCATGCGGCAGTTTTGGAGCCACTGCTTGTCGTCCCACGGCTCCATGACCAGCTGGTCCCACCAGTCCGATCTGGTGTTGAGCCTCCAGAAACACACCTCCAATGTGGGGGTGCAGTTGCCAGAGTGGAGCAGCCACAGCCACAGAGAGAGTCCCCAGAATAAACTCGGGGTCTAGGTTGTGCAGGAGCAGGAAGGCATCTGGCAGAAAGTGCTGCAAAAACTGCATCATGGCCATGTGGGACCATTGCAGGCCCAGGGGCAGCTCCGGCTCCATGGCACAAAGGAAAAAGTTGTCCAAAAAAGAATAGGGCAACCACAGCAGGCACTGCTAACACTTTGCTGTCCCTCAAAGAGGTAGCAAGCACGCAGCAGAAGCAGAGAAACGGCTGTCCAGGAGGGTCCCTTTAAGCGCGTGTTTCTGCAGGCTCCAGCACCAGCACGCGGGAGCAACTGATGACCTAAAGCCCTGCCTGAAGTGGTTCTGGGTGGCCTTTTATGTGAGAGAGCGTCCAAAGAATCTGGACTCTTTCTTTTGCAAAAGCGCATCACTTTTTCGATGCACTTTTGTGTGTGGATGTGCTCTTCCGCAAGAAGTTTTTTTGGAAGATCTCTTTTGAAAAAAGCTTCGTGCACAAAAAGCCTGCAGTGTAGAAGTAGTCTAAAGGTGCTACAGGACCATACATTGCTTTTTGTTATGGTCCTGCAGCACCTTAGAGACTGTGTTGTTTTTTTTAGACTTGAAGAGTTCAGTCTATTTAGCTTAACAAAGAGAAGGTGAAGGGATGAATTGATTATTGTCCAGGGGTGGGCAAGAGGGGGCTAGTGGGATGGATCCAGCCTGCCAAGCCACTGGATCTGGCACCCGGTCACCTCTTCAGCACCTTTCCTACAAAGCAACTACAGCTGCTTTAAATAGCAGGTGGCTAATTGCTCTGCAAGCAGGGCAGGGGAGTAGAAAGCTTCATGTGCTGTGCCTGCCCCCTAACAAAGTTCCCCAAGTTCCCATTGGCCAGTGTCTGGCCAATAGTTACTGGGAAATTTTGCTGAAGGCAGGGGCAGCGAATGAAGCCTCCTCCTTCCCTCCATCCCTCCCTCCCAACCTGTGCTGGAGCAGAGCCACATGGAGCAGCGCCTCCCCCTCCCCCCCACTGTCCCACAGACATGGAGCCTGTCTCAGGTTCGTGCAAAGCTGCTGGCTGGGAGCCACCTAGGTTAGTGCCTCCAAGCCAGAGCCTGCCTCTGGCACCCCACCCTCTCTCTCTCCCCCCAACGATCTGCCCCACACCACCATCCAAACCCTCTGTATCCCCTTTCACCATCTCCTCCAGGTCACAATTCTCTCCCAGACCCTGCACCCTCTCCTACATCACTCACCCAGGCCAGAATTCTCTCCTGCACCCATAACCCTTCTTGGATCCTGCATCCCAAGCTCTGCTCCAGATCATAACCCCCCTCCTTCACCCAAACTCCCTCCCAGACCCCACACTCCCTCCTGCACCCCAGTCCTTTATCCCAAGCTCCTTTCCCCACCTGGAGCTGCGTGGCCAGAAGGGGAAGGAGGCTGCTTGGGTGTCCCCAAACAGGGCTGGAGCTGCCACGTGGTGGGTGGCAGCACTGTCCAGGTGGGCAGCCGCCAGCCAGTAGCCCTGGCCCCCTTACCCCAGGAGCTGCTGGTCAGCCAGATGGGAATGCTGGGCAGAGCAGCCCCAGCTCCCTGCTCACCCACAGGTCGCGTGTCCTGGGCAGCCCAGCCCCAGCCCTTCCTCTCATAAATAGCTGCGGGCTGGCTGGGGGGGCCGGGGAGGGGTGTCGGGAAATACCCAGCTTGGGCCCATGCCCTGCAAGGAATCACCAGAGGAATGGGCAGCCCAACTCCAGTCCCCCCCCCCAGCAAGGAGCTGCCACCTCCCCAAACTCTCAGCCCTCCCATCCTGCGCTCCCTCTTGCCCTGAATCCTGCACCCTGGCTTAAGCCGCCCCCTTACTTCCTACCCCTTGCCCTGATTCCTGTACCACAGGGTCATGCACTTTGTCAATTAACCCTTGAGTTAGTATTTTTTCTTGTATAACAATTTAATGTAAGAGTGAGTGAATGTGTGTGTGTGAGAGTTAGTAACTGGTGGGTGCCACTGTGGTGCACATCAAATAAGCACACACGATGTCAATGTGGATGCACAAGACAACACTCCGCTCACGGATGGGACACTTTAGAGGGAACACTGCTGGAGGCTGAATGTGCCCTTTGAGCAGGACTAGCCCTCCATCCCTCCCCATCTTGTGAAACCCTGCTCCTTCTGCCCTCCCTTTACCCACCACCTTCCAGAGCCTGATGAACACTCATGGCTGCCCCTCCCTCCTCCCCTCCCCCAAATACTCATCCTTACTGCTGGGCAGCCAGCATGATTGCCTCCCCACCCACACAGTGCTGGAGCTGGGGGTGCTACAGAGTGGCCAGAGTGTCCCCTATCCCCGTGTTGCGTGGGTGGGGTGAGGGGTCCCAGTGCTGGCATGACAGGCAGCATGGCGCAGCCTCAGGCAGGGGGGTCTTGTGCACACTCTGGCACAAAGGGAATAGCAAGCAGGAGGCGGCCTAGGGGCGGAGCATGGACAGGGACATAGGCTGTTTAGGGAAGATCTTTCCTGTGCCTGCAATAGCCACCTCCCATGGCTGCTGGAGAACTTAGCTGGCAGATCCTGGCCCAAAGAGTGTGTCCTTGGACTGCTCCCAACAAGTACTTTTGCCAAAACTTCTGTAGTGAACTTCAACCAAAGCACATAACCTATGTCTTTGTGAGTCACCATAGTAACCCCAATTGGGTCACCAATGCTCCGACTTTCAGCAAAACTACTTATTAGCTCTTATCAAAATATTTCTAGTCATGACAACATGGCGGAGGCACTTAGTACCAAGGTCACTATTCACTCTTCCATCCTTATAATTGGTTCTCTTTCTGGCCCATCCTCTCATTCGCAACCTGCAAGTCTGCAGCACAAAGGCCTTGCCTCAAAAAGGCCTTAGCTTTTCCTAGCTCTGTCTTATTTGGTTTTCAGCTAGCAGTGACTGTACATACAAGGAGGCTGACTGCAGCACTGTCAAGTTCCGGGGTGCACACAGGAGTATCAAATTCTGGGGTAACACTCAGACGTGTTTCAGCTTGTTTTCATGTGGGCAAGCCGGTTAATCATTGCCCCTAGCAATACAGTCAATGAGGTGTTTATGCCCACTGTAATTTTAGGTGACCCAGCCTACCCTTTGCATTCTTGCTTGACGATGAGCTTATTTTAATAGGCATCAACCAGAAAAGAGGCAGTTTAACTACATGCTGAGCAAGTGCAGAATGGAGGAATACGCTTTTGGGATACTGAAAGCAAGATGGCGCGGCTCACTGATTGGTTTGCACTGCAGTGTGTTTAATGATCAACATGGGTTTAAGACATGTTGTGGGCATCTCAGTATTCCTGAGGATCAGTGGGAGTACCACAGGATGGAATGGATTGCTGATGATGTTTTGGGGTGTGCTTACAAAGCCAGCTGCCTACTAGGGTCATTGAGTCTGTAACAGCAAAGGCCACACGGGATACCGTGAGTGTGTGTATGCTGAAGCTTCCCGGGGAGCACTGCATCTAATGCGTCATGTTATATGGCACATTGCCCTGCTCTTGGAAAGCAAATGAAGTGTTTATATATACATTGAAGAGACAAACACGACTTTACTTGTATTGAAATTCATTTATGCTAGAAATGTGGCATACCAGCTGCCCAAACGTGGTATAAATATGTGTCAGCATAAGCCAAATCAAAACATTAAGCCACGTAACTAAAAAGAACATTCTTTGGGTACTGTCTTCTCATTCCCCTGCATTGCAGCAAGTTTAGATTACACTGCGCTACAGCCAAAATGCTTCTGAAATAAATGTAGTCAAACTTTACTAATTCTGGGTCACTGAGAACAAAAATGATGCTTAAAATTGTTGATTGGCTCTAGTTTTCAAGATATGCTATTGGGTCAGTATATACGACCCTTGATTTGGGAATGGCAGAGGATAAGTGAGTTATAAAGGGAAGGGGATCTCAATTTAAACCAGAAATGACTAAAATACATCTTTGACTGGATCTATGAATAAATCTATGACTGGGTTTGGACAGTACTTGCTTTTTTAAGCAAAACAATGAATGATGCAATCTGAAGCTGGTATTGCATCACACATGATATGAATTGCATCATGTTATTCCTAGAAGTCATGGATGATGCAATCATAACGAAGCTTACATCACTCTGCTGAACAAATTGCCCTATATCAGCTCTAGAAATCATACAGTGTCGTGCTCTCTTATTTGTCAGTGTTTGATTTTGCAAAGGGACACATTTCTGTTTAGCCAAAGTGAGCAGAGATGCCTCGTACTTGTGTGAACAGTGCAGATAACTTCTGCTATGTTTGTGGTGAAGTGACTTTTGCATCACAAAAGCGCAGTATAACCACTATGGTTAAGAAAGCCTATCACCTTTATTTTGGCCGCAAAATTGGAGATCAGGACAAGAGGTGGGCCCCACACATATGCTGCAACACTTGTGCAACAAATCTTCGCCAGTGGTTGAACAGGAAAAGGAAATCTATGCCTTTTGCAGTGCCAATTATTTGGAGCGAGCCAACAGATCATCCCAGCAATTGTTACTTCTGCATGGTGCCTCCAGTTGGGAAAGGTGTGTCAAAGAAGAAAAAGTGGACTGAGCATTATCCAAACATTCCATCAGCTATACGCCCAGTACCCCACGGAGAAGGACTGCCCGTTCCTGATGCACCAGAATCATTCTCACTTGAGTCAGACGAGGAAGAGGAAGAGGATGAAACTTCTGGTCCTGAACCATCAATGTCACAGGACCCACATTTTCTCCCATCCTCCTCCTCTGAACCACACCTCATAACACAAGGTGAACTGAAGGACCTTGTCAGGGATTTGGAACTACCCAAGAGTAAGGCAGAGCTGTTGGGCTCCAGACTATAGCAGTGGAATCTCCTGGCAGGTGATGTTAGGGTTTCCATGTTCCGTGACCATCAAAAGGATCTTGTCCCATTCTTCTTCATGGAAGGTGACCTTGTAGCCTGCAACAACATCGATGGTGTGATGGCAGCCCTCAACATCGTTCACGATCCAGATGAGTGGAGACTGTTCATTGATTCATCGAAGACGAGTCTTAAAGCTGTTTTGCTGCATAATGGCAATGTTTTTGCCATCAATTCCAGTTGGTCATGCAGTCCATATGAAGGAAACCTATGACAACATGACACAACTTTTGAGGTGCATAAACTATGACCAACATCAGTGGCAGCTTTGTGGTGCTTTGAAGGTTGTTGCTCTCTTGCTTGGTCTGCAGACTGGATACACAAAGTACTGCTGTTTTCTCTGCGAATGGGATAGTCGTGCAAGAGATTCCCACTACATCAAGATAGATTGGCCACTCTGACAGTCATTGGAGCCTGGGAGGAAAAGTGTTCAGCATCCGCTACTTGTTGAATCAAGGAAGATTTTGTTACCACCCTTACACATCAAGCTGGGTCTGATGAAGAACTTTGTCAAGGCCATGGACAAAACACAAGCAGCTTTCAAGTACCTCCATGGAAAATTTCCAAGGTTAAGTGAAGCTAAGATAAAGGAAGGTGTCTTTGTTGGTCCTCAGATTCGTGAATTTCTTCGAGATGATGCATTTGACCATGCACTGCGTGGCAAGGAAAAGACATGGAAAGCCTTCCAGTTAGTGGCAATAAATTTTTCGGAAACAACAAGGCAGACAACTACAGGTTGTTGGTGGAAAACCTCCTCAAGGCATACGAAAGCCTTGGTTGCAACATGTCACTAAAGATACATTTTTTGCACTCTCATCTAGATATTTTTCCACCTCACTGCGGAGCAGTGAGCGACGAGCACGGCGAGCGATTTCACCAGGACATTGCAACAATGGAGAAACGCTATCAGGGCAAATGGAGCCCATCAATGCTTGCAGACTATTGCAGAACAGTGACAAGAGATGCTCCATTTAATGAATACAAGAGACAAGCCAAGAAGCACCTAGTAGACACTGAATAGGACTAAACTATGTACATAATAGTTTTTTGCCTTTTGTTTCATAATAAATTTTATTTATATAACCCTTTTGCTGATTTTTAAAGTGTTACATAAAGAGGACAGGTGAAATATTATCATGTAAAGCAACCATAAACACATGAAAAGACCTAGGTTTACAATTTATGATTAAAACTCTACTATCTACACAATATACATAGACGTAAAATGTAAAAACTTAAATATCTTGGAAACAGTAGCCAATCAGTTGTTTTAATTGTCATATTTGAATTCAGCACATCAAAATACATAATAAATAGCACATTTTATCTCTGAAGCAGACGACTTCTAAAAAATTGTAGACCAGTGTTATAGCTGCTGCTGGGGAGAGATTGCATGGCTGAAAGACTGGCTCCTGAACTGGCTCGTCTAGGCATTCTTGAGCAACCTACCCGGAGAAGATGGTAACTCTGCGATAGGGTTGCCAGTCTTCAAGTTTTGCCTGGAGTCTCCTAGAATTGGACTTGTAAGTTCCTGAAGCCAGTCCAGATTGTCCACTAAAAGTGCAGCAGAGCTAAGGTAGGCTCCCTACTTGCCCCGACACCATGTTGCTCCTAGAAGTTTCTGGCATATCCCTCCCTATGGCACGAGGTTTGGTGAGGGGAAAAGGGTCTCCACATGCTACCCTCTTCCCTAACCAATGACACCATGGTGCCCATTAGCTGGGAACTGCAGTCAGTGGAAGCTGCAGGGGTGGCGCCTGCAGGCAGGGGCAGCACTTGGATCCATGGGCTGAAGGTATGTCGTGACCACTTACGAGAGCAGTGTGGGTCAGGGCAGCTGCCTGAGGTAAGCACTGCCTGGCCAGAGCTTACACCCCCTGACCCCCTGCCACACCTCTGCCCCAGCCTTGAGGCTTCTCCCAGAGCCGACAACCACACCCACTCCTGCATCCTCAACCCCCTTCTCCAGCCTTGACACGCCAAACCCACTCCACATCCCTTTTGCAGCCCAACCTGATGCCCCAAATCCTGAACCCCCCGTCACACACAAACTTCCTCTCAGAGCTCTCATTCTCCCTTGCACCAAGCCAAGAGCCTATAACCCCTCCCATACGCCAACCCTCTGCCCCATCCCCATGAAAGTGAGTGGGGTGGGTAGGGAGAGCGACAGAGGAAATGGGGATGGAGTGAGCGGGGTGGGCCTCAAAGGAGAGGCAGGGCAGAGGTGAGGCAAGGGTGTTTGAATTAGGGTGATTGGACAGTTTGCAACCCTACATTGAGATGAATCCCTGGGAAGGGGGCATATAACTTATGGATTCTCCCCCTTCCCTCCCCCTGGCTCATGAGGATGCTTTGTAAGGACTCAGTATTTATTGGCAAATGTTAAGCACACAAACTGATGAAAAACTATCTCCACTGATGATAATCAAAGTTTACAATCAGGCAAAGTAAAAAATAATAAAAAAAGTGAGTGAGGATGTATTAGAATTTGATTTAAGATATTTACTTTGTACATTTTGACATGTGGTGGTGACAATTTATGTTTTAGCAGTTGTAAAGGCTTAACTTTTTAATCTTAGTGTTTACTGTCGTTAACTAATTACCCACATTTTCTGACCTTCCCATAATTCACATAAATGTAAAAATTTACATCAGTGCAAGGCTACAAAATGCTTTAAAAGAACCATAAATATTATCTACCAAAATTACATATTGTTTTAAAGAATTGAGTTTTGCCAATCTTGCTCATAATCTTTCAAACATAGATTCAGAGATTCTAAGGTGCGACCGGACTGATATGACCATCTTATCTGACCTCCTGTATAAGACAGGCCATATCATTTCCCCAAAATAATTCCTAGAGCATAACATCCAAAACATCCTCCATCTTGATTTACAATTTGTCAATGATGGAGCATTCACCGTAATCCTTGGTAAATTGCTTCAGTAGTTAGTTGCAAATGGCCTCTTAATGGGCCTGCCAGATGGAATCCATGCATGGCTGCTTGAAGGCCCTGCTGACCCGGCCTGCCTCTGCTCCCCACTCTGGCAGGAACGCCTCCCCCTTTCTCTCAAAAATATTGTGAAAGACAAAACATGTGGCCACCATGTGTGGGATGTTCTGCTCCCCCACAGCCTGCCAGGTGAGGAGGCATCTGAACCGTGCCTTCAGACACCTGAAGGCATCCTCCAGTACCATGGGGAGCCTGGGGAGCCTGTCATTGTACCATTTCACTAGAATGGCCAAGGTGGCCGGCGTAGGGCTTCATGAGCCAAGACAACAGAGGGTAGGCTGTGTCCCCGACCATGCACTTGGGCATGTCCACGTCCCCGACACTGATAGTGCAGTCGGGGAAAAGTGTGCCAATGTGCAGCTTCTCGAACATGTTCAAGTTGCAGAAGACACAGACATCGTATGCTTTCCCCGACCACTTGATGTATATGTCCATGAACTGGCCCCGGTGGTCCATGACAGCCTGCAGGACCATCAAGAAGTACTCCATCTGATGGGGTACAGAAGCCCAGTGGTCAGGGGCCCAGATGGGGATGTGGGTGCTGTCAATAGCCCCCCCCTGCAGTTGGGGAAGCCCATGTCAGCAAAGCCAGTGATGATGGCGTCCACATCACCGAGGTTGATGGCCTGCACTACCTGTAGAAGGAGAAAAACAAACAAACAGAGAATCTCAGGGTGGCCAGAGCCCTTGGGAGGTTCCCGAGCCTCCCCCTCCCCCCCACACACCAAGAGCACCCCACACTTACCCCATCTCCCTGCAGGGCTTTGTGAAGGTGGGACTGAAAATCCTCCCAGGGACTGGGCTCGCACCACCACCATCTCCCTCCCACCCCCCCTTTCCCAGGGAACCCCATTCCAGCAGACCACCTTACTCCTGGGAAAATAACCTGCATGACCAGGGCTCTGACAGTCTATCTGCCCGTGCTGAATTGGTTCCCAATGGCTCAATAAGGACCTGTTTCTGGAGGGGGATGGCGGGTCTCATGTGAGTGGCCCATCACCTGTGGGCAGGGTGAGCCACTCTCAGAGCTCCAGAAAGGTCTCCTTCCTCATCTGGAAATTCTGGAGCCACTGCTGGTTGCCCACTGCTCCATGACGACCTGGTCCCACCCATCGGAACTGGTGTCCAGACGTCAGAGGTGGCGGTGCATGGTGTGCAGGGGAGGGCGTGCAGGATCCAGCAGCATGAGCCACACTGCAGAGAGCTAATGAGGGTCTCCAAGATGATCAGAGGGTTGGGTGCCTGCAGGACCTGGGAGGCAGCCTGCAGAAACTGCTGCATGAGGTGCAGCACAAACTGCAAGAGCTATCGACTGCCCAGAGGCAGGTCCAGTTCCACAGCTGGAGTGCTGAGGTGTCCGCAAGGGTAATCACAGCAGCAAAAGAAAAGGCTTTGCTGTCCCTCGAGGAGGTAGGCAAAGAAAAAAAGCCTGAGACATGGCTGAACAGGGTTCCCTTTATGCAGGAGCCTCAGATAGCCTCTGATAGATAGATAGAACTGAGTGCTGTCCTGATGCCCTGCCTGAAGTGGTTCTGGGTGGCCTTAAATGCGAGTTAGCATCCAGTCAGTGTGGACACTATTTCAAAATAGCTCAGCACTATTTCGATGAGCATTTGGTGTTTAGTCACGCTATTTAGAAATAAGCTATTTTGGAATAGCCTGACTGTTTGGAGCCCTTTTTAAAAACTGGCGTCGCATTAGCTATCTTCCAGTCATGTTTGGATTGCTGTAACTTGCATGGCTCGGGAGTGGCTTTTTCACACCACGGATTAATGTAAATAACATCAACTTAAGCAGTAGTGTAGACCAGTGCTCAAACTCTGTTATGACACTCCTTTTTCTGACCACTTCCCAAACTGTTGTGAGATAAACACTGGCATTTTCTTGTCCTCTTGCTGGCTCATGTAACAAATGCCATAGAAAAGTAATTTTCTACTAACACCAAACAAATACATTTATTAGAACATGGGAACCAGACTAGCTCTAAACTTACACTCTCATTTTTAGAGTCCTGAGCGGATATAAAAAAATAGTGTCCTCCTCAGTATAATAAACTGTCCTGATTAGGCTAAATCCAGGTAAGCTGGTCATATTAATTAAGACCTACGTTATCAAGTAGCCAGTGAGTTTAAGACACCCAAAAGAGGGAATTCTCTGAGGGTGAGTGCTAAGCACTTTCTGAAATTCAGACCTGTATAAGATATCTCAAGTCAGGCACCCATACAGCTGGGACATTGATGAAAATGTAGGAAATTGACTTGCAGTATAAATAATAAACCTTGAAATACACTGTTGCTAAACAACAGAGGCAATTGGTTAGCTTAAATACAACGTTTGAAATTGGAAATTGCTTTGCATATGGTCAAGACAATTTAGCAGAAGAGTAGAAAGATTAAAAACAAAAACCCTATGAGATCTATCTTAAATAAGAATAACTGTAAGTGAGCTGTCAAAAAAATTATTTCTTTTTCTTTTTTGCATGGCCCTTCAGGAGATAGACCAAAAGACAAATTGTGTGACTATTCACCCTAATTTTAATGAGCTCTCTCCAGTCCAAATGGTTGATAATGGCAAAGCCTTTTCAGTTTCACCATGGAGGGTGGAGGCAGGGGATAAATGAAGCTATTTTTTTTATTATACTAGTAACTTAAAGCAATTTTCTTTAGCAGTGTATGCAAAGGAGGCATAACAAAAGAGGTTATTTACCGACATCTATGCAAAGTATATTTTTTGTTGGTGGTGGCAGAGCGGCTGTCTGATAATGATTTAATTACTTTATCTGGACTGCAAGTAAAATAATTTTAGTAGTGAAAATAGCTCCCCCCAGCCCCAAAAACACCACCGCCATTGGAACTAGCAGGGGAAAAGATTGTCACACAGCCAGTCAGTATAAGTAAAGCATGTGGCATCTCAGAGGCTATTGCTTCAGGCAGGTATCATTGTCAACAACAGTCCAGGTCTCTGGTGGGATCAAGAATGCAGGGCTATAAAAAGGAAAAAAAAAGATAGTAATGATTCACCAAACCATTGGTGTGATGGGCAATGTATGCTTAATGTCACAGCGTTTAAGAGTAAATTTCATCTGTTTCTAAAAATGTAGGAATGCCATAATGTGTAGAATCCAAACCCCCAGGCACTCTTCAGTATTGTGAAGAGGACGCTGTGACTTTTAGCACTGACGAGGGTGATTTGTTAGTCATATTAACAAATACGATGATTTGCTGGTTAACACTGATAATAAGGAGAGGGAAGGTGTAAATACTAAAATCTGTTGAGATGGAACATCTGTCAGCTTTCTGAGAAGACACCAAAATGATGCTGTTTTTCATGCCAGAAACAGTTTACTGCATTATCTGTCGCACTCATGCCTGGAAAGCACTACACTGCGACCTAAAACTTAGAAAACAGTCTCCTGAAAGCCAGTGACTATTACACGATAGAGAAAGGCACAAGGAGTTGTGTCTTGTAAATGGCTGGCAGGATGACTATACTCCATTACCGGCTTTTTCCACTGGCTTGCTGAATAGCTTCGCTGGCTCTGGAAATGGTTTGTTTTATCACTTCACTGATCTGTACATCAGATTTTTCCAGCTGTAAAATGGGGCTGATAATATCTAGCTCCCAAAGGAGTTATAACAGCTGCAGAGTGCTCTGATGTGCAAAAACAAGAGCATTGTAAGTGCTAACTGTATTATGTCTCTATATCTATTATAGTAATCAGTACCATATATCGAGTCACTCCTCTTGGATGCAAGAAAATAGAGTAACTTTGTATTATTTGGTAGAATTTGCTCAAACTGTGCACATTTCATGTGAGTTCACCGGGACTCCTGGATTAAGTGCTGTCAAATGACTAGTAGGTGGTTTTTAAAGGAATGAAGGGCTCTATAAATAGTTTTAAAGCAAGCATACTTTCACCTTTAAGAATTCAAACCTTTACGCTTCTTCCTTCCACCTACATGATGACCTGGTTCTTTTAGGAGACTTTATGCAACGTGCTGATGAAGCTGACATCTATTCACGTAATATATTTTTAAAAGTGCCAGTCCAATAATATCTCGCAATTGGAATGAGAGACCTCACTTATAGTACTTTGGAGATACCATTATTATAAGAAATAATATGTGCATTGTATGCCAAATCAAGGACATTAATATTGCTATCTCATTATAGCAAACACACTTTCTGAAGGACTATTGACATGTGGAACCCATCTCTGATTTAGTAATTACCCGAGAGTAAGCCCATTTACAAATACTAAAAGGAAGCGAGGACGTGCCATGTATTTCTCTTTATCACTCTCTCATGGGCAAAATTGCTTCAAAGTAAGTTCTCCTGCAGAACTTTCCAAGTACCATAAGCTGGTGTATCACTTTTAAGTGATTCTATTAATCTCCATGACAGACTATGTTTCTCAGGAATCTGTTCATTACAGTCAATGGCATTTTAATCATGAAATGGCCTGCACAACATAACCTAATGTATTGGTGGAACTATTTAGTTTGAGCACTGGATGAATCTACTAAGGGCAGGTTTATACCACTTCAGAGTATCTCAAGATAGTAATGGCTACTAAGATCCTGTACTCAGATACAGAAATATATCACTCACCTGGGAAAGAGCATTGTCATCTGACATTAAAAATACCAAACTCACTCGCTTTTGCTGGTCAGCTGCATTGTAATTAATTATTGTAGAAAATCATCCAAGTAAATCCTAACTGTTACAAGAGTTTCTTGAGAGGGTTAGTCTGGGGAATGGATCACAGGAATGTGAGGTTGCCTTTCATAAACAGAATTGACAGCTGTTAGATAATACCAGACCAGTGTGTTATGACTCCCGTAAGCCCATTGTGGCTAACCTATTATGTTTTGCCATATGGTATGAGTACAGTAGAGTCCCACATGATGAAAAATGAAGGAAGATCAATAGATTGTGTTAATTGATAGTTAATGAAGAGTGAAAAGTACTATGTGAGGATTTGAAAGATGTTTGTTATGATCTTTTTGGATTCAAGAATGCCACAGAATTTCTAAAAGCTATAGATTAAAATCAATTAAGATTCCTCAAGGGTCTAATGAGAATCCTCTTGAGTTTTGTAATGATCAAAAGCTGCAGTGGTAGTCATGGAAGTTATAGCTGTAGGTGGTAATGACCTTGTAGACCAAAGGTTCATTATTTAAGGGAAAAGAGACAGACTGTGCTCATGGCCATGGATTCAGAAAAACCAAAGCAATTTTTTCCTTTTCTCACTCTTCTTTCTTGAAGCATATGAATTCTCCCACAGGTTGAATGAAAACCAAAATTGGGTGGCTATAATGCCTGATCCAAAGTTACTTGCAATCCACGAGAGTCAATACATTGACTTCAGTAAGCATTGGATAAGATTAGTGATTCATAATCAGAAGAGTATGCATTAGCTAAATGTTACATTAGCCAAGTGACATTGTTATTAATTATTTTGTTCAAAGAACTAACGGGAAAGTGAAATAGTTAATTTGAAGAAACAGATTTGTCCATTGCAGTGGAACCCTATCCGAATGCCACAAGAATGAAATATTTTGACCAAAAAGATGTGGGCAAGATGGTGTTGGAGGGGAGACAGCCTGTGAAAAGTTTTTTGTCTTACAAAGTTATTCACAGAATGAAGAGCAAGAAAAGCGCATTTTTCGGGTGGAAGGAAACAGGGGGCTAGGAGCCTCTACTCTGGCATCCAATTCCTGGCATTAAACATGTTGTGGAGATGGTAAAACCCTTCTTCCATATTCTCTCACACACCCAGATCGGAAATCTTGCTCCTCATCAATGTATAGAGGGGAGGATTTGGGCTATTGCACACAACAGATACTCACTATCCACCAGAATTTGATGCTAACTAAACTATCAGAAAGAAACATGGGAAGCAACACATGCAAAACCAAAACAAACTAAATAAAAATGTTTTTTGATTTGAAGACTGCTTATAGGACACATAACAAAATTAAATGGATGCATATTTATTAGGAATGATATATGCACAGCCCAGGAAAGATTTAGTAAAAGTCCTGTTTAAATGGAATGAAGATAAAAGAAGCAGTTGAAAGGAAAATAGGTAAAAAGTAAATTTAAGAAACTTAAAAGTGGCTGAAAGAATATTTCTTAGATCCAAGGGGAAGATTTTACTATTTAAAAGAGGACAACAGAAGATCTGTTTAAAAAAAAAGCGTTAAAAAGGTATGCAGACAGAAGTTGTAGAAATATTAGAAAGCTAAGACACAGAGAAAGAGAATATGGATTAATATAAAGTGAAAGGTTTCTGACTAATGCAATATGATTTGATTTCATTTGACCAGAGAACACACAAAACAGCTGGTGAGGAAGAAATGAAAGTATGTGAAATATGAAAAAAAAGACAATTCCCAGCCCAAATTTCACTGTTTTCCTTTGGGATTTAACCACAATCATGAAGTATGATATTTGAGAAAATGCTGTTCATTGTAATTACATCATATGCTTGAAATTTAATTAAGCAAAATTAAGTAACATTCAAGAACATTAAATATGATGGAACTACACCAATTTACACCAGTTGAGGATTATTCCTATTGTTTCTAACACTCCCTATCAAGTCAAACCACAAATTGCATGCTTTTGCAAGTGTGTTACAATTTTCATGTATTTAGAATTCTGAAACCCTCTGAATATAAAATTAACTTACTTGTGGCCTTGTAGCATTAATAGAATCTTACTTAAACTGTTGTTTAAAAGATTTGAGTTATGTGTTACTTCAATTTCAATACTTTCTCATGCTTTAATTGCTGCTGATAGGTTCATAGTGGCGTGTTGTAATAACCAGATTAGGGATTCATAAATTAGAAGGCTACTGAAATTTTTTTTTGCAAAGCTCAAAACCATGATACCATATTGTACCATGTTGTTGTTGCTGTGTACTTATTTTGTTCTTTGAGGGTTTGTTGGAAGATAATTTTAGGAGATAAGTGAGCGAAGCAGTGTTTATTTACTAGGGCTTTAATCACTAATGAACTTTATAGTTTGTTAAAAGCTCCACTCAAGCCCTTATGTAATTTTTAATTCTCTTCAGATAGATGCATTTTTTCATTATCAAGCTAAGAAGATGCAATTTGACCACATATCATGCTTAGGGACAGCTTGAGGACTGGTCTTTGTAGGCATGCAGGCGCATAAGAGTGGGTTACACCAACCATATGCTGGGAGTCTGGTCAGGTTGGGAAAATGGGAAGCTCACACCAGCTACTGCCCATGTATAAATTAATAGGAAACATTAGGTGGAGTTTTATCTCCAACTCTCAATGAATAACCCAGCATGTTGTCAGCCGACGGTCAGGGCAGTGTGTGTGTGTGTGAGACACCCAAGTCTTTAACTGCTGAGGCACAAAGCCCCGTCGCAGCGGGCAGTCTAGGAGAGACTGAAGGGAGCCCCGAAGTTTAACATCCGTGACTTTACTGCTAGGACCGGGGTCCCGTCGCAGAGGGTAGCCAGCAGGCCAACAGACGCCCCTGTTTATAGGAAGAGCTTATTACACCTCAGATTTTAGCTGCTAGGATGCAAAAATCCCTTCACAGCGGGCAGCCTAGGACAGACTGAGAGGTGCCCCAATGGACCTGTCACCTGGGAGTGACACAGATCCAAACGCCCAAGCTCTTTGTATACCTGTCCCTTATGACCGGCTGAAGTTCTTTTAAATTGTGCTTGGTTCTGTTACAGCAACTGAAGGAGTCAGGTTAAAAACTTAAACAGTTACAGGTTTATTAAAAAGACTTATAAAAGCATATGGTTACAATGGCTATTGCTCTCTTTCTTAACTGTTAGCAAATACAGCTCTTAAAAATGGTTACAAAGGAAATAAAGATAGAAAATAGAAATAATGGTACCAAGTGACAGCTTAATCTTTAAAGAGCTCTAAGTCTATGTGTACACTTAAGACAAAGGACCACATCCAGGTACAATTTTTACCCCTTTCTGTGCCTCTCGACTCCAGCGTGTCAGGCCAGGGCCGGTCCCTCAATTCCTAGGAAAGACGAATACGAGGTGGGCGTCCCCGTTGAACCTCGGGAGGTCAAACACCTAACCCGACCAGCAGATAGATGTTAGAGTTGACACTCAGAGTAAATGTGCTGGACCCATCTTTATACCCATAGGGGCCCGTATCCTCTTTCTTATCTAAGATGCCAGATTGTGTTGGTTCATCTTTGTGACCAGTTCTTACAAGCAAGTTTCAAGTTAATTTACACTTGCAAGAGAGATAACTAAATTGTGAGTACTAGACATTTTTTTACTGGGCGAGAGATTCCTCCCCCCGCGGACGGCTGTGTGTTCGTATCAATATGGGTTTCAGTCAAGGACACTCCTCTGCAGCCTCTTGGTCAGCAATTGGCGTATCTCTGTTTACAGCCATAAACAGCCTCTGTTTACAGGGTTACAGCAGCCTGCCATATCCAGGCAAGCAAAGATGGATGTTACAGGGAGGTTCCTGTCTGGCTACACATGTACAGTGAGGCCTATATTGAAAGGCAATATTGGTTACTTGCCCTTTGGGTCAAAGCGAGAGTATATTCCTTTTTTGCACTACTCCATGAGTGGAGCTGCTATGAACCACTCCTTAGAGAGGGCAGATTGTAGTTGTACATTTCAACTGTCATTCAGTTAGCAAATAGAATACTCGGGCAAAACTCCCATTAGCCTTCACTCGGAACATTCCTTGAGTCGGTCCGTGCAATCAGGCCTGTAAATACACACCTAGAGATTCAAAATGTATTTGAAGTGGATTTCATTAAACTCACCCTGAGTGCTCCACTAAAATGTTGATAGCCATGACTGCCTTCATCACAGGGCTATTGTGATGGTTCTAAAATCCATCGGAGACTTGGAATACAAGGCATTGCAGGGAAGTTGTTTTTACAATAATAATCACTGCAGTCTCTCAGAATGCCTTTCCTAAGTACAGAAAGATGTTGCAAGTACCTGGAATGCTGATAGATGACATTTTTAAAAACATCCACTGGAAATTGATACTAAAATCACAAGGAAAGAACGTCCTGAATTCAGGTTACTTCAGTCTGTTGAACTCAGCTTTTGTTATTCATATACCTTGTTTGCAGCATACACAAGATTAATTCATATCCCTGCTACAGTGCTGGGGAAGAACTGGTGGTCATAGTACATGTAGGCACCTGTGATACAGTGTAAGATAGGAGAGATGTCCTGGAGGCCATATTTAGGCTTCTAGGTAAGAAAACTCCATTCTCTGAAATGCTTCCTTTCCATTCATGCTTCCAACAGTCACAAAAGTGAAATGTCTGCAAGTTGTATCATCTTTTTTAAACACTGTAACAAAGCTTCAAACTATATATATATATGCCCCAAATCAACATACACACACAGTAAAAAGTCCAAAAACAGCACCATAGCTACACAAAAGAGTGAAATACTTAGGGACAAAGACATATTTTAAAAATTGGGAGCAAAATCCTACTGAGGAAACAGGAAAGGAATACACTCTGGCAAGTCAAGTGTAAAAGTACAAACAGGTAGGATTAAAAAGTACAAGAGGGTAGGATAAAAAAAGAATTTGAAGAGCAACTAGCAAAAGATGTTTTTAGAATTGCAGTTGATATTTGTAAGTACAGCAGAAGCAAGATCCCAAATAATCATTGGGCCGCTGGATAAGCAAGATACTAAAATGGAACACTCAAGGAAGACAACACGGTGGCAGAGAATATAAGTGTATGTCTACACAGCATACTTATTTCAAACTAAGCTATTTCAGAATTTTTTTCCAAAATTTCTTATTTCGAAATAGCACGTCCACATTACAGGAAAGTCTCGAAATTAGTCTAAGACAGGCTTCCCTAATGTGCTACCTCAAATTAGAAACCCAGGAGGCACTAGGAGTAATTACTTTGAATGGCCTGGGGAAGAGCTATTTCAAAATAGCAGCTGTGGAGCATCTATACTACTTCTATTCTGAAAAGTTATTTTGGAATAAGCATTATTCCTCGTGGAATGAGGTTTACAGATTTCAAAATAAGCCATCCGTTATTTTGAAATTATTTTGAAATAACGGAATTGCTATGTTGATGTTTGCTTTGTTATTTTGAAATAACGGCCATTATTCCGAAATAATGCTGCTGTATAGATGCACGCTAAATGAATTCTTTGCATTGGCCTTCAGTATATAAGCCAGATTTTTTGTGACATATCTGATTAACTATTTCAGACTGAAATATCAGTAGAGGAGATTTGGAACAATTTGGTCTATTAAACAGTAATAAGTCACCAGGACCAGCTGGTATTCATCCAAGTTGTGGAGGAAGTCAAATATGAAATTGCAGAAATATTAACTGTGATATATAATGTAGCAGTTACATCATTCTCTGTACTGGATGATGAGCTAACTTAATGGCAACTTAAAAAAAAAGTCTCCAAAGGCAATCCTGGCAATTACTGGCCAGAAAGCTTAACTTGAGCACCCAGAAAATTATTTAGGCTATAGTAAAGAACAGAATTATTAGACACATAGATTAACATAATATGTGGGAGAAGAGTCAATATAATGTTTTAAAAGGGAACTCATGTCTCATCAATCCATTATTCTTAGAGGGAATCAACAAACATATGGACAAAGGTGATCCAGTGGATATAGTATATTTGGAAGTTCAGAAAACCTGAACTGAGTATCTAGCCATAAGTGACTTTAACTACCTGAAATATTTATTAATGTGTCCTTTTTCCACCCCTACAGATTGCATAGTGGCATCTAAGTGCCACTTTATAAAGTCATTGACAGTGCAATGAAATAACTTTATTAAAGTCTTAGGTGCACTACGGTATTCCTGCTGGGTATTGCAGCATTGAGGGATGTGCTCAGGATACTACATTGAGAAAACACCTTGTGGAGTGATCCCAAGGGGTTCCACCAAATAATACAGAATAAGATACTGCAAACCAACAGTACCTAGGAGAAGGAAAACTCAGCAGGGACAGCCTCACTGCTCCCTGGCTCCAACTGGAGCAAACAAGGGCAGGGCAGCCTGCCCGCTATCACGCGGCCTTGCCAGACTTTCCGGTCCAGCAGGAAACTTTGTTGTGCAAAGCCACACAGGCACACAGCTTAGAGAGAACTCTGGAGTGGGTCAAGACTCCATGGTATTGGAAGTGAGAACTCAAAGGGCATCCTCCTTCTTCAAACTTGTACATAACACAATCATAGAATCATGGAATCCTAGGGTTGGAGGACAGCAAGTCCAACCCCCTGCCTAAAGCAGGACCAAGCCTAACTAAATCAACCCAGCCAGGACTTTCTTAAGCTGGGACTTAAAAACCTCTAGGGATGGAGATTCTACCACCTCCCTAGGTAACCCATTCCAGTGCTTCACCACCTTCCTAGTAAAATAGGTTTTCCTAATATCCAACCTAGACCTCCCTCGCTGCAGCTTAAGACCCATTACTCCTCGTTCTGCCATCCGTCACTACCAAAAACAGCCTCTCATCTCCTCTTTTGAATCTCCTTTTAGGTTGTTAAAGGCTGCTATCAAATCCCCCCTCACTCTTTTCTTCTTTGCAAATACAAAGGGACTTGGATGCATCTTCAGTCTAAGTAACAACATATGATTGATTATTTCATTACAAAACAAAGAGACATTTCTGATGTTAAGTTGACTCATGCAGTGCATGGCACTGGCTCCTGGTCTGAGCATTACATGGCACTCAGCATTGTCTCCTAGAGCCTCTGTCCACCAAAAGTCAACAGTCTGCTGTATGATGGAAAAAGTTGGATGTAGGTAAACTTGAAATGCCCAAGACACAAGCATTGTTTCAACTCAGTCTTGATGCCTCCTTTGCCATCAACAAAGAAGGTCAAGAGCAGCCAGTCACTATTGGAGGAGGATCGGATGAACATCAAGGAACAGCCTATAAAACTTCTGTCAAAGTACTGGGTTTCCAGACATACAAACATGAGAACTTGTTTGATGATAAGGATAAAGATGCTGGTGCTCTTTTTGAGAAGATACATGTGACACATTTGGCTTGGATCAATGATAAAGAGAATGCTTCCAGGAAATCACCATACATTCGAGCTAGGCAGAATGTCAAATTATGGCAAATGAAAGAGGACTGGTGGAAATGTAAAAGCAGTCAAACTTCAAGATGCAGCAGACGGAGACTATTTTAAAATATTTTATGATGGGCTGAAGGCAGTCTATGAACCATGCAATGCTGGCTCTACCAGTGTGCTCTGCCAATGACAGTCCTTTGATTACAGATAGTACTAAAATACTCGAATACTGGGCTGAACATTTTCACAATGTATTAAATCCAGGCATCAAATTTTGACAGCAGCATTCTTGAAGAGTTTCCTCAGTGGACTAATGATTGGTAAGTCATTCCTCAGTGGACTAATGATTGGGGCTACCAAGCCTAATGAGGCTTACGAACAGGAGCAGCTAACAGGGAGTTTGGAGAGGGAGTTCTCCAGGTAAAAGAGGAGTAAATACGGGACCCTTGTGGTAAGTGGCTGTCTGTAGTGTGTGTTAATGTGTGTGTGTGGGGGGGGGTTATTTGCTGTGTGCTGAGCTTGTGTTTGTCTGTTTGGTTTGTTTGTTTGTTTATTTGAAGGAGCTTCTAAAAGGTTTGAAATCTAGAAGCCCCTGTTAATTGGCTGAGCCTCAGTCAGGGGAGGGGCTACCAAGGCTTGATAAGCTTGTGAGTCAGCGACCAGGGAGCTTGCAAACAGGAGCATCTAACAGGGAGTTTGGATAGGGAGTTTAGAGGGTGCTAGTGACTCCTGACCTTTGTTAAACCTAACTTTTATAATAATCTATATTCCAGACATTTAATGAGCCCAGTTTATACTTAAACTTATTCATAAAAAAAATGGAGACAGAAGCCCAGCAGCAGAGTGGGGGCTATCCTGTTTATTGCATCTAGTCTCACATGTATGATTACCTGCCCTGTGGGCGGGTGGCGTATGTGTGCACCCGTTGCAAGGAGCTCCTGGCCCTCAGAGACCGAGTTTGGGCTTTGGAGGCCAGGGTGGCTGAACTGGAGGAGCTAAGGGAGGTAGAGAGATATGTTGATGAGACTTTCCGGGACACCGTAGTACTGTCCCACCTCCAGTCTGAGAGCCCCAGTGCTCTTAAAGAGGATGAAAGTCTCAAGGGAACAGAGCATTCAATGGGAACAGACGGAAACCATCCTGTAGTTGGGACCCTCCTTCCCAAGGATGTTGCAGTACATGTGGCCGGTGGTCGTGGTACATGTAGATACCAATGACGTAGGGAAGGGTAGGAGAGATGTCCTGGAGGCCAAATTTAGGTTGCTAGGAAAGAGACTGAAATCCAGGACCTCTATGGTGTCATTCTCGGAAATGCTTCCAGTTCCACGTGCAGGGCCAGGTAGGCAGGCAGAGCTTCAGAGTCTCAATGCGTGGGTGAGACGATGGTGTAGGGAAGAGGGGTTTGGATTTATTAGGAACTGGGGACACTTTTGGGAGAGGGGAGCCTATACAGGAAGGATGGGCTCCACCTAAACCAGTGTGGAACCAGACTGCTGGCACTAAACATTAAAAAGGCCGTAGAGCAGTTTTTAAACTAAGAGATGGGGGAAAGCCGATTGGTGAGGAGATGCACATAAATTGGATGGAGACTTCTCTTAGAGGAGAATGCATTGATAGAGATTCTCTAAGCTGTAGTCAGAAAGAGAGGAGGGGAGAGGACAAACCATGGGCCAGAGCAGACAAACAACCACATATAAAGGAATCCAATGCATCAGGGAAGGGCAGACAAATAAGCAGTGGCAAATTTTTAAAGTGCTTCTACACAAATGCTAGGAGTCTGACTAATAAGATGGGTGAACTAGAGTACTGTATTAAAGGAGGAGATTGACATAATAGGCACCACTGAAACCTGGTGGAATGAGGAAAATCTGTGGGACACAATAATACCGGGATATAAAATATATCAAAAGGATAGAGCAGGCCGGCTGGGTGGTGGAGTGGTACTGTATGTGAAAGATAATGTAGAATCAAATGAAATAAAAATATTAAAATGAATCAACATGTTCAATAGAATCGCTATGGATAGTAATTCCATGCTCCAATAATAAGAAATTAGCAGTAGGGATATATTACCGACCACCTGACCAGGACAGCAATACTGACATTGAAATGCTGAGGGAGATTAGAGAGGCTACCAAAATAAAGAACTCTATAATAATGGGGATTTTAATTATCCCCATATTGACTGGATACATGTCACCTCAGGAAGAGAAGCAGAGATAAAATTTCTCAATGGCTTAAATGACTGCTTCTTGGAGCAGCTGGTACAGGAACCCACAAGGGGAGAGGCAATTCTCGATTTAGTCCTGAGTGGAGCGCAGGATCAGGTCCAGGAGATAACGGTTGCAGGACCGCTTGGGAATAGTGACCATAATATAATAACATTTAACATTCCTGTGGTGGGAAGAACACCTCAGCAGTCCAGCACTCTGGCATTTAATTTCAAAAAGGGGAATTACGCAAAAATGAGGAGGTTAGTTAAACAGAAATTAAAAGGCACAATGACTAGAGCCAAATCCCTGCAAGCTGCATGGAAACTTTTAAAGACACCATAATAGAGGCCCAACTTAAATGTATACCCCAAATTAAAAACATAGCAAGAGACCTAAAAGAGTCACTGGCTTAACCACCATGTAAAAGAAGCAGTGAGGGACAAAAAGGCATCTTTTAAGAAGTGGAAGTCCAATCCTTAGTGAGATAAAATAGAAAGGAACATAAACACTGTCAAATCAAGTGTAAAAATGTAATAAGAAAAGCAAAAAAGATTTTGAGGAACAGCTAGCCAAAAACTCAAAAAGAAATAACAAAATGTTTTTTAAGTACATTAGAAGCAGGAAGCCTGATAAAAAACCTGTGGGTCCCCTAGACGATCGAGATAGAAAAGGAGCAATCAAGGACGATAAAGCCATTGAGGATAAACTAAATGATTTCTTTGCTTCAGTCTTCACGGCTGAGGATGTTAGGGAGATTCCCAAATCTGCACCGTCCTTTGTGGGTGATGAATCTGAGGAGCTGTCCTGGATTGAAGTGTCATTAGAGGAGGTTTTGGAACAAATAGAAAAACTTAATGTTAACAAATCTCTGGGACCGGATGGCATTCATCCAAGGGTTCTAAAAGAACTCAAATGAGAAATTGCTGAACTATTATCTGTGGTTTGTAACCTATCCTTTAAATCGGCTTCCGTACCTAATGACTGGAAGGTAGCCAACGTGACACCAATATTTTAAAAGGGCTCTAGAGGCGATCCTGGCAATTACAGACCAGTAAGTCTAACTTCAGTGCCGGGCAAATTAGTTGAAACAATAGTAAAGAATAAAATTGTGAAGCATGTAGAAGAACATAATTTGTTGGACAAAAGTCAACATGGTTTCTGTAAAGGAAATCCTGTCTTACTAATCTATTAGAGTTCTTTGAAGGGGTTAACAAACATGCAGACAAGGGGATCCAGTAGATATAGTATACTTAGATTTTCAGAAAGCCTTTGACAAGGTCCCTCACCAAAGGCTCTTGTGTAAATTACATGGCCATGGGATAAGAGGAAGGTCCTTTCTTGGATTGAGAACTGGTTAAAAGACAGGAAACAAAGGGTAGGAATAAATGGTAAATTTTCAGAATGGAGAGGGGTAACTAGTGGTGTCCCCAAGGGTCAGTCCTGGGACCAATCCTTTTCAACTTATTCATAAATGATCTGGAGAAAGGGGTAAGCAGTGAGGTGGTAAAGTTTGCGGATGATACCAAACTGTTTAGGATAGTCAAGACAGAAGCAGACTGTGAGGACTCCAAGAAGATCTCACCAAACTGAGTGATTGGGCAACAAAATGGCAAATGAAATTTAATGTGGATAAGTGTAAAGTAATGCACATCGGGAAAAATAACCCCAACTATCGTACAGTATGATGGGGGCTAATTTAGCTATGACAAATCAGGAAAGAGATCTTGGAGTTATCGTGGACAGTTCTCTGAAAACTTCCACACAGTGTGCAGCGGCGGTCAAAAAGGCAAATAGAATGCTAGGAATTATTAAGAAAGGGATAGAAAATAAGACACAGAACATCTTACTGCCCCTGTATAAAACTATGGTACACCCACATCTTGAATACTGTGTACAGATGTGGTCTCCTCACCTCAAAAAAGATATTTTGGCCTTGGAAAGGGTTCAGAAAAGGGCAACTAAAATGATTAGGGGTTTGGAACGGGTCCCATATGAAGAGAGTTTAAAGCGACTGGGACTTTTCAGTTTAGAAAAGAGGACACTGAGGGGGGATATGATAGAGGTATATAAAATCATGAGTGGTGTGGAGAGGGCAGATAAAGAAAAGTTATTTATTAGTCCCCATAATAGAAGAACTAGAGGACACCAAATGAAATTAATGGGTAGCAGGTTTAAAACTAATAAAAGAAAGTTCTTCTTCACACAGCCTGTAGTCAACCTGTGTAGTCAACCTGTGGAACTCCTTGCCAGGGGAGGCTGTGAAGGCTAGGGCTATAACAGAGTTTAAAGAGAAGCTAGATAATTTCATGGAGGTTAGGTCTATAAAAAGGCTATTAGCCAGGGGATAGAAATGGTGTCCCTGGCCTCTGTTTGTCAGAGGCTGGAGAAGGATGGCAGGAGACAAATCGCTTGATCATTGTCTTCGGTCCACCCTCTCTGGGGCACCTGGTGCTGGCCACTGTCGGCAGACAGGCTACTGGGCTAGATGGACCTTTGGTCTGACCCAGTACGGCCGTTCTTATGTTATGTTATATTATGTTATGTTATGATTCAGGGCTGGTTATGTTGCCAGCTCTTGATGAGGTACAAAAAGCTGTCAAGTGGATGAAATCTGGAAAGACACCTGGTAATGATGTGATCCCCCCTCAATGATTTACAAAACTGGTGGTGGCCCGTTTTGATGCTCTGGGTCACCCATTTATTCATCATCTGAGAGAAACTGCAAGTTCCACAGGATTTCATAGATGTCCTGATGCAACCCATTGTGAAAGGACCAAATTATATTGATGAATTTTCTTTAAGACAGCCGATTCTTTGAAGTACTTTTCACAGTCTCTTTCCATTCACCATGTCAAAAGTCTTCACCAGGTTGGTGAAATTCATGGAGAGATCTTGATATTGCTCTCTAACTTTTCCTTGTATTTGCCTGGCTATGAATGCTATCTCAACAGTGCCTCAATCAACACAAAATCTGCACTGACTTTCAGGAGCGATGGCATTTGTGAACATACGAAATTACAGCTGATTGTGGAGGATTTGAGCCAGCTATCAACAGCATTGAGATGCCCCAGTGGTCATCATAGCATGCACAGTTACCTTTCCTCTCGTATATATGTAGACAATGGAAAGACATCAGTATCTTTGACATATCAATTGGTACAAAAGCAAAGGTATGTTCTTGCTCCTTTCCTCTTTAGCATCTACTTTTTGATGATGCTGTTAGTTGCTGTCAAGGATTGCATGATGGGCATACCCATTCATTTCTGAACTGACAGTAGCATTTGCAACCTCCAAAGACTTCTCACTCACACCGAAGTGTTCACTACAACTATCTGTGACCTCCTTTCCTGACGTGTGTGCATTCTTGGTTTAGTCAAAGAGGCACAGGAACTTTTTGATCATTTTGCTACCTCTGCATGTGTTTTGGATTTATTGTGAGTCTCAAGAAGACAGAGGATATGTCTCAGTCTGTCTAGAAAGAGCCCAGCACACCAGTGGTCACTGGTGCTGATACTGTCCTTAAGGATGTTGACAAGTTCTGCTACCTTGAAAGCGTGCTCTCCTCCAGCATAAATTTTGATGACCATGTAATGGCTTAACTAGCCAAATCTGCCTTCAGACGATTGACTAAACACTCATGGAACAGCCATTGTGTTAATTTCATATGAAGGTAGATGTTTATCAGGCAGTTGTCCTTACTATCTTGCTGTATGGTTCAGCATCATGGACTATATATCACAGCCAAATTATAAAACTTGATCAGTTCCATACACCCTGCCTCAGGAAGGTTGCCCATCTGAATTGGTGGGACAGAATTCTAAATATAGAGGGCCTTCAGCTGTGTGGCATCATGGGCATAGAAACAATACTTATGGACAAACAGTTTCACTGGATTTGTTAAGTTATGAGGATAGCTAACACATAGCTACCAAAGATGATCTTCTATAGCCAGTTTGTGTGTGGAAATCAGTATAAGCTATATATATATTTAGGATATCTTAAAGGGAATGTGAAGTCTTCTGGCATATTTCTCGGTGATCTGGGAATAATAGCTCAGGACAGGCTGTTCTGGTAACACATGATTGCACAGGCTTATGGATGCTTTGAGAGTCAACATATCCAGACATGAGAAAAGTGTAGGATTCGAAAAGAGGTCATAGGGCTCGCAGATGGTGGATTTTTATGTGATATCTGCAATGAGATTTGACAATCAATGATTGGCTTAGTCACTCACCAACAGCATCATAGAACTTGAGATCCATTGATCAATGGCTCAGTCCATCATCATTGTTATCATCATCACATAAAAATCAATCTGCTCAATCAATGGGCATTGACTGATTCACCAGGTGGAAAGTAATAAATAAATCCTCATCTCCTAAAATGAGTTGTATGATGTAGTAAATAAAGCATGTGCTTTTCCCTAAAATATATGCCTACATAGAATAATCATTATATGAAGCCCTATTTAGCAAAGTAATTAACCACAGGCCTAACAAAAGGTGAAAGAAGTGGTATGGGCTTCGGTCAAACTACTAATGTTAAAAATTAGATACATGTGTAAGTATCTTCCTGAAACCATATTATAACCATATTATTACACATTTTAGCCTGTATTCAGATCTGGGATAAATGGCTGTAAATACAAAGAAGATGGACCTCATTCTACCAGAACTGGCTCTGGCCTTTTATGGTTGAAGTTTTACCATGTGATTCAGATGTCAATGGCAATATCCCTCACTTCTATATCCACTTAGGGCCCAGACCTTCAAGTATATCATCTCTGAATCAATCATCATTATCATTTAATAACATCTTTTGCCCATGCTTTACAGCAGTGGCACATATTGTGAGGTGGCACAGAGAGCGTTTTACATTTTAAAGGAGCTGTATTGTAATATCCCATCACGTTTCCCCATGCACCTGAATCTCATTTTCAGTGCACCAAAAGTTCTTTCAATTACAGATGTAACAGATGATGTGCTGCATTATAACGACATTCCTCTGGAGTTTGGGGAATTGGAACAAGAGGCTTTAGTGACTTCAGTGGGATCTAAAGGGAGATAAGCACTGACAGCTGCAAATGGAAAAAAATAGGATTTCAGTTTTAGTAAAATTGTCCCTAATAGGAAAAATTTGGCTCTCACTTGCACCAATTTAAACCCAGAATAATCATACTGACTTAAGAAGAGTTATTCTGGATTTACACTGGTAGAACTGGAAGAAGGATTTATCCCACGGAGCTGTAATACAAAGCTTTATAATTCCAATACCCCCATTAAGAGCAAAGGAGCACATTTGTTCTATTTTTGACAGTAGAAAATCTTGCTCCTAGAAACAGAACTGACTTTTTGTTTTAAAGTGCTGTCGCTTCAGTGATGACAATCGGCCTCCAAATATGGGAGTCTCTCGCTTTCCTGTACTCTGCACTGGGTCTGAAAAGGCAATGACAGATTAAAGCTGTCCACTGGGAATGGAACAGTGGTAGCTTGTGACTTTTGACAGGTGAAGCACAAATCACAAAATAGAGATGGCCCCAGGCATAATATAATAGCTATTAAAAGCTCACCTTATTTAGGGGAAAACAGCAGGCGAACTTGGGAGCTTAAGCCACACAGTGGTTACCTGGGGTAGAATGAGGGACAATGGAAAAGCCAGGCCTGAGGTTTGGAAGCGCATAGCCCATCCTATAACGAAGGGGCGTGGGGAGACCAAGGATGTTGCCTCCCCCCCCAACCTTGTAGCCTGCAAATCTCTTGCAGCCCTGACTTAACTTTTACAATCCTTCCATGGCCTCTCCAGCAAGAGGTTATCAAAGCAAGGCCCTCCTATAGTGGCTCACCTATGTGTTAAATTGCCATGGTAACAAGGCACTATTAGCTATGCCAAGATCTGGGCCTCATTCAGCACTCCATGCTTCAAACTTTCTGCCCTTGGGCTACACAATTAAGAGAGTGAGTTGTGACATTTAAATCAAATCACAGTTTGCACCTTAGTCTCTCTCTATTTTTTTAGCTGAATAAAAAAAGAATGTGCAAAATGTATTTTGTAAAATTTGGCAATGTTTGGTTTGGCTATACCTCACTTGCCCCAGTTGGGCTTGGTCTACCAGACAGGTCAGTTTAAGGTTCACAACTTCAGCTACACAAAATGCATAGCTGGAATTGGCTTACCTAAAGTGGAGCTGTGGCAGCATCCACACTGCAGGAGGCCAAAGGAAGAACACACTCCTGTCTGCTTTCCTTACTCCTCACAGAAGAAGTACCAGACATCTGTGGGGGCTGTCTTCAGCATTCGATTTACTGGTCTACATTAGATCTCCAAAGGGTTGATCTTCTCTCTAGTGTAGACATGCCCTTGATGAATTGCCAGTGTACAGCAGCATCAGAATAAAAAGCCAGGCTAGGGGAAGATTATCTATGGAGTCCAAGACAGCTGCTTAAAAGAGGCAGAATGAGTGCAAGAGGGCACTATCCTTCTGAATAGTGATGAGAAAATACAAGTGAGTTGGAGAGATAATGGGGGAGAAAATTGGTTTAGATTGGGTCGCTGAACTGGGGTCAGTCAAAGGCCCATCTCTTTTCAGAGTAATTGTAAAGAAGGTTTATATCTGGATTGTTGATGAGGGTGAGAACAGGTGACAGTGCTTTTGTTTCTTAAAATAAAATACATAAGGAGGGAAATGGTTTGTTATTATAGCTGTTTGGAAATTTTACTTAATTTTTCATTAAAATTTGAGGAAAGCATATCTATTAATGGAAGTTTTCAGGTTTTTATCTGAAAAAATTCCTCCAAAATCATTTTTTAAGTTTTCATTTTTCTAGCAAAAACTTTTCAGTTTTGGTGAAAACAGAAAATTTCATGATAAAACTGCCTTTTTACCCCCAAAAATGCTGACACACAATTTTGGTCAAATCTGTTTATGATTATGAACGTGAGTATGAAAACAGGAACTATGTTCCTAAGTGATCATGTTCATTTACTCTTTATTCCTAATCTGAAGTCATGATCCTCTGATCATGACAGCAATATGCATTTCCACAGGAATGAACACTAATGCTGACGGACCTGGTACCAGCTCATGCCAAGGCCCCTAGGTCTCAATGAACACTGACAAATGCAGAGCCAGATGTCAGCAAGGGATCCCAAAGCTGCTTAGCCCTAAAGGATAGATAAGGCTTGCTTATTACAGCAGTACCTGTTATTTTTTTAAACCTAAAACCGTAACTAATTTGTGTGTATGTATACTGCTTTATCCTTGTTAAAAAAAAACCCTCTCCTTTCATTTTACTAGTTAATAAATGTTTGGTTGGTTTAATATAGGAATGGCAACAAGCTTTGTCTTTTGGTGAGAGACCCAGGCTATGTCTACACTACAAGGTTTTTGTGCAAAAACCCGTGGAGCATCCACACCTCAAGTGTGTTTTTGCACAAAAAAAAAAAAAAAAAAATACAGTACATCAACAAAACAGAGGGCTTTTGCCGGTAGAGTTATTCCTCTCCCCATGAGGAATAACTCCTTTTTGCGCAAGAGTTCTTGCGCAAAAAGGTGTATGTGGCCAGTCAACAGGGGTTTCTTGTGCAAAAAGAGTCTATCACAAAAAGCACAGGTGCTCTGATGGCCATTCTGTGAATGGCAATCAGAACTTTCTTGTGCAAGAGTGTCCATGCAGTATGGACGCTCTCTTGTGCAAAAGCACATCGCTTTTGCAATGCGCTTTTGAAGTGTGGACGCACTTTTGCGCAAGAAGTTTTTGCAGAAGATCTCTTCCACAAAAAGCTTTTTGCACAAAAACCCTACAGTGTAGACAAAGCCCTAAAGTACTATTGACCTGGAGTAAGTGACTTGTCCTTTGGGATCAGGAGTAACCTGAATATTGATTTGGTTTTTGATATAAGGACTATCCTTCACAAAGTCAGGCTTGCGTGGATGGCAAGGTAGACTAGAGTGCGCAAGGGGATTGTGATTCAAAGCTAAGACTGTTATATTGCTTTAGAAGTTCACATTTGTTACTTGGTTGGTGAAATTGAATTATGGAACATACAACTAGTTTGGGGTTTGTGCTTTGCTCCTTGACAATCTTCCATGAGGTTGGCTTGTGAACTACTCCAGACAGCTCGGCATGGTGGTTGATAGTTTTCAGCTTTTCATAAATTCACAGATTTTAAGGCTAGATGGGACCATCAGATTAGCACAGGCTATAGAATGTCACTTGGTTATTACTGTATTTGCCATAATAACTTCTGGTTAACTAAAGCATACCTTACAGAGAGACATCCACTCTTGCTCTGAAGACTTCAAGGTATGACATCACTTCCCTTGGTAGCTTATTTGATGGTTAATCACCAGTGGCCAAGATGTACCTAACACCTTACAGGCATGGAGAGGACAGTAAGTACAGGTGAACTATCAGAACGAAGACCCTAAGGCCAAAGGTCTCAGCCATAAAAAGTCCCTTTCTCCATTAAGTTCCATAAAATATGAAAAACACTGATGATCTCCCATCTGATGTGAGTAGATAGGCATTCACAGCTCCCCTACTCCTATGGAATCCAGTGATAGGTGTTCTCTGAAGAAAGGGAGACGGCCATTGATAAGTGTTCTTCCTTTGGTCTTATGTCTCTCTTAAAATGGAAAAGGAAAATCATAGCTATATGCATATTTGCTGGCTCCACTCCTCTTTTCTATCATTCACATAGGTTCAGCTGCCTTAATTTTGCATGAAACTGTCAGCTGCTGTATTAGAAGATCCTTAGGTGTTATTCATTATCTTAGGCAAACAGCTCAGAGGCTGTTCTCTTCAAGAACCAGCCCAGATAAGCCCTTTTGCTGAGGATCTGTGAACTTTATGCTCCAGATTCTGGAGGACTTCATTTTAATACCTAATTCTGGAAGTGGCATGGGATTGGTTCCACTCTTATTCACAGTGACTAACTCCTTGTTACATAAGCAGTGCTATTGAGTTCCATAAGACCACTCCTGTAAAAGGTACTATTCAAAATGAGCCAGGGGGTCACAGTCAGAACCCTTAGCCCTGATTCCTGTACCGAATTATTTGATGTCAATAGCAGTAGGCAAGAGGGCTGCCTGTCCCTGTTGTTTAATGTCATACATTTTTGAAAGAAACCAGTTGTCCTTTAGTTTCATGCCATAATCAGTCCACGTGGACAGAAAGCCTCCCTTCTTTGCAGATTAATTTTTGGCTATTATTTCTTCACCTAACACTGCACTATCCATCCCATCAGACTCTTTGCAATCAGTCTGGGAAGCAGTTGGCTCTTAAATTGAACTGCAAGATATCTCACTGGTGACTTGTAGATAAAACTTCCCCAGTGGACATTTGGTACATGGATGAGGAAGTACCTACAGTTGGAAAGACATCTTTCAAAACAACACTCCCATTGCTTCAAAAACTAATTGGAATCTTTATAAACAACAAGACCACTTTTCCTGCTGTTGTGGGATAGGATTAATATGTGACTGATTATACTCCCTCATGTTCATGTCTGCTATGTACTTGTAAAGTGCTGCCTATTCTTTTTCCTCTTAACATCCGGGGGGAAAGAAAGATGACAGATCATATGTATAAAATGTCTTCTGGAAAGGTAGAAAGCAACAAACATGTCCAAAAAATGCAGCCAAATGAAGATAAGAGGTGGCATGAGACCTCTTCATTTAAAAGATTTATCATGTAGCCACTTCACAGAGATGCTTTTGAGGATGACGGCACTCTATCAGATGCCTAGAATCCGGCACAAGATGGCGTGCCATTGAAGAATGTACAACTCGTCCCATCTGCTTGAGTATTCTATCTAAACATGCCTAAAAATAGAACTAACCTGAATGGCAAGAATGAACATGATCATCAAAACATCTATGCAAAAGTGACAAAACTAGGAAGCTTTTAAACACTCCTTATATGATTATATAATCAGGTCAATAGATGATTGTGACTTACCCAAACTCATTAGCTACTTCATCTTATTGTAGTAACTCTCCCCATCTATTGTAGTAATTCTCCCCATCTATTCCCTCCCTGATGTTTTGTTATGCCAACTCATTACATTACATACAAAAATAGATTTAAGTTATTTGGAGAAAGCACTATGAGAAGGAATTAGCAGGGACTTGAGAATATTAACTACAATATATTAATACTATTTTATACTTTACACCAGGGGAGAATAACATTAGACAGTCCAAGTTACTAAGGGTCTAAAATATACATTAATGACTACATTCATTAAAACCTTTAGTAAGGCTTCATCAAACAAAAATATCTGTTTATGTACCACCAACTATAAATGTGAGCTTTAATCTCCCTGAAGCCACATTCCATCATATGGAAAGACACATTTTGGCATCATCATAAATATCAAAGGCTTTTATCTCTAGGTTTTATAACACTTGTGGCCAGATTCTCTAGGAGCACAGATAGTTACAAATTACACCTGTCTATCCCTGCGAGACTCCTTGCCACTTAGGACGATGCCATCTTTGGAGTTCCTGTGGAGGCTGAGAAGTTTTTAATTTTGCTTCCCACAGCTGGATTGAGAATTGCATCCCATAGCTGGCTTGGTCATGTCTCCTTCCTTTCCAGAGGTGTCTAATTTTTGGTGCAAAAAGTGTCCAGTTTAGGTGTCCATATTTGTAAAAGATCATGAATAATTGGAGAGGCAGCAGAAAAGAACCATAAAAATGATCTGATGAATGGAGAAAATCCCTCACAGAGAGAGACACTGAAAGAGATTGACATGATTAACTTATCAAAAAGAAGACTGAGAAATGTCTTGATTATATTGTCTAGTTATTTTTATGGGGAGAAAATACCGGGTACTACAGATCGCATTAATCTAGTATAGAAAGACAATGAGTGGAAGCTGAAGCCAGACAAATTAAATTAGAAATTAGCCCCCATTAAACCAATTAACCATTGGAACAAACCAGGAAGAAAAGTGGTGGTTTATCTGTCTTTTGTATCTTCAAGTCATGACTAGCTGTCTTTCTGGAAGACATGCTTTAGCAAACACATTATATTTTAATCAGACACAAGTGACTGAGCACAATACAAGGAATAAATTGGGTGAAATTTAATTCCTTGTATTAGACAGGAAGTCAGACTAAATGATCTAATGATCCATTCTGGCCTTAAAATCTATAAATCTAAAAGTTCTAAGCCCTTACCATTGCATTGGCAGAGCCTGCAACAATCTTTTCTCACTGTGGAACTTTTGCCGGGATTTTGCCAATGGGGAGAAATACCAGGTACTGAATCCATGGGAGCCTCTTAGAAAACCATAAGATCATTAGTGAGTTTTAGGATTAAAGCTCAGTATGGGCACTCACAACAAAAGTTATGTCCTTGTATTAAAAAGCAAGTGAATGAACCAGTATAACACATGGCTAGCATTGATCCTGGGCTAGTTTGAATGTGTGGGAAATGGAGCTTTTGGAGAAAAAGTTCATTGGGCCCTATATTCCAGTCCCACTTCCTGCACCACTGTGCATGTTCAAGGCACTTTACTCCCTGATCATATATGAGCCCAGGGATTTATTCTTTCAAACATGGGACCAGTGTATTAGTAATACAATCCAGCCCTTTAATACTGCCCCTCAGTTGCACAAAATACTCAGAAGGATCTTCCGTGTATTTAAACACATTAGATAAATTTTGGATCTGTCAGCCTTCACAACATCTCTTTAGGCTAGCCGTTGGAATTGAACAGGACAACTATTGACTCTTTTGGTCATATAAATGGAAGAGAGGTCAACAGACCAAACAAGAAAGCAGCTGAGGTAGCTACAGATGAATCAATAGCAATGTTTGCTTTAAATTCCTTAGGACACAGGGACGCAGAAACCTTTGATGACATTTTTCCTTCCAATTTAGGGATGCTTGCAAACTTACACATGCACATACCTGTTCCTCTGAAGCTGATGTCTCCATCAGAACATTTTTTATTCACTTAAGGCCCTTATGCTGGAACACTGAAATCAATGAGGCCAAGTCTACACTATGTGGAAGATTGACGCTGCTGCGGTTGACCACCAAGGGTTTGATTTAGTGATTCTAGTGAAGACCCACTAATTAGAACTGAGAGGGCACCCTAAGGAGTAACAGAAGCCAATGCGAGTGTTTACACCCGTCAACCTCCCTCTGTATGGACTGTGGTTTAAGATACGTTGACTACAGCTATGTAATTAACGTAACAGGAGTTGTGTATCTTAAGTCGACTTTCCCCTTTAGTGTAGATCAGGCCTGAGTGTTTTGCTATTGACCCAATGGAAGCAAGATTAGTCCGTAAGCAAAAAACACTCTTATCTCTTTCAATCCTCCAGCATCCTCTATCAATTCCCGTAGGATAGAAGTTGTACCTTAATTTGCCTCAGTAGGCCAGCCATATTTATTCAATAATGTAGATATTTTTACTAATTCTCTACAATAGAAGAGTCCTCATCCTATGATCTGGTATAGAATATTAGCTCCTAATACCTGCCTATGCACTATGCTGTAAATAAGGACCACACTTCTATGTTAAATCTGCAAAAAAACCTTAAAAAATATAAGGCGCCAATCCTACAAAGAGGTCTTCTGGTGCTTAACTTCATGGTTTGTGAAAGCTCCTCTTGATTTCAATGTGACCACACACAGTGCATAAAGTTAACATGTATCTATTGGATTGGAGCCTGCATCTCTATTAAGTTTAAGACCAGGTTCTTTCTCAATTCCTCAGCTTCACAAACACCTCTGATAAGCAGTACTTTTCGTAACAGACCCAGGTCATTTTGCCACTTCTTGCTTCACTAAAAAGTGGCATTCAAGTGTAATGCTGCATCTCCTGTTTCTCTCCATTCCAGACCCCTCAGTGGAGCAATCTGATAAACCGTATGTACCCATATCACATCAGTCATCTAAAAAAAAAAAAAAACAATTTGCAAAAATCAATTCCATTTCTTCTCACAGGATGTTAATGGTAAGATTATAGTTTTATCAAAGGGCAAAATTGCAGTTTAATTTAGCTGCATTTTTTGTAACCAGATTTAAATGAAAGAGAATCTGGAAAGTGCTGTTCCTAATAATAAGGAGTTACTGTCCTTATTGGATAGAGCCTCAGTATTTTCATTTTCTTTCTGGGGAGATTCGTGTGAAGAAAGCCAATACCTATGTGCAGTTCTGCTGTGAGTGTCACTACCAGTAAGATCTCAATAGCTTAAAGTCTGTTCTTTTAAGTGACTATGTGTGCAGTATACATTTCGAATTCAGAGAGCAGTAATTTTTTCTCTGGATGGATACTGGGAATATGTGAATGTGTGTTTGCTAAATGTAATTGCAATATGTTTGTGTGTGTGTGTGAGGGGATGTACACTGCAGAGTTTTTTCGGAAAAATGGCTGTTTTTCTGAAAAAAACTTCTCTTACATCCACACTGCAATCATGTTCTTTCAAAAAAAAAAAAAAAAAAACAGATGGGTTTTCCCAACATTGGTAAACTTCTTTCTATGAGGAAGAAGCCTTTTTCTGAAAGACCTCTTTCAGAAAAAGGCGTGTGTGGACGGGGTAGAGGGAGTTCTTTTGAAAGAAGAGGAAAGAGGAAAAAGCACAGGTGTCCTGGTGGCCATTCTTTCCATAGTAATCACAGCTTAAATGCAAAATAGCCTCCATTCAGTGTGGAAGCTATCTTTTGAAAAAGCAGATTGCTTTTTCGATGCGCTTTGGCAGTGTGGACGCGCTCTTTCAGAAGAAGTTTTTTTCGGAAGATCTACTCTGGAAAAGCTTCTTCTGAAAGAAGCCTGCAGTCTAGACATGGCCTGAGAGAGAAAGAGAAGTGGTTCAGCTTTCTGAGTGTTTCTTGACTTTATTCATATATTTCAGTATTAAATTAATTTAATATCTACTTCGCTGAGCACATATGCTGATATTGGTGGGCATCCACACTAAATAAATGCCTCTGAAAGTCCTGTCTCTTCTGGAGGGAAGCTTTCCAATATATTACAGTATGGTCAATTGGCAAATTAAGCTCTGCAAACTCAGGAAGTCTTTCGCATCAAGTTTTCACTCGTGTGGACCCAGGTGTGTTACCATGGATTTGCCATAAAGGCACAAATTCTTTTCCTGCACATACAGATGTCAATGAGATATTAAACTAATCATTACGGGTGTGTCTAGACTACAGGGTTTTGTCGACAAAAGTTCACTTTTGCCAACAAAACTATACCTGCATCTACACTACCGCTGAGTTCTGTCAACAGTAAGTCGACAGAACGCGGCAGTTTTGTCAACGGCAGTAAACCTCATTCTACGAGGAATAACACCTTTTTTCGACAGAGTTATGTCGAAAAAAGGTGCTATTGCATCCACACTGTGCTTTTTCAAAAGAGAGCGTCTAGACTCTCTGTTGAAAAAGCGGCTTGCTTTGTCAACAGAACTGGCTGTAGTCTAGACGCTCTTTTTTGACAGAGGCTTTGTTGACAGTATCTGTCAACAAAGCCTCTGTCAACAAAAGCCTGTAGTCTAGACGTACCCTAGAATTCTAAATGGCATATCTGAGACTTACTTTGATGGTGCCTCCAGTGTCTTGTTGGATTGCAACATCAGTTGAGATTCTGCTGGTAGATGTACACATGAAACTGTCATTTACTTCAATGAGAATTCATGGGGAGGGTAGAATGGCAGGTTCTGGGACTGTGTTTGGGTTCTGCTAGTGGCCCATTTGCCTGAGTAACCCTTACATACCATGACAAAGGTCTCAAAGGAAGTGAACCAAGAGGAAGGCTATAGAAATTCATTGGTGTCCTTGGCACAATAGACTTTCACCCACAAGAATGGAAAACATTTAAGCTGGAATCTAAGTTTAATCAAGACACATGCTTAAGTAGCTCCTGACTCTAAGCCAGATACCAACAATTTATTCATTATTTTACTCACATGTAAGGTAGTCAGCACCAGTTGCATGTTCAGGAATTGCTACTAAACAATTATTTACATTCACATTTGTTTTGCTAATTCACTGTTGCCTACATGGTCCTCTCTCTGATTTTGAAACACCTGTTGCAATAAAGTTACTAATTACATTATAGTAAAACTGAAATTATAGTTTAATTACACTGTGGTGATGCAATAACTAATTATATTACAGAACTTATTAACCCTTTGGTTTAATAACATGTATAAGATTTAGAATTCACACATATTAACTATATTGTATTTACACTCTAACCATTTTCACTCACATACTTTTACCTTCCAATTAGTTGTTTTGGTGGAAATTACAGACTTAAAAAAAAGCATGAGTAACAAAATTACAATCACTGTATCACAAAGTCAAATCTATATTTGCGTGACATTTCTGAATTTTTTGTTCTATATTATCCATTTCCTCACAGTACTGTACATTTATTTTCTGGATTTTTTTCAAATCTGTAAAACAGCAAAACTTAAATGTTCACTCCTTTTTTTGAAACCTAAAGATATATTTTTCCATATTATTTATGACTAGCAATCACTTTCTTGACAATAGCTCAGCTGGTTTCATAAAGATGAAGATTATTACTGGTACTCTTTTCATTTCCAGGGAAGGATACTGAAGGAATGCCTGACATTATCCAAGAGTAGTATTTCAGGGAGGTATTACACGTTTTAATTTTGATCTGCAGCATATCTCTTTAACTCAGCCACATGCAGCGTGTGGGCTAATTTATGTAAATTAGTTTATATTTTTACTGCTTTCTTAAGAACTTTCTCTTGTCACATCACACTATAACTATACTTGGAACTGGGGGTGTGATTCTCAGCTCACATAGACATACTTATGATATCTCTGATTGAGGAAGTACACTAAAAAGAGTAGTGTGGTTGTAGTAGCAAGGGCAGGAGTGAACGGTGGCTCAGACTAGCTGCCCTGAGTACTAACTCATCCAGGCACTCTGAGTCTATCCTTGGTGCTGCTAGCCCATGCCTCTGCTCACTGTTTTCTAAGCTACCGTGGCTATCCTTCTATTTGTAATGCACTAGCTAGATCTGAGCTTGTGTGATTGTCTTCTTAGATGAATCGCACCCTATGCTCCAAGTGTAAACATAGCCTCAGAAATACTTCATACCGTGTGCACTTACAGAACACAGGGCTGAGCAAAACATGTACACATTATCAGTGGTGCTGGACTACTTTTTAGAGTGAGGGTGCTGAGCTGTGTCCCCCCCACCCGATCCTGTTTGCTCCCTTCGCTATCCTCCAGAACTGGGACAGGGAGCAAGGTCATGGCTCTGGGAGGGAGAAAACGCAGACGGGGGCATAGCTGGTTGCAGAGCCAGCAGATGAGCCCCCGGAGGCAGTGGAGCCTCCAGCCACTGGATCTGGGGTGTGGGACTGGTGTGTGGGTCCCAGGGCACAACTGGGGTTGCTGCAGCACATCCTGAATCCCTAGTTCCCATGCCTGTGTACATTACTGCTAAAAGACATGCATGCGTTCAGAATAACTTTCAGGTGTCCAGACCATCTCCTTCTGGCATTTTCAATGCTATTTTGCATTCTATTTGTGTAAGAGTGTAATAGATATATAGACATAGATATAGATGTTAAGCATACAGTCAGAGAACAGAAGCAGTTGCAGGGAAGGAGGAGAGAGAGAGCAACAATTCCCACTTTGGCAAATTGTGGTTCTGTGGCAGTTTTCAGCAACATTTTTTTCAGGTTTTAGATAAATTATTCAGAAAGGACAAGCATTGATAAGCTTTCTTTTGTTCTTCTCTGGCAATGCTTCTATTTGTGCAGAGACAGCATGTGCCAAAACTGGTTGCAAAAAATAGTCCTCTTTTCATAAGCCAAAAATGTGAGAACAGGATTGTGTTCAGTAGGCAACTTGCTTTTCATTTATATATTTTGGGACTTGGACCTACACAGATCTTTTAGGCCCAAAACAAAAAAACAACAAAAAATGCACACCCCAACAGTAAGTCTACACTGCAGAGTTTTTTTAGAAAAACAGACTTTTTCGGAAAAAACTTCACTTATATCCACACCGCAATTCTGTTCTTTCAAAAAAAAAATTGAAAGAAGAGAGGGGTTTTTCTGACATTGGTAAACCTCTTTCTATGAGGAAGAAGCCTTTTTCCAAAAAAGCTCTTTTGGAAAAAGGCATTCTTTCAAAAGAAGAGGAAAGAGGAAAAAGCACTGGTGCTCTGGTGGCCACTCCGTCCATAGTGATCACATAGTAATCGCCCCCGAACCCGGCTCTTACGGGTTGTAATCTACTCGCCACGGGCGAGTAGATTGCATTATTTGTCAAGCCCTGGTAATCACAGCTTAAATGCAAGATAGCGTCCATTCAGTGTGGACGCTATCTTTCAAAAAAGCAGATCGCCTTTTCAATGCGCTTTTGCTGTGTAGATGCGCTCTTTCGGAAGAAGTTTTTTTCAAAAGATCTCTATTGAATAGATCTCAATAAAGACAAAAATACCTACTAAAATTGCTCTTACAACACAGCATCATCAATCGTAGAAAATCAAGGAATTTATCCATGCACAATCTACAGTAAAACTCCAATAGTCCGGCATCCAGTTGTCCAGCACTCCTGATAGTCCGGCATCAACTGGAACCCGGAACTGCTCAGGTCAGCCGCTCTGACAGCCGGGCCGCTGTGAGTCGCATGCATGCTCATGGCCCACGCTGTTCCGCTCACAGACCCCAGCGCACACAGCATCCAGTCTGCACGTGCTAGCAGCCAGCTGCTGAGCACAGGAAGCTGCTTCGGGACCTGGACATAAGGTTGGGGGAGAAAGGGGATTGGGTGACAGCAGGGAGGGGAGGTGTTTGGCTCTGGGGAAGAGAAGGGGAGGGAAGGGGTGGGTGGGTTGCGCAAGGCATCCCAGCCAGCTCATTGAAAAGCCAGCCACTCAGCACAAGTGCCCCAGCACCTGGAGGGAGATGCGTGGCTGTACCAGCAGCTCCGGGACCCGAGCATAAGGTGGGGGAGGGGTTGGGTTGGGAGTATGCCCCCTTATAGTACCTCCTGGTACTCCGGCATAGCCAATAATCCGGCACCACCTAGGTCAGATTATCAGAAGTGTACTGTATTTGGTAAGGTTCCATAACGCTGATTGTTGGGGAGGCCGCTAGAAAAAGAACAAGGTTAAAAAAGAAACAAACAATTTTGTTTCTTACTCATGTATTAGGGAGAGAAGGGAGACAGTATGGTATGAGTAATATAACCTCTGACATGCTTAACTTCATTAAACTGAATGGCTTTCTCCTTTTTTCCAGAGGAAGCAAGTATGTCTCCTGCCCCATCCTTTGCAGATGGCTAACCATTTCTACCCAGAGACTATCTAAACAGGTTTAGGGTTATATTCTGGCAATCTACAAGTCTTCTGTAATACCCCTCTGCAAAGTAAATACTCACTGCACCTAGGACTCAATGTATATGCATACCCTTCCTTAGGAAAGTACCCATCAAGGCCATTTGTAACCCAGACACCTGGTCCTCAGTTCACACTTTCTCACAGCATTGTGACTTAATGCACAGCTCTGGAACAGCTATTCTATGCTCTGTACTAAATCTGCTTCTTCAGCATCCTCTTCCATGTTGAAGTACTAGTTGGGAATCTCCTCAGATGGAGCATCCATAGGAACAATAACTTGAAGGAGGAGGTTAAACTATTTACTTGTATATTAACTGAGGTTCTGCAAGATGTTTTACCCCTATAGGTTTGCCCCTCCTTTCCATTCTACTTTGGAATCCTACCATGGTCTGAAGTTGGGAAAGAAGTGGAGCAACATGCCACATGAGCAGTAATAAGGTGCAGAAATGAATCCACAGATGCGTCTAACAAAAATATCTCCAGTCAACAGCACATGGGCAACATACAAATCCTTACATGGAGCACCCATGACTATAAAATCTCCTAAAGAATTCTACTTACAAGGCAAGCGACCTCTTCTAATTTCTGGGATTTTTTTCCTGCTACTAAGATGACCATTCTCAGGTAGAGTCATTGTTAAGATGTAGCTGTGCTAAGCAAACAAATGGCCTATCACACTGTCATAACATATGTGTTTAAATTTTAAATGTAGGGTTTTTACTTTACTGTCTGGTTCACTGGATGGTGTGGATGAGTAACACTCGATATCTACTATAACAGTGTTTCTCAGCCAGTAGTACGAGTACCTTTAGGGGTACTCGAGAATAGTCTGGGGGTACGTCAACACAACTGAAATTTTTGTTTTAAGTTTTGAAGTTTGTTTTAAGTTTGTTTGAAAACTGAATTTTTATTTTAAGTTTTACAGCATTTTATTATTTTTGTACTTTTTACACCCAAAAATGTCATCGCCTGCCCGGCTTCAATTAATTTGTTTAAACAAATGTGTTGCAATGGTAGAAAAAAATGTGTGTCTGCAACATATAGGTACTGGGGATACTTATAATACTTTTTTAAAAAAGGGTACGTTATAAAAAAAAGCTTGAGAAACACTGCACTATAACATACACTAAGGAACAAGAGATCTTTCTTGAGATATTCTGGATAAGCTAAAAATCAAAAGGATAATGTTGATTGATATGCAAACTATGCAGCCTAAACTGGGAAAGCCTATTCCCTCATTTTCTCTTGGAAAATGCAATTTAGTCTACTGTAACCAGGCTTTCCAAGAGATAAATGTTTCAAAATGATTAATATCTCTAGCAGAAAATTATAGTGGTAATTTGTGTAGAGAATGCTAAGAGTAATGCAATTCTGTTCAGAAGGATTTTTTTTCATAAAGGAGAAGGGTAGATTATGACATCTAGTTAATCCTTTACATATTTTAATGTGAAGCACTATATTTAAATTCCAGTCTTTGCTTTAAAATGAATAACTTTGTATTCCCAGCCTTGTAAATCCAAAAGGTGATGATTTAAGTGAAAAAGTGACAGTTTTGTGTAGGATGAAACTTTAAAACCCTGTCAGTGGAAGAATATTCTGAGTTCTTAACATTTCAGTTTTCTTCCCTAAAAAGAAAACCTTGTCAAAGTTGGTGGAAGCCTAGATAAAGGGTTCAGAGAGTTCCCTGTTTTTAGGGCAAACAATGCTAACCCTAAACCTTTCATACACAGGTAATGGATGGAGGACATTGCACATAATGATATTTTATTGAATATATGAACAAACCAAAACAAACATAATCAGAAAGTCACATAAGCACTTTCAGGCACAGTCAGGGTGTGTCTAGACTACGGGGGTTTTTTTGAAAAAAGTGTCCTTTTTTCGAAAAACTTCCCCTGCATCTAGACTGCTGCTGCGTTCTTTCGAAAGTAAATAAAAAGAAAGCGGCAGTTTTTTCAACCGCGGAAAACCTCGTTTTACGAGGAAGAATGCCTTTTTTCGAAAGTGCTCTTTCGAAAAAAGACTCTATGTAATGCAAGCTGTGCTTTTTCGAAAGAGAGCATCCAGACTGCTTGCTTTTTCGAAAGTACTGGTTGTAGTCTAGATGCTCTTTCTCGAAAAAGCCTCTTTCGAAAGAGGCTTGCAGTCTAGACGTAGCCTCAATGAAAAGTGTTTTTTCTGCATCCAGAAAGATGGCCAGAGCCTTTAGCTTTTTTTTTTTTTTTTTTTTAAACAATAGGATTGTTTCATTAGATGTTGAAGGCTGATTGACTAAGATGGATACATTCTCATCTGAGTTAAAGAGCTACATTATACATTTGTCAAAGAAAAGGCAGATGCCCTTTGCAAAGAATTTATCAACAGTAACAAATATTAAGGTAATAGACTACAGAGTTTTTCTTTCAAATCGTTATTTTCCGTAATGATACAAATATAAATTCAAAACACTTATAATGCCGACAGGAGGTACCAAAGTGGGAGAACTCTGGCACTTAATGCATGAGCCTCTACCTCTTGACCTAAAAGCCAGCTGGCTCTCAGCAGAAGACTGTAGAGAAGACTCATTCTCTCTCTCTGTAACTGGTCTAAGTGCCACAATGTGGAACAGTGAACCACACCCAATAGGCGTGTGGGTTACACATACAGCACAATTAGTCTCAAACACAAGAAACATAAAAATAATACTGCACAATCCAGATGCCCTGTGCAGAGCAGTACTCCCATTTATGTGTCTTTGTTTCAATATATGGCCTGGATGAAAAGCTTTCTCTAAAGGCAGACAGAGATGGTTGGGGAAACAATATTTGCAGAGTGTTTTCCATACTTTATGGAGCTCAGGAAGAATATCTCTATACTAACCTTAGCTCACATTGTGCCCAAGCTGCCTCCACGGTACACTGTTTTTCCTAGCCTCTTCAATGTTACTATTTTTTACATTTTGTAGTCATTAGACTGTATACACACAAATGCTCATTCTATATTACCACTTACTGTCTGAGTTTCTTTTTAGTTTAAAAAGATTTGCACTATATATTTTACTTTAGTTACCTAGCTCTAACTTGCCTGCACAGGAAAGTAAGGGAGTAGGCCTTCCCTATGGGTCTGTAGCAAGCCTACCCAGATCACTTTCAAGTCTGCCATTTACTATGGATGCAGCATGGTCACTGCTTCCTCCCCAGGAGCTAACATTCAAAATGGGCTCTGTGCCAGCTGCATGTTGACCACTTGAGATGGCCAGGTGTGAGGTATGAAGAGTAAGCTGAGCCTTGAAAATGAATGAAATTCTTTACATATCTTTTTTCCTCTGAGGCATATGGGTGGAATTGTGACTCTTTGAGTGACAATTATTTCCTAGGGCTCCTGCTTGGGGGTGGGGAGTGCAGAGGAATAGATACTTTCTGCCTAGGGCTGAGACTGAAGTTACTAATATGCATGTCATTTGTAGAGCATCTTCTATTTTATGCCAACACAATCAATTGCTATGGATATTAAGTCATTGGAGAAGGTTATGATGTCATCTGAGAGATAAACCACACAAGTATCTCAGTAGTTCCCTGTTTCAATGCAATTATCCCTACTGATAAAACAAAAGAGGAAGAACAGACCAAAAATAAAAAAATCTTACGTACACACACTAAAGAAAAAAATCAGATTCATATTGACATTTTATATAATTTAAATTATCTTTTTTCCTTATAAGTTCTGTAAATTGTGGTTTGAATTTCCACCACACCCTCACATTCACCTTGACTCCTAGCTGGTTTTCTTATAAGAAAGCCAACAGGTTATTGATCCCCTAGCATGGGAGGTCTTCTAGATGGATAAGCCATTTAACAAGACCAGCTAGCAGATAGTGCCTTTACGCTTTTTATTGATCCCTACTGAAACAATTCCCTTTAACCTTACCAGAAGTTGTGGGCTTTCTTGATAGACATGAACCTCTTTAATCTAGCAACCTTGAGAAATAGGCTGTCAGATTATGGAATTTTCTGGACCAGGGGTGTTTGCCGTAAGGAAGGATAAACAAAATCTTTCTCAAAGTGGCTCATGGATTCACTCTGAGAAAGCTGCCAACAGGCTGCTCCAGTTTGTTTATTTACTGATGCTGCAGCCACGCTTCCCGTGGCTCCCCTGGGCTGCAAACGACAAACTGAAGCCAAAGGGAGATGTGAGGCTCTGTGGCTGTGGCGCCGGTAAATAAACAAACTGGAGCGGCCTGTTGACAGCTGTCTCAGAGTGGGTCCATGGACCACGTTGAGAAATGCTGACCTATTGCTGAAGGTTTTGTATATATAAACCATTATAGAGTATAATGTATAAAATGTCATAAGATAAATCCTTAATGCACTGTAATTAAACTCTTATTAAGTGTAGAGGTACAGGGCCTGGGAGAGAGATAGGGTATAGGAGAGAGATGGGGGCTGGGGAGAGTTGGCACTCACCTCACACTAGCACCCTGATCTGTTCAAGTGCATTTACCTGTACTATCTCTTTAAAAGCCTTTTTGGCTACCTAGCCCTTCAGCTGAGTCCCGCTCCTGTGTGACATTACAACCCCTTGCAGGGTACACCTCTCAGAGAGGCCCATCCTGGTTCCCTTTGTAGAGTGTCTCTGAACCCAGTCTGTTCTCTCAATTTGTTGCCCCACTCTGATCAAGTGTGGTGCCTCCAGAGCTTTTCCTCCTGGAGACAATTCCTTTTGCCTTTAGCTCAGGGCTTTATCTTCTAGTTCATAGTCTCTAAGCAGCTCTCCCCATGGAGCCACTCCCTCAGGCCAGTCTGTTACCCCTGCTCTGTCACCCCGGCCTAGGCTATAACTGCCCTGACCCTGGTGCTTCTTATGTAGTGCTTCTTAGCCCCTGATTGGCTAGTTTCTTTCCAGCTTCTCTAGGCAGCCTGGAGGACTTCTCTATGGCCCTTTCTAGCTGCAAGACCTGGTCTGCCTCATTACAGACAGCCATGTGGGGGTCTGCACCTCGGGTGTTGCCAGATCACAGACTAAGGAGGGTCAAGTGTATTCATACCACAATTTGTACTTCTCAAGTCCCATAGCTATTTAAATCTTTTGAGGTGGCCAGGACCTGTTTTAATAGGTAGAGTGGAGAGAGAGTTGTTTCACTGAGGAAGGGAGTGGAAGTATGTTAGCTTCATGAGCGATGTAGAAGAAATTTCTGATATTTTGCATGGTCAGTCAAATAATTGCAAAGTTCTGAGATTCACTTGATGTTTTATATAATAGAATCATTTCTAGATAAACTGTTCAGTGTTGTTTTTTTAATGCATGTCTTGGTGATACTAGGGGGAGAACAGTTTATAGATTAGTTGTACCCAGTTGTACCCAGTTCTGTTTGCTACTCTTGGGCTATGTCTACACTGCAGAGCTATTTTGGGCCCAAAATAGCTATTCTGTGTCTTATGAGCAAGTCCGTTGTTTTGAAATATAAGATGCTCGCTATTCCAATGTCCTTACAAACCTCATTCCATGAGGAGTAAGGGACATTTTGGAATAGTGATTTATTTAGAAATAAATGTTGTGTAGATGGCACCAAATTTCGAAACGAGCAATTTTGAAATGGACTTGAAATAAGCTACGCAATTTCCGTAGCTTAAGTTGCGTAGCTTATTTTGAGCTATGGGTGCAGTATAGATGCACCCTGGGTGTGCACTGCTATTGTATAATCATGATGTAGAGAGAGAAGTCCTTAAGCCAAACCTTCAGCGTGTGTATACCAGCATTCTCCCTGACATCAAATTCATAGTCTGTAATTCCTTCACTTCGATATAATGCCAGTGAAGGGATACCAATTTACACCTGCTGAGAATCTGTCCCTCCATGGAGTGAAAGCAACTTAAGGGATTAGTTCTAAATGCCAACTCCAATATCCAATTATGAATCTGAGCCTTTTAAGCTTAAATGCTCAAGTTTGAAAATTGACAGTACTTTTCCTAAAGCTAGTTCTCTTGTGCTACAGCAAGAATCATTCTTGCAAATCTACTAAGGTGGACTGGAATTTATTTAAAAAATAAATGAAAAACAGTAAAGGCACAATGACTAGAGCCAAATCCCTGCAAGCTGCATGGAAACTTTTTAAAGACACCATAATAGAGGCCCAACTTAAATGTATACCCAAAATTAAAAAACATAGCAAGAGACCTAAAAAAGAGTCACTGTGGCTTAACCACCATGTAAAAGAAGCAGTGAGGGACAAAAAGGCATCTTTTAAGAAGTGGAAGTCCAATCCTAGTGAGATAAATAGAAAGGAACATAAACACTGTCAAATCAAGTGTAAAAATGTAATAAGAAAAGCAAAAAGATTTTGAGGAACAGCTAGCCAAAAACTCAAAAGAAATAACAAAATGTTTTTTAAGTACATTAGAAGCAGGAAGCCTGCTAAAAAACCTGTGGGTCCCCTAAACGATCGAGATAGAAAAGGAGCAATCAAGGACGATAAAGCCATTGCGGAGAAACTAAATGATTTCTTTGCTTCAGTCTTCACGGCTGAGGACGTTGGGCAGATTCCCAAATCTGCACCGTCCTTTGTGGGTGATGAATCTGAGGAACTGTCCTGGATTGAAGTGTCATTAGAGGAGGTTTTGGAACAAATAGAAATGTTAACAAATTTATGTTAACAAATCTCCGGGACCGGATGGCATTCATCCAAGGGTTCTAAAAGAACTCAAATGGGAAATTGCTGAACTATTATCTGTGGTTTGTAACCTATCCTTTAAATCGGCTTCCGTACCTAATGACTGGAAGGTAGCCAACATGACACCAATATTTTAAAAGGGCTCTAGAGGTGATCCTGGCAATTACAGACGGGTAAGTCTAACTTCAGTACCTGGCAAATTAGTTGAAACAATAGTAAAGAATAAAATTGTGAGGCATGTAGAAGAACATAATATGTTGGACATAAGTCAGCATGGTTTCTGTAAAGGGAAATCATGTCTTACTAATCTATTAGAGTTCTTTGAAGGGGTTAACAAACATGCGGACAAGGGAGATCCAGTAGATATAGTATACTTAGACTTTTCAGAAAGCCTTTGACAAGGTCCCCTCACCAAAGGCTCTTGTGTAAATTACATGGCCATGGGATAAGAGGGAAGGTCCTTTCTTGGATTGAGAACTGGTTAAAAGACAGGAAACAAAGGGTAGGAATAAATGGTAAATTTTCAGAATGGAGGGGGTAACTAGTGGTGTCCCCCCAAGAGTCAGTCCTGGGACCAATCCTTTTCAACTTATTCATAAATGATCTGGAGAAAGGGGTAAGCAGTGAGGTGGTAAAGTTTGCGGATGATACCAAACTGTTTAGGATAGTCAAGACAGAAGCAGACTGTGAGGGACTCCAAGAAGATCTCACCAAACTGAGTGATTGGGCAACAAAGTGGCAAATGAAATTTAATGTGGATAAGTGTAAAGTAATGCACATCGGGAAAAATAACCCCAACTATAATGCACAGTATGATGGGGGCTAATTTAGCTATGACAAATCAGGAAAGAGATCTTGGAGTTATCATGGATAGTTCTCTGAAAACTTCCACACAGTGTGCAGCGGCGGTCAAAAAGGCAAATAGAATGCTAGGAATTATTAAGAAAGGGATAGAAAATAAGACACAGAATATCTTACTGCCCCTATATACAACTATGGTGCGCCTACATCTTGAATACTGTGTACAGATGTGGTCTCCTCACCTCAAAAAAGATATTTTGGCCTTGGAAAAGGTTCAGAAAAGGGCAACTAAAATGATTAGGGGTTTGGAACGGGTCCCATATGAAGAGAGGTTAAAGCGACTGGGACTTTTCAGTTTAGAAAAGAGGAGACTGAGGGGGGATATGATAGAGGTATATAAAATCATGAGTGGTGTGGAGAGGGCAGATAAAGAAAAGTTATTTATTAGTCCCCATAATAGAAGAACTAGAGGACACCAAATGAAATTAATGGGTAGCAAGTTTAAAACTAATAAAAGAAAGTTCTTCTTCACACAGCGTGTAGTCAACCTGTGGAACTCCTTGCCAGAGTAGGCTGTGAAGGCTAGGACTATAACAGAGTTTAAAGAGAAGCTAGATAATTTCATGGAGGTTAGGTCCATAAAAGGCTATTAGCCAGGGGATAGAAATGGTGTCCCTGGCCTCTGTTTGTCAGAGGCTGGAGAAGGATGGCAGGAGACAAATCGCTTGATCATTGTCTTCGGTCCACCCTCTCTGGGGCACCTGGTGTTGGCCACTGTCGGCAGACAGGCTACTGAGCTAGATGGACCTTTGGTCTGACCCAGTACGGCCGTTCTTATGTTCTTGTGTTCTTATGTTAGAAAAAAATTAATATAAGTTGATCACCCTTTAATTTTGCACATTGCCCCTTTTGATTGAATCTTTTTGCAGATATGTAAGTCAGAAACTCTAAAAACCTGTTTAATTTTCAAATTTTCACTGCTCTTTTTCAAATGTTTCCCCATGAACTATTCCAGACTAAGTGGCTGCTACTGATTATGACAGTAATGAATTTGGGTGTACAATACTTGACATGATTTTTGAAGGCCATTAAATGTTTGAAGGCTTATCCTCAAACTGAGGTGTTTCAGAATTCAGGGGGAGAAAGAGGTGAAAAGGTAAGAGAACAACTATTAAGGGCCAAATCCTGCAATTGGCATTAGCTAAATGGATGAGCTGCAGACTGAAATGTTTCAGAATAGAATCCTTACCTCACTGGCCACAGTAGAAGTGAAGCTGTTCTGTGGCTGTTGCTGTAATTCTCTGACTGCAGTGGGTCTTTGCAATCTGAATACCTATAATTTATTCCTACCCTTTGTTTCCTGTCTTTGAACCAGTTATCAATCCATGAGAGGAACTTCCCTCTTATCCCATGACAACTAACTTTACTTAAGAAACTTTGGTGTGGGACCTTGTCAAGGATTTTTCTGGAAATCTAAGCACGCTATATCCACTGAATCCCCCTTGTCCACATGCTTGTTGAACCCCTCAAAGAACTCTATAGATTACTAAGGCATGATTTCCCATTACAGAATTCATGTTCGCTTTTCTCAAACAAATTCTGTTCATTTATGTGTCTGACAAGTCTATTCTTTACTGTAGTTTTCAACTAATTTGCCCGGTACTGACATTAGACTTACTGGTTTGTAATTGCCAGGATCACCTCTAGAGCCCTTTTTAAATATTGGTGTCAGATTAGGTATCTTCCAGTCATTAGGTACAGAAGCTGATTTAAAGGATAGGTTACAAACCACAGTTAATAGTTCTGCAGTTTCACATTTGAGTTCTTTCAGAACTCTTGGGTGAATGTCATCTGTTTCCAGTGACTTGTTACTGTTGAGTTTATCAGTTTGTTCCAAAATATCTTCTAATGACACCTTAAACTGGGACAGTTCGTCAGATTTGGCACCTAAAAAGAATGGTGCAGGTTTGGTAATCTCCCTAACATCTTCAGCTGTGAAGACTGAAGCAAAGAATACATATAGTTTCTCCGCAAATACTTTATCATCTTTGTGTGCTCCTTTAGGATCTTGATCAACCAGTGGCTTCACTGGTGGTTTAGCAGGCTTCCTGCTTATGATGTACTTAAAATCCATTTTGCTATTACTTTTGAGTTTTTGGCTAGCTGTTCTTCAAACTCTTTTTTGGCTTTTTTTATTATATTTCTACATTTAATTTGACATTTTCCTCACTAGGATTTAACTTCCACATTTAAATGATGCCTTTTAATCTCTCACCACTTCTTTTACTTGGTTGTTAAGCCACGATGGCACTTTTTTGGTTCTTTTACTCTGTTTTTAAATTTGGGGTATACCTTTACGTTGGGCCTCTTTATGGTGTCTTTGAAAAGTCTCAATGCAGCTTACAGGGATTTAACTTTTGGCATGGTACCTTTTAATTTCTGTTTAACTAACCTCCTCATTTTTGTGTAGTTCCCCTTTTTAAAATTAAATGCCACAGTGCTGGGTTGTTGAGGTGTTTTTTCCACCACAGGGAAAAATTGTATTACATTACAATCACTATTTCCAAGCAGCCCAGTTATATTTACCTCCTGGTCCAAATCCTGTGCTCCACTAAGGACTACCTTAGTGTAAATAAAAGAAGAATCATACCTATATTGTTTACCATGCCCTATTACATCTGTCCTTTTCATCATGAGCACCCTGTTTCATCTTTAAAATGTCTATGCTAAAGCAATACCCCTACTTGTCACAAAGCAGCACTTTTGGTGGCCGTATAAGGTTTCCTTGGGTAACCTAATTAAATAGATGTGGTCATCCCTTACACAGGACCAGAACAATCTATTCTTTCCTCATATTCCTCTTCAAGGGGGCATTTCTTTTCCCGCATTATTTTCTTAGCTTGCTTTTGTGAATTGTAAACTCTAGTCAATTGTAAACATAACAAAACAAACAAACCCAAAACAGCAACAAAATCCAGAGATGAATCACAATGCACAATCCTCTCGGCTCTTCTGTGGCAAGAAGATCTTAAGAAGTATAGAAAAGAGAACATAAGAACAAAAGAATGCCCCTACTGGGTCAGACTAAAGGTCCATGTAGTTCAGTATCCTGTCTTCCAACAGTGACCAATGCCAGGTGCCCTGGAGGGAATGAACAAAACAGATAATCATCAAGTGATCCATTCCCTGTCACTCATTCCAAGCTTCTGACAGACAGCAGCTAGGGACTCCATCCCTGCCCATTCTGGCTAAAAACCATTGATGGACCTCTCCTTCATGAATTTATCTAGTTCTTTTTTTAACCCTGTTATAGTTTTGGCCTTCACAACATCCTTTGGCAAAGAGTTTCATAGGCTGACTGTGCATTATGTGGGGAAAAAAATACTTCCTTTTGTTGGTTTTAAACCTACTGCCTATTAATTTCATGTGGTGAATCCCTAGTTCTTGTGTTAAGAGAAAGAGTAAATGGCACTTCCTAATCTACTTTCTCCACACCAATTGTGATTTTATAGGCCTCAAACATATCCCCCTTTAGTCATCTCTTTTCCTAGCTAAAAAGTCCCAGTCCTATTATTCTCTCCTGATGCAGAAGCTGTTCCACATCTATAATCATTTTTGTTGCCCTTTTCTGAACCTATTCCAATACTAATACAACTTTTTTTAAGAGGTAGTGACCACATCTGAACATGGTATTCAAAATGTGGGCATACCATGAATTTATAGAGGCAATATGATATTTTCTGTCTTATTCTCTGTCACTTTCCTAATGATTCACAATATTCTGTTTGCTTTTTTGACTGCAAGATTGTTTGTGTATGTACCTTCGTCAATGGCATTTCTAGAGGAATGTTATAACCATATTCCTTTCTGCACTCTGATATCAGTGGGAGTGTATTTACCACATTCCATAGGGTTTAGAGAACTGAAGTCCAGAGAGGATCACCTAGGCTGATACCCTGTATATCACAAGAAAATAAAGTTCACCCAGTTGTCCCTATAGTGAGTCCACTAACTTGTGTTAGACTAAAACTTTTCAGTTCTGAGGAGAATAAACTATTACGATCCAGAGGCAAAGAACAGGAGACGAGTGAGATGCTACCGACATTTCAAAAGAGATCAGCTAAGCCTAATATCCTTGATCAATTTTTCATCTTCTTTAGCAATTCCTTCCAAAGCAATGGCGGCTGTCACAAATCAAACAATAAATACCCAACTTGGAGAAGTTAAATCTTTGGAACAGGAATATTTGAGCATGTATGCTTTTATTTATTGAGAGTAGATTGTGAGGTATGCTTTAGTTACCCATGTATTTTGCCTTATACTCTGTCTAATGTGCAATGTTAGAGGGATGTCTTCATTTTATTAATTCCATAACCTGTGAGGAAATAATTGTCATGGCTTTGGTATCTAGTAAAGAGATATGGTTGAAAATGGGAAAACTGCATTTTTTGTTGCAGATCTGTTCCCATAAATGTTAATAGTGCTATTCATCATTGTTATGAACACTTGCAAGACAACTATTGCAATAGTATCTGGAAACACTTCAAATATACAGGAAACACTAATGTTTCCAATATATTAATACATATACTCTGTTTCTCCCAGAGCAACTGAACCAGATAGCCTGAAAGGACCAGAAATGAGATATCTGAGGTCCAGTGAAAACACTAAGGCAAAATCCACAGCTTGCATAACTCAGCATAGGGAATTTATGAAAGCCAATGATCTGATTATCATTGTCACAGGTAACCTATAGGAATATCAGAATATGAAGCAAAGGGGCATTTAAGAAATATAGCATCCATGTCCTTGGACAAATGATTTGTGTAGTTTCTTACCAACTCAGCAGTGTTCCTCTCCACATGCAGGCTAGCTCTATCCCAAAAAAGTGTTCTGGAACCTTACATGGGATTCACCTACCTGAGATTGACTAACCAGGTTTCTTCAGTCAGGTGCACAGACAATTGTGGTGATTTCACAACAAAGAGAATAGCCAAATAAGTGTGATCCTTAATGAAGGGTTCAGTACATTTACCTCCTAAGATCACAGCAATTAAAAAAAAAACAGTAAAAAGACATCTGTGGACTCACTAGATGATCTGTTGCATGCCCACAAATTTGCCATTGAAGTAACTGGGAGTGGCATGCACATATCCAGTGCGATAAAAAAGGCCCCAAGATTTTCTGCAAGCAGCTTGCTCTTTAGCTAATGCCTTCCCTCTATGAGCCTCCTCCAATAATTGGATTAATTACAATAGCATTATCCATCACATTTTCTCTATAAGTTCTATTGCTCAAATGCAAAAATGAAGTCACCCAGCTTGCCACAGACCTACTTAACACAACTAACTAGTTTGAATAGAGAATTTATGCTTTTATGTGCTCCATTTATGTTCCCACAACTCTTGGAAACTAAGTTGGGTCCACTGAGTTACATGTCAGCAGCCTGAAACTCAAGTGAGAATACGATTACTGGATACTTGTTTATGGCAGAGACTGTCCACTCCCCATTCTTTTCTGCCAAAACAAGATGTGAATCAATTTTTGACTGTAAGCTGTTCTTTATAGAAATACTTTTCAAGATTCATCCAAGCTCTGGTATATCTGAAGAAATCAATCCAGTTAAAATCATGTCAAATAGAACCTTTCAAGGTAACTGCCTTACTTCATTCCCTTTCTGCCTTTGCCTTCCAAAATCCCAAGCCCTTCCTACAAATAAAAAGGAGTAAAATCATAAAAGGAAAGAAAATAGGTTCGTTGTTAAAATGTCCATTATAAATTCTGGGCATGTTGGTTGCGTGCATTTTTTTATTATTTTATTTTTCCTCAGGCAGTAAAGGTAAATTAATGTGTTTGTGACATTTCTGCAATTCCATCTTTGAATGAGACTTATGCCATATATTGCATTATAAATACTGACTTACATTAAGTCCCATGTGTGCCTCTCATGTAGAAATGAAATAGACAGTATAGTCATTATTCAACTTAATTTGCAATATTTATTACCCATGGTGGATATGAATGTGTTCATTACATTCACAATAAATGACCTCTGGGTTTCTGCGATATGTATTGTGTTAGGAAAAATTTGTAAGAAGTAAATAGAATACCTCTCTTTTGCTTCATACATTCTCTCTTTCTCTATTCATTCTACTGTATCTTTACTGAAATACAGACTGCACTGATTTTGAATTAAGAGATCTGATCATTCCATTGTGCAAAAAATATCTTTGCATAAATACTGCATACAACTTTGTACACAAATGCAAGCATCTGAACGGCACTATTGACACTCTGAGGATACGTCTACACTACATGGAAGATCGATGTTACCACAGTAGCGTCAATATTCTGGGATTTGATTTAGTGGATCTAGTATAAACCTGCTAAATCAAACTCAGAAGGCTCCTCTGTCAGTGCAAGTACTCCTGCTCTTCATGAGGAGTAAAGGAAGCCGATGGGTGCGTTTGCTCCTGTCTCCCTCTCGCTGTGTGGACAGTGTGGAAACAATCTAAGATACATCTACCCCAGCTACATAATTAACATATCTTAATTCAGCCTTCTGCTGCAGTGTAGACCAGGCCTCAGGAAGACATCCATATCAGTTGTGTATTAAATATAGAGACAATGGGTGTGGCAGAACTGACAATGAGAATTGTTCTTGCCCTATAGTAAAAGCTGGCTGCAAGTCAATTAAACACACTACTGCTGGATATGGAGCCATGGCATGAAGAATCAGTACATCTCACTGGTTAATTTTTAAAACAAGGATTCCTGGGCTGATATCGCTGGGAGGATCAGTCAACCAAATTCTGTGAAATCACGGAACAGGGCTATGTGAATCCAGAAGGAATGAGCGGAAGGAAAACAGTTGCACGGAGGGTGCAGAGAAAATGATCACTATGTTATTCTTCCAGTGAGTGACGCCTAGGAAATGTTCTCTACAGGCCGGGGGCAATGGCTCGAATGATAAATGTTATGTGTCACTCTTCTTACAATTGTGCACAGTCCCTGGTTTCCAGTATGCAGCACATAACTCCAAGAGGTCTGTGGCTTCTTTACTTTGCACTTCCTGTGGGTCCCATTCGACAAGTCTAATTGTCAATGCTCACTGACATCTTCAAAGATTCACAATAACCTCAATTGGCACTGGAACAAGCTCTTTGTGTCCTATTGGGTAAGCATGCTGTGTTGGCCTCTTTCCTTAAGGGCATGTCCACTTTCTGGTATGAACTAGTAGGGTACGTTTAGACTACATCCCTCTTTGGACAGAGGGATGTAAATTAGGCACTTCGAAATTGCAAATGAAGCTGGGATTTGAATTTCCAATGCTTCATTTGCATAATCGCATCATGGCGCTCTTTCAAAAAAGTGCTATTTTGAAAGTAAAACAGCAGTCTAGACACGGTTCTTTCGAAAATTGAAGCCTTTTTCGAAAGATCCTGTAAACCTCATTTTTTGAGGTTTACAGGATCTTTCGAAAATTGAAGCCTTCCCTTTTGTTCTATGCTCTATTCAGAATTGCACAATAAGAAAAAGAAGCAAAAAAACCAAGAGGCTAATGGCAGGAGCAGTGATTTCAATAATGTTTCACTTTTATTCAAATAATTTCAGAGCTAATTAGCACTGCTGATTTAGAAACAATCTGTGGTATTTATCATTATTATTGATACTAGTATAGCATGTAAAGGACTCAGCTGTGTCTGGGACTCATTGTACATATGCATGGCAAGAGACAGACCTGGCCCCAAGGAAATTACAGTCTAAATAGAAAAGGAAGTCAAAGGGTGGGAGAAAGGTGGTATTAATATCCCCAGTTTACAGGTGGGGACCTGAGGCATGGAGAGATCAAAGTATTTGCTCAGGGCCACAGAAGAAGTCTGTGGGAGAACTGAAAAGTGAACCCAGAGACCAAGTCTAGTGCCTTAGCCATGAAACCAGCCTTCCTCTCATTTTTGCTATAGCCTAAGTGATTTTTGCTGTAAAGCCCCACCCTACCACCTCCATGAGGAAGGGAAGGGCGTATGTCTTACAGGCACAAGCTCTGCCTGGGGGAATGTGCAGTGAGATGATGCAGTATGATTCCCAAAACCATGGTGTGTGCTGTGTCCTGGGGACATATGAACTGCACTCTGTACATATCTGTGGCCAATATCTTGACAGGTCCTTGAACAAGCTTCCCCCAGGGGAGGGTGAAAACTCATTATTCTTTGCTACCTGCCTTAATGGATTAAAACAAAAGTGAATGTTCAAAGAAACACACTTGTGTTTGAAAACTATTGACCGCAGGGGATCAGGAGACAAATCTTAGTTTCCTAAAACATGTAAGCAGTCTCCTTGCAGCTGGTGGGACTATGGACCAGATCTAGGGGCTCATTTAAATTAATAGCAGTCAGCAGGATTTGTCTCAACATTTGCTGTCTCTCCTCCCTCAATAACAACTCCATCATAGAAATGTTTGCATGTTATAGAGTGGGAGAGTTCCTAATTACTGAGCTGTATTGTGACATCCATCTGTACAGCCTTAGATGATGTAATTGGAAAAGGCCTCCTCCTAAGTAGGCTAATTCATTTCCTGGGTTATTAGCCCAGGAATTGCTTTAATTTCCTAAATGCTTCTCTATACTGCTTTTGCCTTAACTTCTTTTTCTTGACAAATTATTAATTCCTTAGGGTATGTCTCCACAACAAGGCTAAAGTCAAATTAAGCTACGCAACTTCAGTTACATCAATTGCTTAGCTTAAGTCGAAATAGCTTAATTCAGCTTTTGTCGCTGTCTACACAGCAGGAAGTCGAAGGAAGAACACTCTTCCTTTGACTTCCCTTACTCCTTGTGAAATGAGGGTTACCATGAGTCAGAGTAAGAAGTCCTCCAGCTTGACATTATTTCGAAATAAAGGCTTGTAGTGTAGATGTGCACTGTGTTATTTCGGAATAACGTTAGTTATTCCAAAATAATGCTAATGTGTAGATGTACCCTAACTGATCTTACTGAACCACAGAACATGAATCCCATCATACCCATAGTTAAAATTTTACTTTTCCTTTATTTTAGGCCATTACTTTTTGTTATAATATACTACACTAATACCTCAAACAACCTCCTATAACATCTTGTCCTTTTAAAATATTTTCCCATAACGTATCTTTTCTCTAAACTGTATACATATGAAGGAAAAATAGTCTTTCTTGGTAGATCTTAGTGTCTCATTGTTTTAGAAACTTTCTGCCCTGTTCTAAATTCTTTACCATTTCACTCCCTTTTCATAGTAGGTTCAAAAATTTATTCAAAATTCCAAGACCTAAATACACTACAAAAAGTATTTATGAATGTGATCCCAGTCCAAAATTCACTTGCACATTATTGACCCCATTTATTTTCCTTTTGCAAACATTCATGCAAACAGATTTTTGTACCTGAGAAGGAAATATGTATTCATTCCGTAGCATTCCTGCCATCTTAAAAACTCTATGGCTGTGTCTACACTGGCGCGATCTTGCGCAAAAGCGGCCGCTCTTGTGCAAAAACTTGCTGCCTGTCTACACTGGCCGCGTGTTCTTGCACAAGTAAACTGACGTTGTAATGTATGAAATCAGGGCTTCTTGCGCCAGAACTCTGACGCTCCCACTCAGCAATAAGCCCTTTCGCGCAACTGTTCTTGCGCAAGAGGCCAGTGTAGACAGGCAACATGAATTTCTTGCGCAAGAAAGCCCTATCGTTAAAATGGCCTTCAGAGCTTTCTTGCGCAAGAGAGCATCTACACTGGCATGGATTCTCTTGCACAAAAGCACATCTCTTGCGGAAAAGCACATGCCAGTATAGATGCTCTCTTCTGGGAGAGTTTTTGCAGAAGAACTCTTCCGCAAAAGAGTTTTTGCGTAAGAATGCGCCAGTGTAGACCTAGGTATGGGTATAGGAAGCAGAGGAAATATCATGTGGTGACTTAGAATACCAAACAGTTGCTACTGGTGGAATAAGAATAGCAAATATACAAAGCAACAATCATTAAAAATAGTTTGTGAGCAGTCATTAAGCTGCTATTGGTTCAGATATGGTGAAACTCACCCCTGGGAGATGGGTTAGCGCAGAACTTATTTTTTATTATTATTTGTACTGCTGAAGTGACTAGAGGATCCAACTGAGATTGAGGCTCCGTTGTACTGGTGCTGTACATGCATATAGTAAGAGAATCCCTGCCCCTAGTGTTTAGAGACCAAAATGGAGGTGACAACCAAAGAGTGTGGAAAAAGGATCCCACTGAGGCAAAGAGATTAACAGCCTGACTTCAATAGTTACTGGATAGTGGTCTATGTGACTTACCCAAGTGCACAAAAGAATTTTGTAAATGACCCATGAATTGAACTCATATCTCCTGAATCCCAACCAAGTACATTTACCATAAATTGACTCTTGTTGTTTTCATTGATAATAAAAAGTGTACAGTCATTGCTTTTCACAATATGTAGGTACAGGTTGAACCTCTCTCATCTGGCACCCTGGGGACCAGACCAGTTTTGAACGAGAGAGCTTTCTGGATCATGGGAGGTCAGTATTTTCTAGCAGCATTACCTACACTTCTACTTCTTGCAGTGCTTTTAAAGGACATTTAGGGGGTAAATTAGAGCTAAATAACAACACAGAACCCTGAGAACTAGGACTGGTGGCTATAAACAAACTTTTTGGAACCGCGGGAAACTCAGCCACACCCATGAAAAGTGGACATCTGGCTAACTAAAATCATTCTGGACAATGGATGTTTCTGTAAAAGAGAGTCCTGGACAAGAGAAGTTCAACCTGTATTTCAAATGCTTCTTATCCAATGCTGAAACAAAGTTATTTCATACTCAGATTAGTTTTCAGCTAATTTCCAAATTATATTATGTAGGTTGTTTGTCTTTTCTTTTAAAGCAGCAGTTCTCAAGCTGCTGGTGGGCTCATGCTGCTTTGTTTACCTAAAAGATCTATAGCCACGAAGCCTTGCGGCTCCCATTGTCTCCAGTTTGCCGTTTCCTGCTGGAAAATGGCAAACCGGAGTCAATGGGGACCATGAGGCTCTGTGACTATGGAGCCTTTAGGTGAATAAACCAGTGAGGTCCCGCTAGCAGCTTTCCCGAAGTAGGCTCGTGGAACAGTTTGAGACCAACTGTTTTAACAAGTTAAAATTGCATTTACTTTAAATTAAAACAGAGCCAAGAAAAAATTGTCTGTGGGAGATTGTCATTATTTAGATGTCTGACAAAATACGATAGAATACATTTTACTTAATTACATGTGTTCTTATTACCAATACAGACAAACTATCTAGATTGTCAAACAACAAATGCTAATGCACCCTGATTTGTTTTTGCCCTGTGAAGCCTGTCAAGGCACTTGTCAAGTGATAAACTCCCCTTCCTCTCCATTTTAAACCCTATTTGTAATCAGTAATTGCCCATTACTGTTCTCTGCTCCCTTTAATAACTCATGGTATGTTTTAAATCAAGAACATTGTTATATCTCCCAGCTTTCTTGGATCATTTTTGAAAATCACATATTTGGCAGTTATTTTACACAAAGTAAAGGCCTAATCCCCTGATCAAATAAAAGCTCCTCCTTTGATCAGGAAAAGTAGTCAGAGAGTGGAGTCAACAAAGAATTCTTTAAAGATGAATGTCACTCTGAAGGAGGAGCAGCTAGAAATAGAAGAATCAGATGTTTGATATGGAAAAGACATGAGCTCATCCAGTCCATTTCCTCCTAATGTAACAAAGCTCCTCAAAGTGCATTTTGCCCCCTCAGACTGTAAGACTCCCAAGCTATGGGGCTTCCACCACTTCCTTTGTTAGATTTCAATCCATGTTGTTGAAGAGAAGACTACCTTTTTCTTATGTTTTGTTTATACAAGGACCTCTGTGCTAGACAGGGGGGCTGACAAACCTGCCAGGTCTCTAGGCAAGGCGGGGGAGGCCAAGCTTCATGCTCCCAGAAGGGCCTTGGAGAGAAGGGCAGGAGTAGAGGTAGCCAGCCCTCAGTGCTGCCTGGACCATGCCTCACCTTCTCTGTAGTCTGGGATTCTGGTAGCCATTTAAAGGGCCTCAAGCTCTGGTTGATGCTGCTGCTATAGTAGGAATTTTGAATCACTAGGGCAACTGTCTCCTTTGTCCGTTCCCCCGCTGGTGGGCCTGATCCTAGACTTTCTCCTCCCAAATATCAACCCACTGTTGTATAACTTCACATACCACATTTATCTCTTTGCAAGCAAATGCAGCTCCTTAGGTGCTTATGGGAGGCATGGGTCATCATGTGATCATTCACATCAGACTCCCCATCAGTACCTTGCTCTGGCTACTGAAGTTAATGACCCAACCAGTGAACCCAATTGGGTGATAAATCCTGGTCTCATCCCACCTGAAGCATTTTAATAGAGCAACTATTACCTTTGTGTGACATGGATCAATGCCTCTGGGTATGCAGCCCATAACTGCATTGACCTTTTCTTTCCCACTGCCATATGAATTGCAAACTCATGTCAAGAGTTGCTCTATAAAATGTTGTCCCAGGAAATGAATAGCTGGATGATAAAGGTTGGGGAAAGTGAGGTTATGGTCAATATTACCATATTATTTCACATTTCCTTCTCAGCTTTCCCTTCAAAGATTTTAAACAATTTTCAAATGTGTACAAACTCAATATTTATTTTATTTGCCCAAAATACAGGAAATCTGTGTCACAACCTGGAAAGGGAATTAGAATCAGCACCTGAAGTCAGGAGATCTGCACAGTGGACCATCCTCTGAGAATCTGCTGATTAATGATAATGAAGAATTTCAGTTTGGCTGAGCATTCAGTAGTTTAGATGTATCTTTTCAACTAGAAATTGCATGAGATCAACTGCAATAAACTTTCCTGGTTTCCTCAAAGCTAGAAATAAATCAAGAAGAAGCATTGTTCCCAGGAGAGCGTATCAGTAACTTTGTCTTATTAAAGATGAAACAAGAGAACACCAATACCAGCAAATAAAGATTCTAAATTATGATAGTAAAGGTTCAGAATTGGTTTATATTTTAGATACAGGTCTATGCTTATTGTTAAAAATGGGACTCTTAATTCATATGAAGTTAAAAAACCCTGATAAACTATGTGAGATATGGGTCTCTGAGACAAAATAACAAAGTTCAGGCCCAATGGGCCATTTTCAGATAACACCTATCTAGGCCCCAGAGGATGCTGTGCCAATGCACACAATAGGAAACTTAAGGAAAGAGGGTTTTGCATAGTGAAATAAAATACATACAACAGAGAACAGAGCCCTTAGCCAATCAAAAGTATCTCTTGGCCTCTGCAGCCCACATATACCTGTAAGATGCAGAGGCTTTAAACCAAGCCAGTTGTTTCAGAAAGAAATTAACAGGTCTAAGACAGCATTTTTTTCTTAAATACACATACACAGAAATATATAAAGGCCTGTGTACTGGAGAGCAGACTGTCATAAAACATGGAAGGGAGTGCACCTTCTCCACAGAACAATCACAACACTTACCCTCAAAGAACCTTGCATGTCATATCCATGACCATTCACTGTACTGAATATTTTGAAGGAGAGAGCTACTTTAGCCTGGAAGTTCTCCAAAGCATAATTCTGATTTACAAATGAAAATAATTTTAAGTCCCCTACTGTACCTAAAATGCTGCCAAAGACAAATCTACTCCTTTTTTGCTGGAGGTCTGTCACGGCCATCCTTACCCATATCACAAAACCTAACCACAAAAGCCACGCCATCAGGGCTCATCCACATGCACATCCATGAATGTGATATATGCCATTAAGTGCCATGTGTATTGGACAAACAGGACAGTCTCTATGACAAAGGATTAATGGACACAAATGAGACATGAATGGTAAACCATATAAACCTGTAGGGGAACACTTTAACCTCTCTGGACATTCAGTAATAGATTAGAAAGTAGCTGTCTTTCTATAAAAGAATTTTAAAAACCAATTACGAACAAAGACAGCTGAACTGGAATTCATTTGCAAAGCCAACATTATCAATTTAGGACTGAATAGGATCTCAATGGGTAAACACAATTTCCCTTCTCTGGATATTCACATCTCCACAGCAAATGCTGTGAATGACCCACTTCATAGGGCACCCAGATATTTGCGGCACCACTGGATCTTAATGTCTGCCCACCCACCTCTATCTATCCCTGTTCTGTGACTACACTTCCTCCGGAGAAGGAGTTTCTGAATTTACTATATAAGTCTACAGCAGTGTTTCCCAACTTTTTTTGGCCAACGAACCCCTTTAGAATTTCAAGGATCCCCAGCCAGGAAAATTTGTTGAGCAAAAAAAAAAAAAAAAAAGTGAGAGCTGTCTCTTTAATGGGGGAAGGGTATTCCAAGTTCTCACGGAATCCTTACTTTCACTTTGCGGTTCCACAGAGCACCATTTGGGAAACACTGGTCTACGGGACCTGAGTTTAAAATTTACTTAAAAAACATTTCATTAGTGCATTGCTGAAGATTATAAAATCACATCTCTGAATAATCATCTCCTTGCCACCAGGCACAGGCGCACCAGTTTAATAGTACTGCATAGGGCCTGGTAAATCCCGAGGACAGCCCTGAGGTCTGTTAACCTTTATTAGGACAGCGAGCCAGGGGAAAGCAGTGGGACAGATGTAACTAATGACTCTATGGCTTACTCATATACCTTCTGTGGGGAAAACCAGTGTCCTTGGGGTTTCAGTATATAGGTTGTCAGGCAGCAAATCTGTACTGAGCACTAAAGCTAACTACTTAATATTAGCGGAATCATTTTTTACAAAATGTGATAATTTGCAATTAATTATTTTTTTAAAATGAGCTGGTAGAACTGTGAAGAAAGGGCCACGGTAGGTGGGAAGATCCTTGGAAGCCTTTTTATATGTGTCCTGTGGACTCCTTTTACTGGTTTATGGCTTGATATTTAAAGTTATGGAGCTTCTACAACTGTCACTGAAATAAATGCAAATTATATATGCTGAATGCCTCCAAAAAACCCCAACCCTCTAATTATTTTGTACTCAAGTGCCCCATTTGGCCAATGAGATATTACTAGTCAAGTTACTTAAACTAAAAAGAAGGGAATAGAGAAAGCAGAAGAGACCTTAAGTGAATTTCTGCTCCCTCAGAAGTCAATGGGAGTTTTACCCTTAGCTTCAGTATAGCTAGCATATTACTCCTGGAGTATAAAAATGGTTGACAGGAATATATCACTTCCAGATATAGACTTGAGAAGGATGCAATTATCTTTTGAACATTAGCCACAAGATACAGAGAGGCTTGCTCATAAAAGAAGGTTACTGACACTGGAGAAAATGAAATGGATCTAAATGAGAAGATGGCTTGGTGAACTCAGAGGTCAGGGAGTTTTACTTCAATAGACCTGAAGAAATGTAACAGAACAGAAGTTGGCCTGGAGTTAATTTTAGGTTTTTTTTCTACATTGGACTAAATAGCAACATATGAGCAGAAGAGAAAGAGAGGTTATATATTAAATGCACAATGTGACAAAGCATTGTTCTCAGTTTAAATGTTTTATATACTTCATAAGTTCTGATGATTTTCAGCATGTACAAAAATCCCAATCTCACAGAAATTCATGTTGCAGAAGGTAATTTTATCCAATTCATAAATCTTAATATCAAAGATTCTGAGTTCTCAGTTATCCAGATATCCATTACAGAAGGGATAATAAAGTACAGTGGTAAATGTTTGAATTGATCCTATTTTAATGTTGCACTCTAGAGGTGACAAAATACCATACATAAAATCTCATATCAATCTTGTTTTGATGTCAAAACAACGATGATCCAAAACATTATGCATACTCAAGGCTGAGAGCCTAAAATCATAAACCATAAAATGTATCATTAGAGGTTATATTTTTCACAAATGTCAGCTATTGTATTCTTTCACGGTGCCTCTGCCAAAGCAAAGTGAAGGATCCAAGATTTTAAAAAATCCTCATTTTTCTCTGACTTGTTTTCCTTTTTATATTATATTAAAGCAAACCATTAATTTTTATTTGTTTATGTCTTGCAGAACTGATTTTGAGATTCAATACTTAAAATGATAAATAAAAAGAACCCAGCTTTTATTTGATATGCCACTGGATTTTCAAAATGAATTTCTTTGTAGAAGATAAGGCAGCTAGACTTTGATTCAGGATGTGGAATGTTATAATTATCTTATGCCACTATGAGGATAAAAAGTATATATTAGTCTAGTTTCTCTCCGAAGCTGGCACTCTGCAGCGTAGAGAAAGAAAAACCCTGAGCTTTTAAATTGTATGGTCTTAACACACTGATATTTGGAGATAAAAAGTAATAGAAGCTGAGGACTGAGCCAGAGATAGGGCTAAAAAATGTAACAAGGACATGGGGACTGGTTCTGCTGGACCTCTGTTACCCTGAATGGGTTTGTTCATTCACATATTGACAGTCACTTGTCTGGAGGGATGAGCCACTGAAGATCCACCTGAGGAGCATCACCATTGACAGTAGGAGATGGGAATGGAGAGAGTGGAGGTTTGCCCCCACCAGACAGGAGGTGCTCGAGAAAAGTCAGTGTACATGGTTACACCTCCAAAAATAGTTGCCGGGGTTTGCAGTCAACAATATAATATAATCAAAGCCCAAAGCACAAAGATGTGCCTTTTAACATCAAGGAAGTTTGAGAAGTACATTTAGATGTTTCATATTTCTCAATGTCTGGTTTCTAACACGTATGGGGCATAGGCTAGTAATATTATAAACAGATTTCTGACCCTCAGTTTTCTTAAGTGGGAGAGAGATAAAGATATCAAACAGAAGAGAGTACAGGTGCGCACATATGGAATTCAATCCTCCATTAACCACACAAAATCCTCCCTCTTGACTTTATGGAGTTCCGATAGTATACATTTTTAATCTCTATTAAATCTATTTTAGCTTTAGGGCTTTGCTTATCCTCATTAAAGCTGCAGTTTGTATTCTAAAATCATAGATTTGTTTTGAGTAGCTATACATTGTGACCCCCAGCATCTGAAAACAAATTAGGCCTTGTTTTGGCTTACAATTTCAGCCTCTTTCTATAGGTCCTTGACTTAGTCTGCCACTGGAAGCATTTAAAGATATGACTGGAGGAAGAGAAGAGACTCGAGTAGACCCACAGATTGAGACCATGATATTACTGTAATTACTGTTTCTTTGCAGGATTCAAATTTCTGGGTTGGTACCATGTTGCTTTTCACTAACATTTCAGAATTGTCATACACATTTAACTATCTACATGTAAAATTATAGTTGCTGCTCTACGTTAGCCATGCAAGGAAGATAGGTTTGTCTTCTATATTACATGTGTAGGAACCTTAACTATTTCCCAGAACTAGATGTATTTATTTAATATATACAATATAGACAGTTTTATGGTATGAGAGAGAAATCGGTCATCCAGCATAAAATCTATAACATATATCCAAAATCACAGTGTATGTGAAATCCACCAGAGGAAAGAGATTTTAAAAAGCCTCTCCTTATCTTCAGCAACGATCTTCTCTCTGACAGTTAACCTGCCTTTCACTTTACTATGTTATAATTTACTGTGTCAATAAAATGACACCTAGTTCAACAAATTAATACATTTAACAGATGGTTTTGCATTATTTTTTTAGGAGGGGAGCTTTCTACATTTTAAGACAGTCTACAAGTAGTCTCTGCATACAGCTCAAATTAACAAAACAGTCATTCCCAAAAGAACACCAAATGCAGAGATTGCTTCCAATGGCATTACTATAATCACACTGAAAAGTCCATTCTGCCCAAAGAAAGAAAAGAGGAGAAAAACAGGACAGATGTTTTAATTTGTTAGGTTTGTCGCATTTACCAAGTACTACTGAAAAAATCACTTATTTATAATTTTTTGCTCCTAGCGATTGCCAGATTGAGATGTGCGTCTCATCATCATGAGTGACTCAGAAGGAATTACTGCATCAGTATCAAACAAACAATAGCATAATGCAAGGTACTCAACAAAACCAGCAGTTAATTTTTCAGTCAAAAAGCTAGATGGAAGGAATTAGGTTTGTTATGATCAAACAATGGGCCAAGTCTTCAGCTGCACAAAGTGTGATGTGGGAGACACACTTATAGCTCCCTAATTTTGAGGCTGGTTCTACACTGGCATAAATCAGAGCAGCGCTGGGCTGCACTAAGATACACTTACTAGGGTTCCCAAGTTATGGTGCAACACACCCATTCTTGTGCACACTGGTAACCATAGGGAGGTATTGTACTGTGATGCCAATTCAACACATTAAAAATCATGGGCAACAATTATGAAATTAGCTTAAAATCATAAGCTTTTTAATTTTGTTTATTATTTTTTCCTCCGGTTTTTGAGCTTATAACGTGCACTGATGTACATTTTAAAACCTCTGAGAATGCAAAACTCTCTGATTTTGAAAGAAAGTTAAGATTTTCACTAAAGCACATGAATCCAGGAGGCAGGGGCTTTAAGAGAAACATCAAATAGCTTGAATTTGCAATACTATATATGTCTAAAATTCAGTTCCTCCAGGGAAAAAAATCATGAGATTATAAATAGAGCCCTGCATGAATAAAAATTGGTATTTGCATCCACATCTGTAAGAATGATCTGCAGATATCCACATCTGCAGATGTGGATATCTGCAGATATAAAGTGAATATCTGCTAATTTGCAGTTTTTATAGATACAAAATTTGTATCTGCATTCACATCTGTATCCGCAAAAATGAGCTGCGGATATCTGCATCCACATTTGCAGATGCGGATACCTATAGTTATAAAGTGGTTAGCTGTGAATTTGCAGGGCTCTAACTATAAAACCCATGTCTCAGATGGTATCTTCAAAACACAATCCATTCCATATAAGTTATGCAATGAAAGCACAGACAATCTTTTTTGCTGCTTGCTGAAAATTCCACACCACCTATACTGCTTGGATTTCATGTAATAATTGGCCTCTGAGAAAGAAACTAAACTATTTTGTTCAGAATTTTATATGAAAGACTGAGTGTTACGTCAAATCCTTGAAAACTGGAAATGATGTCCTACTAACTAAAGCATTTTTGACAGAAATAAAATAATGAAATATAAAAGTTATTCAGAAAATTGCATAATCTTTGAAAATGTCTATTATAAACCTAATATTCCCTTCATTAATTCATCACCTCAGATTGAGGAACACGCAAGGAAGAGGCCCTGGGAGACCAATAAAGTTTAAGAATTAAAGAAAGCACTGGGGATATGAAAATGTAAAATATTTATCTAAAAAAATTACCTATTTATTTATTTTACCAATTATTAATGTTCTTAGGCCATTTGTGTCCTTCTGTGGCTATTTCTAAAGGAGCAGTAAATACCTGTTTTCTTTTATTGTGCAATGTTAGAGACTAAGTATGAGGCTTAGTATGCAATATGTGAAAATATCTACGACTGTGCAACATTCAGAATAATAGACTAACATTTCCAGAAATAGGAGGGGACAGAGGTGGCTTAAACTTCAAGGCCATGTCTACACTACAAGATTATCTCGAATTTACTAAATTCAATTTCTGGGCACCCGATTTTACAGATTCAAAGTTCTGTGTCCTCACTATGGGGAAGCATTGAATGTCGTCTGAAATAGCATATCCCTATTAAAGGAGCCTGCCTCAGGCTTAGAGCCCCAGGAAGCAGTCTGGGGAGTATGCCAGGAGGGTGGATAATTCTGGTGTCTGCTTGGTTTGGCAAATTGCGATGGATACTTACAGGGGCTCCTCACCACATCTGTGTCCCACAAGGCATTCCTCCACTCCCTTCCCCCTTGTGGGACAGGAAAGGGACACAGTGTGTGCGCGCCTTGTCATGCTCTGGTTGCCTGCACAGATGCCACAGCACTATGACCATGGAAACGGAGCTCCTGCAAAGCAGTGCCATGCTCATGGCTCTCATGCTGTGCTTCATGGTGCAGTACTTCGACAGTGCCCATATGTTGCTCCACCAGGAACAAGACGAGGAGCACGAACCCCAGCATGGTCCGCAGGCCCTGTTCAGCCAAGTCTCGGTGCTCCTGCTACTGTGCACACTCCTCAATCCCCCATACACTGCGGAATGTTGCTTCTGATGAAGAGAGATGAGTTCGGACTGGTGGGACCACATTATCATGCAGGGATGGGATGATCAGCAGTGGCTGCACAACTGCTGCATGTGCAAGGCCACCTTCCTGGAACTCTGCAAGTGGTTCACCCCTGCCTTCAGGCAACGGGACACTCAATGGAGATCCACCATCCCTGTGCAGAAGTGCATGGCCATTGCCCTCTGGAAGCTTGCCACATCAGACAGCCCTAACCCCAACTGTAGCTAGAGAAAGTTAGAAAACTCATCAGAAGTGCCCTCCCAGGGGTCATCAGAATCCTTGGAGGCATTCTGGGAGGGGGAACTGGCTCTTGGGCATTGTCACCTGGTTTGCCTCCTCCGCCTCCATGTGTTCATCCTCCTCCTCTGCCACCCCGCCCTCCCACAGGCTGACACCATGTGTCTTGGCTGGACTCAATGACCACAGCGGTGGGAGGTCACCGGCCCCTTCCTAGAATGGCATCCAGCTGTTCACAATAGCGGCAGGTGTGAGGTGCTGCCCCAGAGAGTCTGTTCTGCTCCCTGGCCTTCTGGCAGGCCTGGCACAGCTCTCTTATTTTGAGCCTGCACTGCACCAGGTTCCTGGTATGGCCTCTCTCTGCCAGGCTGGTGAAGATGTCCACATTTCTTTTCTTGGTCTAGAGTTCCTGGAGGTTAGACTCCTCCCCCACACCTCAATGAGGGCTAAGATCTCCCTAGGACTCCAGGATGGAGCTTTTCAGTGGAGGCTGTGGGAGCAGAAGTGCTGGCAATTGTCAGCGTGTTTGAGGGGATGTTGAGGGTGCTCATGTCTCTGCGTTCCAGTCACTCACACAGGGCTCACAAAGCTGGTCATATGGGACAGGCTCTTCCGTAGTTCCCAGGACCTGTAGAGCTCAGTGGAAGGGGGGAGCAGTGGAGATGCTAGGTGTGGCTAGAGTGGTCAGAGCGGACAGCTGTGGGAAACCTCTGGAGGCCAGTTAGTAGGAATTAGTGGCACCAGAGCATCCACAATAACATTATTTTGGACTTACAAATTCGGGAAAGCTGTTATTCCTCATGAAAAGCAGGACTACCAAATTCAAATTCTACAGATCCTTATTCTGGAATAACAGACTCTGTTATGTGAATGCATTGCTTACAAAATCGACCTTGGGGAAGGGGGCTAATTTCAGACTAAGGTCTTAGTGTAGACCTGGCCCAAGTGACCTAGGCTTTTGGGGTTAGGCTATGTGAAAAACAGTTACTTTAGATGGTTAGAGAAAATCTCTAGGATACATAATTTTTAACAGCATGGCAAATTTAGACAATATAAACTTTTCTGAACTTTTGAGAAGATAAAAATTTAAATTTAAGCTAAAAACTTATGACATTAAGAGAAAAATCAGTGTTCAGATCATACAGATTTCTTTTTAATGCAAAGACATGTCTTAGTCCATTTGGCCCCTATAAGGACCTATTTCCTGGTCTGAAGAAATTTTCTTCACTTGAAAATCAGTTCAGTTAAACCTAGGAAATTGTGATTTTCCTTACATCTCACTTATTGATTTTCTCTGTAAGCAAAAATGGTTTTAACTTGAAAGCAGCATTTATGTCAGACAGTTGCTCAGTCATTATCAAGAAGCCATCTTGTATGTTCTTAATACTATGAGGGTAATACTTGATCTTTAAATTAATGTGTAATTTATATATCTTATACATTTTATATAATTATATAATAATTTACTTTTATTTCTGAAGGCAACATTCAGACTTTTAAGTAAGACTTTATTTAGTCTTCATTAAAAAAAATTAAATACACTGGAAAAATAATTGATGAAAGGAAATTTCCAATTTTTGTTCAGGTTAAGTATGGACTAAAGTGTTTTCCTGAATCATTATTTCAATATTGGGATGTGATTTTCAAAGGCACAATACCACCAGAGCTCACTGAAAAAAGAATCAATGGACATTTAGTGTCCCTTTTCCATTGCTAAAAAGCTACTGCAAAATAAAGGTACAAAATCATCCCTTTAATCTACTTTTAATTACTAAGGAAAGGTTTAAGTTTTAACTACTAGGATTGTCTATATATTTTCATAGTACAGAGAAAAAATTATCTGTGTCGGCACTTTTATGTGGTTTGAAAAATTATTGCAAGGCTGGCCTCCTGGGGGTCTATTCCCCACATTGTCACAGATTCACTGAGTGACCTTGAGCAAGTCCTTCAACAGCTCCACGGCCCACTTTTTGCAGCTGCTTTTTACCTGCCTCACAGGGATGTTGTAAGGCTTCATTGCTATTTGAAGCTATATTATTAATGTTTGTAAAGGACTTTGAAATCCTCAGATGAAAAGCAAAATGCAAGTCCAAAGCATTATTATCAGCGTAATAATTCCAAACTCCCTAATATAAACAGGTGGTTGTAACAAATCATTTTCCGACACAATTAATTTCCATGTTCTGGTTGGGCTGGAATCTTGAAATTCAGTTAAAGTCATCCATTATTGGCTGCTAAGTACAGGAAATATACCTAATGCTATATATGACCTTTTCATTACAAGTGACTAAAAGGTCTTTGTAAAATTTCAGAAGGTAACTGTTCAAGTGCCCTTCCATATACATTTCACACACATCTCCCCCAAGATCAATTTCATTAGTGTATAGTTGCCTTGGGAATGAAGCTTTCAATTGTGAGGAATGAATTCTGAGCTCAACAGTTCCACTGATTGGATTTTAGTCAAGACATTTCCCATAAATCACATAACCAACCTCTTCTTGTCACTGCCAGGCCTGAGACTTTAGGAGCACTTGTTCCCAAAAATGAGGTAGTGTTAGTAGCTGTGATGACCCCATTACAACCCTAAGATTAAGCATTGTAAGAGTTCCAACAAATATGCCCATGTAGGCATTGGATCCCTTGATGTGTTCAACCATGAATGACATTCATAGGTAGGGCTGATGAAAGAAACAGGGACCTTTACTCCCAGTTGCCTGGGGTAAAATAAGTCAATTAAATAAAGCTGTAAAGAGAAGTGGACAAATAAAATGAAAACTTCCAAACAACAGTGAGTGATCATGACACCTTTCGATTCTTGCTCAACTTGAATCCCATGATCCCATGGTAGCAAAAACGAATGCTGAAATAGTCCTTCCCAAGTAGGACCAGAGAGATGATGAGACTTCTACATTCAAGCACATCGCTGCTCAGAGCAATACTTGTCTCAGGGTGTGTCTAGACTGCAGGGTTTTTTCGAAAAAAGTAGCCTTTTTTCGAAAAAACTTCACCTGCGTCTAGACTGCAGCCACGTTCTTTCAAAAGTAAATCGAAAGAACGTGGCAGTCTTCGATCACGGTAAACCTCATTTTACGAAGAATAACACTTTTTTTCGAAAGTACTCTTTCGAAAAAAGGCACTATTGAATGCAAACTGTGTTTTTTTGAAAGAAAGCGTCTGGACTCTCTTTCAAAAAAGTGGCTCGCTTTTTCAAAAAATCTGCTTGTACTCTAGACGCTCTCTTTTGAAAGAGGCTCGTAGTCTAGACGTAGCCTCAGATGAAAGTGCCTTATTAAGGGCCCTCCTTTGCTTAGGCTAAATTCCAGGAGATTCCCTTGTAATGCTTAGGACAAGAGCTCTGACGGCTCCCATATTCACTTCTGTCCCCAAATTACCTGAATTTTAAAGGGAAGACATTCATCTCCCATAAAAAAGCGTTCTGATCAGTCGTAAACCTACAGCAGCTTAGTTAACTGCTGCAGTACAAAAAGGCCTCTTTCAAAGTCAATTACAATAACTTCAACCCTACTTCAGCAAAACACATTTAAACACCTGCTTAACATTAAACATTTGGGAATTAAGCATGTGCTTAAATAATTTGCCACAGATGTGATTATTTTCATGTTTAAAGTTAAGCAACTGCTTTCCTGAATCAGTTTTTATTGAGAAAGTGATCACAAAAATCATTTTGAGGTCAGTCTGCTTTGCTTGGGAAGCCATTTTGCTCATGGAAGTTTGTTTATTTCATAGGTTCATAGATTTTAAAGCCAGAAGGGACCATGAGATCATCTAGTTCGTCCTCCAGTAAGACAGGCCATTAATTCTCCACCCAGATACCCCTATTTTAAGACCAAACACATCAATCAGACTAAAGTGTTTCAGTCATCAGGCAATCAAATTGTTTGCCACAGGCAGAGGATAGGAGAGACACAGGTGAAGCAAAGTCTGAGGTCCCTGCAATGGCAGGGAATAGCAGGTGAGATATGCGTAGATGACCCCAGCACATGAACCATTCATTTTAAGTTATTCATGAAAGAAATATCAGCTAACTTTGCTCAATCAGTTACTTAACGAAAGATCAGGATAAACAGAGAGGTTCACACATATCAGTCTCTGGAAGACAGTCTTGCAGCAATTAATCTGTCTCAAAATGCAAATTTAAATTGACGATTTTATCCCGTGCTTGTTTAGGACAAAGGATTAATGCATCTTATTCATCTTATCTATTTTTCAAAATAGAGAGACATGTATACACACACAACAACCACCCAGATGTTAATAAACCAAACAGTATAAATAGCATCAGGTAATTCATACATAAATTGCTTAACAGACCATGCATCCTGTTTCAGACAATTCTTACACATACAAAGTACAGAGGTTATTGAAAGTTTAACTACTACTATATTTCTACAGTAAAACTTAATATAAGTGCAAAGCACCTGGGAGGATGGTTCTTCCAAGTCTTCTATTGGATATTAGCTAACACGGCTAATTGACCTGAAGAAAATTATTTTCCAACACCAGATCTGGTTATCAGTATGATCTTGACCATGTAAGCAAATCAGGAATGGGGCATCTAAAAAAGAGGATCCTGACCTCTGTACCTCCTAAGAACCTTGGTGTGTGGAAAAGGCGACCACTGGTGCATCCACATCACCTTTAGGAGGAACATGCAGAATTGCATCCAAGGACTGCTGTAGAGATTAGGCATTAGTGGAGACCAGAGCAGAAGGATCCTGCATCCTTCTGATTCTCCTTTAAGAAGGTATCTAATCTTGTTTTAAAGATTCCAGCAATGGTAAGTGCATGACCTCTTCCATAGTCTGCTCCAATGTTTAATTACTCTCACAGATAGGAAATGCATTTTATTTCAAGGTTGTATTTATCTAACTTCATCTTCTAGTTATGGCTCTTCTTACACTTTATTTAGCAAGGTTAAAACCCCTCTTGCTATCAGACCTCTTTTCTACATGTAAGTTGCTTTTCAACCTCTTCTTCAATAAGATGAATAAAATGAGCTCCTTAAGCTTCACATCATACGACTTGTTTTTAAGCCTGTGAGTCACTCCTTTCAAAGGAGTATTTTGCATCTGTCTTGAAGTCTTACCAGTGCTATGTATAGCAGCAAGCTCACTACTCTATTTCTATTTAACAGTCCCCCTTTTTATACACCCAAGGGTTGCATTGGCCCTTTTTGCCAAAGCATGGCACTGAAAGCTCGTGGTGAGGTGATTAGCTATAGAAACATCTATAACCTTCTCTAGGCCAGTTTTCCCAAATGGAGTCTCTGTAGGTATCACCAGCATGTTTCTCAAAAATATTACCTACATTTGGCTGTATTAAAATGCATTGTCTTGGCCTGCAACTGTTTAATCAGATTAATCATATCACAGCCTAACCTATGCCAGCACTGCTTCTGTCTCCTCCACCGGCGCCTGTAGCCAGACAGAGCACCTGAGCATGGATGCCTCTACCCAGATCCTGGTGTGGTTTTGCAGGGACTGTGGATTGCAATTCCCACTTATTGATATCCAGGCTGGGGAGATCATCCAATGCGAAAGGTGCCTGCTGGTGGAATCTCTCAGGCAGCAGGTGGCAGAGCTACAGGAGGAGGTGGCTAGGTTGAGGAGCACCCGCATCCATGAGGAATTCCTGGACCATGTTAATGAGGAGACAGCTGAGGTAGCTGTCCCGGTACACAGGACTGGGGACACACCGCTGGTGGAGGAGGAGACGACTCAGGGTGGACAGTGGCAGCTGGTTACTTCTGGCAGCAGGCACTGCTCCACCCCTGTTCCGAACCCTCCCACCGTGGTACTAGGAAACCGTTATGCTCTTCTTTATACAGGAGATAAGCAATCACCCCCTACACCGGAGGAGGAGAAGCCCCGTACCCCCAAGGCTGGGAGGTCTGCTGCCACCACTGCGAATAGGAAACGAGAGTAGTGGTGGTCGGAGACTCTCTTCTGAGGGGGATGGAGGCGCCCATCTGTCGCCCTGACATTTCATCTCGGGAGGTATGCTGTCTGCCGGGGGCCCGTATCTGAGATGTTACGGAGGCATTGTCGAGGATTATCCGGCCCTCTGACTACTACCCCATGCTACTCATCCATGTGGGCACTAATGATACTGTGAGGTGTGACACTGAGCAGATCAAGAGTGACTACAGGGCTCTGGGGATATGGGTGAAGGAGTTTGGAGCACAGGTGGTATTCTCTTAGATCCTTCCTGTCGAAGGTAGGGGCCCGGGGGAGAGACAGGTGCATCCTGGAGGTGAATGCCTGGCTGCGAGGATGGTGTCGCCAGGAGGGCTTTGGATTCCTTGACCATGGGATGCAATTCCAGAAAGGACTGCTAAGCAGGGATGGTGTCCACCTCACGAGGAGGGGGAAGACCCTGTTTGCATACAGAATGGCTAACCTAGTGAGGAGGGCTTTAAACTAGGTTCGACGGGGACAGGTGAGCAAAGCCCACAGGTAAGTGGAGAACATGGAGACCTGGGAGATGGGTCGGAAATGGGAGGGAGCGTGGGCTACAATGGCAGAGAGAAAGGAGGGTCAGGGCAAAACTGGGAGGCAAGGTCAAATCAGGATCTTAGATGCCTATATACAAATGCGAGAAGTATGGGAAATAAGCAGGAAGAACTGGAAGTGCTAATAAATAAGTACAATTATGACATTGTTGGCATCACAGAAACTTGGTGGATAATACACATGATTGGAATGTTTGTATGGAAGGGTACAGCTTACTCAGGAAAGATAGACAGGGAAAAAAGGGAGGAGGTGTTGCCTTATACATTAAAAATGAACACACTTGGAGTGAGGTGGAGATGGACATAGGAGACAGAAGTGTTGAGAGTCTCTGGGTTAGGCTAAAAGGGATTAAAAACAAAGGTGATGTCATGCTAGGAGTCTACTACAGGCCACCTACCCAGGTGGAAGAAGTGGATGAGGCTTTTTTCAAACAACTAACAAAATCATCCAAAGCCCAAGATTTGGTGGTGATGGGGGACTTCAACTATCCAGATATATGTTGGGAAAATAACACTGTGGGGGCACAGACTATCCAATAAGTTCATGGACTGCATTGAGACAACTTTTTATTTCAGAAGGTTGAAAAAGCTACCGGGGAAGCTGTTCTAGATTTGATCCTAACAAATAGGGAGGAACTGGTTGAGAATTTGAAAGTGGAAGGCAGCTTGGGTGAAAGTGATCATGAAATCATAGAGTTCACAATTCTAAGGAAGGGTAGAAGGGAGAACAGCAAAATAGAGACAATGGATTTCGGAAGGCAGATTTTGGTAAGCTCAGAGAGCTGATAGGTAAGGTCCCATGGGAATCGAGACTGAGGGGAAAAACAACTGAGGAGTTGGCAGTTTTTCAAAGGGACATTGTTAAGGGCCCAAAAGCAAGCTATTCTGATGTGTCGGAAAGATAGAAAATACGGCAAAAGACCGCCTTGGCTTAACCACGAGATCTTGCGATCTAAAAATAAAAAGGAGTCATATAAAAATGGAAAGTAGGACAAATTACAAAGGATGAATATAGGCAAACAGCACAGGAATGCAGGGGCAAGATTAGAAAGGCAAAGGCACAGAATGAGCTCAAACTAGCTACGGGAATAAAGGGAAACAAGAAGACTTTTTATAAATACATTAGAAGCAAGAGGAAGACCAAGGAGAGGGTAGGCCCACTGGTCAGTGAGGAGGGAGAAACAGTAACAGGAAACTTGGAAATGGCAGAGATGCTCAATGACTTCTTTGTTTGATCTTCACCGAGAAGTCTGTAGGAATGCCTAACATAGTAAATGCTAGTGGGAAGGGGGTAGTTTTAGAAGGTAAAATAAAAAGAACAAGTCAAAAATCACCTAGAAAAGTTAGATGCCTGCAAGTCACCAGGGCCTGATGAAATGCATCCTAGAATACTCAAGGAGCTGATAGAGGAGGTATCTGAGCCTCTAGCTATCATCTTTGGAAAATCGTGGGAGACAGGAGAGATTCCAGAAGACTGGAAAAGGGCAAATATAGTGCCCATTTATAAAAAGGGAAATAAGAACAACCCAGGAAACTACAGACCAGTTAGTTTAACTTCTGTGCCAGGGAAGATAATGGAGCAAGTAATTAAGGAAATCATCTGTAAACACTTGGAATGTGGCAAGGTGATAGGGAACAGCCAGCATGGATTTGTAAAGAACAAATCGTGTCAAACCAATCTGATAGCTTTCTTTAATAGGATAACGAGTCTTGTGGCTAAGGGAGAAGCGGTGGATGTGGTATACCTAGACTTTAGTAAGGCGTTTGATACAGTCTCGCATGATATTCTTATCAATAAACTAGGTAAATACAACTTAGATGGGGCTACTATAAGGTGGGTGCATAACTGGCTGGATAACCGTACTCAGAGAGTAGTTATTAATGGTTCACAATCCTGCTGGAAAGGCATAACAAGTGGGTTCTGCAGGGGTCTGTTTTGGGACTGCTCTGTTCAATATCTTCATCAACGATTTAGATATTGGTGTAGAAAGTACGCTTATTAAGTTTGCCGATGATACCAAGCTGGGAGGTTGCGACTAATCTGGAGGATAGGGTAATAATTCAAAATGACCTGGACAAATTGGAGAAATGGTCTGAGGTAAATAGGATGAAGTTTAATAAAGACAAATGCAAAGTGCTCCACTTAGGAAGGAACAATCAGTTTCATACATACAGAATGGGAAGCGACTGTCTAGGAAGGAGTATGGCAGAAAAGGATCTAGGGGTTATAGTGGACCACAAGTTGAATATGAGTCAGCAGTGTGATGCTGTTGCAAAGAAAGCAAACATGATTCTGGGATGCATTAACAGGTGTGTTGTGAGCAAGACACGAGAAGTCATTCTTCCGCTCTACTCTGTGCTGGTTAGGCCTCAGTTGGAGTATTGTGTCCAGTTCTGGGCACCGCATTTCAAGAAAGATGTGGAGAAATTGGAGAGGGTCCAGAGAAGAGCAACGAGAATGATTAAAGGTCTAGAGAACATGACCTATGAGGGAAGACTGAAGGAATTGGGTTTGTTTAGTTTAGAAAAGAGAAGATTGAGGGGGGACATGATAGCAGTTTTTAGATATCTAAAAGGGTGTCATAAGGAGGAGGGAGAAAACTTGTTCATTTTGGCCTCTGAGGATAGAACAAGAAGCAATGGGCTTAAACTGCAGCAAGGGAGGTTTAAGTTGGACATTAGGAAAAAGTTCCTAACTGTCAGGGTAGTCAGACACTGGAATAAATTGCCCAGGGAGGTTGTGGAATCTCCATCTCTGGAGATATTTAAGAGTAGGTTAGATAAATGTCTATCAGGGATGGTCTAGACAATATTTGGTCCTGCCATGAGGGCAGGGGACTGGACTCGATGACCTCTCGAGGTCCCTTCCAGTCCTAGTATTCTATGATTCTATTCAACCTATGCTTCTTATTATTTACTACCAACAGTTTGTATAATCTGAAAATCATCTTCATCATCAACAACAACCATGGGCTCAACGCCCGTTGGTGTCCGATGCCTCCCTCACTATTGTCTTCCATCTTTCCTTGTCCAGTGTGGAGTGGCTTAGTTTCTGTAGACTGGCTCTGCACCAATCTATTATATCATCTACCCATTCTCTGGGGGGTCTGCCTCTCCTATTCAGACCATCCATTATGATGAATACCAGGGTCTTAACTTTTTGCTCATCATTCATTCAGCAGATATGCCCGAATAACTGTAACTTTCATTGTATAACCATCTGCAGTAGGTTCTCTTTTGGCTGTATCTTCCTATATAATTCTTTGTTGGTAACCTTCTGCATCCATCCTATTCTCGGGATCTTTCTATAACAACTCCTCTTGAATGCCAATATCCTTCTCTTCGAATCTTTTGTTATCACCCATGTCTCACAGCTGTACAACATGCTGCTAAATACACACGTTTTTCAAGATGCTCAGCTTTGTTCCTAAGGGAGGGATAGCTCAGTGGTTTGAGCATTGGCTTGCTAAACCCAGCGTTGTGAGCTCAATCTTTGAGGGGACCATTTAGGAATCTGGGGAAAATCTGTCAGGGGTGGTACTTGGTCTTGCCTTGGGGGCAGGGGACTGGACTCAATGACCTCTCAAGGTCCTTTCGAGCTCTATGAGATAGCTAATCACTTTACTTTTCCAGTTCATAGCCATCACCTTCAGACTCGCTCTTGCGTTCGCAATTCTAGTCGCTATTTCCTCTTTACAGTCTAGATCACATGTCATGTTGCTCCCCAAATACCTGAACTTCTCAGCATTCTCTAGTTTGATCCCATCTACACTGATCTTCTTTCCTAGTTCCTTATCTCCAAATGCCAAATACTAACCAGCAAAGATTTTCCATCACTCTCTAAAGCAATGTTTCTCAATGTGAGCCATGGGACTGCTTTGAGAAAGCTGCTAGTGAACCCTCACCACTTTGTTTATCTAAAGGCTGCGTAGCCACAGAGCCTCACGGCTCCCACTGGCTCCAGTTTGCTGTTCCCAGCCAAGGGGAACTGTGGGAAGCAGCATGACCCAGGCTACCACTTCCCATGGCTCCCCTTGACTAGAAACAGCGAACAAGAAACAATGGGAGCTGTGAGTCTCCATGGCTACAGAGCCTTTAGATAAACAAAGCGACGTGGGCCCACCGGCGGTTTTTCCCACGGCCCACTTTAAGAAACACTGGTCTACACTTATTGATAAAAACATAAAACAGTTTTGGATGAAGAACCTGTCACTGGAGGACACCCACTTAGAGACAATCTAGTCATTGATATGTTCCCATTAACAACTACTTTATGAGCTCTTGTCAGTGAGACAATTTTTGATCTATTCAAGATGTGCCTTGTCAGAGCCATATAATGCAATTTGTTAATCAAGATGTCATGTGGCATGAGTCAAATGCTTTGGAGAAATCTAAGTATAACATGTCAACAGAATTGTTTTAAAAAAACAGACCTGTAATTCCATCAAAAAATATGAACAAATTTTAACAGATAGGTAAGAAGACCTACATTCCATGAAAGCACGTATACAGACAATTACAAATAGTGTTCCTTATATTCTCCCATGTGCTTGGATTTCTCATATGCATGATCCATCCTGGCTGGTTCACATATATTGATACCACCATTGTCCATTTATCACCCTTGCCATTTGTAAAGTCCTCCCAGTATCCATCTATCCTTACTATTGTAACACATCAGCACTTTTTAGCATGATCAGACATAAGCCCGTTAATGACAAAACATAGCTGTAATTAAATGGCAAAAATCTACATTAACAGAGTTAAAACTACTTGGTGATGTCTCATGCTTTTGCAGAATGCTGAGCAAAACTCAAACTAGGAAATGTGGAGTTCTCCTTCTGGCATTTGCAGGGTTTGCTGAGCCATCCAACAGCATCTTCATCAGCACAAGGAAGGGTCCTAACTTCCCCGGGAAATCTGACACTCATTGACAACATGTGCCATTGATTGATGGAGACCACAATGTCAAAGTAGGTCGGCACAGAGACCCCATATGTAAAGGCTGACTGTGTGTATTGCTTGTCCTGTTTAGAACCTGTTCAGCAAAGCCCAAAGGTGATGTGGCAGGTCAAATCCAGGTGGTCAAACTGTTGGATCAGTGGCAAGGAAACAGTTCCAAATGTCTTTAGCCAATCACTCACTGCACTGTAAGATTGCTGCTGAGAGATTCTGATCTGGTAGTTGAGACCACAATGGATGTGCTGATGTAAATCATGCTCTGGGGGTGACTGAAAATGTCCGCATACAGTGGGAGACCATGATTGTCATGTCACTTTTCCACCGGTCTGGCTGTAGAATCTCTGCAATGAACATGTAGAGGAGTTACGTTTCTCAGAACTGGTAGCCATAGAACAGGAGTGGGGCACAAGGCTCCCGTGAGGATCCAAATATTCAAATTTATTTTTAAGGCCAACCTATTTAGTGGGAGGAGAATGACAACACACAAGCACAGCACCAAGGCAGATGCAATCTTAACTACCAGGGCAGTTAACTTAACTCTGACCTCTTTCAGAAATGCTTCAATACACCCTATTAACACACACAACTTTACTCTGCCAGTCACAGTTGCTGAAATGGTCCCCTCCTTTTACAACCATTCACTCTCATCCAAAGGAGTTAATCTAACACTACTAAAGGTTTTCGTGTGTACCACTTTAATCAATGTTAGCCAATATTTACCGATCTGATAAAATGTAATCTTTTCAAACTAGGTACAAGACAATAGAAGGAAAAGGTACTGGGGAAGAGTTGGGAACATCTAAGGGTGTGTCTACACAGCAGGGCTTAACTCAAAATAAGCTACGCAAGTTGAGCTATGTAAATTGCGTAGTTTATTTTGAAATAGGTTATTTCAAAATTGCGAGCGTCTACACAGCACTTCTTTCGAAATAGAGCACTCTTTCTCTGACTTCCCTTACTCCTCGTACAATGAGGGTTATCAGAGTCGGAGTAAGAAGTCCTCCAACTTGATTGTATTTTGACATTATTTCGAAATAACTGCCTGCTGTGTAAATGCAGACTAAGTTATTTCAAAATAATGTTGATGTGTAGATGAACCCTAAATGATTACTAATGCTATCCTGTACTCCCAAGAGGCACATCAAATTTCAAAGCAATCCAATTAACTATTTGGATTTTAGAGTTCCTACAAGAGTCAGGCTTTAAAGCATATAAAATGTCAGTAATGGAAATCTTTTAGACACTTTTCTGTATTAGTGCAACTGCTGTTTAAAAAAACGTGCATTGTCTTAAATACTGTTCTCAGTTTGGATACCCCAAAGATTTAATGAGTGCCATACACCACACTATGTAAAACTTGAAAGACTGAGGTCATGGTGATCAAAACTGATAAAAAATTTGCTTGATAGTTCTGGGCAAATAAAAGCTGTTTTCATGGATTTATTTCTCTGTAATCCCAGGCTGAAATGACTACTAATTTGAGTCACTACTCTGCTTTGCATCCTTCTGAGGGACCCCAGGTTTCGAAGAACTTCAACTAGTATGTTGATTTTAGAGGATTAAGAAAGGCCAGCCTTTAAATAGAAGTCAAGAAGGAACCTTAACTATAATGGAGTTCCAGCACTACTATAATAAACTTGTGCTCATCTCTTATAACTTTTATAGAGGCAGAAGTCTGTTCCTTCAATAAGAATCTAACCTGTCACCTATCTGATAGTGTTAAGCGTTAAATTCCTCATGGAAGGTAGATCCATCAATACTAATTAGCCAGGATGGGTAGGAATGACATCCCTAGCCTCTGTTTGTCATAGGATGGGAATGGATGACAGGAGAGGGATCACTTGATGATCCCTTGTTCTGTTCACTTCCTCTGGGGCATCTGGCATTGGCCATGTTCGGAAGACAGGATACTGGACTCGATGGACCTTTGGTCTGATGCCATATGGCTGTTCTTATGTTCTTATGCAGCAAAACACAAAAGCTCTCATTGAAATCAATGGGACTTAAGCAAGTATTTGAGTGCTTGGCTGAATCAGGGATTACATGCATGATATATGATTCAGATAAAAGCATCTTTTATTGATTACAGGCTACACTTTGCAGTTAGAATAATGGCACTAAATAACGTGAAGCATTAAAGAATTGGAATTCACCAAGAGAGGGCAAAGTGCACCACAGAAGCCAATGTTGATGGTCATACTGGCCTGAAGGGCAGGATTAGCTGACAACTAATGATACATATATATAGTCGTTTTGATCCCTTTAAAAAGAGGTACTCACATCAAAGAATTTGTCATGTATAGACTATGTCCACAAATAGAAAAACCTTCAAAAGGGAAACCAATTGACCTTCACTTCCCAGCCATTTACCAATAAATCCACTAAATATATATCTGACATACGGTTCTTTAGCACTCTGAAATTATGAAAATTTGTCCAAAAAGGTTTTTTGAGACATTGTGAAAGTAAACAGATGAGCAGACAATAAAAATAGCAGCTGGGTACAATATGAGAGGCTGGTGCGTTAAAAGCTGATTGTACTAATTCCATAAAAGTTTGATAAAAATCCTCTTCCAATCATCCAGAAAAATCTGTGAATAAGGAGAAGTGGGAGGTGGAAGTCTTACGTGACCTTAACAGTTGACTCTTTCCTTCCAAACCATTGGATTATATTCTTATCACTATAAATGTCAGAAGCCATAAAAAATCCTCACAATGTGACGACTTTTGAAATTTCCTAAGGGTCTGATAAAAGAAATTTAATAGTAAAATCAACCAAATTCTTTATTGCCTGTTAAGAAAGGGCTCTGCAATACTTTTTCTTCTTATATAACCTTTAACATTTAATGTAAGATGTTTAGATACCCTTGGCTGGCTGAAGCAGTCCCCCAGCTGGCCAAAGCAGTCCCCCACCTGTGGTGTGGGCACAGTGGGACCTGGCCAGCCAGAGTAGTCTTCCGCCTGCAGTGTGGCATGGCTAAAGCAATCCCTGATCTGCAGCCTGGTGGGACATCCATGGCACGGTGTGGAATGGGATGCTGGAGCAGTTCCCTGCTTGTGACATGGTGCAGCAGGACCCCAAGTGTCCAGAGCAGTCCCTCGCCTGCAGCATGGTATGGCACGGCAAGACTCTGCACAGCCAGAACAATCCTCTGCCCCCGGTGTGGTGCAGTGGGACCCTATCTGGCTGAAGCAGTCCCCTATCTGCAGCATGACAGGATGTCATCTGGCTGTAGCAGTCCCCAACCCATGGCATAGCATGGCATGGTGGGAGCCCGCTCAACTGGAGCAGTCCCCTGCCAGTGTTGCAGTGGGGTCTGGCCAGCCATAGTAGTCTCCCACTCGTGTTGCGGGAGGTCCAGGAGGTCCAGGAGGTCCCCTGCAGAGGTCCAGGATGGTGGAGCCCCCTGTCAGTGACAGGCTGGTTGGACCCCAGCCATATGGTTACCCAAATGATTACAATTATATTGTTCAACCAGTTAACTTTTTTTAATGGATATTTACATCCCTAGTCAGCACCACTTCCTGCAGCTACTAGGGTCCCTTTCGACTGGGTGGCTGAGCTTAGGGCGGGAGGCTGCTAGGCTGGCCCAGGAAGTAGGGTTGGGTGTGCTTAGAGGGCCCAGGCCCGCACTCACCAGCAGAAAGTGCATGTATTTTATTTCCTTGCTCAGCATTGCGAGACTCTGCTGGTTCCTGCTGACATCCACTGCCACAGCAGCTGACAGCATCCCATCATCAGGCTGGCCCCATCTACTGCCTTTTACCCCAAACCTCTCCTTTTTTGGGGACACCCCAGATTGGGGGCCCTCTTGCCTCTAGCACAAGTGACACCCTGTGACTCTCCCTCACCATCCAGCACCGGGGTCCTCCCCCAACACCAGATTTCACCCATATAAAAATGTTAAGGGGGCCCATACAGGCTGATTTGTCCTAGACCCTGCCTCCCCTAGGGATGGCCCTACCAACCAGGATAGAAAAAAGAGTGTGGAAATAGTACAAATGTGTGGCGTTTCAAAAAATATATATTGCTATACAGTTTCCCATTTTTTTACTAAGTCTTTAGTAATGATATATAGCTTTAATTTGGAATATATTTTTACTGTGTAGAAATATATATATTTTTACTAGTGCTTTCAGACACAGCATTTCTGACATTGCTTTGGATTCCAAGATCTTAGGCTGCGATCCTTCCTACATTTGTACAATGCACAATGCACGCTTATCTCTACATGGCTCTCAAGGCAAAATATATTATAATAATTATAAAAAGTGATAGAATTCCTGATTACATTCAGTTGTTGAGATATCCACAGGCTTATGAAAAGTTTCCTACTATCCCTGAGGCATTTTATGAAGAATTTTATTTGCTAAACTATAGACCTATTTAATCACAAACAATGTTATTGGACCAATGAGAATGTGGAAAACAGTGATCCAAATTTTCCTTTATGGTGCATGAAAACAGGATTAAAACCAAAGTCATTATTATCTTTTCCTGAAGGTGGATGAACATTCTGCATTTGCAGACAAAATGTTCTTATAATTGGTCCATTCAACCTTGAACAATTAAACAAATCATTCTTGACATTTTCCATATACTGGTTAGCTTTGCACTTTCCTGGAACTCCTCATGCTGTGCAAATCCTCTGAAAACCAAATACAGTCATCAAATGATGGGCCAAATTCAACACTGTGCTAAACAGGCAAGTAATAATACCAGCTGCATTTCCATAGACTTTTTCATTCAACTATGTGAATATTTTTAAACAAGCATCAACTAAATTAATCTTTTGATGTACTCTGTGTAAACATATTACTCTCCTTTTATATACAGCTCACATGCAGACTTGGAGGTAACTTTTCTCTATTTCATCTTTTTAAAGGCCTTGATTCAGCAAAATGCATGAGCATATGCTTAACTTTCAGCAATTTCCCTGGGATTCAAAGGCATTTCCCTGATGCTTTAATGTTAATCATGTGTTTAAATATGCATGTGCTTAAATAAACAAAATATTGGATTGGAGCCCAAAACACCTTTCCTGAGCCTTAATATAGATTCCGTTCCCCAATCCAGAACACACCTGACTATGCCAGTATCCCAATGGTGATCGCTCTTCGTTCAAGTGAGCCATTTCCTTTTTCTTCTGTTTTTGAACACACCCTGGTACCTACCCTCCATTTAAAAAGATGGGGGAAACAAAATCCTTTCCCCTGTATCTTGAACATGCCTTGGTTTGCAGTCCCTAATGCCTCATGATCCCTGAAAATGATCATGTGATGCTTGATGTATAGAGCAACCAAGCATATATTTTGTACCCTTCTATTACTGGTTCCCATTGATACTCCTTTAATCATGTTTCTATGATGCCTATTATATCAATAGGCTTATTTAATAGGAATCACTCTAGTTCATCCATCTTATTATTCAGACTTCAAGCACTGGTATATAAGCACTTTAAAACTTGTCACTTTTTAGCTGTCTGCCATTGCATGATATAATTGAATGAGACTCTTTTTAATTTGACTATTTCTCCTCAGATCCTGCCTCTATTTTACCATTTTCCATCCTCGTCTCCTTACTAGAACATAGAGAATCTCCATTAATAGATCCATTCCTTAGTGATGTGTCTGTCTGAAAAATGTGCTCTTCCACTCCTGAGGGCTTTCTGGCTCTATGGCCATTTCAGTTTTGAGTGCCAGCAATTTGGTTGGATTTTGGTTTAGGGGGAGCCCATCCTTCTTGTATAGCTCCCCATTTCCCAAAAGTTACCCTCTCCCCACTATGCCATCTTCTCATCCACACATTGAGACCCTTCAGTTGTGCTTAACTGGCCCTGGCTGGAAGCATGCAGGTCCTTGATTTACCTAGACACCTAAATTTGGGCTCCACAACCTCTCTTGTACCCTTCCCTATTTCACTGGATATACATGTACTGTGACCACTGGCTCTTCCCCAGGACTACACATAAATCTATCCAGGTGTCTCAAGAGATCCACAACCTGCACTCCAGGCAGGCAAGTCAACATGTGGTTCTCCTGGTTACTGCAAACCCTGCTAACTTTGTTTCTAATGATTGAATTCCCCATAACTATTACCTGTCTCTTCCTAATAACTGGAATTCCCTCCCTGGAGAGGTATCCTCAGTGTGAGAGGTACCATAACATCATCTGGAAGGAAGGTCTCAACTATGGGCTCCGGTTGAGCAAAGAACTTAAGCATGACATGTAAGAATGCTGCTAAAGTCAATGAGGCGACTGACATGCTTAATTATTATGCTCAACTTTGGCCTTGATGCTGACTAGTTAACTAAAAAAACCCAGAAGCTTCAGGGGGTAGCTGAGTTAGTCTGTTATAGAAAAAAACCCAACACTTAAAAAAACCACAATTTTTCAGTATCTACCCACTTAAAGAGATATTACACTATGATCTGTGTGATACTTACCTCAACAGGAGTTTTCTTCCCAAATAAGGACTTCAAGATTGATACCTTTAATATCATCATATTCCTCTTATATCATTAATTATAAAATAGGAGCAAGAACAATGTAGCAGAATATAACACTGATTTAATTCCACTTTTATACCTATTTCAAGTTATTTTACCTTTGAGAGGAAAACAGATTATAAATTCTGCATGCTTGGTCTACAATAAAAAATAAATTATCTCACTTAAAAATTAACAATTAAGTAATGAAACATTGAATGACCATATTAGTTTGACAATAGGTGCCATGGGACTTGTATATAAGAAAGGAATACTACAACCAACAAAAACTAATTTCAGTCAAACATTCTCTATTATCTATACAAAATACGGCTTTTGAGCTTCCTTTTGGATTCATCTCCTCACCAATGTAGCTTTGAAATCAATACATGGTACCAAACTCAGGTTCATTCTAATGTGCACTTAAAACAACTTTAAATGGAAAAAGTAAGACTTGTCACAGAGAATTCTATTGGCTTAAATTGTTACCTCTAATAATTGTTGATGCTTAGCCAGAGTTTATCAATAGCTGTGATAGTCTTAACTTTTTTTATAGTGAACCCCTGTATTATAGACATAAAGGTTTGATCATTACTGGATACCTGAACAGGTATTAAAATTAGGGCTGTTTCATAGAGTGGTCCCTCAGCTACCCCATGTAATGGCCCATTTGGGTGGTCTCTTATTCACAACATACACAACATTTCCCCATGTGAGCCTTTAATCTATATTGCATCTTTATTTGTAGAAAATACAGGAATATGTCCAAAGGCACCCTCCACCCAGCTTTCTTTACCACATCCAGCTACCTCTTGGAGCTATCTCCTTGCTGGGAGCCCCAGGCAAGATTGATCAAGGGCTTCAGACAGAACTGTCCCATGGGCTGGGAGTTTGAGACCCTTGCTCTCATGTATCTCTTAGTCATGTTAATGTTTCCATGGATGACAATAAAAATAACATGCTTCACTTCATGAATCTCATGAAGTGAGTTGCAGCTCACCAAAGCTTATGCGATATTAAAATTTTAGCCTTTTAGGTGCCACCAGACTCCTTGTTGTTGTTGCTGAAACAGACCAGCATGGCTACTTCTGAAACTTGTCATCTTAAAACTACTCATATGAATTAGAATAATACATGTGTAAGAATTTGAGTCCAGATGTTTCAAGCTATTTAGGCACTGCTGTGCTAGTGCCTTTTGATTTAGGATCCCAAATCTCATATGCAAATGAGATTTAGGGATTTAGGCACCTACATCTCTTTTAAATTGGGATTCCCAAACCACTTACACATTACAACACTGTACACTGCAGTGTCTAAGTACATTTAAAAACCTAGACCTCGGTCCTTATTCTGCAACATCTGTAAAATGATAAATACTCACTAAGTGAAATCCTGGGCCCGCTGTAGTCAGGTGAAGTTTTAACACTGGCTTCAGTATGCCAGAGTAAGTACATAAGAAAGGCCATACTGGGTCAGAACAAAGGTCTATATAGCTCAGTAACCTGTCTTCCAACAGTGGCCAATGCTAGATGCCCCATTCGGAGTGAACAGAACAAGGAATCAAGTGATCCCTCTCCTGTCATCCATTTCCAACCTCTGATTAACAGGGTAGGGACATAATTCTTACCCATCCTTGCTAATAGCCATTGCTAGACCTAACCTCCATGAATGTATCTAGTTCTTTTTGAACCAGAATGTCACTCATAATGAACAAAAATTTACAAATATTTAATATAGTGTTGTCAGTGGATAATATTAGCATTCTATACACTTGCATTTTCATTAAAACAGATAAAGAATCATCATAGTTGGTATCCTTGGAGATGCAGACATCATCGGACTAAAAGATATTTCCACATGCTTTCTAATATATGTATGTGATGAAAATTTTTCACAGAATGTCAATCTATTCCTGCTACTAACTGACCAATATTATTTTTGGCACAAATGTAGAAATAGTCTGTTACCTGTGATACTACATAACTTTTTTTTTTGTCCTCTTTGCAAGCATTTCTCAAGCCACACAACTGTAGCTTAAAAAAAGGAAAACAATTAAGCAGTTAGAAATAATTATTTAAGTACATGTTCTCTCACACTCACTGTTTAATTACAAAAGGGGTATTTGCTAAATATAAAGAAGCTGATGAACAAAGGAACTATTTTATTTTCCTTTCATACCATTGTAAAAATTGATAAGTCCACTAAGTTACTGAAAACAAAACATAATCAAACCAAAATCTATGGCAGAGCTGGTGTGGAGTGCAAGGCAACAAGATTTTGTGTGTAAGTGGGGAGATTTTGCCCACTAAACTGAAAACGCTCTCCCACATCTCAATTCCTCTGGAAATTGAGGCTCTTGGTTAAAGTGTGCCTACACAGGATATCTAGAGCCCTTTCAAGGTTTGAAAATCATTGCCTCTATTCCTGCAGATTCTATAATATGCTGGAAGGTTTATAAGTGACCAATATATGTAATTAAGATATTATTTGGTGTAAGAAAGGCTTTGAAAAAGGCAAGAAGCTCTTTAAATTGAGAAGTTTTGTTTTGGTTCTCAATTAATCATATGAATCAAAATGCTGCCTTACTAGGGCCATAATCTTAGCATTTGAGAAATCAGATTTGTCTGTGGTCTCCTCTGTTATTCAACCTTGATATGGATCACTGGATTCTAGAAATCACATTTCAACTGCTCGTTTCATGTATAAAGTAATAAAAGTGCGATCCAAATTTTAAACTGGGATGTTGATATTATTAAAATGCCATCTGCTTAGAAATTTTTTTTTCGTTTCCAGTGACATGTTTAAGTTTTTGAAGGAAAAATATTAAAAATCCTTTTTTTTCCATTTTTCAAGAGATATGTTCTCTATCCAGGTTTTTAATCTTTTTGCTAATTCTCTCATTTCTCTCCTTTCTTGTTCCCCTTTCAACTGGCAAAGTGGAAAAAATGGAACAGGGCATAAATTGGTGGGTGGGAGGGAATAAATGGAGAGAGACAAAAGAAAGAAATCCAAAATAGGAAAAAGACCTTTAGAAAATAAATAAACTTCTTTAAACACCAATTAGAAATCTCCAGCAACAGGACGAATGTCCCACCATACATCTGATATTTATTGAAACCAGTGGAAAGAATTTTTGAAGATTATCAATTTCATATGTCTGAAAGGCAGATCTTGCATTTTACTTAAAATAAGCCTGGGCAAAAGACCCTCTAACAGATTTAGCCCACTAAGCCAGTAGATCTGGCCTGCGGAGACTCCCTTGCTTGCTCTGCCCCTGCATGCCTCTCAGGAAGGCGGCTGCTGGGCTGTTTGTATTTCACAAACTGTAAGCCCGGAGAGGAAGGGGGCGTGGTGCTTCATGGCTGCTCCCGCCCCCAGCAAAATCCCATTGGCTGGTTTCTGGCCAATGGACGCTCCCTGTTTGAAAAACAAGCAATGTGCAAAGCACCACTCCCCCCTCCCCTTAGGCTCTTATTCACAAAGCACATGGCCCTGCAGCCTGTGTGGAAGCAGGGCAGGCTCCTACCTGAGAAATGTGCTGGGCAGCTGGCCAGGAGTCTCCCTAGTAAGTCTGCCTCTGGCACCCCAGAAGCTGCCTCCCCTCCAGCCCTCTGCCCCCCACTGCTATCCCTCATCCCACATAAGCCAAAACCATCTGCCCCCTCCTAAGCCCATACTCCCTCCCAGACCCTGCACCCCATTCCCTTGCCGCAGATCACAATCCACTCCTGCCCTAGGTCACAGCCCAAATCCCTGCATCCCCTCCTATACCACAGACCCCTGCTGTAGGTCACAACCCCTCCTACCATAGGTCAAAACCCAACCCCTGCTCCCCAATCCCATGTCCCAGGTCACAACTGCCTCCTTCAACTAAACTCCCCCCCAGACCTTATAGGCCCGCTACACCCAAATCCCAGACAGCTTCTGCAGACCAGATCTGGCCCACCAAGCTGGTTGAGCTGGCCCACAGCTGCCCTGCCACTCCCTCATCGCCAGGCCAATTGAGACCTGGGGATGCGGGAGCTGGCAGTTTTCTCTAGGTGCTGCGGGGGAGGGGCAAGGACTTCACGTGCTTCCCCTACCCCAAAGCTAATCAGGATCTGTGGGTGGGGGAGCATGAGAAGCCTCCTGGCCCTGGCTCTGGCCCTTCCACATGCAGCCTCATCCCTTCTGGGATGGCCCGCAACCACTTAAGAAATTTGTGAAGTGGCCTCCCTTCAAAAATTATTGCCCACCCCTACAATATTGTAAACCCTTACAATAGTCTTTGCCAAGAGGATGTGTGAGTCACCAGATTTCTAGATACATTATTTACCGTTTCTGATGTACCTGTTGAATAGTTCATTCTCACTGTGTATAGTGTCACCTCATCCTCCCTAGTTTCAGACAATCACATGATATGTACAATTTAATCCCTAGTTTTTTTCTAATATGGAAAGCTGCCAGAACCATCTTAAATGTATTATAGAGTGACAGGGCAACTCTACATCACTAAGGTTGAAACAAGACACCTGTTCTAAAGGATGGAGTTTTTACTCTCTTTCCCCTTCCTGGCAACTTATCCCAAAACAACTAAAGAGGCCAAATTGCAAAACTAAAGGTTAAGTCAGTAGCTGGAGTTTGTCAAAGAAAGTGAATGGATAATTATTGCATGGCAATTGAAAATGGTTTGGACACCTTAACTAAGCATGACCAAATCGCTTAACAAAAATGCAGCTGGAAGCATTTGTGCATGGAGAAGAAGGTGCAATATATGTATCATTTTTAAAAATATTTAATTGGGTAGTAATCAAACTTGTACCATTTATTATCCTTTCCAATATTATTTTTGTATGAAAACTGTCTATTATTTTCTTCAAGTTGTGTGTGTCAAAGGACCTTTTTCTTCACAGATATATTTCACCACAAGTAAGCCTAGGGATGTCTCTAGACTAATCCTGCCTTCATCTCCGAGTATATGCGATATCTTCTTAATCTATCCGTTATATATTTCTAGTCAGCAATCACTGACGTTATCTAGGGAAACAAAATATTTGGGGCTACTTATGATAGCTGTAAACAAGAGGAGAACACTACCATATGTGGCTGTCTCAGAAGATAAATACAATATTTTGAACAGTAATGTTTAGTGACCTTAAAACCCTTATAGCTGTTTAGATGTCTTGGAGATGACTGAACATTCCCCTCTTTGTTGGTGCTTGCGAAATGTGATGCACAGTAGGAATACTTAGATTTGTGTAAATGGGTATATAATTTAGAAATGTTATTTGGCTATAATATTCTAGGTCTAATCATTGTTTTTAGTTAGAGCTTATATTCATGTTTCAGTACTTTAACATACCCACTGTTAGCAGATGAATGAAAACATAATTCTGAATTAAATATCAGAGCTACATTATCTTGGGAAGACCAACCTGTTTAGTGACAATGAAGACTCAAACAGATAAAAGCAATCCTAGTGAGGACAAAATTATCTCTTTCTCATTGTTATTGACACCTGGGATGGGGCAGGATGTGACAAAGATAAAGTAGTCAGTAACTAGTTTTTTTAGGTTTAGTAAAATAGAGTATGGAAACAATTCTCAAATGGTGCAAAGGGCCATAAACATTGGCTGAAGTCAAACTAACATTCTAGCATTATGTTTGGCATCACTGGTACTGCAGAAATTTTGGTAGGTATCATAGCATGTTATAAAGTCAGGGGATCAATGAAACAAGCATGTTTTTCTATTTAGTAGGGTAAAATTCTGGACTAATGTTAGCCATGGACTAAGCACATGCAACTCCATCGACTTTGGTGGAGTTGTGGCCATTTACAAAGTTGAATTTAGCCCCAAGTGGATTAATTTTATCAGCCAAAGAAGGTAAAGCATTGCCTGTACTGCAGCTGGATCAGTCATGTCTCACTGACACACAGCCCTTTGCATCTGACACAGTTATTGATTTTGCATGTTGTTATTCTGCCAAATGCAGCCAGTTGTTGTCTTGTAGGTGGTAATCCCTATTGTTATTTCATAGACAGAAAATCAGTCCATCAATCTTATTTCACAACAGGCTTTGTGTTTCAGCCAGAGAAGTTGCTCTTATCTTCTCCCTCTGCTTCTGAAACACTATCAGATTATGCACAATTACATAGGAGACTGGACTAGCTGGAAGCAGAAAGGCCCATAACAGTTGCATGTCATATGTTGTAGAGATAAAAGCACCACCCATTTGCCCCAGTATGTCCTTATTTTGATCTGACAAGTGCTGAAAACTCCGGCCCTCTATCCAGCAAAATACATTTAGTTAGTCCTACAAACTGCAATTCGTAACTTCAAACCTTTTTGGACAGTAGAGGACAACAGAGAATGATTATTCCTAGGAATATCATTGGATTTTCCTAGAAATAAAGGCTGTAAATTTGTCATGGGTATGAATTCCATGATAAAACATATTTTACTAATTCATTTTATTTGTAACAAAGGCTGTTCAGCGTTATCACTTTCATGAACAACTTAGTTAAAATGCTTTATGCCATCAGTTTTCCTTTTTTAAAAACATTTTAAGATTAACTTTTCACCTCCATTTTTGCCTGGACAAACTAATACCTTTTGATTCTGATCCTGCACTGGAATTCCCTATCTCATACCTTACCAAAGCATGTCCATGAAGAGCTCCTGTGTCACGGGTTCACCTCTGGGTTCCTTACAAGTGAAATTTGATGCAAAGTCAGAGCCTTAATAATGAACATTAATGTCCGGTTTGGCTGACATCCTAGAAGACCATGTGTGTCATCTGGAATTCTTTGTCGCTAGACTACCACGAGGGCAGAACCAGCAATCACCTCCGTGCACTAGCCCAAATGCTCCCCAGTTCCGGAAGATATGTATATGTGGGAGAGTCTAGAACCTGAATCAGCTAGTGTTCTTTCAGGATACATCTACACTGCACATTTATTTCGAAATAAGCAATTTCAGAAGATATCTTCCAAAATAGCTTATTTTGAAGTAGCGTGTCTACACACAGGGCCGGCTCCAGGCACCAGCAAAGGAAGCACATGCTTGGGGCAGCACATTTTCAGGGGCAGCATTCCGGCCCACAGGAGGAGCAGATGGGGGGCCCCGCAGAGGCCACCCGGATCTGGGAGCCTCGCGCCCGGCTGCTCGGAGCCTGGTCCTGGGGTGCTGGGAGCTCTTCACAGTCAGCCCTGAGGCAAGGCCCCTGCTGGGATGCTTCCTGGAGGGCAGCGCAGGGCGGCCGCGGCTGCTGCTGGAGACGCTGAGCCCAGAGGCCTCTTCTTCACCTTTGAGTGAGTGTGGCCCCCTTCTGCCCGTGTGCCCCCCAGCCAGCCACCCCCCCTCCCATGCACCCCGCCCGCAACTCCCCCTCCTCCACCTCCTGCCCATGGCCCCCGCCTGTGTACCTCCCCGGCCAGCCACCCCTGCATGTGTTCTCTCCCCTGCAACTCCCCTCCTGTGAACCCCCTTGCCCAGCTGTCCCGCCCTTGCATGTGTGCCCCTGCCCACTGTCCCGTGACCCTCCCCACTACCTCCCCCCTCGCTTGTCCCCTGCTTGGCCTCTGCCCAGCAAACCCGCACCCCACCTCCTGGCCCACTGCAACCTTGCTGGGACCCCGTCTCCTCTTCTACCCCCCCACCCTGCCACCCACCTGGATCCCCATCTCCTGTCTGGCTCTCTAAACAATCTCCCCTTCCCCTACTCTTGAGGCCCTGGACCCTCCCCCCCACACACACCTGCCCAGGAACCCAGCCCCCTTGTGCTGTGTCCTGACAACCTCACCCCTGCCTGGGACCCAAGTGATACTCCCTTCCCCTTTGTCTGAGGAAGGGGAACTCTGGTGTTCCCAGTGCCGTGTCCCCAAGTCCCTTCCTGTCTGGGGCAGGAGAGCTTTATTAAAATTGGAATTGTGATCCCATTTAAATAGGTTTTGTTTTAAATAATATACCTTCAAAATTAAATTAAAAATTGTTATGGCCTAAATTTATAATAACCTATTTAAATAACTTATGAATTGAATTTAAAAATTAAATAGAACATGTGTCCTGTCAACTTTTAAAGAAATTCTACCAGTTCACTAGTGTAAGTTGATGTGTAAGCACCCAGAACCAGTTTACATCAGCAGTAGCTTCTTCTGCAGGTGAAGACAAAATGTTTTTATCACTTTGGTTTATTAAGCTAGTTCAATTCAATGATTAGTTCATTCACCATTGCAAAACTGAGAGTTGACAAAGCAGAAAAACTTGTTTTCCTCTTCTCTCGGTAAAAAACTGGTTATGAGAGCGTTCTAACATCTTAAAGAACATGATGACTATAATCGATCTGTTAAATTCACTATGGATATTTCCTTTGTTTAATAAATTAATTTTAGATGCAAAATGTGTTTGGATACTTTTTTGTTATGTGTCCTTCACATTTAAGGTAGTTTTATTTCATACAAAAATTAAATGCTGGTTTTGTTTATTTTAAATTGAATTTCAGTCCAGACAGAAGTAGATGCAAATCATATGTTTTTAAAAAAGTAGCCACCACTTAGCAAATAATAAATGGGGTAAAACCTGGCTCTTAAGTATTCCTATTACTGTATACACCATTTTGTAATAGAATAAAAATGCAAAAATTAAGAATCTGATTACATGTAAGTTACACAATTATTTGGGCATTTATTTAGTTGGTAGCTGTACTGAGTGTATTCTCCTGGTTAGTAAACAGAAGCACCAAATTTGGCATAAAGGTTATATTTAGTTGTAAATCAACATGTTTTAAAGGTTGCTAATCAATAAGACTCAACCATCCTTTAGGAAAATATTTAAAAAATATAATTTAAATGATTAATTGCTCCTTTAAACCAAGATTTTCTGCTTGCCAGTTTAAATCATGATTAACATTAGTGATTTAAATCAAAGCTATTTAAATCAATCCACCCTGCTGCAGAGACTGTTTGGTCCGTCCCTGAAGGAGAAAGCATAGGGCTGCGCTCATGGACTAGGTCCTAGGCTAGTGGGGTTTTATTGTCTGGTGCCTGTCTTGTTCTGGACAGTTGAGCTGGGGCGTTGAAACAAAAGTTCTCTTAATCCCTTTGAACTGTCTCCTTGTATAGTGAGTCTGATTCTTGTCCATAGACACCAAGAGTTGGACAGCTTATGTGTTGGGGTTGGAGTCTGAGTGATTATAAGGCTTCTAATAATAAAATCCCTTTGCAGAGTGAGGAGTGGGACCGGGACTCCACCACTAGGTGATGCGAACAGCTGCATGCTTTGGTAGTCTTTAACTGACTTGCTGTGGGTGAACCTGCCCTCCCATTGTCCTCACGTGGGGAGTCCCTGGTGCTCTCCTAGGAGATGAAAATGCCCCGGGGTTTGGGCTCCCCCCCAGAGCATGAACCCCATCCCCCAGGAAGCCACACAAGCTGCATTTGCGCGTGCACCCCCAGCAAGCCGCGCAAGCTGCATTTGCGTGCACTCCATCCCCGGACAAAAAAGGGAGTGGGGGGGACAAAAAATGTTTTGCTTGGGGAGGCAAAAAACCTAGAGCTGGCCCTGTCTACACACCAAACACGCATTGAAATAGCGCTTAGCTATTTCGAAATAGTGCAGCCACACTGACTGGATGCTAACTCGCACTTAAGGCAACCCAGAACCACTTCAGGCAGGGCATCAGGTCAGTAGTTACTTAACCTCAAGCAGCAACCACACAATCTGAGGCGCTTTCTTAAAGGGAACCTCCCCTGTACAACCCCCGGTATCTCAGACTTTTTGCCTTTGCCTATCTCCTCCAGGGACAGCAAAGCCTTTTCTTCTGCCTGCTGTGGTTGCCCTTGCGGACACCTCAGTTTGCCAGACATGGAGCCGGAGCTGCCTCAGGGCAGTCTACAGCTATTGCAGCTTGTGCTGCAACTCATACAGCAGTTTCTGCAGGTTGCAGCCCAGGCCCTGCAGGAACCCAACTCTCAGCTCCCCTGGGAGACCCTTGGAGATCCCCTGGGAGCTCTCTGGAGGCACAGCTCATGCAGCTGGATCCCACTCGCCCTTTCCTGCACACTGTGCTCCGCTGCGTCTGACATCTGGACACCAGTGCAGACTGGTGGAACGAGATTGTCATGGAGTGGTGGGGAGACCAGCAATGGCTCCAGAATTTCAGGATGAGGAAGGACACATTTCTGGTGCTCTGTGAGTGGCTTGCCCCTGCCTTCAGGCAATGGGACACTCACATGAGACCCACCATCCCCCTCCAGAAGTGTGTCACTATCGCCCTCTAGAAGCTTGCCAAGCCAGACAGCTACTAATCCATCAGGAACCAGTTCGGCATGGGGAGATTGAACGTCAGGGCCGTGCTTATGTAGGTAAGGCATTCTAAGGCTATTGTTCTATGTTGGGGGTGGACTGCAGGAATGGGGTTCCCTAAGGAAAGGAGGGTGGGAGAGTGCAAGCCCCCTCCCTGGGAGTTTTTTTCAGTCCCACCCTCACAAAGCCTTGCCAGGGGATGCGGTGAGTATGGGGGGGTTGCTCCTGGTGTCTGTGTGGGAGGGGGACAGGAAGTGGGCTGGGAGACCTCCCAAGGGCCCTGCACCCCTGTGAATCTCTGTTTGTCTCCTGCAGGTGGTGTATGTCATCAATACCATCCTGCTGCACAGGGTCATCCACCTCAGTGACGTTGATGCCATTGATTTTGCCAACATGGGCTTCCCCAACTGTGGGGGGCTGGGTTTGCTATTGATGGCACCCATACCCTATTTGGGTCCCAGACCACGGGACATCTCTCTTCATCAACCAGAAGGGATACTTTCCAATAGCTCTGTAGGTCGCCATGGACCACCAGGGCCAGTTCACCGACATCTGTATCGGGTGGTCGGGGAAAGCACACAACGCACGTGTCTTTTGAAACTCTAGTGTGTTCCAGAAGCTTCATGCCAGAACTTTTTCCCCCAGCTGCACCATCAGGGTCGGGGATGTGGACATGCCCATCTGCATGGCGGGGGACATGGCCTACCCTCACTTGCCTTGGCTCATGAAGCCATACACTGGCCACCTCGACCCCTCTCGGGAACGTTACAATGCCAGTCCCAGCAGGGCCCGCATGGTCATGGAAGGCACCTTCAGTCATTTGAAGGCACTATTCAGATGCCTCCTCACCTAGCTGGACTTCAGGGAGTGCAACATCCCACATGTGGTGGCTACATGTCGTGTGCTCCACAATATTTGCAAAAGGAAGGGGGAGGCATTCCTTCTAGGGTGGGGGGTAGAGGCTAACCACATCAGCAGGGCCTTTGAACAGCTGTACATAGCTGCCATCTAGCAGGCCCATCAGGGGGCTGTGTACATCTGGGAGGCCCTAAGGAACAGTTTCTCACAGGGGCCCAGTGACACTTTCCCTTGGGCCTCCCCACAGGAGCCTGTGCAGTGCTCTTCTCTGCCTTTCCTCCCACAGCTCTCTCTTTCCTCCCTTCCCCCCTACTCTGCTAAGACAATAAAAAAATTTGTTTTGGAAAAAATAACATCTCTGTTTCTCTTTATTTGTTTCAAAGAAATTGGGGAGAGACTGGGGAAAGAACCCGGGAAAGGGAGGAGAAAGGGGGGAGGACGGAATATGAGAACCTTGGAGGAAGGAGCTGGAAGGGGGAGGAGTGATAAGGAGAGGCTTAGGGCTGGGGCTGGAAGCGGCGCCTGGCTGTGGTGATCCCACCGCCACGGATGCAGGGCCCATAGCAGCCATGGGGTGGGAGGTGTTGGGAGAGAAGTGGGAGAAATTGGAGTGGAAGCAGGAGAAGAAGTGGGAGGAGCAGCTACAGCAAGAGCAGGAGTGGGAGCAGAAGCAGGAGTAGACATCATGCAGGCATTGAGGGAGTATCCGGCCATGCATATGGTGCTGCCCTGCTCCAGCAGCTCCCACCAGGTGTCTCGCCACAGCTGGATGTCTTCTTGGAGCCTGCAATTGATTGTCTGCTCCAGGGATTGGAGTGCTGCGAGGTGCTCCCTCTGGAACTCATCCATGGGTTTACGGCACCTGCAGGACCTTTGGGTTCAGGAGGCTGTCCCAGGTGCTGTCGACTGCCCACTTCTTGCAGCTGGTGCGACATGGAGAATAAAGAGAGATGGTCAGTCATCCTACAGGACACTGTGCCTGAAACCTAGCACTCACCTGTAAGCTGAGAGTGACAGTTCTCAGCTCAATTGAAGGAGACGTGCTTGGAGCAAGGCCATGTGTGCTCTGGCCAGTAGACCCATTCCTACAGGGGCCTAGATGTCTCTGGGAATGGATGCTGCCCCGAGAGAGTGTGGGCATACCCATGTGCGGGACTGCTGAGTGTGTGTGTGTGCACGTGCACGCACGCGCGCACACATGTGCCCCTGGCAGGCTCATGGGAGCTATCTGACTGCTCCCCTGGAAGCAGTGGAGGGCTGGGTTGGAGCAACAGAGTCACTCATTTGCCAAGTTTTGAGGCAGTGGCAGCTGCAGGATGGCTCAGGACTGTCTGGGCCTCTTGCTTGCCATAAGGCCTTACTGCTGAGGCTGCAGCTTTAAAGGCTCCAGGGAAAAGGAGGGAATATAGAGTTTGGCTGAGTGTGGACAGAGTGGCCAGCAGGGCATCTTGGGAAGGACTGGAGGCCCCTTATTTTGAAATAACTGCATCTGCCCTGTCTATACAGCTCCTATTTTAAAATAACTATTTCAAAACGCGTTATTCCTCGTAGGTTTACAGATATCAGAAAAAGCCGCCCGTTATTTTGAAATAATTTCTAAATAACGCTATTGCTGTGTAGATGCTCACATAGTTATTTCGGAATAACGACCGTTATTCTACATAACTTTGCTGTGTAAACATACCCTCAGAGGCCACAGGGAGATTCAGAAAAGCCAATCACCTTGATGACTACAGAAAGTTTAAAATTATTATTTCTACAGTTGATCAGCCAAATTCAGCACTTTTTTTTTAATCAGTGAGCTTTTCTCCACTTTCTCCAGCTTATACTGAACCTTGAGTACGAATGGCCGTATCTTCTCTTCACTGCTCCTCAATTACATTTAATCTTATTTAGGATCTAGCCTCTCTCTACTTTCTATTACACTTATCCTACAACCATAAGTACTATATGTTCCCTCATATATATTGTGCACACACACAACAGGTTGAAAGCTTCGCATATAAATATTCATACTTGTGCATAGATACACATTGTAGGTCATGAATGGCAGTATCTGCAGGAATAAGATCACCTCATCTGAACAAAATATTCATATACTTGTTCACAGAAAATATGACCAGGCAATTAGTTATTGGTGAACAGGTTGGCAACTAATTTTTCCTCCATTGTTCCTAAGACTCCCAAATATGAAAGGGATTTATACATTCATATCACATAAATCATTATTCTGACATTTGATCGGATCTGTAGTTGTTTCATTGCAGGATATTTTTTCCCCTCATTACATAAGTGTCTTGCACTTAGAAATCCAAAATAGATTGCTGGAGCATTGCTACCCTGAAATATGTTCTGACAAAATACTTAATAAAGGTTAGAAAAGAAATGATGCACAAAGCTTCCAAACAGATATTTGCCAAATACCAGCAAAAATATCCGTGTCAGTTTAATTGTAGTAAGTACTAATGATTTTCTCATCATGTAGCTTGTGCCTATGCAGTGAAAGCTACTTTCTTGCTGATCTTCTTTAATGGCAATGCTGTTTGTATGTTGATGAGTACTTCTTATACACTATATAAATAAATTGACTTATCCAGCCTCTAAATGCCAGTAAGTAGGAACACTATATGCTTTTTATGAAATTCAATAACAGAACAATCTATCCCTCAAATCAGGCTATAAATACACAAATAATGTTCTTTAATTACCAATAGAAGCAGCTTTTGTTGTCTCTACTGAACAGCCTCTTTATAGACTACATGGGGGGGGTAGCTCAGTAATTTGAGCATTGGCCTGCTAAATCCAGGGTTGTGAGTTCAATCCTTGAGTGGGCCATTTAGGCATCTGGGGCAAATCTCTCAGGGATGGTACTTGATTCTCCCATGAGGGCAGGGGACTGGACTGCACTCAATGACCTCTCAAGGTCCCTTCCAGTTCTGTGAGATAGGTGTGTATATCACATTCTGGTGTAAAGGAATACCATATATGGATGGTACAAAGATTCACAGTACAGAAATACAGTTTGAAGGAAGGCATAGAAAAAACTCTATGGAAGATTATCTGAAACATAATGTTTAGACCTGAAGATGCAGAATAGAATGCTGGTAGTAGCTCTTTTTTATAGATGAAATCAAGACTTCCTGGTGGATACTTCTAATGCTATTCAGAAAGGTTTGCTGAAGTTGTGACTGGAACAAATGTCTGCTTTGGAAAACTGAAAGTAAGAATATTTGGTAATTTATTCATCATTTTTTGTCAGTTGTCACCCAATATCTACATTCCTGATCCCAGGTGTGACAAGTGTTTGTATACAAATATGCTGGCTCCAGCAAGCTATTTGTACTGAAGTCACATTGATTTACATTATTGATTTCATTTCAGCTTCAATGACCAATTATTCAAGCTGCTTTCATTTGAAATCTGTGACATCTCTATTTCTTCCTTTTTTATGTAGTTCCGATGCATGAAAATGAAGTCTACTGTGATGAAATAATGCCACTGAAAAGGATGACAAAATAAGCTTTATATATACACTGAAGGTCATGTTTAAATATTTACAGAAAGGATTTAACTACGCTCATAATTCAACCTTGAGATTCAGACCTATGATTGATAACAAGTTTTACTTTAGAAAGTGGTTCAGTTTTTCCAACTTGAGGCGTTTATGTTTTCCTGCAGTGCATAAATCAAGTGGTACATGTTTGTTTCACTGTGTAATGCTCACTGATGACACCATGCTGTCTGAGCTACATGGCATTACTTCTGACCAGCTAAATGATTGCTCATTTGCCAGGTGCCCTAACTCAGTGGAACTAATCTAGCTCCAGACAGATGGATGGTGTCTGTGGCAGGGGTACAGTGATAGGATTTGGGGATTGTTCTGCTCTACAGGGCTCCTTGTTATATAGTTTGCATGAAGGCTATGCTGCAAGGATTTTTCACCATATGGGTTCTTGGTCCATTATAAGAATATTAAAATATCCATACTGGGTCAGGCCAGGGTCCATCCAGCTCAGAATCCTATCTTTCAACAGCAGCTACTGCCAGATGCTTCGGAGGGGATGAAGAGACCAGGGCAATGATCTCGTTATTTCTCCTCATATGGAACCATACTCAAACATTCCTGTTCCTTTTGGTGTATTGTTTTACAATTCTCAGTTATCTTTTTTGAGATGGGATGACCAGAACTGCAGACACTATTGATAATGGATGTATATAGAATCTATCCCATTCCTAGATGTTCCTAATATTGGTAACGTTTTCTTACTGCTGCTGCTGCACATTGAGCAGACATTTTCAGAGAACTATCTATGATGAATCCAATATCTCTCTTGAGCACTAACAAGTCACAGCTACCTCAAGAGATACAACCCCCTCTTCAAAGAAGACCATTTCCAACCAAAGCATTCTAGCCAGGGCTTTGTCAAACCAGGCCTTGAAAGGGCCTTGTCAAACCAGGCCTACTTCTACATATGGAAATTCCAGCACCTCCTTAGGCAATCCATTCCAGTGCCTCACTATGCTTCTAGAGAAGTAGTTTTTCCTCATATCCAACCTAGATCTCCCCCACTGCAATTTGAGACCATTGCTTCTTGTTCTGTCATCTGACACTGCTGAATATAGCTATCAAGTAATTTAGATCTCATTATTTTATATGTATAATAGGGATAATGTTCCAATGTGCATTACTTTGCACTTATCAACACTGACGTTCATCTGCCATGTTGGTGACCAATCACCCAGATCAGTAAGAACCCTTCACAGCTTTTCAGTCAGCTATGGAATTTATCTGGAGTAGTTTTGTATCATCTGCAGACTTTGCCACCTGTTTGTCCCCTTTTTCTAGATCACTTATGAATATGTTGAACAGCACAGATTCTAGTGAAGTATCTTGTATAAAGACAGAGCTCTGGCTGAATGGGCAACCACATTCCTCTATTAGCAGAATATGTCTACTAGCAAGGTTTGAATGTAGTAATGGTAAGAATTCCTTATCCAGGTTCCTTGAGATTCACAGTGAAAAGCCCTGCTATCATCTGTTCTAGTGTGCTAACGGGAATCCATTAAGGCAGTTCATAGAGTAATGCAAAATAAACAAGAAGAAACTGAGAGGTGTTGTTCTTTGGAGAATTGAGTTGATAGAGGCATTTGACTGCAGCAACAAAACTGCACCGATCAGTGAAATCTCATTACCTTATAACAGAAAGTATATAATGCAACTGGAATTGTGTTTTATATAGGTGTGATCCCATATCCTGTACATTGCATCTTTAAATGTTAGAATTCTATCCATTAGATCTGTGAGGGGATTCAAGATGGAGGATTCTAGACTCTGTTTTTTTCCCCTCACTGAGATTTTATATAACTCTTCTTTATTTCCTTAGTCTAGGAATTAAAGCCATTTTAATTTAAAGTTTAAATTTTTAGCCATTTAAAGTTAATACCTTCTTCCCATGTATGGAAAGCATACTTGCAGGTGAATCTTGAAATGTTCTATTCAGACACATGTCCAAATATATCCCAAACACTTGGAGGATGGGAACATCCATCTGAGATAGAAATCTCACTAGGGTGAGCTTCAGATCCCCTGCTCCCAATTTTCCTGCACAAACTCAGCACATACACAGGAACTATTAGCATGGACAACAGCCTTCTTAATGTAGCTGAAGTTGAACCTCTCACTTTTTTCTTTTTAAATAATGAGGCAAACTAGGGATGCAAAGAAGATCACCTATAATGTTTACAGTGGGGATTTTGCTAAAGATATGAGAGAGTGATGCCCCAAATCATCTAGATGATAGCTTAAAATCAGCTGAGACAAATCCCAGATACACTAAATATGACCCTTAGAGGATACATCTACAATACTGACAGTTGATTGGACTTGAGCAAGATGTACAGGGATTCAGAGAAAAAGTAAGACAAAGTCTGTAGCCAGGCTAAGTAGCATTTTATTTCCTCACTGTTCTCCTGTGATCTTGTTTCCTTTCATGTTTCTGTTGTTCACTGTCGTTATATTCTCCCTTCAGTACCATAGTGCTGAAAGCTGACAAGACTTTACTTATAACAACTCTCACCACTCACTTCTGGGGGAAAAAAAGTAGATACCAAAACTGTGTATCAGTCAATCCATAGTGTGTGACTATCTTAGGGTATTTTGAGTGCCTGTAAAGCCAAATTAATTCTTTTAAGGTGCTTTGGATTCCTCATGTAGGAAAGCCTCAGTAGAATCGTACTAATATTCTTTCTTCATGACTATAAACTAGGGATGTAAGCAACTAGTCGACTAATCAGCTATCCAATAAGCAAACGCTTATCAGATAGTCAACCAGTGACTCAATTAGTCACTCTCCCCCCTTGCTGTTTGAGTCCCCAGATAGAGGCAGACAGGGGGGAACAGGATCCAGTGCTGGGGGGGAGCTGGTTTAAAAGCCGGTTCCCCCCAGCACCATCTCCATGGGGAGAAGGGGTAGGGGCACAGTGGGGAACTGGCAACACTTCCGCCTTTGAAATGTAGCAAGAGCAGGAGCACCATGGGGAGCCTGGGGTGAGCTGTGGACTCAAACAGTCCCCCTCTGGCCCCGTGCTCCCTTCTTTTGAAATGTACAAGAACCCCGGGAGAGATTTGTTTGAGTCCTCTGCCTGCTGTGCTCCCCGAGGCACTTCCACCTCTTGCTACTTTTCAAGGGTGGAGGCACCTTTATCGACTAATTGAATAGTCAATGAAAATTACATCGACTATTCGATTAGTTGATTAATCTAAATGTAACATCCTTACAATAAACATAACCATTTGAAACTCATCTTATGAGATCATAGAATCATAGAGCTGGAAGAGACCTCAGGATGTCATCAAGTCCAGCCCCCTGCCCAAAGCAGGACCAACCCCAACTAAATCAACCCAGCCAGGGCTTTGTCAAGCTGAGACTTAAAAACCTCTAGGGATGGGGATTCCACCACCTCCCTAGGTAACCCATTCCAGTACTTCACCACCCTCCTGGTAAAATAGTTTTTCCTATTATCCAACCTAGACCTCCCCCACTGTAACTTGAGACCATTGCTCCTTGTTCTGCCATCCATCACTACTGAGAACAGCCTCTCTCCATCCTCTTTGGAACCTCCCTTCAGGAATTTGAATGCTGCTATCAAATCCCCCCTCACTCTTCTCTTCTGCAGACTAAATAAGCCCAAATCCCTCAGCTTCTCCTCATAGGTCAAGTGCTCCAGACCCCTAATCATTTTGGTTGCCCTCCACTGGACCGTCTCCAATGCATCTACATGCTTTCTGTAGTGGAGGGCCCAGAATTAGAAGCAATATTCCAGATGTGGCCTCACCAGTGCTGAATAAAGGGGAATAATCACTTCTCTAGATCTGCTGGCAATGTTCCTCCTAATGCACCCTAATATGCCATTACCCATCTTGGCTACAAGGGCACACTGTTGACTCATATCCCGCTTCTCATACACTGTAATCCCCAGGTCCTTTTCTGCTGAACTGCTACCTAGCCAGTCGGGCCTCAAACTGTAACAATGCTTTGGATTCTTCCATCCCAAGTGCAGGATTCTGCACTTGTCCTTGTTGAACCTCATCAGATTTCTTTTGGCCCAATGTCTATCTGGGAGCAGCATACTATATAATAAAATCAGACAGCACCATCTAGATTATTTTAAGTCGAATACTAGAATAGTGCCCTGCAATATCCACTTCCATATGTTTGTATCCAGATAGCAACATGGTGTTCTCTCTTTTTTTTTAATGGTAATTCTGAGTTTCTTTACTTCAGATGTTCTTACACGTAATTAATTTCATCCCCTTCCCTATTTTTTTAAGAGATTCCCTTAATCATAGACCTTTCCTCACTATTACTCAGCAGTACTCTGTATGGCTATGTCTCTACTACCAGGTTATTCCAAAATGAGTTATTCTGAAATAATAACTCCTGAAAGAACTCTTTTGAAATAAGCTTATTCCTCTTCACAAGCAGGAGTTATTATTTTGAAATAGCAAGCCCATTATTTCAAAACAATAGTTTTGGTAGCGTGGACGCTTGCCTCGTTATTTCGAAATAAGGGGACTTTTTTCAAAATAACTCCCCTGTGTAGACATGTCCTATATTTGCTTTCATCTTACTATACATTTTCCCCTATCAGGTTTGAGTGTCTATTCTAATCTAAGAAGAAATTAGTCTAACAGCCCCTCAATCTCTGAAAGTAAATGCAAAGAACAGGTATTATTTATTTCTACCGAGGCTTCAAAGTAAGTATTTCCCTATCCGGGCAGGGTTAAACACCAGCTGAGTTTTCAACCCTGATGGTGGAAACAGTTTCCATTTCTCCCTCCCAAAAGTATCTCTCGCCTATAATAAATCTGCTTCTGTCTCGGCACTGTCAGTTATAACTGCTCCCCAAGTGTTGCTCAGTGGTAGCTGATTTGCAGTTTATTCACTGATTTCACACTTCAGTATTTAAACCCTGCCTTGATTGACCAGATGGGAGGGTAACAATGTTTAGAGTATCTCAGTGAACTTTAATATAAAGGCATAGTCAAATCTTAGCAATTAATTATAGACAGTGCTCCATCTTTAGTTAAGGCTTCAATCTAGTTTTATTACAAAACTTATTTTTAGCATCTCATTACTATGTCTAAGAAAGCTAATGCTGTATAACAACTTGCCAACTTTATTAATAAGACAAAGGACATCGTGAAAATAAGTCCTGAAGAAAATTGGTCAAATTCTTGCGATATGATTGGTAGTTAACAACCCTGAATTAAAGGATGCAAGCTACTCTAATTATTTTTCAATGTTTTTGCCACCCTTATAAGATAGCTTTTAAAATGTTTTGAATTTTTATGTTGAAAATATTGTGTTTATTCTGATTGCTTGTTTTCTGTGCAATCAAATTTATTTAATTTTCATTTCTTAAAATATACTCGAAAAGTTAATGTATCTAACCACTTCTGTGTCCACTTTGCTAAGAAAAATGTTGAATGAGCATATCTCAAACTTCATTGCAGGCAAGTATCAGAGGGGTAGCCATGTTAGTCTGAATCTGCATAAACAACGAGAAGTCCTGTGGCACCTTATAGACTAACAGATAAGCATAAGCTTTTGTGGGCAAAGACCCACTTTGTCAGATGCATGTAGTGGAAATTCCAGAGGCCGGTATATACAGGCACATGAAAAGAAAGAAGTACCAATCAAGAGGAAGGCCAGAGATAACGAGGTCAATTCAATCAGGAAGGATGTGGCCCACTTCTAGCAGCTGATGTGGAGGTGTAAACACCAAGAGAGAAGAAACTGCTTTTGTAGTTGGCTAGCCATTCACAGTCTTTGTTTAATCCTGAATTGATAGTGTCAGATTTGCAAATGAATTATAGCTTTTTGTTGCAGGATGGTTACTTTTAAATCTGCTACTGTGTGTCCAGGGAGATTGAAGTGTTCTCCTACAGGTTTTTGTATTTTACCATTCCTGATATCTGATTTGTGTCCATTTATTCTTTTACATAGGAACTGTCCAGTTTGGCCAATGTGTATGGCAGAGGGGCATTGCTGGCACATGATGGCATATATTACATTGGTAGATGTGCAGGTGAATGAGCCCATGATGGTGTGGCTGATGTGGTTAGGACCTGTGATCGTGTCACTGGTGTAGATATGTGGGCAGAACTGGCACCAAGCTTTGTTGCAGGGATTAGTTCCTGAGTTAGAGTTACTATGGTTTGGTGTACAGTTGCTGGTGAGCACTTGCTTCAGGTTGTCTGTAGGTCTCCCAAGGTCTGTGAGAGAGAGAGATCATTGCCCAGGATGGGTTGTAGATCACTGATGATGTGTTGGAGAGGTTTTAGCTGGGGACTGTAGGTGATGGCCAGTGGTGTTCTGTTATTTTCTTGGTTGGGCCTGTTTTGTAGCAGGAGGCTTCTGGGTACATGTCTGTCTCTGTCAATCTGTTTCCTCACTTCCTCAGGCTTTTTTTCTCCAGTAGCATAATACTTTATAAAGAATAGGATGTGTACTTGGGGCTACACTTGGAAGATGGTATGATGGATAATTGTGTTTTTGAATGATAAAAGGCAAAATATTGCTGTTTCTGGTCTGGTGAACTGGAAAATACCTGCTTTGGTGTTGTGAAGTATAGGTGGTGGTTATTAGTGGGTTGTGAGCATGTTTACGTCATAAGCAAAACATTATCATGTAAAATGGGTATGAATTGGTTTCTGGTTGATAGATAAGGACTAGGCAAGGATCTTTGAATATTGGGGTCCCATCCTTTTTAATTGCTGATTTCCATACTTTTACAAGAATAGATAATGAAATGTAAGTGTCTTTAGTATTCATAATTTTTTTTACTGGCAGGTGTTAATGGCTACCTATCAAGCAGCTTTCATCTACAGGGAATTTCACACATGAAGTGAAGATGCTGGGTGTACTTAGCACCCTTCATTCAGACTCAGTGCAATTAAATATCCATTTGAGCAGTTTTTGTCTAGCCTACAGAGCTTTTTTGAGGACACCACAAGTATCCCAGAAAAGCTCTGCCACGTCTAAGGATCACGTCTGCTTTTCTGAAAAAATTTTCAGAAAAGCAGACACTTTTTTTGGCATCTCTGTAAGACTCGGCATGTTCCAAAAGAGGATTTTTTTTCTCAACATTTGGCCCCGTGTAGACGGGCCAAATGTCAGAAAAGCCTATTCATAAGAAAAGTGGAAAAAGATACGTGAATTGCAGTTTGCAATTTTCATATCTTTTTCCCGACTTTTCTTTGTAGTGTAGACACAGCCTTAGTTGGAACAAGAGAAACCACCACCCAAGTCACAGAACAGCATGCCAAGGTCTGGGCAGAAGCAAAGCTCTGTGTGCTGAGAGGGTTTCCTGGGGCCTAAAGGCAGACATGGCGGCTGGGTATTGATTGGCTACCCCTGTGTTTGTGTGGTCAGAAGGAGAAAGCAACCAGAAGTCCAGAGAGAGTCCAAAAGAAGCATTAGCATGCACAGCACCAAGAGGGAACAGAGCTCCTTGGGCACAGGACTCATTGGAAAATATAGACCTGGACATCTTAACCAAAAAGGGATCTATGTTGGTTGTTCCAGCTGTGTCCAAGGAAACAGAACTTTTTGTACATTCTGTGAAAATAAACATGATTGCACCAGAGAAATAGCAATTCTCACAAATTAATTTCTCTTCTTAAAGGAAACCACCTGGAAAAGCCCAAGGTACTGGATAACTGTTTGTGCCAACAAGAATGTTTCAGTCTTGATGTTAAAGAGCAGCATTAAGTTAAAGGTAACAAAGGGTTTGTTTGTTTGTTTTTTCAACCTTCTCAGGAGTTCCACAGGTTGACTACACTGTATGAAAAAAAAAATACTTGCTTTTGTTTTAAATCTGCTGCCAATTAATTTCATTTGGTGACCCCTAGTTTTTGCAGTATGAGAAGCAAAATACATATCCTTATTTATCTTCTCCACATCAGTCATAATTTTGTAGACCTCTACAGCTACCTTTATTTGTTTCCTTTCTAAACAAAAGTCCCATTCTTATTAAGTTTACGTCATATGGAAGTTGTTCCATGCCCCCCAATCATTTTTGTTACCCTTTTCTGAACCTATTCCAATATATCATATTTGAGATGGGGAACCCACCTCTGCATGTAGTATTTAAGATACGGGCATAACATGGATTTATATGGAAGCAATATGCTATTTTCTGTCTTATATTATCTATATTTCTCCTAATGACTACCAAAATCCTGTTTGTGTGTTTGTTTGTTTGTTTTATTGATGCTGCACATTGTGGGGATGTTTTCAGAGAACTATCCACAATGACTCCAATGTCAATAAGAGTTGAAGTCCTGATTCAGGGCACATCTAGACTACCCTTGGCTTCCAAAAGAAGATATGCAAATTAGGTGTGAATTTGCATATCTTCTTCCAATTCCTTTTTTGGAAGAGTTTAAAAAAAAAAAGTAGTCTAGACAGGATTTTTTTGCGCAAAACCCCCCTTTTCGATAGAACCCTGTAAACCTCATTTTTTGAGGAATAAGGGTTCTTTTGAAAAAAGGGGTTTATGTATAAAAAACCCCATCTAGACTGTTTTTTTTCTGAAAAAAAAAAACTCTTCTGAAAAAGGCCTAATTTGCCTAATTTGCATATCTTCTTTCAGAAGCCAAGGGTAGTCTAGATGTGCCCTTAAAGACTACAGAAGTTAATGGAGACACTCTCACTGGCAAAAGTGTTTTGGATCAGACCTCAAATGAGAGCACAAAGGAAACAGTCGGAGTTAGATGCCTAATACTTCCTTTGACTGGCTACCGGGAACAAGGGAAGCAAAAGCAAGCTTGGTAGCGGTGGTGGTTGCCTCTCTTATTCCCCCATCTTCAGTTCTCTGCTTAGCCATTGGCTGGGCAGAGGGCCAGACAATCCATTGGAGAGTGCCCTACCTGCTTTCTTATTTAAGCTAAACCAGGCTTTTTAAAATTCATCTTAGTATACGTCTACCCAGAGCATGAGAGTGAGCCTCCCATCCAAGGTCAACAGACCCAGTAGATATCAGGATAACGTTCTGAAAATAGGTATATGGACCACGCTTTGAAGTGCCAGATTAGGCTCTGGAGCATAGGGAGGGAGTGGGCTTCAGAACCCAAGCATTGTGGCTCTCTGGAGAGCTTGGATTCTGAAGGACACCCCCCCATGCTTCAGAGTCCATGCTGCATTTCAAAGAGCTGTCTGTACAGCTATTTTTAGAATGCTAGCACCACTAGCCTGTATTTGACGACACAGGATGGGAGGCTCGCTGTTATGGGCTGCAGGGACATACTCTTACTCCCCAGTTAACTGCTATCATACACAGGTAGAAAAATCTTGGGGTCAGCTCATTTTTAAAGAGATACCATCAGTCTGAAACGTTGTCATTTCAAAAGGTTAAAACAGTTCAGTAGTTTCAAGTACTACACATGCCCCTGAGTCCTTCTGCCAAGTTTTCTTGTTACTGCATTTTCTCTCTTTTTTTTTTTTTTTTTTTTTTTTTTAGTGTGTGAAAGACCCGTACAAGTAACAGTGGAAGCTGACAGTAATAAATCAGTGGAACGAAGTACATAGAAACTACTGACAAATGCACAACATAAACAATCTGGAAAAACTCCAGACAATGCACTTTTTGTAATCTACTTCAGTTAAAGTAATCTTAGGTGTTACTTGTACCATTAATAGGAATAACATTACTAAGCAGATATGTAATCTTAAGTTAACAATTCTCCTTTAAAACAGTTAATACATGCATTTCCTAGTTTCCAACGTCATTTTAATATCAAAATAACATCATGATATCATTAGAAGATTAAAATGGCAATTCATAAGATGCCCTTCCATTCACAGCATTAAAAAAGGCAGACTATTATACACTTAAAATATTTTGTTAACTGTCAGTGCCCCAAAGCTCTAGACTTCAATCCTGCAAGTCTAACAGAAAGAAGTCAGCTTTCCATAGGAGAAATTCAGATAGAAAGAACTCAATAGTTGACAGATGTTGGAACAGAGGAAGCAAGTCTACTTGTCCCTCAGGCTATTAGTCTTCTAGCAGAAATTGCTAGTGTGAGGCAGAAAACAGCAGAGACAAGAGGTAGTGAAGTTTGCAGGTAATTCCATTGGGGTTATGTCCACATACCGTTTCCTGGATAATCACAATGTGGCATTTGTTGAATATTTGAAGGCAACAACTTGGCTGCCTCCCTTTTTCATTATGGAAATTAGATTCTGGAATCCAACTTGGAAAAGCTAAAATGAACCAGTGCCCAATTCTGGGATGCCTTACACATACGTTATTAATCATAGAGTTGGAAGAGACCTCAGGAGGTCATCGAGTCCAATCCCAACTAAATCACTCCAGCCAGGGCTTTGTCACGCCAGGACTTAAAAATATCTAGGGTTGGAGATTCCACCACTCCCTGGGTAACCCATTCCAGTGCTTCACCATCCTTAGGTGAAATAGTTTTTCCTAATATTCCACCTAGACCTCCCCCACTTCAACTTGAGATCATTGCTCCTCGCTCTGCCAACTGTCAACACTGAGAACAGCCTCTCTCCATCCCTAGATCTGCTGGCAATGTTGCTTCTATGCCTTTAGCCTTCTTGGCTAGAGGGCACACTGTTGTGGGCTCATATCCAGCTTCTCATCCACTAGAATCCCCAGGTCCTTTTCTGCATAACATCCTGCAGTAGAACTTTTCTTAGTAGGGATTTATCCTGTGAGCTGTAGTGCCCACAGTGGTACATGAAATGCATGCTCAAGTCAGGAGTCTGTGCCATGGTGAGCAGTCAATCCCAACTTCAGGTGGCTGCATCTGCCCTTGTGAGAAGAGACAGAGCTCTGTGATCTCACAGAGGGTCAGACCTCCCTTTCCAGAGAATAGGTGCCTTGCTCCAAGCCCTGCTGACACGGGGCAGCAACAGTGTGGTATGTGGCTGCCTGGGTTAAGAGATAGGCTCCAAACAGCAGGAAGAGGCCCCCAGATCAAGGATGTGCTTCTGCCCCCTGCCTGGATCAAGTGGTGGCCACTACTCAGGCACTGGTTGGCTGGGTGCTTTTCCTGACTGCCATCACTCTCCTGGCCATGGCTATTGGTGCTGTCCTGCGGGATGAGATGGACATGCAGTTGTATGCAAGTGCTGCCAGGGCTTTGGCACATGTGCAGTGACCCAGCTGGCTGCATGTCCACATGTCTCCTTCCATGTGCACAATTCTTGGGGGTGCCCCTGCCTGTGACTGTGACTCACAGGACCTAGCAATACATGTTTTTACTCGGTCCTTTGTCAGGCAAAACTAATATTGACTCAAGTTTTCCTTAAACCAACTTCAAGAGTTGGCTTCTAAAAGCGAAATAAAGGAAATTCAGAGTATAAAATAGCATGTTGCATTGAGCTATAGATCACTGCTCTCCTATACTGCATTTACTTTGGACCTGATTTTCAGAGGTGCAGCATTCCCCATCAGCTACTATTGACTCCAATGCAACTTGTGGGTGGTCAGGACTGAAATTGATCATGCTCGCAAATCAATAACCATTGCTGGATAAAATATGGCCAGTTCACATCTACTGGCGCAGTAGTTAGTTTGCAAGATGTATTGTATAATTACAGTGTAATTGGCCAGATTTTAGCAGCTTCTAAAATTGAAGGTGCAATCGTTGTGCTTAAATTGTTCTGTGCAGAATTTTTTATGCCTGGGTAGCAGCATGAGAAAAGGCTTGGATTTATTAAAACAAAATGTAGGCTCAGTCTCTCAAAGTGCTGAGCGTTGTCTAGGATCAGCTGAGAGTTCTATACTCCTAAGGTCAAGCCGATCAAAGAGCTCACATCATTTCTCAGGTTATGTTCATTAGCAGAATGATTTGTCTGCCTGCGTGCAGATTGTGTGGGTCTGCATTCAGATCTTGGCCAAAATAAACTATACATGTTGATAATTTGACACGTGAAGAATTATAGCTTCAGTGGGAAAGACTGCTTTCAAAGTCTGGCCCATTAAATGCAGTTAGCAAGAATAATAAATGAGCATCTATAGTGAATATTATCATTCTTATGTAATTTATCAACACCAGACATTCTTACCAGGACAAAAGCACCAAATTTGCATGGATGTTGCCATAGTTGCTGGACTAGCTCCCATGCTGGTCCTCTTGCCCTTACCTCTCTTGAGGTGGAATGACATGATTCCTACACTCCTAGGCCATGTCTACTTGGAAGATCAACGCTACTGTGGTCGATCTTCCAGGGTTTGATTTAGCAGGTCTAATGAAAAGTCTCGTTGATTATCCTCATTCCAGCAAGCTTCTGTGATGCCTATTATATCAATATCCTCATTCAATATGAGGCATTCTAGTTCACCCCTCTTATTATTTGGACTTCTAGCATTTGTATATAAGCACTTTAAAAACTTGTGACTATTTAGCTGTCTTCCATTACCTGTTGTGATTGAATGGCACCCTTTTTCATTTGACTCTTTTTCATCTTATCTTACTGATTCTACCCATATTTTAACATCTTCCATCCTCCCTCTACTTGAACACAGAGAATCTCTATTAACAGACCCTCCCATGAAGGATGTCTCTGTCCGATCCATGTGCTCCTCTGAACCTGTGGGCTTTCTCTCAACTCTTAGTTTAAAAACTGCTCTACGAGCTTTTAAATTTCAAGTGCCAGATTTTCTGTACGGACTCCCTCTTTTCTAAAAGTTTCCTTAGATACTAATAAATCTAACTCCCTTCTCCCTATACCATCGTCTCAGCCACACAGAGACCCTACAGTTCAGCCCAGCATTACACATAATTCTATCTAGATATTTCGAGAGATCTGCAACCTTTGCACCAGTCAGGCCAAGACACTATATGGTTCTCTTGGTCATTGCAGACCCAGCTGTCTATGTTTCAAATGATTGAATCCCCCATTACTAACACCTGCCTTTTCCTATTGGCTGAACTTCCCTCCCCTAGAGAGGTATCCTTAATGCAAGAGGATACCACAACATCATCTGGAAAGAGTCCCAACTATGGGATCATTTCCCTCTAGAAGTATGAGCCAGAGTGACAGAAGCTGGGTTAAGAATCTTAGCCATGGTTCCAGTGATGACAGAACTAACAGGATGCCTTGAAAAATATGTGACAGAAGCCATCAATCGCAGAGGCTAATGATTCTGAAGAGTAGGTAGGTAAGGCAGATATGCTAAAAGCCAATTTACTGCAGGTGCTAGAGATGATACTTTAATGTGAATATGAAATTACTTCCTTTTAAACAGGCCCACTGATGGGGAGGGGAGGAGGGAAAGAGGTCAGTTGCCCTGGTATCCAGCAATTCAAAGGAGCCAGGGGTTCTGGCTGCTGGCGCTGCCACAGCAAAAGTGGTGGCCCGAGCTTTTAAATCACCACTGGAGCACCACACTGAAGTATCTGGCTGCACACTCCGAGCATTGCTAAGGGCTATATGAGGCTCGCCACGCTCTGGGCAGAGCTGCCCTTGGCCCCCCCTCTTCTGCTCTTTCTCAGCTCCCTGGCGTTTAAAGCCTTTATAGCTTAGAAATACAAGGAGACAGCAGTGGATACTCTGCATAGTAGCTACATGGTCTCAATTATGGCAGAGGGAGAGAGTTTGGACCTTAGGACAAAGACCAAGGAGCCTTCATAAGTGCAGAGTCCTGTGGCAAAGTCCTGAGAGCAAAGTAGTAGTTATGAATAGTACTTCAGACTTGAATTCCATTCTACTGCTTGCATCAGCAATGGTCCGCTAATTTTTGATGGAAAAGGATTTAAGAAAGACAACTTTGATATTTCAGATCCCAATTTGTGCTTACAGAGGTGTCAATTAAACAACAACAATAATGCATCCTTTTGACTTATAAATTGAGCAAACCTGACCTGGAATTTAAGAAAGAGAAAATAAGGCAGCCCATGAGATTTAGCTTCATAGTCAGTTTTATTACCTTGGTTGCTATTAAACTGAAAAGTGGTGAGTGCTTTAATCCTGAATGAAGGGTTTTTTTTTTTCACAGAACAGATAGAAATATCAGTTCTGGTGTATTATCTAGTGAGAATTTTGGTCTCTACTTTCCATTAATATGATAATGCTTCTACTTCTTTCAAGTCCTGAGACCATTATTAATGGAAAATGCTTAAATAGGTTTTAGAAAGGCTGTAAGCATTGTTATTTGAATTTGCCATGGTAACAGGAAGTCATTATGCTACTTCACTCCCATTTTTGCCAAAGTTTATTCTCTTTTCTTTATATTTAAAAGACAAATGTGTGGTATAAGTGGAACGTATTTGGAAATGTTTCCCCTCTTTTAAATATTCTGAGTTGTTTACAATTGAGATACCACTAAGCAGAATGCTTGCATCAGAAACAAGAAGGAATGAAAACAGTATGAAAAATGCACAGTGATCAGACATATAAATATTTCCAATAACATGAGCATTAAAATATTTCACAATGCTAATTATTTGGGAAGTCCATGACACTTTGCAATGAATCATGTCATTAACAATTGCTACTGCTGTATAGTTGTTTACTCTACACATCTTCCATTTTTCTACATCTAGATTCTAGTTCTGCTGCTAAGATGTGATCTAAAACTTCCTGAAATCAATGGAAAGATTCCCATTAAGTATAGAGTTCTTAGAATGAGGACTAGGAAAGCTCCTTTTAACTTTAGTAGCACCAAGAAGATCAGAAAACAAACGTAGGGCAATTCTTCATAAATACAGCAATAACAACATTGCAACACAAAGACAAAAAATGGTATATGAGATTTCTGTAGGTTGAAACTGCAAACATTCCACCATTGTTCTTCAAATATTGGACCAGTAGTGCCTAGAAACCCGCACCAAGATAGGGGTCATCTTTGTAATAGCGAAGGGTATGTCTACACTGCCACCCTAGTTAAAACTAGGGTGGCTAATGTAGGCATTCGAACTTACAAATGAAGCTCGGGATTTAAATATCCCGGGCTTCATTTGCATGTTCCCGGGAGCTGCCATTTTTAAATGCCCGTGGTTGAACTACCTGCCCGGCTACGCGCGGCGCGGACTAGGTAGTTCGAATTAAAGCTCTAATTCGAACTACCATTAAACCTACCTGCAAGGAGGTTTAATGGTAGTTCGAATTAGGAAACTTTAATTCGAACTACCTGGTCGTGCGCGTAACATGGCAGTCTGAACGACTAAATGGCGACTCAGGTGTCTAAATGAACCGGGATATTTAAATCGAGCTTCATTAGATCGAATGCCTACATTAGCCACCATAGGTCAAACTAGGGTGGCAGTGTAGACATACCCTAACTGTGTTATACTCCACTAACTCCATCTGTGCAACACGATTCCTTCTAGTTCTCTTCAGGTTGTAACACCAAGTCTTCATTCAGCCTTTTTCAGGGTTAATAGAAGGGCTCTCATTGACTCCAACAGGAGTTGGACCAGGCCTTTAATTCCTCATGCTTTTTTTGAGGCACCACAGCATGACTACTTGGCAGATTGGAGCAATCCCCTATTTCAAACTATCAATGAATAGTTGAAACTGTAATTTGACAATTAATATTTTGCTACCTGAGAGGTGCAAAATTTAAATAAAATTGCCACAGTGAAATATGACAAATCTATTATCTGACTTGATCTTAAAAAAGAGTACAATTATATTCATCTTGCTCATGATCATATTAATTCCTTTAATTGAAACCATTTCAATTTAACCTGTCTGGGATTTTTTTTTAACTCATGTTAAAAGACAGCTTGTAATAAGATCCTCACTGCTGGTTCTCTATAATTAAGTCACAAAAAAACCTGATTTTATGACATTGAGGAATCAATTTAAACTCACAAAAGGTAAGAAATTTAGAGGCACCTATGGTGGCTTAAAATCTATTCTTTAAGGTAGCACTTGTGAAAATCAGGCTCTTGGCATTTCAAGTTATGCAGCCAATAACTAAGCTACAATTATTGGATACTTAGACATCTTGCTTTAATCTCTCTAGGCTACGCTGAGGGTTGGTAGAAGTGGCTGTATCTCCACTGATTTCAATGCATTTTGTGCACACAGTCTCAACTGTGCTCTCTTCATCTTGTTTTCCTCATGTGTAAAATGATATTTACATATTTAATATCTACCTGCCTCACATAAGAATCGTAAGGATGGTCAATGGCCACACAATAATTTAGTAATGCATAACAATCTATAGATGTTTAAATTTAAAAAGCACTTCTTAAATTACTGTACCTTAATATTATGTGGCTAGTGTTTTCTATTTCTTAAAGTTAGTCCCTAACATACAAAAAAAAGAACAGCATAGGTCATTTAAAGGGAAACAAATTCTTACATCTATGCTTTCACCATCTGTCTGCCCTTTGTATGAACTGAAAAAAAAGAGGCAATTTAACAGTAAAGAGTAAGATGCAAATGTTCTAAATACATAAATACATTCTTTGAATACCACAGCCTACATCTGCCATGTTTTGGGGCATAGGGGTTTTTTTTCCTCAGTCTCTTTGTGAAACTGTTGTGAGTTAGACATTTGTACAGATCTGAATGATGAAACTCCTTTTTGGTGTAGTAAGTGTGCATTGCAGGCTAGCACAGGCACTGACCCAATGGGTGTTCCAGGGCTGCCACACACATGGAAAAAAATAATGGTTACTCAGTACCCACTAGCAGCCAGGTCCTTCCCTCACCCCTAGTGTCTTTTACCTTCCCGTGGGCCCTGTCAATCAACTTCTCTCCCGCCATGCCCAGCACCCCCTGCCCACTGGTAATCAGCTGTTCAACAGCATGCAAAAGGTGGAGGGAGAGACACAGGGACAGGAAGAGGCAGGGAAGGGGCAGAATGGGACGGTGCAGGGTGGGATTGGGGGTCTGAGGGAAAAGGTGGATTGGGGGAAGGGCCTGGGGCAGAGAGGGGAGGGGGATTAAGCATCTCCTGGGAACTCTCAAAGTTGGTGCTTCTTTCTCCTACCCTACCTCTGGTCCATGGTACCACCACCCCCATCACCCCAGATCCAATACACCTGTGTTTTCCATTGACATGACACACTGGGTTTTGTATCAGTGTTTTCCTGCAGCTATTTTCTGCTATTACTATTAAAGTAAACATGTGGGCCTAAGGCTATCTGTGTGAGAGAGTGTGGCATGCTGCATTGCTAAGCTTTTATGGGGCTCCAAAACCTATTCACTACTGCCCACATGAACATCTCTTCCTCCACTAATGAGCAGGCCTGATTATTCCTTTGTGCCAACCTGCAATTCTTCTGTAATATGTCAATTTTCAGGCAGTTACACATCTGTTTAACCATCTGTGGTGGCATAGCTGATGTTGCATGGCACAAACAAACCTGTGGCTTTGTATGCTCTGGAGGGACCCATCGTCAGATACACTGCAGCTGCACTTTGATTACACCTGCTTGTGAACATACTGGGAGAGTCTCAGATTTAAAATTTGCCTTGCACTTTGGTTCCACACATTAATGAAGTGTTCCGTTTATTCCATTTAAAGGTGTGTTTTGATCCTGCTCTTGTACCTCACACATAACCACACACTCTTTAAGTAGGTAAATTTTGGCCAGATCATCCTCTGTATGTGGATTACTCCTTTATAAGCTTGCACTGGGTTTTTTTATTAGTTTCCACCTTTGTCCATAACAGACTAGTGCTATTTACACATACAAGAAAGCACAGTCCTTGCCTTGTAGACAGAACAGGATGGGTAAAATTTATGGTCACACATTGTGGCTCTCTCACATTCTTCATGTGTCTTAGCACATCCATAAAGGTCTATACCAACACACTTCCTCCTGATCCTGATTGGCCTCATAGCAGCACAACTCTTGTTTACCAGAGTGCATACACTTTCCATTCCCCCGTCCCAGTCTTTGGTCCTTTAGTGAAAAAAGTACATACTCTTACCCTGGATAAGTAATGGCAAATATCAAGTTTGAATGAAGCATCCTATATCAAAAACATCCAATGCTCTTATATGTTCCTTTTGAAACCCATAGCATACAGAGGAATACAGCAAGCAAGTCAATTTTATCAACAAACGTTCTTTGGTATTAAATATTTCATTCATTCTAGAATCTGCAGACAGCTTAAAAATAGGCTTCATGTCACTGCCTAGGAATGAGCTGAAAAGCCAGCAGCAGATTGAGGTTCAGATAGAGAATCTACTTGTGATACTAGCAGCTGGAGTGTCAGTCATCCTCCCTATTCCTTTTGTCCATGAAAACACAACCTAAATATTTCATGGAGAGCATGATTACATCTGACAAAACCCTGAGTGAGAAGCATAGGCAGCGATGTTCTAATTTATTTCCGCCTTCTAAATATGCTGCAATATAAACTCATAAGGACATGCATGATTGTCAGACTCACGGTGTCAAAGCATATATAGTCCACCCTCTGGCCACGGAACAATTTTCTCTACAGGATGTGTGCTAGGCCTTTTCCCAGATATTTTTACATGTCTCAAGGGATAAGAAGCCCACAGCTTTCCACAAGAGACTATTGCCAACTGAGCAATGGAAAGTGCCGGGAAAGCAGGGGTTGCACTCTGCACCGGACTCTCAATCTGGGTGGGATTTATTGAGCTGAGCAGGGAATGAGCTGGGAATTTATTGAGCTGAGATATTTCAACTTCTGCCCCTTCTCAGCTGAGTCACCATGTAGTTAAGCATTGTTGATTATGATAATGATGGGGTAAATTGCTATGGTTCCTTAATCAGAACTAAAAAAGTACTGTGAATAATAACTTTCCAAAGGGGACTCGGAGGAAGAGTGTGATGGTCACGCACCTGATCAGTGGCAAAGTCAAGAATAGAGCTATTTCTCCACAGTCCTAGCATAGTCCAAACCACTAGTCACTGGCTCATTCTGTCTCACAATATGATTTTCTTTTTTACAATTTCACCTCCAGAGTAGCAATTCTCCTTACCTTATTTAACCTAGAATGTACTTTGGTATAACTTTTGGCACTCAGAGGTGTCAATTATCCATACCCCTGATGGACATATGTTATACCAACCTAAATGCCGGTGTAGACAGAACTAGGTTAGTGGGAGAGTTTCTCCTGTTGACATAGCTACTGCCTCTTATGGATGGTGAAGTAATTAAGCCAATGGGAGAACACTCTCTCATTGGCTTAGAAAATCTTCAGTAGAAGTGCTACAGAGGCACTGCTGCAGCTGAATCATATTACAGCTTCTAGTGTAGAAGTAGCCTGTGATTGCTATCCTCTGAAGCCCTCACATGACAGCAAACCTTAGACTGTTCAAAAGACCTACATTTTGCTGGAGCCCATCAATAATCCACCTTTAACTTGTCCAGAGGAGTATAATATGAGTCAACACACGATTCCTCTCAGTATTTGCCTAGAGACCCACACTTACATATTTCATGGAGCAGCATAGTTTGAAAAGCTAAGCAATTCCTTGTCTGAAAAAAATGCTTTTCAGGGGAAGATCCCCATTTAGTGTAAATCAGAAGAGCTGCAATGATTTTAATGGAGCTCTGCTCAGTTACATCAGCTGAGAATCTGGCCACAGTGTTTATTTCGGTAGCTACCCATCACTCTTTAAGGATAAGCCATTACCTTATGCAAGAATTTTTTCAATTTCATCTTTATTGTTAATAGAATATGGCAAGATTTTGCTTCTGGAGGAATTTAATATGTATATGGATTCCAACGCTCTTCCTATGGCTTCAGTTTTTCAGATTTATTAGAAAGTCTTTTATGTGTCCTAAAATGTTTCCAAGCTGAGCCATAATAGCAGCATCATATTCAAAATGATGATATTTCATGGCATATCAGTTACTGAGCTGTCAGTAGCAGATCTCTGACTATTTTGTAGTTTCATTTGTGTTTAAAATTTACCTTTGTCATTAACTACAGGCTGTATAAATTCACTAGTATCCATTAAAGACTATAACCCCAGGCAAGCTCCGTGAAACCCTTCTTTAATTCATCTCCTGAGAATATGCTTTCTCTGTACTTGAGGTATTGGTATTTTTATTCAATCATTTTTCATCTAATATTCTTGATTTGTTAGCCTCCCTCTTGATTAATTAGATACATTTAATTTTAAGTAGATGGCTTCTTGGTGCAGTTCTCTCAGCCAAATGTAGGCTTTTGTTATAAAACCTGAATGTAGATGGAGTACAGACATTTTATTTAGCATGGAAGAATCTTTTGGTAGCACACAGTGTGCAAAGGCGCTTTGATAAAGTTTTAGATCTGGGGGTCACTGAGGTTCAGTGCTGTTAACCTCAGACAGTTGTTTGCTACAATGAAAACAATTCTGCACCATAAAGATATGGATCTTTTTTCCCCCTCTAGCAGAACATTCCAGTGAGAAATGTAATGAATTCTTCAAAGAGTTCATAGCAAGACTCAGAATATTACAGCAATTTTTTTAACACTCTACTCCTGCCAGTAACTGTTTCTGATGTTACTGCTAATGAGTGAGTTTCATAAAAGAAATATCTGCAGTATTTAATACAGTGGGCATGCTCCTCAATAGCAAGTGTGGGTGAAAAGGGCACGTTAAAAATAAAACTTCCTCCCCCCAGTTGTTGCCCAACTTCCAAAGTGTCCAAAATAGAAGGTGCTTTTAGAGAGAGGAAGAGGCTGACATTTCCTATATGGGCTTTGTACCCTTTTCCCCGCTCCAGTGGCTCAAAGCAGCCCTTTATTTGGCTTAACTGGCAGTCAAACAAGTCCTCTTCTAAAGGGTGATCCTCTGGTGGCAAAGACCCATCATAATGCACAGCTCTAATATCTTTGGGTATGTCTACACTACAGAGTTTTGTTGGAAAAATGACCGTTTTTCTGACATAACTTGAGGAACGTCCATACTGCAATCGCGTTCTTCCACAAGAAAATCGAAAGAACAGAGGAGTTTTTCTGGTATTGGTAATCCTCATTCTACGAGGAAGAAGCCTTTTTGCAAAACAGCTCTTTCACAAAAAGGCATGTGTGGACGGGGAAGACGGGTTTTTTTCGGAAGAGGAGGAAAGAGGAAAAAGCACAGGTGCCCTGGTAGCCATTCCGTCCATAGCAATCACAGCTTACATGCTAAAGAGCATCCATTCAATCTGGACGCTCTCTTTCAAAAAAGCAGATCGCTTTTTCGATGCACTTTTGCAGTGTGGACACTCTCTTTTGGAAGAAGTTTTTTCGGAAGATCTCTTCCAAAAAAAAAGCTTCTTCCGAAAGAAGCCTGAAGTCTAGATGTAGCCTTCTACGTCAGCCCTATTCCTGTGAAGGCTGTGGCCATGGGAAAGGAGAACTTAATAAAAATGTCAATGTGCATGCGTGATCCCAGCAGCCATAATGCAACAATCCCTTGGCAAAGGTTCCTTACGTTTGGCATATATCTCTCACCTTTTACCTGACGAACCAATTGTATCAAATGTACGACACACAGGGTATTTATCCATAAACAGTACCATGTTTCTATAGCAAGCTTGTGAAGATTACAATCATGATGAGATATACGTAGAGGTAATATGTAAGAAATCATGTGTTAATATGGAACGTATGCTTTATGCACTTGGGGTATGTCTACACTACAAAGTTAATTCAAAATAACAGCAGTTATTTCAAATTAACTTTAATAGTGTCTACACAGCCAAACCGCTATTTCGAAATAAATTCGAAATAGCAGAGCCCTTATTTCAAATTAGGTAAACCTCATTCTGCGAGGAGTAACACCAAATTCAAAATAGCTATTTTGAATTAAGTGCTGTGTAGACACTTAATTTGAAATAGGGGGCCTCCAGCCCTTCCCAGGGAGCCCTGGTGGCCACTCTGGGCACAACCAGGACAACTTACTCTCCTCTCCCCCAGCCCCGGAGACATTAAAGGGGTAGACCCTGGCCACAGTGCCTGTGCCAGCTCCAAGTCTGCCAGTCCAGAGCCAGCAGTGGCCACTGGGGCCCCTGACCCAGTGGCCCCAAAACATGAGCCAGCCAGCCCTCCACCGCTCCCCAGGAGCAGTCTGCCAGCTCCCAGGAGCCTGACAGGGGCTGGAGAAGGCGGGCGCCTTCCTGGTTCAGGGTGGAGATCATGGATCTTATTCAGGTTTGGGGGGGATGCCCCCAACTTCCATGATCTCAGCCCTAGACGGAGGAATACGGCCGTCTATGGCAGGATAGCTGCAAGCCTGGCCACCAAAGGCCACATGCGAACCCAGGAGCAGGTTTGCATGAAAGTCATGTTGGTCTGGCGAGACCCCCAACTCTGAGCCCTGAGCTTCCCCTCCCGCTTCTTCCCCTTGCTTCCCCCTTCCAGCTCCCTCCTCCCAGGTTTCCCCCTCCCCTCTCCCACCCTCTCTCTTCCCTTTTCCCACCTCCTTTTCCCAGTCTCCCCAGAGGCTCATCCCCTTCCCCCCCCAGTTTTGTTCAATAAACCCAGTTTCTATTTTTGAACATACGTGTCTTTTATTTGACATCAGGAAGGGGGGCTAGGGAGGGGTAAGTGGAAGGACGTGAGGGAGGAATGGGGCACTAGCCCCCGGTGGGGAGGACCGGGGTGGCTCCGAGGGCTCCGAGGGGTGGAAGCTCTCCCTCAGGGCCTCCTGGATCCTGACAGCCCCCCGGCGGACTGCCCGGATGGCAGCCTGCAGCAAGTGCAGCCGGGCTGATAGCAACGATCCCACAAGACGCACTGGCATGCCCAGGGGCAGCTCTGGCTCCATGTGGCCGAGTGCTGTGGTGTTCTGAGTGCGGGCAGTCAGGGCACTCCAAGACAGGACTGCTTTGCTGTCCCTCATCGAGGTAGACAAGCAAGCGGAGAACCCTGAGAACTGTCTGTCCGGGGTGGGGGTAAGGTCCCTTTAAGAACGGAGCTCAGTTAGCCTCAGGCAGCAGCCCCACACACTAAGTCCTAACCTGATGCCCTGCCAGCACTGGTTCCAGCCAGCCTTAACTTCGGTTCAGGGTCCACTCAGTGTGGATGTGCTATTTTGAAATAGTTTTTGTGTATAGATGCGTTATTTTGAATTAGCTTAATTTGAATTAACTATTTTGAATTAAGTTAATTTGAAATAGTGCTGTAGTGTAGACATACCCTTGGAGTAGAAATTACTCGCTAGGACATAATGTGTTTTGAAGATAACTTGTTCAAACAACAGTGAGTTTGTCAATCTTTCTTAGTGAGCCAGCCAGGTACTGAAAGATTCTATGATGTGTCCTTCCCATATCCGGGAACAGTCAGTGAAAAACCATCAAATACATTGTCAAATGATCAAAACCACTAGGTGAAAAGGAGATTATAGGAGGCAGGTGATCATCCTGGCTATGAATAATCACAAAAGGTTGTTTTAGTATCACAATGGGTAGGAAAAGGCACTGTGGATTTATTCACTGAAAGATCAGGTGGCTTTCATGAACATTTAGAGCCTAATTGTTGTGAAACTGGAAAGTTCTGCCACACTGTCCAATTTTTGGGTAGGGGGCAAAGGTGACCTCCTTCTTGCCAGCTATTCTGAAACTATATTTCATAGCAGTTAGTGTCACACATGTTTTTACAATAAAAACCTCTGGGCTAGGCCTACTGAGAATATATAGATTGGATAAAAACAGCATTATTAAAATCAATTGGATATTGTGTGGTGTGCACCACTGCCTGCTAATGTATAGACTCAGAATCATTCAAAGGTAGCGTAGGCCCTATATGTCTAACTGTTTAGCTCAGTGATTTTCAAATTTGGGGTCGTGACCCAGTACTGGGTCACGGAATGCCAGGCACTATGTCGCCATGCTGCAGGGTGACCAGGTGACCAGCAGGGGTGGTATAGCAGCCTTCTTCCCTGTCCTGACACTGCAGAGCCTGCTGTACTCCAGAAGTGGCCAGCAGCTCTGGTCCAGCTCCTAGGTGGGGCTGGATGGGGCTGCCTGCACTGCCTCCATCCTGGGCATCAACTCTGGGGACAAGTGCCTATGGGCAAAAGCAGCTCACAGAGCCACTTGTGCACCTCTGCCTGTGAACCAGACTTGTTGCTGGACATTTCTGGGATGCAGCACAGTCTGTGGTGCCAGGACAGGCGGGAAGCTTATCTTAGCACCCCTGCTGTACTGCTAACTGGGAGTTAGTGGAGGAAACTCCCTGCCCAAACTCTGAGCACCAACTCCCTGCCCCAGCCCTGAACCTCTCCAATCCCAGAGCTCCCTCCTATACTCCGAACACCTCATCTCTGTCCCTCCCCAGACAGGATCTGCACCACACTGAAACCCACCCTCATCCCAATCAGCACCCTGAACCTTTCAGCCCCACCCCCCAGCCTGGAACCCTCTTATTATAGTCCAAAACCCTCATCCTACACTATCCCAGAGCCTGCACACCCAGACAGAGCCCTCTCCTCCCTCCACACAACAACCCCATCCTAGCCCCATCCCATAGTCCTCACTCTAGTCAAAAGATAGAATTATATTGGGTCACGGACATCAAAATTTTTCTTCAACTGGGTTGCAAGGAAAAAAGTTTGAAAACCATTGGTTTAGTTAACATGGTAGAAGCACAAATGTGTTTTGCTTATATCATTACTTTTACCATGATGCCCCAAACCAAGTAGTTATGGCATGCAGCACTATGACTACTGTGGAATCCTAGAGACTTGTAGATTGTTTCAGTACTCAATTGCATTATGAGAGGAGCATTATCTTTCCCCCAAAAGCTTCCAATCTAAGTGCCTCTTGTTTTGTTCCAATAGGTCTTTAAAAATAAATTTCTTGTTTCTACTAATTTTATGGTTGGAATTTCATTAGTGTTATTATTTCAACAACTGTGAGGTTTTTTTTTTTAAAAGCTTACATAAAGAAGAGACAGGAGTGCATCAAGGGAAAATATTAAATACTAAAATTGCAAACTATCAGCAAACATCTTACAATCTCTTTCTCGTCGCCTTATGAAATGAACACTAGTGTCTGCTTGGCAATGCAGTATGGAAGGCTTCCAAGTTCAAAGTTAGTCTCTCTCTTTACTTCTATATGGCTTTCTCTCCTATTTTGACAAGTATTCTGTAGCTTTGTGATTATCTTGGTGGCATCAAGAGGCCATTAATGCAAATCAGACCCTCTGGTGTCTGATATTCCTCCTTTTGTGACTATTAAGGGAAGTCAACAGGAGCATTTGATTCCATTGGCCTCCTGCAGTGTGGACGCCACCAAGGCTCGGCATAAGATAAGCCGACTCCAGCTACGCATTTTACATAGCTGGAGTTGTGTACCTTAAGACGCCCTTTCTGGTCTATTGTAGACCAAGCCTGAGAAAAAAAGGAAGGAGAGCATGAAATGTGAATATGGAGAGTCATCCCAAAGAACTCCAGGTGATGTTTTGGGGATCATCCAGACCAGTAATGGGTTCTGTAACTATCTTCCCTATATCTAAGGGTGCCAGAACACTATGCTGCTGTGGCTCAGATGCCTGACACCAGTAGCCAACCCACAAGTATCAAGTCTCATCCTGGCTTTCTGAAGCCTAAATACTCCTCTCAGGGTGACTCAAACAGCCGACTCAAACAGCCTTTCCAGTCCCGAGTTTCTCCAGATCCATCCTTCTCAAGTTCAAGACACTTGGACAGTCCCCCTCTGATTCATCATCCCTATAGGTATGAAACCAGCCCCCCCAGTTACCCATTCAATTTCACCCCCCCCCCGCCCACTCCACACAGGTCGTACCACAGAGATCTGCTTAGGGTAAAAATAAACAGCTAAAAATAAACTAAATAAAATATTTAGTAGAAAAAACACATATTCAAAGATGAAATAGTAAGGGAGAAGCAAACAAAAACAAGTAAACATTACAACTCAACCGCAGGCTTTATATTTCCACATTAGATAAAATTCCATTTCCAATATAGGTTATTTATTGCCTTTTCAGTTTTTCAAAATATCCCCCAGCCATACCGATGGTTCCAGCTGCCCATCTTTGATATTGTCCCTCATATTCTGATAAAAGCATCATTTCCAAACCTCCTTTTTAAAGAGTTCTTCTCCCACCACCTCCTTCCTCGCACGAAAGTCATGGTTATCTGGAGAGGGGGAATTTGCTCTCTATTTGACAGACAATTTGTCCAAAATGGATAAAAAAACAAAGATGGACTGTCTTCTTTGGTCTTCCACTACTACAGAAATGTGCCTTGTAAACATTGTTGATGCTATAGAAAGGCCTGAAAATGTCTGTGTGTCAATAATTTGGTGGGTCAGAAGTATGGAAACACAACAGCCTTTAAAAATCAAGTATTGTGAACCAATCCGTAATAGAAAGAGTATTACATAGCCTAGGAGTAACTTTTTAACAAGAACGTCCAGATGAATCTGTTATGTATATCCCAGATTCTTTAATTTCCACTCCAACTCATCTGATGAAATGGATTTTACCCACGAAAGCTCATGACCTAATAAATCTGTTAGTCTATAAAATGCAACAGGACTCCTCGTTGTTTTTACTATTCAATGCTGTTGGATCTAAAATTAAATGGAAAACTCATTTTTCTTCTGTACTAGGAAGGAAGTATATTAACTGTTGACCATAAAGCTGTTTAGGTATCCTGCAATAGCACCTGTCAGGAGCAATTTTGAACTTCTAAGAGAAGGATAATGTTGTAAGGAGCTTCCCTGAAACAAGAAGGGTAGGAGAAATTGAAAGGAGGGGATCTTTTTGAATTGTATCACATGGCCCCTTTCTCTTATTGCTAGGACCCATATGCCTGAAGTAATGAGAGTCCAACGATCAACAAAATATAGGCTAGCCTGTTTTCAAACAAAAGAAGGTTTTCTCCTTGCCCATTGGGTCTACAACTCTCAATCCTCAGTCTTGTATTAAGGAAAGATGAGGAGGAAGGAGCAGAGAGATTTGACTCAACTGGATCTGAATTATGTTTTCTTGTATTCAGATTGAAATGAAGACAGATATAGTCAGTATTTCCTGTAACCTGTATGCTTGTGTGGCCACTCAGGAGAGATTCAAATGAGCACCAACAGCTAGGTGTTATTTCTACTAGTGATGCACATCCACATATACCTCAGTGTACATAAAACATTTATTCTTCAGATGGATGGAAAGATTAGAGGGAACAATGTAGTTAGTCTGATGATTTTAATGCTGACATTTTTGAGATGAGAAATAAGATGAAGACTAAAGTATAAATTGTCTCCAATAATGAAAGAGTAGGAGGTCTCCTTCTAGCAGTAGGATATAACCCCCTTGATTAGGCAGCTGTAGATGATCTTTCCTTTAATTTTGCTAAAGGCTCATTCATGTTGCTACTGAAAATACCAGAGCCTTCAAAAGGGAGATCCTTCAACTTGAATTCTGGTGTCTGCAGTCAGTAAAAGTAAATGCAGTCATGCATACCTCCTCAAGGTAACATCAATGCAAATGCTCTGGGCAAATAGCCAGAAACTCTGAATGCATGCTTCTTCACATTTTTGTTCTTCCGTTAATATTGTATTTGCCAGTATCTTTATGTCATCCAACAGATCTTGTATGCATAATGCCATTTACCCCACAGATGAAACTGGTAATGGTCCATCACCACCTGGTACTTAATCGCCCTAATTGCATGAGAAGGAGGAAACCAAAACCTTTCTCCCAAGGTCACCAATCTTCTTCCTTTTTTGGTCAAGAGGAGCTGAATGGGAAAAGTTATTTACTTATTCCCATAATATAAGAACTAGGGGTCACCAAATGAAAATAGGCAGCAGGTTTAAAACAAACAAAAGGAAGTTTTTCTTCACTCAGCACACAGTAAACTGTGGAACTCCTTGCCAGAGGATGTGGTAAAGGCTAGAACTTTAACAGGGTTCAAAAAAGAGCTAGATAGATTCATGGAGGTTAGGTCCATCAACGGCTATTAGCCAAGATGGGTAAGGAATGGTATCCCTAGCCTCTGTTTCTCTGGAGGTGGATAACAGGGGAGGGATCACATGAGGATTACGTATTGTGATCCCTCCCTCTGGGGCATCTGGTATTGGCCACTGTGGGCAGACAGGATACTGGGCTAGATGGACTCAGTATGGCTGTTCCTATGTTCTATTCTTGGAAGAAGCACCAAGAATATTGAACTCAGAATGTGACATTTCCACAGCAACTGAAGGTAAGTTCAAAGTGGATAACTTATGATACACTGCATCATGTAACTGCAAAGTGTTCTCAGAAGGAGACAGTGCAGAATTAACACCCACATGCTTGTCCGGGGACAAATCAGGATAAAAATCTGTATCCACCTGATCCTGCTTAAAAAGTATGAGGTACCACTGTCTGAGGGGCAGATAGCAAAGAATCTTCTGCCACTGTATCCTCATAGTCAGACCATCATATCTACATCCACAAAGCAGATGATTTAAAAGTTCTTGTGGTGAAGTCATTAATGTCACAGAGCTCAAGACTACCAGTCTCTCTAACAGCTGAGATCAGGGAACATATCAATAGGAGGTGATGTAACCATCACCAGGCAGATTTGAACATAGGACCTCTGGAGCTTAGTGTAGGAGCCTCTACAGCTTGAGCTGTAAAACCTGCTGGCTCTCAGCTTAGACTGTAGAGCTCCCTTGTTCTTGTCTCTTGCTATAGGTGATCTAAGTGCCACTACATGGGACAGTGAAACACACCCACTAGGTATGTGGGTTACAGTGACACAAACTATCCAAAAGACTGAGGAAATCCAGACGTAAGTGGCCCAAATTTGTACAGTTCAGGTCTTTTAATGCTTCATTTGTCCTCTGTCTGAAGATCCATCCTGAGATCTTCTGTGGATTCCACCGGTGAGAACAATGATACTTGGGGGTGTGGAGATATACAAGTTGAGAAGGATCTACCTGCTTCTTCTTAGTATATACACATCATTCCTCAGGAGGCACATGACCAGGATATATCCCCAGATTTGGTCTACTGGTTGGATCATTAGCTTCTTGGCTTGTGCTGGGTATTGAAAGGGAGTACAGTGAGAACACTGATTCATGTCTTCCAACCCCATCTGCCTGCTGATACTGTAGGAATCTGAGGAAGAGTCAAAGATAGACCTGGAGAATGACTCACAATATCTTCCACTCCACCCCTCTTTTCAGGTAAAGATTCTTTGTGGACCTGAGGATAGCACTGGAGCAAGAACAGAACACTTTGCTGTCCTGCAAAGTTAGAAAATGCCAAATCTGGAGACAGAGGAACTGTGCTACACCCCTGGGCTATGTAATAAAATATGGAACAGACTTAGGTTTTAGAGATGGAACCATATCTGGGGCAGATTGATGTGACAAGCCTATCACATAGTATCTAACACTGTTAGCAGTGGCCATCTCCTACTTCACCTTTTTCTTCAGAACTGATGGCATAATTCTAGATTCCTTAACAGTCAACTGGACAGAAGATGCCTCCAGTGCCTTTACTGTAACAGCATGATCTGATGAACCAAAAACAGGAGATTGGTAACTTTGTTGGTTCTATCTCCAGGACCTTTTAAACACCTTCATCTGGCAAGATGAAGCAACTCAGAGACAAAACAGATCCCTTAATCTTTGGATCAGACCATCTTCCAGAACCTGAGGCTGTGTCTACATTGGCACCCTTTTCCGGAAAAGGGATGCTAATGAGACAAGTCGGAATTGCAAATGCCGCGGGGATTTAAATTTTCCCCGCGGCATTTGCATGAACATGGCTGCCGCTTTTTTCCGGCTCGGGGCTTTGATGGAAAAAAGCGCCAGTCTAGAAGCGGCTCTTGCGGAAAATAAAGCCTTTTCCGGAAGATCCCTTATTCCTGATTTTAAGAGGAATTATTATAGCATTATAGCTCAAAATTATTTGGAAAAGGGTGTGTTCAAGTAGTACTTGGAGTCTAGCCACTTTTAAGTTAATGACAAAACTCCCACTGGCTTCGATGGGGCCATGATTTCCCCCCCTAGGCTAATAACAGTGTAATTTAAAAATTTGACCAGACTTGAGAAACATCTGCATCCTGAAAGGATTTTGCACATTAACGAAAATGAATTTGCACATTAATGAAAATGGGCCAAATTCACCTCTGCTACAATTCTATTGAAATCAGTGGGGTTTCAGTAGAATGAAATTGACACAGTATCCTATTCAGACTTGAGGATGTTAAAAGGAATATTTTGTCAGCCGCTAAATAATGTGGAAAGGTTACACTGCGGGCTTAGTCATATGCTAATGAAAGAAAGCCAAGTGTCCTTCTCATAGGTTTTGCTATGGAATAGATTCTGATCACTGTTACACCAATGTTAATCTATAGGAACTCCATTAGGTTTATTCTGGATTACCCAAATGTGTGATGCAGAACAGAATCTGGACATTTGCAAATAAGAGTCCCTTTGTTTCATTAGTATTTTTCAGACAAAACATTCCATTTTTTTTCCAGTCTCGCTAGAAAAATGATTTGCACATAGATATAGTTAACTATTATCTTTTAAATTCAAGAAAAGAGAAATGATATATGTGACAGTATGATAAAAAAGCCCCATTCTAGTTATTATTCTTTGTAATGTGAATTATCTGGAAAAGAATTTTACTATAATTTCATGTTATTAAACACAATATATCACTATCATTTAGGTATATGTGATGATTTATCATAGACAATATATCTAGACACATGATTGGTCTTCTGTCTGTAGACTCAGTCAAGGTTTTGCTGAATATGTCCCTAGATTACCTTAAATATAATTATGGAGTTTGGTTATTGTGAGGTAAGAAATAGGCTAAGTGGCAGTGTGAATTTGAAAGACCGTGTGTTTAGAAATGAGATGAGGAAATAGGGACCAGAATTTAAATGCATTTTTCACACACTTTAAGAAACACAAGGGTCAAAGAAATTTTAATTTTGATGTTTTATGGACACAAGTAAAGCTTAGTAACAAAGCTGAGAAAACAAGAGGGAGATTAATTTGAGCAAGAGAGAAATTTTAGTGTGTGCAGCTGAGAAACCTTTTCTTTTCCTGTGTCTTAAGATAGATGGAATTTTGTATTTCTAAATCAGTATAATAATCCTACTTTATCTAACCTTTCAAATCTGTGGCTAATTATTAGGGCTAAAAGAATACTGCAAAGTCCACCTTTTCAGAATTATAAAAAGTCAACTCTGCACAATCAGTTCAAAGACTGGCACTGGGCCAATGGCTGCTTGTTTTTCTTGGAGTTTCAATTCTTAGATTTTAATTTTTGCTTCAAGCATAACCTTACTCGGGATTTCCAATTTCTGTAAACTTCATTCCACGAAGAATAACTCCCATTGTGCCGTTTTTTTAAACAAATGGTAAGAGACAGTCAGTGCCCTAAAATGTACACACTAAATAGAAAAGACAGATGAAGAGAGAAGAGGGCAAAACAGTGTTAGAGACATGAAGTTACTTGCCCAACGTCACACACCAGGTCAGTGGCAGAGTCAGAAAGAGACCCAGGCTATTCGAGCCACAATGCAGTGCCCAAGCAAAAGAAATAGATGATATAAATTTGAGATTGAAAGAAGTTCAAACAATGCAAGCACCATAGGCTTCCAGACAGGGCAGGAGAAGTGAAAAGACCATGGCTTCCTCCTCAGAGTGGAGTGAGACGCAAAGAGGCTGCATAGAGTAGGCTGAGGGTCTGATCCTGACAACTCTTAATACTTGGCATGGACTTCAGTGAAGCTGCTCATAGCGCCAAAATTTAAGTCCAGTAGTAAATATTTGGAGAAGTACTACTTATGTTTGAATGAGGTAAGTACACATTCCGCCAGCAGGAGCATACAAACAGCTCCCATTGAAGCTCATAGGAGTTGCACAGAGTGGATGCTCTAGTGCTGCTATTTCCAAATAGCTCCTCCCCAGGGCCATTTTATGTAATTACTCCCCAGTGCTTCCTAGGGCTCTAAATCAAGATAGTGTGTCCACATTAGGGGACCCTGCCTTGGACTAATATTGAGGCTTCCCTGTAGTGTAGATGCTCTATTTCAAAATAACTTACTTCAGAATATATCTTCCGGAATAGCTTATTCCGAAATAAGCATGCTATGTAGATGTACCCTAGGTGAATACATGGTGTCAAAGACATGGGGAGATCTTCAACCTGCTTATACATCTGCCACTGACTCACATACACCCATATACGAGAGGCAGGGAAAGCAGGGTGGAGGCATGCACTTCAGATGGGGCACAGATGATTCACCAAGGAATACCCCACTGATAGAAGAATTGTCTGCTGGGCACATATGACAATGTTAGAGCCCTTTTATGTTACTCAAGTGATGTAAAGAAGCAATAACCTAGTTTAGGAATATGGTCCATAGAATTCTTCCTCCTTTCCCTCTTAGATATGGCTCATTAATAATCGGGTAAATTAGATACAGAGTTGTTCAGTCAGTAATTAATATTGGGTCCATAACAAAGGCAAAATTAGGAATGTATCTTTTAATCATGCTTTTCTCTTCTGTTTAGAATAGTTATGCAGAACACTCTGCTGAGGCATGCTGATAGAGAGAAATAATGGGAGTAATCTGATACATTTCAAACAGCTGTTTCAGGGAGATATGTTTATTTCTTTAGATGCTCTCCAACACACATACAAGTTATAGAACTTCCTGTTGTTCCTGTGCTTCAAGATCAGATGTTTATCCACACCAGGAAAATAAAAGCACTTCTGTGACGCTGAATGACATTATTCTTAGTACAAGAATTCATAATGGCTGAGCTGCTAACTTTTAACAAGTCCTGGGTAGATTTAAAGAATTACAAATATATTCCTCTATGAAAGAATAAGCACTTTGGCCTGCTGTGTCATTAGCTAACTCTCTGGGGGGGTTGTTTGTTACCACAGGTGGCTTGTGACATTTGATAGGTAAGGTACAAGTCACTAAACAGTTATTTCCAGTCCTACCCAAAGTACAATTTAATCTGTGAAAAGCTTCCCTTATGTACAGTGAAGAACAGGCAGGACCCATGAGCCAGATCTGCCTCTGCCATTGCTACCCAGGCCAGTGTGGAGACCAGAGCATGAGGCAGGTCCAGAGTTCAGCAGCCCTCCTCACATACTTGCATGGCATCCACCTTGTAGAGCAAACTTTTGGGTCCTGGGTCATCATATTAAGGTGCTAGCAGGCCACAAGATGCTTTGTTCACTGTTCCTGGCCAATGGGAGCTGTGGGAAGTGGCACGGGCCTGACCATCACTTCCCACAGCTCCCATCGACTAGGAATAGTGAACTGTGGCCACTGAGAGCTGCAAGCGGCTGTGTCTCATGGCCTGCCAGCAGCCTACCCTGACAAGACATGACCCAAAGTTTGAAAACCTCTGTTGTAGAGGAGTGAGTCAGGAAGGTGCAGAGAGAAGGCCCCATCTCTTACCCCCAGCAACATTCCACCTTGTCATATACTACGTTCTTCAAACTTTGCATTTCGCTACTGGAAAGAGTGAGATGGTGATAAAAATCACAATTTATCCTTAAATCTGTATCTATCAGATAAACTAAACAGATTATGGAAAATGTATACAGCCTTTGGGAATTCATGGTTATGCTAAGCCTCATTTGCCTATGATTGTTACAGTTGTCACCCCAATCACCAGACAATGACCTCTGAGAAGGCACAACCATCCCTTATTATCAGGAGAGGGTGGTAGTTGAGGAGCTGAGTTTATATGGTGATAAATGATTTTTTTGTGGCTGATCTCTGTATCTTTAATGTTTGTCCTTCGATCTGATCAGTATTGTTGTTGTGCTTTCTGCAGTACCTGAAGAAGGGAGAGGCATCTTGGAGGGAGTGGAGATTGAATCCAGACTAGAGGAGGCTGCTGGAGTACCAAAGGGCTGATCTAAACCTCATGGAAGCCAATAGTCATGTTGCAAATGGCTTCACTTGGCTTTAGATCAGGCCCTTAGAAAATAGCCTTGCTTGGAAGAGTATTATTCACAAAATATTAGCAAACAGCTATTTTTGAACACAACTAGCTCAAATGTTTTTGGAAACTTTTAATTGGATATATTCTCAACATTCCCTGGACCCATGTTGGCACTCACCCATGGGATATGGTCCACAAATTAGTAGGCTTTAGTAAGTTTATTTTGTTTTGAACTGAGTTACCATAGCCTACAGTTACTCTCTCTCCTGCTCCTATACTCCTGCTCTTTTAACAATAAAGCTTTTCTTCATTGAAGTATCTAATTTAAACAGTTTTTGTGTTACCCAAGTGGTGTACTTTTGTAAGTTGTGACCAGTAGAAAAACGCAGAGACTCAGAACTGCTTCCTCAAAACATGCATAATTAAATTTATAGATAGGAACAAATAAATAAGATAAAAGGGTTAAACAATGAAGCCTATATGCATCTTGTCTTATCTAAAGTTTTGCATTTCCCTCAAAGCCTAGGCTAGCCAAACTTATCCTAGGTACTCCACATCTGTGGACCATGGTTCAGAGTACTTCCCTAAAGCTATGGCTTTTCCATGAGCTAAGGGCTTCAAGTTTTTAATCTGCTATAGACTTCTCTTCCACATATCCCAGCTGAAGGCCCCTTTCACTGTCCCAAGTTAAGGGAGTTGGGTTCAACTTGGTCAGAGAGAAAATATGTTGACACCTGTATTGTCAGTTAAGTGCTGCTGATTAGGTTATGTTAAACCACTGTTTCCCTTCTTGGGGCCTTGTTGTGAGCTCTTACAAAAGTTTACATTTTGAACTCCTTTATCAGATACCATAACAATGAAATAAACATAAAATCCATAATTCATAAAATGATGCAGACAGAGCTGACTTTCTTCAAAGGTATCTTCAAATTAATGTTGAATTATAACATATTACTCATTTGCTCCATTAATCAATATGCAGTCAAGACCCAATTGGGTAGAGACTCAGATGGTGTGAGTTGTCATAGACCCATTGATTTCCTGGTAATTTACAAAGGTCCACTGAAAGCTTCAGGTCTAGGACATGAAATGTAATTCAAAATGATCTGGACAAATTGGAGAAATGGTCTGAGGTAAACAGGATGAAGTTTAATAAAGACAAATGCAAAGTGCTCCACTTAGGAAGGAACAATCAGCTTCACACATACAGAATGGGAAGCGACTGTCTAGGAAGGAGTACGGCAGAAAGGGATCTAGGGGTTATAGTGGACCACAAGCTGAATATGAGTCAGCAGTGTGAAGCTGTTGCAAAGAAAGCAAACATGATTCTGGGATGCATTAACAGGTGTGTTGTGAGCAAGACACGAGAAGTAATTCTTCCGCTCTACTCTGCGCTAGTTAGGCCTCAGTTGGAGCATTGTGTCCAGTTCTGGGCATCGCATTTCAAGAAGGATGTGGAGAAATTGGAGAGGGTCCAGAGAAGAGCAACAAGAATGACTAAAGGTCTAGAGAACATGACCTATGAAGGAAGGCTGAAAGAATTGGGTTTGTTTAGTTTAGAAAAGAGAAGATTGAGGGGGGACATGATAGCAGTTTTCAGGTATCTAAAGGGTGTCATAAGGAGGAGGAGAAAACTTGTTCATCTTGGCCTCTGAGGATAGAACAAGAAGCAATGGGCTTAAACTGCAGCAAGGGAGGTTTAAGTTGGACATTAGGAAAAAGTTCCTAACTGTCAGGGTAGTCAAACACTGGAATAAATTGCCCAGGGAGGTTGTGGAATCTCCATCTCTGGAGATATTTAAGAGTAGGTTAGATAAATGTCTATCAGGGATGGTCTAGACAGTATTTGGTCCTGCCATGAGGGCAGGGGACTGGACTCGATGACCTCTCAAGGTCCCTTCCAGTCCTAGTATTCTATGATTCTATGACAATTGACATCCTCTAGGTATCTCCCCATAGGTTGTATTTGCATATAAAATTTTGTGACATTGATAAATTCTGGAGCGTGCATTAGAGGATACTCATGAGCAAGAATTGTTGATGATAGAAACATTGTAGTTAAGCTTAATATTGAAGTCCATGAACTTGGATTAGTAAAATGTACTAACAATGAGGGTTTCTTTGATGTGATACTATAATATGAGAAAAATGCATAATTTGATTTTCAAAGATTAGTAGGTGAAGGAACATTTAAATTGAATACTAATATAGTTTGGGATGCCTCAAGGAAGCTACTTCCTTCATGTTTAAATTCCAATTTTAAAATTAGCAAGATGTTTCATCTGCCAGATGAACATAATGGAAATGTAGGATTTTTTTTTCTACACAGAACAAGTGCAATACCTACCTTTTTTTCTACACAGCACATGTTATTATCTTGGATTAAATGTGATTCAATATGTGGCACTGTTTTTTTTTCTTCCCTCCCCATTACAAATTCCAAACAGGACTGAGACGTGCAGTGACAAAGTACTGCAACAGGTGCTATCCTTATAGTATCATGGGGTAAGAGAAAGTGGAAAGCTCTTGAAAGAAAATCTGTTCTGACATTGCTGTTCCCTCTTCTATGTTTTCAGTATGTTTTTGGTTTCTCTCCAAGAAACTCAGAGAGTTCAGATAAACTATGGATGAGCATCTATAGTTGACTCTGAACCATGCAGCCATGCCCAATACATTTCACCCATCACTAGTGAAGATTAGTCCATGAACAGTTGTTGAAGTAAACAAAATTAGATGTGCACAAGCTAACGACTCAACAATGTGACACTGTTACAAAATAAGCAAACATCTTTCTGAGATGCATAAACAGGAGTACTGTGAACAGATCACAAGAAAATTTCTTCCACTCTTCTCTATGCTGATTAGGCTTCAACTAGAGTATTCTGTCCAGTTCTGGGCATCACATTTCAGGACAGATGTGGAGAAATTGGAGAAAGCCCAGAGAAGAACAAAAATGATTAAAGGTCTATAAACACGACCTGTGATGGCAGACTGAAAGAATTAGGTTGGTTAAGTCTGGCAAAGAGAAGACTAAGAGGGGACATGATAACAGCTTTCAAGTATCTGAAAATGTGCTTACAAAGAGGAGTAAGAAAAATTATTCTCCTTAACATCTAATGATAGGACAAGAAGCAATGGGCTTAAATTGCCACAAGGGAGGTTTAGTTTGGATATTGGGAAAAAACTTCCTGTGCTTAAGCAATAGAATAAATTACCTAGAGAGGTTGTGGAATCTCCACCATTGGAGTGATATAAGAGCAGGTTGGACAGACATACATCAGAGGTGATCTAGATGGTGCTTGGTCCTGCCATTAGGGCAGGGGACTGAACCTGATGACCTCTCAAGTCCCTTCCAGTTTTAGCATTCTATAATTTTCCCTCTTTCTTCCTTTTTATTCCTCTGATGATGAACAAGGCACATTTATTTCCATCATCTAAATGTTAATGTGCAGGAAAGGAAATAGAAACTGTTTGCTATTACTTGTGAATAGTCTCTAAACAGAACTTATGGAAGGACCCCACCTCACTTGATTCAGTAGGCGGGACAACATACTATAGCTCAGTGGTTCTCACTGGGATGCAGAAGTGTTAAATAGGGTACATCAACTATGGGGAGGAGGTGGGCAGCCCTTGGTGGGGAAAGAATAGATTAGGAACTATTTAGAAAAGCTAAACATACACAAATCCATGGGTACAGATTTAATGCATCCGAGGGTACTGAGGGAGTTGGCAAATGTCATTGCAGAGCCTTTGGCCATTATCTTTGAAAACTCGATGAGATCGGGAATGAGCCCGGATGATTGGAAAAATGCAAATGTAGTGCCCATCTTTAAAAAGGGAAGGAGGACAATCCAGGGAACTACAGACCAGTCTTACCTCAGTCCCTGGAAAAATCATGGAGGGGAGCCTCAAAGAATCCATTTTGAAGCAGTTAGAAGAGGGGAAAGTGATCAGGAATAGTCAACATGGATTCACCAACGGCAAGTCATGCCTGACCACTCTGATTAGCTTCTATGATGAAGTAACTGGCTCTGTGGATATGGGAAAGTCAGTAGATATTGTGGGAAAGCTTTTGATACAGTCTCCCACAATATTCTTGCCAGAAAGTTTAAGGGAGTATGGATTGGATAAATGGACTGGAAGATGGATAGAAAGATGGCTACCCAAGCCCAACAGGTAGTGATCAATGGCTCGATGTCAGGTTGGTGATCGGTTTCTAGCAGAGTGCCCCAAGGATCAGTTCTAGGGCTGGTTTTGTTCAAGATCTTTATTAATTTCCTGAAAGAGGGGATGGATTGCACACTCAGCAATTTTCGAGATGACACTAAGCTGGGGGAGAGGTAGATACGCTAGAGGGCAGGGATAGGGTACAGAGTGACCTAGACAGATTAGAGGATTGGGCCAAAAGAAATCTGATGATGTTCAACAAGAACAAGTGTAGAGTCCTGCACTTGGGACGGAAGAATCCAAATCATTGTTACAGGCTGGGGACCGAATGGCTAAGTAGCAGTACTGCAGAAAAGGACCTGGGAATTACAGTGGATAAGAAGCTGGATATGAATCAACAGTGTGCCCTTGTAACCAAGAAAGCTAATGGCATACAGGCAGTCCCCGGGTTACGTACAAGATAGGGACTGTAGGTTTGTTCTTAAGTTGAATTTGTATGTAAGTCAGAACTGGTACATATTGTAGGGGAAACTCTAGCCAACATTTCTCCAGAGCTCAGTTTTATTCTCCCAACCCTCACTTCCCTCAGTCCTTTATTCTCAAGCTGAGGTGTCTGCTGAGAAAAGCCGCTCCAGCGTCTCCCTGGTCTGCTGGGGGGGCCCCAGCAGACCAGGGAGGCGGAGCGCTTTTCGCGCCGCGAGGACGTGGGCGGTGGGACCACGGCGCGTCTCGGCGCTCTGCTGGGGGGGGGGGGCGGGCGAGAGCGCAGCTAGTGTGGGGTTGCCTCACACCGTTTGTAAGTAGGGATCCGATGTAAGTCGGATCCATGTAACCCGGGGACTGCCTGTATTAGGTTGCATTAGGAGGACCATTGCCAGCAGATCTAGAAAAGTGATTATTCTGCTTTATTCGGGTCTGGTGAGGCCACATCTGGAGTATTGTGTCCAGTTCTGGGCTCCCCACTATAGAAAGGATGTGGACGCATTGGAGAGGGTCCAGAGGAGGGCGACCAAAATGATGAGGGGGCTGGAGTGCATGACCTATGAGGAGAGGCGGAGGGATTTGGGTTTGTTTAGTCTGCAAAAGAGAAGAGTGAGGGGGGATTTGATAGCAGCCTTCAACTTCCTGAAGAGAGGCTCCAAAGAGGATGGAGAGCGGCTGTTCACAGTAGTGACGGATGGCAGAACAAGGAGCAATGGTCTCAAGTTACAGTGGGGGAGGTCTAGGTTGGATATTAGGGAAAAAACTATTTCACTAGGAGGGTGGGGAAACACTGGAATTGGTTACCTAGGGAGGTGGTGGAATCTCCATCCCTAGAGGTTTTTAAGTCTCGGCTTGACAAAGCCTGGCTGGGTTCATTTAGTTGGGATTGGTCCTGCCTTGGATAGGGGGCTGGACTTGATGACCTCCTGAGGTCTCTTCCAGCTCTATGATTCTAACTCATCTTGATAGTTGCCTATTTTTGCAACAGGCTACATTAAAAGCCCTAGCAAAGTCAGTGCAAACTAAAATTTCGTACAGACAATGTTTATCCTGTTATATAGTGTATACTCTGAAATATAAGTACAATATTTATATTCCAATTGGTTTATTTCATAATCATATGGTAAAATGAGCCAGTAAATAAATTTTCAGTAATAGTATGCTGTGACACATTTGTATTTTTATGGAAGACAAATCGGGCTCTTGAAAGGGGGACAGTTGTTTGAAAAGGTTGAGAACTACTGGTTCAGTTAAATACACTGGCCTGCCATTTTTCAATAATTAATGGTTTTCATCTTGAAAGTTTAACCCTTTTCATTTGAGTGTTACCTACAGCTAGATTAGAGGGACCTAATTCAAAACCCACTGAACCCATTGAAAAGAAACATTATTGTTGTTTTTTTTCTCTAGGCACTGGACCATGTCCTTAATACAATGAATTGTAGTACCATGATATATTCAAACCTCAATAATGACGCCAGAAAATGTATCATGTAAACCATCACAATAATATAATCTATGAGTTTAATCTATGACTTTAAGGGATTAAGTGGAACCCATATACAAAGCAGTGATTTTACCACAGACAAGCATGTAAAAAGTCAACATTTAACTATTATTACCAAATATAACAGCAACACTTTAATTTCCCCCCATATAACAATTATTTTTTCCTAGAGAAACAGATGAATCCATTGCTATCCAATGACATCATTCACTCCCAGCAGCCACTGGAGAACAGTAGGTGATGGAAATATGGAATAGTACACATAGATTAAACAGTTTTACTGCCATGCAAAACAGAATTGGGAGCTTGTCTCATTTACATCTCTAGCTTATATTTTAATGTTTTGTGAGATAACTGATTAGCTATTTTATTTTGATATCTGCCTTAGTGATTCCTGCAGAATGCTACTGAAGTTAGTGAGGCTACATGGGTGTGATAACAGAACTTTGCACATTGCAACAACATTTCTCAGGTTCCATTCCATAAGGCCAGATCCTCATCTGGTGTTAATCACTTAGGGTCTGTCTACACTACACTTTTATTTCAAAATATCTTATTTCAAAATAGTTATTTCGAAATAATGCGTCTACACACAAAATGCATTTCGAAATAGCATTTTGCTATTTCAAAATAGCGCGTCCACACTGATAGGACATTGAATCACATTTAAAGCCAGCCGGAACTGGTTCTGTCAGGGCATCAGTTCAGGAGTTACCTTGTGTGGCTGCTGCCTGAGGCTATCTGAGACCTGTGCTTAAAGGGACCCCCTTCCGGACAGCCGGATCTAAGGTTTCCCTGATTGCTTGCCTACCTCACTGAGGGACAGCAAAGCATTTTTTTCTCTGTGTGCTCTGGTTGCCCTCACTCAGGACACCACAGTACTCTGCAGCATGGAGCCGGAGCCACCCCTGGGCAGTCTGGTGCTTCTCTTGGACGTGTTGCTGCGAGCCTGTTCTGCAGGCAGTAACAGTCTCCCTGGTGTGCCCCACGGGGTGCTTGTGCCTCATTCCTCCCTCACGTCCTTCCACTTACCTTTCCCTAACTCCCCCTTCCTGCTGTACAATAAAAGACACGTGTTCATTACAACAAAGCCTCTTTATTAAACAAAACTGGGGTGGGGGGAATGAAACTGAGGTGAGACTGGTGAAAGAAGGTGGGAGAGGGGAGCAGGGAAGGTGGGAGAGGGGAGGGGGAAACCTGGGAGGAGGGAGTTGGCAGGGGGAGGCAAGGGGAGGAAGCGGGAGGAGAAGCTCAGGGCTCAGGGTTGGGGATCTCGCCAGCCCAACTGTCTCCTAGCACTGTGGGTGTGGCGGGCCTCGGCGTCCCTGGGGGTTTTGGGAGGGTGGGGAGGAAGAGCAGTAGCTGGGGGAGGCAGCAGGTGCTGGAGCAGCAGGAGGCAGCAAGCTCTGCCCCAGGGTCCATGACCACCTGGGGGGCACGGACCATCTTGCCCCCCAGGATGTGGTCCAGGGCAGCCAAATAGGGGCAGCTCTCTGGGTCTGCCCCTGGTTGGGAGCTGCCCCCTGCGGCCCTAGCATACACCTGCCGCAACTCTTTGATTTTCATCAGAATCTGCTCCTGGGTTTGGATGTGGCCTTTGGTGTCCAGGCTGTCAGCCATCCACCTGTAGATGGCTGCGTTCCTCCGTGTAGTGTAGAGAACATGGACGTTGGCGGCATCCCCCCAAACCTCAATCAGGTCCATGATCTCCGCACTGGACCAGGAAGGCTCCTGCCTTCTCTGGCCTTTGGCAGGCTCCTGGGAGCTGGCAGACTGCTCCTGGGGAGTGGTGGAGGGCTGGCTGACACTGGCTGCCTGGCTCATGCTGGGGCCACTGGGTCAGGTGCTGTGACTGCTGGCTCTGGGCTGGCAGGCTTGGAGCTGGCACAGGCACTGTGGCCAGAGTCTACCCCTTTAAGGGCTCCAGGAAGCGGGGGAAGGAGAGGAGTTTTCTTGATTGTGCCCAGAGTGGCCACCAGGGAACCCTGGGAAGGGCAGGAGGCCCTCTATTTCGAAATAAGCATCTACACAGCGCTTATTTCAAAATAACAATTTTGAAATTGGCGCTATTCCTCGTGGAATGAGGTTTACCAATTTTGAAATAAGCCCTCTGCTATTTCAATTTGATTTCAAAATAGCGATTTGGCTATGTAGACGCTGGTAAAGTTATTTCGAAATAACTTTGCTGTGTAGACATACCCTAAGCTACATTAATTTCAATGGTATGGCATTGATTTACACAAGCTAGGCTACAGCCCTCTGATTTGAATATCTTTAGTATTTAGCAGCCTTCCTTCAACAGAATTGAATTCTACAGTCATTGAGGCAAATTCATCTCTAGTATAAACTCACTGAAGTAAATGGAGTTACATGAGGCATGAGTTTGACCATTTAATACAAAGAAATAAAACGCTTTTATAATCTAGTCTGTTCTATATGGACTGCTATACTGCATTCATCATCATCATCATCATCATCATATCTGATTACTGCAGAGCACATTAAGCATGCATTCAGCCTAGGATGTTTTTTCTCTCATTCTCTTCTCGAGGGGAGAGGGTGTTCAGTGAGGTTGTCTTGTTTTGACGGGATTTTATTAATTTATTTTCATTAAATATATGTACTGCTTTTAATTTATGATAGAGTAGGAAAGATAAAAACAAATGTGCCTTGTAATAGCAGCGGAAGGTGGTTTGGTTTGTAATTGTTCTTCATTCCTCTTGGAGTTTGTTCCAGAGTCTCAAACCAGCCCTTGAAAATGTTCTAACTCCTGCACAAGATGAGCTTTACCCTTACTGCAGGGAGGTTCTTTGTGCCAAGACCTTGAACTAAATTTGAAATTCTATGGGAACCCTTAGGCTGGAGGATAAGTCTGATATGTTCGCAATAAAGCAGGTTGCTGAACAGATGTTCTGCAGCATTCTGTACTAATTGGCATTTCCTGTGTTGAAGATTTCATCCCCAGGTATGCTCTATTGATACAGTACAGCCAAGAGGTGACAAAAACTAAAATCAGGTCACTACCAATATGGGGCAGATTATCTTAGTTAACTGGAGAGGACAGGTGCATTCATGAGCAGTACTTCTTTATGAGATCTCAACATCAGTGAGGAAATTAAGCGTAGTCCTACAGTTAGCCCAAATTGACCAATAGTGGATCTGTACTTTCAACCAAAGAAGGGCTACAGTGTGTCTTAAAACTCTCCAAAATACTTTTCCCAACAGCATCACCTTCATTTTGCTCAGTTTCACTTCAAACAGCTATTCTTCTCCATGAATTGATCTCATTAAAGCACCGTGCAGTTTTGGTAGGTAGGGAGTGGTCATATTCAGTGAAGTATAAGTAAAAGTGCATGGTACTTGAGTCCATGTTGTCCATCCATTTCACCAAGTGACCTCATGTAGATTCAGAATAGGATCAGGGAGAGAATTAATCCTTGTGGAGGGGATCTACAGGTGAGACGCAATTTTCTACAACTACTTGCAGTATGTGTGCCTCCAGGAAGAACTCAAATCATATTAGCACATTACATATGACTCCTTCCTCAAGTAAGACAAGAATCTCTCACAGTCAACAGTGTCAAATACTACCAACAGGTCCAGGAGAATGAGAGTGGATGTCCACAATCTATCCATTGACAGCAGTAGATCTCCTATCCATGCCCCTCAAGTGGCCTCAATCCCATGTCCTGCCATGAATCTGTTGTGTCATATCTACCTTCAATTAATTAATTTTGTAATTGGAGTCTAAGTAGCTTCTACAGGACCTTACTCAGGAATGGGAAGTTTGTCAGATGGTGGTAAATGGCTAGAATCTATGTAACCAGGATGGGTGTCTTCAGTATTGAAGGAAGAAGGAAAGAGTTGTCCTCTGAATGATGCCTTGAATATCATGGTCTGAATGGCCTCAATGTGTTATAACTCTCTTTCCTATGTCAGGAAAGGCATTGGTTAGAATCACGATTCTTGAGCGGAGACTTCTTCCGGGTGTCTAGGACTTTATGGGTGACTGTACTGAATTCTGGGTATGCAAGTAGGATGTTGGTGGTGTGGATAGGTGAGAACATCCATACTATTTGAAAATGCTTCACAGAGGTGTGTGATATAATAGTTCTCGATAGCACTTGGTGCTTTGTTCTTGTGCAGGCTGTAGACATTCAAGACTGATGTATTAGTAATCATGCTGGATAGCTCTTAAGGGTTTCTACCTGGGTAAGTCAACCCAAGCTCTGCTACTCCAGCTACATGAATAGCATAGCCGGAGTCAATGCAGCTTAGGTTGATTTATCCCAATCTTCTCTACACTATGTTGATGGGAGACACTCTCCAGTCAACTTACCTTAATCTTCTCAGGGAGCTGGAGTGCTGAGATTAATCAGAGAGCACTCTGCAGTTGATTTAGTGGGTCCTCACATCAATTGCCGCAGCATTGATCTCACTAGAGTGGGATTTGTCATATTCTGTGGTGGTTGATAGGAATGTTGTCTTGGACAGTAATACAGTCTCATCAAAGGCTTTAAAGAATGTGTTATGGTTCCTCCCATCTGTATCAGCACTTGAATTTCTGTCTCCTTCTCTTCATCCAGTACAGGATGTCAAAATCAAAGAGATCTGGATGGGTTCTGGAATGGGAAGGGTGATTTGGGGAACAGCTATTGATGACTGAGGCTAGTATAAAGTGATAATGAGTCACTAGATTGTCACTGTCTCCTCCCTCAAGAGGGTGCTGCTTCCTTTAGTAGGCTTTGGAATTTGTTGGAGTCCATGAGTCATTGGTCTTTCTTATTACTGTAAGGTCTCTGACCACTTTTAATAAGGTGATATCCAGTTCAACATGGTAGATGGACTGTGATGTCCTCTATTCTGATATCTGGTCTGAAGATCATCAGATCCACAGTGAAACTGGCTTTGTGGGTTGAATCAGAGCTGACCCATGAAACTCCCAGGGAGGAACTCAAATGCCTAGTCATTTCTATTTGTTTCCTGCCAAAGATTTCTGTCTTCATTTGACAATATTTTCTTGGCTGATGTAAATGTTTAAGAGACCTGAAAATTATTCTACTTATTGATTTTCCTTCATACTTAACAGATAAAATCAATAGGATGTGAAGATGAGGCTCCATTAAAATGATTTCTGGTATCATCAGTTTTGCCTGAAGTTTCCACAATAATGACCCTTGTGTTACTTTTTAGAGGTCATTTAAACAAAGGGTCACAGTAAAATTGTATATCCCTTCTGTGTTAACATATAATTTGTTGTTCTTTTTGGGATGCTTTATTCAGTTCATTAAATATTTCCACAATGATGCAAGCACAATTTATTCAGTTAAAAGCACAGAAGACCAAGAGACAAAGTAACTATATTATTTTGGTGCAAATGTTTAAATAACCAAACTGTCTTTGTTTCTCAAACAAATTACTGTTTTAGTCCACTACAAAAAAGAGCATAATATCAATGGTTGTCAGAACGATTACATAGTGTTGCGTAGTTGCCAAAAGTACTCATGCCCCTTTGTGAAATATTGCCTTCTGCTAAGCTGTATTTATGACTGTGGAAGCACACTTAACAGTAAAAGCTACACAAGCTTCTTTAATGAAATAGTTTACCTAGAATGACATTTTCCAGAAAAGTCCCTGAAAATAATTTGATTATCAGCTACTCATCCTAAGCTGGAACACTTTATGGTTAATGGCATTTTGAGGGATTTACTTTACATATGTATTTCAAAGGTGAAATTCACCGTTATGGAGAGGAACAGCATGAGGCCTATGAGTCTCTTAAGTCCTCAAAAGGGACACCTTGGAATCAATGGGAGTTAGACAGCTAAACTGTCTAAGCACTTTTGAAAATTCAGGAGACTCCTATCTGCATGTTTAGGCATCTAAATAGCTTTGAAAACCTGGCCCAAAATTCCTATCAGGGGATGGTTTGTTGAGCCCTGTCTATATATGTAGATATCACTATAGAAGTATATATATATTATTAAGCATCAGGGGCCATGTTAAATGACAGCATGCCATATTGTTATGTCATGCAATTCACACCAAGAGTTTGAACAAACATTAAAACCACTGTAAGTGGAAATTTTGCAGTATTACAAACAAAAAACTCAAAGATTTGCAAGTTCACATGTACACAATGATGAATTTTGAAATATGAGTTTTTGCTAAAACCAGATTAAAAGTAATCTTCCACAAAGGGGTAAATACAGATTCCCTGTCCCCAACCTCTGAAGCACCAATCTCTAGCAGGGAGAGAAGGAGCATATTCTTCCCCTGAGGCTACAGAGCCAATCAGCAGATGCTACTCCATCTTAATGACTAAACTAGCACCTGCAAGGTATTTATATAGCCCCATCCACAGGGAATCTCCTTATGTACCCACTTCTTACTCCCATGCCCAGCCCCTGTGCACTGGTACATTCTGATTCCTTCACTGACATAGTGGAGATCCAGCCCTCACACTATGCATAGGAGAATAGCCATTGTTCTGCCTTGCCTTATAGGAGGCCAGGTATCAGTTCAACAAACCATTTCAGCACATCCTCTTGGCCATTCTTATTCAGCAGTTTACTTAGGCACATGCTTAATTACTGTGCTTCAGTCCATTTGAAGTCAGTGGAATTCAGACATACGTTTAAAAGCTAGGCACAGATTTAAAATGTTATGTGGAATAGGGATGGACTGCTGAATTGAGGCCTCGTTTGGGAAGCTAACATTTGCTCCATTCCACCAAACTGCAAAGGAATTCATAATATCAATGTGAAATGAAGGGTCAAAACCAGCTGTTCAAATTGGAAATAGGTTTATTTTTTTTTCCAGTTCCTGTCTCCTGGGGAAAAATGTATATTATTCTGTTTCAACCACCACAATCACACTTGCTGCAAGTGGATACACGCTCAGCGGAATTGAACAACAAAGCACCAAAATGACTTACAAACCTTAGACCCATTGATGTTCAATAAGACCTTGTGCCAAATTTTCAAAAATGCCTAAGTCCTATAAACTTGCAATGTCACTTAGGCCCCTAAACCCATTAGGCACTTTTGAAAAAGTTACCTGTCTAAAGCCAAGAAACTATAAAATAACCAATTTACTTTTGCTAACTTGACTCTTCTCCTGCAGGGGTCAGGTCAGAAGGATCTTTCTTCTCTCCCATGTACAACATTGATGGCTGGCTGGGTGCTCTGTAGAGCATTTTAATTTTCCCACTGTGTTCTAAAGCAGTTGGTGTTGGCTGCTGCCAGAATGGGCCACTCCTCTGATATGGTCTGGCAAATCCTTTTTTCCTGATTCATGAGATATCGGGTCACTTTCTAGAATCAAAGATGTTTGTATAAGTTTGGCTAGTCATGCAATAAGGACATCTAGACATCTGAGCGGAACCTTCACAACTTCTGATAGACTTCCTTCAGTGGTGATGGCTCAGATTGTCTATACTTTTCCTCCCATTCATAGAATAACTTTAAAATGATCAGCGAGTGCCTAAGCTACTATAAACCAGAAGAGCTCTACTGATGTCACTAGCTCTATTCTGATTTACACCAATTGAGGATCTGTCTCTTTTTAAACTGAAATAAAACTGTGCATATCCCAGATGATGAGTTCCCTTCCCAAGCTTTCGTCTCAGTGCACCAAAGTGCACCAAAGAAAGCTGAATAGCCTTCTCCAGTCCTATTCAAACTGTAAGAAAACTTACAACAAGCCTTCTGCAAGAAAACTTACAACAAGTGAAGAAACTGTAGCCATCCCCATGCCAAAAGGGAAAAAAACCCACACCACTTATCATGAACACAACAAAATAGAAAAAAAAACCCAATCTAGCAATCCCCAAATTAAACCCTAGTCTCTTTCAGTTGAATGACCCTAGCTGCTAGACTATTTTGTTGATTTTTACATTTTTTTGAGTGACACTGTTATCTTAGGGTATGTCTACATTTCATTCCTCTCTCTCGAGAGGAATGCAAATGCAGACATCCAAAATTGCAAATGAAGCGGGGATTTAAATATCCCGTGCTTCATTTGCATAATCGCGTTAAGGCGCTATTTCGCAATAGCGCTACTTCAAGAGAGAAAACGGGGTTATTTCGACCTAAGACCCTTCCCTCGAAATAACCCTTACTCCTCAAAAGGAGTACTTTTTGAGGCGTAAGGGTTATTTCGAGGGAAGGATCTTATGTCAAAATAACCCCGTTTTCTCTCTCGAAATAGCGCTATTGCGAAATAGCGCCTTAACGTGATTATGCAAATGAAGCACAGGATATTTAAATCCCCACCTCATTTGCAATTTCGGGTGTCTGCATTTGCTTTCCTCTCGAGAGAGAGGAATGAAATGTAGACATACCCTTAGTGCGGTCACTCAAGTCTCCCTTCTTCAACACCATTTTTTCCATTTGTGACCCTCATACCCTCTATCATAGTTTGTAAATACTCTCTAGGTAGGGGACCATGTCTTATCCTGTTTAGAGCAGCACCTACAACTTTGTGAGATGCTTGAAATAGACAATTACGGTTTTGCTAAGTGAGTGAAAACTGGTTAGTGGATAAGGCCATCAGCCTAGGTTTTTGTGTTCTCTGCTGTCACTCAGAGTGCAAAGGGTAACTGCAGCTACCGTCTGCTTTCCTCTGTATTTTCATCTCTGCCTCAACATATGTCCTGGAGTAATTTAGAAAAAATATAAGGTATCTGCTCAGTATCATATTACCGTTTGATGACAGAACTCTGCTTTTATGCAGCAAAAAGGTATCAAGACAAATGGCTGTTTTCTACGAGTAAGCTTAACCAAAGAAATGATGAGATTCAGTCACATGATCCCCAGAGATATTAGTGAGAATCAATTTGGAATTTTTGAATGACCTTCTTTCCTATGCTGTCTTTGTGAAAGTTCCTTCCCCCTAGTGAATCAAAATATGTTTTCAGTCTTTTCAAGGTGATTGTGGGAGCTTTGAATCTACCACTAGCAAAAAATCATTTAAGTCCTCAAATTTCTATTAGTTGGAAGTATGATTTTGTAGACCTATTTTTTCTCAAAAATGTTATAGTCTTTTATGACTAGCATAATGGTGCACTTACAAGAGACGGGAATGGATTGAGGTCAGGGGGCTCTTTAAAAACCTATGTCTTTTTTGTTCTTTAGACTGAAATGTCTTGGACATAGTTTAAAAAAAAACCCAACTAAGTGAAATTCTTGAATGAAGTCCAAAGTAGCAATTATGGGCCAAATTCTTGGCTGGTGTAAACTGGTGCAGCTCCATTGGTTGTGCAGCATGTGCTTTGTAGGAGACGTGAGCGGTCATCTGACAGAATTTCTCCTAAGATATTTCTTCATTTAAAGGCTTCTACCTACTTTTAAAAGCTAGAATCCATCTCCAGGAACAAATATAAAATACAGGAGGAGAAAGAGGAAAGAAAAGAGAAAATAACAAGGGAAATAACATACACAATTTCTTCTCCAGTGACCATGTTCATTTCATACTGCCATATTCAATTTTCAACCTCTGTTTTAGGGGCTGTTTTCAAGGGCATGTGATACTGATTTCTATTAAAATACTGTTGCCCTTTTTCCTTTCTGGATTAGTGAGAGGAAAGGTGCATTTATTATTATGTCTGACCACAGTTTGAATCTTAGCATCTTGTGAGATAATTAATAAAATGGAATCCAAGTTAATCGAGTCTTGCAGAACCAGATCTATCTGCTGGCTGTTTCTCCCTACTATTCCATTAGTGATTGCTTCTCTCTTTTTGCCTATATTTTCCCTCCCTGTGTCAGAACGATTCAGATTGTTTATTACTCTTGAAATTGTCCTTCATGTCATAAATACCAATGCAGATAATCAAAATCTCACACAGCACTTTGTGCAGGGCAGTGCAAAAATTGGTTAATATTGCCAGGGGACAGTGTGCTTAAAAACAAAATCCTAATTCTTCATGATGTTTTTCTGGATTTAAAGTAATTTTCCAAGGGCCATAGCATACTCTCTGGCATTGAAAGCACTGTGAAAAGAGTACAGGGTGAGAGAGTTTCCTTTGAATGTTCTCCTCACTGGGAAGGGCTAGAGGGTTCACAGAGAGAGAAGGCACAGAGGTCATCAAGCCATGTGGATCTGCAGTGAAATTAAACAAAAAAGCTACAGTGGGATTGCCCCTGAAGGCTGTCATCTATCCAATGGCATCAAAGTCATTTCTGTCAGTGAACAGTGCACTCTCTTCAGCCTAAGGGAAAATGACAATACAGAGCAGAAATTAATTGCTGCTTTATGGAGGAGCTTAGATCCTTCTGGTTTCGGAAGAAATCACATCATGTAGCATGACTGTTTTCAATTTCTGTCCTCTCTCCACCACAGCCTGGATCCCTTCTTCTATGGAGAGGGGGATTGTGTTTCATTAAGTCTGCTTCCATATTCTTCCAGAAAAGCCACAAAAGAAATGGAAGGCTGGTCTTCAGGTTATGGCACTAGCTGGAGATCTCAGGCAAATTAGTGTCAATTACAGACTCCACTATGCAGTAACGCCATCTGAAGCCAGTTCACTCTCCACTATGGTAAAGAAAATCACCTTTTTGCTTTGTATTGTCTAGTATACTATCAGCTGTGACAAATAGCCAAGGCACCAACCCAGCCAGAGTCAGTAAGTACCATACTGCAGTATAGGCAACCAAAGTATTCAAAAATCACCCTTCCCCTGCCCCTCCAAATCTGATTGGTTTAAATATCATAAGATTAAACAACATTTGGGATTATTTCTATTTGCCTTCTGGCTTTGGAGCCTTCAGGGTGCACTCAGGTCATGTTTCCAAGCTTTTCTGTGCAATGCTGGAGGGTAAAAATTTATTTCAAAAACCCAAACTGGATATTCTCATCAAATTACACTACCTAGTTCTAGGAGCCATAGCTTTGCAAGTTAAGACCAGATATCTTGAAATTTGTGATAAAATCGTGAGAGTTAACCTCTGTCTTCAGGAAATGGTTGGTGAGAACAGGTTAAAAAAAAAAAAAAAAAAAAAAGAGAGAAAGGTACTGATACTATAGAACCTCTGTCTGTATTACTTAGGGTACGTCTAGACTACATGCCTCTGGCGACAGAGGCATGTAGATTAGGCTACCCGGCATAGGAAAATGAAGCGGCGATTTAAATAATCGCCGCTTCATTTAAATTTAAATGGCTGCCGTGCTGAGCCGATCAGCTGTTTGTCGGCTCAGCGCGGTAGTCTGGACGCTCCACGGTCGACATCAAAGGCATTTGTCGACCTCCCAGGTATGCCTCCTGGGATGAGGTTTACCTGGGAGGTCGACAAATGCCTTTGATGTGGGCAACCTAGACTATGTGGGCAACCTAGACTAATGAATGGTCCTCCTGAGTAACCTCCTTCATCTCAATGGGCCTCAAGAATGTCATAACTAAAATAGCCTCCCTGGATAGGGTAGTTTTGCTAACTGCACTTGCATTGCTAGAGTTTGCCGGGTGTGCCAACTGATCCGTAGCAGTATTTTGGATGCAGAGAGAGAGCATGGCTCTTGCAGTCAATGTTGTGTGCAATCAGCACACACCTAACTTCATGTGCCCTTGCTTTACATCCATGTCATTTTAGTAATACCAGTAGGAAATAAATGGTACGGGTGGAAACCAGTGGAATCTGGAAACCCTAGGTATGGGCAACAGTAAACAAAATGTCACACAGGCCACACATAGAACCTCCATGGGCTGCACAAGGCTCATAGGCCACAGGCTCCCCACCGCTGAATCACAGGAATACGAACCTGAGTACACAGGTCCTGAGGAATTTCTCAGGCCAAAACCAGCAGGAAGTAGCTCACCTGAGTAACCAAAGAAGGGAACCAGTGAAGTGCCATCTCATAGAGGGCCCCCACCCCAAAGCTCCTCATTGGGGGAAGCATCTAGCATCGCACATTGTCTAAGGAGCTCTATATAAGCAACACAGAAGTTGTCTTGGCAACAAGAGGCCTGACCTACTCCATGTTCCTACTCCTATGCGTTACCCCGATACTGTTCCCAGCTCTCTCCCCTGACTTGTACCGGCCTCTTCTCTGACCTTGGCTCTAACTAATAGGTATGAATCCCATTCTGAAAAGTAGGCCTTCCCACCCAGTCATTGCATTTAGGACACAAAAGAAAATTAAAATCCTATGGTTTTTCACATATAATTTTTTTAAAGAAAAATAAACTCCTTCATCTTTTATATATGCTATCTTCCCTTTCAAATATTCAAGAGGATACCTTGTCAACAATTCTGTTTAATAGTCAGCATGGTAACATTTTGATAGACTACTGTAAATAATACAGTTCATAAATAACCATAACCCTTTTAGAAAAGTCTGAGCAGCATTAATGGAGAGAAGAGGGGGGATGAGATTTACGAGGTATAGGTATCCTTGAAACAACATCCCAAGGAGTTTTAGTAACTTGATTATATTGTACCTAGAATCTTAAAAGATAGTAAGGCAATTGATTATGTCATTGTTAAAATAAAACACCAATTAAAATAATGTTTTAAAGCCATCTGAACTACCCCAACAATAATGGATAGAAAGGAATGATCCAAACACAAAAATCAATGGAATTGAGTAAATAAATAAAAATCAGCAATGCCAGCGGACACATAAATAACATCTCAGAAATCTATCTGAAATTAACTGCTGCACTCTATTCCTTTGTACCAGGAATGCAACATTGAAGCATCTGTGCATAAAAATTCATGAATGATGTACTCACAGTAAATGTAAATTCAATGGACTCAAAGCTTCAAGGTGCTCCAAACATGAAAAGTGATAAGCACCTCCAACTCACAGCTGGAGGTGTGCAGGCTGGATTCTGCCAAAATTCCACTGCAACTGAATTTAGTGATGATTAGATCTTTCATAGGTTTCTCAAATGCACCTGTACAGATATTGTATTCACTGGAGTCAAAGGGAGTTTTACTGTGGACCTTAATAGGAACAGATGAGCTCTCCAGTGTAAAATCTCAAGTTCAATCAAACACTACAGCGACAATATACAAAGTATTCAATAATCAAACTTTGTTTAGTTCATATTCTGACTGCTCTCCCCTTTCTGGCTATGCAATGAAAACTAAGTAATGAAAGAATATATTATATAGACTCTAAGTTACCATAATCCTCTGCATTAGGGCCATACTGACCTCGTTATAGGAAAAACTTAGCACAGTGACCAGAAAACTCAAAGGCCTATGTTCTCAAAGAGAGTTAGGCATCTGAACACATTTGAGGATCTGGGCCCAATATTTCAACTCAAACTTCCCTTTGCATTCCTCTTCTCAAGCCCTCTACAGAACCAGCCCAGGGAAGACAATCTGCTGCCCCCAGCAAACCTGCTGGTATCCAGAGGTTCACGCAGAAACTCCATGGATATCAGGGACTTGCAGAAGACGGGATCTTTCATAACTAATCATAACTTGCACCCACACTACCCCTGCTCCAATCCACTCCCTTGAGGCATCAAAGCTCTCTTGAAACTGTGTTCCTCTGAGCTCCCAAAGAGCTGGTGATCCAAGCTCCTCACTTGACAAGGGTGCAGACAGAGGATCCTGTGGAAAATGGTGACAGCTATGAAATACTTACAGATGTGAGGGAGGGTGAAACTGTGGAAAGCAGCTGTTTTCTGGTTCTGTTGTCCTGTGCTCCCCCGACTTACAGAGCGGTGGCAGAGGTACTGGGCTATGAGATCATGCCTTGTCAGCTGTCATCAATCCCTCTGGTCCCTGCCAATTTCTACCAAATGTTGTTTCGCTTCCCTTGCATTAATCAGACGAGAGCACAGAGGCCTAAGAAGTGGATGCGGCAGGAACATTACCCATACAGGAAGATCAGCCGTTCACCTAGAGTGACAGAATAACTGATCACGTACTGTGGAAAATAACTGCTGAGGCAGGGGATGTTTGATGCTAGGGCAATGAAAACCCTAGAGCCAGCATTGACTCTCTAAACGGGCCACAACACTGCAAAGAACACACATGATGCCTAGCACACACAAAGAGACTGCAAAGCCTTTGTCTTTGTTCCAGTGAACAAAGCATTCTAAACTGTCAGGTGTCCAAAGACACCTATGCATGGCTGGACTGTGTAACAGCTTCAATGGCTTGTGAGTTGATTAAATTATTTAATAGCTTCCTTTGCTACCAAGAAAGCTTAATCTTTCCCCTACCTGGCAGGACAAAACACAGTACCAATCCAAACACTTCTGCTTTGTTTATCATACCATCTGTTTATTCTTTCCAGCACTTCACAGTTGCTGATGACCCTAATTTTGTGACACAGCAGGACAGATTCATACGTTGCTAGGCCGTGTGTGCGTGTGTGTGTGGGGGTGTGTGTGTCAAAAATAAGTTATTTCTTAAAGTTATTTCTGCTTGTCATTGCCCTTAATGGAATTATTGGTTGTTTGAATGTACTCATAATAAAAATCCTATCATTAGCCAGCACTGTCCTTCTCATGCAGTTTCAATAAAAGGGTAGCTGTAGGCTTCATATTAGGTCTCAGTGGGTTGCATTAGGCCTTGCAGCCACATTTGGGAAACCTTTGCTCTCATAAATTGAATACAGTAAAATCTATAGCCCTTGAAAATGAATGTGAGGGCTCCCTGTGCAGGAATCACATACACTGCTGAACTAATTAGAGAAAATAAGGATAGATTTAGTACAAAATAGAACAGGCATGGATAATGGCTGGTTACAGGGATGGGCAAACTTCCAGAAGAATAAAGGCTCAATGAGGTTTATCAATGGACAGCTGACAAATGTGGACTCCTTACTTTATAAATTCCTTCTTGATTCAGTCAGGATAATATTCAATAATAAATGATAGGACAGGATTGTTTTTTCAAAACAATTGGTCTAAGGATGACATGGAGAAAGTATTTCCTTCAGCCACTGGGAATTCACACATGCTTCACATTCTATTTTACATCAAGCACCAAGAAAAGTTTTTGTAAGTATTTTTATCTGCTTTTGACATTCCTCATGCATCCATTGGTAGCTGCCATTAGTAGCACAGGCTGATTATCCCCACATAGCTCAAAGTGTGTATTAGGTCTTTTAGATTCTATGGTATGGCAAACTTTTAGGTAGAAACTATTTGAAATATAGCAAAACAGTGTTTGTAAAATTTGAACGGTAAACAACTGCTAGTTCGATCATCTTTTATTAACAATTTATAAACATTCATGTGGATTTTTGTTATTGCAGAAATGTTTGGAGAATAGTTGTTGCTACACACAAATTCCCATATTTGCAAACAAGACAAGTACCATAGCTTTTTGTCCTAATCTGTTTATCCTATGCTTTTTAATAGTTAGTAGTCATTGTTCTCCTATTTAAGTTTCAGTCACCCAAACAAGGAAAAGAAACAAACCAGGGGACATAATCTATGGATAACAGATCACGAATAATCAAAGTGAAGAATTTGAGATGAGTTTATCAGCTTGAAAATATTCTTTAAAACTATCCGGAGGTACTTACAAATAAGGAATGAATCTGCAGTTAATAAAGATTGGTTCACAAAAGGAATTTGTCAGAGAATTCACCAAGAATGAATAATTCAACCTAGTCTTATAAGGTTAGAGACTTCACTGCATCCATATGTGGAATCCCACTGATGTGACCAGCAGTCAGGCAGCATATGTGCCATAAGGACAAATTCTGCTCTCATTTGACATCACTCTGAAAGCTAAAGTTAACTAGGTAACTTTCAAACAAAAGAAATCTATTTTCTTAATTACTTACTTAGTAAGATGATAGATTTAGTTTGGACAATGATGATGATGATGATGATGATGAATATATTCAAATATACTTGTTGTCTAGCTATACTGAAAGAAGAACAGGAGAAATTTGATACAGTTTTAATCAGGCCAAAAATTTATCATTAGAAGTCTGGGACTACCTGCAATATAACAGTGTACAATGCAAGCAGTGGGACCAACAGACTCACCAAGTCCCTAAGCAAGACAGAGGGATGGCTGCATGCCCCAGCAGGGGTGGGGGTTTGGGTGCAAGAGGCGGGGCTAGGGCTACCCTCCCCAAGCCATAGCCACAGAAGTGGTGGTGACTGGAAGCCCCAGACCCTTTTGAATTGCTGGGCCCCAGGGCAGTTACTCCTTCCCTCACCCCAATTAGTAATTCACCGGTGGTGGGGTGTGTGTGTGTGGAGGGGGGGGCCTTTATCAGCTACTTCTCTTTTTCCAGCCATGTCCCTCAAGCACAAACACTGCTGGGATCTTACCATCCACCCCCCTTCATAGGAGGGGTAAGATGGGCTATAAAAATTGGGGTTGGCTCGCTGCTGTACCACTCATAAGTTCACCCTCCATTTGCATCTTTTCTTAATAGCTCATTTTAAGTCCTTTTCCAAGCCATTTATCCAATCACAGAATGCCTTTCCCGTGAACCACGCCAAGGATCTGGAGAACCATGGAGCCTATTGACGAATGTAGTGGCAGAAAGAGGATTTGAGATTGCAGAGGATGGTTAAGGCACAAAACTGCCCTTTTTAAAACCCTCATTCCGAGGGGATGAGTCAGAGACCATGCTGACCCTTGTAGCCAATGATGTAGGTGTAGACAGAATCACGTTGTAAGATGGAGATGCCTAAATGGGAAAACTGAGCTCCCGCTGGGGGACTCCAGCAGGAACCACTCTCTACTGATGATCAAGACATCGAGAGACCCATCAGACCCTAACACTATTGTCAAAGAGGTGAGTATTTGAAAAGTTGTGCATAGGTCTGTATAGAATATCTATTTACTTGGGTAATCATAACTTTAACTGTAACTTTAATACAACTTTGGTCTTTATGTGTTCCTAGAGACTCTAAATTTGAAGCAAGTAATAGAGGTAACTTTCTCTCTGCTAAGCTTTAATCTGTAGTTGCCGGAGCCAAACTCATAATAGTGTCACACCACATTACAAAATGTACTTTAAATAAATTAAAGGCTACACTCTTTCACAAGAGTTTTTGATCCCCCTTCCTCCCCCAAGCCATAAAGCAAAGTTCACCTCATTCAGCCAGCCCCCTTAAGGTTCAGTCATTCTGACAGCATCACTGTGAAGTAGTTAACCTAGCTGCAGTGAGAGTTGTTGGTGGAAATCCTGTACATATATCATAAAGCTATTCTAATTACTTTTATGGAGTCACTCCTGATTTACACTGGTGCAAATGAGAGAAGACTCAGACCCAAAATATCTAACACTGAAAAGCTTTGTCTGATTCTGGGTGGGAACATCTTCAGGTTGACTGAACATTTCCATTAAAATAATTCATGGGAGCTATTTCATTAATTATGTTGAAAGAAAACAAATAATATACTGTGACTTTGTTAATATTGTGTCTGCACAGAAACCACCCATGATAATTTAATATGTAGTATTGAGTAATAACTTACGAGAGAATTGCTTTCAGCTTAAGTGCCAGAACTGCTTAGCTTTTCATTGAGGCTATTGCATGTAAACCTCTCATAAAATAATGTGATGTGCGGTGGCCACAGTCATACATACCAATTTATTGAAGAGTTCAGTGAGCTGGAACTGATCACTTTAGTAAATGTTTTCAACAGGTAATTTGTTACTGCAATTCATTCAAGATATTTCAGGCCTTGACAGATTCTTATATTTTTAGCTTCTTTGAGCAGAATATTCCGTGTTCAAATTATCTCAGAGAAACTCAGTGATAAGCAAACAGAACAGTGCCAAGAAATGTATGGGCTGTCTTCAAATTAAGACCTGTAGAAGAAGAGTGTGACATCATTCAACTACTTACATATTTTATGGAATATTAGGTGCTCAGATCCTGAAGCTTGATCTGCACATAATGTTCCATATTCAGGCTGTTAAGTATGAGTGATCATGAGGTTAGCAGCTGCATAGCTAGATAGATAGTTCTGCATTTTCCATGACCTTTTAGTGACATATCTATGCGTTGATATGAGAAATGAGCCCAGGTGAAGACGTTGAACAGTCTTGTAAATCAATTAATAAGATGATAGGTTTTAATAACTATATGTTTTCTTGCACTACTTCAATAAGAATAGGTTTACTCTGTCGCAAGAACTACAGTTATTGTGGGATTCACTAGGGCAAGCTTCAGTTATCTAACATGTTACAACAGAGGCTAGGTATAAATTCAAGTGAACCATTGGAAGATCTTCTCGTTAGTAGCACCAAGACTCTAGGTGTTTCTGGGAACACCTAGCATTGGCCACTGTCAAAAGACAGGATCCAGACCTTTGGTCTGACCCTGTCATGATCCTGAGGGTTAGCCAGCAGCCTGGGGACTAAGGGGTTAACTGTAACTAACTCAGGTAGAGTTGGCCAATAGGAATGTAAGTAGGAATTTCAAACTAGGACAAAGGAATTTTTGGGTTTCCCTCCTTTTGTCTCTCAAGTAGTTTTTCTCCAGCTATTGAAGGGGACAGGATATCTCCCTCTAAGAAAATACTCTTCACAGTCTGTAAGTAGGATAAAGTTTAGATAAATCTGTTAGGTTTTATTGTTTTATGGTTTGGAAAATGGGATCTAGTGTCTGTTCATTTAAAAATGGATTTTGCTCTCCTTTGTAACTAAGTTCCTGGCCCATGGTAAATTTCTCCTCCATGAGTATATTATTTTGTTACTGTTCCATCTAGTCATTATGCTTGCAACAGAAATATTGTGGTGATAATAAAAGTTATTTCTCTTTTCTTTTTATTAACCTGGTATTGGTTAATGGCTGTGTCCTAGTTTGTACTTTAGGGGTGAGATTTCCCAAGTAGTCTCTCCCTAATTTCTTTATTAATATTTGGATAGTGGCAGTGGAGTTTTTATCCCCAAAATCTAGGCTGTTAAGATTTTGTGGGGACATTTTATACCAAAGCCTGGTAGATAAAGTTTTGGGGTACTTTTGCTGGCCCCCACTTCTGCATTTATTGTGCCAGAGTGGGGAAGGAGCCATGACAGACCCAGTATAGCCTTTCTTATGTTAATGTTTCTTATGTTCCTAACCAAGCACTAAAGAAGGCCCATCATATTGAGGTGATGCTGAAAAACAAATGTCTTCAAAGTATCTCTCAGAGTATAGAGGAGAAAAGAACTTTACAGAAGGCTTGAAGACAGAAGCCAATGACTAAAACAAGCAGTAAGATGAACTGACTATCTCCCAGGGACAGTGTGCACTGCTATTCATAATTCATCGACAATGCTTAGGTCCTGGTAATAGGCATTACAAATGCCCTCAGAGTGTGACATATTGCTGATTTTGTTAGGGTGGTAAGAGAATATCATATCTGAAATGGTCCTATTTGGGCACCGTTGTATATCTATACAGACAAAAGACAATGGGCCAAATTCTCTGCTAGTATGAACTGGAAGAACTCCTGAAGTTAATGTAGCCTCATCAATTTACACCAGTAGAGAAGTTGGCCCATTGCTCTGATATTGCAAAGCATACCATTTCTGACACTCTGACTGGTGAAAATGGTTCTTTATTGCAGTGTTACTTTATAAACCAATAAAATTCAAAAATGTTTTAATGGCTAAATTCTGCAATGGGGAAGTTGAGAGCCAAGCTCACTACTGTACGCATATTCTAAAACACATAATTAAAGCACTCTCTTGGTGACAGTCTCCACAGTTCATTATCTAGAATCATGGCTGTCGGGCAAAAGATCTGTGAACATTTTCATAATTCCCTCAAAGCCAATAAATATCCAAGTCTTTTTCTGTGAGAGAGAGCTCTATTCCTCAACATTGCTTGATCCAGAATCTTCAACATATTGAAAAGCATCTTGTAATATATGTAATGGTTATCTGAGCAGGAAATAGCCCTCCAGGCTATGAATTATGCTTATGGAAAATGATGTTGGTGTCATTTTTTACTCTGGCTTAATGAAACATCATAGACACACTGGAAGATATACAGAAGTTCTTTGAAGAAGATACGTTTAAAACCTTGGTGCTAAACTGGCCCCACTACTGCACATTATTACTTTGAAAAGTATTCCATTAAAACTAATATGTATCTGTGGGAAGGTACTGAATGGCTCAAGTATGGTTCATGGATTACACAACCCTCCATTGCTAGATTACCAGTTCTCATCCCGTGCATATGATGTTGTGGAGATTGGGAATGTGAAGAGGTACACATCTCTGGCAGGCTATTCTTTTATTTTTATTGTGGCTTTATGCGGCTCCTCAGTGCTTAGCAGGTGAAGATCAAGTGGACAAAGGGCAGGTGAGAAGAGGAGAATGAATGGAATTTAGCACCTGGACATGTAGTTGAGCACAACAATATCATCCATCCATAGACAACATCTGGATTTTATGAGTAAGGGGGAAGGGAACCAGACAAAAGTACCTTAGATACTTCTACAGACAGATTTGTAAAGGAATCATTTTGATGACTCAGTGGATAAAGCACCTACAGAGACTGTTCAAAAAATGTTATGTTCCATTTCAAAGGTCAAACACCATATAGTATTTAGAAAATCAGACTCTTCTCCTCTCCTTGTTGAAGTGTTATATGTGAGCTACTAACTACAACTGCTCTGCTACCTTTTCCCAGGGGAAGTGTGTCAGAACCATTTATTTCAGTAAAGAAACAGGCTTCTTTTGCTCTTGCTTCCAAATCTGAACAGCACTTACACAGCTGTTTCTTCCTCCCTCATACTTTCTAACCTTTTCAAATATTTTTAACTATGCTGAGACCCTAACCCAAACATTTGAATTTTTGTCACCGGACCTTTTTTTAACTGTATGCTAAAAACAGTAATGTGCAAGTTTTGCTTTTAAAGATATATTTGGGCAATATGCACAGAACTGAGAATTTATTGGCTTTATTACAAAGAAAATTGCATTGCCAATCACTGATACTAATAGGAAATGACATGGAATTACACTAAGATAAATGATCATTCTTGCTAACTAGCAAATGTTCTGTTTTGCGAGGTAGAGCATTCCAGAATAGACAGACAAAGTACAAAGGAAAAATAGGGGCACTTTCTGATGTAATTAACAGGCAGGCAAAGAAGATGAAATTGACAAATAATGAAGTGTGAGTGAATAAGAGATTGTGATTGGGGAACATGATGCTGTTGTCATCTGCCTCTTTCACATTTACTCTTATAGGTGTCTTCTCTTTATTAATCACAAAGATTCAGTAGATGCAACTTCAAATCTGTTGGGATGGTTATAAGCCCAAAACACAAGCTAGAAACTCCCGACTGGGGATGTAGTATGTATTAGTTTATGTCCAAAGTGAAAACTCAGAGGACAGTAGTGACTGAATCCCTATATGACTGGAGGATGAATATCAAATAGAGCATAGGGACCACAGTAGGCTCAAGGAAGTGGGGGTTATGTCCTGTATCAATGCTAATGAATCCAGCTCCATATTTTCTAAGGAATCAACTTTTGGTTGAATTAGCAGAGCCACATACATATCCTTTGGTCCAGAGAAGTAAAGGGCGATATACCAACCTGCCACCATACAGCAGAATTCTCGAAGGCAGATCATTTCTTAAACCAAATGAACACTGCATATACTCGATAGGGACCCCTTCTATGGCCATTTACACTGCATTATAGCTGACTCGCAGTCAGACAGAGATTCCCCTAGTGTAAAATAAAATCCCAATGCAATGTGAAGCCATCAAATTGGTTCCACTGTTTCCCTTATAGTTTTATTGTGATGGAACCATAATGGACTGTTTTCCACAAAGCCTCACTTAATAAGTGGCCCATCAGAGGACATTGCAGCGAGGGCATAGTGTAGAGCAGCATCAGGGTTGCTCTAGTGTTCCCCGATGATGGGGGAGCAGCAATCAGTTTTTTAGTGGCCCCCCCACCTCTGCTGCACACAGGAGAAACTGGGCAATATCTCTGCAACTTCAGTCTCTGATCCAGAAGAGCTTTACCCTCTCATTGTTGGTTGTTCAGATTAAACTCAGAATCGGTCACATGACACTATATACGATCCTTTTCTTCTTTGCCTTTGCTCCATTTAGTTTAGATTTTTTTTTTTTAGCTTCTAGCTCCCACAGTGCACTAAAAAAGCCCATCATTTTTGGCTGCCATGCAAGACCTTTTCTTTTGAGAACACTACACAACACAACCTGAATGGAAAGCGAAAGTCACATCACTTCATTTGAGTAGATTTTCTCTTCATGTTACACACCAGTCCCCACTGTAGAAATGCTTCCCATTGTGTCTCTGAGCCCTGTTGAATGACATGGATCATATTTACAGTCAGAGCAATGCTGCCTGTGAATTTATCATTTTATCCTAGTTCCCCACTCTCTGCTGTGACACAGGTGTGATGAGCACACAGTAGTTTCTCTTTTTGCTTCCTCCAAAAAAAAAACCCAAAAACCCCAAATAAACAAAATGGTAGTGGAGAAGCGGAGAAGTTCCCAAATCAAGGGCTGAATCTTATTCTTTTTGGAGGCTTGCATATGGAAATTAAATCTGCCACAATATTAACAGAAATATTCACTTTTAGGTCCTGAAAAAATGCAAATACTTCCATCAGGATGCTACAGACTCTGTGTGTGCTTGTGTGTATACAGCATATGGAATATGAAATGATATGTTCTGGCATAAAGGACTTAATGGCATGAGTTTGCGATGGCAACATTTATGAACAAAGATGCCAGCTGTTTTTAATGCAGGACAGGCCATGTAACTGACAATTTATTTACTGTTGATTTTTCTTTTTCAAATTTACAGTAAAAACATTTTCTTCTGCTAAGATATTGCAAAAATGTAACACTTCTTTATGAAATCTTTTAATCATATTTTTTGATCAACAAAACTAATCCAAACTAGGTCTGAGCTTTTACTGCATTGCACCTGAGCAGATTCCTGCAGATGCCTTCTGAATACAGGGGGACTCTGTGGGGGTCCATCTTTCACGACTGAGTTAAAAATATAAAAATGTGCACAAAATCAACTGTGACCAGACATGTAAAGGATGCCTTCCCCCCATCTCTCTGAACCTACTATGGTACTATTTTGCACTGCAAAACAAAATATGTGCTGGTTATCAAGAATAATAATTTATCTGAGTGTAATTTTTTTCCATTTCCCATTTGTCATTTACAATGACTGGCAAATTCTGGGTTCTTTATTTTCATTACTTGTTCTCATAATCAGGTTATAGGTATTTGTTGTTTGAAAGTCATCTGGCTTTAAGTTTAACAAAAGCTGGCTTCATTAACAGGTCTTTTGTGAACTTCTAGGACAACTGATTTTTAAAGTAAATGAACAGAAAAGTTATCTTGTGTTCTTCATTATTGTGTAAAACTTAGTTGTCTTCAAGAGCAAATGATTCTCATCCTATGTCTCAGATAATCTACTAGGGTCTGGCCTAATGTAATCCAATTGTTAATCCTGATTTTGTGACACGGTGTTTAGAATACAGCAGACTACTTCAGTACAGCAGATACACCAGTTTGTTATTATAAAACAATCATGCTGCCATAAAAAATATAGTGATTTGCCTTCTTCAAACATTGCACTTACAAATTAGAACTACAAAAAGAAAGAGGAGGACTTGTGGAGAAAGTAGACTAAAGCTATCATTTAAAGCTCAGGTTGGCATTTTTCAGTGTTACTGAACAGTTGATTAAACTCCCTTGTCTAGTTCTATCCCCATAGCGCTAATAGCATTTTTAAATTGATAAGGATAGCTTATTATTTTAATACTCCCAACATTTTAATTCCTCACTTAAGTATAGTGCCCTGTTCCACCATGAGAAGGTGGAATATGCTCTTATGCTAGACTGTATTAGAATGACTAGGAATGCATTTCCATTATAAAACTCATTAAAAGGAACAATTGGTGAAATTCTGAACCCCATACTGAGCAAAACTCAGAAAAACCCATAGGGCTAGAATATCACTACTTGTCTTTTTATTATTAATTATTATTAATTATTATTATTATTGTGTTGTTTGGGACTAAGTAGAAATAGGTTATCCTTCAACATCAACCTTTTGAAGAAAAAATAATGGTGCATTCTCTTTTTACACAAACAGTGATATGGAAATAGCATTTTAATGTCTGTTGTCTGAGCTTTTTTCTTGGATTGGTTTGTTGACAATAACAGCTACTTTCATAGCCTGAGTGACTGCTTAATTCTGATAAAGGCTTTTCCTCCTTACACTGTTTTTTGTCTCATGGTCTTTCTTTTCCCCATAAATTCTTGAGGCTTCAGCATCCTTGGAATAGACTATGATGGATAAACTCTGCAAACTTCTGCAAAGGAGTAAAGTACCTTCCAACCTCTTTCAAAAGGCTTATAATACCTCTTTTCATAAGCTCCCCAGCTATATTCATTCTGATCTAAATTGGCCATATTAATTCTATCATTACTGCATCTTAGCTATTTATTAACCTAAGACACAATCAGATTTTAGAGGAAAAGGGAATTTTTTTAGAGAAATCCATATAATTAAATATACTCTCAGCTCCCAGTCTGCAACTGTTTTACCAAGTTGATGTGCCTGATACTTTATTCAAGAGATGATGCAACATACATCTCTAGCAGCAGCAGATTTTTTTCCATCTCATATAATGTTGGACTGTCAGGATTTCAGGCCTATCCCTGCTCCTCTTTCTATTGCGCCCCTCCCCCCTGACACTTGTCCCTCCTGGATCTTTAATGGCTCCCAGTGGAGCAGGTTACTGTTTGCTGTCCATGGAAAATGTCAAACCAGATAATTTAGCCCTGCCTGCATGGAAGTTAATTGTGAAGGAATTATACCAACAGTAAAAGGCTTCATCAAGCTCCTGTGTACATTCCCTTAAACAAGCCTCTTTTCCACAAACATACACAGACAGTTGCTGTGCTGGCCCCAAACAGGTGGTTACCAATTTATAGATGACTCCTCTTCTCCCTATCTGTTCCCATCTTGACTGGTCTGTTAGGCCTTTGTTGTCTTGAAAGCCCTCTGGTTCACAGTCCCATAATCCACACAGTGGAATGTCATGAATTTCTTGAGGTGCTCAAACTAATTCTTACCAAGTAGGCAAATTCTTTTGATTATCTATTCGTATATTACCTTTCTCCCAAAGGAGTCACATGCCTCAGAAGTCTACCAATTATTATTACTACTAATTTTTATATAATTGGTAGGGGCTAGAAAAGCGGTGCCCCAAATCATCCCACTTTTACTCACTCACCAATCGTTCACTCTGGCTTTTGCGTAACAAGCCTGGTAACTGATAAGGAGGACACATTTTTTCTTTCAGTACTGAGTTTCTTTCTCCTCCAGCCTGGCTCAGATGGAGATGGCATGTCTTTATGTTTGCAGATGTAATCTGATGGACATTAATTTAAACAGAATTAGAAAGTAGATTATTCTTAATAACATCTCATCCACAAGACTGATTAATGGGAAAATATCTTCAATGGGACATATTATCAGATGCTCTCTTTTTAATGTTTGGTTTTATGAACAAACAAATTATGATTTTTTTTTAAATAATGAATATAATTACTTATTAATTCATTAGCACACATATTTATATTGTCATAGATGCTTCCTCAACAGTATAGCCATCACTGTAAAAAGGTAAAATGTGTGCATATATATTTATTATACATACTCAGGGTACATCTAGACTACAGGCTTTTGTCAACAGAGGCTTTGTCGACAGATAGTGTCAACAAAGCTTCTGTCGACAAAGAGCATCTAGACTACATCCAGTTCTGTCGACAAAGCAAGCCGCTTTGTTGACATGAGAGTGTAGACACAAAGGACAATGTAGATGCAATAACGCCTTCTGTTGACAACAGAACTCTGTCAACAAAAGGCATTATTCCTCGTAGAATGAGGTTTACCGCCGTCGACAAAACTGCCGAGTTCTGTCAACATTATGTCGACAGAACTCGGCGGTAGTGTAGACGAAGGTATAGTTTTGTCAACAAAAGTGAACTTTTGTCGACAAAACCCTGTAGTCTAGACACACCCTCAGAAAGAGCCAGATGCTCATTTGGGTTACATTGAATTTAACTGATTTCTAAAGCTGTGCCCCTTTGTACCAGCTGAGGATATGATCCTGATTCTATAAATTTTCAAACTTGACTTGGGATTTTGGGTGTCCAGCCAGACACAACTTAATGGGGCTTCTTTTTCATAGGGAGGTACAGTTGCCAATTTTCTAATCACACAAAAACAGAACAACTTTTGCCCCACCTTTTCACGAGGCCCTACTCTTGCTCTGCCCCTTCTCCAAGGCTCTGCCCCTCCATTCACTCCAACCCCCCTACCTCCATTTCTAGATTTCCCCCCATCCTAATGCCTCTTTCACTGGATTAGGGCAGGGATTGGGAATGCACCAAGGGGGTGAGGGCTCCGGCTGGGGTACGAGCTATGGGGTGGAATGAGGGATGAAGGGTTGGAGTGTGGGGTTTTGCAGAGTCTGGGTGAGGCCAGAAATGGGGGAGCTGGGGTGCACAAGGGGGCTCTAGGGATGGGGTAAAGGGTTAGAGTGTTGGAGGGGGGGATGAGGGCTGCAGTGAGACATACAGGCTCTGGGTGCCTCTACGCTGAGGCAGAGGGTTGGAATGTGGAATTGTGCAAGGGGCAGACTCTGGGAGGGAGGGGGACTCTGGGCTGGGCAGGTATTTGGGATACAGGAGTGTATTCCAGGAGCAGGGTCCTGGTGGCACTTACCATGGCTTCCAGAAGCAGCCAACAGGTCCCCAAGACCCGTACATGTAGGGCAACTCCATGTGCTGCACTCTGCCTGTAGGAGCCCCCCTGCACAACCATTGGTTGTGGTTCTCAGCCAATTGGAGCTGTGGAGACAGGGCTTGTGGTGGGGGAACACATGGAGCCTTCCTGTGCCTATGGGCTACAGGGACCTGATGGGCACTTCCAGGAGTCATGTGGATACAGGGCACTTAGCCGCAGGCCCCTGTTATGCTGCCAATCAGAGCAGCCAGGGTCCATTTTCGACCTGGCATTCCAGTAACAAAAACCAGATGCTTGACAACCTTAGAGGGAGGAGTGGTTTCTGTAAAATCAGCTCCCCTACCCCCGCTCTCCTCTTTAGAGGTGAAATCCTGATCCTATTCCAGTCTATGTGACTTTGGCCACGGACTTTGTTACGGCTGAGTTTTCATGCAAAGTATCTCAGATTGGTCACTCATTCCATCAGTCATAACTACCTGGCTCGCTAAATTGAAGTGGACAAAAGTATCAAAATAAGTAAAGGGGCAGGTCATAACAAGAGAAGATTTTACATGTCCAACAGGTTCACACAACCCACAAGGAAAGCTCTTAACTGCTCATTAGGTCCCCCCTGGACCCAGGCTGATTGCATATAGTTCTAAAAATTAAATGTGACATTTAAATTATGAAAGTGTATGAAGATAAAATGCAAAATGTGAAGAGCTTTAATTGGGAAATCAAAACTGAGATGGCATCTATATTCTCTCTCATTCAAAAATGTCACTTTTCTAATTTGCCACTATAAATTGTATTATTATATGTAAATAATCTCATTAACCCCTATGCTCCATCTTCTTATCCCCTATTACAAAGAAAAGCAGAATGGCAGGGGGGGAAAACCCACACTAGGGTATAATAGTATGAGGTGAAGCATGATATTCTAATGAGCCAAGAATCTTAAGTGACACATTATTATTGGAGTTGAATAAGGATAACAAATGAATGTCTAATACAAAACCACTCTAAAAATAAAGAATAACAACACAATAGTACTATAGAAACCTTCCCAGTCAATCCTTGTTTTAAGGCTTTCCATTGTTGTAAGTGGTATGGGAAGGAACCCATGTATTTTGTGTGTGCCCGCACATTTGGATATCGGGTGATGGGTGGAATTTCTTCTGTGCGGAAAAGACTTACATTTTGTGGTAGCTACTGTGTTATTTTACTTTCAATTATTATATTTTTAAGAAAAAGTATTCTGAATCCAATGAAGACATTGTTAACTCCGTGATCATTCTCTTTCTTTCCAAGTCAGATGCAATTCCGGAGAAGTAATAGGGAGATTGACAAAGAAATTCTCTTTTAAAAAATAAAAGATCTGTGATAGGAGCCAAGTAATAAGCGTTCTGTTCAATTCCTAGAAGCCATTTTGGTTCCCTATGGCATGATTAACCCTCTTCACTTCCCCTTACATACTATGGTTTATAGTTGTAACAAAGTGTTTGTCTTTGGTTTGTTAAAACTGACATATTTTTTCATATTGGTTACCAATTTAAACCAAAAAACATCATTTTTCTTAGTGGTAAAGATTTAGCAGTATATATGTTCAACTAGCAGGGTTGCCAGATGGTTTCAACAAAAATACCGGACACACTTCACATTACATCACAATCTACACTACATCTTATTTAGAAAATACCAGACATTTATATTTTCTCAATTTGTTTCCGGAACAGAAAGCTCAAATACTGGAAGTCTGGTTCAAAACCACACACCTGGAAACCCTATCAACTAGCACATTTACCTGGTGTTGCTTGGGTCCTTAAGGAGGTTTCAGGGCAGGGTGCTGGGGGTGTAGGGGTACATGAGTCAGTGTTGGGGTAAGAAGGGCCTCTGGGCAGGAGGCTCTGTTTGCGTGTGTGTGTGTGTGTGTGTGTGTGTGTGTGCGTGCACGCACACGCGCACGCATGTGCACATGCTCTGCTTCCCCTTCCAGTCCCGAGCAAGAGCAAAGTACACAGCTCATTCATCCCCTGCGCTCCTGGACCGGAGTGTGGAATGCAGTAAACTGTGCACTTTTCCCTTGCTCCCTGGAGAAGGGGAACAGCCAGAAATGTCCCTGTATGAATCTGAGCATGTCGCTTCAGCCCACCCCCAACCCCCTCTACCCTCCCTAAAGGGTGCTTGACAGGTAGGAGCTGGGACAGCTCGGGGCTGGGACAGTCCTGGATGGTCTTGTGGCCACTTATCCAGCCAGCCCCTTTTACTTGCCTGATGATTCTGTCTCTTTTCTGAATGGTTTTATGAGAAGCAATCCCATTCCAAGCACACCCCATTTTTCTGACCCAACCAAACCCTTATGTTGCTTAATGTTATGATAACAGGAAGCTGTCTACTGAATTTGGTGGTCCTAGCTCTGACCGTTTAAGATAAGTTCTTGAACAAACCGACAGGCAAACTCTCTCAAATAGATAGTAGATAAGAAATCACCAGACTCTTTCCAGGGGAGTAAGCTTGTTTTTGAACGACAAGGGAATCATTGCCTTGAAATAACCTCTAATGATGTCCTAATTTTGCAGAGTCCACATTTGGTTTAGAAAGGCTTTCATTGACATAAGAACAACAATCACTCCTGGAACATAAATTCTGAATGTCCAAAAGCATTGAGGACTCTGCCATATATATATGCCATATATATATAAAAGAGAGAGAGAGAGAGACAGACAGAGACAGACAAAGAGTCAGAGAGAATGAGAGCGAGAGAGAGGACATGCCATCTACTAGGTACTTATATGGCATTATTCAGGATACCTGAGCATTTTAGGGATGTAAACCAATAAATCGCTAAGCACAGCTGTAAGTACAATGCTTACCAGTATGCTTACTGGTTAACCAGTCCTTGCCAGTTAAGTGCTGGTGACAAGCCACACTAACTGGAGCAGCCCCAGCTGCAATGAAGCCAAGCAGCAGTATCCCAGTCATGGCAGAACCCCATGGCTGTGGCAGAGAATTTCATAACTTTATCCTCACAACTGCCCTGTGAACTACTATCTCCCTTTTCCTGATGGCGAACGAAGGCACAGAGAAGATTAACTGACTTGCCCGAGGTCACACAGGAAGGAACGTTTTGTACGCTGGGGAGCAGAGTGGATTGTTAAGAGTTATTATTATTTAAAACCAACTATTCAGTTGTACTATCCAGATGTGCATACGCCTCTGTTAAGTAACAGTCTTATTCCATTGCACTTGTACACAGACCCGCTGAAGGGGAAGGGGGTCCAAAGAGGGCAGTTGGCCCAAGGCCCAGTGATTAAAAGGAGCAGTAGTGATAACTGGAGCCCTGAGCCTTTAAATCACTTCCAGAGCACCACGACAGTGTTCTGGGTGGTCTGGTCGACTAGTTGCTTACATCCCTACTTAAGTCTACAGTGAAGAGATGTTTCTTGTATTCAAGACACCAGGCTGAGACTTGGGAGAGCTGGGTTTGAGTCCTGGCTCTGTTAGAGGTATCCAGGGTGACCTTGTTCAAGTTTCTGAACCCTCTGTGTATATCCACACTGTAATAAAATGTTATCAGGGCTGTGCATTTATGATGTAGCTATTTGACCCCAGGATCTGAGATTCTCCCCACCTGGACTCCCAACATCTACACTGCAATTTTACAGCCCCATAGGGAGCCTGAGCAGGCTGACACTAGTCAGCCATGGATGTTTAATTGCAATGTGGATACACTCCTATTTTATAAAAGTGGAACTGAGGCACAAAGGGTAATATTTCCTTCTACTTTTTTGTCTTATTTATTTTGCTGGTGAGCTCTTAAAACTTTGCCTCTTACTATGTGTGTTTGCCTCTTACTATGTGGCTGCGTCTAGACTGGCAAGTTTTTCCGCAAAAGCGGCTGCTTTTGAACAAAAACTTGCCAGCTATCTACACTGGCCACTTGAATTTGTGCAAGAGCACTGACTTTGTAATGTACAAAATCAGTGCTTCTTGCGCAAATACAATGATGCTCCCGCTCAGGCAAAAGCCCTTTTGCGCAAATGCTTTCGCGCAAGAGGGCCAGTGTAGACAACCCAGAACTGTTTTGCGCAAAAAAGCCCCGATGGCTAAAATGGTGATCGGGGCTTTCTTGCGCAAAACCGCGTCTAGATTGGCATGGACGCTTTTCTGCAAAAAGTGCTTTTGCGCAAAAGCGTCCGTGCCAATCTAGACGCTCTTTTCCGCAAATGCTTTTAATGGAAAAACTTTTCCGTTAAAAGCATGTGCGGAAAATCATTCCAGTCTAGACGCAGCCTGTGTGTTTATGCAGCATCTAACACAAATGGACCTCGATAGCATTTGGGATAGGTAGATAATACTGAAGCACGAATAATGATAATGATTAAGCCAAATGTTGCAGAGCCAGACTTCAGACAAAAATATCAAGAGTTGGATATGTTGGCAGTTTAGAATTCATACCAGAATTTGGGCAACGTATGTTTAGTGCCCATAGCAGTGTAACTTTTATTAGTGCAGTCATGATAGCTGGGTTGTATCTAAGTAATGTAGAAAATTAAAACCATGCTTCTACATCACTCATTTATTATTGATGTTATGGTAGCACCTAGGAGCCCCAAGCATGGACCAGGAACCCATTGTGTAAGGTGCTGTATAAATACTGAATAAGAAAAGTACCCTGATCCAAGGAGCTTACAGTCTTGGTTTAAGAAAAAAATAAGTGAAGCCAGGCAGACAGAAGGGGGGAGCAAAAGGAAACAGTGTGACAGTATTAGTAAGTGAGATAGGCTGTGCTCTCCAAACACTACATGGCATTTATGAAATCAGCATTTCTACAGCACATGTTGGATATTAAGGCTAGAAATATTTAGGTAAAAGGAAAACTGGTAAACCATTGGGGGTTTTTAATTCCTAGAAAAAAATTATCTGTGATAAAATTCTTCCCTCATCTCACCTGTACAAATAAATCTCTAAAAGCCTTTCAAACAGTATTTTATTTCCCCTCCCTCCAAAAGTTAATTTTTATGTGAAACATTGATTACAGCATGATGTGTATCACTACCTCCCTAACAGTGAGAAAGACATGAGGATTTTCAGATCAATCTTGAGCTCCTAACTCCAGAATTCCCTTCCATTGAAGCTAAAGTAAACGTTAGCAAAGTTTGCCTAAACAAAGGACAGTTCAGCTGTAGGTGCCCAGCAAAGACTTGCAAGTTAGGACTTCCAAATGTTCTAGTCCCTCACAATTCATTGTAGAGGTTGAAACTCTCTAGTTCGGCACCCTTTGGACCTGACCAGTGCTGAACCAGAGAATTTGCCAGTCCAGAGGAGGTCAGTATTGTCTAGCAGCATTGCCAACACTTCCATGCTTACTGGGTTCTTAGAAGATATTTAAGGGTAAATTAGAGTAAAAAACAGCAAAGAACATCGAGAACCAGGACTGGTGGCTGTAAACAAACTTTATAGGACTATGGAAAAGTTGGCCACACCTATGATAAGTGGAGATCTGGCTAATTGAAATCATGCTGGACCATAGATGTTGCCAGATTAGAGAGGTTCAATCTGTAAATTACTACAGGTTGCACTTCTCAAAACCAGGACCAGCATGACCACAGATGTTCCTGGATCAGAGAGCACTGGGGCAGGAGGGCCAGCATAGCCCCGTGAGTCTGCTAGCAGTAGGGCTACAGCTGGACGGAGCACAATTGAGACTGTCTGCCACTAGGCAGTGGGGCTGGGACCACAACAGCCCAAGATGGGAAGCCTGGCCAGGCCATGTCATCCTGGGAAGTGGTGAGGCTGCAGCACTAATTGGCAGCATGATTGGGACTGCCTACCACCTTGCAGCAGGGCCGGGGCTGTGGACACAGCAGCCCAAGGGGGAAGCCAGCCATGGCAGGCCAGTAGAATCAGAGCAGCCACATGCCTCTTGGCAGTGGGGTTGGAGCTGCGGCAGCCTGATCGGGCAATGTGCCATTTGGCAGTGGGATTTTGAGATCAATCTTGAGCTCCTAAGGCTACCCGACCAGCCGGCTGCGGACCTGGGGCTGGCCCACAGACAGCTCAGCCTGGCTGAAGGAGATGGCAGCAGAGAGGGGCAGCAGGCTGAGGGGCTGGTGTCAGAGGATCTCCCGTTGTCTGGCAAAATTCCCTCATCTGGGATCAGTCAGGTCCTGAGTGTGCCGCACAGGAGAGGTCCATCCTGTACCTACAGTTCTGATTCTGGAAGCTGACCCATGCGGATGGACTCATGTTGTCACACAGTGGCCCATTAACTTCTCTGGAGTTCTGAATGGGGGTCAGAGTCTGCCCTTAGCAATTAGGCTGAAATGTAATAATTTGTTTTAGTGATTTTTGTAATGAATAAATTACAGATAACTCCAGGTGGATATTTCAGTGTGGTTTCAAATTAGCAAAGGTATAGGTGTCTTTAATGCAGTAGCAAAATGGATGCAGGAAGATATTTAGCATGATTCCACACTTACTTGCCTAATTAGTAGTTTGTAGCTTTAACAATGAAGGACAGTGAATGTAATGTGTTCCTTTCAAAAAATAAATTGCTTTTATTGATTTAAAATGTTGCCAGCCTACTGAGTCTCATTTTGCAAAAAATAGTTAATATCCTTCAACACAAGTTTTATGCCCACATTGATTGCTGATATTTTTGTTATGTGTGATTGGGATGCATATGTGCATTCTAAATCCCAGATTTTTAACAACACTTGTCCACAGAGTCCCATTTGCAAGCTTGAATGGAGGATCTCCTGCCATTCTAAGAGATACATTATATATTGAAATAAGCTCAGAGAAAACATGGAACCTTTATCCTCTGTACACCCAATGTTAAACACAATTGCTATAAGATAGAATTTGCAGATGTGTCTATTGGAGGTATATTCCTGAGCATCTAAGTCATTTTTGAGAAAAAAATATGACTTAGGCTCTTTTGAAAATTCTACATTATTATTATTAATAAGAACAAGTTTCAGACGGGTAGCCAAGTTAGACTGTAACAGGAAAAACTTAACAACAAATAGTCTGGTAGCACTTTAAAGACTAACAAAATGTGTAGATGGTATCATGAGCTTTCGTAGGCACAGCCCACTTCTTCAAATCTGAAGTGGGCTGTGCCCACGAAAGCTCATGATACCATCTACACGTTTTGTTAGTCTTTAAAATGCTACCAGACTATTTGTTGTTTTTAAAATAACAATGAAGCATTGAAATGACCTGTTCTCCCAGCTGTAAAAGTGGTCAATGGAAGCAATAGTAAGATTTGATTTTTACCAGCAGATGTCGGTAAACATCAAGTTCATTGTACAGACACAAATTACAATATTTCCATCAATAAAAATAAAAAATATGCATAGAAAACTAAGAAAAATGCTGCTTCAGAATGTAAGAGATTGATTTATGCATACTTATTTTGTGTGTTTTGAAATATGATGTTGATCATTTGTGTGTTTTAAGGATGGTAAAGCTTTTACTTTTAGAAACTCAATGCCTTAATATTTTTCTGACCTGCCTAGAATTCCCCATGACTTTGCAATTTAAAAAAAATGCTTGAAACCATTTGTATTGTCCATCAAAAGTACATTAAAAAAATTGAGCTCTGCCAAGCCTAGCTACATGATTTTTTAACCCTGAGCCAGGTCACATGACAGAGGCTAAACAATAAAAAGTCACATTTTACTCCTCTGCATCATGTATTCATTCACAAACCATATGTCATCCCTTTTTCCAAATGGTAATCAGAAGACCAAATGTAGCTCCTGGTCAGCCCATGGACTGATCTGCAATAGAACCAGTCAAGTTATGGCCTACTGGCTTGCACCCTAAGCCAGTCAATAACCTGTGCTTGTAAAGAAGGCTACCGTGGTTCTAGGACAACTCCTCATACTCTCCACTGTTGGGTTGAACTATCCTGAATCAATTTCTCCCTCATCCAAGTATGGGAGAAAGCCACCTCTTCCCACTTAAATTTACAGCAGCTGAGGATCTAGCTCATTGTTTTTTTCATTATCGCTGTAAAGCCAGAGCTGTCTTCTAAAACTTTTTAAGTTTTTAAACTTTCCTTCCTAGTGAAAAAAATATGTGAATGAGGGGAGAAAACGGATGAAAGAATATGTTCATTCCTGTGATAAAGATTCACAATAAGATGAAAACTATACAATGTTACCCTATTTGAATGACAGATTTAGGCTGTAATCTCATAGTCCTTCTTGAATGTCAAACTCTATAGCACAATTATTCATCTGGGGAATTTAATAGTGAAGAATGAAAACCCTGTGAGAATATATTTATATATTGCATGGCACATATCCCTAGAACAAGAGTTGAAAGAGAAAACAGAATTGGATATTGTGACAGAGTGGTCCATCATTTGATATACCATACCATCACTCAAGCCTACTCCTTTTTCAAATTTCCAGTGGTGGTTCCCCTCACAAATTATGGCTGCTTGAATCTGGTGTTTATATCCTTTCCATCAAACATTTGAGCTAGTCCAGTGCATGCTTGTTGGGACATGAACTTTGACAAGCCACATTTTCTAAAGCACCATGTGAATCCACAGTATTCCACCTAGAATCTCTCCCTCCCCTGAAAATTATCCTGGTCCTTTCAATCCCCAGACAGTGCATTAACTAGTTGAGATGAGAAAATATAACTGATTGGAAATAAACTCTCTTTTATGGCTTATCCACTGCTAATGAGTTAAACAAAACAAAACCAAAAACTCCCCTGCAGTCTTAAACAGTGGGTCTGATTCTAGAGGAGCACTTTGAGACCACAGGAGGTTGTACACTTTGCCTGGTTCCATCCATTTATTCTGTTTGCAGTCAGCTTCTATTTTTATTTGAAGATTGATTGTGACCTGGCCAGTTCAGCCATGGAAAGGGGAATACCCCTGTGCTCTTTTTGCCTTTATTCTTCTATGCCACCTCTCCGGAGCATAGGTAGAAATAGGTAGGGATAAATCAGGCTTTGCACAATTGCTACTTCCCTTTCACCCCATCCTCCTAGAAGCTGGGCAGGAAGGCCCTGATCCTCAAAGGATTCCCCTAAGGTGACTAATTCCCAATGGGAAGTGACTGGGGGGTGAAGCCAAAGCTGATTGGATGTGGGACTGGGAGGACACAGAGAGAGAGAGAGAGAGAGAGAGAGAGAGAATTTTCTACTAGGTGAAAGGGAGCCTCTCTGACGAACAATTCCACCCCAACTATGCACAATCAATTTTACTCCGTGCAGACAACCTGCAGAGTGCTTGCATTCTGCTCCCCACCTCCTATTCAGCTTTCCTTTCCTTTTTAAAATGTGGAGAACCATAATTTTAATCCTGTTCTTCAATAGCTCAGTCTTGAGTTTGTGCTGAGAACACTCTGACGTATATGTGGCTGCATTTCCCATTACATAGTTACCAAATGAGTAAATGCTGCCTGGAGACCTATTGTACTAAAAGTTCTGTTTATTTCATTTTCTGACATCTATTTTTGGCTTTTTTTTTTTTGCCATTTTGTTTCTTTTTTATAGAAGCATATTTGTTATTCTATTGAACCACTGGGCACTCTTTTTGTCATTCATTCCCTATGGAAGACATAATTCTTGATGCAGCTGGGTTTTCATGTGTAATTTACACATTCACGCATCTTAGTAATTGGAAAAACTTTATAAATTGTAGGCTTCTCAGCCTTGGACTGTACTTTGCAGTGTGGTGTTAGGAAGTGTAACCATGCCATATAACATTACACAAAATAACAACAACAAATGTAAGATGTCTCAAACTGTATTGATACAACATATTTGTCTACCAGTATGATATCCATAAGCCTGGTGCTCTGCTTTTTGTATTGCGTCCTGATGGAATATAGGCTCCAAGTGAAACACTTTAGACAATTTTGTTATCTTCCCTAATAAATTAGCCCCTGTAACTCTGACTTCCCTGTGGAGATTCCAAAATATATAACCCCCAAATGAGCAGTAGTCAGTTTTTCCAAACCTGGTGCCTAAAGTTAGCCTTTTTATCCAAATGTACACACCTAACTAGAAGTGAACTTTTTTTCAGATAGGATAAACACTGAGAAGTCCCACTGAAATCAATGGGAACAGTAGGAACTCAGTTAATATGAGTTATTTTTTATTTCAAAGCCCACAGATCAATTTCATCAAGCAGGCAAGACATTATTGTTACATATTAGGCACACAGCATATCTACGCAAACCAGAGTACTACAGGTTAACGTGAATCAGAAACCACTCACAAATTTTAGATAAGCCCTTCATTATCTGATGAAATTTTCATTCTCTGCACTCTTCATTCTCTCACGTCACAGTAGTTGAACTAAATGCTGATCTGTTGACACTATGCTGGAAGAAACACCATTGATTTGACTGGATTTGGCCTGACTTCACTGCTGTAATTTGCACAACTCAATATTTTAAAAAATGCTTGTGCCAAAAACAACAAAAAGAAAACCTGCTGTGAGTTATGTCCCCATCAGCATGGTTGGCTGAGTGCTCTCAAGTGACTTTGGTTTGAGAGACCCACTTATGTGTGTGACAATAAACAGAATATATGTGCATGAGAACATATGGTCCCTTTCAGAACTCTTCCCAGAATACAAAATGCATCTATCCTTTGTTTCATGTTCAAAATGTCATTTGATTTACTTACTAATTCTTGATGTACATCCAACCTACTTTCACCCACTTTGCATTCTGTATAACAAAGCATGCAACTAAGATATCTATTTCATTTTTTATTATTGACTTCAACATGCAAAATCCTCAGAAAACATACATTGTTGAAAGAATCACTATAGTCTCATAAGAATGTGATGTATGGAATTCTGTTTACTAAAATGCCACTCACATACCATCATCCATCTTCATAAAGCTTATTTTTGCATTTATATAGCTTAGGCACCTAAATAATGAGGTGTAACATTGGAAGAAGGCAACCAGGTGTACAACTATTTTGTTATGAACTAAAATACAGATGGATGAAATCCCAACTCCAACAAGTTAATGGCAAAAGTCCATTGACTTCAGCGGGACAGGATTTCACCAGCCACAAGTATGCACATTATTAAACCACATCACACAGAAAAGTATAGATGACTAATGTATTTTCAACCCCCCCTGCCTGATTCATATCCCTAGTAGGCTGTCTGAAGATTGGTAGGCATCCAAGACTCCCTGTTTCTTGAATGGCTCAGGCTGCTCTTTTCTGAAGGATTTCCTCAGCTGAAAAGTGAAATAGCTCCAGACAACAAGGAATTCTCAAACAGGGTACATCTACACCACACACTTATTTCAGAAAAAGCTATTTTGAAATTTATATTTTGAAATAATTTTTCTCAAAATAGTGCATCTACACAGAAAATGCCCATCGAAAAAGCACTGAATTATTTCAAAATAGAGCATCCATTGGATGCTGAATGGCATTTAAGGCCACCCAAAAGCAATTCAGGCAGGACATCAGGGCAGCAGTCACTTCCCGTAGCATTATTCCTCATAGAATGAGGGTAACAAATTTTGGAATAAGGCTTGCTGTGTAGACACTCACTTTGTTATTTCAAAATAATGCTGTTGTGTAGATGTGCCCACAGATCTTAACAGGAAATTTACAAGGTTCTCATTAGACAGGGGTTAATAGTGGAAAAGAATCCTTCAATATTCCATTGAGGGTTTTTTTTCCTCAATACCTTTGCTTCTGCCAAGCTTCTGGGGCTTATTCAACAAATATTTGAGTATCAGAGTTTGCCTGGCCAGATGTTTGCAGAAATGTACTTCAGTGTTCTGTGGAAAAATACTCATATCAGTAGTGTTGATATGATTATTCATTCGGAAAATAGAAGATATAGCATGTGACAATCGTTGTGTGATCACCCTCCGCCTTTGTGGTTAATGAGAGGGTAGGGCTGACCTAGCATAAAAGGCCTTACAAGTCAGAGGAGAAGTGACCAGGGAGAGCTAGCAACCAGGGGGCTGCAAACAGGGGAGTCGGTAAGAGAGAGACCTAATATAAGCAGTATGGTTAGGAAGGGCTGCATCAACAATATACTGCTCCTGTCTCTTCTGCCTGTGCTTGTAGCCAGACAGACCCTCTTACCATGGACGCTTCTACCCAGATCCTGGTGTGGTTTTGTGGCCTGCATTTCCAGAGAATGTGGCCTGCATTTCCCACTCACAGAAATCCAGGTTTTGGGGGGTGGGGTGGAACCATCCACTGTGAACGGTGCCTGGTGGTGAAATGCCTCAGGAAAAAGGTGGAAGAGTTACAGAAGGAAGGGTACATCTAGACTACAGGCTTTTGTCAACAGGGGCTTTGTCAACAGATACTGTCGACAAAGCCTCTGTCGACAAAGAGCGTCTAGACTACAGCCAGTTCTGTTGACAAAGCAAGCTGCTTTTTTGACAGAGAGTCTAGACGCTCTCTTTTGAAAAAGCACAGTGTGGATGCAATAGCACCTTTTGTCAACAGAACTCTGTCGACAAAAGGCATTATTCCTCGTAGAATGGGGCTTACCGCCGTCGTCAAAACTGCCGCATTCTGTCGACTTACTGTTGACAGAACTTGGCGGTAGTATAGCTGCAGATATAGTTTTGTCGACAAAAGTCCACTTTTGTCGACAAAACCCTGTAGTCTAGACACTCCCGAAGTGGCTATGCTGAGGTACATCTGTGCCCATGAGGAATTCCATGAGAGTATTCATGTGGAGACATCCAAGGCTGAGGAAGCTAACCAGCTACAGAGGACTGCTAGCACACCACTGGAGGAGGAGATGGCTCTGTCTCAGGGAGAACACTGACAGCTGGTTACTTCTAGCTACAGGAAGTGCTCTGCCCTGCTCCCAACACAGCCATCATAGTTTTGGAGAACAGTTATGCTGCCCTGGCTATGAGAGATGAGAGGACGAAGGAGGAGAAGCCATGTACCCCCAAGGCTAGGGGGTCTCCAGCCTTTGCTCCCAGGAGGAAACATAGGGTAGTAGTGGTTGGAGACTCTCCTGAGAGGAACAGAGGCCCCCCATCTGTCACCCTGACATGGCATCCCAGGAGGTATGCTTCCTGCCATGGGCCCATATCTGAGATGTTATGGAAGGATTGTCGAAGCTCATCCGGCCCCCTGGCTACTATCCCACGCTACTCATCCACGTGGCACTAATGATACCGCAAGGTATCATCCCAAGCAGATCAGGAGCGACTACAGGGTTCTGGGAGTATAGTGAGGGAGTTTGGAATGCAGCTGGTGTTCTCTTCAGGTCCAGGGTAGGGGCTCAAGCAGAGACAGATGCATCCTGGAGGTGAATGCCTGGCTGCAAAGATGGTGTCACCAGGAAGATGGTGTCACCATGGCTCTGGGTTCCTTGACCATGGCATGCTGTTCCAGGAAGAAAGATGGAAGCAGCAATGGGGTCCACCAATCAAGGAAGAAGACAAAAGTATTTGGACAGAGTTTAGCTAACCTAGTGAGGAGTTCTTTAAACTAGGTTCGATGGGGGAAGGTGACCAAAGGCCACAGATAAGTAAAAAACATGGAGACCTGGGAGACAGCTCTGAAACTGGGAAGAGCATGACCTGTAACAGGAATAAAGAAGAAATAAGACAGAACTGGTTGGGAAAAGCAAATCAGAATTTTAATTGCCTGCATACTAATGTGAGAAGTATGGGGAATAAGCAAGAAGTACTTGAAATGCTAGTAAATAAACATAACTATGATATAGTTGGCATCACAGACACTTGGTGTGTTCTGCCATGAGTGCAGAGGACTAGACTTGATGACCTCTCGAGGTTCATTCCAGTTCTGTGATAGTATGATACATACAAATAATTACAGCTATGCAGTGCAGCTTGAATTCTGAATGCAGTGCAGCTAGTCAATTCCTAACATAAGTAATTCAAAAATATAATAAATCTATACTTTAAAATGACAAATATATTGTCAAAAATTACCATGTACTCATAAGTACACTAGATGCAGAAAATGAGGCTCAATGAATCAAATAAACCATGGATGTTCACAAGTTTCTCAACTCAAGTTCTCACCCTTGTGTGAGTTCTTCATTTTGCTAGTTGATCTGAATTATTTTGCAGAAATGACACATGTAATGTACAAAGAACTGCCAAGACAGCTTTATTTCTGTGAAATGATGTAGTTTACAAAGCTCAGGACAAAGAATGTGAGAGACCGAGATAAAGAATGGTCAGTCAAATGAATCTGGCACAAGAAATCAAACTAATCCAGAGCCTCATCCCCTTCATAGCATGTTTCAAAATGGTATTCCCATCATAACTTGACTGAATGTATATAGCTCAGCCAAACCTCCAGTAAAGAAGGAAAGGAGAAGAGCAGAAGAATGAATGAAGTCTGTTGGCAACTGCTCTGCAAATCTAATTTAAACACTATGGCAATGGATACTAGAGAGGATCTTTTTTTTTTATACTTGTATAAAGACTTCAGTCCTTTTGAAGTTTGTCAGTATAAGGTTGGGGAGGTGAAGGAAGTGGGGAGAGGGATAGTTTTGCACTATATACTACACGCCATTTTGCATCACACACAAATACACTGAATAAAGAGGTTATGGTTTTAGCAATAACAATATACAACCTGGATACTTCCACTCTTCTTAGTTAGTTTGTTATACCACTTAGTTAAAAAAAAAAAAAAACACCTCTCATTATTATGGGCAAAACCTTGCCCTGAGTTGTGCAGAAGTAAAGTACTAGGGTAGGAGTTTATTAGGATGGAAAGAGAAGACATAGGTCAGAGGAGCATCTCTGCACCCTCCATGGTAGAACATCTACCCCAAAAGAGCTAGGAAGGAGAAATGGCTTCTGAGTCAGATGCTACACTATATGTTGTAGGGAATCATCTGATACCTAGAGTCCCTCTACTCTTGGGTAACTTCTATAGCACAGTTAGCAACATGGTGATTTCTAGGAAAGTCCAATGCACCTTTTTAAAAAGTGAAGGCAACAAGCATGCCTGTAATTCTGGTTCTGCAAAGACATTTTGCACATGCACATATATTTAATTTTACCGGACCTTTAAAAAAAAATTGCTGAACTCATTTTTTTTTCAAATTATGATGTAAAAAAAGTAGATTTCTGCCAAACAAATTCATTTAATGTCAATTTCAAGCTTTGTGTGTTTTGTTTCCTTTTAAAATAAAATTAAAGGAAATTTCAAAATTAAAATTAATTTTGAATCAAGACATCTTTTGGAAAGTATCAGAATAAATGTTTTGATTTTATGGTATTGTTTTCATTTTTAGTTTTTTTCCCCTGCTGAAATCTACATGAACTCACAAAGGGCATAGCTACACAGCAGGGCTAAAGCCAACATAAGGAATGCAACTTGAGCTATGTCAATTGCATAGCTTAAATCGAAATAGCTTATTTTGGCTTTTGGTGCGGTCTACACAGCAGGAAGTCTGAGAAAGAGCACTCTACCCCCTGACTTCCCTTACTCCTCGTACAATGAGGATTATAGCAGTCAGATGTAGAAGTCCTCCAGCTTGACTTTATTTTGATATTACGTCAAAATAACTGTTTGTAGTGTAGATGCAGACTATGTTACTTCAGAATAATGTCAGTTGTTCTGAAATAACAGTGCTGTGTAGATGTACCCAAAATGTTTCTTTGTCACTGATTAGGTTGAAAAAAAATTCACCCAGCAATAATTTTTCAGGGTTTCCACAGCTAAGTCTTAGGTCCTTAATGTGAGACCAGTAGAATGATCATAGCTTTGTGTCCTTGAGAAGACAAAGTCAATGGGGATACTCATGTGAGCACACGTTCACCCACATTAATAAGGATTTCATATTAATAAGAACTCCACAATCGCCTGCACTGTGATCAGGATTCGTGACCTTCGATTCTAAAACCGCAAGCTTCTGTCTATTGTGCTAAAGAAGCTCTTTAATTAGTTCAGCAGCTAACAGAACTAGTCTAAATGAGTAGATCTGAGCTACTCCAGCAGGTAGGAAGCAGTGAGGTATACATACAAATGAGCGCCTCAGCCTGCCTCCCACTATTCCCTACCTGCGACCTTTTCAATGCACCTTCATTTTGTGCTACACAAAGTGTGATACAGAGTGTCTGCCTCTATGGACAAAAGAAAACAAAAGCTATCCACGATATAAACCATCTTCCTAAACTATGTGGCTTGGGAAGATGAAGTCTGATTAAAAGGAGATTAAATAGGCTTAGCTTGACATATTGAAACAACTGTGTGGGATCCCTAATCTTGTTATCAGCAGCATACAAAATTGTCATATCTAACCAGAACTACATTTTCTATCTCTGGTATATGATAAATATTGTTCTACAAAGGGGGGAATCTGAAGGTTACAGAAACCTTAGCTACATGAGTTCCCTATTTATGACCATTGTCCTCTTTAGGAGGCGGATTCTACGTATTTTTTTTAATTTTGATTCACCCTAGTTGAAGAAATACATGAGAAAAAAAAAGTAATTAATAGCAACATTTCAGGATTGTATTCACAGCTATTTCAATTTCTACTCTATCCGCTGAAAAATACTTCAGTCACTTTAGCACAATAAAACAGTTCAAATGGGAGCTGTGAGTGCAATGCTAAAATGTCTGGCTAATGCTCATTCACAGGAAGCCAATATCTTGGCAGTGACTATAGTCTGAATGTTCATACAAAATGATATCACCTCAGCACATCTATGTGGCATTATTATTAATGACACTTTCTGAATTAAAGAATGCAGTAAGCATTTTATTGAGATTTTGACTTGCTTGTGGAACCAGACTGAATAATTATATTATTATATATTATATTGGCATCTGCCTTTACCAATCAACGTTAAAAATAACCTAGTTACCAAGAAGGCAAAGAAATGCAATGAAGTTCATATACATTAATTGATGCTTACAGCAATTTTTGTTATTCTTCACTCTGACCTGTCATACCTTATTTATAGTTTAATGCCGAATGAGAAAGAGAAAATCAAATTAGTTGCTTATTGTGAATGTTGCAGAATGTTAACACAGATTATACTCAAAACTTGAACATATAGTTCATAGTACTGCTCCTGATTTTAGTTGATGAAAGAGTCCACTAGAGAGATGGTTACTGAGCAAAGTCCTCATTGTTTAGGACAAATATACAAAAAAAAGTGGTTGAATTATTTTTTGAAAATAAATTAACCATCAAATTTAGCTATTTTTCTCTTTGCTAATTATTTGTGATCTGACCCAGATTTCTACAAATAGATTTGTTATTTGGAATATTCACCAAATGGTTTGTGCCCGCACCTTGCAGCATGTGGAGTGGTCAACAATGGTTTAGTTTTAAATATTTGCTATTCATTTTATAGTGTACATTTGCTCAACAAAAATTCATCTTTGAAGGGCTAAAAATAAAAACAATGAAAAATGTATAATAGTGAATAATTGTGTTTATGTACAAATATCACTGTGCACACACAGCATTCACGTGTGAACACAAGTATCTATAAGAAAACAAACATCTAAGCATTTCATAGTCTCATGGATTCTAAGGCTACAAGAGACCACTGTGATCCTCTAGAATGAGCTGTTATATGACACGGGCTATAGAATTTCCCTGAATTTTTGTTAGAAAGACATCCAATCTTGAATTAATTCCCATTGATGGAGAATCTCCCAAAGCTCTTTGTAATTTGTTCCACTGGCTAATTATGCTTACAGTTAAACATTTGCATCTTATTTCCTGAATGTCTCTAGTTCCAACTTCCAGCCGTTCGATTTTGTTCTATCTCGGTCTGCTAGATTGAGAATTCCTTTGTCATTTTTGGGGGCCAACTAAATATCATTTGTTTAAATACTTGTGAACAGAGAACCACAAGGTGAAGAAATAGCCATTCAGGATTCCCAGAAATGTTTCTAAACTCTCTCTCTCCTCTTTCTTCCCCCAGAATAAAACCTGCTGTAGTTTGTATGGCTTTTTTTTTTCTTTCAATTTAAGTTATGACAATAATGTAGTGACAATCACCAAGCTGTCAGACATTTAAGTAGAGGTAATATGGAGATAAGAGTTTAAAGATACTCTACAAAAACAAATATGCATTGTAAACAAATACTTTTAACAGGAAAATGGCTTATACAGTACTAGGAAATAAAAAACTGAGTTCATTTTTCTGTGCTTAAACTCTCTGGAAAAGTACTTTGCCTCTTAGCAAGCACTGATGAATCTTCATGGTTTTTCCATATTTGTGAAAATCACTTTAAGGCTGCATCTAGATTGGCAAGATTTTGCGCAAATACTTTTAACGGAAAAGTTTTTCCGTTAAAAGTATTTGGGCAAGAGAGCGTCTATACTGGCATGTGCCTTTGCGCAAAAGATTTGCTTTTGTGCAAAAGCATCCGTGCCCAGTATAGACACTCTCTTGTGCAAGAAAGCTCTGATGGTCATTTTAGCCATCGGGCTTTCTTGCGCAAGAAATTAAGGTGGCTGTCTACACTGGCCCTCTTGAGCAAGAATACTTGGGCAAGAGGGCTTATCCCTGAGCGGGAGCGTCAAAGTATTTGCGCAAGAACCACTGATTTTGTACATTACAAAGTCAGTGTTCTTGTGCAAATACTAGCGGCCAGTGTAGACAGGCGGCAAGATTTTGCACAAAAGCAGCTGCTTTTGTGCAAAATCATGCCAGTCTAGACGCAGCCTAAGTGTTTACCTTTTAGGGAATCATTGTTCAAACAATGTTATTTTCTCCTAAGGACTTTAAGGATACTTCTTTGTGTCCTGATCTGTACAAGAACCAGTGTCAAATCACAATGGGTTTGAATGGCCATACATGAGAGCAGGGACACATAAGTTGTCTCCTTACTGCTCTACAAAGCTACATGGATAGTTGTGCTGGGCAAAAGATCAACTTCATGGAGTTTATGTCCTACCCCTATGGGCACAGAGGTGTGAGTGAGTAAGAATGGGAGATGAATGGTTGGGACTTTGTATCTCTTTCACAGTATGCCCTCCATCATAGCTGTTCTGGCCTATTGGTCAGAGTCTGGAGTGCTAATCAAAACAATAATCTAACTTGAACATTTTCATTCCAGAACCAAAGGGTGAAATCCTGGCCCCTCTGGAGTGGGTGAAAATTTGCCATTGACTTCAATGAGGTCAGGATTTCACTCAAAGGGTTCAGGGTAATTCTAGGTTTATATTTAGCTGCTACATCCACTACCAAAAACGGTATAGGCTTTTTATTCCATAGTCGGTAGGGAAAGGGACAGAATTTCTTCCTTGCACTCATGTTTCCCATGAAAAATATGAATCAATTCTACCTTTCTAGGTACTTATTAAGATTCTGTAATGGGTGTGGCACTCATCACTCACAAACACCCCCCTCTGACAGAATGCATTTATTTTCACAACACCATTGTGAGAGAAGGAAGTCCCATGTTATCCAATTTTAAGGATGAGAAATCAAGACCCAGAAGGACTAAGTGATTTGCGGAAGACCACACAGTGAGTTTGTGGCAAAGCAGCGAATTCAACACGTCTCTCCCCCAAGTCAGCACCCTAAACCTTAGACCATCCTTCCTCTCGCTTCTCCTATTCTCACCTCCTCAATAACACTAATGGACATATTCCTTTTAAGAATTTCCCTAGACGAAGGAGGGTGTTTCTAAATGGCAAACTCAGCAACAGTTCACTCCAGAAATTAAAGAAATCTGTTTTTTCAAACAGTAAAGGTTCAAGGAGTTCAAATATATTCAGGCAAAAGCTAAGCTCCCTCAGGGAACATTAGATAATATCTTCAAAAGTACCCAAGTTCCATTTTCAAAATAGAAGGTGACACTTAGGAACCTAAGTCTTTCATACCTCTGTTAAGTCAATGGCAGTTAGGCGCCCAACAGCCATTTGCACCTTGGAAAACCTCCCCCTGCATTTCTTAAAAGCAGGATAAAAAAGTGGGTCAAACAAAAAGAAGTTTCTTTCAAACCAAGAGTAACGCAATAAATACATAACGAGTCATTTTATCTATTGAAAAGGAGAGTGAGAAAGTGTGAAGTCAAACCATCCCAGGTTGTGATCTTGTCAGATCACAGAAGTTAAAGCTGGTCTGTACTTGAATGGTAGATCTTCAAGGAAATCCCAGTGTGGGGCAAAAAGCCGTGTTGATGTCTGGTGCTTCTTTCTGACTCAAATACTGAACTAATGGCCCTGCATGGCAGAAGGATGCATGCTGCTGTTGGAGGTGCTATCTTCTAAAGTTACATAAACTGAGGTCTAGACCACTTGTGGTCTTCAATAGTTCCATGCACTTTTCACAAGAATAGGCACATTGCCTGCATAAAACACGGTCAAATCCTATTTCCTGTTAATTTTCCCCTTGGACTTCCAACTGAAGATAGTATTTTTACACTTTTTTACCCCTAATTTTGTGTCATATTGTGGGTTTTGTTATGTAACTGCCACATGAACTTACACATATCCCCATGTACTTATGGACCTTGTTAGATAAGGAACTATGGCTACTTCTCTAGTAATGTGCAAAAATGGAGTAGCACAGAATAGATAAACAATCACCTTTACAGTCTGATACATAAGAATTCTCCTTCAATCTTCAATAAAGCTATCTATGTAGAGAAAATTAGAAGAGTACAGGAATAAAACAGTACAATTTACCTAAGAAACCTAACTTTCTCATAGTTTTAGCACCCGTTCAATGAGTAAGTTAGTAAAAAATACAAATCCTGTTTCTGTATCAATAACTAAGACATAACTCCCATTGAGGTATTTCTGCTTCCACCTTCCCTCCAGGTTTCCAGTAGGACAGATGAGCGAATTTAGCACAGTTAATCTAGACACTCACCACAGCTCTCAGAGGTGGCTAGGAATTATCACAGATGAGGAAACTGAGGGAGCAAAAGGCTCTGTGTTATGAACAGTATAAAGGAATATGTTTGCATTCAGGAAAAGATGACACAGCCCTTGGGCTGAGTGGTCTGCTAGTTTCTGAGTGCATTTAGTTTCAGAGTGCACTAACAGACGAGGAGGGCAGAATAGGGGCAGTGTTTTCATAGCATCTGGCCTGCCCTGACAAAGCTTTATAAATTCCCCTACTTTTAGGAGCATCCATAATTTTCCACTTCAGGAAAATTATGTGCTCCAATAGCCTTATGGACCAAGACAACACAGAAAGTGCACAGTAGTAACTCCAGGTCTCCTGGCTCCTATGCCTGTGCTTCAGCCAAACTGCCCTTCCACCCAGCCTTATAAGCACTCTTCTTAAAAACTGGTGATTGCCTCTGCCATCCAGTTCTGCCTCATTACTACGCCTATCAAGGCTATATTATCTAACTGGCCAAATCTGATCAGAGAGAGAGAGAGAGAGAAAGAGAGAGAGAGAGCGCCCTTACACAACCATGTGTGAGTAACTTCCCACTGAAGCCAATGGTAATAGAACTGCAGGCTGAATAAGGGTTCCACAGTCAGACTGAATGGAAGAAGAGGAAGAAGAAGGTATAAATCAGCAAGTATTGGAAAGCGGTTTCCAAAGAGGAGTGATCAGTGGTTTACAATCAAGTTGGGAGGACATGACAAGTGGGGTTCTTCAGGGATCAGTTTTGGGTCCAGTTCTGTTCAATATTTTCACCAGTTATTTAGATAATGTCAAAGAGCGTACACGTACAAAGTTTATGGATGATACCAAGATGGGAGGAGTTGCAAATAGTTTGGAGGGCAGGATTAAAATTCAAAATTATCTGGACACACTGGAGAAATGGTCCATAGGATGCAATTCAATGAGAACAAATGCAAAATACTCCACTTAGGAAGGAACAATTCAAAATGGGAATAACTACCCAGGAAGGAGGATTGTTGAAAGTAATTTGAGGGTTAATGTGGATTACTAGGTAAACATGAGTAAGCAGTATAATACTGGGTTTTTTTTTTTCAAGAAAATATTTTAGGATGTATTAGCAGGAGCCATGTGAGCAAAACATGAGAAGTAATTCTTCCACTCTACTCTGTGCTGATTAGGCCTCAGCTAGAATATTGTGTCCAGTTCTAGATATCACATTTCAGAAAAAAAAATGTGGACAAATTGGAGAAAGTCCAGAGAAGAAAATAATTAAAGATCTGGAAATTTGGCCTTTGAGGGAAGATTGGGAGACAATAGCTCTGTTTGGCCTGAAGAAATGAAAACTGTGAGGAGTCATGGAAATGATTTTCAAATGCACAAAATGTTGCTACAAGGAGGAGGGACAAAAATTGTTCTCATTAACAGTTTCTGCAGGACAAGAAGTAGAGGAATTACATTGCAGCAAGGGCAGTTTAGGCTGGACATTAAGAAAACTTTCTAGCTGTTTGGGCAGTTAAGACCTGGAGGAGGAAAAAAGGACTAGGGAGACTGCAGAATCTCTGTCATTGGTAATTTTTAAGACCATATTATAAAGGGATGGGCTAGACACTTAATCCAGCCTTTTATGCAGGGGATTGGATGAGAAGACTTCTCGAGGTCCCTTTCAGTACTACAGTTCTGTGAATAAGTATGGCAGAATGTGTTCTCAGAGAGCAGTCAAATGCTACTATAAGATATCCAGGCACAGGTTAATTTCCAAGAAAATATATCCTTTTTGTTTTGCCTGAAAACCTGTAGAGATACTGTAGTTACAAACATACTAATTTGCAGTATGGCAAGAATCACTGCTAAAATGGTGAACTTTTCTAAATGCCATTTAAATGGTACAATGATTTTATTTCTCATTTCTTAACATTAATGTATGTGCATGTTATCCTGATCTGCTGCATTGTGTAAAATCATCTAGCACTTCTATAACCAATCCTTTTGCTATCCATATTTTATTCTCTCCTGTTGTCTACAGTTCTCTCTCTGTTACCTGTCCAAGGTTAATCCATGACTTACCCAGAGGCCTAGCAATTCTCTTCATCAGTGAAGTGAAAGATGAAGATGAATCTGCTGAAGTGAGTTGCAACTGATAAAAGCTTATGCCATAATAAAATTGTTAATATTTAAGGTGCCACTGGACTCTTTCTTGTTGAGCTTGTGAATGAGTCTCTCAAAGGGAAATATAGTTTTCTCAGCCTTGGGAAATTTATTAGACTTCGAGATACAAGCAAAAGTTGGTTTGTAATGAATAATCTACATCTACATACAGTAGATGACTTCATAAGTATTGTATACCAGTGGTAGAAATAGACAATTGACCTTGAAAATTATGTTATTTTATTTCATAGGACCCATTTGTGCAACTCTGATTCATGATGCTGAACACTAATTCATATGAACAATCTGATATGGTTGGTATGATAAAAGCCTAAACTAGTACAACACACTGATGATTGGTCTTACAGAGCCTCTCCCATGCATAGCCACAGAGGCTATGGGTCTGTAAGAGTACGTCTACACAGCAACGTTATTTCGAAAGAACTTAGTCTGCGTTTACACAGCAGGCAGTTATTTCAAAATAATGTCAAAATACTGTCAAGCTGGAGGACTTCTTACTCTGACTCCTGTAACCCTCATTGTACGAGGAGTAAGGGAATCAAAGGAATAGTACTCTATTTTGAAATAAGTGCTGTGTAGATACTCCCTATTTCGAAATAAACTACACAATTGACATAACTCGAAATAAGCTATGCAAATTGAGCTAAGTCCTGCTGTGTAGACGCACCCTAACAGTCCCAGCTAGAAAGCCTAGGCTTAACTATTAATAAATCTCTTATTGAAATATTCCACTGAATTTAATGAGACCACACATTTCAGCAACATAAGCTCATCAAATTGAGACTCAGTTATATAATCAGGCCCTGAAATTTATGTTTTTCCCCCCTGGAATATATTTTGATTGTGATTTGTCTATTGGTATCTGTAATATTTTCATTTCCATTCCTCATTTCCCTTGTATTATTGAAATTTAACCAAATTCCCTTTTGCTCATTTCACACTCCTGGGACTCTGATTCTCCTGAAGTCCAGTATATTGGCATTACTACTCTATCTGCAGATCCTCATCAGTGTTTTAAACCTGATGGTATAAAGGAAGAACAAAGAGTTGATATACTAGAAGAAGGCTTTGTGTGATAAATGTCTCAGCAGAGTCTGTGACATCTCATTGAGCTAAAATTGTATGCACAAAACAGCCCATTTTCCTGAGGTCATCAGAAGGGTAAACCATTCTCATGACAACACGGTGAAAATGCCATCGTTTTATGTATAGCAATTTTGCAGTATAGTCTACCTCACATTGGCAATTTGTCCAGGAATAAAAGGTAAGTATGCACTTTATGTGTGTATTCCTGTTTGAGGGATTTCACCATCTACATTGCAGTAAAAAGAGTGAACAAGAAGTGGAACCTAAAAGAAAAGAGATGAAAATAGCAGAAGTTGGAAGTTGTGGAAGAATGATGGCAGAGCAGCCAATCCTGCTGTTATTAATATTAATCTAAAGGACAAGATTCTGCCTGGGTAACATGAAGATCTTAAAGAGGGTAGAACCAGCCTTTCATGAATAATTCTCACAGTTCTTAAATCCCATAGACCTGTAACCTCCTTGGGATTAGCTGGCTTAAAGAAATGGAAGATACAAATGCAGATTAAAGCTGAACCCCAAAACAGAAAGTTCTGCCCTGACATTAACATATTGTTTTAATACCAGTTGTGCAACATTTTATCTATAGGTATAACTATACTATCCCATGCTATGGTTTGGAAAATAACTAACTTTTATTCATTTTTTGCAGTTTTATTTTTACTTTATTTGACATACAGTAGAATCTCATTAGCCAAGCCTCCATTACCCCACCTTTCCAGATTAATTAAATCACAAGCGCACACATGAATATATTGACTTGCCACCCAGTGATGACAGATCAAGACTTGACACCAGATCCTGACAGCCTGAGCCCCTTTTGCTTATCTGAATTTTTCATTATCTGATCTAGCCCTGTCCCAATTAGATTGGCTAAATGGGGGTTCCACAGTATATAAAAAAACACTTTGACCGGCATAAAATGCATAGCTAGAAAATAAAATGCTGACAAATGTAGACCCTGATAAACTTTCTAATTAATGCCAGATAGTCCCCTTACTAAGGCAGAAGAGTTACTTTGAATTTGTGTATTTGCAACTTACATGCATGTATACACAGATATATTTTACATCACGTAAACACACTACATATCCAAATGAATAGCAGGTTGAGAAGTACAAGTGAAGCTTCCCATTTTAATGTATCAGGCAATTTTGAGTGAGAACTAACTCCACTGATTCATAATTTATAAGGGCTGAAGGGAACACTGTGATCATTTAGTCAGACCCCCTGCATAACAGACCATAAGACTTCCCTGCTTCATATTCAATAGCTGTGTATGAACTAGAGCATAGCTTTTAGAAAAAAAATCCAATCTTGATTTAAAAATTTCCACTGATGGAAAATCCAGATGATGCCTTGGTAAATTGTTCCAATGGTTAGTTACCCTCACCATTAAAAATCTGCACTTTATTCCTTGCCTGAATTTGTACAGATTCAACTTGCATCCAGGTTCCTACTATACTTTTGTTTGTTAGATTAAACAGCCTGTTATCATCACATTTCTGTTTCCCAGGAAGGCACATATAGTGTATCAAGTCACAGCTTAACCTTCTCTTTGATAGAGAGCTCAATCTTTTTAGTTTAAGTTTTTCACTATAATATATGTTTCCAATCCTTTAATCATTCTTGTGGCTCTTCTCTGAATCCGCTCCAGTTTTTCCACATGCTTCTTAAAGTGTGGACTCCAAAACCAGCATAATATTTCAATAGTCCTCTCACCTTCACCAAAGAAAGAGGCAATATAGCCTCTCTACTCTAACTCACAATTCTCCTGTTTATTCTTCCAAGAATCACATTAGTACTGTTTTGGCACCTCATATTCTGCTCATTATCCACGTAGCTGTTTTCAAAAGCCTCTGCTTCCCAATAGTGATAGAAATGTAGCCGTGTTAGTCTGGTGTAGCTGAAACAAAATACAGGACTATGTAGCACTTTAAAGACTAACAAGATGGTTTATTAGATGATGAGCTTTCGTGGGCCAGACCCACTTCCTCAGATCAAATAGTGGAAGAAAATAGTCACAACCGTATATACCAAAGGATACAATTAAAAAAATGAACACATATGAAAAGGACAAATCACATTTCAGAACAGAAGGGGGATGCGGGGAAGGTAAATGTCTGTGACCTAATGGTATTAGAGGTGGGGAAAGGTAAATGTCTGTGAGCTAATGGTATTAGAGGTGATAACTGGGAAGCTATCTTTGTAATGGGTAAGATAGTTAGCGTCTTTGTTGAGACCGGGCGTAGAGTGTCGAATTTTAGCATGAATGACAGTTCAGAGGATTCCCTTTCAAGTGCAGATTTAAAAGGCTTCTGAAGCAGGATGCAGGTAATTAAGTCGTTGAGACAGTGTCCTTTCTGGTTGAAATGGCAAGAAAATGTTTTTTCTTTGTGATCCTGTCTAATATCTGTTTTGTGGGCATTGATCCTTTGGCGAAGTGTCTGAGATGTTTGTCCAATGTACAAAGCAGACGGACACTTTCGGCACATGATAGCATAAATTATATTTCTGGATCCAGCATATAATTACAAAGATAGCTTCCCCAGTTATCACCTCTAATACCATTAGCTCACAGACATTTACCTTTCCCCACCTCTAATACCATTAGGTCACAGACATTTACCTTCCTGCATCCCCTTCTGTTCTGAAATGTGATTTGTCCTTTTCATATGTGTTCATTTTTTTTAAATTGTATCCTTTGGTATATATGGTTGTGACTATTTTCTTCCACTATTTGATCTGAGGAAGTGGGTCTGGCCCACGAAAGCTCATCATCTAATAAACCATCTTGTTAGTCTTTAAAGTGCTACATAGTCCTGTATTTTGTTTCTGCTTCCCAAGATAGGGTACCCCATCCTGCAAATACAGCCTGCCACTTTTGGTTCCTAAATGTATGAGCTTACATTTGGTCACTCTGAAATGGACAGTGTTAGTGCCTAGTTTACCAAACAATACAGTAAAGCTAAATTTAGCCAAGCATTTGATTTAGTATTTTTTTCTTTTGCTATAATTACAATACATTTTCTTTGAACAGAGAGAAATAAAGCCACACTTCATGTAGTAAAGTACAGCTCTGTGTAGACATTAGGATTCTAAAATCAAATTACTGCAAATCCTCTAATTTAAACCTTTAATTTTCTCAGATTTACAGCTAGAAGGGTAGCATAAGAAGACAGCCAGAGGCACACATACCTATACTGTCAGCAACTTAATTTCTCTGGGTGTAATTTCATAATTAGATTCAATTCTTCAATCAATGAATGATTAACTATATCATGCTATTTCCTATTACTGGGCCTGGACCATCAGAACAAATTGGGTTTACCTCATTAAGCATCCACCCACCAAGCACAGCATATTACACTCGGCTGAAGCTGATCTAATGGAAGCCTTATATCACTTGAATGTCAAGTGTTCGGCAGCCATTTGTCAAGATTCATGGGATGGCAAAATAGCAATATTTATAAAATACACCTCAGGAAAATCTTCCCCTCCATGCGCTAGAACAGGGCTACTCAACTTTGGAAGCCCCAGGGGCCACAACTGAGGGCCGCAGCTTAAGTGTAGTTGCATATACATGCAAATATATATGTAAATATATGCAAATAGCTTCTTTCACATGGACGGGCATGAATACAAAGATTAAGGCAAGACTACACAACACTCAGGCCCCATTTAAGTCAGTTCTGCCGACATTAATAAAATGCAATATTTACCCAATTTCCACCCATATGACAGCACTTTTAATGAGCAATGACGGTCTAGGAATTTAACTACTAAAATGCATATCAACAGAAGACCATTATACTGACTACTTTTTTGGTTTGGCTCCCACCCACGGGCCACGTGTTGAGCCCCGTGTAAACCCGAACTGCACCATGGGCCACAAACAAATGGGCCGCGTGTTGAGTAGCCCTGCACTAGAAGGATCCACAAATGACCTAGTATTTTAACTCGGTCACATAGGGACAGGTCTGGGCCAAGCAGGAGCAGATGAGCATGAGACCTGCCTTTGCATCCTACGGTAGCCTCTTCTCATCTCCACTGTAAGGGAACAATCAGGACTCTGCACCAGGTATTTCTCCAAACTTTGTGCAGTGGGCAGGGAGTGGATGGCGAGGGGACAGAGGAGCGGGTAGGGTTCTAACTCCTTCACCCACTGCATTCTGCTCAACACAGCTTGTGGGAGGGAGTAGCAAACTGTGACGGTACCTTCAGATTCGTTCTGAGGAGAACTGCAGGGACCGTGAAACTATGGGCTGCCCCGGCAGAGAGCTAGTTGTATAAGCACAAACTAACCCTTAGAGGGCCAGACTTACCAAAGAACTCAGCACCCAGAATAGGCTTTCCACTGTGAGAGACATGTTTGGTGCACTTTGGATGCTGAAAAAAATCTTTTTAAATTCTGGACCAGTATTCCTTTGATACAATGGTCCCTCCTAGATAAATTATTTGGGCATTAAGCACTGTTTAATATATTATTTGGGGCTTTTACTGGCACTAGAATTTGCTATTGGCTTTTTCCCTCTGTATTAAATCTTGTTTTAACAACATCTAAACTCCCCCCCCAGATAACTGGTGGTATGCAAATGAGACCGCAGATAAGAAGAAATACACTGAATCAATATTCCACCCTGTTGCAAGTACTCTGTGGAGTTACTCCAGACAGAGATTTGGCCCATTCTGACTAACAACTGAAGATGCAAATAGGATCTATTTTCAGAATCTGTAAAAATAAAAATATTTGTTTCGTGAGTAATGTCATAATGAACTAAAATTGTGTGTTATAGAAACCATAGTTCTCTGACTGAAGCAGACAGAATGGGTCAGATTCTGCTCTCATTAAGGGCCTGATCTCCTGTGTCCAGTGACAACTGCCATGGCGTATGTCATGGAGTACAACCCTGACAACCAAACTGGCACATCCTCCTGGTCATGCTGAGGATTAGTTTGAGGCTGATGCCCACATCCCTGGCCTGCAGACCGGGACTGTATCTACACATGCCCATGGATCCTCTCTCACCTCCCAGAACTGCTATGTCCTCTTTGCCACTCAGGGCTCCAGCTAGGTCACCATCTGCCTCTCCTCCTTCCAGTGGGAGGGGATCTCTGTCCAACAGTCCAGCCACTTCCTCAGTGGCAAGTGAGAGAGGATGGGGGGAAGGAAGGGGAAATGAGCCAACCCACTATTCTGGCCTCAACGCAGAGATCTGTAAATAGTAGCCTTCTGTTAGGGCTGCTCCTGTGTAATCTCTGTCAATGCTGCTCTATTTCTCTGGGCTACTTCCGCATGGCCTCAGCACCTTCCTCCTCCTCACTTCAGCACACTCAGGCTATATCTACACTACAGGCTTCTTGCACAAGAAGCTTTTTGTGGAAGAGATCTTCTGCAAAAACGTCTTGCACAAGAGCGCGTCCACACTGCAAAAGTGCATCGAAAAAGTGATGCGCTTTTGTGCAAGAGAGCATCCACCCTACTTGGATGCTCTCTCAAAAGAAAGCACTGATAGCTACCCACAGAATGGCCACCAGAGCACTTGTGCTTTTTCCTCTTTCCTGTTTTTGTGCAAAAAAAACCCCTGTTGCCCATCCACATACACCTTTTTGTGCAAGAACTCTTGCACCAAAAAGGAGTTATTCCTCATAGAAGGAGGAATACCTATACTGGAAAAACCCCTCTATTCTTTCATTTTACTTGCACAAAAATGCGCTTGAGGTATGGATGCTCCGTAGGTTTTTGCACAAAAACGGCTTCTCAGTCTTCCTGGGATGCAGTCCTTACTCTCTAAGCTCCCCACTGCAACTGACCTACTCTATGCTGCAGCTCTCTTCTATATGAAATTGCTAGGCCCTGATGGGCTGTTCTTAGCAGCCCCTGTCCTACTGGCTATTTACTGAGCAGCCTCCACAGGGCTCCATTAACCTCTTCTCTGCCAGTGTGAGAATGATGTCCCATCGAAGTCTGAGACTAGGCCTTTACAACAGTAAAAATTCAGATCAATGCTACTGAAGTTAATGGTATTACTTGGTATGTTCAAAGGCAACAGAGTAGAATTCTGCCCTTGAGATGCCACAAAATTGCTGCTGCTACATCATACTAACAAAGTACAGTTTCAGTTTCCCAGCTCCTGGAGCATGATGGGCCTTCAGCTTACTTTTCCATGAGTTTCTAAAACGTCTGTCTCTGGTGGAGTCTCAGTCTATTGCACATTAGGAATGCAAGAACCAAAAGAGTGTCTAGATTATATTTTTCTAGTTCATTCATGTGACAACAAAAGCTTTACTAAAGTCAATCCATATCACATCCACTGCTTCCCCCTTTCCACAAGGCTTGTTACCCCATCAAAGAAAGATATTAGGCTGGTTTGACACGATTTCTTCTTGGAAAATCCATGTTAACTCTTATGTATCACTTTAGGTGCTTTCAAATAGAATGTCCGACTATTTTCTCTTTTATAATTCCCTATTCTCCATATTCGCCTGTTTATGGAGATCTTTCCCTTTTCCAGTCCTTTGAAATCTCTCCCATCCTCCACAAGTTCTCAAAGATGTTGCTAATGAATCAGAGATCTCTTCATCCAGTTCCTAGGATGAATTTCATTAGGTCCTGCTGACTTGTAGAGATCCAATTTGGCTAAATAATTCTTTACTAGTTCTTCTTCTATTTTAGCAGCAGGCAGATCCCAATAACGTTCATTATGTTAGTTGTCCAATCACTGCTAACTTTTATTTGGTGAAAACCAAAATGAAAAAGCCATTTGACACTTTGGCCACTACTGCATTTGCTATTATTTTCTTTACTTCCTCATCGATTCATTGGCCTCTCTTGTCCCTAGTATTCTTCTTACTTCTCATGTATTTGCAAAATTTGTTTGGTTACCCTTTATCTTACTAACTAGTTTAACCCCTTTTTGTGCCTTTGCACAAGTTCAGAGGAATTCACATCTGGTTTGGGCTTATGTCCCTTTGTCCTAGTCTAATTGTATGTCTGTGTGCTGGGGAGGGGAGGTTAATATTCACCCTTTGTAATTTCAGCTTCTTTCTACTTTTTGTAGGATTCTTTTTTGAATTCCATGTTATTGAAGATCTCTTGGTTAAGTCAAGGTTACCTCTTACCACAGAATTACCCAACCAATGGCCCACAAGAGCATTTCATAAGGCTATCAGCCAATTCAGCAGCGTTTTGTCACCACATTTACATCATTTTAGTTTACACAAGTGTGTTAACAGAGAATATTGTACATGGGAGCAGCCTATCTAAATATATATGAAATACGCTGAACTTAAAGTATAAATCAATGGAGGGGACTTTAAAGCTTATTAAAATATATAGGATTTGTTTGCCCCTACACAATGGTTATGTGGCCCTCATGTGTAATAAGGCTGGACACCTCTGTCCTACCGGACTTACTATCTTTCGACGTACGCATTGGGAAAGCTTGCTTTTGTAGGCCATCTGATGACGGAGTTGGAAACTCTCAGTGCCCTGTGGCAAAGCCAAGCAAGTATTGATTATTTAGGAAAAATAACTAGAACAAACAAAATGGGATGAAAAGTGCAAAAATATTCATAGTGCATATGAAAAAAGCAGCTAATATGACCTAGATCACTCCTTACATAACCTCCCAGATTTTCTTTGTATAAAGTTTACAAACAGTATAAAACTAGAGATATGTCTGAGCTGAGAATTTCAGTGATGTTTGGGCTGTTACTCTAGAGAGAATCTTGGACCATGAAGCTTAGAGATAAGTTTCCCCAAAATTCAGAGGGATTCTCAGCTGCCTTGGGCTTATGTCCCTCTGTCCTAATTTAATGATCTAGCTAATTATTTTCCACAAGGCATAAGGGAGCGGTCGACAAAGGCTTCCCCTGTCGACTGATCCGCATCTTGACTCGCGCGCTGTGCTGACGATCAGCTGAGCCGGCACAGCGCAGCGGTCATTTTTATTTTAATGAAGCCGGGGATATTTAAATCCCCGCTTCATTGACTATGTCGGGTAGCCTATCTTACATGCTTCGGTCGGCAGAGGCATGTAGTCTAGACATACCCTCAGTGTGTGGGTTACATACTTCCCCTACGTGAGGACGCACGTCCCGAGCTTCAGAGACCCAGTTGAGATCCCGGACGAGCCCCCACTTGTAACCACCACCAGGTGGATTTGAATCTGGGACCTCTGAAGTGGAGTATAGGAGCCTCTATCCTCTGAGTTAAAAGCCAGCTGGCTCCCAGCCCATGCGGTAGAGGTCTCTTGATCTTAACTGTTGCTGTGGTCTAGGTACCACTTGCACTGCTCAGTAAACACACTAGGTGTGTGGGTTACACACTCACAGGCTTGAAATAACCAAAATGCATTATTCCTCCATTCTTTCATACCTTCATTACTGAAGATCAAATCCAGCTCCTGCTGATGTCAATAGAGTCAATAGTTTCCTCAGGAGTTGGATCAGACCTTATGAGAATTAATAAACTCTCATTTTCACTTTCCCTCTTTTGTATTTTGCAAATGCAAAACATTTAAAAATTCTTTATATTCACTGTGCCAAAGAAATGGTAGCTCTGCAGCTTGACATATTGTAATGTGACATATTGAACCCTCCTTTCGAGGCTTCCCTGTATTTTTTTCAGCTTCTTGTCATTGTCTAGTCAATTCTCATAACACTGCTTAGGGCAGAGTGTGTCATCACAGAGCCCAGCAATGGAAAGCCTGTCTTCCAGTTGGTTACTTAGTAATGTCCTTAGGCTGTTCAACTTGCAGCCTGAATAGAGCTCAATTTTCCCTGTAATTAAGTAGTCAAGGAATTTACTGGACTACCATGTAGCAGTGTACTCCAGGCTCCTCTCTCTAGCTCCATTTTTAAAATCTTTTAATAAAATAGTTATATCTGCATATGCAGTTAGGGTGAAACAGGTTCCTATATCAACATCAGGTTTAGCAGGCACAGGAAAAATATTACTACCAAATGCCCATAAAATTAATCTTATTCCCTTGCATTTTCAACGTACACTTCACTATTCTCTCCTTTAGTGAAAAATAAAAATGGGTGTTAATTCCCAAATTTATACACTTCCCTTGTACTGTGTAAATTTACTGGGATAATCTGGATTAGTTTTAAAGAATGAAGGCAAACCTATAAATGAAGAAGCAGGGGCCAAAAATCTGAAGTATGTATGCGCTGAAGGGACTAAGAAGATGGTAAGCTAAAAACTGGAAAAACGTGAAGCAACTGTGAAGCAACTGGAAGGTTTGTGAATGTGGCCAGACCAAAAGACAACTGAGGAGGCAGGAGCCAATGTGTGGGAAGACTGTATGATTGGACTCCAAAGCAGGCTAATTCAAAAGAAATCCTGATCATGGGACAAAAAAGTAGTGAGCTTTCAAGATTCCCAGTTATGCAAGGCACCATTCCACGTGATACTCAGATTGTCACAAATTTCCAGCTGCACATTTTAACTGGAAGGAGTTACAGGGGAGCTAGATGGTGGATACCAAAACCAGGATGTGGTGAGGCATTTTGTAATGTAATCCCATGGTGCCATGCAACACAAGGCTGGAATGCTAGAAATCCAAGCAGTTGTAACTGAGATATGATGAAAAACCAATAGACGCAAGAACAGTTTGGGAAGATGTATGGGATACTGCTGGACATTTCAGGGATGCTCCGAGATTGACCAAATATTGCTCTCTTGGATATAGTTTCTTTTTGTTCTCTGAAAAAAAAGGCAAAGATCCCAAATCCCTGGCCAGCTGACCTGTAGCAGCATCTGAACAACTTGCTTAGAGAACTTCACAGATAAAAGCGACTCGTTAGCTTGTAACTCTGCTACTGTTAGAACCTGCTTTCAATCCCAGATTTCATTTCTGAATGCAGCAGAGGGAGAAGAACAATTCTGGTTTATAACAGGGCCCAATCCAGCCTCCGTTTAACTCTATGGTATGTCTACACTTGCACCCTAGTTCGAACTAGGGATGCAAATGTAGGCATTTGAAATAGTCAATGAAGTGGGGATTTAAATAGCCCACGCTTCATTAGCATGATCTCGCCAGCGCATTTCGAAATAGCTGTTGATCGGAGTAACGTGCTGGCGAGATCATGCTAATGAAGCGTGGGCTATTTAAATCCCCACTTCATTGACTATTTTGAATGCCTACATTTGCATCCCTAGTTCGAACTAGGGTGCAAGTGTAGACATACCCTATGGGAATCTACTCTAGAGTTTAGGGATCAGGCCCTACATTTTGGATTAAAAGAGGTGATTATTGTAGTCAGAGCAGCTTCATTTGGAAGAACATTGACAGAGGATTTGTGATAAGAAGGTAATTCTATTAATTTGGAAGCATTATTAATGTTAACAGGAACTGCAACCACTTTTATCTAAAATATCAGAACTAGCTAAATTAAATCTAATGATAGGGAAGCAGTTTAATAGGGACAATTTTTTAAAATATCAGGACTCATTTAAGATAATTCTTATGCATGAAATTAGTGCTTGAGAAACACAGAAAATATAAATGCTTTGCATTTGCTTAATATTATGGACATTTTTCAACTTGAAATGCTTGTTTTCTTGTATAATAATAGCATGTTTTATTGAGACAACTGAATAGTGACAAGAAATAAGGCTATTTCACGGTAACAAGTATTCTAAGTTGTTATATTTTCACTAAAAGGGAAAAATACAAGTAAATTGTCACTCATAACTGTTAAAACGGTGTGACTTGTTCCTTCCTGAAGAGTTATTTTTAAATCCTAACAAGACGACAATCCACACCTCAGAATGGAAGGTGTGAAAGGAGAAGAGCAGCTAATCTCGGGGGCAAGTGAAGATTTAAAAAAGCTTTTTGTAGGAAGAAACTGTTCCCCCAGAATCAGCACATAGCAACTCCAGATGCAGAGTACCCCCAACATAAATATAAGCCCAATTGGTTTAACAATAGCAGCTGGTATCAGAAAAAGACAGTTATAGCTGAAGGGAGATAGAGCCTTGCATGGATACAAAATTTGTATCTGCATTTGTATCCACAAAAATGAGCCCTGGATATCCACATTCACATACGTGGATGGGGATGCTCATAGTTATAAAGCGAATATCTGCAGATTTGCAGGGCTCTAGGAACGGGAAACATGTGCTTGTTCCAAGGGATGACTGGGATAAAGCCAGACTAGACTGTCTCTCACTCTCTTCCCCAACCCACATGGAAGGTGTGGGGGTTCCTATTTTATATGTTGATCCAGAGATGAGGACCCCACCCCAGAACTCTTCTCCTCTCTGTCAGAATTGGGGGACCACCCACCATATGTGGAGCCTCAGATATGACAACAGCATACTGGGGCCACAAGCCATATCTGGGGAGTTAGGGAGGGAATGCTGTAGAAGAAGTGTGGACTGGATCAAGTGTTTCTTCTCCACAATTGTTCCAGCAACCCCCAGCATTCCTAGTGCAACATGTGCTGCTGCTGCTGTGTGTGTGTGTGCGTGGGGGGGGGGGGTAGTATAGACCTAGCTCTTCAAAATCTCCATGTTCACTTATTTCAGCAGTGTACCAAAGTTTTCCTAAAGAAGGCAAAAGAGAAATGGTAACTGTAAGCCATCTGTAACTCAGCTAAAACTGAATAAAGTTTCATGGGGGGGAAAAAAAGATATTTCTCCCTGGGAAATTTCAAAGGAGAATTCCTGCTGCAAATAATGGAAGAGGTAGCACTCCTCAAATAAAAGGTCATGAGAATCTTTTAGAATGGGAAGTGTTAAGCAAACTAAATATAGGCTACTAGGTCCCCTTATAATAACACTAATTAAGAATAATAATACCATGCTTGTGTTTTGAACTGCAGGCTAAAATAAGCATCACAATTTAAAAAAATATTTTTCACTGAAGAATACAGAAAGCAAACCCAAATGTCACAGTGCTGATGACAAAGTTTAATCAAATAGCTCTTAGGACTGAATACAGAGCACAAGGGAAGAGCAAAGGAAAGGAAATTGAAGTGAAGCAGAAAAAAAGACCCACAGTAGCTGCTTCACATTCAGGGCCAAAGAAACAAAGCTGGCGAGAGGAAGAACTCACGGTGAATAAACAAATTCTCCCATGCTTTTCTGAGGGGCAAACTTTACAAAAAATAGGAGAGGAATAATAAAGAAATATTTATGAGCTTTTCTCAAGGGCAAAGAATATAAAATGGCAAGGAAAAATTAAAGGGCAGAAACACATTAAAATATTTCATTTTACAGAAAATTAAATGAAACACACTGTTCTTAGAGCAAAAGATTGATTATTTATAACCAGCTTCCCCACACCGCCTTCCTATGGTTGAGGGAATTTTTCCAAGGCTGAGTTTTGTTTCTTTTCCTGTTATTGAATATATTAAATGCATCTCTTTAAAGCCTCAGATGAGATAAATCATTGTAACTCCTTTGAAGTGAATGGAGCTGCACTGATTTACAGCATTTGAGGAGCTTGCCCATAATCTCTAATACACTTTGCACTTAGTTATCACCAATTTCTCCACTTTACTAAACTCTCCTCCCTTCCCCCCCAAACCCCTCTCCAGATCTCTTGGCTTTGGTACAGTAATTTGCCCAGCAGAAGGAAAGAGTTGCACCTCCCTAATCCTCCCCAAATTTTAGTTTTATCATAATCCCAAAAGGAGACAAATAAATGGGTCATAAACAAACATGTGCGATCATAGCTTAAAATCACAGAGGGGAGAGGGAGGTATACCTAGCATATTTTTGTTGTGGTTCAGAAAGCCTCTGAAAGAAGGCACATTTGAGAAGAGAAGAGTGGGGATTCGATAGCAGCCTTCAACTTCCTGAAGGGAGGTTCCCAAGAGGATGGAGAGAGGGTGTTCACAGTAGTGACGGATGGCAGAACAAGGAGCAATGGTCTCAAGTTACAGTAGCGGAGGTTTAGGTTAGTTTTTCCTAATATCCATTTCATTAGGAGGGTGGTGAAGTACTGGAATGGGTTACCTAGGGAAGTGGTGGAATCTTCATCCCTAGAGGTTTTTAAATCTCGGCTTAACAAAGCCCTGGCTGGGTTGATTTAGTTAGGATTGGTCCTGACTTAAGCAGGGGGCTGGACTTGATGACCTCCTGAGGTCTCTTCCAGCTCTATGATTCTATGATACAGAATGAGAGGTAGACAGAAGAAAACATGTCCTTCCCTGGCCTTTCTTTCAGGCCAGATTCCATTAGTTACTCATTTTCAGTAGAATAGTTCCTAAGCTCACAAATAGATCTACTGGTGGAAACAGGAAGAATAACTGAGTAAAACGCTCATGAAGTGTATAGTTATCTGGCCTTGAAAACAATAATGTATGCCAGGCTTGAAATCAAGATCAGCCTCACTCAGTGGATCTCCATACGAAAGTCCAGTTCAAGGCACAATGGCATTCCTTTCAGTCAATGAGCACTGATATTAATTAGGAATTAAATGATGAATTGACCCTGGGATAACTTTTTGCACAGGTGAATTTCATGCAGAACACAGCAGTTACCCGCCCCCCAACACCAAAAGTCCCTTGCAAGATTACAAGAGTGCAGCAGTGAAGAATGAGAAATGCAGAGTTGTAAACAGACATACACATATTGCTCAGAACTTTAAGCAACATGCCAATCACTGTTCACTAGAGTTTTCCTCGCCTTTTCTAATAGCTCCCATTCCCTCGACACTACATACAACAAGATTTTCTTCTAAAAGAGCAAAGTACTATCAGTTTGTTTTTCTTCTTCTTCTTCTTTTTTTTTTTAAACAGAACTGACAAAACAAATCTGTGCATGGTTGATTTTTCAAGGCCTGTGTTTTGTTTACGTTTCAAGAAAAGTGGGAAAATAATGTGAAAGCCTGAGGGGACAGTAGCTTCTGGCATATGCTATTCTTTCACATATTGTAAGTGTAATGGTGCATACCATCTTGAGTGGAGAGAAAAATGTAAGACTGTCACTTGAAGTGTCAAAAGGATGTGGCGGCTTTGTTTAATCGAAAGAAACTTTGACCATTTTAGCCAAATTTCATTAGGACAAACTTCTTGGTAATACAGCTAATGCGGTAAGTCATTACAGCACCCAATTTTTCATGTCTGAAAGACATTTGTCACTGTAATACCTAAATAAATCAACAACAGATGCTAGACTATTGCTGACATTCTTATTAACACCCAGCCATGTGTAATACTCATGGACCAGAACTGCCACATACTGCAACCTGACGAGGAGAAATGAGTCTTTAGAAAATGACAAATGAGTGCGTAGGTGGTATAACTATCCAGCAGAGAGTGCAAGGAAAAACCAGGCTACATAATTAAGACATAAGTGTGATTGGGATTTAAGCTCCTGACCTCTACCCTAGCAAAGTGAGTGTTAGAGCACTCTGTATGCACTTCTAACAGGGATGAAGTCATTCTTATTTTGTTGACCTTAAATTATATATGTGACTTGCTCTGGGCCAGTTCCTGACAAGTGACATGCAACCATTCTAAATCCTCAGCACCTCTCAGGTTATGGCTGTTTCTCAAGGTTCAAGGCATGCTTACTCATATTCTATACATAATTTTATGTACCTATAAAGATTTTACAATGCTGCCCTGAGTGCTCATATAGAACGGCCACTGCCTATAGTGGCTCATATAAGGGTGTTTTACAGTACAATTTAATACTGTACAAACTGTATGTCATTTTCTTCAGATGCATATTTAACTGAAAAGAAACAGACCAGACCAGAAACAGACTAAGGCTATTCAGGGCTGTTTTGTTCCAATATACCTAGCCTGTCCTTTTTTGCCGGGGGAGGGGGAGCAGAGGGGAAAGAGGATCCTTACAGCTGCAAGATGAGTTTTAATGGGAGAATAAATAAATATTAATGAAGTGAGCACTTAACAGTATATTAACATACCTGCCTTTGTGCTTCCCTCTTCAGCTTCCAGATGCACAGAATTATGTCAGCCCCTTTTATATCCATTACAACAGCTCCATCAATGGCCTTTTTAAAAATTATAACCGAAGCTAAGGTGTTTTGCTTCGGCTTAAGGTTCTTAATGGCTTTATTAGACAAATTTGATGGAGTAAATTGTTCAATAAGAGGTGCAAAGCCATGAAATGTGCATTAGAAACATTAAAGTCAGAGTGAACAGAACTTTACACTGACTTTAAATACTGTTGGGACAAAACTCAGCCCTTCACAGAAGCAGGGCAGTTTCCATCCAATCTTTACATGGATGACTTACACTAGTATTCTGCAGAAATTGGACAAAACACTGCTTTAGCACTAGGGTTCCACTCAGCTCTGATTATACTCACTTCTGATGGTGCACGGCACCTGGTTGTAGAAAAACCACTTGAAATCAAGGTTGTGGTGGCACAACACACCAAAAGCAGTTATTTTTTATAAGGAGCGGGGAGATGGCCAGGGAACTAGCATGCACATTCATCCAGCACATCCTAGACGGATACTCCTGCTTACTCCTGCTTTACCCTGCCTGACACAAAGCTATCCCTGCTAGAACAGTAAATACAAATTTTTGTTCCTTCACCAGGTAGGGGCACATCAAATCTATTGTGTTTAGGACTTTAAGATATGGAGGTTACTTACTGTAGCAGGAACTTCTTTGAGATGTGTGGTCCCTAGCTGTATTCCATGCATGGATACCAATGCACTCCATGGATACCAATGCATAACCAGCAGTGTCCATTGGCCTGCACTTGCCCAGTTGGCCACCTCGTGCTCCTGACCAAGGCCATAAAGAAGCAGAGAGAGTTGCACCATGAATATAACTGCATCTGAAGCAGAAAAAAATGGAAGGCAAGTAGCGGAATACGGATAAGGACCACACATCTCAAAGAACTTCCAGTTACACTAAGTAACCTTCATTTCTTCTTCCAGGGCTGGTCCCTTTGTGTGTTCTTTAGAGTTGACGTGGTCTTTGTCCAGAGAGCATACTAAAAGATCCAAGCCTGTAGGCATGGTAGATGACGCCTGGCAAACTGTGTCATATAAAGGCACACTACCACATGGCCTAATAGTGATAGGCATGTTCTCACTGTAGTCCTTGGTCTGCAGGAAACCAAAGAAATTAGCCCGCACACCATTTGATAACTTTCTGCGAGATGAAGGTTTTTGTGGAAACATATTCCAAAGTCATCCTGATAAAATTTATTATTGTCTTTGTGGGGGGAGATAAAACAGACCTCTTCTATTCACTCAAATTTCCCAGCACTGCCTGAAGTTGGATGAGAAACCCTGTAGCTGACATGGCCTCTTGATGGGAGCACCCTACCTGTCATCTAGATATAGGAAACTATGTTGCTCTGATGTCTCATCGGGGCTTCTACCACACTGAAAACTTCTGTGTACTGTCACAGGTCCAAAAGGGAGGACTCATAACTGGAAGTGTTCTTGGACCACCAAAAACCACAAGGCCCTCTTGTGAATGTCTAGATGAAGATACATGTCCTTGATGTCAAGAGTCGTAAACCACATCCCTGCAGAAGATAGGGGATTACTGAAGCTAATATCACCATCCTGAATATCAACATTGGAAATAAAGATGCTGAGACACTGAAAATCCTCTGTCTTTTTGGGGGGAGCTAGGAAATACAGAGAATAAAACCCTCCCCCTTGATAGTGAGGCAGGATGTGTTCTACTGCCCTTAGTGTCAAAGGGCTTCTACTTCCTAATGAAGAATGACTTTGTGAGTGCTTGCAAAAAGGGTTTTGAGAGAACGAAAAGAGAGGAGCTTTATGGAGTATCTTTGACGTATAATCTCTAAGATCCAGTCGACTACCGTAACCAACTCCTCCCAGTGGTGAGAGAAGGGAGTGAGACACAGCCTCCAGACATGATGAGTGAAGAGGTGGGTGGCATCAGTGGCAGTAGGTGAATTTTGACTGATATCAAGAGTGGCCCTTATGCAGGAGGCTGGGAATGGGTCTATCTTGTGGTGATATCCAAATCTGAAAATTGTCCTTGTGGCAATTGCAGGGCTATTATTACCAGGGCAGTTGTAGAGAAGACAGTTCCTGAGTCACCAAGACAATATTGTCTTTGGGTAATCTCTCTTGAGGTCTAGGCCAGAGAGGACAGAGGGGAGGAAGATTGAGGGTAAGGGCCCACATCTGTAAAGGGAATTGGTGGATAATAATTTTTATGCTTTGGTATTGGGCTTACTGAGAGAACCAGAGAATCTTTGTTCTGCGCCCTTTACTCTCCAGTCTGGGGGAGTTTAATGGAGCCAGTTCTTCATGGTCTGGTCAGGAACATTCACCCAAACTCGGTGGGCTTGTGGAAAAGAGTGCATTAATTATGGACAGTCCTAGATGGGGATCTGTCACTGTGTCCATAAAAGTGCCTTCTATTTTCATGGGAAGCCATGCAGGAAGAGTCTTTGGGATTAGGTACTGTAGGCTCTGTTTCTAAGCACATCTCTGAGGGAGGCACTACTTGTCTGTTGAGGCCAATCTACAAGAGTGGCCCAGCTTGGGAAGGGGTATCTCCATCAGGGGTTTCCTTATGAGATTCTCACAAGTTCTTAGTGGAAACATATGACAAATACTTCACATTGTGGTAATACATCTTTCCCCAAACAGTAGAGGCCATAACAGAGTTCATCATGGTGATGGAGAAAGATCAGGGGCAAGAGATGCAGTTGTTGAAGCCTGGGATTCTTAGCAAAGTCCCAGACCATGGGGAAGGAGTTCCAAATCTGGGGAAACAAACTCCACTAACTATATTGTAAGTGATAACTATACTAAAGCCAAGAAGAATAAAGTATTCACAGTTTTATGTATAGGTTCTATGAGAAGGAACAGGGGGCACTGGGTTCCAATTCATACCATGGAATGGTAAAAATAAACTGATGGGACATCAAACCCACCCTCTCTCTTATGAGAGCACAGGGGAGGTCTACTGTTCATGTGCCAGTCAATGGACACAGCTTATTAGAATCTTCAGAATCAGGCCCATGTGTACCCCATAGGTGCACTTTGCACACGGACCAGAACTCAAAGAAAAAAATCTGCCTGTGAGTAGGATGTTGGTAAGAGTTGCATCAGGAATGTGTTTTGCCTGACTATATTAGAGATTGTCTAACAAAAAGCTAAATTGCTTAGGAAGAAGGGAGGAATACATTATTCTTACACTTTCCTATTAAATGAACACAGAAATGGTGCAACATAAGCGAGCTTATGTGCCTTTCTGACTAATTTACACCTAGCTATTAATCTATGCCACTTTACTCAAATACAAATAACTGGTTGGTGTTGGCTCACAAACAGTTCCAAACAAAAGTGTGTGTGTGTGGGGAAGGCGGGAAGGGGAAATCAGTCAACCCAAAAAACAAAAAATCAAAACTTTTTTGGTTAATCAAAAGAATTAATAAAGTTCCATTTTGTTTCTGGGTAGCCTTTTAATAAAAGAAAAAGCATTAGCAGAATCCCAAAGCAGCCAGAAGAGGAGATGGTGCCCTGCATATACCCAATAGCTCAATGATTAGAGCACTCCCCTGTGATGCTGGGGATCCAGCTATGCATCCCTGTTCTGGAGGAAGAACTTGAAGACAGATCTCTCTCCCCTTAGCGGAGTACCCTAACCACTAGCCTTAGGGTATGTCTATACTAGGAAATTATTTTGAAATAATAACTCCCAAAATAACTAATTTCAAAATAGCGTGTCCACACTACAGGGAAGCCTCAAAATTAGTCCGAGGCAGGCTCTGTTAATGTGGTCGTGCTACCTTGACTTGGAGCCTCAGGAAGCACTGGGGAGTAATTACTTTGAATGACTCTGGGGCGTAGTTATTTCGAAATAGCAGCAGTGGAACATCCACACTATGGCTATTTCGAAATAATTACAGTATTTCAAAACAAGTGTTATTCCTCATGGTAAGCAGGAGTTATTTTTTCAAAATAACCGGCCCATTATTTCAAAGTAATGGGCTTGGTAGTGTGGACTGTCTGCTTGTTATTTTGAAACAAGGGCTTAAGACCAGGGCTTAAGGTATTTTGGGGGAAGTCACTCCCAGTCACTCCTGTGGAGGCTATTCCACTTTGTATAAGTGACAACTGGACTAGGGATTTTAACTTAACTTTCCCCATGTCTCCCTTCAAACCCCTAACCACTGAGCCACTGGGAGAAGGGGAGTCATGAGGCACAGGCAATGAGAAGGCACCTCCTTCCCTGGTTGTTTTGTGAATGGCACCTAAAAACTCTTGTGAATTTATCCTGAAAACTATATTTTTGCCTACAACTATTCTGTGAATTTGCACAAATTCACAAGAAGTTTTGATCAACCCAAAACTGCATTTTTTCAATGACTTAGCTATTCACCCTGCTCTATAGATAGCCTCTTAATTTGGCCCGGATATTTCCATGGCAGATAAATCAGTTAATACTTACTGCACTTGTTATTACAAAAGCCCAGGGCATGAGTGGAACTGTAAGAAATAAATCAAATGAGAAGATAGGAAGGTATTTTTAACTGTTGTCAGTTTTAAGATAAGCAGATAGCATTTCCTGGTTGAATAGGTACTCAGTTGTCTTATTTGAACAACCACTTCAGTGTGCCAAAAGCACAGTCACAAGTGTAAAACATACAGTGGTCCTAACAAACATTATCCACAGTAACCCAAACAAAATAAGTTTCAAGTCTTGGGAAGATTGACAGGAAATGGGAACAGAAAGGTATTCTGATCCATCTCTAGCGTCACCGTGTACATGGAATCTATCTTCCAGGTCTTTGAAATTGAAAATATTCCTAAACCCTGAAGAGCAAGAAATCCGATAGTCAGTGGTTAATTAGCATTAAAAAGGCTTGGAATTTTTCAAATATTCCAATAGTGACAAGACTGCAGGGGAGCAAAGAGGAAAAGATGTTGAACTGCTTTCATAGGACATTTGTGGTGATATAAACTGACGTAAGTATATTAAGAACTCCCTCTGGCTTTTCTGAGAGGCCCCAGACATAGTAGAAGAGTGGTTTGAGGTATCTGTTATTTTTTTACTTGCTGTAATAACTCAGTGATCCAAGCTAGACTGAGATTCACTGTGCTAGGTAGTGCGCATGCACATAGTAAGACATATCCCTACCCTAAAGAGCTTAAAATCTAAGCAGAAAAGACAGAGACCCAGTATACACCAAATCAGAAGGACAAATGAAAATGTGCAATTCCAGCTATGTAATTTATGTAGCTGGAGTCAATGTATCTTACATCCCATTTCTGCGCCGTCCTCACAGCGGGAGACCGACAGAAGCAAGTGCTCCTGTTAGTGTCTCTTATGCCTAGTGAGGAGCAGGACAACAAGTGCCAACATAAGCGCCCTTTAAGTTCAATTTAGTGGGTCTATACTAGTCCCGCTAAATCGAACCCCAGAAGATCAACTGCGGCAGTGTCAATCTTCCGTGTAGTATAGATGTACCCAGAGATAACAGGAAAGGAAGAAGTAGTATTCTGATTTTGCAGCTGTGGTACATAAACCTGAATAAATAAGGAGTTAGTCACCTTGGTCTTAGTTTTAGGCTCCATTGGGATACACTGAACCCTGTAAATGCCTAAACTCAGTTGTCACTTCAAGAATTTAAGTAAAAGTTTCCTCTTATCTCATGACTGCTTAGTTTGCTTTAAAGTCTTTGATGAAGGACCTTGACAAAGACTGCAAAAGTCCAAGAACACTATATCAAGGGATCACTCTTGTTCAAATGCTTGTTGATTCCCTATAAAAATCCTAATAGATTGGTGAGGCATAATTTCCCTTTACAAAAGCAATGTTGACTCTTCCCCAACATGTCACATTAATGTATAATTCTGTTCCTTACTACAGAGTTCAGTCAGTTGTCTGGTGCTAAAGTTAGGCTTAATAGACTGTAATTGCCATAACTGCTCCTAGAACCTTTTGAAAAATTGAATGTTACATTAGCTATTCTCCAGTCAACTGGTGTCGAGGCTATTTTAAAGAAATAGGTTACATACCGTAGAGTTACTGGTTCGGCAATTTCCTATTTGTGTCCTTTCAGAATTCTTGGGTGACTGCTATCTGGTGTTATGGCTGTTTTCTTTATCAGTTTGTTCCATAACCTCCTCTATTGAAACCTCAGACAGTTCCTGATATGTCACCTAAAAAGAATGGCTTAAGTGTGTCAATTTCCCCAAAATCCTCTACAGTGAAGACCAATGCAAAGAATTCATTTTAACTTCCTGCAATGGCTTTATCTTCCTTGAGTTTTCCTGTAATCTTGATTCTCCAGTGGTTCCCACTCTTTGACAGGCTCTCTGTTTCTGATGTACTTAAATACAATTTTATGTTCATATCTTGTAGTTAGTTTTTTATGTCTTAAGCTAGTTGGTCTTCAATTTTTGGATGACCTAATAACACAGACACTAGAGTTTATATTCTTTTCTATGAAGGATGTCCTCCTCCTCTCCCTCCCCATGATTCTTGCCAAAACAGCATAGGATACCGAACTCCAAAGAGGGTTTGCAAGCAAAAAATGGGTGCTTCCCTGAAGTTCATTCTTAGGTACCTTGTCTGTGAGCAGAGCCGAAACTAAGGTTTCCTGCGCCTGGGACAAGCTACTGAACTGCGCTGCCCCTCCCGCCCCTCAAAAATGATAAAATTCTTAATTTTTTATATTAATTTTATTCATTGCACATGTTGTTAATTGCACATATATTGAGAGTGCAAATAGATGATAGTAAAGATATACACAAAATAATATTTTAACTTTCTAATTTTTAATTTTGTGCCCCAAAATGTACTGCGCCTGAGGCGAGTGCCCCGCTTGCCTCACCCTTGTTGCAGCTCTGTCTGTGGGAGGGATGGGGCCTTGATGACCAGAGAGATGTGTGCTATCTAATCGGCAAGCTTAGCATGCTTGCTTTTGTGGATTGCATTCTAGGATATCTGCTCTTTCCAATTCATTGTATAGGAACTGAGGCTTTGTGTATCACAATGATTTTTTCAGACACCTAAAAAGTTAGCCCTGGTGATGTTCAACACCAAACTCTGCATCTTTAGGTGCCTAAATATCTTTAAAATTTTGCCCTGAGTTGCTTGCCCAAGGTTACTTAGTAGACCAGAGCTACAAATCAGACACTTGAATGCCACTCCAGTACTAATAGGAAACATAATTCATTTTCTACTGTATCCTACTCAGATTTGCCTTTTAATGGAATAAAAAATGACTCTGGAATAGACTGCATGAAAAGCAGGTATGTTATATAGTATTATGGGTATGTATAAATACATGGGTATGTTATATAGTATTATGTCTAAGCCAGGAAAAAACCAAAATAATTGCATAGTCATAGGTCTCAGTCTCAATCTAGAGCAGTTAACATGTGCCTAACTAGGGGTCAACTGCCCTTGCAATATGCATCTCTCACTCTCATTGAGACTGCTGTGAATCATGCCCACAAAGTGACAGGAGAACAGATCCCTTCTCTCTCTCTTGTGAGTGCTAGGGGAAGAACTTTTTATTTATTTAAACTAAACAGGCTCTAAACAGAGTGACATTTGAAGAATCAGGACACCTGAATAGTTAACAGAAACCAGTGCCTCTGCTGAGAGCCAGTGACTTTTTATTAAAAAAAAATAAATAAGAAAGCCACTGACATTGTAATGGGTGACATCATGAAATGAGATGAGGATCCAGCCTTAGGTATATAAAATGCCTTTAGACCAATGAAAAGCCCTAGCAGATATCCAGTAGATCACTGTACTGCCAATGTTTATCACTGCATCGGATCTACAGCATTAATTCTATTTTGCCTCTAGTACCACAACCAAACCGAAAAGAACAAAAATGAATGTGTGCAGATGAGCATTATCCCCATAGGGCAATTAGATTACTTAGACACCTCTAGGAGCCGTGCACTACAGACTGCAAAGTATTACATACACTACACCTAACACATGCAATTATAAATTACACAGACAGTAATTTTATACCCTCCCTGGAGAAAGAAAAGCAACAGGGAAATGTACTATCAGATGAGTGAGCAGCAGGAATATCTGCTGATTTTTTTCACTAGCTGGCATTTAGCATGTTGCTAGCCTATGAGGCTGCAGACAGAGGTTCACAGAAAAGTCGTCTTCTCACTTGATGTGAGGGACAGACAAGAAGATGGAGTTACCCTGACTAATTTACTAGCCAGCAGCCAATACAACAGTCGTCTTATGCAAGGTTGCACCTCAGAGGCTATGAATCTAGACAAGAATCTACTACCAGGGAACAGTTCAGGAGCAGGGAAAAGTCATGGAAAAGTCATAACAGAGAGATTCATATTGAAATTAAATTTACCAAAAAAAACAAAACACAGACTCAGCCTCTGTCCATCCATCTTCCCACACCTTTTCCACAGACATGTATTATTGATTGTCTCCCCTCTTCCCCAATGCTATAGATCAGTGTTTCTTAAACTTTTTAAGACCTATGAACACCAAACAATTTTTTTTATGAGGAACACTAAGGATTTTTTTTTTTTTTTTTTTGGCTAATAAAAAGAGAGAGAGGGGGAAGGGGCAGGGAAACTTATTGACAAAAAAAAGGGTTCGAGGGGAAGTTATTGAGGAAAAATAAAGGTCACCTGCCCCTTTAATGGTGGCCATTTTGAACTCTGTTGTTCTCTGCGGCACACCTCCAACTGCCTCACGGCACACCAATGTGCCACGGAACACAGTTTAAGAAACACTGCTGTAGATGATTCATCAGTGGTTATTCATTCCATATTGAAAATATACCTGTAGTCCCAGCCCATAGGCCAGGTATTCCCCTGTTAGAGCCTCTAAGTTCTGTCTACGCTTAACAGTTTAAAGTGCAGCTGTGGCAGCACTTTAAATTCAAAGCGTGGCCACGACACACTTTCACAGCTCTCCCAGACTTAGCCTCAGAATGGGTAAGTAAGTGGGGGACATAGTCCACTCTGTGAGTCTTGCCCTAGGGCAAGCTCCAGTCTGCTGTGCAGCAGCTGACAGAGATGAATAACACAGAGGATCATGCATAGGAGACGGAATACTCCAGCGCTAAAATGAAGGAGGAAATGAAACCATGTGGGAAATTATTTATTTTTCAGTATAGGTCCCCCATTCTGGCAGCATTCAAAACTTGTCAGGATGTTATGATTAGGCCTCCATGGACAACTACTTCCAATTGAATGGGATGGGCTTGATACAAGAACTATAGCTTACATTATGCAGTGTTTGGTGCCCTCTGGGGGAGGAAATCTTTGAGCTTTGTTCTGGAATCCTGAATCTGGACAGAAGTGGAAAGGGAGGAGTTCCTACAGGGATTAGGCTGACAGAAGGGAGGTAGGAGATCTAGGCACAAGCAGCAGGCAGTGTGCAGACAGACAATTTGGAGGCAGGAGGGAATCCAGAGCTTAGGAGACTCCACGGTGAATCTATCCCTGCTACGAACACACGGCCAGCATCATGGCCATGCTGCACCTATTCGGCCGAGTGTCAGCATCCTTATTCCTTCTCAACAGCTTCAGGGGGTAGCCAAGTTAGTCTGTACAGAAAAAACAAATGGTCTGGTAGCACTTTATAGACTAATAAAACATGTAGATGGTATCATGAGCTTTCGTGGGCACAGCCCACTTCTTCAGATGACCGGAGTTTTGAGTTTAGGATGTGCAGACCCAAAATAAATGGGGGAGAAAGAGGCAGGGGGAGACAGGGAGCTAGAGGGAATCAGCTCCCTGTCTCCCACCTCCCTCCCTCCCCTTTCCTATTTATTTTGGGTCTGCATATCCTAAACTCAAAACTCCGGTCATCTGAAGAAGTGGGCTGTGCCCACGAAAGGTCATGATACCATCTACATGTTTTGTTAATCTGTAAAGTGCTAGCAGACCATTTGTCCTTCTCAACAGCCACCACTGGAAGCTGTAGCCAGAAAGCATTGATTGTACTGGCAGAACCAGAGCTGCATCCAAAGACAATTATGGAGAGTACGAGGAGCCAGAGATTATTCTCCTTATTTGGGGAGTCCTTGTTGGTCCCCTGGATGGTCTGGTGTGAAAGTCTTTGTGTTAGGCACAATATTCTCATAGGCTAGCTGAAGTGCACTCCAGGGAGCCTGTAAGAAAATCCAATGCCCCCTTACTGTTTATGGCTGTTGTTTTAGAACTTGGATTATTACCAGCTGTCTAGACTGCCTCTGTTGATTTGGAGAAGCTTCCTGCTGCCCTCAAACTCCTGTTCATTAAGCACTTCATCTCGAGAGGGGGCTCAGGATTTTAAAATAATGGGTAGGGCCCTACCAAATTCATGATTCATGTTGGTCAATTTCACAGCTATAGGATTTTAAAAAATGGTAAATTTCATTATTTCAGATATTTAAATCTGAATTTTCACTATGTTATAATTGTGGGGGTCCTGACCCAAAAAAAGGAGTTGAGGGGGTTGCAAGGTTATTGTAGGGAGGGTTGTGGTATTGCTACTCTTATTTCTGTATTGCTGCTTGCAGTGGTGCTGCCTTCCGAGCTGGACAACTTGTATACGCATCTGCTCTTCCGAAAAAAATTTCCTGGACGCAGCAGAGTTTTTCCTGGATACCTGGAAAAACTCTGTATGTTGACATAGCCCAAGTGTTCCATCCTGTTTATTATAGTGACTCCTACACAAAAATTATTGTATTCTCGGTTAGTCATACAAAACAGTACTCTTTGCAATTGGGTTACTGCGGTGCTTTAGGTCTTTACTTCAGGACATTGTGGAGGGTAAACTAACCAGAAAGTACCCCACTTTGAGTCATCCCAGAAAAGGGGATTAAAAGAATATCTTTCAAGACAGCTAAAATAACACTGAATCTGCCACAATTTAGTATAATGTCATTTACTTACCATTGAGCAATGCAGAAGTTATTACAATGACTTTGCACAGTTCAAATAGAGGTGAAAATTACAATAAAGCAGATTGGGGAGCATATGTCCATTCGTATTTTTCTGAAGCCAGCTCCAGTCCTTCTGTTACCATTAACTAGCCAAGAATTGCCTTTAGAGCACTCTATGCAGCTCTTGCTTCATGCAACCCCAATGAGCTCTTCTCTGTGGGGTAACTGGCCTAGAAAATGAGAATCCTGTATCTTGTACTATATGGAATTTCACCATAGAGCATCAATTCACCAACCAAGTATACTATTGAAAATATAGAGATTAGTATCACTGGATCATCTTGCCTTATGCATCCACTGTAATGTTGAGACACTGTGATTTTAGAGAGCTAATATTGTAAAAGACTTTCTGCTGAAGCTTGTCTAACCTTAAATAATTAAGGGAAATTAAAAACACACACATTTTTCACACTACTAGTTTCAGCTCTGGTCTAATCATGTTCTATTTCGAATGCACAAAATGCTAGCAGATTCCTTCAGACTTAGTTACTTTGCTTTCCATTTGAAACAAAACAACAATCCAAAAAAGGATAAGTGTATAGTTAACACAGAAGTGCCCAGTATAACATATGTAATATACTGCTTCTACCTTACCTCCCAAAACTTCCACCTTGGCAGACAACAGAATCTTAAAAGCTTAAAAGGTTCAAGACTAAAAAAGCCTAACTTAATCGTGGCATTCATCACAAATCACCTCTATCTTCAATTAATAATTTTAATTAAAAGAGAAAGGGAGAGAACTAGTTTATTTTGAAAAAATAACGTACCTTTTTTCTGTAGTTCCCCGAAAATCCAGGCAATTTTATGCATCTCTTTTTCCCACTCCAAATAAACACTTCAATCCTCAATTTCCAAAATTAAGTTTTTGTGGTGATAGCCCAGGAGTCGTGAGGAGGCACTGCAGAATAATAAACCTGTTCACATAAATAACAGAGCAAAATAAGTTATATTATAGGTCAGAGTTTGGATGCAATCTTTCAAAATGGTTATTGCAAACAATAACTTAATCTATGTTTGAAAGCTAGGAAACTATCAGGATGAAAGCACATGACATAGGCTTAGGAATTCAATCACAAAAAAGTAAATAAATAAGATCTGAATTTATACTTAAGAACAGAGACAGAATCAGCAAACCAAATCTTCTAAAGCGAGGGATTCCACTGGGCCCATGCTGGTAAATGTTCAAAGATTTGAGTGAGTTAGAGGCAAATAAAGAGATACCCAAGAGGCACACCACAGCTAACTATGAGCTGCAGGCTGGAAATAAAGCTTCATTTAATACTTGCACATAGAATGAGCTCAGTACATTAAGGGACAAATCCTTTCCCAAGTGTATAACATTGCATAAGTGGCCTGAACCATAAGGAGGCCCAAGGGGAACGGGAATGAAGAAATTGTCACCTTCTGGCTTCTGACAGCACAGCAGAGGTGTTCTCAGGCTGTTACAACTTTAGCCTCAGGGCTGTAGCAGTTCCCACAGCTCCTGTCCCTGCACTTTCTGAGGGCAAAAGTCAGAGGATTTGTTCAGCAGGAGATCCATCAGCCCAGTTCCAGTCCTCCTTTGGCTTCTCTGCCTCACCTAAGCAAGTGTGAATAGGAGGCCTCAGGTGAGCCAGGCTACACGATGCACTTGGGGTGGGAGAATCCAAATCCTAGCCTGCTTTTGTGACTTTTAGTCCAGGGTATTCCTATCATATTCCATAGTAAGAGACAAGGTTTCCAAACAAGAGTAAGCGAGGGCTAAATTCTCATTTTGTTGTATGCAGACTGCAGTATTCACACAGAGCCCCACTGTAATCAAACTGCCTGTATGCAATGAATTATAGGATTGGGGGCGAAATGCCTGATCCAGAGAGGGATTCAGTATCTGATGAGAACCTGTAATTCTCATTAATGAGTGTGTGAATTGAGAGTATTTGGCCCCTAACAGGGGCCACTCAGCATCTCACAGGATTTGGATTTTAGATTAAAATTTGGTGCCCAGGCACTGGCTCAAGTAGTAGGATTGACAACTTTCTAATTGCAGAAAACCAAACACCTTTGTTCCATTTCCTGCCCCCACCCCTTCCCGAAGGCCCCGCTCCTTCCCCACCCCTCCTTCAAAGGGTATTCCCACTCTCTCCATTCCTTCTCCCTCCATCACTCACTTTCCCCAACTCTTGCTCACTTGGAGTACATCTACACAGCAACATTATTTCAAAATAACTTAGTCCGCATCTACACAGCAGGCAGTTATTTCAAAATAATGTAGAAATCCTGTCAAGCTGGAGGACTTTTTACTCCAACGCCTGTAACCCTCATTGTACGGGAGTAAGGGAAGTCGGAGGAAGAGTGCTCTATTTCAAAATAAGCGCTGTGTAGATGCTCCCAGTTTTGAAATAAGCTATTTCAAAATAAGCTACACAGTTGATGTAGCTCAATTTCTATAGCTTATTTCTGTAGCTTAAGCCCTGCTGTGTAAATGCACCTTTGCTTATTTTCACCAGGCGGTGGGAGGGGGTGGGGCCAGGGGTCAGGCTGGGGATGGGGTGCAGAAGGAGAGGACCCTAGGTGGGAGTTTTGGTATGGGAGGGGGCGCAGGGTATGGGCTCTGAGTGGCGCAATTCCTGGGGATGGAAGAAGTCTGTGCAGCTCCCAGAAAGCAGCGGGTTGTCCCTCCAGCTCCTAGACAGAAGAGTGGCCATGGAGCTCCACGCACAGCTCCCACCCTTAGGTGCCTGTCCCTCTGCAGCCAACTGGATTTGGAGCATCCAAGTCAGCAGTGCTGACTGGAGCTGCTAGGGTTCCTTTTTGACTGGCTGTTTTGGTCCAAAACCAGCTGCTGGAAAATCCTACCAAGTAGCCAAGTGTTGGCCAGATGCATGGCAGAGGGGGGAAATCTGCTCTGAGGAATCTCTCCTCCTAGCCACTAATACTGATTGAGTCACTCTGCATGGAATCCTTAGGTCCCCTGGCTGAAGTAACCTGTTTGGGGCTTTTATATGTACTCTTCTCCTGCAAGGATCCTCCATGTCCATACTGTCCCTACGTGCTCAGCCCAGCCCCATCTTTCCAATGGGAATGCATGGCTCTTCACAAACCACAGAAACTAAGGCTGGAATTATCACTGTCTACTAATGCAAGAAGGAGTATTTGGACAATCTCTTATGTAAAGGAGACAGCCTGAGATGTGCCTGGACTTGCTGGGTGAGGAACCGAACCGAAAGGTAGTTCTTTAAGCCAAAAGGTACCAGACTTCCATTGTCTCTTGTACGATATGAACTAAAATTACAGAACAGAAAATGGCAGGACATACAAACATAACTATACAGATGCACAAAAAAGACAGTTCTGTAGCTAGACCACCTACTCAGTGATGCATGGAATTCAAATTAGAATAGAAACATAAAGACAGACCTAGAAAGCTACAAAGTTGTTTGGAAAAAAAGAAAAATAAGCCTAATTAGGCTAACACCTAATTCTCAAGGGACATAACATACTACAGGCATAACATACAGTATATGAAATATTAAAGTAGCAACTGTGAGTCTACCTGCACCGTAGTATAAGGGGACGTAATGCCCACATGTGGGGATACCTGCATGGCAGGCAAATTCTCTGGGGCTGTTTGTTACTCCTCCTCCTGCACAGGAGGGCAGGGAATAGGAAAAGCCTTGGAGGGAAAAGACTTGTACAGATTGCTTGCTCCCTGGAGCAAGAGGAAAATAATCACTGTTTGGCTTCTTCTCTGCTTGTAGAATAGCAAAGATACACACAGCCCCCTATTCCATGTAGATTATAAAATGCCTACTATAGCATTGCCATGAGACAATATGCAGAGCAGAGACTATCAAACAGCAAATTTTGACAACTTTCACATGGAGCATTTGAGTTAAATGTCTAAAAGTAACACATCTTAGCCAACCATTATGTATATTTATAAAAATTGCATTGACCAAAAGGATCCTTACAGTCCCATATCCAAAATCCAGGACTGCATCATATCAGCAGTAAACTAGAACATCCATGCAGTCAGTGGAATCAATGAAATCAGCTAGAGTCAGTGAAAGTTAATCATCTGGGAATTCTAAGTAAAGATTACCCACAGCAGCAAAAGAAAACTGATGCCCAGCCAGGCAAAAACCAAAGTCTAAATTAAAAAAATGCCCAGAGCAGCAGCAAAGGCTGCCCAACCAGGCGTCAAAATAAGAGAGAGGAAAAATAAATAGATGTTTGCTTTAACCACAAAGATATAAAGTGCGGAAAGTTTAAGCTTCCATCTGTAATCCAAACACAAGAGCTCCTGCTTACTTTGTGCTACTATTACAAACAAGTCATGGATCAATACTTTGCTTGTCCAACTTCACACCACTTGCTGCTGCTTTGTATGCCTATCAAAAACCAGAAAATACAAAATCCCATCCATGTTTCTTCTGGAGAGTCTCAATACCTAATAGGTAATAACCCTTTCTTGCTTCCCCCAGATCTGTCCTTATGTGTAAACAAGCAAAGCTCAATTTGCTTCATTTTCAGAACATCAGTTTGTTCTTCTGACAGAGTTCTGGGATCCCCACCAGGATCATTAACAAAGCCCATTCTTAAGTGGCTGGTGCTCGGGAACTTGGAACTTTGAAAAGTTTGAATTCACTTCCATTTGAAGAATCAAAAACCCCCTCACTCTTCTGCAACACTGGACAACAAATAACCAGTCAAGAACCAACTTCAAGAGGTCAAATCCTTACTCTTATTTTGGGGCTAGAAATACAAGCTTTCTTTCAGTTTTTCCATGTCTGCTTCCATTCCCAGGATATACAAAGAGATTTGAAATTAAAAAATAATGATTTTGTGTAAAGCTCTTTTCTGAAGCCCCATTCAGATACCTTTTGGGGGTTATGGGAAAGCTTTGGGTCAGTTCTGGTCTTATCTGAGCCAATTTTCCCATCCATAATGCAAAACTAATATTATTACTGAATCAATACTACTGGAACATAATATAAAAAAAGAAAAGGGGAACTAAAAAAGGGAACAAAAATTTACAGATGAAAGAAATAGTGCAAAAAGGCAGCCATTTTCTGATATTGTGAACTACTAATTATTTCCAACAGCAACCAAAAAAAAAAAAAAAAACCAACCCCACAGCAAAATCCCACAGCTGAAATTATAGTGTAAGGAATTTTTAACTGAAAAGTGAACCACAAACACTAAGGAAGCAAAAAAATTCAAATCTGCTCAGTGAATCAAAACATAGTGATGCTGCAAGCATAACATGACTCCCTGTGCCTCAGTTAAAAAAAAAAAAACACCATGCAAAATGGCAGATTTTATTCTTAACTGTGAATTGTTAGTTATATCATACCAAATCCTGAGCCCAGTAAAAATGTTAGGATTTGCCTACTTATTTCCATTACCTATACTACTATTTCCTCCCTTTTTTGTAATGATCTGGTTCAGTAATGCAATGTGCATGAAAAATTATTTCCTTATCCCAACTGGTGACCTGATATCCCATGACTGGAAGCATGGATGACTGGTCTCTTTTGTAAATTTCAGAACTTGAGATTGTAACCATAGAGGCCAGCAGTATTCAGGCCTATTTTTTATTGTTTTGAGTGAACATCTATGGGCCTTTATTAGAAAGAAGTTATTCGAAACTATTATTCCCTAACATATAATCAAAACACATCCTTATATGGTTCTTGAACACACAACCTTTCTGTCTCAGTCAGAATGCAAAGCAAAGAGTTCAAACAACTAAGCCATATAAGAAGAAGAAAAAACAACCACTATTGTCAGGCAATACATGCTGAACTAAGTTGCTCGTTACAAGCTTTTGCTTCCTTCACACTATTATTTCCTGGCATGGGGTGGCTCTGTGGCAGAGATGTCTCTGTTTCCCTGAGGTTCCCAGAAATAATCCACCCACAACAAAAGTCTTTAAAACAATATGCTCTCCCTTGGGGTCTAATTTATTAAAGGTTGTCTGTCTCCAGAAGCAAGCCTCCACAGGTTTACAGTTTTCCACAGCCTTCCTTTCTAGGACATATGATTCAAGTCCCAACCTCCTGAGCCTGCAGGTCACCTCTTTAGATCTGTGTTCGTACAGCCCTTCTCCAGCAATTGTGTCCTATAAATACTAGCCCACAAACTCACCCCTTGAGATCCGGTTTTCACAGCTCTGCTTAGAGGTAAGGTGTGTATTAGCTCCATTCTTCCTCTCATCAGCTCCTCCAGCTCACCCTCTGGTTTCATGCAAAGCCTGCTTGGGTCGCATGACTCTCAAGTCACAGGACTTATGTTTCCCACTAGGGAAGCAGAAATGGTTACCTCCTCTCTGGGGTTGAGACCTACTTGCCTTTAAAGGTCCCATCAATCTGTGATATTGTTTTAAAAGACAAACTGTGCTATCATATTGCAGAAACACCGCACCATATGAAATGGTGCCAGGAGTGGAAAAAAAGATTTAGAAAGAGAAGGTGCAAAGCATTGACAGAAAAGTTTTCTAGCAGATATAACTTGCAGTGTCCCTTTCTAGCTAAGTATCAGAGGGGTAGTCTGATACTTAAACTGGACAGTCCCTACGTAAAAGAATCACTGGACACAAATCAGATATTAGGAATGGCAACATACAAAAAACCTGTAGGGGAACACTTCAATCTCCCTGGACACACAATTGCAGATCTAAAGGTAGCCATCCTGCAGCAAAAAAAACTTCAGGACCAGACTTCAAAGAGAAACTGCTGAGCTACAGTTCATCTTCAAGTTTGACACAATCAACTCAGGATTAAACAAAGACTGTGCATCTGACGAAGTGGGTCTTTGCCCACGAAAGCTTATGCTCCAACACTTCGGTTAGTCTATAAGGTGCCACAGGACTCCTCACCCCTTTCTAGCTACAATCACAATTTATGGTCATGTAACCAACTCTGAGGCTAGGAGGTCTACACTACTAAGAACCGTCAGAAAAAGATACTCAAATTGCGAACTGCAATTTACATATCTTTTTCCACTTCTCTTTCGAAAGAGGCTTGTCGGAAATTTGGCCCATCTACATGGGACCAAATTTTGGAAAAACCTCCTCTTTCAACAAATCCCTTCTTCCTCATTAGGGTTGCCGGGTGTCCGGTTTTCACCCGGACAGTCTGGTATTTTTGGCCTCTGTCCAGTAAAAAAACCCAGAAAATACTGGACATGTAAAATGTCTGGTATTTTCTGTTTTTCTCAGACAGAAGGCTGGTGGGGACAGTCTTCCTCTGCGGCATCTAGCAGGGGCAGAGAGAGTGGGGAGCATAGGGATTTAAAGGAGCAGGCACTTTTTTTTTGCTCAACAAGTTTGGGCCCCGTGTTTTTGTTTTTGCTCAACCAATTTACCCACCGTGTTCACTATTTTTTTGTGAAAATATCTGGCAACCCTATTCCTCATATGACAATTACAGGGATGGTATTTTGTCCAGAGACAGCTAAGACTTCAAATTGCTTATCCAACAAGAAACTTCATTCTCCCCCTGCCTCAATTTCCCTACTCCTGGGAAATTCATTCCTTAAATTAAATTAAAATGAAACACTACCGTGACCATCTGAAGGCATTTCTCTGCTTTCTGTCTGAGATTGCTGCACTAGGGTTTCATTTTTATTCTCATTTGACTCTCACATGGACTTGTGTGTGCAGTTTCATTCTTGTTTTAATTTAAGTTAAATTATGACTGTCATTCCCTACAAGGCAGCCAAATTCTCCTTGCTCTATTCCCATTCAGCCCTCTGCATCCTTCCCTTACACAGGTAGCTCCTAAGAATGATCGAATCTCATCCCCAGCCTCTGTCATTCTTTTTTTGCAGACGGGCGGAAACCTGGAATCTTTAATCACTTATGTAGTAATTCCAGGCTGGGAAGAACCTAAGTTCCCAGGACAAGAAGAATATTTATTTGTTCAAAGTTAGATTAATTCACATTTTCATATTTTCAAACACGCAGATGGATGAGATAGTCTCTTGCTCAGCCCACCCTTCCTTCTGCCAATTTGCTTCAGACATATTGTTCTGTGTGAAAAGACTTGCCTTACACACTTTATTAATAATAGAACAGTAAAATCTGTAAAAAAAAAAAAACCAGAAGTACTGTAGGCTTGTTGTGCATAAGTAACTACTGCCTCAAGCGCCTTTCTTTAAATATATGTATTATATATATTTTTCATTGGGGTTCCAGTCCCTTGTGGTTTTGTGCAATCTCTGAACCGTTGCTAAAATATCTACTTTGTATTTATGTTCACTGAATTAATGCATAGTTTTTTCACAGCTTATTTTATATCTTTTATACCCCCTTTCAGTACATTTTACCATCTTGCTACTTAAAGAATTATTTTTAACCTACATATTTCAAATGGGATAAAGCTTAACAAAACAGAAAAAGAAGTAAAAGAACCGCTAGCACCTTGAGACTGTAATGTTATCTTGGTCAAAATCCAAGTCTAGTGACTGTTCAGTTGTTTATGTGAAAAGAGTTGCTTGCTACAGCTTTGGTTCTTACTGAAGAAGTGTCCGTGTCACAAGCACCACCACCAGAATTTACAGAATCAAAAAGTAGACTATTCTTTGATGCCTGTATTGCAGTAGCACTTAGGAATTTTGTTCTTTAAGGTCTACAAGACTTGTACCAAGATATTATCCCTGTTCCAAACAGATTACTAGGAAAGAATATACCAGGCCTGCAGGCTTGTCCTCCTGCCACTTCAGGATTTTTCAAAAGCATATATATTATAACGATGATGTACACTCTCATTTTAATAGTCATGAGACATTACACAAAAAATTTGGTTCAATAGTTGCAAAATATCTAATTTTGATGTTCACCTTTTCCCCCTATACCTTTCAGTGCAAATTTACTAAAATTATGAATGACTTTAAAAACTTCAAAAACTTTCTCATTCAACAATCTCAATACTGTTTTTACCAAAAACATTTTGAGTCTGTTGTTCCACAGGTTCAGTTTCAGTGACTTGCCACTTTGGGGTAAAAAATGTCCTCCAAAAATTCCCAACCAACTCTGTTTCCCACCACTGTTTCTGTTCTCTCTAAATTCCTTTGCATGATTTCTCTCTCCATACTGGTATTTGCAACTTCTTCCAATTACTTTTATTTTGTGAATTCCTTTCGTTAACTGTTTAATGTTTCTTCCAGATCAATATAGTTCATTTACGTTTTGGTATTTGTTTTCAGTCCACATGACAACGTATCCATCCACTTCAAATTAAATTCATTTTAAAAGTAATGTTTCATGAGATTCATTCACTACCCTTGACAGTCGCTGCAGAAGGGACAGTGACTCAGTGGAGATTGATTTATTCCTTTACTCCTAAAGGTGATTCCTAGATTTCTGATTCCATAGATTTCAAAGCCAGAAAAGACCATTGTGGATACCCTGTAAAACACCTAAAACTTCTCTGAAATAATTCCTAGACTATGTCTTTTAGAAAAATGAGATTTGAAGCCTTCTGCACTATGATAGGTAGATCTTTGAGACTAGCCACCACGGATGTACCTATTCTGTGGATGGAGTATTTCAAGTCTCTAAAACAGTTTACCACATTTCACAACAAACATTAACCCCCGTCATTCCAGAACAGCTTTGTTAAAAGTAGAATTGCACCTGAGATTCCGGCAGGACACAGCAACAGTGGATGGGTGCTGTTGGGGAGAGGGGCAGGGCAGGATGACATGGAGATAAGGGAGAAAATTGGCAAATGGGATTAGTATGGACTGAAAGCCAACAGGTGTGGTGAGCAAGATGGCGGATTCAATGCTAGATGCAGTGGGACGTGTGTGGAGAAGGATAGGCAGTCTGAAAGAAGAGTGTGTGTTGCTTTGCTAGGAAGGCCACAGCGATGTGGAGAGGCTTACATGGAAGGAAGTTCAAGAACCTGATGACCAAGGAGGAGCAAAAAGGTTTGGGGTGCAGAAAACTTCAAGTCAGGACTCAGAGTGATGCCATCAGGTATCACTGGGAAAGAACTAGAAGGTGAATGAGTGGAGGGGAAGCAGAGGAAAGGTAAGCCAGAGATAAGCATGAGGAAAAACTAGGTAAACTAGGAAGAGAAGCAGAGGTCAGAATGTTACAGTTCCCATAGGAATGCAGCAATCTTTTCATCTTAGGAGCTTTAGGGTAAAGATTTCAAGATGCAAAAAGAGAATCCACTCTCTGCTCTAATAACTAATCCAAGCACTTATAATACATGGAGTGCAAATAAGACAGAAGAAAAAGAAAATACTATTATTCACTCTTTTTAAACTGACAACATAGTTTGACATAAAATTTGGGCGGGTGCTTACAAGGAAAGACTTATGGATATAAGTAATGGTAGCAATTCAGCATCTTCTACATCCAACCCCCAAAATCATGACTGATGCCATAACTAGCAACTCAGTGTTAACTTACACAGGCAAGGCTTGACCTAATGATTGGAAAAGTCACTCTACATTTCTGATAGTTCAGAGTGCTTCATAATTTTGTCAATTTTATTTTTCTACACTAAACCCTAAAAATAAAAAGTGTGACAGGAAATATTGACTTTCTTTCTGTTTACTCTCTACATTAAGAATTTATGTAGGTTTCTTTTCTTTCTTAAATAAAAAGTGTTGTATACATTTTGGCAAAGTGTTGAGAAAAAGGAGCATTTATTTGGCATGCAATGAGCTAGTTGGATTGATTCTCAGGGTGGGAGCTAGCTATACAAGTATTCCCAAGCAACGCTTGTGGAATAAAGAATTGTTAGAATTGAATAAGGCAGAACTGGACCTTAATTGAACAAACAAAGGTGACACAAACAGAAAATATTAACCTCTGTACTTTGGAGCTAGCACTTGGCAGAGTCTATAGAAGATGCTGACTAGCACTAGCATCAGACAATGAATAGAACTGTCTTTTAGGTCAGAAGTTGGGTATATGCTTAGAGCAGGAGTGGGCAATAAAATGGCAGCAGTTTGCCAGGGTTATCCCTGTTGGGATGCCGTTTATATATGTACTTGCACGGCCACAGGTGCCAGCGATCGTAGCTCCTGTTGGCCACAGATTTCTGTTCCTGGCTAATGGGAGTGACAGGAAGTGATGTGGACTGGGACACCGCTTCCCTCAACTCCCATTGTCCGGGAAAGGTGATCAGCAGCCAGCGGGAGCAGCTATTGCTGGTACCTGCGACGGTGAAAATAAATATAATGGGGGCCCACCAGGAGCTAACCCTGGTGAACTGGATTCAGCCTGTGGGCCAGTATTTGCCCACCCTTGGCTTAAATAATTAATTATTTACCTTTGTCTATTCACAGAGAAGATCTGCAGATGGATAGGTAGGAGTTGTTCCAATTTAATTACCGCACTTCCTCTATTATTTATTGTACATTAGCATGTACACCCTACAGCTAACATCAGGGCCCTGTTATACTAGGCACAGCACAAACAAATGACTCTCTGCCGAGAGATGTTTACAATATATTTATTTATTTCAAATATTTTTACCCCTCCTCTCTATTTAAAATATTCAAGGTGGCTTACAAATTTTTAAAACACAATATATATCAAAAGTAAAATAAAAGACCCGGGGGGAGGCATAAAACCTACTAAGACACATTGAGAGGAGAGATACATACACACATGTGTGTATAAACAAACATGACAGAAAGGAGAGCAAACAGAAGCATGGAGAGGAAAGTGATGTACTCAGTATCACACTGCAGGTCAGTGACAGAGTTGGGAGTAGCACTCAGACCTCCTTACTCTGTTGGAAATTAACACTGTTTTAGTCATAAATGAATGTTGGATACAGATCTTGGATATTTTTCGCCACAGACACACATATGATCAAAATTTCCCTTGCATGAACGTTTATGAGTAGTGGTAAATCAAAATTTAGTTTCTAATTCACAAAAGTATCTGTTGTTGTTTTTTTTAATCTGCACAGCAGCAGTGCACACAGATAAAACCCTAGACATACCAACAGCAGGAGCAGAGGTGATACCACAATTTACTAGTTCAAGTTTGGTTCAGGTGTAGGATCCTGGAAGAGGGCAACCCCAGAAGATGCACACACAAACTATGTATTTGTGACCAAGAAGCATGTCTGCTGTGGGCTATTAGTCATGTATTAAATTCTTACCTACAGAATCCACTATTATTATTCCTAGTTCACAGATGGGAAACTGAAGCGTGGAGTGTACTTCCCCATTTCCACATCCTATCCAAGGAATGTCACATGGGAAGTCTGTAGCAAGGGCCAGGAACTGCACTCATATAACCTGAATGTGTGTCTACACTGCAGCGGTTTTTCCAGAATAACAGCTGTTATTCTGAAAAAAAAAATACTAGTGTCCACACTGCAACTGCGCTATTTCAACAGGCAGTCAAAATAACGGAGGGCTTTTCCTGACGGCTCATTCTACGAGGAAGAAGCCTTTTTCCAAAAAAGCTTTTTTAGAAAAAGGTACATGTGGACGCAGAAAAGGTTCTCAGATATGAGCTTGGAATCGAGCTCATGCAAGACCATGAAGGCAGCCTGCAAAAACTACTGCAAAAACTACTGCAGAAACTGCAGCATGGCAGTACGGGACCATCGCATGCCAACAGGCAGCTCCGGCTCCATGGCAAGGAGTGTGCTATGGTGTCCAAAGGCAGTGGAAATGCTTTGTTGTTCCTCAGAGAGATAGGCAATCAAGCAGAAAAACCTGAAAAACAGCTGTCCAGGTGGGTCCCTTTAGGCTCAGCTAGCCTCAGGAAGCAGCACCCGGAATCAACTGCTGACCTGATGTCCTGCCTGAACTGGTTCTGGATGGCCTTAAATGCGAGAGAGCGTTCAATCAGTGTGGAAGCTCTCTTTCGAAATATCAATTGCTATTTTGTTGGGCTTTTTGCGTGTGGATACTCTATTTCAAATAAGCTTTTCTGGAAGATCTCTTCCGGAAAAGCTTATTCCAAAAGAAGCTTGCAGAGTAGGTGCCCCCTGAGTTTTAGCCAGTGCCTTGTACACAAATCTTCCTCTGATGGAAAATACAAAAAATGAACACTGAAATGCAAAGGTTGCATTGGTCACTTGCCTGCTAAAGTAGCTGAGGCCCTTTGCTTGCTCTGTTGTGAAGTAATCCGATGAAAGAATGGGCAGCGGGCCTAGACGGCATTTCTCAAAAGGCACAAAAATAAGATTCCCGGTTTATTTGAGGTAGGGGGGAATGTATGACTTTCCAATCAGTGCAACCTGTGATGTTACAGTGAAATGTAGTTTCCAATATACGAGTCCCTGAATAACTTTCTAACAGCAGCATTAGCAAATATACTGCTTCTTTTCCTTGGCTGTTTGCAGTACTCACATGTAATTTTGCTATTAGTGAAGTGCAATGAAAATTAAATTAGTGATAGAGTCCAATAGGCTCAGTCAATCAACCACTAAAATATTTTCCTCTTATTTACTAACTCAGGACTCTACCCAACAATAAATTGGCTGACAAAGTGCAGCTGCTAAAAGCTCCACAAGACTCTTTACCATGGCAGCCAGACTGCCTCCACCAGAGCACTCATCTATAAGCCTTGGCATAGACGAAGGTTATACAAAAACTGATTTAAGAGTCCGATCCCTCACACCAACTTGAGGATGTCTTCTGTCACTTTCCAGCAGTGTTTCTCCGGTTTGGACACCTGTTTCTTCTGAACCTACGAATAATTTATTAATTCCCAGAGAATAACATTAATATCCCATCAATCATTCTCCACTAACATGTTGACATAACTAATGTTGTAGATGTGTACTACAAGCATAAGAAAATGTTGTGAGCTATCATCACAGACTAGAATTGGGGTTCATCAATTATACTCAAAACACTGCAAATTACAGGTAGAACCTCTCTAATTTGGCGCCCTTGATACCTGACCGGTGCAGAACCAGAGAATTTGCCAAATCATGGGGTCAATATTGTTTAGCAGCATTACCAACATTTTCACTTCTTGCTGGGCTCTTAAAAGACATCTGGGGTAAACTTGAGCTAATTAGCAGCACAGCCCACTGAGAGTACTGGTGGCCACACCCATAATAAGTGGACATCCAACTATCTAAAATCATTCTGGATCACGGATGTTGCCAGACCAATGAGTGCCAGACTGGAGAGGTTCAACCTGTAATTGTGGTCCCAGGAGATGGCAGCATGGTCACACAGGTCACAGGAGGAGAGAGACTTGCATAGCATTAGCTCTCTCTCTTCTGAGGAGGAAGAGAGATCAAAGGGCGAGGTCAGACACTGCACTCTCCAAAACCAAAACCAACAAATCCAAAAGCCACCAGAGAATTTGTCTTTGCTGTGAAAAATTGAAAGGACTTTTTCAACTAGTGCAGTTGAAAGGACTTTTTTGAGTTTTCAGAATCTTGGCTGGGGTTGCTTTTTAGTCCAGAAGATCATCAGTCATTACTCAGCAGCAATGTTCATGGCATCGGTCATGCCAAAGCACTTAACAGGAAAGACCATGCCATCTTCCTCCACTTTCCTTTAAAATCTTTCTTCAGAGGGATAGGCTTGATTCATGCCTTGTCATCGGATCCCATATAGTGGATGACAAATTTGGACATCAACCTTTTATGTTGCCATTCAAGTTGCTATTTGAACGAGGAAAATCATCCTGTCTAGGTGTGCCCTTCTGAGTGAGTGAGAAGGGTAATTGTACATAGTAGGAGGAATGGGTCTGCTTCTAATGGCATAGCTGGCAACAGCAAGGAGGGCATTTGTATTTTCACTGCTGTCCTGTGCTATAACTCTCTGCTAGCCCAAGACCCTGAAAGTCAGACTCACAGTACAGTAATTAACCATCTCCCCAGCCAGAGGTGATAAGGTGTAATTAACAGTCCAAGAAAAGCCTCCTGCATGTTGATTATTCATTGCATCTTCTGTATCTCAGAGGATCTGCTAGCAAAGGCATGCTTGCCATGGGTTCTCGCTTGACTGGCTGGCCCCAAGCCTCTCTGTTACACTTCCAGGGGTAACCAAGCTTGTGAGGCACCTCACTACCACCTGCCATTAGCATGAGGAAGCTTCTCTATGCCTGCCAGTGGTCAGCTTCCTGATTCCATTGGTCATAGGCAACACAAGCAGTACCCTGAAAGCCTAGACAGGCACCGCTCTCTCTCTCTACAGGTTAGCAATACGCACACTCTAACCCTTTCTGGCCCTTGAGCCCTCTAAGTATCTACTAGAGTGGTAACCTCTGTTCCATTATTCACTCACAGAATTCACAAATTCACGGCTTCCAAAGAAGCAGTACACCACAGGGTACCAATTATACCCCAGATCATCGCTCTGCTTAGCACACAGCACTTAGATTTGGTTATAATGTTAAACAAACTTGTTCATGTTTTCAAAGTATAGTGATTCAAGTGACAGTAATTAGGAGTATTGGAAACAAAGTTGCATATAAAATAAAACCATAACATGGATTACAGAACCTAGACTTATGTCTTACAATGAGTCATGAGGTCTGCTCACCACTAGTGCAGTTCTTCCTAGTCACTCCGGGATGAGCTGATTACCAATCATCTATACTTTTCTTGGCTTTGAATAGAATTTTCCATTATCATAGGAACAGCTGGCTAAACATTTTAAATTAGAAAGTGTGAATAAGGAGGTAAGGGGCCGGTCAGAAAGTGTTCTCTTTTTTAACAGTGGTATTGTGGTCAAAATATTACTGATTTTTAAAACTAATTTATGTTTTTGATAAGTTTCAGTGGAGAAAAAACCCCTCATTTTCTGACCCTTAAAAATAAATCCATTGGAAAAGCAGAAGCAAGCAGTGAAAATGTTTCTCCCTTCCACCGAATCAAAATGAACTTTTCAACAATTTTCAGTCAACAAAAAAATTCACAGAAATTATCACATTACACACACAATTTCCATTCATTTTCAGCCATCTCTATTATAAAAAAACACCCCTTCACTTTCTGTCCTATACTCTTTTTTAGTGTTCTACATTATCAAACTACTTGTAAGCCTTCATAAACTCATAAGGAAAGATTGCAAATGCTAGAAATTGCTATCAGATGTAGTGATTCCTTAACTCAATTTTACAGGGGTTTTAGTTAGGGATTGTAAAATGTTTTACATAACCTCAGAAAAAGAAATAATAATATTTTGACCACAATATTTACTAACAAAGTAAAGAGACCCAGCATTTCATATTTCATCTTCCATTTTAAAATAGAGATCAGTTTGTTTTGCTGCAGTACAATAAAATGGCCTGGATATTGCAATCAGCACTAGCAACCAAGCATTCGTAAAGCAAATCTGTGGTAACAAAGCAGATTGTGCACAAAATGGAATTGAAATATGATCTTTCTTTGCTTTCAAGGGTATTATAAACAAACAGAAATAGGTAACCCAAAGAAAAAACATGTTAAGCTTTTTCATCATAATACTCAGCTGGAATGGATTCAAACACTTCTCCCATTGTCCAGATTAACAACATTTAGGCTGTTTTCTCCTCCTTTTCTAGTAAGAGCCACTTCTGTTTGAAAGTGCTAATGACTACAAAAAGGATAACTGCTTAGTGATGTTCCAATCTTTATTCGATTGCTATTTTCTTCCTGAGAAAGGCATCATGTCAAAAAATTGCAGGGTAACTATTGCTGTAGAATCAGGTAAACAGGTCACTGTAGTCTCCTTACATAAGCTTTCTGCCTGAAGAATGAAAACCACACTAACCAACGGGTCAGCTTCTAAGACTCTCAAGAAAAAGAATGGCACCCTGTTGGTTACCACTGAATAGCAGAAGAAATGCTTTTCTTGAGATCATCTTCCCACACAGAATATAAGTACCATCCAAGAATTAATCCCACATGGGATGACTAGCAAAACAGTTCTGCCTCTATAAACAAACATATCCTTAAAAACATTAGTATCTTTGTGCCCCAGAGCCTGATTTGGATCTCAGTTTTCATCATTTTCCATTAGTATAGCTCTAGAGGCATGGCTAAGTTTGCTCCTGAATTACACCAGAGTATAAGCAAGATCAGAATCAAGATGGTGGTATTGAAATAAGACTTCAAGAGAAACACAAACACCAAACATCTTTTCAAGATGATAATCCAAATGATCTGTGGCTCTCTTGTGAAGAAAACCACATGGAGTGATTAGAAAATGGCTCAATTGTCAGAGCAAAGTGATTTAACCCCTTATTTGTCTGAACTTGACTAAGATGGAACAAAAGTCTAGCAATTTGAGACATGAAATACTGTCTTTATATTACAGAGATTCTACATGCTTCCTTACTTCAAGTGACACAATGTATCAAGAGAGCTGGAAGGATAGCATTTGAACTGAAGGTTACTATTCTAATGCAGTTGTTACAGCTGGAATCTACTTGCTAATCTGATTAACTGATATGAAGTTCAAGGAACACTATAGGATTCCTCTACGGAATATGGGGATCATGAAACTGACTTGTCTGTAATCCCATAATGATTCTAAATTGGAAGTTGGTGTTAATATATGTATTATCTTGATATTAATACAGAAAGGGACCATATTAGTCAGTCGAACATCCCACGAGAAATCTTTAATCTGAGTGACAGCAGCCTAGAGAGAAGTATCTGCTGAATAGCTACTTGCTCAATTTAATTCAGCAAATTAACACTATAGTAAAGCCAGGATGCAGTACAACACTTAGCTGTTAGAAGACAAAGTATTCTTCATCCAATGCGATGTAATAAGGTGCCACTTTTTATTTTATTGAAATGTGTGATAAGTCGACACACCGTTCAGTCTGGTGCTAACTAGATTCTTTCTGTCTTAGGTTTAACATTATCTAGGTACACTAAACTGAGTTTAACTATTTAGAACACAGAAGGATATCCATTTAAAAATTATCACACAGTTTGCTGGACTAGTTTAGCTCATCCATGTATTTGTACCAATAGAGTTCAGGTACATCTGTCAAACTATTCAGGGTTACAGGCTGATCTTATTTACATTGATATAAATCCAGAGGTACACTAATGAATTCTATACATTATTTGGGATTTACTCAGGTGTACAAAAAAACAAAAATTTCACCTCCTTCTGTACTAAAACTTCAGCAGCAACAGTTTTCCAAAATTTGGATTTTCTACCATGAAAATCACTTCTAGTCTTTACATATACCAAAGGTTGAAATGAATATTGCTTTTTTAATAAAGAGGGAAAACAAAATGCTGTGAGAAAGCTTGTCTATCCAGATAATTTCTTTCACGTATTTCTGACTGCCTTAATTCATCTCAGGAAACAAATATATATAATGCCACTTTAAATTTTGGTTCAGAAGGGACATTTTGTCAGTCAGATGAGTTATTGTGTCACATTGCATTATCAAATGTAATAGTCAGAGTATGTAATTCACAAAATACTGTCTCCTTGTTCAAAACCAAAAGTGGCATAAACCCATTTATAATTTAAGTAAGTTGCTGGCACTTCATAAAATGGCTTTCCCAGAGAATAATGAGGTAGACTGGTGGGGCAAGAAACATGATAAGTGACTGCACAATATAAGTCATAATGAATAGTGGCTCTGTCCCTGCAAGAAACTGCAGTACCAGAGAACCATGTTATACAGTGTTTTTTATGTCAAGTTATAAATTAAACGTGATCTTTATTTTGAAAGCTTCTGTCACTACAAGATGGGAGCAGAGTATAATGCCACATTCCTTTCCAGGATGTACAAAACATTTAGGTGTCAAATTTTGACTGGTATGAATGGGCATAGATTCACTGACTGAAGTTTTGCAAATTTATATCAGCAAAAAATGTGGTCCTAGAGCCCCCTCCCCCAAAAAATGTTTGCCTTACATTTAATATTTTAATTAATGACTTCTCCATAACACACATTCTGTCTCTTGCTCTCTGTATTTTTATATTGAAGAAGGAGTGAGTTTGGGGGGAAGGGCAGGGAGATGCTGTCCATGAGAGAAGCAAAGAATATATTCATCTGGATTTATAAAGCCACAAGCAATGTCTCTCTAATACTCTAATTGCCTCTGATATTTGTAAATGTACAGTACTAGAAGATTTATCCAGTGTTGCTCAAGTCCATAATTCAATTTCTGATTTCTTCATTTGAATCATAGCTCTGGGGTGGGGCTGTGGATGGAGGGTTGAGTATGTAGGCTGGGCTAACCCAGCCCTCTCTCACTGCAGCAGCTTGGGGCCAGGTGAGAAGCGCCTCTTCATGGCCACTGCAGCTCCAATGAGCACAGCTGGGGGTGCATCAGCTGGGGCAGGTACAGATTCGTCTGCCCCCCACCACCCACTCCCAGCCCAGCCAAGTTGTGCACTTTCCCCTTGCTCCCCGATGAAAGGGAACAGTCTACAATGTCCCCATATGACTGGGAACGGAGGCAGCTGTAGCCCTCTCCCAAAGGGCACCTGAGGGGTGGGAGGCTCATGTTTGGAACAATTCTGGGTGGGGGGAACATCCCCGCCAGTCTCTTCACCTGACTGATGATTCTATCTGGCTTTATATGCCTCCGGTATGCATTGTGGGAGAGGGAACTTCAGCCCCTCCTCCCTGCTCCACACATCCAAACCCTTGCATTGCTTTATGTTACGGTAAGAGGAAGCTGTATACAAAATTTGGTGGTTCTAGCTCTCACCATATAGGAGGAGTTCTTTTTATGTTTCCCCATACGAATTGGGAGGGGAAGACTCAGTCTATCTCCCACACCTCCAAACTCCAGTAGGTAATGTAAACATTCACATGTAATCATACACACTCTTTTAAAATGCTAATGTATCCCAGTCTGGATTAGCTAGAGGCTGGTTGGAAATCTTCAGTGAAAAACAGAAACAGTTTGTGGTTTCTCCTCTTTTCCCCTGACTAGCTCATGTGTTAGCAAAGGAATTACACGTTACTAATCTACATTTTCCTCTTTGGAAAAATTCAGTATGATGTGTCCTATATTTTAAATATCAGTGTAAAGCTAGTCTGTCTTCCACCCTGCATTCAATGACTTCCATGCACTCCTATGAAGAGAACAGCCCTCAAATTCATGAAGATGAATAACCTTTCTCAAGGTTATTTGCAGAACAACTCATTTGGATATCAAAAAGTTCCCATCAACTTAAATGGGAGTTATTCCACAGCCTGTGCACCTGTATGTGAACCATGCCATTTAGACTTATTTATGGCTTCATATCACTAAGTTTTCCCTTCTGTATTAGTTTAATTATATCATATTAATAAACCTTGACTTTTAGATAGAAGCTCTAAGAGGCATATTCTCAATAGGATGCATTTGCACAACTCCCCTTAGCACCAGTGGTAGTTATGCATGCACAGAGAGTTAGTAATAGCCTTAGGTTTGTAGCCATTGCTGGCATACTCATTTTTCCTTGAGTGAATTCTTGATCACAGATGCACATGGCTCCCATCTCTGCTTTTGCTATAAATTTTCCTAGGCACAGAATTAAAAATACCAGCTTATGTAAAAGAGAGTATTAATCTAGAAAACACATATGCAAGCACTGCATGGGAAAACCAAAACCTCAATGGGCAGCTAAGGCTGCTGCAGAAGCAGGTTGCAGAGATTTCTTTTCTGTATGTTAGAAAATCTGGGTCCTGGCAGCGCCAAGCCATGCATATGAAAGTGCCTATAAAGGGTTCCTGACAGGTCTCTACAATGCTAAGGGCTAACATCCTGACAGAACATTTTCAGTTTTGTAGTAGGGCAAGGAACAGAAGCAAGATATTTTGTGCCACAGCTAACGGTTGTAGGCATACTCATTTGGGTCCAATTCTAGCCATTTACTTTAAGGCATTTTGAACCTCACTGGTACTATAAAGGGGCCTTCACCACATTACAGTACAATTTACCAACCCATTTTCAAACTCCTTTGTGCCACCGTGCCTGAATAAAATATAAATGAAAATTCGGGAGGTACAGATAATGTGCTGCAGCTCAGGTCAATTTTCATTACCTAATAACTGTGAAATGCAAAGTTGGGTAGGATCTAATTTTAAGATTAGACATGTGCTAATGTAACCCACTAGTTTTTGAAAAGAGGTTCTGTGTGATAGTGGAGAGAACAAGTACAATCTGTCCTTCCTGTGCCTTCACCTCTTTCTAAAATATCCACAGAAGTGAACATTGAAGGGTTTGATATTTTTACACGCATACCAATCTGTGTTAAGTTCCAAAATGCCATAGCAGTGCAAATGTGCAGAGTAGAGGGCAGTTGATAAACGTGCAGAGCAGAGGGCAGTAGTCATAGGCTAAGTGATACAGTTGAGTTTTTCCCTATCTTCTTTATAGATACAATAGATCAATCAAATGGTATCCTGGCTAATTTGGTGGATGTTGTGTCTGAAATAGGGGGTAACAAATGCACTAATTGCTTTGGTGAATTTTTACCCAGTGGTGCTCGCAGAGAGAAGATTTATTGAATGACCTCCATTCAGCCATATGCAAGATGGACATTTGCCCATTATGGATCTGAGCTAGGCCCACTTGCAACCGGTCTTTTCAATGCTCACCTGTGGAAAAGCAGATTGCCGGTGTCCTTAAACAGGGGCAGGTTAGATCTCCTATTCAGAAAAGTCATCTCTGAAAATTGAAAGCATTAATTACTGATGTGGATGGAGTATCTCTACCTTGGCTATGCTCCTTCCTCAGAGACGTTCGAGAATGAAAAGTGGCAGTGAGTACTTACTCTTCCTGTCTGAAGTTTTCTCAAGCACAAGGTGCTGAAGCATTTCACCTTGTCACTCCTTGTGTTCAATGCAAATCTATGGTGGGTAATGATCACGTCACCCGAATGTCAACCTTCAGCTCTTCAGCATGCTTCCTTTTGATAGAACCTGAATTCTGTTGTGTCTAAATTTCCTCAGGGCCTATTCAAGGCATGGGCAAAATGGTGTGAAAATTGGCTATGAAGCCACTGACCCAGCAGTTTCAGCCCCATCAAGAGGAGGAGAGCATTAGGGCTAAGTTTTGGAAGGGGAGGATATGTTGTTACCTTATTCTAGTGACCTGGAAGCAATACACACAGAGTTGCTCAGTGTCTGTAACTAGTACTACAGAGAGACTGTGCAGCAAACCTGCCTTTCTTCCTAACATTAGAAAAAAGAGTGGATTCTTTCCCTTCCAACTGCCATATAGTTCCCCAAACCAATTCTATGTTCTCAGGCTTTGAAAGGGGAGGAGTGAATTTCACCTATACTTATCTCTGCGGCTTTTCAGCTAACCACTAGGGAGCAGCACATAGTTAAATCATTTTATAGCTGAATTTAACACCAAGCTAGGTCACAGTCCCTTTTTGGAATTAGTTTAAAACAAGCAATATCAAAACAACACACAATTTTTTCCCTCATGAGCAGGTGATTTTTGTGACCAATTTGAATTTTGTTTAATTATGCATACAGTCCTTTTTATCATCTGTGCCCTTTATGAAATAAAGGACTCTGTGAATTTTGAGGAATATATCAGGGAATAAATCATAGTATACCTTTATAGGGGACAGGGCTAATATTGTTGCCTTTTAAACAGGATTACTTGAAAAACACTAACCTTGGGGTTAAGTTATACTTAAGGCACTTTGCAGAAACAATTCCCTCCTTGTATCAGTTCTGTCATTTTTCGTGACCTGAACAGTTTTCCCCGCCCAAAATACATTATTTAGAGATGTGCTAAGATGTACAAGCTTCTCAAGTGTTAGTTAACAGGAAAAAAGTTAATTGGGGGGGAAAAGATCAGCAGGTTTTAAGGAGCTTCTTTTGAAAAATGCAGCACTAATATTTCCTTCCAGCTGTACCTCTGACTTCTTATTGAGACTAGCAATGTACCAGTAATAAGATGCCAGCATCTTCTACTTCCCTTTCCCTACATTGCTGAAATATCAAGTGGTACTTCATTGCCCGGGAATCAGCATGCCTCTTAGAAAAATGGCAGTTTCTGAAATACAGTAGTATGTTCAAGTGGGAGGTTCTTTTAGAAATGGAAATTAATGATATGTGGGACATGAAGCATCCTCATTAAGTGGTAGCTTGATTTGCCTCGTGCTTTCTTGTTTCAGGGTGTACAGTGGCTTCCTGGTCAGAAATCTAGACACATGTCTATTGTCAATTGTATAGAATCATGGGTGGTCCCACATAACTATAGCTTTCCATTTCCTCTGCAGATAAAGTCAAGACATGCTACAGAGGGGAAAGAAGTGTCCATTGACTCCTCCCCCACCCACCCCCCAAAAAAGTTGTAGTCAGTGCCAAGACTTTACATGCTATAGGGGAAAATCATTCAGAGTGCAAAGTTTTCCCAGCAGATAGCAACACTCTGTTTTTCTAAGTCTTCACTGATAACATTTGTGACTCTTTCCTGAGAAAGTGCAAGGATTTTAAAGGAGGGTCTGAGTCTAACTTGCTTAATAAAATGCCTCAAAGCTTCTACTATAGCCAGCCTGAGGTCAGCTCTTCAGCTGCTACAAAACAATATAGTGCCATGGGAGTCAATAAAGATATACCAAATAACATTAGCAGAAAATCTGGCTTTAAGAAAGAACATTGACAAAAGACCTACATGTAAAATTGGTGGGTCTCTCTAACTCTAATTATTCTTTATGTATTTGCAATAATTATATTTTATTTGCCAACCCAATACAGAAAAGCCATGCAATGCTCTTGGTGCCCTTGGACAATGTTTTTTAAAAAAATATGTTAACAAGCAGTTCTCTGTATAAGAAAAACAAGTTGGCTTCCATCATATGGGTTCCAGATCCTCAAAAGTATTTAGGTGCATAGCTTCCATTGAAATCACCTGAATACCTTTGAGGATCTCTACCACAATCACCACCAGACTTACCCTAAAGTAATCTGCATCACTAGCATATTTTTGCCGATTATGTATATATAACCCACACACCTAGGCTATGTCTACACTGGTGCGATCTTGCGTCAGAAATATGCAAATGAGGCTAAGCGTGGAATATCGCTAAGCCTCATTTGCATATCTAATGAGCCACCATTTTTGCAGAAGAGGCTCTTGCGCAAGAAGGAGCGTCTACACTGATTATTTTCAGGAATAACGGCATTGCGCAAGAGGGTTTTTCTTGCATAAGAAGGGGCAGTGTAGACACTCCTTCTTGTGCAAGAGCCTCTTCCACAAAAATGGCGGCTCATTAGATATGCAAATGAGGCTTGGCAATATTCCACACTTAGCCTCATTTGCATATTTCTGGCGCAAGATCGCGTCAGTGTAGACAAAGCCCTAGTGTGGTTTCTGAGCAATGCAAGTGGTACCTAGACCACAGCAACAGTTAAGCCCAAGAGACCTCTATAGCAGGGGCTAGGAGGCAGTTGGCTTTTAGCTCAGAGGGTAGAGGCTCTTATACTCAGCTCCACAGGTCACAGGTTCAAATCCACCTGGTGGCAGTTACATATATACACACATTTAGACTTTGAATGGAAACATTAAAGGACCTAGTATTAAAGGTGCTAATGATTTGGGGCATTCAAACTTGAAACATATTAAAAGGGCCTGGATTTCAGTGGGTGTGGACACTCAGTACTTTCTGAAAATTGAACTCCTTCAAGGGGAAACACAATATGAGCTCCCCAAAATTGAGTCACTTAAAAATCAGTTGTTACTTTGAGAATCTTACTCAGGAACTGTAAAAGAATCATTTTTGCTGCTAGCAGAGCGTGCCTTGTCATCTGCAGCAGCAAAATACTTAAGCAACTCTTTCCTAAGAGCTGGACTTTTCAGTTAGTATTGTCAAACTCTAAGCTGCCTTGTCACTTGACTATAACTGGAAGGCAACTAAAACATCAATATGTGGAGCTTGTGAATTTAATAATGCACACTACTATTACAGTGCATTGTGGTTGACTTTACAAAATCTCAGAAGACTTTGTTGTAAAGGCTGTAATAAAATTATCATTACTTTAAAATAATGCTCAACTACTTCTCTATAAACTGCCCGTACTAGGAGAACCAGACAGTTTTGGTTACCTATATCAGGTATTTGATGTCTTTGAGTTTAACTGTGAGATTTCTAACAAAATAAGCATTCAACACTGTTTCTTAGGAACCCCCGATCTTTTTTGTTTCCTCTACAATGCTTAAAACTGTCCATGATTAGGCCCTTCCACTAAGCAATGCAAAGGTCTAATGTAGGGCATCATTTCTTACCCTGTCTGACTTAGATGAGATCAATATTCATTAATACTGGTAATTCACTACTCAACCAGATAGTGCCCTTGAAATTTTTAGAAGACACATGAGAAAGAAAAGGAAAGAATGTAGCAGCCTAAAGAAAGCAGATCATGTTTGTAAAGCTGTAGGTAGGTAGAGTCTATTGTCTATGGGAATGCTGCTTATAGCATATCTCCTCATTTCACCAGCATCTAAGGCTGGCATTTTGTCAAATGTGAAATGTTGTTTTCTCAGGTTCCAAACAGAAAGAATTTTTGATGAAACATATGGAAGTTAGTGATGGGGAAACGTCAGCAAACAACTTTTCCAAACCAAATCTGGACCCTGATATCAGCAATGAGTGGATGGGGTGCTCAACCAGCAGCTGAAGAGAGCCTGCTATAGTTCCTCATGGCCAGAGCATGCACCATACTGCACTGGTGATCCACTGGATTAGGGAGACACATAGGGTCCCTGATAGAACTGGCTGAATGCCACTGCATGGTCACAACACAGGGGGTCATGGCAGCAGTGGACAGTGCATTTGGTGACAGGCAGCCCAGCAGTAGGAATGTTTATTTAGCCACAGGTTTGGAGGTTGGGGGAGTGTTCCCCTGGAATTGGGGAGGAGGATATGTGCCCTGGCCAAGTTGTCTCACCCTCTCCTACCCATCAAAGCAAGAACACTATTTAGGGGGGGAGGAAGAATAAGGGAAGTGGCATGAACCCAGAAGTGGCAGCTGGAAGAGTTAAAGGAGGAAGTTGCAAGCAATCATACATCCCTCCCTGTGAAGGCTGGGTGAGGTGGAGTGAGTGTGCATAGAGGACCTAAGGAGCTTACTGGACTAAGTGTAACAAATCAAACACCTTTTCTCCAGCTCAGATGGGAAATGTAGGGATAAGATTCAATGCAATTTGCAGACCCCCACCCCCATGTAGACAGGAAGATTCTATGTCAAGCTCCCGCACAGGAACAAGGGATTTCTTCACCCGGGGGGCCTTAAAGGGGAAGGTGAGAGGAAGCCTATCAAAATCCCCACAGAAGTGAGTCCACTGCTTTTCTTTCTTGAGGAAACAGAACCACAGCTCAATGTTGCTGTGGCTCATACCTCAACAAAAGTGGGGAACCTGAGGAACTTAAGGAGTACAACATAAATTGGGATTCCTACCCAAAGATGGGAAAAGCCCAATATACATGTACAGCAGACATGTGACCACTGTCTGTGTAACAGCAAACCCTTTGTAGAATGTGGCTGTGGATAGGGCACACCTCAGTCAAGCTTGATGGGCATGGGCCAAAGAGGGGAATCTTTCCCTAGGGAAGGCACATAGGGTTATTCCAAAGAGGGGAGATGGTTTCCTCCCACCCACAAAGCCTGGGGGAGAGACAGACACCCAGAGAGGACATGCTTTGAGTACCCTTCTCACTGACACAAGTGTCAAGTTCAGGTGCTCATTCCACAGGGACTCGGTTCAGTGACAAACCAGAATAGGGAGCAGATTTTGGGGAAAGATGGTCCCTCCAGAAGCTGGAGGACAGGGTCAGGACTCTTAATATGTGGAACACTGAGGAAACAATTCCTTTCCCCATGTAACTAGGCTTAACTTCCTGCTGAGGCTTATCTTATAATTCGGCCTCTTGTAATTTCAACATGCTAAAATACATCCACAATCCACTTTTAGTTGTTTCTTATATCAGCAAAATAATAGAAACGGTACAAAAACTGTTAGCATGTTACTACTGTTAACACAAAGATTAAGCCACTATACACTAATGGCTGTTGTCAATAGTTGTTGCTACAGTGACTTCAGCAGAGCTATGGTGATGTATGGGAGCTGACGATCTGTCCAAAAATATGTTTGAATACTGTGCTTTGGTCTTATATAAAATCTTATGCTTACAATGTTGCTAATGGAGGGAGTATGCCTTATCCAGCCTTTATTTCTAGCATCACTCCTACTGCATAATCAAATGACAACAAAGCCATAATTTGATGGTGACAATAAGGCATTAGCACAACAAAGGCAGTACATGTTCTAACACTTATTAAATCAGGGACCAAATTCAAGAAACAAATTGCTGAAATGTATCTAATCTCTTTTACTGATGGCTCTTCAAGATGAAGTTAATTGAAATAGCAAAAATTTCTAGATGCTGGAAAAAACAGAAATTAACAAATATTCTAAAATGAAAGGGACACTTATTGATAATGACATGTTACGAATGTACAAGACCAAGAATATAACAGGAGTGGATGTCTGCAAGAAACACAGCTTCCCTGGTTTCATTTAAATTTGTTTTGTTTGTCCTATAGGACAGCTCCTCAGCAGTAATTAGTATGGCAGGTGGCCAGCCAACTTTGTTTGAAATTTAAAATTCCCTTCCATTTGCGATGTGTTAAGAAGGCTTTTAATCAGTTCTGATGCATTATCCTATAATTAGAGCTGGGTAGAATTTTCCATCAGATCATTTTTTCTGATGGGAAACACAGTTTCTGAAAAATTGGAAATTTCTGCTAGGAATATCAAAATGAAATATTTAGTTTTGGGACAATTTGATCCAAATTTAAATATTTTGCTTTTTTATTAACTGACCTGAAATGGTTTGTTTCAATTAATTCAACATTAACCTATATTTGGTGCTTTTCTTCCTGGGAGTTGTATTTCAATCCCCATTTTCCCTTACGCAAGCAGAAAGTAAAAATCGACAAGAGTCAGGTAGGCTGCCAGAGAGATGACATTTAAATTTTTCTTAATGGACAAATCCAAATTTTCCCATGAAAATTTTGGTTTGTCAAAGAGTATTTTCCCTTGGAAAACTTTCTAATGGAAAACTTTTAGCCTATTTTTTCTTTTCTTATTATTTTATGCTATGTTGTAACACAAGTGTATACAATTTGCAGACACCCCATGAAATCATCATACACCACAGCATCTATTTCTTCATGTGATCATTTTTAAGCCCCTTCAAAACATCTCACCTATTTTGCTGACACCTTTCCTTGTCAGATTCTTTGTTGATTCCCTTAAGGATTTCTTTTATTTCATTTTTGCATGTCTTTGTGCATATTAAAGTAATAGTCTATTGAAATCAAATCAATCTGTTGCTAATTTAATAATGCAATCTCCATAATTGTATTTTGTGTGATTATGTGATTATGCTTTGTTGATTGATCATATCATTTAGCAGGGAGGATTAATTGGGAGGATTTATAATTTTAAATAGGCACTATGAGCCAAAAAGAAAATTTGTTACTACAGATTTACCTCAGACTAACTATTCTGAAATCTCTACCATTATGCCAGATTTGCATAGTGAACTTGAGAGCAGAACTAGCCCCTATAACTGTATATATTAAAAAGCCATTTAAAGTGTTTCATTGTCTGTTAGATTATCTTTCAAGTACAGGCTGAAACTCTCTTAACTGGGATTCTCTGGTCCGGCAACATCCATGGCTCAGCACGGATGTTACAGGACCAAAAAGTCCCAGGGGAAGGCCAGTGGCAATGATCCCTGTGGGGCCAGCAGGGCAATGGGCTGACCACAACGAGCTGATGGTGGGGTCGCCCAGTGTGTGGCAGTGGGGCTGCCCAGTGGGATTGGAGACTGGGCGCATGGTTGCCTGGTGGGTCCTGGAGCCCCAGCATGGTGCATGCCAGGAGCTTCAGCATGGCGTGCGTGCCTACCGGTGGGTCCCGAGCCCATGGCAGCAATGTCTGCCCAGTGGGGTCAACACGGCAGTGGGGCGAGCAGGAGGTGGAGAGCTGGCTTGGAGACCAGCAGCCGGGCCAGGGGAGCAAATGGCAGGGGTCCACAAATAACCTCCCCTGGTGCAGCAAAATCCCTCGTCCAGGACTGGTCAGATCCTGAGGGTGCTGGACCAGGGAGGTCCAACGTGTATTGAATTTAAATCCAAAAGAATAAATAAAATAAAGGCATACTAGCTTCTCACTAGTACAAACCACTGTTTGCCTCTTGCTTTGCTATTCTCAAAGGAGCTTGGAAGACATTTCAGTATAGTCAGCACTCTTTGGTCAAGGGAGCATTTTATTTAAAAAACCCCGCCAAAACCATGAAATATGCCAACATTTTCAAATTAGCCTGTCTCACACACCCCTTCCTTTTTCCTTTTTTCCTTTTTTCTTTTTCTCCCCCATCTCCTTCCCCTCTCCTATTTATTTCGAGTTTTCATATCCCCTACTCATAACTCTGGTCATCTGAAGAAGTGGGCTGTGCCCACGAAAGCTCATGATACCATCTACATGTTTTGTTAGTCTATAAAGTGCTACCAGACCGTTTGTTGTTTTTTTCTGTAACAGACTGTAGCCAGACATGAACCCCATCTTGTTTCCCCCCCCAGAGAGCAAGAGAAAGGCAGTCAGCCTTTGATGCCCTGGGAACGCAGGTGTGCTGCCTATCCCTGACTCTACCATAAACAGAAACCAGACAGTAAATGGGCTAGCTGACGACCCGGGGCCTCCCGTTGCCCTGATGGCTAGTACCAGTAATTGACACGCCTGCACTGTCTCAGGAGAGGAATCTTCGCCCATCACATACCAGAGGTGCCCATTGTCTGCATTTTCACAGGTGTGAATTATGCTTTGCACCCTTCGTGGGAAACTTGGTGTTCAAAGCCATTTTTCCTAATTGGCCACTTGAGACCAGGAAGAAGCCTACGTGACCCAAGGGGTATAAAGAGGGGTTTAGTAGCCCACCCCATTTGAGCTCCAATCATCTATACCTGCTGGCAGGTATTGATTGTCTCCCGAGGTCTGTGGGACGCCCAGCCTCGCCCTACTTCTTCCCGAGGGATTGAGAGAAAGACGCTGGCCACGCCAAGTCTGGAACGCAGGGGTGAGAATATATACCTGCTATGTGTCTATTTTGCATGCATTTAATAAGAGCTCAGAGAACCAAAAGGGTTTCATGGTACCTGTAAGTGACTTTTGTTTTAAGTGTAATTTCTGTCCTGTCCTTTGTAGTGGCTGTGTTATCTGTAACACAGCAGTAGCATTTAACAGCTAAGTTTACCCTGTAACAATAAAATAGTAACTGTTTAAGCTTTAACCTGACTCCTTCAGTTGCTGTAACAGAACCAAGCACAATTTAAAAGAACTCCAGCCGGTCATAAGGGACAGATCCGTTGGGGCGCCCGTGGCCAACCTCTTCCAGGTTGCCCGCTGCTAAGGACCCCGGTCCTGGCAGTTGAAGTCTCGGTGTATAAGCTCTCCCTGTAAACTTATTGGGGCGCCCGTCAACCTCTTCCAGGTTGCCCACTGCTAAGGGACCCCGGTCCTGGCAGTTGAAGTCTCGGGTGTATAATACACACACACACACACCACTCACTGCCCTGACCATCGGCTGACACAGACTAACTCGGCTATCCCCTGAAGTTTATTGACTGATGTTAGTTTTGATGTGGTGCCCTTAGAATATATCTACTCTATGGGATAATGTCGAATTAAGATACTCCGCTTCAGCTACTTTAATTGCATAGCTGAAGTCAAAGTAACTTAACTCGACTTTTGGTGCTGTCCGTACTGCAGGAAGTTGAAGAGAGAACTTCCTCCCTTCGACCCCTTATTCCTCATGGAAGCAAGACTACCAGCATCGACCAGAGTGCCTCTCTCAGTTTGAATTAGCCTGTCTTCACTTCACCAGCTAATTTGAACACTGGAAGATCAACAGCGGCATCTTCAATCTTCTCTGCAGTGTGGACATACCCGTAATGTTTCACTAGGCTATAGTTTTACTTCTAACCTGAACAAAATATACCACATACATATTACTCCAAAAGTTGTTCTTACAGAAGGACATTCCATACATTTGGCAGGTGCTACACCGCGTATACTGAACTATTACATAATGTGGTAGCATCTCTGTATCAGTCCACAGGAGGTAAAAGTCAGATGCACTAACCATCATAGTTTGAATGAGGAAGCACTATAGCAAATTTAAAATTATATTAAACTAGTCTTGACCATATTTTAAATCGCACACCAGAAACAGTTTTAGTTACAATTAAGTCAGAACTGTTTAATGCAAAACAAATAAAACTCTTTCAACTCCCAATTATACAATTCGGAATTGCACACACTCTACTGAGCTTAGCATGAGTCCACAAGACTATTAAGGTTCTGCAATGCAAATATCAGAACCATATTCTCAGCTGACAGAATATCAGCAGAGCTCCACTGAAAATATCTGAACATCTCGCCCCAACTGTACTTTTGAATGACAGAGGAATATGCATACTACTTGGTCTAACAATGAACAGTTTAAACAGTTTTAAGTATTGATTCAATATATGGTCCTATTAAGTGAATTGTAGTGAAATGTTTTAAACATGATTAATAATTCACTGGTAGTTACACATATAGCTATTCCATACTAAACAATAAATGAAACAAAAAAATTGAAATAATGGAGTATCAGAGTCAGATGTCTACAGAACTGAATGTTTAACAGAACTATAAGTTTAACATGTCACAAAGCCTTGACTAAAGCAGAGAAATATTTCTTAGCAAATACTTTATTAGAAGGATTTAGCTTCTTTTTGTTCTTTTTGTTCTTGACAACTTTTTAAAGCTATTTGTTATATAAAAATGTTTCCTGTAATACTTAAAAAGTAGAGTTGGTTCTTGGCTTCACTGAAGTTTGGGTCTGGTGGACAGGCTGTTCACTGAGGGTGAGTCCACCTAGCACCCTTACCTCGAAATAAGCTACGCTATTTGCACTACGCAAATTGAGTATCTTATTTCAAATTTATTTCAAAATAGGTTATTTTGAAATTTGGCACATCTACACAGTGCCAAATTTCAAAATAACATGCTATTTTGAGCCACTTTCTCACTCTGGACCTGCATCACTCCTAGGACCATGATGTTGTCTTCAGGACACCTCCCTCTGGCAGTGCCCACCACATTGGTCTTTCATCACCTTTTGGGGGCAATCTTAGGGGCAAGTCACAGTCCATAAAGGTCACTCCTCAGTGTGCTAGGTACGATGCAAGAGAGATGGGGGTGGGACACAGTCCCTCCCACTACCCTGGTACTCTGGGTCCCAGCTCAGGGTTCCTCTGGCAACAGCCTTTCCCTGCTCTCCTTCTCTTCCTTTCTACTGCCTCCTGTTCCCTGGACCACTTCCCTTGTGACCCCTGCACCTCCTAGCCCCTGAATCAAGGCCTGCAGCCTAGTGGGTATCAGGATGGAGCCTCCCTTCCCTTCAACCCCTTGATCCTGTCCAGGACAGCTTTCTCTAAGGTGCTTCCCTGGGAACCAGTCCTGCATCTTCTCTTGTCAGGCCCCAACTGCCCACTACTCTGTTGAGCAGCTCCTTATAAACAGAGCTGCCCCAGAAAGCTGCCTCCTCATTGGCTCCTTCTAAGCCCTTCCCTGAGTGGCCAGGGCTCCCACCAGCCTGCTTTAACCCCTTCTGGCCAGAGTGAGGCAGGCACCTCACTACAGACACAAATAACATTTTCCCCCACTTCATGCTTTGTTGGTAGCTAGGTACCATATGCTGGTATAGTTAATGCTCTGTCCTTTGATTATACACAGAGCATCTTGAATATACATGCAAAAGTTTACACCAGTCATATATTTTAAATAATGTTAAAAAAGACACCTATTATAGTAAATCGAATGGATCGCGAGTCAACCGGTAGTGGGCTAACCACACTGTGCTTTAATACATGGAATTAATCTTGTGGTTTTGGTCTACTACTGTAAGAAAGAACTGCCAGACCAAACCATTGCTTAAGCGTAGCAGGGAGTTCAGGCTTTTAAATTAAAGACTTGGTTGTTCAATCATCCTGACAAAGGAGCAAAAAGCCACTTGCAGCAAAGCTAATATTTCAGCTCTGGTTGGTGCTGATCTGCAAACCTCACTCACACAGATAATTCTTACTATTGCGAGTATTCCCACTGGCCTCAGTAGGAGTTCCATTGGAATACTTGTGAAAGAGTTACTGTTCCTCAACTTTCACAGACAGAGGGAGGGACAACGAATGAGTTGCACAAAAACCTGGCCAAGACATATACGTCTTAATATGTCACACACGTGACACAAATGGAATTATATTTTTACCTTTAATTATTTTATCTATAATTATTTTGAGCTATATCAAGGCAAATGAGGAGCATTTCTAGTGTGTAAACCACTGAAGTCTGTGATGTCACTGAGATCCGAACCTGGCCCAGCATGTGATTATCAGCAATTGCTGATATACACTGTAAAGCTGCTCTTGCAGTCATTCCACATGCAAAGCAGCCATTGATTTCAGCAGGAGTTTTATGTAATGGATGTTTTCACCATTAGGCCCCTGAGGTTAATATTTATCATTCAAACAACAGCAAGGAAGGGATCACTTACTATTGCTTTGAAATATTTAATTGTCAATATATTATTTCCACAGTTATGTGAGCAGCAAAGGAAAATCTATTTTACTGAGGGATTTTGTGTTAACGACTGTATTGCAGTTCAAATGCTCCCCACATTAGAACATGAACGTTTGAATTACTAGTTAAGGAATAGAGGGCATCAATGGCAGATTGGCTAGAATTTCAGAGCGTGGTGAGACTTCAATATGGGTAAATATCTCTTACTATGAAGGAAGCTATTTGAACCACAACATTAGTCTTGTTTCTGTTTTTGTCCCCTTGGCACTATGATTAACTTAAGAATTTAGTTTAATATTTTCCGCGTTCCAAGCACATTAATCGGTCTGAAAAGTTAGTGCATTCATTAACTGTGACAGCTCTGCCTGGCTGATCTCTAAGCAAGTGTCACCAAGGCAACATGCAAGAGAAATTAAACTTTGTAATGCAGAATGCAAATTATATTCAATTTTCTGAGGAAAGATATAGAATGATGGATATTGCAAAGTGCCAGATGCTCACCCAGTCTCACTGGACAAATCACGGAAAAGTGTCTGTCAGGCTTCAGGGGAGGAGTCAAAGACCAGACATTTTGTGTGACATTCCTCTCCCCAACATCACATAGACACCGTGTAGAAAATGGAGATTAACTAATATTATGAAAAGTACCATTGGGTACATCTACACAGTGGCACTATTTCAGGATAACATCCATTATCCCGAAATAATGTTCTGTGCATCTTAACAGTACACCCATTATTTCAAAATACCTTTGATATAATGGGCTTCTTATTCCGACTTCCTCTAAACCTTGTTGCACGAGGATTAAGGAAGATGCCAGAATAGCGATTTATTTCAAAATTAGTGCTGTGAAGACAGGGCCAAATTTCAAAATAAGAAATGCAATTTGCCTAGCTCAAATTGCTTAACTTATTTTGAGGTACACACTATTGTGTAGACATACCCTTTCTGTCTCTGTTGTTAATGTGAGCAGAACTACTGATGATTCTATCTTGAGTTTTGCTTTATAGGATGTTCACCATATTATCTGGAAAAGGGAGGGCATTTTAAAGCACACAGAGGGACAGCCTTCTATTCAGATGTTCAGGGGTCTGAGACATTTGGCCTGCTTGAAAATCTGTGACTTACACTCTTCAGGAAATACCTTCTGGACCCTATCTACTGGCATATGGCACAGAGCAGGACCTTAACCCCATAAATTGGTAGAGTTTCCCTCACTGTTTACATTGCAAAATAATCTTGTTTGCCTGTATAATAAGGGGGTGTAATCTCCTGCCCTGACAGACTGGGAGAGAACCGTGACTGTCTTCCAGACTGATTTTGCAAAAAGAATTGATCCAAGTAGATCTGGCCAGCAAGTTGCAGACACAGCATTTCCTCCATCAAAATTTTATCTGACTTCACTCAGGTATGTATACAGTGTTGTTGGGTGCATGCTGCCTTGCATGGGTAGACTGAGACGTGCTAGCTCTGCTCAAACTAGCATGATAAAAATAGTAGTGTAGTGAGGGGTAGCACAAGTGCAACTGGGATTAGCTGCTTGAGTGCATACCCAGGAGATCTAGGTGGGCTTGAACACAGGTGGCTCACTTGAGCTGTCATCCACGCTACCCTCAGCTATGCTGCTATTTTTAACATGCTAGCTGCAGCAGAGCTAGTGCGCATCTGTCTACTTGGACTGCAAAGCGTGCTTCCAGCTGCTGTGTAGACATAACCTCAATGGGTTGTTAAAGGTGTGTTATCCCCTTCCTATAGAAGCCTCTGGCTTTTTCTGGGATCCTTTGTGCTGCAATCTAGCCCTAGAGACTACAACTCCCATGATGCCTTGGGGAAAAGGAAAAAAACCTGTTGCTCTTACCCAGGCAGTACAGGGAGAGAGTTGGTGGGCTCCAATTTGGAGAGAGGAGCCAGATTGCTGGTGTGGAGTCTTTTTCAGCCCAGGAGCTGCGGCTGAAAGCAAGAGACTGCTGGTTAGAGCCTGCTGAGGCTTTGATCTAGCAGGCTGCTTCAGGGTTGGTGTGATTGTCCCTGGAGGGGAAACCCTGGCTGTGCCTGTGACTGAGAAGAGCCTGCATAGAAGTAACTGTGGCTGTTTGGGAAAGTGCTGCCTGGTCCAAAGACAGGCAGAGTGATCTGCCCAGTGAACCAGAGCTGCTGCTCTGCCTTCCCTGGACTGGCTGCCTAACTTGGACCGACACACACAACCTGAACAGGGCTGTCTCCACTCCAGCTGCAGACCTTCAAGCACCCCCATGCAAGCATGGGTCTGGTACTCTGAGATCCAGGGCAGCGCACAATCTGGGGTGGGATCAATGGTGGCTGTGTAAATGCCAGTTAGACAAGTTTCATTTATTTCTGGGTACTTTGTTAAATGATTTTATTCGGTTTTAGTCTGTTAACCCCTGTTTCTTTAAATGGTTAAGTAAAGGTGTGTTGATTCTAATTCAATCAATTAGATGTATGTTATTTATAATTGTTGTTTTTGTGTTAGATCCAGATTATTACTGGAATAAGTTTATTCCTGGAGATTCCCAAGGTGCATCATAAGTGTGTACAAGGGCTAGCCAGGTGGAGCCACCACCGTTGTATATTCTATTAGAAGCAAGGGACTGCAGCAAAGGGTTAGATAGGGGATTCCCAACAATCCAACATCACCACTGGAATAGTCAGGATCTCCTTTAATGTTAAAAACATCACGTTCCCAGGCCCACAGGTCAGTGTTGCCTGCTCCCGAGTAACCCAGGGAGGAAAGAGGGGCTACGAGCAGGAGGGTTTTCCTTCATGGCTGTTTCAGGCCAGTGAGGAGGCTTTTGATGTAGATAAAGAATATTTTCTAATGGTCATTTTGTGAAGGGAGGGTGTCTGTCACTATACAGAGACTGTGTCTTCCCTCAGAGGCTCACAGCAGTGCTGGGCTTCCAGTGTGTCCTCTTCCCTGCACCTTGTAAGTTAGGGCTTGAAACTACTGTAGCCAGAAGTAGGGAGCAAATTGACTTCCCTGCTGTGCGGATGGATCCTATCATGGACAGCACCAGGGAATTGGGGATAAGGGAATCTTAGGATATCTTAAAACATTCTTCAACCTAAACATGCCTTCCAACTTCCTATCCCCAGTCCCTCCCACAATCCCTCTGCTGTCCACCTCACTTTCCAATCCTCCCTCTTTGGTGTTCCTTTTCAATTCGTTCATACCTCCTGTGATCCATTAAAACACAGTATTGATCATGTCATGCACCTGTTATAAACCCTCTGACTCTGGTTGTATGCTGTATCCTCTCACCCTAACCCTGGTCTGTCTTGTCTATTTGTGGGAAGCACTGTGTTTTCTAATGTGTCTGTACAGTCAATGGCACAATGGCAAGGCTGTTCCTCTAGAAGCTGTTGCTATATATCAGCGTAATCAATTACGACCCCATGTCATTGATAAGGTGAGTTGAATATTTGACTCACATAAGCATCCTTTATAGTTGATGCTCTGCTAGGAGCAGACCCCCAAAGGAACATGTAAGAGAGGGCTAGGGACAGAGCCATGACCTTATTGTATACACATGTCAAGTAGCTCTGTCTGAACTCATTGTAGGAATATAGGCAAACATTGCCCTGCACCCTTAAAGAAGGGTGTTGTGAAATGGGCTAATAGCTCTGTTTCACAGATAGGGAACTAAGGCACAAACAGTGATTAAGAGACCCAAAGTCTCACAGGAAGGCTATGACCGAGCAAAAAATTGAATTCTAGTCTCCCTTCTCTCAGTCTAATGTCCTAGACACTGAATGATCCTTCCTCTTCCAATAGGTTTCTCCCTCACCTATGAGCTACAGGAAAGGACAATACATATAGCAGAGTTCCATCAAATACAATAGGCCAGACAAGAATAGCGGGAAAGTCTTTTGTAGGTTAGAAAATGAAGTAACCTAGGAAAATTAAAAAGAATCCCCCCTGCAAATTATTTCCAATACCTCATTACTAGATTATTTGCACAGGTAACTAGTGACTAAAGCTAGATGAATTAATCAATTCATTTTTCTATTAACAATTAAGCTACTGATCTGTTTTGAGGCTCCAGAGGCCAAATAATAAAGCTTGGTGCTTTTCTCTCTCATAGTTGTAACTGAGGATGAGGATAAAATGATTAGATGATTAATACTGCTCACCCTCATTTGTTGAACACCCTCCAACTGATTGTGCCATACTGTAGATAGAGTTCTAGTGTTTATTCCTGGTGAATTCCTGAAATTCCTGAACTTTAAGCATGATATCTGCACTCAGTTACTTAATTAAGAATGCAGTTATTGTCCTTGGACTACAATCACTTAATTTACATAGCATATCCAATAGATATACTTAGGCTACGTTTACACTGCAGCTCTTTTCCGGGATACCAGAGGTATCCTGGGAAAGCTATGCCATGTCCAAAGGAATGCGTCTGCTTTTCAAAAAAATTTTTTTGGAAAAGCAGACGTGTTCTTTCGCCATCCCTGTAAACCTTGTTGTACGAGGAAGAAGGGATGTGCCAAAAGCGGAGGTTTTTCCAAAATTTGGCACCGTATAGACATGCCAAATTTTGGAAAAGCCTGTTCTGAAAGAAAAGTAGGAAAAGATATGCAAATTGCAGTTCACAATTTGTGTATCTTTTTTCCAACTTTTCTTTGTAGTGTAGACACAGTCCCAGGGATAGGGGCCGAGTTGGTATTGCTCTGTTGACATGAATAGAACCTGCACTGATTTTCTTCTGCTGAAGATCTGATCCATGAGAGGTTCACTAAAAATGGTAGTTTTTCCATAATAAGTAAATCCATTCAAGTTACGACTTTCATTTTTAGAATAATTGAGAGAGTACTGTTACTTGTTATACTAAAAAGGGACTGTAATTAGTTCTTGTGCTTATTACACTACGACAACTTTAATTCCTGCTACGTGTTTAAGAAACAACAACAGATAGAATGATGTATGTCGATTACCCCCTTAACAAATCTTAACAGGTGTGTCCCTTCTGTCCATATGGTATTATTATTCTACTGTTATTTCATTTGACATTTCATTTTGTCATCAGGAACATATGTAATTAAGGCTTTGTCTAAACAAGGAATTTTCAAGAAAATTAATTCAAATTAATTAACTATATACATTATATTTAAGTGGATTCATTAAAACTATATATTTAAGTGGATTCATTAAAACATATTCAATCTTTGGATGAACACTGTTTTTCAGAATTAGGCCAGATTTACACTACTGACTTGTATTACTATAACTTCATTTCTCAGGTTAGATTTTTTTTTTAATTGATCTAACCCTCCAAATCTATTCTGATGGGAGAGCATTGTCCACTAACTTCTTAGGGAGGTGGATTAACTACACCAATAGGAGTAGCTGCCCTGCTGTACCTTCACTGTATGTGAAGAAAAGCCCTTAGGGCCTTAGTTTGACTTAGATTTAGTGAATTAAATTAAACCAAATTAAGGCCATTTTAATTCTCTTCACACAGGGTTCTGATGTGGATACATAGAATCATAGAATCATAGAGCTGGAAAAGACCTCAGAAGGTCATCAAGTCCAGCCCCCTGCTCTAGGCAGGACCAATTCTAACTAAATCAACCCAGCCAGGGCTTTGTCAAGCCGTGACTTAAACACCTCTAGGGATGGAGACTCCACTACTTCCCTAGGTAACCCATTCCAGTGCTTCACCACCCTCCTAGTGAAATCGTTTTTCCTAATATCCAACCTGGACCTCTCCCACCAACTTGAGACCATTGCTCCTTGTTCTGCCATCTGTCACCACTGAGAACAGCCTTTCTCCATCCTCTTTGGAAGCTCCTTCAGGAAGTTGAAGGCTGCTATCAAATCCCCCTCACTCTTCGCTTCTGCAGACTAAACAGACCCAACTCCCTCAGCCTCTCCTCATAGGTCATATGCTCCAGCCCCCTAATCATTTTGGTTGCCCTCCGCTGGACCCTCTCCAATGCGTCCACATCCTTTTTGTAGTGGGGGTCCCAGAACTGGACACACTACTCCAGATGTGGCCTCACCAGAGCCGAATAAAGGGGAATAATGACATCTCTGGATCTGCTGGCAATGCTCCTCTTAATGCAACCTAATATGCCATTAGCCTTCTTGGCTACAAGGGCACACTGTTGACTCATATCCAGCTTCTCATCCACTGTAACCCCAGGTCCTTTTCTGCAGAACTACTACTTAGCTGGTTGGTCCCCAGCCCGTAACAATGCTTGGGATTCTTCCCTTCCAAGTGCAGGACTCTGCACTTGTCCTTGTCGAACCTCATCAGATTTCTTGTGGCCCAATCCTCCAATTTGTCTAAGTCACCCTGGACCCTATCTCTGCCCTCAAGCGTATCTACCTCTCCCACTAGCTTAGTGTCATCCGCAAACTTGCTGAGGGTGCAATCCATCACCTCATCCAGGTCATTAATAAAGATATTGAACAAAACCGGTCCTAGAACCAAACCTTGGGGCACTCTGCTAGAAACCAACCACCATCCTGACATCGAGCCGTTGATCACTACCCGCTGGGCCCAGCCTTTTATCTAGCTTTCTATCCATCTTACCGTCCATTTATCCAATCCATAGTCCCTTAACTTGCTGGCAAGAATATTGTGGGAGACTATATCAAAAGCCTTGCTAAAGTCAAGGTATATCACATCCACTGACTTTCCCATGTCCACAGAGCCAGTTACCTCATGGCTCTAATCAGATTGGTCAGGCACGACTTGCCCTTTGTGAATCCATGCTGACTATTCCTAATCACTTTCCTCTCTTCCAAGTGCCTCAAAATGGATTCCTTAAGGATCCCTTCCATGATTTTTTCCAGGAACCAAGGTAAGACTGACCAGCCTATAGTTCCCTGGATCGTCCTTCTTCCCTTTTTTGAAGATGGGCACTACATTTGCCTTTTTCCAATCATCCAGGATCTCTCCCAATCTCCATGACTTTTCAAAGATAATGGCCAAAGGCTCCTCAATGACATTTGCCAACTCCCTCAGTATTCTCGGATGCATTAAGTCTGGACCCATGGATTTGTGTACGTTTAGCTTTTCTAAATAGTTCCTAACCTGTTCTTTACCCACCAAGCGCTGTCCATCTTCATCCCATCTTGCGTCACTTAGTGCATTAGTCAGGGAGCCGACCTTGTCTGTGAATACAGAGGCAAAGAAAGCATTGAGTACTTCAGCTTTCCCCCACATCATCTGTCACTAGGTTACCTCCTTCATCCAGTAGGGGCCGCACACCCTCTCTGATCACCTTCTTCTTGTTAACATGCATGTAGAAACCTTTCTTGTTATCCTTCACATCCTTTGCCAGTCGCAATTCCACTTGCGCTTTCACCTTCCTGATAACCCCCCGGCATTCTCGAGCTATACATTTAAACCCCTCCCTGGTCATTTGTCCAAGTTTCCACTTTTTGTAAGCTTCCTTTTCGTGCTTAAGTTCACCAAGGATTTCCCCGTAAGCCAATCCGGTCTCCTACCATGTTTGCCTCTCTTGCTACGTCGGGATGGTTTCTTTCTGTGCCTTCAATAAGGCTTCTTTAAAATACTGCCAGCTGTCCTGGACTCCTTTCCCCTTCATATTAGCATCCCAGGGGATTCTACCCATCAGGTCTCTGAGGGAGTCAAAATCTGCTTTTCTGAAGTCCACAGTGTGTATTTTACTACTCTCTTTTCTTCCTTTGGTCAGGATCCTGAAATCTACCATCTCATGATCACTGCTTCCCAGGTTGTCACCCACCTCTACTTCCCCTATTAGTTCCTCCCTGTTTGTGAGCAGGGTCAGATCCTTCAGCACTTGTACCAAGAAGTTATCCCCAACATTCTCCAAAAACTTCCTGGATTGCCTGTGTACTGCCGTATTGGTTTCCCAACAGATGTCAGGGTGATTCAAGTCCCCCAAGAGAACCAGGGCCTGCGATCTGGAAGCTTCTCTCAGGTTTACCAAGAAAGCCCCATCTACCTCATCCACCTGATTCGGTGGCCTGTAGCGGACACCAACCACAACATCACTGCTGTTGTTTGCACCTCTAAACTTAACCCATAGACTTTCAACAGGTTTTTTTTCCCTCTATATACTGGAGTTCAGAGCAATCATAGTGCTCTCTTACGTATAGTGCAACCCCTCCTCCTTTTCTCCCCTGCCTGTTCTTCCTGAACAGTCTATACCCTTCCATGACAGCGCTCCAGTCATGCGAATCATCCCACCAAGTCTCTGTTTTCCCAATTAAATCATATTTCTTGGACTGGGCCAGGGCCTCCAGTTCTTCCTGTTTGTTGCCCAGGCTTCTCGCATTAGTGTACAAACACCTCAGATAACCTGTTGATCGCCCTATCTTCTCCATTCGAATCAGGGGTCCTCCTTTCTTGCTCGTTCCTCTTTGCATTTCTTCCCGGTATCCAATTTTCCCACTCCCCTCAGGGTTTTGGGAAACTCCCACCATCCCCGAATGAACCTAGTTTAAAGCCCTCCTCACTAGGTTTGCAAGCATTGTATCAAAGAACTGGAAGGGACTTCGAGAGATCATCAAATCCAGTCCCCTGCATGCATGGCAGGACCAAGCACCATCTAGACCATCCCTAACAGGTGTTTGTCTAACCTGCTCTTTAAAATCCCCAATGATGGAGATTCCACAACCTCCCTAAGCAATTTATTCCAGTGTTTAATCACCCTGACAGTTACAAAGTTTTTCCTAATGTCCACCCTAAACCTCCATTGCTGCAATTTAAGCCTATTGCTGCTCGTCCTATCCTCAGATGTAAAGGAGAATAATTTATCTCCCGCCTCCTTGTAACATTCTTTTAGGTACTTGAAAGCTGTTTTCATGTCCCCTCTCAGTCTCCTCTTTTCCAAATGAAGCAAGCACAATTCCTTCAGCCTTCCCTCATAGGTCATGTTTTCTAGACCTTTCATCATTTTTGTTGCTGTTCTCTGGACCTGCTGTTCTCTGTAGATTTGTCTACATCTTTCCTGAAATGTGGTACCCAGAGCTGGACACAATACTTCAGCTGAGGCCTAATCAGCATAGAGTAAAGCAGAAGAATTACTCCTCCTGTCTTGCTTATAACAATCCTGTTAATACATTCCAGAATGATGTTTGGGTTTTTTGTAATAGTATCACACTGATTCATTTTTAGCTCATGGTCCACTGTGACACCCAGATCTCTTTCTGCAATATGCCTTCCTAGAGAGTAATTTCCCATTTTGTATGTGTGAAATGGATTGTTCCTTCCTAAGTGGAGTACTTTGCATTTGTCTTTTTTGAATTTCTTCCTATTTACTTCATACCATTTCTCCAGTTTGTCTAGATCATTCTGAATTATAACCCTATCCTCCAAAGCACTCCCAGCTTGGTATTACCTGCAACCTTTATAAGCATACTCTCTGGTATGAGTATGGTTTAGCACTGAATAAAGAATGCTGTGGAACACCCCTGAATTAACTCAAAGCGGCATAATTCCCTACCTTAGCGTAGGGGAGGGACAAACATGTAAATTACTTCATTCTTCGGCTTTGTCTACACTGTCAGCTAGGCGAATGATTCCTCTGCTTGTGTACACTTAAGGTGTGTCTACACAGCACCCTAAACTCGAAATAAGATATGCAATTTGCATTACGCAAATTGCATATCTTATTTTGAACCTATTTTGAAATATCTTAATATAAAAAATAAGCTAAGTCTACACAGTGCCAAATTTCAAAATAACGTTCTATTTTGAACCATCCCTTATCCCTCATACAACGAGGTTTATCAGGATGGCAAAATAGCGCTCCTGTTATTTTGACAAATATTTCGAAATAGCGGGCGGCTTGTGTAGACAAGGGGTAGCTATTTTGGGATACCGGAGGTATCCCGAAATAGCCGTGCAGTTACACTAGTTCTCATTGGGTATCACAAATATAAATAGCAGCATAGCCGTAGCAGCACAGATGACATATTTAAGCTGTCCCTTGGCTGCTGCTGAGTTCAAACCCGCCTGAAAGCAGTCAGTACGTATCCAGCATGGATAAGCCATGCCTCCTCTGCCACCAGCCAAGCTCCTTCAGCTACACTGCTATTTATACTTGAGGTAGCACAAGTATGTGAATACGAGCAGGGGAATCACACATCTAGCTTATAGTGTAGACATAGCCTCAAGACACACTTTATTCTTTCCCTTATCATCTGTCCAGCAATTAGAGGATGGAGTCAAGCCTCACACTCCTTCCCTACTTTTACACTCTGCCCACCCACTGATGCTCAAGAAGGGGCCTCAAGTGAACAGCCTAAGCCTCAATCTGACCAGAACGACCAAGAAGAGGAAATACATGGCAGTCTTGATTTCTCTTATTTCCTTTGCAAGATCAAATAAGAGCTAGGGTCAGTCTAGCTCGCTGTGAATTACCTCTGGTGTTTTTTTAAAATCCCACCCCTAGTGACATCAGAGCATAAGTCTGATTAAGTTTTGATGAGATCTGTGCCGCTAAATCACTTGGGATTTAAAGGCAGTGCTTTAGAAACCCCCCAAACAACCATATAAACATTTACACCTAATGCACTATTTTTTTTTTCCTGTCAGAATCTCTATAACTCATAGTTTTCCTTTCTTTTATTGAATTCTACAACTCACAATAACAGTGTAAAAGTTTGATCTAATCTGAACTAATGAACCATACATCATCGAAAGAATGCAAACTTAGTTCGAGGGCGGAGGGGAGAAAATCAATAGCGGCTCAGTGAGCTTCCAAAGTATATTTTTCTTCATGATGTGCTTTGGATCTCATTTCTCAAAAATGTGGGCAAAGAATTAAAATTCTCCTTTTTTTTTTGTAGTGAGGAGAGGTTTGTTCATCTGATTAGGTTTTGTTTTGTTATATTTATGTTTTACCAAATAAAGTGTAAAGTAGCAATCAAAATGAAAAACAGACCTATAAAATGGAAGCATATGCTCATTATTTGCATTTTAAAATGACCTATATAGTTCATAAAATGTATTTTCTCCTGGTGTCTCAGCACATACTAATAAATATAGCTTCATCAGAATTATTACCACACCTTTGAGATATTAAATAAGGAATGCCAAGCTATCAAGATGTCTTAAGCTCAATGAGACACTATTACAAATAATGTTCATTTAATATAATTTTTTCTACCTCACTATAGATTAGGAGAGCTGAAAAGTTGTTTGGGAACATTGAAACCTAAATCCTAAAGTGTCTGAGAAAGATTGCTTTTCCATCCATCTTGTTTTTCCTTTAAAATATAATTCAACTCTTAGCACCATTTACTATTTATCTCATTTCTGAAATGCATCTAATTATAAATATAACAAACAATGTAGCTTCACATGAGAGTTTCTTTTTGTAATCTCTCTCTGTGGATGAACTTTAACTTTGCTAGATGGAAATGGAATACTATGTATCAATTCATCTTCTGTGATGAGTTCCACAAGGCCCTGACCCATGATTAGGTTTCTGTCGCTCTTACGGTTTCATAGCTCTTATCGAAATACAAACATCTTTCCCTGTTTTGTTTTGAACAATGGGTGGGGGGGGAGGGGAAGCAGAGTCACAGAGAGACAACTCTCTATCTCATCCTGCTTCCATTGAAGCCAAGGAGTGTTATTGTTGGCTTCACTGAGAGGAGGATTGGGCACTAGAATCAGAGGGAAGTCTTTTGCTCAAAGCCATAAGAGCCGGACTGTGCTGCCTTTCCCATCTCCTGGTGAGCGGTTATTCACATGGGACCTGGTGCATGAGCTTTAATGCATGGCCACTGCAGGGAGAAAGGTGAGCCCAGGTCTCCCTTGTGTTCTCTACCTACATTGCATGGGAGAGGCGATAGGCTTGCCAGCCCCTGGGCAAGGTGTGAGGGGCCTGGCTCCATGCTCTAGAAGGGTTGGGGCCTTGGAGGAGAGGGCAGCCACCACCCAGAGTGCACAGTGCTGTATACCCACAACCAACTCTCAGTGCTGCTCAGAGTGCACCATGGTCATCATTTAAAAGGCCCAGGGCATCAACCAGGAGCCACGGGTCCTTCTGACTCGCCAAGCCCTGGGACAGTTGCTCCCTTTCTCCTTCACCTCCATCCTCTGTAGGCAGGTCTGACTTTGTGCAGAGGGTCAGTAAACAGCATTTTCATGTTGAGAGTTTCAGTAGGATTTAACTACTTCATAGACTCTCTGCACAGATGTGAAATTCATTCATTCAGAGTTATGCTGCTAGATATGCTGTTCAGGTATGCTTGGACCAGTGTTTCCCAAATTTCTGTGAGCTGAGTGCCTTTTCAGGAACATGAAACCCACTGCTTTCCTACCCCAACACCCCAAAACTGTATCCCTCCCATTTCTACTAGCTCACCATGGATCATTAAACACCTGCACATCTTCAGTGCCTCAGTCCCTCCTACACACATTCTCTATCAGAAACTCTAATAAAGATCTTCATAATAGTATCCTTCCTTTTATTTCTTATCTCCTGCCATGGGCAGTGAAATAGCTTATAGTAACACTACTGATATTTAAAGTACCATCTGAGATGAAACCATTGAATGGAGAAGTTGAAGTCCCAAAACGTTCTTTCTGGCTTTCTGCAAACTCAGAAACTCAGGTAGATATGTCTTCAGCTACTTCACATGTCAAAAATTTTGAAATGATTTAAGCCAGCATACAACGCAGATTTTGGGCACCCAACCTGAAACATCTTGAGAAGGATTTGGTTTTCATTCACTAAAAATTAGACCTTGCTCAAGGTGTCTGAATCTGGGCACCAGAAGTCAATGGTTACTTTTTAAATGCCGGGGAAATAATCAGTAGTTTATAATGGTCCAAGCAGAGGTATAATATAAAATGGATTCCATTTGCTTACTATTGTTGATACTCTGATCAGCCTTTTTTTAAGGTAAGTTTTTGGCCTTATTACAGAAACACATTTTTTTTAAAAATGTCCATGTTGGGTTTAAGACATCATAACCATGAATTCTGAACCCTCACACAGTTCTCTTTAGACATTGTTTGAACTAGCTCTGAATGCTTTAACTATTAAGAGCCATGAGACCTACAACTTACCAAGTCTCATGAGGCAGCCAATGCTTTCTTCTGAATAAGAGCCTAAGTAAGAAAGTAAGCACACTCTCAGTTTTAACTCATCTATTTCCCACTTACACAATTATCATGTAAACTGTACTACCTTGCTCAAGGCTTACTGTAGTATATAAACATCTAGTTAATATAAATGAAGCTTCCTGCAGCATAACAGTCACTCATGAGGAAACTGTATCCAATAAAACAGGCACGCTAAAAGAGTAAACCTTCAGGGAGCTAAAGTTTAATGGGCCATGTGAAACGAGGAGTGTACCCAAACTGATGGGGGGAGATTGTTTAATTTATGAACCACAATATTTGCATGCAAACAAGGTCACTCTAAGAACATGGATTTCTATATTTGGCTTCAAGTGAACTGAAAGTTTAATAGCTTCAAAGGGGTAGTCGAGTTAGTCTGTAACAGGAAAAACTTAAAAAACAACAAATAATTTTTAAGGTGCTACTAGACTAACAGAACATGTAGATGGTATCATGAGATTTCGTGAGCACAGCCACGAAGTCATCTGAGGAAGTGGGTTGTGCCCACGAAAGCTCATGATACTAGCTACATGTTTTGTTAGTCTAGTAGCACCTTAAAAATTATTTGTTGTTTTTTAAGTTTTTCCTGTTACAGACTAACTCGACTACCCCTTTGAAGCTATTAAACTTTCAGTTCACTTGATAGCAAAATTGTGTTAGATTTCCTTGTGGCCATATACTATACACACTCGTTCATAAGTTGACTTTTTATGGGGAAAAAAATCCTACTGTGAAGAGCAGAGGTTGGCTTATGAATGGGCTTAAATTGCAGTAAGGGGGTTTAGGTTGGACATTAGGAAAAACTTCCGAACTGTCAGGGTGCTTAAACACTGGGATAAGTTGCCAAGGGAAGTTGTGGAATCTCCATCTCTGGAGATATTTAAGAGCTGGTTAGATAGACATCTATCAGGGATGGTCTAGAGGGTACTGGGTCATGCTGTGAGGGCAGGGGACTGGACTCAATGACCTCTCAAGGTCCCTTCCAGTTCTAGTATTCTATGATCCTGAGCCCCAGGAATCAACATGTGCTGAAAGACTTGCTACCTGCTAGCATGGAAAAAAACAACAAATGGTCTGGTAGCGCTTTATAGACTAACAAAACACATAGATGGTATCATGAGCTTTCATGGGCACGGCCCACTTCTTCAGATGAGTCTCTCAGCTGAAAGACTCTTAACTGATAACACTGATAACACAAATGAGCTTTTAACTCTTCCCTACAGCCAGCAAATCCTTTAGCCTCGCCCCCCTTGCTTTTGATGGCTCCCTGAAGTGTTAAGAGCTCAGCTGAGAGCCTTCTTGCTGATGCTGACCCTGAGAAGCTGGGACTGGATACTCTGGATTCCGTTTATGAAAGGGTAAATGAGTCAGTGACTTTTTTTACCATTTTTTCTATGTAAATTTGTCGGCTTATAAACGAGTGGGCTTGTGTTCAAGTATATAAAGAAACATTTTTACTGGGGATAGGTGCAATAATAAGGTGAATTTGCTTATATTCTGTGTTTGTTAGGCAGGAAATCCTCCTCTGCAAGTGATGCAGCACTACACTTTGCCAATGACTGAGATTAGTAACAGCTAATACAGGTATTAACAAAGATAGAGGGACTAGTACAGAAGCAGGGTAATGTGTTGCCTGGGTAAAATGGTGTAATCTGCACACTAAGGGCATGTCTACACAGCAGGGCAAAAGTCAAAATAAGCTACACAACTTCAGCTACGTCAATTGCATAGGTGAAGTCAAAATAGCTTAATTCGGCTTTTGGCACTGTCTACACACCAGGAAGTTAAAGGCAGAACACTCTTCCTTTGACTGCCCTTACTCCTTGTGAAATGATGGCTACAGGAGTCAGAGTAAGAAGTCCTCCAGTGCAACACTATTTTGAAATAACGGCAAGCTGTGTAGACACACACTTTGTTATTTCAGAATAGCATTGGTTATTCCAAAATAATGTTCCTGTGTAGACATACCCTCTGGGAATGGAAAGGCAGCAGGGGAAGCAACCAAAGGGTAAACATAAGATAATGGAAGTTTTCTTCTCCCTTTGCTATCCAACTGGCTGATTTCCTGCTACAACCTTATTTCTGTCCCATGAATAAATATCATCAGTTTTTGTTCACTTATACCAGTTTACTAATCACATCAACATTGAAATCACCTCTGAATTTGGCTCATAAACCCACCTGCAAACAGCTTATGCTCATCAGGGAATGGAGGATGCTCACCTTCTGAGATGGATTTCACTTACGCACGATTGGGCACTGTGTTCTTAAATACAGATAGGCCTACCCAGCTCAGAAAGCCTGACAACTCCAACAATGGGATGATTAAATGTTGATAGGTAGGTCAAAGATTAGAATCTCACGCCAACTAATATAACTCTTTACTGGTGACTGTGGTAACCTGCATTCCTGCTGTACAAAGGCCACTATCAGCCTTTGATCTTACACAGGAGAACAAGCCAGGTGGAACAAGGTCAAGAGAATTGCCAGGCCCCTGGGCAAGGTGTGTAGGGAGGGTCAGCACCATGAAAGGGCAGGACCTCAGGAAGGAGGGGCGGAGCCTGGCCAGTGAGCCATGAGGACCTCCTGGACTGCACCATGCCATTCTGTACCCTCCTCTGCCCACCAGTCCTTAGCACCACCTGGGGCTCCAGCTGCCACCACTACCATTGTTGATTCACTGGGCCCCAGGACACTTGCGCCCTTTGTCGTTGGGCCTGCTGACAGTGGCACTGTTATCCCAGTCCCAAGTGAAATCTACAGACGCACACAAATTTGAGTCTTCTTAACCTAATTGCCTCTGGACCTCCACTGTATCTGCTGTGTTGCTGCCATCCATTATCCCAAGTACATTCTACCTGGATCTACCCAGGAAGTTCGGCAGCATCAAGCAGTTAATAGTGCCTGCAAGGTGCTTGTACTACTTTATTTACCGAGGCACATTTTTCTGTTTGAGCATTAGATCCAGCTCATTTACCCAACAAAAAGCCCAACAGCTGCCAGATGTTATGTTATGCTAGTGACTAATTACCAAAGGACACAGCAGCCATATCACTTCTGAAGGTGCGAGAAAAGATTTAAAGACTAGTGTGAACAAGGAGCAGAGTGAATGCAGAATTTCCAGGATATAGAGAGAAAGTGAAAATAATCCTTTGATTGTAGGTTTGGGTTTTATAATATACTTCCACAGAGGGCTGCAAACTCTTTAACAAGCATGGGGTGGAATTTGCTTGTTATTGGACAAGGGTAAGTTAATGGTTTTGCCAGATTTCCAAGCAGTTTATATTCAGTTTTGCTTTGAGAGTTCTTGGATCGGCTTGCACCTGAACTTCAAAGGCTGGAAGAGTCAAAACGATTGGTTCAGAAGTGGCATCCTCCAAACCTTACAAAATGCTCCTTCAGTCTGTCGGGGCCTAGCTGATAGATACCTTTCTTCTCAGAAGGCCTCATACAGCACACCTTCTTAGGAGCTCACAGGGAAGTGCCTTCTTACCACTTTGTCAGTGCCCTTCTGAGCTGTCTAGATTCCTTTTAAGCTCCACCTCCATCTGGAGCACATTCTGCAGATGGAGGTGGGCCAGGTTGTCTTACCCAGAGTTGCTCTTTAATCCTTCAGTCCTACTGCCGGGTTTATACACCTTGTCATCCCGGGTAACATGTGTATTGTCTCTTATTGTTTTAATATGTTTTTTACTATCATGCTTAGAATAAATGTGCTTAGAAAAAGCCAGGTGGTAACTTAACATGTGGCAATTACATTCTTTACTGTCTCTGAGGAGAAAAGTAAAGGAGGTCTGTTCAAGTAATCTGATTTTACTGGGGAATTCACACTGTATGTGGGGAGCTGTGCAACCTGGAAATAATTCAATCAGAAGGGTGAGAGATGTGTGTCTGCATGTTTAAAATTACACATTCATAAATGTAGTCCATAATAAAAAGGCTCTCCTGAACCTCAATTTTAAAATGGAATATGAAAATATTAATAAAGTGATATATTCCTTGCACACACTCTTCTACATGGGGTACAGTTCCAATGTCTAATGAAGGTAAATGATGAACATCTCCTGGGATTGCCCTGGTAGCCTAGGATGCTTCTAACCTCCCAGGAAATGCTTGCTTAGTATCTTGCAAGATCATGAAAAGAACATTTAATATTATAAATTAGTTAGAGAAAACAACTGCAATGTCAGACTTGTTTTAGACAGATTTTTAGATGTTCACAGATAAATGGTACAATGCCTCATCTTACCAGCTGTTGCCTGGTCATTCAAACTGGATCTGAAACCCTACTGTTCCTTAATTTTGTACTACTGATATCATTAGGATGATCTTATTTCTCATTCCTTCCCAGCTGGAAAAGTTTATTACCTAACACAATATTTCATCTGAAAAATGTTTTAAAAGGTGAAAAGGAATAGATGTCTTTTCAAGATTCTGAAAAAGTGTCTTGACAAAGGAGAGTTTGCAAATTCCAATTATATAAATTAACATGAATTAAGTATTTTTCTAAGTGCATGGTGGTATCTATCTTTTAGAGGCAAGCCTTCAACCTGTTTTGGTTCAGAGTCTGTATGGGGATGCTCTGCACACCATGGCAGTTACCAGAAGTATCCTGGATAACTAACAGAGGAGAAACTTGATACATTAATCTGTCATATTGAGGAAATGCCTCATTAAACCATTTACAACTAATACAATCACATCCCTCCTCTCCTATTATACTACTGGCTGTGAGTAGTCTCTGCTGGATTCTGGAGACAGGACACAGATTGATACAGCCACCATATCTACCTTTGTGCTCAGCACCCAGAGTGCTTGGATTCCAATTTTTTCTTTTTAGCATTTCTTTTACCACCACCATGTGCCATTTCCTTGAATTGTCTCTCAGTGCCCATCTTAAAACTCTAGAGAGGACAACATCATTCCCATTGTTCTGGATTCTCTACTAATGCATGGAGTTTATTTCAAAATGCTTAAGGGCCTTTCCCTGCATCTCCCATTAATTTTAATGGAGTCATCCAGCTACACTCTCATATCTCATAAAATGTGAGATTTTTGTTTACTACTTGATAAAGAACACATGCTCCTTGGTGTCAGTTAATTAATTACAAAAACTGGAGTACCATAGCAGCATTTTTCTCACCTTTGCTTACAGAAATGGAGGCAAGAGTAGTAGTCAGAACAGGGGCTCACTTAGCATTACTAAGTGAATCACCATTGCAACTGAAAAGTAATCTTTTGCTCTTTTCTTACACCTATCCTCTTTTTCTAAAGTTGCATTTTCACTTCTATTCATTTCTAATACTTAGCATTTTATAACCCTTTATATTGTCAGAGAATTGTATAAATAGTAAGTAGTTAATGGTAATACCTCTGTTAGGTACATATTCAGAGATGATCAGGAATTTTTGTATGAATAGATTTTTCATCGGAAAATGATGATTTGTTGCAACTACAACTGTTTGCACGAAAGGGCCAGTTTTGACAAATTTCTGATCTGAAGGAGTTCTGACAAAAGTTTTTCAAAATTATTAAAACAAAGTGTCCTTTTTCAGTGTGAAATGACTTATTGTTTGGACATTCTGGTCAATTTGATCATTGTTTCCAGCCAATGGGAGCTGGAAGAGATGCAGACCACAAGCAGTCATACCTGTGGACACATCTAGCCTGGAGGCTACTTATTAGCCACCTCTTAACTAAAGTGTAGCAATGTCTGGTAGAGGCAAGGCAAGACTCTATATAAATACACACTGAAGTTGAGTGAATGTTGATATCCTGCTAAAAGATATTTTTTGATGTAACAAATAGGAGTATCAGCCTTTATGGTCATATAAGTATGGAATTCCTGATTTAAGGACAAATTATGTCCTTTAATTAATATGCAGTTCTCATTACGATTCCCTCATGCATTCAAATGAAGAATGTGGCCCTCATTTTGTCTATGGGATAGCAGTTCTATTGTAGGTAAAGTTGAAACTAGATTACAGCCGAAGAGCTGATTTTTTCAAAGCGCTTGAAAATCCATATGCTGACTCAGATTGTTTTGCCAACTTGTATGCCTCTTGGGGATCTAGGGTAGGGGCACAGACACAGAACTGAGATAATGTGAGCAGCGGGTTCCCAAAAATATACCTTCCCTCTTTAAAAAGTCAAGTTATAGTTCTTATAATTTCTTCACACATACCAGTGGCTCAAACTATGACTCTGAACCTCCCAAAACTAATAGCACCCACTGAGGGATGATATCAGCTAGTGTCTGGTACCCACTCCCCCTTCAGGGAAGAAATATTTCAAAAGTTATTAAGGTAAAGCTGCATCTCTGAAGCACAAATGAAGGTGATTAGCCAGGTGAACAATTTGATCGTGTGCAGCAGGACTGACGCTCTGTTGCAAGCCAGAGTTATCTGCAGACAGCCTGACATCAGACAAAGTAAATGGGTGGGTTAAAGTGACATACTCTGATTGCTGCGCCCAAGATTTACCCAGATACCGTGAATTTGAGTCCTGGCCTTTGTCAGTTTGCTGAGAATGTGTGTTGGACACTTTAGGTCAGGAAACTTTCACTCCTTGGTGGAGAACTCTCCTCCCTTTACCTGAGGGATCACAATTTCAAATGCTCCTCACTTTAGCCAGAGTTCTTTTTTCTCCTGACTGTATGTAAATCTCATTCCTTGCAGGTTTCTGGCTTTTTTTCTCCTATTCACACCATTTTCCAGGTTAAGAAATATGTAACAACAATGAAACTATTATCAAGATGTTCCTGTGCCACCTTGATGAAGCACACTGCTTTAGTATTCAACCATTAATGTAGGTGCATTCTTGTTGTCCACTTTACCTTTTTCATTAAGGACTGATACAGTAATATCTCCTGTGAGCCAAAAAGTTCAGCTCTTCTGCATAATCTTGTGAACAGCATGTGTGTTGCTTGAGATAAAATGGGCTATGCTGGTATTTTTTAGTGCTTCTATCTGAAAGACCAATTTTACAGCTTCCTTTCCTTGTGTTGTAGAAAATATTTAATAGAAATAGATTTAATAGCAAATATTAAAAAATAGTTGGGAAAAATTAACGGCCCATTGTGTGTGTGTGTGTGTGTATATATATATATATATATATATTGGTTTTATAGGGGTCAATGCTCACTTTAATGGATGTTTTTACATATTGTAATTTACAGCCTTTGGTAAATTGTTTCTCTTGTCCCAATGTACAGCAGATGATTTTCTGCATTATGTAACATGGAGACTTGAAGCTAAAACCCATAAATACCATAGCATTCACAAACAGGTAAATTAATCATCCACCACATATATCAATATTTGCAGAAAAATGTTAAAACAAACTTAAAATTGTAAAGTCAAGCATTGGAAAGTTAGGAAGTGCCAAAATGAGGATTGCCTGTGCAACTCTAATTTGGCTCCCATATACACACACACACACACACACACACACACTAATCATGTAATCTTTACGTCATCACACACTATTTTCTCAAGGGGACCCCTGCCTCATTCACTGTGCAGGATTAGCACTTCTCTCTGAACAGGCAGAGGTTTATTTATTCTCATCATTCAGCATGTGGCCCTATGCCTTATTTCCAAACCATGCAATGAATAGAGAGTGTATTTCCTCATGGCTTTCTCTATGGTACTAGTCATTGTAATATCTGAGTGCTTCTCAAATATTAATTAATTTATAACATACCTGGAAACAGCAAAACCATTTTTCCAAAACCTTTTTCTTAACTCAACCTGAGGCAGCGAGCTGGCATGTAAAATTTCAGCCTCAAGTGTTAAATTTTGGCATGGTTGTAACCAACTGAAAAACAAGGTTTGCTAATGGGAGGTGTGAGGCAACCTATAGGCTATGGGCACATAGTTACTGTATCATCTTGCAAATAAGTTATTCAGAAGAATCTAGCCAGTCCCCACAGAGATCCCTGCTATCAGTTCCCTGCCTCTTGGGAGAGTGGGACCCCATCCAGCAATACTCAGACAGCAATCACCCACCTACAACAACAGTTACAGACATTCCCACATCCAGGCCCTACCAGGGGAGGAGGGGAAGGAGGCTCATTTGGCTTGGGCCTCAGGAGATAAAGGGCCTTGGTAGACATTTTTCTACCAAGTCATGTCCATATTATAATACACCTTGCAGTTATAACAGAGACAACAAAAGAAGCTATATTTACCTGAAAAAAAAATTGATTTAAATCATTGTGGGACTTGGGCCTTTGCCAATTTTTCAGTCACATCTGCGTTTTCATCTGCGTGACTGGAGATTGGAGTAGCTTCTGTGATTAGTGATTCTACGTTATGAAACGTTGTTTACAGTCTTTGCATAGTTTAGAGGTTTTGAAAGTCAAAATTAATTCTGTTACTGTAAAGTGATTTTGATTGGTCTGAGGCTGAGTTTAACCTTTTAATTAGATGTTTATCTCTGCATAGGAGATTTTCATATTCCTGTTTTTTCTTATGTGTCTTTTTATACAATAATCATATCAGGCTCATCTGTAAGCTACCTCTTCATCCAGTTTTAGATTCCCCTTTAAAGGCTTTTGTGATAATAAGCTTTTAAATTCTAGTTATTTAATAAACTTTATATCTAATCTGGCAATTGCCCCGTGTTCATATTCATAACATCATAACAGTTATTAGATAATTTAATAAAGGGAACATGTTGGACGAAATTTCAAAGACTCTGAAATAAGGCTATAAGGATCATTGTAAATAACACCGCACAAACAGTTATTATATAATATTAATTGCAAAGTATATACAATTAAAATTTTGTAAAATGAATTTATTTATTGCATGTTAATGCGTTTTAAAAGAAAATTAAAACACAGAAGAATAAGCGAAGATTTGAAAGTGGTGCAAGTAAGAGATGGTGAAAGCAACAGAGTGAGCAGTGGTTAAAAGTTTAAAGCCAATAACATCATTTCTCGTAGAAAAGACGCCTCAGCCATTAGACTATGACTATACTGACAGTGACACTTCCAGTTCTGATTATGAAAACATTGTACCCACATTTCAATGCCACTGCCTCAAAAGGAAGAGGTCATTAAACAAGACACAGAAATGCCAACAGTAGTGATAGATGCAGAATCTACACTAAATTTAGAGACTGTGAGGGCAGAAAATGAGGACCTCAGAGACGCTGTGCAGCAAGAGCAAGAATTTATGACTAGCACAGGACACGGTGTAACAACAGTGGCATCAGAATCTGATATTAGACTTCTTGATAAGAACAATGTTGCTCAAATGCAATCATTTCTCAAAGTTAGTTGTTTTCAGATTATAAGTAATATTCCAAAAGATGCTGAAAATCATGCTTTTCCCGCTCGTCTGCTGACAAAAACACTTCCAAATGAAGAGATCTACACAAGAGACTGGCTCTGTTGGAGCAGGGAAAGTACTGTATACCCTGTTTCATTTTTAACAGTAATACTTCAAATGCATCAGTACTGTCTGATCCATCCGGTTGAAGCATCAGTAGAGGTTGGAGGAAGTTGAAAGACTGAATACCTGCACATGAAACTCAGTATTTCATAAGGATAACTATGTTACATGGAAATCAGCTAGTAGAGCAGCACTAGCTGACAGTTCAATTGAAAACTTACTCCTGAGTGAAATACACAGAAACTGATCACTGGGAAAAACTCCCTGAGTACATATTGAATGTCATTCTTTTTCTTTCTGAAAAGGGATTGGCTTTGTTGGGTTCCAGTCAACGTATAGGTGACCATACAAATGGAAACTTTCTTGGTATACTTGAGTTCCTTAGCAAGTATGACCCACTTTTATCAGGCCATGGTAAGCACGTTCATGAATCACAAGAAAGCAGAAAATGCATGCAAGTCCATTATCTGTCTACCAGAATACAAAACGAGTTTATTGAGCTTTGTGGGACATTTGTGCAAACAACAATTCTTGAAGCGATACGACATGTGAAGTACTTTTAAATTATTATTGATGCAACTCCAGACTCTTCTCAAAGAACAGATGACCTTGGTTGTTCGATATGTTAAAATTGAAGGAAATTCAAAGGTTTCATTGAACAATTCATTTTGTTCGATAATTTCACACACAAAAAATGGAAAAGAAATCACCACTCATGTATTAGAAATCCTGGAAGGCATCAAATTAAATTTTCAAGTCTGTATTGGCCTAACCTATGACAATGGATCTAATAGGGCTGGGAAGTACAACGTAGTACAAGCAAAATCCAAACTGTATTTTCTCCAGTTGTGGCAACCACACACTAAATCTTGTCGGTGTTGAGTGCACCGAATCATGCAAGGAAGCAGTCCAACAATTGTACAACCTCTTCAGTAGCAGTCATTGAACGTGGGAAATTCTGAAGCAGCATCTGCCTGTTTCCCTTCATGGCATATTAATAATGAGATGGTCAGCACCAGAGTTCCCTCTAAGCTTTGTGGCAGCACAGCTTCACAGGTGTTTAATCAGCCCCGCTCAGTCAGTCAGCTCCATGCATGGAGCCCTGAGCCTCTGATTGGGCGGGACCTGTGAATATGTGCTGCCACACAGCTTAGAGGGAACACTGGTCAGCATGAATTGATGGCATTAAACCAGTTGCACAGCATTTGGACTCTGTGAAAAAGGTTTTACATGAGCTTGAATCTCTTACTGTCACAGCACAGGCTCGCACTGAGCTTAAGTCAATTCAGAAGTATACATCCAAACTTGAATGCATTTTAATGTCTTTCATGTGGATGAAGCTGCTAAAAATGATCCACAAAACTAATCTTGCAATTGAAGCATGCAATGCTATGTTAGATGCTGAGAGGGATAACAATGAACGACTTCTTAAAGATATTCAAAAGATTCGTGATCAATGGGATGCAATCCTGTCTGAGTTCAAATCAGGGACTCAGGGTATTGACATCTCATCTGAGTTTTCTATCAATCGCAGCGCAACATCTCAATCTGATACAGAAAGGAACTGCTGAGTCAATTTTTTTGGCTATTATTGACTCCATCAAATCTGGTCTTACACACTGATTCAGTCCCTGCGACAAATTTGTACCCTTTTTGGATTCCTTTAGGAGTTCAGAGAACTAAGTGATGAAGATCTATATTCAGCGACTGAACAGTTTCAACAAAGGTACAATAAGGAAATTTCAAGAGATCTCTGTGACGAGATCGTCTTCCTGAAACATATACATTCTACCAACTTTAAATCGGACTGCAAGCCAAAAGAACTGCTTCAAGAAATATTCACTCTCGGCCTGTTGACTGTATTTCCTAATATCACAATTGCATTACATATTTTTGTCAGTCTCCCTGCATCAGTGGCTTCAGATAACTTCAAACAATTAAAACAAGTAAAGAATAATCATCATCCTACAATGGGACAAGAGTGTTTGAATGGGCTTGCAATGCTTAACATTAACAGTAATGTTACACGTTAATTAGATTTCTCTTCAATCATAAATGAATTTGCACACAATAAAGCCAGAAAAACATTCCTAAAATGAAGAGTTTTGCTCGCTATGGAAACTTATAATTAAAGATACATTTTTAATATACATGCTATTGGTATAATGACTAACTTGTTAATAAATAAATGTCTCAAGTGTTCAGTTTCATATATTCTTTTGGTTTTAGCATGATCTTGTGGATGAGAATTTAGATATGTCAGGGGGCTGGAGCGAGGCTGGGACCACTAAACTCAAAGGGTGCATCTACACAGCAGGGCTTAACTCGAAATAAGCTACACAAATGGAGCTACATCAATTGCATAACTTATTTCAAAATAGCTTACTTCGAAATTGGGAGTGTCTACACAGCACTTATTTCAAAATAGAGCACTCTTCCTCCGACTTCTTACTCCTCATACAATAAGAGTTACAGGAGTTGGAGTAAGAAGTCCTCCAGCTTGACAGTATTTTGACATTATTTAAAAATGGTTCGCATCTACTCTGCAGGCTGTTAAGTTATTTCAAAATAACCCTAGTTATTTCAAAATAATATTGCTGTGTAGACGTTCCCAAAGTGGCCCAGGCCTCTGTCATTCTCTGAGAGGTCCTGCCTACATCCATTCAATCCTGTAGCTGAGTCCTGACCCCACATGAGAATTAAAACATGGAGGGAGGCCTCACTTTTTGGAAGACAGAATTAGACACAGAGATGAATCATCAGGTTGAAAAACGGAATGTTTGTGCTAATTAAGTGAATAGGTCAGAAGGCTAAGAAAAGAGCATGTCTGAGCCAATATCGGAGAACACCCAGGGAACTATTTACAGTAAAGTAGATAACTAAGGACAAAATAATTTTGGAATATGGAGATGAAGAAAGAAAAAGTGGAATCATGGACAGTGTATAGACAGTGCATGCTGCACAATGATTGGTTCCTGAAAAGTAGCCAAGCCAAGCCAAAAATACATGCGGCAATGAGATGTGCAATACCCCACATTCCAATCTGATCAACTGTGCCTAACACTGCCGCCTGCAAAATAAAGATACCTGAGTGACAAAATATTTTCAGGCTGTTTAATGTATTAAAATGGATTGCATTTTTGGTCAGCTCATTGCATAAAAGCTATGGTGAAGGACAGCAAGACTACAGGTATGGGAATGATTCTTTATGAAGAACCATTTAAAACAGTGTTCAGTGGGACTCTTCCCAGGGTCAGCGTTCTGCACTGGAACAGGACTGATTTCAAGATCAGTGCCTAGGATTATTTTAGAAAGAAGAATAAGGAGACATAACAGGCATCATGGCTTGGCTTCGCGAACAAAGATCTAGGAAGGAAATCCACATCTTCTGCAGGCACGCTGGTGGCTGACGAGGCCTATACGGGACAGGCAAGTCCTGCCACAACGGCTGCAAATATAGGTCTGATCCGGGATAGATGCTGAGGGGTCACGGTTCTTCTTCCTTCTCCTTTTGACCTCCATACAGGCCCTACGGGTATCTTCGAAGAAGGAGGTGGCCTGGTGGACTGTGTGCCGCCAGGAATTGCGATCAGCTGCTTGTGTTGCCCACTGACGGTGATCGATACAGCAAGCAGTGAGGGACTTCTTCAGGGAGTCTTTGTACCGCTTTCGTGGTGCCCTATGTCGCGTAGCCAGAGGACAGTTCCCCATACAGCACGATTTTGGGTAGGCGGTGGTTCTCCATCCTGACGATGTGTCCTGCCCAGCGAAGCTGTATCTTGAGGACCATGGCCTCGATGCTAGTGACCTCCGCTAACTCGAGGACTTCAGTGTTGGCGACTCACTCCAATGGATATTGAGGATTGTGCGGAGGCAGCGCTGATGGAAACGCCGAGGAGACTCAGGTGACAACGGTACGTGACCCAGGACTCAGCGCCATACAAGAGAGTGGTCAGCACAACAGCTTTGTAGACACTGACCTTCATGTCTCTTTTGAGGTTGCTATTGTTCCAGACACGTTTGTATAGTCTGCCGAATTCACTGTTTGCCTTAGCCAGCCTGTTATCGACTTCTTTGTCGATCTTGGCATCAGACAAGATCACGCACCCCAAGTAGCTGAACTGGTGGACAACTTTCAGTTCTGTTTGTTCAATAAAGATGCTTGGTGGATGGTACTCCTCGTGGGGTGCGGGCTGATGGAGAACTTCAGTCTTCTTCAGGCTGACTTCAAGACCGGCATAATGAATAGCTAAAATGATTAATGATACAAAGAGGACAGTCTGGTTCATTTTTATTACTGTTACAAAAAGAAGCATGCAATTAAAAGGGAACAAACTTAAAATCAATAAAAAGAAAGTCCTATAGCTTATAATCAGAAGATGGACCACATTACTACAAGGCATTGAGACAAATAGTTTACAAACTTTAAAAGAATTAAAGATTGCAACATCAGATATTCCCCTTATTCAGAAATGATGTATGTTTAAATTAAAAAGAGCTCCCATTTATCACCAGATAAGGTAAGGAAGAAATGTAGTTCATAGTGTAGCATTGCACACGTTAGATGCACTATTGTGTTTTTCACCTTTCACTGCGCAATCCATCAGTGGCTGATTTTGGAGACATGATACCAGCTTACATAAAACATTGGTCTTTTCCAGTTAAGCAGTTTTATTTTTGCTACATTAAAATAACCTCATTTATCATTAATAACCTGACACCTTCTTAGCATAAAAGAAAACAATAGGAAGAAATAAAAAACTATCCCTGTGGCATAAGATAGAAAATGTGTTGAGAGCCAAAACTGCAGGAAAAAAAAGGAATCACAGCAAGATATGATTGATAAAACAATACTTTAAAAAAAGGCACGTAGAGATTTCTTTTGTCCTTCTCATCTGGGTTTTACAGAACATAAGTAAAGTTTTGGAATAAATTTAATTAGCAATCAGATTGGAATAAAGCTTAATTAAACTTTTAAGGAGAAATCTTATACAGAGTAAGGGAAATAATCCAAATATACTCGAACATAAGCCTGTTTGTTTATAAGCCAACCCCCCAAACTTACAGAGAAAAAAAATGGTAAAAAGTCAGATGTGTTTATAAGCTGACTTCAGAGTACAACAGTCTAGGACTTTATAAACAAGCCAGTGACTTTTTACCATTTTTTCTCTGTATCAGGTCCAAGACTGCTGCAGCTCTGCTTCTAAATGTAGTAAGTAAATTTAATTTTTAAAAATCCCTTTTGTGCCTTAAAGGAGAAGCATAATGTACAGATGTCAATCACTTATAACATTTTCAAGACATTGTTTTATTATAAGAAAACAGTATCATTACAAAGAGTTTTATACAGTTTCTGATGTTTCCAATTCAGCCGCTTGTTCATATATCTTCACTATTTTAGCGTGACCATCCTACATTTCAACTGAGAAATCCTAGCAAATTCAAAGTCAAATTACTATAAATGGTGCAGAACTTAAGATCTAAACTGTAGCTAGCTACAAAGATTGTCTTATATGCATCATCCAGTGTTCTATGGCAAAGCAAATGGCCTTCAATATTGCAGCTGGTAAGGAAAATCATGAAAGTTTGAAACATGAGAAAAATTCTCCCACCACAGGCCTAATCAAAAACCCGTTCAAGTCAATGGAAGACTTCAACAAGGTTTGGATCAAGATCTGTTTATTTAAAGTCCTTAAGTAATGTTACAGGATACTTATTCACCTTTAAAAAACCAAGTTCTTGGCCCCTATTTTGTGGGGACATTATGGGTGTGTCTACACAGCAAAGTAATTTCAGAATAATGGCCATTATTCCGAAACTAGCCAATTAGCCCGTCATAAGACAGGATTTTCAGGTCTTCTCTCCTGAGCTCTCTCGCTCCGTCTCTCTTTCTCTCTCTCCTCCTACTGCCTCCCCCCCCCTCAGCTCTCCTCCGCCTCCTGCCTCTCTCTCCGTCTCTCTCTTTCTCTTCTCCCCCTCCTGCCTCTCACTCTCCCTTTCTCTTCTCCTCCTCCTCCTGCCTCTCTCTCCCCTCTGTCTCTCCCTGGCCCCTTTCCCCATCCCCTCCTGCCGTGGCGCTCGGCTGAGTGCTGCCTGCTCAGCTGGGCTGTTGTGAGGGAGGGGGGTGGGGCGGTGATGTACATGGCCGGGGGCGGGGCTGTGTACATCACCACCCCGCCCCCACTTCCCCTCCCGCCACGGGGGAGCCCAAATGGCCCCTTGCGCTGCTGGCTCCCCTGGCGGCCCGGCTGAGGGGTGCAGCACTCAGCTGAGTGGCACAGCAGGAGGGGAAAGGGGGGTGGTAACGTACACAGCCCTGCCCCCTCGCCATGTACATCACCGCCCCACCTCCTTCCCCTCCCTCCGTGGTGGCTCGGCTGAGTGTTGTGCGCTCAGCTGGGCTGCCGCGGGGGAGGAGGGGCGGGGCAGTGACGTACATGGCCAGGGGGCAGGGCCATGTATGTCACCGACTCCCTTCCCCTTCCCTGCGGCGGCCCAGCTGAGGGGCGCAGCACTCAGCGTCATGGCAGGAGGGGAAGGGGGGGCGGTGGCGTACATGGCCACTCCCCCTCACCGTGTATGTCAGCGCCCTGCCCCCCTTCCCCTCCTGCCGGGGCCCAGCTGAGTGGCACAGCGTTAGTGCCGCTCAGCTAGGGCCCGGCGGGCGACAGCGGCCGTTTGGGGTCCTGCTCCCATTCATGGGGAGCGCGGACCCCAAACAGCCACTTGCCGCTGCTTGCTCCCCCGCCAGGGCCCAGCTGAGTGGCGCAGAGTGCCATAGCGGAAGGGGAAGGGGGGCCGGGCACTGACGTACACGGCCAGAGGGCGTGGCCGTGTACTTCAGTGTTACAGACGCACAGATGCTGGGCTACTATATATATGATAAGTTTGCGAGCGTCTACACAGCAATTCCACTATTTTGAAATAATTTCAAAATAATGGATGGCTTATTCTGGCTTCTGTAAACCTCATTCTACAAAGAATAATGCCTATTCCAAAATAGATATTTCTCAAGGGTCTGTGTAGACAGGGTAAAAGCTGCTATTTCGAAATAGGGGGCCTCCAGCCCTTCCCAGGGTGCCCTGCTGTCTGCTCTTTCCACACTCTCCTTCCCCTCCCCCCCGTGCCCCTCCGGAGCCCTTAAAGGTGCAGCCTCTGCAGAAAGGGCCTGTGGCACGCAGCAGGCCTGACAGCCCAGAGCCACCCTGCAGCTGCACCTGCCTTGCTTTTCCCCCAATATCAGCCACTCTGCTGCTCCAACCCTGTGCTCCACTGCTCCCAGGGAGCAGTCAGACAGCTCCGAGGAGCCTGCCAGGGGCTGAAAACCTTCCTGGTCTGGTGTGGAGATCCTGGACCTTATTGAGGTGTGGGGTGACAAGATCAACCTCCAGAATCTCCACACCAGTTGCAGAAATGCAGACGTCTATGGCCAGATGGCTGACAGCCTGGCCAACAAGGGGCACATCCGCACCCAGGAGCGGGTGCAGATGAAGGTCAAAGCTCTCTGCCAGGGCCAGGAAGGACAACTCCTGCTCCAGTGCAGAACCCCACACCTGCCCTTATTTTAAAGACCTGGACCACATCCTGAGGGGCAGGGCAGTCGCTCCCCCCAACTGTGGACTCCAGGCTCAAGACTCCTGTTGTCATCCTTGTGGTGGGGGGACAGACAAGGAAGAGGAGGTGGAGCAGGAGCTGGATGAGGCCAGCATCAGCACCCAGCTGACCCTAGAGGAGCCAATATCGCTTCCTGAGGACATGTCCCAGGTGTCGTCCTAGGCCGGGGAAGGAACATCATGTGAGTGCCATCACATTCCCTTCACACAGGAGGTGGAGGAGATGTGTGGGGAGGGGGAAAGCTGGGTGCTCCTCACTTTGCCCTTGCTGCCCGGGGATTGCGCAGCGGCCTGTGCATGTGGGAGCATGTGACACTCAGGAGCGGCCCTAGATAAGCTGAAGGCAACTGGCGCCCTAGGCAAAACGCGTGATCGGCGCGCAATCAGCGCCCCTGCCTCCAAATCCCTCAATGACCATTTAATTTGGTGCCCTAGGCAACCGCCTAGTTTGCGCCTATGGACGGGCCACCACTGGTGACACTGCTCCTGGGCACACGGCCCCAGGAGGCTGCCACAGAGGACACTTGTACTATTGGCCAAGGGTATCTGGAGAGGCCTGACCTTGGGGTGGGACACTTTATGAGCTGCCTCTAGAAGGAGGCTCGGGACATCGACACACACACACACACAGCAGTCCCGCACATGGCACACGGGAATGCCCACACTTTTGGGGCAGCACCCACTCCTGTGGACATCTGGGCCCACAGAGCAAGGCCATATGCACTCTAGCCAAAGCACGTCGCCTTTGCCTGAGCCGAGAACTGTCACTCTCGGCTCACAGATGAGGGATAGGCTTCAGGCACAGTGTTCCCTGGGATGGCTGACCATCTCTTTTTATTCTCCACAGCCAGACCAGCTGGGGACAGCATCACAAAACTGAATCATCCGCAGGTGCCACAGACCCATGCACAAGTTCCAGAGGCAGCACCTGGCAGCACTCCAATCCCTGGAGCAGACCATCGACTGCAGGCTCCAGGAGGACATCCAGCTGCATCTTGAGACCTGGTGGGAGCTGCTGGTGTAGGATCACTTCCTGAGCATGGATATGCATGCCCTCATTGTCAGCATGATGCCTGCTCCTGCTTCAGCTTCTGTTCCCACCCGTGCTGTAGATCCTCCTCCCCAACATGCTCCCGTGGACACAGAGGACCCCGCACCCATGGCAGTGGGATCAGCAGAGTCAGGCACCACTCCCAGCCACAGCCCTGAGCCTCTCCTCACTGCTCCTCCCCCTTCCAGCCCCTGCCTTCCTCCTCCAAGGTTCTCATGCCCCCTCTCTTATCCCCTCTCCCAGGTTCTTTCCCCAGTTTCTTTGACCCCAAATAAAAAAATAGAGTTTTTAGTTTTTCCAAAAAAAAAGTGTGTTTCATTTTGTCACCAGGAAAGGGAGGAAGAGGGGGAAGAGAGGGGTTACAGGAGGCAAGGCAGTGAGAAGTGAAGCAGAAGCCTCTAGTGGGGCAGCCCAGGGTAGTGTGTCACTGCCCCCCCTCCAGGATGTGGACAGCCCCCTGATGGGCCTGCCGGATGGCAGCAGAGCATAGCTGCTACGCCCTGCTGATGTGGTCAGCCTCCACCCCCCACCCTGGCAGGAATGCTTCCCCCTTCCTTTCACATACATTCTGGAGCACACAACATGCAGCCATCACATGTGGAATGTTGTACTCCCCGAGGTCCAGCTGGGTGACGAGGCATCTAAATTGTGACTTCAAGCGGCCAAAGGCACCCTCCATGACCATGTGGACCCTGCTGAGCCTTGCACTGTACCGCTCTTGGGTCGGGTTGAGGTGGCCGGTGTATGGCTTCATGAGCCAAGGCTGGAGGGGGTAGGTTGCATCCCCCACCAGGCTGATGGGCATGTCCACATCCCTGACCCTGTTGGTGCTGTCGGGGAAGAAAGTTCTGGCATGCAGCTTCTGGAACATGTTAGAGTTCCCAAATACACGTGCGTCGTGCACCTTCCCCGACCACTTAACATAGATGTTGGTGAACTGGTCCCGGTGGTTCATTATGGCCTGCAGGACCATTGAAAAGTATCCCTTGCAGTTGATATACAGAGATGCCCAGTGATCCGGGGCCCAGATGGGGATGTGGGTCCCGTCAATAGGCCCCCCCCCCCCATGGTTGGGGAAACTCAGGGCAGCAAACACAGCAATGATGGTGTCTGCAAGGCGGATGATTGTACAGCAGGATGGTGTTGATAGCCCTGACCACCTGCAGAATGAAAAACAAAAACAGAGTCACAGGGGCACCAGGGCACCTGAGAGTTCCCCCAGTCCACCCTCCTGGTCCCTTCCCCGCTCTCCCCCCACTCCCCAGGAGCAACCCTCCCTTCCCCAATCACCCCAACCCCTGGCAGGGCTTTGTGAGGGCGGTACTGAAAAAACTTCCCAGGGAGGAGATTGCACTCCCCCCCCCAAGCCTCTTTCCCTAGGGCAGGCCATTCCTTCATTCCATCCCACTCCTGGGACAATAGCCCGAGAATGCCATACCTGCATGACTAGGGCCCTGATAGTCAGTCTCCCCATGCCGAACTGGTTCCCCACGGATTGGTAGCTATCCAGCATGGATAGCTTCCAGAGGGCGATGGTGGTTGTCATATGAGTGTCCCATCGCCTGAGGGCAGGGGCGAGCCACAGCGCTCCATGAAGGTGTTCTTCTGCCTTCTAAAATTCTGGAGCCATTGCTGGTCTCCCCACCACTCCCTAACAATCTGGTCCCACCAGTCTGCACTGGTGTCCAGACGCCACAGGCAGTAGGGCACAGTGTCTGGGGGAGGGTGGGTGGGATCCAGCTGCATGAGCCGCAGCAGAGATCCAAGGAGGGTCTCCCAGAAGGGCTGGGGGTTGGGTTCCTACAGAGCCTAGGGGGCCACATGCAGAAACTGCTGCATGACTTTCAGCACAAGCTGCAATAGCTGAAGACTGCATGGAGGCAGCTCCGGTTCCATAGCGGGGAGTGCTGTGGTGTCCTGAAGCAGGGCAACCAGAGACCGCAGTGGAAATGCTTTGCTGTCCCTCAGAGAGGTAGGCAAGCAAGCAGAAAAACCTGAGAAATGGCTGTCCAGGAGGGATCAGATAGCACGAGCACGAGCCTCAGATAGCCTCAAGCAGCAGCCACACGAAGTGACTACTGACCTGATGCCCTGCCTGAACTGTTTCTGGGTGGCCTTAAATGCGATTCAGTGTCCAATCAGTGTGGACACCATTTCGAAATAGCCATGCGCTATTTCTATGTGCATTTTGTATGTAGATGCGCGATTTCAAAATAAGCTATTCTGGAAAATCTCTTCTGGAATAGCTTATTCCAAAATAAATGTACAGTTGAGACGTACATTTGAGCTTGACCTATAACCTGCTGTAGTCAAATGAAAGATTATGGTTACAAAAGTGTCAGTCCTAAAATGGGTTTTGCCATGATGGAATACATTTAAAAAATATTTATTCTATCATAACACAACTTGTATGGCACACACACTAAAAGAAGAAAACATCAATCACTGTTCCTGATATTAAGCAAGAGATTAAATAAAGAGAAGGGGGAAAGACATGGAAAAATATTGGACTAAATGTAAGTCAAGATAAAAGAGAATTGATTCATAAATAATAAATGTAAATCTCATTATATATCAGGAAGAACCAATCATAGCAGATTCTAGATGCGTAAAATTATTAACACCACAAGTTCAAATCACAGATACTGTGACTGAAGATGAATGGGTCAAATTGCCTAGAGATGAGATATTACAAACATGAAAATGTGTGTCCTTGTGGCTAAGATAAAGTAGCAACAAGATACAGTAAGAGCATCTTGTTATCTCTCAGTCATTCTTATTGTCATCAGTCATTTATGATGATCAGGGGAAGGATATATAGAAGGTGACGAGGCTTAAAGATGGTCAAATGAGAATTACTAGGCAGCAATGTCATAAAAAAGTCCTTCTTGGATTCATCTCACAGGATTTCTTAATCCCTTAGCTGCACTCCATGACCAACTCATGGAATATACGTCCCCATAAAGTGGAGGTGATTGAAATAATGAATAGTTCCTAATTTTCAGAATAAACTGTTGAATGTATGTGGTATTCCACAGCTATATATCTATGCATTATCAATATAGGCAGATGATTTTAACTGACTCTGGTGTATAGATATAATAATATTTTGTCACTTTATAGCACGTGTCAAACAACAGTCACAACCCACTCCACAAATATTAACTGAATGCCAGGGTATCCCAATGAAGTTAATGTAAGGATATGTCTTACTTGTCACAGTCACCCCCTGTCGCTGGGTATGGTGTAGCAGGCTCTCATCCTTTTGTGCCTCTTGCTCACAGCCATTCCAGTCTTGCTGTGGCCTGCTTCGCATTGAAACCCTCTGGTTGGGTCATATGTAGCCCTATCCCTTCCCACCTCATTAGTCCTTGCACCAGAAACCCACTGGTAGAAGATGTACCATCCTCACGGAGCTGGTGGGTGAACCTAAGTTGTCCCTTCTCATGGAGTTCCATTCCAGGGATCTTTTAATAATTAGTCAAGGCCTGACTATACAGACTATTTGTCCCCCAAACCACTTCCTACCTTGCACTGTCATGGGCCTTAGCCACATCCACTTCTCAGGCTCATAGTGCATCTGAGTCTCTCCCTTAGACTTTTCCTCAAGCTCACTGAAGAATTTCGAAGCCCTTTTTGCAACCCAGCTGGTTCTGCTACAGGACAGTTTTCTCCACTCACCTGCAGAGCAATTTCTGCCACAATAGGAGTCTCCCTGGTCCCTCCAAGCCCTTCTACCAACAGAAAGAATCATGGACAGATTCAGTTCTTCCCATTTTCCTTTTTCAAATTGCACTGGGTTCCCTATTGGAGGCCTGCCTGCCTTTCCTCAGAGAGGTTTTGTCCATCAGCAGACGTTGGACCCTGGCTCCAACCACACTTCTCGCCCTCGGAGGCACCAATCTGCTCTCCTCCCTGGTCAGCTCCCACCTGAGCCAGGGTCAGCCCTCTTAACACCTCTTTTCAGGCTTAGCATATACTGCAGCTATAAGGTGAGGTTGGTCAAGATACAGGCTCCCATTAACCCATTCTGGAGTAATGTGAGAGTGGTACAATTCACTACAGATATGAATAGCCACTGTTCAGGGAAAGAATATGGATAACTTTATAGCTTGCTAGTTAGGGCACTTACTCAAGTTCAAATCTCTGCTTTAATGACTAATAAAAAGTGGTGCAACGTCAGCAGAAGAGAATGAGAAAGACCAATACTGAAATGTGTCCTAGTCCAGTGCCCAAGACACCATTCCTTGTGTGGGAAACCCAAGTTCAAATCCCTTTCCCCCACCAGGCAGAGAGGAGAATTGAACTGTGGTTCCCGCACATCTCAAATGAGTTCCCTGACTAAAAGTAATAAGTGAGGACCTTCACCTCTCTCATCCAGTCTGGTATGTATGGAATCTAGGTCCTTGCTTTTGTCAAAATGACTGAAATCAAAATGAAAAATTACAAGTTGGAATGAAAGGAAATATTTTGTGTCCACTCAACACTTTTCTTCCTTTTACACTTTTCAGTTCAAATACAAAGATTCTGAAATAGTTCATTTTCAGTTCAACCCCAAATGAAATTCTGTTCTTCAGAATTACAAGCAAACTAGAAAATCCAAGATTTGCCTACCTATGATTTATATCCTGTGTCTAGAAAAATTGAAATATTGGAAAGGTCAAACATTTATTAGATCATCTGGTAGGATTTGGTATGGAAAATTCTATGTTCCATATATTAATATTTTTCAAAATCACTCACAGTATGACACATTCTGTATGGCAGATCATAGCTATATCTCTACATAGTGAACAAGTAATTTGTGTATCTATGTCTATTGACAGAAAGCAGGGAGTTATTAAACTGGAAAGATTCATTTCATGTCTAAAGCAGTAGCTTAATTCTAGGTTCAGCAACCTAGTAATTTACATAACTACAGTAACTCATTTCATTAACAGGTCATTAGGAATACTAGAAAAGAATGTAAAAACCCACAGTTAAACATAGGACATTCAGAGACCAAATGTAAATTATGTGAAACCTTAACAAGCTTCCAAACCACAAGTCAAAATATAACATGATTAAAGATTGGAGTCCGCACACATTACTTGTATGGAGTGGTACTGCCTCAAATGGTTAGTCCCATTAAGATCAGTTACATTTGTAACATAAATACTACTCAGCGTGAAAAGTGTTCAGAACTCAGCCTGAAATTAAGCAAAATTCCTCACACATATCCCATCTTAACTCTGCATATATATTATGGTGTCTCTGTAGTGGTATCAGTATAAAGACAAGAGACTGAAAGGATTATATTAGCAGCAAAATGCACTGCTGTTTTATGTAGTTTATCTGAGAGTGGCAAGAATCTTCAACATGACAGAGCCCTCCAGTTACAACCCAGCTACTGTAATTAACTTGATACATGGTTAAGAATAACCTTCAACTTGGCTTTGTAATGTTGACTAACTGGAAGAGTAGAAAGTGTTACCTACTGACAGAAGCAGCCGCAAACAAAAGATAGGGCCAAAATTCTTATGCTAAAATTGCAAGAGTGAGCTGGGACACAGTTTAGAACTGATCTTGGCACAGATAGTATAGCGTCAGGGAAACTATCCTGCACTATACCTGCTGAACTAAGTGTTTTCATATTAATAGGGGCCCAGCCTGTCTCCATTAAAATCAATCCAAATGCATAAATTGTTTCCAATAATCATGGGATGCAATGGTCATCAAAATTACGTGTCAGCTGAAAGTTGGGTATTATGGAGTCCAGTAAAGTTTTCTTTGCTTGTCAGTCTCTCTGTGTAACTGATGGTGTTAACCATATGAAAATCAAACAACTTGTACGTATTTAATATTTGATGTACTCAGACTATAAGCAGGTAAAATATAGACAAAAAATAAACAGGCAACATAAAAAATGGTAAGATTTCCTGAAATGTTATCTGAAATTGTGCGCCTTGTTTCCTTCTCATCTAATGATGCTGCACGTTGGCCTGACCCCATAGTTCTTATTCAAATCTACAGAGTTAGAGGCACTTTCTCTGGAATAAATGCAGGAAAGGATTCCTAAATTTAATATAGAAAACAACCATACTAGGTAAAAACCTAGAGCTGAATCTCCATTGCTATTGGTTTGCCTTAGGACATCCTGAGATTTGGGAAAATCCAGAGGTTGAGCCAAACTGTAAAATTTAGGAGTGTCTTGAGCCAGGGTTATGGTTCTGCCTCCTTGTTTCTGTCTCTTTCCATTACTTCTAATAGCTCTTTATCTGAAGGGTGTTTCAGAACCAAGAGTTATCACTAAAGCCAAGCACAGAAATTCCCTTTTCATTATCTTGCCAACTTTTTGAACAGTGGGCCACTTAAGAATTGAGAAACTAGAGCTGATCAGAAAATGGAAAAAACCACAATATTTCAGTTTTGATTTCTGACATTTGTCATGGTTTTTCATCAAACTTTTCTGACCAGCCTTAATTAGAAGAGACCACTTCTGGGAACCATTATTTAAATGATTGGATTTAGGGAGGTTTTGTCCTGACTCAGCTATAGCTGGCCATTGAACTTTTAAGATATTCTCCTTGCAACACATATCCAGAGGGCATTTTCAATTAAGCTGGAAATATTTACCAGAATATAGCAAGTGCGGCTCAGCTTTAGGACTGTAAATTGGTTAAGAATCTTGACAGCTAAGGTATTTCCTGTGAAGATAATGATGGATAGGTTGAAAACTGGAGCATACTATTAACAAGTGATGGACAATGTCTCTTAAGCATGTCACTGGCCATTGAAATTAATCTTATGGTAAAAGATCAAATCTCTATCCACTTCCAATTTAGAGATGAGGACTGAATAAATGTTCAAACAGGACATTTATTTCTCATTTTTTTACATTAAATGTATTTTAGATGAGGGAATTTTGCTCATGATTATGGATCATGTAGATATGAGAATAATAGAATAGGGTAACCCAACAGTATTAGTTTTAGATATTCATGCTCAATATAAGCAGCAAATGACTAATTCCTTGCGAGTTCTAGATTTATCTTCTTCTATTAAGACAACAAGTTTGACTTTTTGCAACTTCATGTCAATTTTCCCATGACATTCACCAACCACCAACCTGGGCACATCAATTTTTGTACTTATTTTGAATGACTTTAAAGTGGACTGATTTTTCACAGCATGGATCCTCAACACTTCTTGAAAATCTTGTCTGCTAGGATTTCATAAGAGACTTTGGGTGTCTAACTTGAAGCACGGTAAAAAAGTGCTTCATTTTCAAAAAATGCTAGGACCCTCTCTTATGAAAACCAAGTCACTTTAATATGTCTCAAACTGGGTACCAAAAACCTTTGGCCCACAGGATGACTAGACACTTTCCAAATTTTAGATCCCTTGTATTTTGTACAAACCTATGAATCAATAGACACTTGATCATTCAATCTGCTGTTTGTTACATTATATATAGCTGTCATCAAGTGAATTCATAGCAGACTTTTGCCCAGTGACATTTATCAAAACTATCCAAATATCTAAAAAGGAGAATGTTCCATCAAAATGCCATAGACAACGCATAGTGATTTACATGTTGCAATTCTTAGAGTTGGTGATCTATGTAAGAAGGATGATTTAGTCTTCTATTTATGATCTTCTAATGTTTTGGGGGCATGAATTTTGACACTTTATTTGATTCACATTGCCATTTGTGATTTAGAAGTTATAATAATTTATTGTTTTTTGTCATAGCCTTAATGTGATGTACAAAGGTGACATCCAAATCACGTCACATCATGAAAAGGAAAAGGTGCATGTCATCCTGCAATGTGGGGTGTGGGGTTTGCTCAAGCAAGAAGGATTTTTATTTTGAATAAATTTGTGCTAATTTTAGCTTTCATTACTCTAATCTGTTCTCTTGAGAGCCTTCTATCCTGCTTATCACTACAATCTCTGTATATTTAGTTTCACAAACAAATGTGGTCTCACTGAAGACAATGATAAAACTTTCACTGAGTTCAATGGTAATAGTATTGGCTTAACTCTGAGCATTTTTGAAAATCCTGCTCAAACATGTTGAGTGGTTTGTCCATACATCTGTGTATTTTACTGAATTACTAGTGATTGGTTAACCCCATGACCTACCATCTTGCCTAACTAGTATGGTGTTCTTGCACATAAAGAAAGCAAATACACTGTTTATCTGCCAGTCAGCAAGGATTTTTGGCAAGCTAGAAGATGTGCTGGCAGCTTATTAGTGCAGGCTAGGTCTTCAACATGTGCAGCACCTTATGTTGTAAAAATGAGTCTGCAACTGTTGAATTTCGAACACTTCATTTGTGGCTCAACAAAAAAAACCAAAACAAACAAAAGCCAAGTTTCCCCAGAAATCCATCAATGTAATGTTGTTAGGCTGACTCTGGCCTAACAACAGAGGTCATTTTCTGTAGGACGAGGTTAGTATCCTGAATCAAAGCCTTAGTTAATAAGGAAGCAGTCTTTTTTCTCATAAATTTTACACACACACAACTGAAATAAAGTCGTGATAGAGACATACATTCATATATCCAGTACCCTAAAACCCATTTTATACAAAGTCCTTTATTATCCCAATTCAGGATTTGTCCCCAGATAAACATCACTTACGTAGAATTTCTGTCCTCCTGTATAAATATGAATAAGCTACATAAGGCCCATTCCACTGGCATCTGCTTGACCTAAATAATTGCAAAGCCAATAGACAGCCAGTTATACCTTAAATACAGTTGCAGGGACAGAGGTAAACTAGGGCTTCTCAAGAGCAGTTGCTTCCAATTATTTCAGTTTTCATATGGCCAAGGCTTTATACTATTTCCAGATGCATTTTGTCAAAGCAAGATGACTTTTTTTACTAGAATTCTCACATCTGTAGCAGAACACCTTAAGCTTAGCCCTGAGGTGCCTAATGGAAATAGACATTTCCCATATTCCAGGGTTAATTTAACAGAAATTGAAACATCACACTCTCCTGCTACCTTATGTCCTTACACTGTATTTTTATGGATTTTATGCTCTTCTAGAGGATCATAGATGTGCTGGAAACATATGGAAATGGGCCCTTTTATTGTAGCATAGAACTCTGGACCAACAGTGACTAAGATACTAAACTAATGTTACTGGACTTAAAGGGATATATCTGTTACTGTCAGCACCAGATATATCCCTTCTACTGTAATTATCGCAGGAAACTAGAGCAGCCTCTGCTACCTTTTAATTTCACAAAGTCTTAGCAGCATTATAGGAATTCATAAACAGGGAATGTCTCAGCACAAATACTTGCGGTTTCAATTATCCTTTGATCACTTTACAGGGAGCTGTATGGCTGCAAGCATCATTTTCTTGTCCTAACTGAAGTTATTTGGTGCCAGTTATGCTATTTTATTTTTAAAACAGCCAGGAGAACCATGAATAATGAAGACATTCTGGAATTTGAGCACCTTGGATGGGTAGGAATGGTGTTCCTAGCCTCTGTTTGTCAGAGGCTGGGCATGGGTGACAGGAGAAGGATCACATGATAAAAGGGCATGTGTACCCTCAGCACTTTAAATGAAATGGCATGAAAGGAAGCTGGAAGCCAATGGAAGTCTGGTTCACAAAGCAATACTTGTCAGGACATTTACCATGTCCCAAGATGCACCACGATCCACTCCACCTTCCCACAACACATAGTGACAGAAGGTGTCCCCTGCACTGTGGGATATATACCCACAGGGCATTGCTCTTGCTGTCAATGAAGGTGCCCCCAATATGGATGTGATCTGCCAACATAGGGAGCAAGTGTGAACATTCTTGTGTGATTTTTTTTAATGTAGGTTCTTGGGTGTCCATATAAGTGTGGTCACCAAAACTTGGTAGTGTAGATAAGGCTACTGCTCTAATTTCCTTGGCTGCTGCTTCGCCGTGTCTTTACCCATACCTCTGGGCCTTATCCTGATGATGTCCCAGCAACAAACTCTGGGCTCTTTTTCACTCTCCCTAGCTTCTGGCAGCACTGCCCTGTTGAAGGTCCTGCAGCTTCCTTAGCCAGTCAGTCACATTCCCAACACACTCCTGCAGCTCCACCAAAGAACTGAACTTACTCTGCCTTCTTATACTAACCTGCTAGGCCTTGTTTGGCTGAACCCCCCACAGCTATGCAGGGGAGCCAACAGCTTCTGTGGGCCCCTGGGCAAGGGGTGGAGAGGGGCAGCTCCATGTTCCCAGAAGTGGAGGGGCCTCAGGTGGAATAGGTGGGACTGGGAGCAGCCATCCCTCAGCACTGCCTGGACCATGGCATACCCCTCATTCACCCCTCAGAGCTGCCCAAAGAGCACAGCGTAGTGCTCCACTGGTGATATAAAGGGCATGGGGCTCCGGCCCCAGGCCCATTTGAATTTCCAAGCCCCAGGGCAACTGTCCACTTTGCCCTCCTTCCTCCCCATTTGCCCCCACCCCCATTGGAGGGCCTGCAGCCAGGAAAAGCAGCTTGGTGGACCCTTTCCACTGCCCTTTTATGGCGCAGGGTGTAGCAAGGCCACAAAACTTCCAGCAGGGGGCCTCAGAGAGTCTAATATATCCTGAGACAGCACCATACTGAATAGTTGAGCAGAAGAGAAAGGCACATAAGTCAAGACTCATTATACAATTCCCAGCATAGTTCTCAACCTGCCACAACCCAAGATGGGACTGAGGCTCAGATTCTCAGCCAATATAAATTGGCTTTGCTCCCTGGAGCTACATCAATTTACGCCACCAGATAATCTGTCTTTATCAGATACTGATCGCCAATATTTTGGGGAAGGAGTAACAGATCTTATCTTGCTTCCTTTTACGAAAACTGTCCATAAAGAACTTGATCTTTCAAATATTTACACACGGGATTAATTTGAATCACAGGAGTATTACTATTATTATTTTTATTAGGACAGTATTTAGGGACCAAGTGAGAATGGGGCCCCATTCGGATAGGCAATGTAAAACATGCAATGAAGCAACCTCTGCGTCAGAGAGTTTACATCTAAGACAAGACACAAAGGGTAGGGAAAGTGACATAACGTCTGAGTGACATGCTGGTTTGCAAACATGTTAGTTCCATGGTTCCATTTTATTTTGTATTTAAATCTTTTGCCTGATATTTTTCCAGAAAGGATTTTGCTAGTTGTAAGTTTGAATTCTAGAAGCCTCTGCTTCTAATTAAAGTTGGCTTCTAATTAAAGTTTGAATTCTAGAAGCCTCTGCTGATTGGCTGAGCCTTGGTAGGGGAAGGGACTTTCAGGCACTCCAGGGCTTTATAAGGCAGTGGGCAAGCGACCGGGTGAGTGCTAACAGGGAGTTTAGAGAGGGAATTTGGAAGGGGAGAGGGAAAGGGGCGAGGTTCTCTTGCCTTCTTTTTAAATCCCTTCTCCAGGACAGCGGTGATGGATGGTGATAGGTCTGCTGTTGTTACCTGCACGGAGTGTGCCATGTTTGTCTTCCTCCTGGAAGAAAGAATGGATTTCGTCTGCATGAAGTGCAAGCTGGTCACCATTTTGGAAGAAAAAAATTAGAGGGCTGGAGGCCCAAGTGTCGACCCTGCGCTCGATCAGAGAGGACGAAGACTTCCTCGATAGAAGGCAGCGTTTAATCCTTCAAGCACGGCAGGTGGAAGAGCCAGAGAGGGCAGTACAGGACCAGGAAGAGAACTGGCAGCATGTAACTTCTAGAAGGGGAAAAAGGCCAGCACAGGAATCCCCCAGTTCTATAGAGGTAAGCAATCGCTTTCAGGCTCTCTCCGCAGGCTCTGCAGTGTTGAATGGTTTGGACGGGACCTCACAAGGAAGAAACCAGAAGGGAACACCATCTACTGGAAGGCATGAGGTGCGTAGTCCTAGGGATGGGGGTTCCATGGCCACCACTCCCAAAAGAAAACGACGGGTGGTGGTGGTCGGGGACTCCCTCCTAAGAGGGACAAGCCATCCATCTGCTGACCAGACCTGGAATGTTGAGAGGTGTGCTGCTTACCGGGAGCTCGCATTCAGGATGTGAGTGAGATGCTTACCAAACTGATCAAACCTTCAGATTGCTACCCCTTCCTGCTTCTCCACGTGGGAACTAACGATACGGCCAAGAACGACCTCGAGCGGGTTACTGCGGATTATGTAGCGCTGGGAAGAAGGATCCAAGAATTCGGAGCGCAAGTGGTGTTCTCGTCCATCCTCCCTGTTGAAGGGAAAGGACTGGGCAGGGATGGTCGAATTGAGGAAGTCAATGCGTGGTTGCACAGGTGGTGTCGCAGAGAGGGCTTTGGATTCTTCGATCATGGGACTCTGTTCCGGGCACGAGGATTGTTAGGAAGAGAGGGGATCCACCTAACCAAGAGAGGAAGGAGCATCTTCGCGGGCAGGCTTGCAAACCTAGTGAGGAGGACTTTAAACTAGGTTCATCAGGGGACGGTGAGCACAACCCTGAGGGGAATGAGAAAGTTGGATACCGGAAAGAAATGCAAAGAGGAACAAGCAACAAAGGAGGACCCCTGATTCAAATGGAGAAGATAGGGAGATCAACTGGCTATCTGAGGTGTTTGTACACTAATGCGAGAAGCCTGGGCAACAAATAGGAAGAACTGGAGGCCCTGGCCAAGTCCAAGAAATATGATTTAATTGGGATAACAGAGACTTGGTGGGATGATTCGCATGACTGGAGCACTGTCATGGAAGGGTATGGACTGTTCAGGAAGAACAGGCAGGGGAGAAAAGGAGGAGGAGTTGCACTATATGTAAAAGAGCACTATGATTGCTCTGAACTCCAGTATAAAGAGGGAGAAAAACCTGTTGAGAGTCTATGGGTTAAGTTTAAAGGAGCAAACAACAACAGTGATGTTGTGGTTGGTGTCTGCTATAGGCCACCGAATCAGGTGGATGAGGTAGATGAGGCTTTCTTCGAACAACTGAGAGAAGCTTCCAGATCGCAGGCTCTGGTTCTCGTCGGGGACTTGAATCACCCTGACATCTGTTGGGAAACCAATACGGCAGTACACAGGCAATCCAGGAAGTTTCTGGAGAATGTTGAGGATAACTTCTTGGTACAAGTGCTGAAGGATCCGACCAGGGGCCGTGCGTAGCTTGACCTTCTGCTCACAAACAGGGAGGAACTAATAGGGGAAGTAGAGGTGGGTGACAACCTGGGAAGCAGTGATCATGAGATGGTAGATTTCAGGATCCTGACCAAAGGAAGAAAAGAGAGTAGCAAAATACACACCTTGGACTTCAAAAAAGCAGATTTTGACTCCTCAGAGATCTGATGGGCAGAATCCTGGGATGCTAACATGAAGGGGAAAGGTGTCCAGGACAGCTGGCAGTATTTTAAAGAAGCCTTATTGAAGGCACAGAAAGAAACCATTCGATGTGTAGCAAGAGAGGCAAACATGGTAGGAGACCGGATTGGCTTACTGGGAAATCCTTGGTGAACTTAAGCACAAAAAGGAAGCTTACAAAAAGTGGAAACTTGGACAAATGACCAGGGAGGGGTTTAAATGTATAGCTCGAGAATGATGGAGGGTTATCAGGAAGGCGAAAGCGCAGATGGAATTGCAACTGGCTAAGGATGTGAAGGATAACAAGAAAGGTTTCTACAGGCATGTTAAAAAAGAAGAAGGTGATCAGAGAGGGTGTGCGGCCCCTACTGGATGAAGGAGGTAACCTAGTGACAGATGATGTGGGGAAAGCTGAAGTATTCAATGCTTTCTTTGCCTCTGTATTCACGGACAAGGTGGGCTCCCGGACTAATGCACTAAGTGACGCAAGATGGGATGAAGATGGACAGCGCTTGGTGGGTAAAGAACAGGTTAGGAACTATTTAGAAAAGCTAAATGTACGCAAATCCATGGGTCTGGACTTAATGCATCCGAGGGTACTGAGGGGGAGTTGGCAAATGTCATTGAGGAGCCTTTGGCCATTATCTTTGAAAAGTCGTGGAGATCGGGAGAAATCCCGGATGATTGGAAAAGGGCAAATGTAGTGCCCATCTTCAAAAAAGGGAAGAAGGAGGATCCAGGGAACTATAGGCCGGTCAGTCTTACCTCGATTCCTGGAAAAAATCATGGAAGGGATCCTTAAGGAATCCATTTTGAGGCACTTGGAAGAGAGGAAAGTGATTAGGAATAGTCAGCATGGATTTACAAAGGGAAAGTCGTGCCTGACCAATCTGATTAGCTTCTATGATGAGGTAACTGGCTCTGTGGACGTGGGAAAGTCAGTGGATGTGACATACCTTGACTTTAGCAAGGCTTTTGATACGGTCTCCCACAATATTCTTGCCAGCAAGTTAAGGGAATGTGGATTGGATAAATGGACGGTAAGATGGATAGAAAGCTGGCTAGAAGGCCGGGCCCAGCGGGTAGCGATCAATGGCTTGATGTCAGGATGGAGGTCGGTTTCTAGTGGAGTGCCCCAAGGTTCGGTTCTAGGTTCTTTATTAATGATCTGGATGAGGGGATGGATTGCACCCTCAGCAAGTTTGCGGATGATACTAAGCTAGAGGGAGAGGTAGATACACCTGAGGGCAGAGATAGGGTCCAGAGTGACTTAGACAAATTGGAGGATTGGGCCACAAGAAATCTGATGAGGTTCAGCAAGGACAAGTGCAGAGTCCTGCACTTGGGACGGAAGAATCCCAAGCACAGTTACAAGCTGGGGACCAACCAGCTAAGTAGTAGTTCTGCAGAAAAGGACCTGGGGGTTACAGTGGATGAGAAGCTGGATATGAGTCAACAGTGTGTCCTTGTAGCCAAGAAGGCTAATAGCATATTAGGCTGCATTAGGAGGAGCATTGCCAGCAGATCCAGAGATGTCATTATTCCCCTTTATTTGGCTCTGGTGAGGCCACATCTGGAGTATTGTGTCCAGTTCTGGGCCCCCCACTACAAAAGGGATGTGGACGCATTGGAGAGGTCCAGCGGAGGGCAACCAAAATGATTAGGGGGCTGGAGCATATGACCTATGAGGAGAGGCTGAGGAAGTTGGGTCTGTTTAGTCTGCAGAAGTGAAGAGTGAGGGGGGATTTGATAGCAGCTTTCAACTTCCTGAAGGGAGGTTCCAGAGAGGATGGAGAAAGGCTGTTCTCAGTAGTGACAGATGGCAGAACAAGGAACAATGGTCTCAAGCTGTGGTGGGAGAGGTCCAGGTTGGATATTAGGAAAAACAATTTCACTAGGAGGGTAGTGAAGCACTAGAATGGGTTACCTAGGGAAGTAGTGGAGTCTCCATCCCTAGAGGTATTTAAGTCTCGGCTTGACAGGGCCCTGGCCGGGTTGATTTAGTTGGGATTGGTCCTGCCTAGAGCAGGGGGCTAGACTTGATGTCCTTCTAAGGTCTCTTCCAGCTCTATGGTTCTATGATTCTATGATTCTAAGGACAAATAGGAATATTCAGGCTGTGTTAAATAACTCCTGTGCATAACCACTTGTAGACTCGGGCCCTCACTTTTGAAGGAAGATATCAAATTTGGAATAAACCAGAGAGTCTGTCTCATTATTGCAGCTTCATCTTTGTTTCAAGCGCTGTATGAATATTTTTTATTTGGGACCGACGTGTTTGTATCTCTCACTTTTTCTCTTTTTACCCTTGCTAATTATGCAGTCAAGGTTCCTGAGCTAGCCAAGCACTTAAGCACATTGACTAAGCTTAATTGTCTAATATAATTGAACATTTCTATCTGGTAAAAAATAAAACATTTGAAAATAATGCCCATTACGGAAAGAATGTCAACCTGAAGCAAGTATTCACCCAGCAGCCAAATACCACACCACAGAAACACTAGCCCAGGAACCTATCCCTGCAACAAACCCCCTTGCCTCCCTTCTTTTGATATGCTATGTGTGTTTACACACACAGACAAGGCAAAGCTACATTAGGAAATTATTTCAAAATAATAACTCCTGAAATCATAATTTTGATATAATGTGCCCACACTATGGGGAAGCCTCAAAATTATCCAAGGCAAGCTCCCTTAACGTGGATGTGCTACCTCGAGTTGGAACCCCAGGAAGCTTGGTAGTGTGGATGCTCCACTTGTTATTTCAAAATAAGGGGAGTTCTTTCAGAATAATTCCCTAGCGGAGACCAGGGTACAGACACAGACACAGACACACACACACACACACACAGGAATATTTACCTGGCACTACTTGGATCCTTCAGAGCAGGGGGTTGGGGTTGTGAGGCATGCAGGAGTCGGGGTGGGGAGTGAAGAGGGGCTTAGGGCAGAGGGCTGGAGGTGTGCAGGAGTCAGGACTGGGAGGTGTGAGGAATTGGGGAGGCGGGGGGGGGTGCAGAAGTCAGAGGAGGAGGAGGTCATCAGAGCACCTGTGCTTTTCCTGATAGGCTCTTTTTGAGCAAGAAACCCCTGCGGAGCATCCACACATGCCTTTTCACACAAGAGCTGTAGCACAAAAAGGAGGTTTTTTTTGTGGGAAAGGAATAACTCTACCAGCAAAAGGCCTCTGTCCTGTTGATTTACTGTTTTTTTTTTTCCTGTGCAAAAATGCGCAAAATGCACTTGAGGTGTGGATGCTCCGCCGTTTTTGTGCAAACACAGCCATTTTTGCGCAAAAACCTTGTAGTGTAGACATAGTCTGAGGTGGGAGTTGATAATGAGAATTGCGGAGCCAGAGGTTCTCTCTGTGTATTTTGACAGCCCATTCCATGATGTGGTCTACTTCTCTAGTGGAGTGTCCTTGTTTGATGAAGGTGGTTTTAAATGTGCTAAAATGTATGTCCCAGGCCTAGGAACTTAAATTCATAACTTTGTAAGACACTACAGATCTTAATGGTCTTAATGAAGGTACTGGATTTATTATTTATTACAACAATCTATAACACACTAATCCCTCTTTTTTATCCTATAATTGCAGAGGTTTTATACAGACCTCCTGAATGGTCTCTTAGAATATGTGATAACTGCTTATACAGTGCTCCTATCAATTTAGTCGTGATATTAGGAACCTTTCCCATACCTGAAGAAGAGTTCTCTGTAGCTCAAAGCCTTGCCTTTTTCATCAATAGAAGTAGTCCAGTGAAAGGACTACTTTCACTGATACCTTAGTACCTGATATCTTAACCAACACTGTTATAATCATAAATCTGATATGTTTTTCATTCATGATTAAAGGGTTGTACTGGTTTTAGGAAGAAAAAAAAATGCTGCGGTAGGGAAAAATGTCCTTAAGGGATGTGAGGAAGATGGATTAATAAATGAAAGTAGGTGAAAGCAAATGAGAAAGATGTCAGAGGCAAAAATTAAAAAAAACAAAACATGCTGCACTGAGTAAAGAAAAAGTCTTAACTAAGGGATCTATGAACAATTGCTTTCTTCAGATCAGCAGACATGTCCCTTAGACTTGTATTTTCTTCCATCCATCTGTATATCTGAGTGATAGCTTGATTCTAGATCATAAAAGCAATATTTACTAAATACTATACCCTGTTGGTCAGGGTTTGTAAACATTTGATGTAAAAAGACAGCATGCCACATCAAGTCCTAGCCATAAATACCATATAAAGAGTTAGTGAAAACAATAAAGACATATATGACTGTAACTCAGAGAGACAGACAAGGGAGAGTGAAATCTGCTCTACAGTCTTTGTTGCCTTTTAGGTCACGCGGTAGAAGCACATGGCTTTAGCTCCTAAAGTCCCAGATTAAATCCTTCTTGCTGATGACACAAGTTGCTTGACTTTACTTGAGATTGGAGAGAGATCTGAAAACTATACTATGTCACTAGTGCTTACAGTGGGACCAAACTCTGCTTCCATTATGTTGGTTCAAATTCATAAATATATGGGAGAATCTAATACTTGGAGCAAAAATTGGTCCAGCAATATATATACATAGCAGACACTTTTATTTAGATTCATAGAGTTTAAGGCCAGAAGGAACCACCATATCCTCCAACGTGACCTCCTGTTTAGCACAGGCCACCAACGTCACCCAATCACTCCCATACTGAACCCAGCAAACAGAATTCAACCAAAGTATTACAGCCTACAGGAGATTTATCTATTGTGTACCACAGGCAAAATATAGGCGGGACCAAAATGCACGGATGCCAGAGGGCCCCACAATATCTGCTGTATTTACTGCCCCAGGTAAATAAGCATTGAAGGTTACCTAAACTTAGTTACTGTGGAATGCCCCAGGGAGAAAAGAAGCTCTTGTGAAGAGGAGCTGAGCCAGAGAGCTGAGCCAGGAGCCGAGATGGTAAGCTCTCCATGGAACCCACTAGAATGGGGAACCTGTTTTTAAAAGGTACTCCTAAAAAGAGGAGCATCCTTGACAGAGGGCTGCAGTTGACTGGCATCCAAGAGAGCTGGTCTCAGAGAGTCAGTGTCCCAGGCATGAGCTCTCCCTGGAGAAGAGCCACAGTAGATAGACCTCCCTGGACACCCAATTCCAGAGAAGAACTTTACTCCGGTAGAGAGACAACAGCCCTGAAACCAGGTCAGAGGCCAGAACTGAGAGAACCTCAATGGGAGAGTCTGAATAAAGGCAAACATTGGACTTGGGTGGGAGGGACAGATGGATTAAGAATGATCAGGTCATCCAACTAAGAGGTTGGAATGAAAGTTTTGTTTATGTTTGCATTGGATTTTCTGTTAATAAATGGTCCACAATGGTGTCCCTAGCACCTAATGGTCTATTTGTGCTTCTTGTTACCTTGGGTGAGGGAAAAGTTAAGCAAGAACTCCCCTGCTATATCACATCTTCATGCAAGGGATGCACCCACTCAGCCTGGAATGAGGACAATCATTGTTAATTAATGCTATTAACACATGATGAAAACAAAACCACTTTAAAAGTTTATCTTGGAGAAGTGTAACATTTCTTTGGGACCAGCATCCTGATTTCAAAAATGCAGTGTGTCACCACATCTATTTACCTAATCCTCCTCACTGACATTAAAACTGAATTCAGTCTAAACTAGCAAGCCAGAGAATCACTGATGGCCTGATTTCTCTGCCATGTTGAATCTCCAGTGTCCTGACCAATCTGCTTTTGCTCATTTCATAAGTAACTTGGTGTTGACTGCCGTCAAGCAATGAACACAGGACCAAAAGTTCTGGCATGGGTTGATCTTTGTGAAAGAGGCAAAGGTTCTCAGGCAACTGAAAATGGAGTCAGCACCTTTTCTTACTATATACTACCCAATTTACCAAAATGGTTTCCGGAACCAGAAACAAAGGAAAACAGTAGGATGCTTTCCAGTACTCAGCAGGATGTGGCAAGACTCAGTTTACAAACAGCTTTTAACAATTCACCTTTAGCCAAGGAAGCTCCTCAGCCTAAGTTTTTCAGAGTGTCATGAATCAGAAAGAGATTGAATCGGTACAACACATTTCTCCTTCTAATGGTGCAAATTGGCACTTGAAAATAGAACTCCAGTCCCTCATTACACTGACTCTAGCAGCAAGGCATCCTGGGACAGTGCCGTGCCGAATCCGAAGACCATTCTAAAGGCCCAGCTTGCTCCAGTGTTCTCATCCTAATGAAAAACAAGTAGCTGTGTCTGACAAGATTTTTGTGTAAGCTAAAACTGAAATTTATGAATTAAATAAAGCATTTGAGCACTGGAGGGTCTTGTTTATACATGCTGCCTTAGTCACTAGGATCAATCAGCCTTCACTCTCATGTCTAACTACTCATTCAATTATGTACAGTACAACAACATCTCCTCCTAAGTCTAACCTTGTCATATATGGAAAAACTTTAAAAACAACAAATAGTCTAGCAGAACCTTAAAGACTAACAAAACATGTAGATGGTATCATGAGCTTTCATGGGTACAACCCACTTCTTCAGATGTCATCCAGATTTTTCTGGTTACAGACTAACTCGGCTACCCCTCAGCTACCCCTCTGAAGCTTTTGTCATATATGTAACCCCCATATATGGGTTACTCACGAGCAGGCAATGCTCACCTGGGCTTCTGATTTTTTTTACATTAAAGGAGATCCTGAGTACTTGTTGGATAGCTGGGGATCCCCTATCCACCCCTTTGCTGCAGTCCCTTGCTTCTAAAGGAATATTCAATGGTGGTACCTCCACTTGGCTAGCCCTTATATGCACTTAATTGTGTGCCTTGGGAACCTCCAGCAATAAAATTATTTCAGTAATAGTCTGGATCTAACTCCAAAACAACAATTATAAATAATATACATTGAATTGATTAAATCAGAATTAACACACCTTTACTTAACCACTTAAAGAAATAGTGTTTAACAGATTAAAATTGAATAAAATCAATTAACAAAGTACATAGAAATAAATGAAACTTGTGCCACCATTTATCTCCCCCCTTCCCCACCGAGTGTTCACTTCTCTGGATGTCAGAGTCCTAGCAGACTCTCAGCAACATGCTCTAGTTTCTACCAGCATCATGGACTGGAAAAGGCTCCACCCCATCAATCTGGCTCCTCTCCCCAAAAGGGAGCCCACCAACGCTCTCCCTGCACTGCCTGGAGGAGAGCAACAGTTTTCCTTCTTTTTTAAAAGGCCTCATGGGAGTTGTAGTCTCCAGTGCTAGATTGCAGCACAAAGGATCCTCCCAGTAAAAGTCAGAGGCTTCTATAGTAAAGAGAGCCTACATGTATTATTCCTTTTTAACTATCCAATCACTTTTATCATCAGCAAAAATGATGTAGAACTTATTGTGGTTTAAAAAAAAAAGTCCTGAGATGGTAGTGCTGTAACACAAGTGTGCGATAGATATTTAAGTCTCCTTTTCTTAAGCTTTGCAGTGTCAGGCAGCAATAACAATGAAAAAACAAACAAACAAAGCCCAGCAATCTCGCAAGTAACTCTTCAGCATGAATGGGACACTACACCTCAGCTAGATATAATGACACAGAGCCTAGCCTTCTGGAAATTGGAGCTGTTCCACTAAGTCAGTGGAGCTATTTATACCAGCAGACGAGCTGGCCTATTACTTTTAGCTGTGCATACCCTATTGCAAAAGTATACATATAGCAAAATACCAAGATGCCATATTCTCAGCTGTTGTAAATTGGCGTAGCTCCATTGAAGTCTATTGAAATATGCCAGTTTAGGACACTTAAGGATTTGATCTAGGGTTTGTAGTATTTACTAAAAAAGAAGAATGGGAAAGAGTAGAAAAGTCTATGAGAGACTTTCTATAGAAAGATAATTTAATCAGACATGAATGATTGGGCTCGATACAGGAAGAGGGATGAAATTCTATGGCCTGTATTATTTCATTCAGCCTAGATGAGCTAATGGTCCCTACTAGCCTGAAAATCTGCCTCCCATTAATTTCAATGGGCTTTGGACAGGCCCATTGACAGGGGAGTGAAAAGGGGACAGTTGCCCCACGTCCCAGTGATTCAAATGGGCCTGGGGGGTCCAGGCACCCGCCACTGCTACTGCAGCAGTGGTGGTGGCTGGATCCTCAGGCCATTTAAATCACTGCAGGAGTCCCGCTCCATGGGGCTCTAAGGGCTGGGGCTGGGGTTCTCAGTGCCACACTGCCATAAGTCCTACTTCTGCCAGAAACACAGAGCCAGCCCCCCATCCTCCACTTTGCCCAGGGGCTCATGGAGGCTGTCGGTGGTATAAATAGCTCCACTGACTCTGTGGAAGCACTCCAATCTCTAATTTCCTTTGGCTCAGGCTCCAGAAACATTGGAGGGTCTCCTGGCCCATTAATTATGAACGTAGTGGAAGAAGTGAGCTATACATCATGGCCACTGACTCTGTGGGTCCTCCAGGGCTGGAGAACTCACGAGGAAAAAAATTATGGGGTGCTCAGCAACCATTGGTGGTCCTGCTGATCAGCTCCTCCTCCCACCCCACATCTCCTTCCCTCCATGGATCAGATGTTCAGAAGCATGCAGGAGGCATTGGGGGAGGAAAGAGGGCAAAGTGAGGGCAGGAAGAGACAGAACAGGGTAGAATGGGGGCGGGGGGCAGGGCCTAGTGGGGAAGGGTTGGAATGGGGGGTAGAGTCTGGAGCCAAGCAGCACCAGGAATTTAGAAAGTCAGCACTTCTGTTATACATTATTGCAGAGAAATAGTGAATCAAAGAGCTTTGGGGATATGCTTGGCATAAAATGTACCAAGGCTTTATGAAGGTAAACTTATATGAATGCAACCAACATGTTCAGACTTCAATACACTTTCTTTCTTTAAAGCTGCTGCAGTAGTTATGAGTGGAAGGGGTGGGAGGGACTGTTTCTGAGATTCAGCAAACCCTCTGGCTATGAAGGGAAGTTTGCTGATCATCTCCAAAAATTTCAGCACTTAGTAACTTTTTGCTACACTGAGGAGCCATAAAAATACTTTTGTTTCTTCTTTCTCTTTGTGGTTATTCCAGACGCATGATTAACAAAGCTCTTAGTCAACTAAACAAACAAACCTAGCCTGCCACTATGAAGAAGCAGAAGGCAGGAAAAACAACAAAAGAGGAAAAACCAATGTTCCTTATATAATGTTTTTGCAATGAATGAGATCAGATATTTTTACCCATTAAAAAAGCAGAGCCAGATGCACAGAGAAACAACCATCATAGCCTGCTAAATAAAATTTTAACTGGAAAGGTGAAAGGAAGACAAGAGAAACTTCATACTGTAACTGTTTTGCTCTTCTCAGATTTAAGGGCTCAATTCTAAAAGCTCCACTGGCCTAAATCTAAAATAAACTAAAATTAAATTAAATTAAAATAAAATAATACACGGCTTCAGTGGCATTACTCATATATATGAAAACTTGCAGGATAAAACCAAGCCCTAAGTGCCCTCATCAATACAGGATTTCCCAGTATTCAGGTAAATCTTCAGCGCAAGAAGCTCTAAAGGAATGTTGTGCAATTGGCAAGATTTTCAGCTGCTGTCAGTTGACCTAGCTTCATCAGGCCTCCCAACAACCCTGAGTTTCACAGGACTGTCTCACTTTGATGCCCAAAACACTTTGTCCCATTTGAAATAGAACATTTCCTGTCTACAGAGGGGTGGAAGGGCCAAATTTGATTGGCATTGTGACCTAGCACATGGGGTTGCAATGCTAATCAAATAGAGCCTATCCACCTGTCCATCTCCCGCTTCAGAGGGCAGAATGGCTAAATTAGAGTGGTGCTTTGTCCCACTTTACCTACTTCAAAAGCTGGGATTTACAGGACCAGCCCTGAATACGTGATAACTTTACAATCTTATCATGCTTCTAAAATGTATAGGTTTAATAAGCAGCCATGTCTTTTCAGAATGTGCTTCCTATAATAAAATGGAGATATACCATCTTATAGAGCTGGAAGGAACCTTGAGGTCATTGTGTCCAGTTCCCTGCTCTCATAGCAGGAGCAAGTACCATCCCTGATAGATTTGCCCCAGATCCCTAAATGGTCCCCTTAAGGATTGAACTTATAACCCTAGGTTTAGCAGGTGAACACTCAAACCACTGAGCTATCCGTCCCTCCTCCCTACCTATGAAACAAAACTAAAATATGGTATAATATCTGAAGTAACATGTCTTGGAAGAAAGCAATCAGGTATTTCTTCAAAGAATGGAGAATGTTAAATATTTAAGCATATTCTACTTAAATCAAATAGAACCCTCCTCCCCCCCCCCCCCCCCAGCATATAAAAATATCTATTTATTGTTACCTTTTAGGGTTCAAAGGAACATCAAGATTCACAATAAAAGAAAATACAAAAAGATTGTGTTGCCCCTTGCCAAACATGGACATTTGCATTAGTCTGCCTTTGGCAGACGAAGCAGAAGACATGAAGCATAATTAAAAAGAGGGGTTCATAAGTGTGCTTCTTTTTATTAAGTATTTAGCACACATTACAATTTAAGGAGCGAGGGTGCCGGGAAAGGGAGAGAATGTAAAGAGCAAGGCGAAAAGAAATGGAGGTGTGACACGTACTGATGAGCACAGCAGGAGTCCTGGCTAATGTATTCTTATAGAACTGTTAAAACAAATAAATTAAAAAGCCTCCTACCGACTGCTTTCAACAGGAATGGAAATTACGTTCTTTTCTCTCAGAATCTGTTCCTTTTATCCTTCTTTTCCTACCTTTGGTGGATGTGAGTCAGAGCCACCCTTGACAGAACAATTTCTAGGAGGGATTCAACCCAAAGAACCCTGGCCCTACTCTGATTTACTGTGGTGTGACTCAGAGGGAACTCTGCTGAAAACAGTGGCATTTCACCCCAGCATCTGAACTCAGGATTTGGCCAAAATTCTTCACTTTAAAAACCGGCCATCTCCCAAAAGCCTGCCCAGGTTGTATCTTTGGAGAGAGTGGGGCATGCTGTGAAGATGCATCTGAAGCACTAACAAGTGGGGCAGCCTTTACTTCAGACTCAGTACATGTGCTCTGAATATTCTGTTGGGACGTAATAGTATTGGAACCAGTAAATAAGCACTCCCCAGAGGGCAGCAGTAAAAGGGTGGCCTGCCCCTTTAAGAGCCAAACACCTAGAACCAGTCCCTTCCGTTCACTAACCAAATGCAGCTGAGATAGGGACGGTTGTTTCCTATGAACTGCTGCAGGAGAAGGGGACACATCAGAAAGAAGTTGCAGGCAGAGATGGACTCCTACATTGGTCTGTGGAATTGGTGGGGAGACCTGTGAGTTGTGGCAAGGCAGGAAGCACCTTCTGGAAGTGTGGTTTTCCTTTAGTGAGGCTGTTGGCTGCCTGGACACTAAGGCTATGTCTACACTGGCGGCTTCTTGTGCAAGAACATTTTGCACAAGCGTTCTTGTGCAAAAACTCTTACGCAAGAACACATCCACACAGCCATGTGTGAGATGTGCTTTTGCTCAAGAGCATCCATGGCAGTGTGGACGCACTCTTGCGCAAGAACGCTCTCATGGCCATTTTAGCCATAGGGCTTTCTTGTGCAAGAAACCCCTGTCACACGTCCACACTGCCCTCTTGCGCAAGAGCTCTTGCACAAGAGGACTTACACCTGTTAGAAAAGAGCATAGCTCTTGCGCAAGAAGCCCTCTCTTACCACACTTTACTGTAAATCTTCTTGCGCAAGATCGAGTGGGCAGTGTGGACGCTCTGCGGAAGAACAGCCCTTCTTGCGCAATAACCTGCCAGTGTAGACAGAGCCTAAATGAAGCCTCAAGATAAAGGCTGAGGACTCATCTGGACTGGGCTAATAACTCCCCAGGCTAGTGAGGAAGGGTGCTACTTTACAGAAATGTAATTACATCATGTGCTATACTGTGACACTATTATTGAGTGCACCTGCTTGCTGTTTGCACTGAAACAGACAACAAACACAAGGTCCAGCAAAGTGAAAAGGGGGTGTTGAATGTTTCCCTAGAGGTGCTCAGATACACAGCTCCAGATTCTCTGCTGTGCTTAGCCTCAGATTGAGTCCCCCCCTTACTCTCCCTTCCTCTGCCAATTCTTAGGCTGGCACCTGGACCTGGCATCATTTATAGCAGTTTAGTGGTTGCTACAAACTCTGTAAGATGATAATGGTACTCCCCGGGCTATCTGCCAAGCAGAGAGTGCAGCAGTGCTCCAACCACATCCCTTATGCCCAGAATGCCTCCTACACCAAGCCAGGAAGGGAAGGCAGCATAGGAATTAACTGTGATGTCTGTACACCTATTTAAGACAGCCACATCCCCCGAGGCTTCTCAGCTGGTGTGCTATAGTCATTCCCTTTCCTTATATACATATCACAAAGGGACAAATAAGAGACACAATATAGCACAAAAGAAATTCATACATAGATGGGTATATTCACTTTCAGCTAGAGGTAATAAGAGTTGCAAAATCCCATTATGAGCCACATTTTTTCTGGATGCGCCTGTGTAATGGAAAATAATCTGTGCTACTTTTTGCCTTAAAAAGTAATCAGATTACTCATTGAGATGACATTTTTCAAATTATCCCTTACAGTAATCCTTTACTCTAAAAATAAATCTGATTACATGTAATTCCCTATAGTAATCCATTACTTTAACAGCCCTGAATATGTTTTATCCCCACATAAATATTTTAGTGACACAGAAGTTCAAAAATGAAAACACGATAGAAACAAGAGAGATACCAAAAAACCGTTTTCCCCTCCAAAATGTCCAAACTTTTTCCAACTCTGCACATCCACCACTGCCCATTACCTGATCCAACTGGCTTGTTGGTGTTATTACTCCATTCCATATCAATGATTTAGAAGCTCCTTTAATTACAGCTAAAATTATTCTTTGAAATTCAAAGCAAAAGGCAAAGGGAAGCATTGAAAACTGAGACACCTCCAACATCTAAAGACCAGATAAAGGGATGTAAAGGAATTGATGCCTTTGGGGGGGAAAATCAGTCTACAGATCAAGATGACAGCTAAGGGACTTTGATATCATTTGGAACTTTTGTGTCAAGTATCTGAAAGACTCAAACATGAATAGCAATCAAAGCTAAAAATGTTAGCCAGGAACTTTTGGTCTCAGTGGGAAAAATCCTTTACATCAGAGAAAAATATTCATATAAGAACACAAGCAAATGGAAAAATGGAAAATATATCATTGTAATCATAAAAAACCTAGGATGAACTTTATTTTTGTCTTGTATTGGCTAAGTAAGTGCCTAGAAAAGCTTTGTGGGAAAAAAGAAAAGATATATTGGTTATGAACAAATTTCTGAATTTCATATCTGCCACTAGAAAATCTGTTGTTTCATCTATGATCCATGTGCAAGTGAATTTAGTGTTCATGCAAATGAGCTAATTGTATAAAAGCTTCAAGAGGTTCATGTCAATTGAAATATATATGACTCTGTGGAATAAAGCTGAAATAACTTTGGATTGAATTAGGCATAATGCAGGCCAGCAAGGTTTCCCACAGCTCTTCTAGAGTTCTTCTATCAACCCCCTGACAAACTTAAGAAGTGAAGGGATTTCCAGACCTCCCTGGGCACGAGACAAGCTGACTCCACCAGGAATAAGGAAGAAATCCACAAACTCCAGCCGGACTTGGGGAAGACACTCGGTCCCTCTTACCTACCAGACTGAGTGGACTGTGGTGCAATGCTCTGCCTGGCCAGATGGGGCACTGTGGCATAGACACATCATTCCTAAAGGGCCTGTAACAGGCTCACCAGTGAGTTACAATAACAGGTAAGCAATATGAGATCAACCAATCAGCTAACTGTGGGTTAGTCGGGACACTAGGATTTTAGGGCTTGTATCCATGTGCTTGTGAAATGTGTTACAAGATCTTTAATGAATTTTCAGAAGTAACTAGTGATTTTGTAAAAGCAACAAGGAATCCTGTGGCAACTTATAGACTAACAGTGATAGAAATGTAGCCGTGTTAGTCTGGTGTAGCTGAAACAAAATACAGGACTATGTAGCACTTTAAAGACTAACAAGATGGTTTATTAGATGATGAGCTTTCGTGGGCCAGACCCACTTCCTCAGATCAAATAGTGGAAGAAAATAGTCACAACCATATATACCAAAGGATACAATTAAAAAAATGAACACATATGAAAAGGACAAATCACATTTCAGAACAGAAGGGGGATGCGGGGAGGGGGCGGGAAGGAAGGTAAATGTCTGTGAGTTAATGATATTAGAGGTGGGGAAAGGTAGATGTCTGTGAGCTAATGGTATTAGAGGTGATAACTGGGGAAGCTATCTTTGTAATGGGTAAGGTAGTTGGAGTCTTTGTTCAGCCCCGCGGAGAGTGTCGAATTTTAGCATGAATGCCAGTTCAGAGGATTCCCTTTCAAGTGCAGATTTGAAAGTCTTCTGGAGTAGGATGCATGTGATTAGGTCATTGAGACAGTGTCCTTTCTGGTTGAAATGGCAAGAAACTGTTTTTTCTTTGTGATCCTGTCTGATATCTGTTTTGTGGGCATTGATTCTTTGGCGAAGTGTCTGAGACGTTTGTCCAATGTACAAAGCAGACGGACACTTTCGCACATGATAGCATAAATTATATTTCTGGATGCACAGGAATATGTATTCTTGATCTTATAACTCACTTGGTTAGGCCCAATAATGGTGTCAGCAGAGTGAATATGTGGACAAAGCTGGCAATGGGGTTTGTAGCAAGGGAAAGTACCAGGGTTGGTATTAGTGTGGTATGTCCTGTGGTTGTTGGTAAGAATCATCTTGAGGTTAGGTGGTTGTTTTTAGGAGACTATGTCTATAGGAGACCCATTACAAAGATAGCTTCCCCAATTATCACCTCTAATACCATTAGCTCACAGACATCTACCTTTCCCCACCTCTAATATCATTAACTCACAGACATTTACCTTCCTTCCCGCCCCCCCCCCCCCCCGCATCCTCCTTCTGTTCTGAAATATGATTTGTCCTTTTCATATGTGTTCATTTTTTTTAATTGTATCCTTTGGTATATATGGTTGTGACTATTTTCTTCCACTATTTGATCTGAGGAAGTGGGTCTGGCCCACGAAAGCTCATCATCTAATAAACCAACTTGTTAGTCTTTAAAGTGCTACATAGTCCTGTATTTTGTTATAGACTAACAGATTTATTGGAGCATAAGCTTTCGTGGGCAAAGACCCAGATGCATCTGAAGAAGTGGGTTTTGCCCACAAAAGCTTATGCTCCAATAAATCTGTTAGTCTATAAGGTGCCACAGGACTCCTTGTCGCTTTTGCAGATCCAGACTAACATGGCTACCCCTCTGATAGTGATTTTGTGTGCCCTCTTTTTGGCATGCCCAGCTGTGTAAATCTAAAAGGGGATACCTTTCAGAAGATGGGGAACCCAAAATAACTAATCACTTTTGAAAATGTGGGTCCTGGGTTTTACACATAACATCTCCATCAGCATATTGTTTCCTAATAGCTACATGTTGTGTCATTGGTTTAATATGAGTTCCAGTGGGAGGGAACCATCTATTTAATTCCCAACCTCACTTCCTGAAGTAACTTGAGATTAAAGTGGCCAGATACTCTGATTTTACAAGGACAGTCTGATATTCCCCCCCTCCCTTCCCCATACCCCTTTTTTCTCCATTGCTATCTGGTCTCCCTCCCTGAGATTTGTCTCAATTCACAAGTCTCTCACCCCAAAAACATTTTTCCTGGTACTTCCAAAATAATTAGTGGTGAAATTCCAAAATTGGACACACATGTTCCAAGACTGTGGAAATCTAAGGGAATGTCTAAACTACATCCCTTTTTCGATAAAGGGATGTAAATTAGACATATTGACATTGTACATGAAGCCGAGATTTGAATTTCCCGCACTTCATTTGTATAATGGCGGCTGTCAAAAAAACCCTAATTTTTTGAGGGTTACAGGATCTTTTGAAATGGGGCATTTCTGTCGAAAGATCCCCATCTTGACCGCGTTTTTTTTCCGAAAAGCAGCTTTTCGGAAAAAAGTCGAGGCTCCCATTATGCAAATGAAGCATGGGAAATTCAAATCCCGGCTTCATTTACAATGTCAATATGTCTAATTTACATCCCTTTATCAAAAAAGGGATGTAGTTTAGACATACCCTAAGGGTATAAGTCTTTGCTCCAGGGCATTTTTTTTATCAAAGTGTATCAGCTTGGTCTTGTGGTACTACATAAGCCATTTGTCACAATGTTGCTATGCTGACCACCTTCTGCATGACAGGCTGGGAGACTATGTCAGAGAGACTATTACCAGTGGATATCAATTCAGACCTAATAACATAGGTTCTTGAGCTAGGCCAGTCTTTTGGTACCTAGGATACTACTTAGTTGCCCGGCTGCAAGATCTTAGCTATATCACTCTGAATTATTGTTTCTGAAATGTGGTAGAATTACTTGACCTTAAATTACAGAAAAAACTTCACAGCCTGAAATGCATGGAAAGGCGTTAAGTCCTCAAGTTGAAATAGGGAGTAAGTATATTATTCTCCTACTGCCATTGCATATATAGACTAAGGTTATAAGACCTACATTTCACTCTGCCTGGCCTCACCACATATAGTTTCTCCAGTGTACAAGTTCCTCAGCCATTCTCTACTGCCAACCAGCTCCATCTCTGTACCACAAATGCTCCAAAGAAAGCCACACACCCTTTCCCAGTGCCATGTCCTTCTACCTGTCTCCTCCCTTGCTCCAAGAACTCCAACACATCCTTCTTCTCCCTAATTGATCCTCTCAACACCTTTAACTCTAATATCTCCTTAACTAACTCCCGCTCCACCCTATTCTGGGATTTAGTGACTGCTGGGCACTCCTCCTCATCCTTCCCCCTACAGATCACTGGTCCTCTTTTAAAAATTACATCTCCGTTAAAATATCTACAGGACTGAAATGTTGCCAGCTCCTATTGTCCTTCCTCCATTTTGAAGAAAACATATTGTTCTCTCTTTCTTCAGTTCAAGTGCCCGGTACACAGAATACATAATATAAATGGATGTATATCTGTTGCCCTGGGAAATTATTTATAAACTATACAGGTTTGTCATTCAACTTCTATTAAGGAATGGGGATGGTTGTACTTGTTGAAGGCTATGTGAGCTGATCTAATACAAAGTCCAAAGTATCAATCTGTTGCCTCCCCCACTTGTAATTGATCTGTGCCCTCCAGGGTCAGGAGGATCCATGGAGGATTTGGTCAGCAAGTGGATTCTGACATAAGTAACTGACTCATTTTACAAAATATTCTGCATTTGGGGCTTCTCAGGTTCCTTCAGTTTCCTGCAAGAGAAATGGCGCCTCTTGAATCAATGTAAGTATATTTGCTGTCCACTGCAACAAGTTTTCTTGGTCCTGCAAAACCCAGGAAACATGCTGTGCATTCTTGCATATCTGTTATCTGTTTCTTCACACATATACAAACATTTCATCTAAGCTCTGATCCTTCAAATGCTTATGCATGTGCCATAAGTAGTTCCATTGGTACATTAAACAAGCATATAAGGGAGTGCTAGTATAACTGCCACCAGGCGGATTTGAATCTGGGACCTCTGAAGCGGAGTATAGGAGTCTCTATCCTCCAAGCTAAAAGCCAGCTGGCTCCCAGCCCATCCTGTAGAGGTCTCTTGGTCTTAACTGTTGCTGTGGTCTAGGTACCACTTGCATTGCTCAGTAACCACACTAGGTTTGTGGGTTACACTAGATTAGGGCCTTATAGAGAACTTCTGTAACAGAGGGGTTACGTGAGAGCCCTCCTAGCACCTCCGTACTTTCTTCCCAGTTCATGTTGCTTCTGATCTCCCCTGTATACTATCCAAGTCACTTCCACTGGGTCATATCCCCAGTATCCCATCCAGGTAGTTCTGTTAGACTAGACAATGGAGCTCTTTTACAAGAGGAAGGGAAGAAAATAATGCCTCTCAACAATGGAGAAGGAGAGGAAGGATCAACCTTAGGCTCCACATTGCCCCACAACATTCATATTTCTAGGCAAGGAGGCCCCAAATAGGTGGATACTGAGCATAAAGTACAGTACAGCCCAATACAGCCTCCTAATCTGGGCTAGATCATATGAATTCCATTCTCAAATTCACTGATGTAAAGTGGAGTTTGTTCACTACTTCAAAGCAATCTGATCTCTTCTCTTTATGTGTACAGTAATATTAAATGTGCTCGCTAATGAAAAGACTTCTCAGCACCGCTAGCACAAGCACAATGGGTCTAGTAAATCGCTTTTCACAACATCAGAGCCAAGGATATGAAGTCAATTCAAATATAAAATAATCATTATGATCGAGTGGAAATGATATGCATTTTCAATGGGAGGAAATGATTATTAGAATGTATATAGTCTCAAGAACTGTTTTAAAATTAACATGTTGTACTGAAAATGCCAAACCTAATAATAGGCATAATTATAGCCCTTAACCTAGTATTTATTAACCTCTCAAGAGACAGGTTTGGTTCACATATTTCTTCCAAAGAATGAGAGATGTTTGTCCAGTCTCTAACTTTGTATAAAATATAACCCTGATGTTTAGAAGGACATTGTTGGGTCAATTTTGGCTTAATATTAATAATTTTTTAAAGGTTTAACTTAAAATTAGAAAGGTTTCTGTGATTTCTTTTATTCTAGTAGGAAAAAATATTTTTCTATAACTGGAAATATTTCTCAGCTGTGTCTTTATTCCAATTATTGCAAAACAGAGTTAGTCTGTTGTTCAGTCTGTTTTCCTTGCCAAAGCTCTGAATGAAATGTAATAAATAAGAAAGCACCATAAATGATGAAAAATAAATCAGTTTTAGTAGGATTTGAATTTTAATGATGTGGCTGTTAATAATGCAAGTAAGGAATATTTTTATTATCTGATTTAAACCCAACTGTGTCCCTTTAAAACTAAAAATTTCTGTCATTCCTCTACTGTTATGAATTCATACAGATGTGAGTCTTGTTCCAATAATTCTATGAGGTATGTTTTATGAGCTTTCTGAATGATAACTATATCAACTTCCATATTTCTTACCCATATTATTTTTCTGAGATCATTGGTTATTTTTTCTGACTGTTGAATGATGTTGAATTACAAGACTGTAATGAAATAGTCTATCATTTTAATACTGAATGGTACATTACTCTATACCTGAAGAGCAAGCATGTGCACTCAGTCTGAGTAGTAACTTATTTTATATTAAGTGAACAGTAACATAGGAAAACCACAATAAAGTCCTTATGAGAAAGCAAACAACATGCATGTCTCCTCTGAGGCAGGCTGCATCTCTTTGATCACAGCTGCCTTTGTCCATTTAAAGGTGAAGTACACCAAAAATAAGCCATAGAAAATACACACTATTGTGCAAACACTGCCAAGTGGCATTTAGCTTTTAAAAAATGTTGTGACTGAGCATCACAATGGTAGCTTCCAACAGAGGTGGCTCATACTTTCTGTGTACGGAGTCTGAAAAAGTTGTTTAAGGTCACATACAAGTTTATTCAGTGAAAGTTTTATCCCCAAGGTACAGATTCGGACATATTCAAATTATATGCTCCCAGGAGTTCAGCGCACAACTACATCAATCTAAATAACCTTCCCAATGCAAGTTATTTCCAACTACCTCTGGCAGGATATGACATAATACAGCTGGATTATGTGTCCAGTTCTGTGCATGTTTTTCAGGAAAGAGCTGGAGAAGCTCCAGAGAAGAGCAAAAAATATTATTAAAGCTCTAGAAAACAAGACCCGTGACGAAAGCTTGATAAAACTGAGTTTGCTTAGTCTGGAGAAGAGGAGATATTTCTGAATGATTAGGGTAATTAATTACTGGAATATATTATGTAGGGTTTTAAGAACACACCAGGATAGACACACACCTGTGAGGGATGATATAAGTTATTCTCAGTCCTGCCCAAGTGCAGGAGACTGGATAAGATGACCAATAATATCGCTTCCAGGCCTACATTTCTGTGATTTCTGAGATGTAGCAGAGCTAAGTAGGACTATTCACTACCTCAGGAAATACCTGTCACACTGGGAGCCAGGAATGGGATGAATAAAGAGGCAGAGAAAGAATATGAAAGCAAGGCCAGGAAGAAAGACACTGTATATGGAGCCATTTTCCTTAGACAGAAGGTATGTGACCCTTGAATAGCTCAGATTAAATAAGGACACATACAGAGATCAAAATATAAACACTGAAAAAAGAGCTACCACTGAGGTAAAAGGTGTTGACTGGCAAATTAATAGTGAAGCATGTGGATTAACTGAAACAACAAATAGCCCTGCAGCACCTTAGAGACTAACAAAAATGTAGACGGTATCATGAGCTTTCATGGGCACAACCCACTTCTTCAGATGAATGGAGTTAAGGGGTCCAGGTTGCAAAATAAATAGCAGAGAAAGGCTATGTCTAGACTACAGAGTTTTTCCGGGATACTGGAGGTATCCCAGAAAAAATGTGCTGTGTCCAAGGAATGCATCTGCTCTTCTGACATTTTTTGCAGAAGATCAGACGTGCTCTTTCGGAAGCCCTGTCTTCCTCATGCCACGAGGAAGAAGGGTTCTTCTGAAAGAGGAGGTTTTTCTGAAATTTGGCCCAGTGTAGATGGGCCAAATTTTGGAAAAACCTCTTCCGATAAAAATATCTAAATTGTGCTCTGATAAAAGTGGCAGTCTAGACCATAGCCAAAGAGAGGGGATGGGGAGGGAAAGAGAAGAAAAAAATGGGGAAAAAATTGTCAGTTAGAGTGTCCATGCTAAATGAAGCTGATAGAGTGGGTTCTAAGTACTCAGCTTCATTTAGCTCTAGAATTTCCTCAGCAATGAGAGATATGACAGTACAGGTTGGGTATTCTTACCTTAAAGGACCAGCCTGAGAAATCGAAAGGTAATGTGCTTATTAAATGAGCATTAGATTTGATATGGTCGGTCAATATGGAGCACTCCCTACAGAACAACATAAAAACCAGATGCACTTCCACTGTGAATAATGTAAAGTGGATGGCCTTCATCCCTGTATATCCCAAGAGGACAGAGCCTCCTTGCAGATCAAGTGCCACCTGGACCAATCTCCTCCAGCGAAGTCCTTAACGTGGTCTGGCTGGATATTCATTTTATATCCATCAATGACTATTATATTGTGTCACTGAAGCTTCTGGTAACCAGGTACTTACCAGCTGTGTAGCAAGATTTGTTGCTAAACACACTTTGTAATTCATGGTTCTTCCATCCTAACCATATTGCCCTTTCCAAGAAAGCTGCTGAAGTGGAATCAGTGTTGATAGACTCACTAGTTAGGCTCATCTATGAATATCTTTATTGGTCATCTTGTTCTGTCACTTCATATGGAGCATCTGACAAAGTTATGAGTCAAAAATGTTAATTCCTTAGCTTCAGCTTTCCTCAGTTTCTATATTTTTCTGCCTGAGATGCAAAAACGACCAGTGAAATCTTCTGAAAGGTCTATTCCAGTACCCTATGTAATAGTGGCAAATGTAAAAATTCTAAACATTGTCTGAAGCACTTAAAGCCATCTTCCTCCTCAAACAGCTGAAAAGCCTGAATGTTCATCCATGTGCTATGTCTGCAGGAAGGAAGACAAGGTATCACCAATCAAAAGCGAATAATAAGAAAAAAATGCTTTAAATCAGGGATAGGGAACATTTTTTGGGTTGGGGGACTGCTGACCCTCAGCAAAATCAGTCAGGGGACAACGCACACAAGTGAGAAGCAAAAACAAAACAAAACGCCCTCACTGAGGAGGCTCCCAACTGAGAAGGAGAAAGACACTCCCCACATTCCCCTTGCACACCATAGCCCAGGTGGGCCCAGGCTAGTACATTTTGTGTGCTCTAGCCCCACAGGGGAACAGTGAGGGAGATGGAGTGCCAGCACAGGCTCCCCACTCTGAGGGGGAGACCAGAGCCTCAGGGGCCAGATCCAGGCAATCTGAGGGCCACTTCCAGACCCTGGGCCTTAGGTTCCCCACTTCTGCTTTAAATTCTCACCAAAAATTCCTAAAAGATGTTTGTGAAATTACAAGAAGATTTAGAAGGCACTAAATGATGGAAAGTGTGTGACCTGCTGGGCATAAGAAACTTGGTGGGATAAGGCTCCCAACTGAATTGTCAGTATACAGGGGCATTATCTATATGGAAAGATAAAAAGACGAGATGTGTAAGAGTGGTATTATGTATCAGATGTATTTATACAATTGGGGTGCCAATGTTTTAATAGTGAAGAGATAACCACAGAATACATTTAGCAAAGCTAAAAGAAATGAAAAGCAAAGGAGAAAGTGCAGTGGGCATCTTCCTCAAACACCATGGATTGTAGCACAGAAATAATAATAAATTCATATCCCGTCCCAAACTACATAATACCGTACTCTTGGGGACTTTAACTAGGCCACAACCACATTCTCCAATCGTATTCTGTTCCTAAGAATCAGTGGGCTTTTATAAGTTGTACCACACACACAACTAAAGTTATTTTCTCATAGATGGTTAAAAGGGAAGAGGGAAAATGAATCCCATTTTCTAAATCTCTTTCATAAAAATATATCAGATTTTAACCAAACCATTCTTTGGATGGAAAATCAATTTTACAAGCTTTATGAAAGCAAGGGGATTTCATTAAATAAAATCCCTGAAGTTAATTTTCTGACAGACAGCGGCTAAAAGCATGGAGAGCAACCATACTGCAATAGAGCAAACAATAACATATCGGTTTTGTACTCGTCACCAACTCTAGATGCCTTTTTCAATAGCACAGCTGTTTTGTATTCAATAAAATTAATTTTTAGTGACTATGATAAACATGCATTGCAAGACAAGTTGTAGCTAAGGGGAATGACAGTTTTCTAACCCTCAGGAATTTTCTCTCAACCACTTTCCCTACTCCCTGTCATCCCAGCCCCAATTATAGCTGATGTAATACATAATTACTGCATGCAATGGGGTTATCATTTAAAATATATTGTTTACTATTCACATGTGGTTGCATAATACCTCAGTTATCTTTTTTTTATATTCACTGGAATGTCTTTTTTGTATGTTTAGTGAGTGCTCCATATTCACTCCTTCCTAATTTTAACTTTCACTTAATCAGCCCTTTCACTTTTGATTTCTCATGGTAGTACTTCATCTCTTTAAAGTGAGAATATCCAATCTGTACAGTCACCTTTCATTTCAGGAGACGTTATGATGCAACACAACATTACTGTGTGCAGTGTGATTTATTATGAAGGGACATTTAGTTCTCAGTCCTGCTTTGCATTTTAGCTGTTGGCATTCTACTTTTGACTATTCTATTATATCTTTCTTGGGCTCTGTTACCTGAGGAATGTTTTGATTAGAGATTCATTTTAAAGATGTTTAGATTCCTTAGATCTAAGGGTTAAAACCACGGCACAGTTTGCATCACTGTTCAATTTTCAGAGGTAGGTAAACAAAGTCCCATGAAGCTTATTACAATGGAATTATTTTTAATGAGATCTTAAGAACCAAGTTCCTGTCTCTTCTGTGCAGGCACTACAGATCCCATGACACTTTTCTTCCCACTATATAAGATAGTTTCTGTTAATATTGAGATAGTACAGGGGACAGGACTGGTTATATCCTCCACTGATCATGGGAAGCAAATGGTCTCTAAACTGTACCAGGAGCATAAATGTGTATGTATGTGACTTGGATAACTTATGCTTGTGGCTGAGTCAACTCCTGGCTAGCACTAGAACTGGGGAAAGGTGTCCGACAACCACTTTTTCTTCAAACTCAGTCCATCTGAGTCGCAAACCCATCATTCTGGAAGTTAGTTAAGATTGGGTTCTGCTTTGCCCTTAATGGAGAGTTACAGGTGCTGTGTATTTGGGAAACGAACACACAAAGAGTAGCCTGAATTATTTGGGGTCTCTGATAGTCTGCTAACATGTAACTCCAGAGCTACAGAACTGTCACTGAAGAACTAAGAAAAATGTGCCACAGAAATTACTTACCATTAGCACAGGAATTGGCATGGACTAGACTAGGGGACCTAGTTATACTTTATCTGTTGTGACAAGAACGGAATGTTGGAATTTGATTTGTTCAGTGTTTGCCAGGAGAAGATCCAAATTTGATGTCTTTACCTACTCTGTGCAGTAGAGCTCTTTGCCAAGGAATTAGCATGTAAGGGAAGTAAGAGCAAAGTTCTTTTCACATTTGTTTGTGAGAAACAGGTACTAGACAATTGAAAGACTATGTTATTCCTGAAGAGTGCTGAGGTCAGCATTGTACTGTGTTATCTATCTAATTTTATGCAGAATAGATTGAATTTTGGACTTTTCCTTCCAGGAATGGCATTGTGCTATTAATGGCAAGCTGGGCAGAAAGAAGGTGTGGGTGCATGCCAGTGTTAATGAGGTAACAGAACATAACATGCCATCATTTTTCATCACTTATTCTGGCTAAGAAATAAACCGGGGGGGGGGGGGGGGGGGGGGGGAGAGGGGACTTTAAAAGTGATTGAACCATATCCTTTGACAAATAGCTAGCCAGATGAGGTTACACTCTACATTTATCAAAGCTTATCAGTGATGTCATAAACAAAACATATTTGGCAGCTCAGCTGTTTCAGCTTCAGAGGTAATTCTTTTATGCAACCCTGAACTGGAGAATACAATGTATCAGAGAGTGCAATTTGTATACAGGTTTAAGAATCAAAACATTTTTTTTTAAATAATGGATGAGCCAGCAAAATTTTAATTTGGAATGCAGGTGTCCTTGATTAGGAAATCTCTTGACCTCTCTCTTTTATCATAAGGGCTGATCCAAAGTTTTTACTTCCATTGACACTGGATGAGGCCAATAGTCCCTCTGCAATCTCTTGTCTCCTCTCATCTTCAGAGCTGTTTGTGTTTGATCGCTTTGGGTCATGTTAAAAAATGCTATATCAAACAGCCTAAGGTAGATTCCTTGCACTTGCTTACCTGATTTGCAAGCAAGGTTCCCTCTACGCTGTGCAGCAGCACAGCCCCACAGTTCCTTAATCAGCCCCATCCAGTCAGAGGCTCAGGGCTCTGCACACAGAGCTGCCTGACTGGGCAGAGCTGATTCAGCAGCTGTGGGACCATGCTGCCACGCAGCTTACAGACATAGAATCATAGAACACTAGAACTGGAAGGGACCTCGATAGGTCATTGCATCCAGTCCCCTGCCCTCACAGCAGGACCAAGCATGGTCTAGCCCATACCACAGGGCTCCTCAACACGTGGCCTGCGGGCTACACACGGTCTGCAGCCTGTTTGTTTGTGGCCTGCAGTGCAGTTTGGTTTACATGGGGGCTCAACACACGGCCCACGGGTGGGAGCCAACACAGAAAAGGTGACAGGACTATCTAGTTTGAAATCCTTATTTGGTAACAGAAAGAAAGCTTAAATAAAATATTTTACAGGGAAAGTAATGGGTGCGTTGTAGTCTACCCATGTGAGTAAAGGTTTGAAGCAACAGTCCCTTAATTAGCTCTTTGACATTGTTTAATTATATGTAGCTTGTTAATAAAAGGAGAACATATTTGATTAAAGATGCTTTTTACTGATGTTAATTTAACTGAGTTTTCAGGTTACTCATATCTTTTGTTTGAGCAATAATTTGAACAAACTCCACTTCCACGGTCTATTATTATTTATTTTGTGTATGTCTTCAAGATTTTATGGATGGCAATTTAGTAACTGAAAGATCTCCTTTTCAACAAGAATACAGTACCTGCAGATTTTACATTACTCATTCACAATGTAAATCATTTCACACCATTAATGCCAATTGCAACTGTTTTTAAGCATAGTAATAGGAATTGCCTTTACAATCAGAAGTCGGGTCTAACCAATGCCACATATGATGATAATGTGACTTTCCATGGCACATATTGAAGCTAATAATATAGCAAAGCAATCTGTTTTTTTCCCCACTGAAGCTGCACTTTTGATTGAAGATTTTAGGGATTTTCAGTAACAACATGGGTTTCTCTTTTCTTACCTTTATTATCTACTTTTTCACTTATAAGATAGCCAACATTTTTTTCTTTGTGTCAAGATCTATTTTTCTGCTTTCAATAGCATTTGTTATCTGCTCTGTCAAATTGACATTGTTTCTTATTTTTTTTTAACTGTATTTCCCAAATTACTGTTATTTGCAAAAAAGAAAATCCTTCTTTAATTACCATCATGTACATAATAGAAAAGCCAGATACTGAATACAAAGCCTGGTTTACCTTTATCTGCAATGGCTTTCTATTTTCCTCTTATTTTATTATGGATATTTTTGACATTTATCCTGCAGTCATCGTTATGGGCTGTGATTTTACCAGGTTTCATAAACACCACGGTCTGGCCTGGCAAGTAGGTGGATAGGAAACCTCCAAAGAACACCCAGTTTCACCAATGTTGGTGGAAAGAAGGGGGCAGTAAGACCATAACATATGAATGCAGATGTATGTTCCATTCACTTGAAGCTTCCCTGCAGAATCAGCTGGGTAAGATTGTCTCATTAGTGCTGTGGTGTTTTGTCACTGCAGTATGATCTTGAAAAGCTTGACAAAAATACAGGTATTGAAATTTGATGTTGCTTTCTTGGTTTATCTTAGTCCATCAGTTCTTTTAGGAGTATCCCTATTTAAGCCAATAAATAATTCAAATGTACTCTAAAACTCAATCTACAATTACATTTATTTGATCTATCATCTGTTTTCATTGGGCTGAGTCCTACTCTCATTGAAGTCTATTGCAGAATTCCTTTTGAAATCAATGCCCTCCAAGGAAAACATTTCCTGCCTTCTGAGATTTCTCAGTAATTTGATAATTTTTGCCCTACTTTTTACCTTTTTTTTTTCCCGAAAGTGAACACTTTATAGCTGGTGAAATAATGCCTCAATGTAGGTGCAGTAATATGAAGTTTTTTGCATCTTCTTTGAGCCATTTATGGATGAAGAAATAAAACAAAACTATTAGGGACTCCTCAGCTGGTATATGTTTTCAGCAGTACCCTACAATACCAAATCCAAATGTCCTTGTTATTTGTTTTGTGGTAGTGCATAAGAATCCCAAACAAATGGGGTGTCCTTGCACAAGACATGTAACAAATGCAGGGGAAAGGGATGGAACATGCAAAGAGAATGAACAATGTAATGGTTTGAAAGTGTTCTGTCTGTTCCATGATTTTTGTTTTTATTTGGGAGGGGATTCATTTTTCTACAACTTGTTGGGTGGGATTTTGGTAGCAGGGGAATCAGCAAAATAGAAACAAAGAAAGGGAGAGAGAACACCCAAAGAAAAGGGTTAAGAGTGTAATTGGAAAGGTAAAGAGGGGCATGGGAAGCAAGTGCAATGAAGCTAAAGGGAAGCTAAGTGAAGGACAAACAGTTCAGGAGACAGTAAGAGGTAACAACTGCAACTTTTAATATGTAAGGTCAAGGACATGGGATCCTATAACAATGACACACTTGAAGGTGACTGGCTTGTGCTTGGGTATAGAATTATAGGGGAGGGAAGATTCTGGTAATTTAGATAAAGAAAATAATTTTGTGGCTGAGTTTTATGTTATTGTAACTGTCAGGAACTTTTAATGGGAATATTATTTGCTTTCTTCATTTCACACATCTTTAAACCCAGTTTATTTCTCTTGAAATGTTTTTTTCCCCATTTCATACATGGAGATGGCCCTCTGTGCATGGACTTTCCCACTCTTGTTGAAACGGCAGGTTTGGGCACTACTTTTGCAGCATCATTCATTCTTACTCTTCCAGAGCCTGAAATGTTCTGCAATGCATACTAGAGATGAAGGCAGAGACTGAGCCATTTAGGGGCAAAGTGGGTGAACAGATAGCAGGGATGGATGCACACTGACACTTCTTCTGTCCAGTGGAGATTCCTCAGAACTCTCTCCAGAGAATCCAAGTACTGAGCAGTGAGAAAGAATCTTGGGTCCTGAAGGCAATGGGTAACTGTGGCCCAGAGTTCAGGGGATCTTTTATAAGCTGGGCATTCCTTTCAGCCCATTGTTGATGGGATGAGATAGAGAGAACCAACCCATTTGACATAATAATATGGAAGGAATTCAGGAAAAAGCCTTGACAGATTTTTGTCCCTAGAGCACCCTGCCAGGGGACAAGATGAGCCAACCACCTGATTTGTAACAACAGAAGAAATGGTCTGGGATGAAATCAAAAGAAACTGAACTCATATGAAAGGAAATTGAAGTAGAAATAGATAAAAAGGAAGAGCTTAGGACTGTGGATAAAATGTAGTGGCACTGACATTTTAGAAAAAAAAAAAAGAAAACAAAGCAATTCTTCATTTATATTCTATCTCCAAAGGCCTTGAATATACAAACACTAGAGTGAAGTTTCTCCTAAATTTTACTGCACCTTGTATTTCTCAGTGAGGAACTGCTGACATTGTTAGTTAGAGAGATTATGAGCCTGGGAAGCAATAAAAGTTGAGTGGGGGGCTAATAGGCAGGGGAGTGATGTAATTGAATCAACTCATTAAGTGTGTAATAAGCATGGCAATATCTTTAGCAACAATAAAGCATGTTCCCATGTTTACAGGGAAATTTGAATATTAAATATGTCAGGCCCCATTTTTTTTCACCTTGGTCAGGTAATGCCAGTGAAGTATGGTCTTTTCTGATCACAATGATTTCAGATGGAAAAAACTGAACTTCCAAAGCATGATAATAAATAAGGGAGAAGGGTGTATTTTCAAAGAGCAGAAAATTAAAGTTAAAATTAATTGAAAGTTGGGACATAATTCCCATTAGTGTCTTTGAAAAATCTTCCCCAGAGTGGCTGGTTTTGCTCCTGAGATGGGACATGTTTCCTAATGAATATGCTCCTTGATACCTGTGAAGCACAGATACAGATGGAAAGTATCCACTATGCAGGATACACTAACATGTTGTATTTCACTGTTTCCCAGAACTTCCATGATAAAATGTTTTTAAAAAGTAAACTTCAGTGTTGGAAATATGTTCTTTTCTTCCTCCTGATTATATTGACACTGATTACTGCACCTAGCTTACTTATCATGAGTTAACTTAGCTGAAGCTCATAATTAGCACTAACCTCCCTTGGGAGATGTGTTCTTCAACTGATATGCACCTATAACCTCCATTAATGTTGATGGGATTAATTATGTTCACTGATGGAAGGACAGCTCCCTTGTAGTTTTTCTTCTCTCTCTCTGCATGAATATATTTTTTTGACCCCTTGGAATACAAAAGCTGCTAAAATCCTCAACAACAAAAAAGACAGTGAGAAAAAAAATACTGTAAAGAGGGAATACACACAAGAAGAAAGCTCAGATTATTAGCTGCTTCTTAAACTGGAAGAAAGTCTGCAAAGAAAAAGTTTCCAAAGCAAAAAGAATTTTGCTGTACATTTGCTTGCATAGGCTCCTCTCTGGTTAGGCTGGCCAGAAAACAACTTTGCTGTTTTATAAAAAAGGTGACATTTCAGAATTCGTTTTCATTCTGCTGTGGAATGAAACTATGACCCTTCCATAATTTTCACATACACAAAAAATACAAGCAAAAAGACAACCCATCCTTGGAAACAAGGAGATGAGCTTGACAACCAGTTCTCACTTAAATCACTGTGATTATATTAAGATGATTAATTTACTTCACCTAATGTCGGTCCATGTCCCTCTTTAGCTACATAAGCGGTTGAAGGCAATTTACTATAATTAATTGAATTTTAGAAGTGCTTGGGGCAGTGCATACTCTGGAAAAGGGTGGACATATCATTAATGGTGCATAGGTAGGAGTTCAATTTCACTTATATAATTTGAGGATGTGAATGGTATTAAACTGGAGGGGGAACTCCAGCGCAGTTAAGGTAACTAGAGAATTTTTGTTTAAATGATTAAATGTAAGTATGAATGTAAGTAACTCAGCTACTGACCAATGCTTTATACAGACATTAGCATGAGCTTCTCTTCATAACAGTACCAGTGCACTGTGATCTGTGGCATTCCTCACACGTCAATGGGGTGACCTCCTGGCTCCATTGGAGTCCAGAGCAGTTTTACTGTTGACTTCAGCAGAGCCAGGTGGTCATCCCATGCTTTATTTTAAGAATTTATGGGCCAAATTCTGTTTGTCCCAGTTCTGCAAGGAGTCTCATTGAAATCTACAGGACAAAGTGAGTCAACAATAATACCTATAATATATTTTAAAGCACACCCTTCTCTAATCCTCTCAGTGACCTTAAAAGCATGGACAAAAAATACTGACTATTAGTTACAGTTAAAGGAGCTGGGTGATGAAAGCACCTGCAAGACAAGCCCATTTACACTTCTAAAAGGAACTAAAAATGCCTAGGATGAAGGGCAGATAGGTAAGGTTCATAAATAACAGAATTAATAAGATGTGTAAGCTCTTGGAAGCTGAGCTCTTTGTCCATAAGGGAATACATAAAAGAGGCCATCATAATTGGAGTACTTCATCAGTTCCATGTGATGTGCATAACACCTGGAGACAACTTTAGGTACAGGGTGACTCCCATTCAGAAATGCATCTAACTCATAGGCATTTGGGCTAAATCCTTAGCCAGTGTAAATCAACAGAACTCCATTGACTTCAATGAAGCTACGGTGATTTACACTTACTGAGGGTCAGGCACATCAGTCACCTGGGAGAGAGAGGAGTCCTACTGGGGACTGCTGACTCCCATTCCCACACAACGAACTATTGACGTTGTTCAAACTACAAGTGCTTTATTTCATACTTTCTGTGCTGTCATTTTTTAATCATTGAGCAACAACAGCGACAAAGCACTTTTCAAGCAGATGTTACATAAATCAATTAATTACAGAGTCTTTTTTATACTTTCAACAATTACTTTGCACTACACAAGAGATCTCTTGTTCTGTAAAATCCAAAACTAATCAAGTTAGTAAATAAATGTTAATGGAGAAAGTTATGGAACCAATTAGATTATTTTATTTCACTTACAATGTCATAGGTAAAATTCTGTGTTCTCAAGCCCCAATTCACCAAAGCACTTAAGTGTGTGCCTAACTTTAAACCACATACTAAGATGTTTAGCTGAAATGGCACTTTTAGGAAGAAATATATGTGCATTAACTGCCAAGGAATTCAGCTTTGGGTTAATGATATAGATGCCAGTTACAATATAGTGCTGTAGGAATAATACTTACATAATTCCAGACACAATGAGGTAATTGTTCCTAAAAAGGAGAAAATGCATGGCACTATGCTGCATAATCAACAGCAGCTCCTTTGCACAATCTGTGATGTTCATAGGATAATAAATCATCACTAGCCGCATGGATAAAGAGTCTGGTTTAAATACTTGAGCTCCTCTTGTTCTGCGTGTCAGCTCCATTTCCATAGACACTGCTTCCATGATTAAAGCCCTCAGCAGAAATGAGGAAGCCCAGAGGCTTATGAACTATTGAGATAAGCCCTCTCTTTCTGTGCATTTTAATATTTACCTCACACCACACCTGTTGATCTTTCTTCTGCTAAACATTTTAGAGAAGGATTTTTTAAATGCTGAGAGTTGGCTTCACCCCCGCCACACACACACACACACACACACACACACACACACACACACACACAATGAAGTCCTATCCTGTTTAAGGTTTTACACGAAGCTTGTCCAGGCAATCAGATTATAAATGTATATCCTAATAAAATCTCTCCTATTCACAATCACCTTGAAGTGGTGCAAAAACTCAACATACAAATACAATTTTCATTGTATGCCCTCCAATCCACACATGGCTCCTACTGAGATCAATGGACAGCCCATAAATATTCATAAAAGGACAAAATCCAAGGGCTTTTATATATTAGTATATAAACTCCTGAAAACATAGTTGTTTTAATATTAATGAATTCTATTTACATCATTTATCATATTCAAGAGAAAATGGTAAGAAAAACACATGAGAATAAACACAAATCCCCATATGAAACAAATTAATCAACAGGTCTGTTCTTAATGAACGGCCTGTCAAAGGAGACCTAATCTTTAAATCCCAATTTAGATCACAGTACAAATATATTTGGTAATTTCATCCTAATTTCACATTTGAGTATATCATGGATGCCGACCCTATGGGTGCTCCAGGTGTGGCGCACCCATGGAGAAAAATTAAAGGAAGCTGAGCACCCAATGGCAGTCAACGCTCCCCCCCAAACACCTAGTACCTGTCACCTGTTCAGGACACTAATGGAGGGATGGAGGGGGAGAAGAGGGGATGCAGTGTGCTTGGGAGAGGAAGTGTGGAAGAGGTGCAGCAAGCATAGGAAGCAGCAAGGTGGGGGCACTGGCTTGGGAGGAGGAGGTGGAATGGGGGTGGGCAGGGAGCAAACAAGGGCAATGGGGGTGGGGAGAGTTCAGGGGTGTACAGCAGCCCACCACAGTCCCAGATCTAGTACCAGACTGTTGGGGTTCTTTTAGGGGATCAGCTTGTTTTGACCTTGTTTGAAAACTGGATTTAGCTTGGTTTTTGTCTTTGGAAAGTCAGGGTCTGGTCAGCCCTTCTCCAGATGCTATCTCTGGGCAGCTTCTCAGCAGCTTAGTAGCCAGCATGCCCTTCTCCAGCCTGCTTGCTCCTCTGGGAGTTCTATCATCCCCGCGGATGTGAGTTTGACAATCAGCACTGGCTGGCAGTACCGCATTAACCCTTTGCTGCTGGGCCAGCATGATGTTAAAACACTCCATAACCATACCCCTCTGTGCCAGGATATAGGGTGACCAGATGTCTCGATTTTATAGGATCAGTCCCAATATTTGGGGCTTTGTTTCACACAGGTGTCTACTATTCCACGCCCTCCCCCCCACGATATTTCACACGTGCTGTCTGGTCACCCTAGCGAGGCTACGAGTTGTGACAGCTTCCGCGTGGAGTGCCTTAGTTCTTTAGCTGAAGCTACAAGTTATGCTTTTAGCTGTCATGGTCTCTAGTGTGTCAATCAAGAGGGAGGCACTCATATCATTACAGAAGAATAAGGGCTTGTCTACACAGTAGGTTAAAGCTCACTACTTCTAAAGTGCATTACCTTTTGCATATTAATTGGTCCTTGAAGGCCTACTGATGCACACGAAGGCTTGATCTACACTACAATCTAACTACATTGCTTGGGGTATGGTTGCGCAAATACCAACCTAACTCCCATTACAGACAGTGCTATATTAATGGGAGAAGCTGTCCCATCAGCATAGGTAATGTCACTAAGTGCTATGGGGACGCAGCTTCATCGGTGCAGCTATACCACTGTACGTGTAGACAAGCCCTAAAAGTTTGCTAGTGCACTTTATCATAGTGTTTATTATATCAGAGCACATCAGCAGGGTCTACACAGATAAGTTAGTTTGTTTGAGAAATCACACTCCTGTAGTGTTCCCTATACCACATTTTAGATAATCCTTAACATTTAGATTGATAGAGGTCAATGCCTGACCTAAACTCTTCAGTCATCCTGCTGATGCCATTATAACGGCTTTTATTTAACCCAAGAGATGTTTACATTTCAGCACTGGGTGAAGAAAAGAAATCCTGTGGGTATTCACTTTGTACGCCTGTAAAACAATCTGATGAGGAGACTGTGTATTGCACTAAATGCCAAGTACATTACGGATATCAGTAAATAATAAATGAATAACAACAACAATTATAATAAAATACTGAGAAAAGTACTATATAAATCAATAAATAATAATCTATGTAATAATCCATTGTCTGATTTTTTCCTACTTAATTTAAGCCATTAACTTCACTGTCATGCACTGAAATAAGCTTATATAGGGTACTTTCATTGGCAGTGTTCTTCTTCTTTATGTCTTAATATTATTGCATCATGAATCAAACATTAGAATTGGTAAATGGCTGTCCAGATTACAAACCACCCTGCTAGACTGTTCCGAGGAAATGGGCCAACAATTTTTAAAGCAATGTGATCTTCTCTTCTGTCTAGTCCTGGATTCTTTTTTTCAGCATTTTGTCAGTAAATATATTTGATAGTTTTGAACTCCTTAAAGCAATTTTTACATCTAGAGTGTGAAACAAAACAAACAAAAAACAAAAAATCAAAAAGGGGGATGAGGATGAGAGCAATTTACCTTAGAAAAACATCAGTTTAATTTTTGTCCCCCACAAAATTGAGATGAGTAGACGATACTCCCTTGAAATTGATAAAAGAACTTTTGTACCAAATAGCAGTAGCTTAGTGTGCAATTTCAGTGTGTGTGTGTGTGTGTGTGTGTGTGTGTGTGTGTGTGTGTGTGTGTGCTGTTACTCTATGTGCTTTCTCTCAAAGTTGATAATAGGCAAGAACCTTGTCACTTCTGTAACAGTGTTTAAAGAATTGATTGTGAAAAAAATTAATAGGGTTCTTTTCCTTGCAGACATTATTGTATAGTACAGTGTTATAGTATAATTAATATAATATAATCAGCATACTGAGACTATCTGAACAACCAAACTTACCTTTATTATGTCATAGACTCATAGAATCACTGGGCTGGAAAAGACCTCAGGAGTTCATTGAGTCCAACCCCCTGCCCAAAGCAGGACCAACCCCAACTAAATCATCTCACCCAGGGCTTTGTCAAGCCGGGACATAAAAACCTCTAAAGATTCCACCACCTCTCTAGGTAACACATTCCAGTGCTTCACCTCCCTCCTAGTAAAATAATTTTTCCTAATATCCAACCTACACCTCCCCCACTGCAACTTGAGACCATTGTTCCTTGTTCTGCCATCTGTCACTACTGAGAACAGCCTTTCTCCATCCTCTCTGGAACCTCCCTTCAGGAAGTTGAAAGCTGCTATCAAATCCCCCCTCACTCTTCGCTTCTGCAGATGAAACAAGCCCAAATCCCTCAGCTTCTCCTCGTAGGTCATGTTCTCCGGCCCCCTAATAATTTTGAACTCTCCTATGCATTCACCATCCTTTCTATAGTGGGGGGCCCAGAACTGGACTCAATACCCCAGATGTGGCCTTACCAATGCCAAATAATAACTTCTCTAGATCTGCTGGCAATGCTCCTCCTAATGTACCCTAATAAGCCATTAGCCTTCTTGGCTACAAGGGCACACTGTTGACTCTTATCCAGCTTCTCATCCACTGTAATCCCCAGGTCCTTTTCTGCCTAACTGTAGCTTAGCCAGTCGGCCCCCAGCCTGTAACAGTGCATGGTATTCTTCCATCCTAAGTGCACGATTCTGTTCTTGTCCTTGTTGAATCTCATCAGATTTCTTTAGGCCTAATCCTCCAATTTGTCTAGGTCACTCTGGACTCTATCCCTACCCTTCAACATATCTACCTCTCCCCCTAGCTTAGTGTCATCCACAAACTTGCTGAGGGTGCAATCCATTCTCTTATCCAGGTCATTAATAAAGATGTTGAACAAAATCAGCCCTAGAAACGATCCTTGGATCACTCCTCTTGAAACTGACCACCAACCAGACATTGAGCTGTTGATCACTACCCATTGGGCCTGACAGTCTAGCCAGCTTTCTATCCACCATTTATCCAATCCATACTTTCTTAACTTGCTGGCAAGAATACTGTGGGAGACCGTATCAAAAGCTTTTCTAAAGTCAAGGTATATCACGTCCACTGTCTTCCCCAGGTCCACAGAGCCCATTGCCTCATCATAGAAAGCTATCACATTGGTCAGACATGACTTGCCCTTGGTGAATCCATGTTGACTGTTCCTGATCACTTTCTTCTCTTCCAAGTGCTTTAAAATGGATTCCTTGAGGATCCCTTCCATGATTTTCCCAGGGACTGAGGTGAGGCTGACAGGTCTATAGTTTTCTGGATTGTCCTTCTTCTCTTTTTCAAAGATAGGCACTACATTTGCCTTTTCCCAATCATCTAGGACCTCTCCTGATCTCCATGAATTTTCAGAGATAATGGCCAAAGGCTCTGCAATGACAGTTTCCAACTCCCTCGGTACCTTTGGATGGCTCCAATCACCATGGATGTGCTATTTTGGAATAATTCTAACTAATTTCAATGCTTTCCTATAGTGGGGACATGCTATTTTGATTTTGTTAAATTGGGAGTTATGTCAATTTTAGGTATTTCAAAATAATTTCCTAGCGTAGACATGCCCTTCATGTATCGATACCAGACATTGAGTCAAGTTGTGCCCACTTTATCTCTGTACTTCAAAAGATGTTCACTTACTAGATAACTTATTTCAGAATAGACAAGACAGAAGTACTAGTAAGCAACACATATCGTCACTAACACATAATGTATACAGTTACAATTAGAAAATATAGTACTCATCCTACAAAAGTGTACAAAGAAGTTTTCAAGTACTCAGAGACAGTGTGTAGTAAATGATTAGGGTTCTGGCATGAGGAGTGAAGATGTCCAATATTGAACTCTTGCTTGTGCCTAAAAATGTACATCGGAGAAAGCATTCAGGGAAAATTCAACCTTACACAGAAATTGTGTCATGACAATGACCATGTGTCATTTACTTTTACATGTTCTTGGCAGAAGACAGGCTATATACCAAACTATTCAGACAATTTCCCTTTTTCACGAATCAGTATTCTTCACTCAGTTATGCTAGCCCCCTAATTCTCTATTCTTTAGCTGATTCCACTGTATGTGGTTAGGAAAGCTAGATACTTTTCCATATCACGTGTTGTCTCTTTAGAATGAATGAACACAAACATACTAGGTAGAAAAGTTTGCAAAATATAATATTAAACATACAGCAACATTTGTACTAAAATTGGAATCTCTATGAATTCATCAGTTTAGATGGATTTTTGACACTGATTGAGAGAGCAATATTTTTCCAATACAATAAAATTAATACTTGCTATTTTTCATAGTCAGTGTCAGTTTGTCTTTCTTTTTAAGTTGAGTAAATTCTACATAGAAATGTGTAAAAAAAAAAAGACACCATGTGGAAATATTGAAATGTGTCTTTCAAAGCGGTTTGACAAAATGGTTAAAAATATTTCCCTGATTAAGAAAAAAATACGGCTTCAAAGTTTTCTCCAAAATAAGTTTTTCTTCCAGGGAAACGAAAAAAGATGTGTGTCAAAGTTAAATGGCAGACTTGTATAAAAGAGTCAAAATGATACATTAGTTTATCTTGTATCTTATCTTTATCTGAACCCTATCAGCCTGCTCAACATTTCATGCGATCATAGCAAGGAAATCTTACAAGAGAAGCAAGTGCATGGGCTTTGAAAGAAAAATGAGAAAAAAATGTAGATAAACAAGAGAGAGTGTTTATTCTTAAATGTTGTTGTGTAGTTTGGTTATTTCTAAAGAACATTTTGTTTGCTGTGTTTTTACGTGTTATTTTGTTGGCAGAGTAGAGCATGGATGTGAAATATGAGCCATAGAGATCTGAGAAACAAGGAACTATGCTACTCTCATTGAACTGGAGAGTATAAAGGATAAAAGTGTAAAATTTATGAGAATTCAACTATAGGAATACTGGTCATGGTAGCAAATACACTGATGCTCTAATTACATTACACCAAAACAAAAAATAGAAGAAAGATTGTGGGGAATAGGAAAATTCCCATTGTCATCTTTGCTGTGATATAAACTATATTTGGGAATTGGGCTTTCATTCAGTTTAAAAGAAAAATAGGCCCAAGCTTCCATGCTTTGATCTGGATCTCCATTTTCCTCAGGAAAGTTCAGATCCAGGGCTTGACTTGGATCCAATTCCCAGATATAATATGGTTCCAGTTAAAATAGTTTCCAACGCCCTATGACTAGCTTTGCAGAGCAGCAGAGAAGGAAGTAAGGTCAAGATGATTTTCAAGTGTTTAGGCATTGCTGCACTCAGCACTGGGGGATCTAAGTCTCATTTTCAACGGTGACTTAGGAACCCAAGTCTCACGAAAGTCCAGTGGATGTAAGCTCCACAATTAACTTAGGTTTTGTAACACATTTATATACCTTCAAAAATCAGAGCCTAGTGGATAGTGGAGTTATTATTGGAATTCCAGGTTAAAGGAGGAAGTTTACCCATAATTAAGAAATCTCTTCTGTCTTTTCAAGAAAACATGAAAGCTGTGGAGAGCTCAACCATAGCATCAGCCACCAGAAATTCCAGCAGCAATTTCTTGGAATGACTCCAAGAAAATGGATGGTCTCCTAAAATGATTAGCACTCCAGTAGGTAAGTTGCCCACATGATTTTGAGAAAGACATAGGAGGAAGTCAAGATATTTCAGGATGGCCAAAAGAAAGTGTGGGATTAAGATAAGTGGACACTGAAGGAAGGTGAGATCAAATTTATATATACTCCAGTGGGACAAAATTGACATCAGAGGAGGACTCGGAATATTCAGCTCATTGGGAGGACATGGTTAAACTTTGCTTAAGGCTAGCCAGTGAGTGATCTGTATGGTCCAAGCTTCCCTGCGAAAATACAGAAGGTTTTCCATTTATATTTTGCCAATAGACATACACAACTAAAATGTGTAAATTTCCCCTCAGCATCTCAAGAGTCTGGTAAGCATTTACTTGGAGGTTTACTCTTTTGCAGGCAAAATTGGTACTCACATCCTTAGCCCAAAAGATAACTTCAAAAAGCCATTCAACTACTCAGATTTGAGCTCCTCTTTGCTTCTTCTATGAGGATGTTCAGTGTCACTGTAATAGATCACTGGGGTGCTTTTCTCTGATGTATTGTTGCAATGTATCATTTGAACTGTGTCTAGGAGGAACATGAATTTCAGACATGGAGCTATTTTCTATGTTTTATTTGAGGACAATCTTAAGAAAATCAATGTGGAGTTCAGAAGCTGGCAGTGGAGCCTGAGAAATTCAGTAAAGCCTTCTAATATCCTTATGCACTACAAGCCTCACAAAAGTCTGAGAAACACTGAACACAGGAATGGAGGGACATAGCACAGCTAGCCATGCAAACCTTGGCAGATCTGAAGATTTGACCAGGTTTCTTTTCTAGTTCATCAGCATCAGGACCCTAAGAAAGTGTATGTGAACCATCCCCTTTTTTATTCTGAGCCCTGACACTTCCTCATAAATTACTCTTCAAATAATGAATCAAATTTCACTGTATGAGCAGAAACATAAATGGATCAATCTTTATGCATTCAATGCACACTTATGTAGTCCTGGGAATTGGGTAATGCTTTGTTGGTAGAGGGAACCATCACAGGAATAATAATAAGGATTCCTCTTCCCATTGAAACACATAATGGAAAATTCCAATTGTATAACCAAGTTGGACCTTGAATTAACTTCTAACAACACAGCACTGCTGTCTCAGAATTGGGTATGAGTCCCAATATTAGGGTACAGCTACACTGCCATCAGAGGTGTGCTTGTTAATATTATATAGTGCTAATTTTTAAAAAAAATTGTAATACTTTACAGTACTAAGTCAAATGCCTTTCATCAGCCTAACTACATTACCTCTATGCAATTACCTTTATCCGCCAAATATGTAATCTCTTCAAAGAATGAAATCAGGTTTGTTTGACAAGACCAATTTGTCATAAAGCCAGGTTGACTGGCATTGTATCTAATACCTTTAATTCTTCATTATTTGAATCCCACACCAGCCTTCCCATTCTTCTGCCCAGGATTGATATCAGGGAATGCAACCTGTCAGCCACATGGGCTGCTACATGGCAACCCCAAGACTCTGTGTCCCTGGTTCCCCGCGTGTTCAGTGCTCCCCTCAACCTCAATAGTTTCTCCCTTGGCCTCTCTGGCACAAGTCCCAGACACTAATTTTCAGTCTGTTACCCCTTCATGAGAATGGAGCCCATTTGTGTAGTCCCCCAAGACCATCACTGACATCCAAGATTATATAAACAATAAATGAATGCATTTACATGAACATTAAACATACCATTAATCACTCCCCAATCATAGGGGTGCCTAGTTGTCTAAAATTAGTGCTGGATTAAGGCATGCTGAGACCCTAAACTATGTCAAGTTTAAGAGGCCCCATAGTATTACCAAAAATGTGTATTATTTTAACAAAGTAGAAATAGAAAATATAAATATTAAAGTTTTATATATACATATATGTTAGTACGTAGGTGAGGATAAATTAAAAACTAGTAATTTTTTTGTACTTAGAGGCCCCAAAATGTACTTTACTTAGCTTCTGCATAAATCTGGCATTGGCTAAAATCCTCCTAATCTTTCAACAATGGTTGGCAGGAGCAAAGTTTTGATTCATTTGCTGAATCAAAAGGCAGAACCTGAGTTTGTTTAAGCTTAGCATTTCCTACCAAATGTCTTGATGTATTTCCAGCCTCCTGGCACATGTCTACCAATCCCTCCCCACTATTCCCTAGGAGGTCAAGCTTTAAAACTCACCTTGGAATTTTCATTTATCACCCCCAATGATTCCAGGAAGCACATCACCTGTATTGATATGAATAGTCTAAAACTCATACCATCTTCACACCAGCCTCCCTAACTCAGTTTAATGGCTTTTTGTAGTTTCCATGCTTTGAACATAAAATGTGATATGGTTCCCAAGGTAATTGCATGCGGTTGCAATATCTGTCACACAAACCCAGTCCCAGAAGCCCAGCCCAAAGATGTGAAGCTTCTGGTTTACCATGAAACACTCTCAGGGGAAAATGTATTGAATGCTGTACAACTATAGAGAGATACATTTTGCCCAGAGTGCAACATATTATTGCATGGCTGTGAGCTGTAACTAAAGCCTTCTTCGTCCTAGGTTAACTTACTTCCTTTGCCATGCTAATCACTTTCCTTGGAGACCAATGCCAACTAGGCTCAGTAAAGAAGGCAAGGCCCCCTCTCTGATGCAGGCTTTTCATGCTGAGTTGTTTCTCTCTCTTTTTGAGATAGAGACAAAATGGCCAAAATAATCCAGAAAGCCCAGTTCCTCCCACTTAATAACTTTCAGGGCTACTCTGTCAGGAGACATCCTTGCCAGTTTCCTACATGATCACAATCTCCTGCCAGGGAATTTTGTGGCCAAGGTAACCTTGTTCCACTGGGTAAGAGCTAGTCCACTGTCTACGGTAAATAAATTTCAAACAATGGCTATCCCCCAGTAAGGATGATCAGTGTCAGTCTTGCATTACTGTACCTTGAAATGTCAGTCCACTGTGGAAGCAAAAACACTGCAGAGAAGATAACTACCCTCCACATTCAAAAATGGAGTTTGCAGCCTGACAGAGTTCATAATCTCACACACATAAATTATATAGACAATTCCAAATCATCACAGGCTAACTAGCCTGTAGCTATACAAGTCATCCTATATGTCCTTGAATGTTGGCCTGACATTACAACTCTTCCAGTCTTCTAGAATTTTCCTGGTATTCCAAGATTTCTGAAACATTAATTTTCAGCTGACCAGAGATCTTCTTAGCCAAGTCTTTTTTAGAAGTTTTATGTGCCAGTGATAGGGTTCACTAATTCAAAAATGCTTAACAACTTCCTCAGTTATTTATGGACAGAAAAAAATTCCTGGTATGATACAAATACACCATGCTATATTGTTCTAAATACAGAACAGAAATCATTGTTGAACATGTTTGCTTTTTTTCATTATTATTAATATGGAGCTAGTCAGAAAACTTTTGACAGAATCATTTTCTGCTGGAAAATGTCATTTTGTAACACAAAAATGCTTGATGAAACTGGCTCAGTGGTACTGAAATTTTTGAAGACAAAATATTCTGTCAATGGGAAAATGTGCCATTCTGACATTTTTGAATGAAATGTTTTGATATGTTAGTCTGAAATGGCTTTACTTTTCAAAATTTTGTAACATTTGTAAAATTTTGCTCTCTGGCAGTTTATGCCTAAATAGTGTAGGAGAGGTATATGCAAGACAGAGTTATCTTCTTTTTAAAAAAACTTTTAACTAATTTTCCCTTTTTTGTTTATTTGTACAGCAAACTTTTTGCCCCCAGCAGACTTGATTTAATAATCAAGTTAATTTAATCAAGATAAGGTAAGATAATCAGTTACTTTAAATACAAGGAAATCTGAGGACGAATACTTTTTACAAAGCGATCATTCCGCATCTGATCTTTCAGTACTTGTCTTCAAGGGAAGCCTGCGCAACATGGAAAGCCTGGGAACTTAAATTCTGAACTCTGCTGGACAGCACAAGCCATGGACTAAACGGGGTCGCCGGTCTTATGCTCATTGTAACAATTTGTAACACACAGCGTTGCCCGCCTACTTCAAATCATTTTTGCATAGCAAACTAACCCCATTTGCCAGCTTCATTTCAAGTGACTGCATTCCACATGTTCCCCCTTCTGCTTAACCATCTGTCCCAAACTGTATTAAGATCAATGAATAGTCTAGCAACACCTTAAAGACTAACAAAACATGTAGATGGTATCATGAGCTTTCATGGGTACAACCCACTTCTTCAGGTGACTGGAGAATTAGAAGTCCAGATCCAAGAATAAATAAGGGAAGGAGGTGGGGGGGAAGGGGAGAAAAGAAGGAGGCAGAAGAAAAAAATAGTTAATTGGACTGTTCAAGTTACAAGATGCTGAGAAGAACAATTTGCAGCTTATCAGCCTCTTGTAACTTGAACAATCCAATTTACTATTTTTTCTCTTTTTTCCTCCCCCCCCCCCTTCTTTTCCCCGCTACCTTCCCTTATTTATTCTTGGATCTGGACTTCTAATGTTCCAGTCATTTGAAGAAGTGGATTGTACCCACAAAAGCTCATGATGCCATCTACATGTTTTGTTAGTCTTTAAGGTGCTTCTAGACTATTCGTTGTTTTTTAAGTTTTTCCAGTAACAACTACTCGGCTACCCTTCTAAAGCTGTATTAAGATCAGACACACTGCTTCCTTTTCCATGCCTGAAGAAGAGCTCTGTGTAGCACCAAAACTTGTACCTTTGACCAACAGAAGTTGGTTGGTCCAATGAAAGATACTATCTCACTTACCTTGTCTCACTCATATCCCGGGATAAACAACATTGCAAACAACTATATACATAAGCTTCAAGGGATAGCTGTGTTGGTCTGTACAGGATGAATTTGAAAAACAACAAATGGTCTGGTAGTACTTTATAGACTAACAAAACATGAAGATGGTATCATGAGGTTTCGTGGCACAGCTTGCGTCTTCAGCTAGATAGTCAGTCACTAAGCAGCAAGCACTAGTAATAATGCGCTGGTTTTTGCTAGCAGAATTTTTCCACTCAACATTCAATGTCTGAATGAGGCAATAGTGTTTGACTACAAAACAGCAATGTGGTCCAAGCATTACAGTTTCCTGTGGAGTTGCTTCAGGACACCTTGCCATGATTCGGTCCCTCACAGATCTCTCATCTCTTATCCTTTCCAACTCCAGCTCATTGTTCAGTGAAAGATATTTTCTCTTAAAAAAGAACCCTCTGAGTCTCTGAAACTTTCACTGTTTCAAAGCTTGGGCGTCAGAAAGGGAAGAATAGGCCCTGCACTTACAGCCCTGTCCTGCAACCATGGGCTTTCTGTAATATGCCCTCTGAAAAGGGATAATAATCAGGAAAAAATAACTGTCCTCTTTTTCCCACAGTCACAACTGTTCAGGTGCAGCTCTTCTCAGAGTTATCATTAGGTCATTTTTGAGTCAGTTCAGGCTCTGTGCAGCGGCTGCAGGCTTATACCTTGGAGGCTACTCTTTACCTACTGAATAGACCTACTTTCATATAAAAGGACAGTGGCAGTGCAAATGCGGGTGCTGATTGCTGTCAGATCAGAGTGTCTGTGCAGCACTCCTATTCTTCCAATCCTGTGGCGAATAAATGGGAGGTTTTATTCCTCAAGGGTTGCACAGTGCAGCCAACATCTTTTTCCTTAAAAAAGTGGCAAAAATACCTAATTTATTTAACCCTTTGCTATTTTGAACACACATTTCCTATTGCTAATTTATCGAGGCAGACTGCTCTTTCTGCCTTGGTTGCTGCTGCTGTGGGCTGAGCTTTTCCTCTCTTGCCTCACTTGGATGTTGAACGTTAATTGTGTTTGACAATGAGGACGGTGCCCAGGAAACTGTTACAGATTCATGGTTTGAGGATGCTTAGAACTGTTACCAGGCAGCTTTAAGTCACATCGCTGACATAGGGGCACTGCTCCAGTGGAGAAATAGGCTTAGTGTTGCACAGCTTTATCATGTCTCTTCTCCGGCACCTCTCCCATCCCCTCATGGGAATATGGTAGAACTAATGCTGCCAGCTGCAGCACAGATGTACCAGCAGAGGAGTTCCCTTCCAAAAGAGGAATTCACTTCTGGTAGCTAGACCCTTTTCTTCCCCCAGAGTGCTGCAAGGAGCTGGATCTCAGAAAAGCAGTAGATCTGTTATGCTGTTATAAGTTAAATTCAAGGAATCTGAGATGGGGATGAACCAAAATTCTTAAAGAGAAGGAGAGGGCCTCTTCTCACTGCATCATCCCTGCCACAGCCTTTCCCCACCGCTGGAGCCTTTCATTGAGATAGAGAAAAGCACTGGCAGCAGGAGAGTGCACTTCTAAAATAGCTGTGTAGATGGGAGAGAGCACTGCTTGTGTGTGTAGAAAGATGCAGAGGGTACATACTCGTGGGGTCCATACTTGTCTATATGCTCCCTGACTCAGCTGTGCCTTGCTGTCTACAGTGCTATTTATGTTCACGCTGGGGGACAATGCAGGGTATGACAGTGCAGTAAAACGTGTGCAGTTTAGGTGTACCCTTCGGAGCAGCCTGTTTTGTCTCTTCCTCTTTTGGGGTTCTGTATATTATCATTCTGAAATTCTAAGAAATAAAGAAGTGGCATGTTGCAACCTTCCAGCAAGAATATTGATGTTTTTATCTAACTTTTTTTATGCTGTGAATTTAACAGAAACCACATTCAGTTCTCAGCCAGGAATATGAAAGCTAATTTCTAAAGCTTGCTTTTTTTAAAAAAAAAGCAATCATACAGATGGACTCCAATTCAGCCGACCAGGCTATTATTAACTAAACACATTAGCTCCTGCTTAACTCACAAATACAGCACAGTGCGTTTGCTTGGCTCTTTACAAGCAGAGTAAAACACAAGAAAACACAATGCAAAATATTGGACAAGAGATCAGGGAAAGCAAGGTGTGGATATTAGTGATGAGAAGATGACCGAAGAGACGTTGGATTAAGGAGTGATTGGCAGGAAGGGAGAGAGAGCATAGACAAAGACAGGGAAACAGAAGACTATTGAAGCTGGGATTTCAAAGAAACAATGGCAGAGGCATGAGTGAATGGAGAGGATGGAGCGGGCACGATTACATAGAACCTTGTAAATGAAGATAAACAAGAAACCTGAGTGTACTGGTGCACATGACCAAAATCCAATGGGGACATTCAAAGAGAGGATGATACATTATCAGAACAAAAGTGGAAAGTTGGGCAGAGGTTGCCCAAACTATGGGCTATTTGTTATCCTCTCTACCAAACTCAATCCATCATCATGGAAGGCGGGAGAGATACCAGAAGACTGGAAAAGGGCAAATATAGTGCCCAACTATACAAAAGGAAATAAGAATAACTCAGGATCAGTCAGTTTAACTTGTGTGCCGGAAAGATAATGGAGCAAGTAATTAAGGAATTCATCTGCAAACACCTGGAAGATAATAAGATGATAGGCAACAGCCAATCTAAAAGCTTTCTTTGATAGGATAACAAGTCTGGTGGATAAGGGAGAAGCAGTGAATGTGGTATACCTAGGCTGTAGTAAGGCATTTGATACGGTCTCGCATGATCTTCTTAGCAATAAATTAGGCAAATACAACTTAGATGGGGCTACTATGAGGTGGGTGCATAACTGGCTAGATAACCATTCTCAGAGAGTAGTTATTAACGATTCACAATCCTGCTGTAAGGGCATAACAAGTTGGGTTCCACAGGGTCTCTCCTGTTCAGGGGACCAGTTCTGTTCAATATCTTCATCAACAATTTAGATATTGGCTTAAGTTTTCAGATGATACCAAGCTGGGAGGGGTTACAACTGCTTTGGAAGATAGGATATGTCTACACTAACCCCCTAGTTCGATCTAGGGAGGCTAATGAGGGCGACCAAAATTGCAAATGAAGCACGGGATTCAAATATCCCGTGCTTCATTAGCATGTTCCTGGCTGGGCGCCATTTTAGAAATTGACTAGCCCGAAGTAACTGCCCACGTCTACACACGGCAGTGAAACGGGATTCTGAATTAAAGCCCTAACTCGAATTAGCTGTTATTCCTCCTGCAATGAGGTTTACCAGCTAATTTGATTTAGGGTTTTAATTCGGAATCCCGTTTCACTGCCATGTGTAGATGCGGGCAGTTACTTCCGGCTAGTCAATTTCTAAAATGACGACCGGCTGGGAACATGCTAATGAAGCACGGGATATTTAAATCCCGTGCTTCATTTGCAATTTTGGTCGCCCTCATTAGCCTCCCTAGATTGAACTAGGGCGCTAGAGTAGACATATCCATAGGGTCATTATTCAAAAAGATCTGGACAAACTGGAGAAATGGTTTGAGGTAAATAGGGTGAAGTTTAATAAAGACAAATACTAAGTACTCCACTTAGGAAGGAACAATCAGCTTCACACATACAGAATGGGAAGCAACTGTCTAGGAAGGAGTACTAAAGAAAAGGATCTAGGGGTCATAGTGGACCAGAAGATACATATGAGCCAACAGTGTGATGCTGTTTCAAAAAAAGCAAACATGATTCTGGGATGCATTAAGAGGAGTGTTGTGAGCAAGACACGAGAAGTCATTCTTCCTCTCTACTCTGTGCTGATTAAGCCTCAATTGGAGTACTGTGTCCAGTTCTGGGCACCACATTTCAAGAAAGATGTGGAGAAATTGGAGAAAGTACAGAGAAGATCAACAAAAATTATTAAAGGTCTAGAAAACATGAGTTATGAGGGAAGACTGTAAGAATTGGGCTTATTTAGTTTAGAAAAGAGAAGACTGAAAGGGGACATGATAGCAGTTTTCAGGTATCTAAAAGAATGTCACAAGGAGGGAGAAAAATTGTTGTTCTTGACCTCTGAGGATAGGACAAGAAGCAATGGGCTTAAACTGCAGCAAAGGAGGTTTAGGTTGGACAGTAGGAAAAACTTCCTAACTGTCAGAGTGGTTAAACACTGGAATAAATTGTCTAGGGAGGTTATGGAATCTCCATCTCTGGAGATATTTAAGAGCAGGTTAGATAGACGTCTATCAGGGATGGTTCAGATGGTACTGGGTCCTGCCATGAGGGCAGGGAACTGGACTTGATAACCTGTCGGGGTCCCTTCCAGTTCTAGTGTTCTATGATTAGTGACTGCATATCAAATTTTTAGAAAGCAGGCAGCAGGAGGAAATATTCTTTTGTACTTCCTCAAAGCACCACCTCACACAAGAGATACTTCTGGGAGTGATCAGTTAGCAGTGTCCCTCCCTGTGCTGACAGACCAGTGGAGAGGGGGTATTCAGAGCAAACTATTATATTGCCTTACTTCTATATCCAGTTACCTTCACATAGGAGACTGTTTTCCTCCTATAGATGTTGCAGTGTTCAGAAATTTTTAATCTGTGGAGGCTAGAAAATGCTAGGTTATTGCCATTTTTCTCTCTCTTTAGAGTGCGTTTTGTTTGTTTATTTGTTTGTTTAAAAAGGATGCTTGGATGAAACGAAGGATAAGAAAATCAGCTTGGAGCCATTTAAATTAAATATCAGAGAAGAACTTTAGATACTGGTTCTATCAGAGTTGAGTTTTAGCCAGGGGAGAAACATAGAGAAAGAGAAAAATAGGCTGCAAAAGAAGTATTACTCTTTATAAAGAGCACAACAAAATAATAACTTAAGGGATGTGTCTGTGTTTTTGTGAGAGACAGACAGACTGAACGTGTGTCCAAGAGAGAGAAAATGCATATGTTTGTGTGTATTCAGGCTACAGAGAAAATGTGTGTGCATACACATGAGAGAATAAAAGACAGAGAATGTGTGTGTTAGAGCAACAGATGTTTTATCATCAGCTTTATGCTGGAAAACACATTCTGCTTGCACGTGGTACATACATGGATCCAAGCAAGTAAATAAGTTTGTTTTTAAACTCCTCCCTTCCAAACCTGAAATGCAAACTGAGCTTTAACAGTAAAATGAGGATATGAATGCAAAAGAGGAAAGGGTAACTGGAAATGCATGGTGAGGTGGCATGCTCCCCCCAGCTTGTCTAGGAGCTCGTCAGGTGTAGGCATGGGGTAGGCATTGGACATGGTGATGTCACTGAGCTTCTGATAATCCACACAAAACCAGATTAACCCATCCTGGTTTGGGGACCAACATCACGAGAGAGTTCCAAGGACTGGAGAATGGTTGGATCACCCCTAGAGACAGCATGTTCTGGACTTCTTTTTCTAGGTCCTGGGCTGTTTTTCCCATGGCTCTGAATGGGGAGCATCTCACAGGGGGGGCAGGTGCCTGTCTCTATCCAGTGCACAATCAGGTTAGTGAGACCAGGCTTGTTGGAGAACAGTTGCTGGTGGGAACGCAGCACCTCACTGGTCTCTGCTGCTGGGTAAGTGTTAGCTGGTCAGAGAGGGGAATAGACTCCTGCAAGGGGCCAACTCCCTGCCACTCCCAGTGCCTACGTACATCCAGTACAGTTGCATCATAGTGACATGGTGGCTGTGAGCCTAGTTGGGCAGTTCCGCTACATAGTTCATCTCATTCAGTTGCTTGACAATCTAGAAGGGACCATGCCAGGATACTTGAAGTTTGTTCTTCCACCTGGGGATAAGAACCATTACTTGGTCCCAGGTGGCATAAGCACATGTGGTGCAATCATACCAGATCTCCTACTTCCTTTGGTCTCTACATAGGTTCTCCCTGGCCAGGTCCATGAGCTCAGCGAGCTTTTCTTGGAAAGCCACCACTGATTATCCATCAGTAGAGGTCTTCCCCTCCCACTCATCTCTTAGCAAGTCCAGGGGTCCCCTCACTCTCCTCCCTACAGTAGCTCAAATAGGGAGAACACTGTGGATTCCTGGAGCACTTTCCTGTATGTGAAACACAGGTGAGGTAAGGACCTGTGGGAGCTGATTCATAAAGGTCTTTACAATCTGCTTTAGTGTCCCATTGAGTTTCTTTACCAGCCTGTACGACTGAAGGTGAGATGCTGATGCCCAGATGTGCTGGACCTCACACTTCTCCCACAAGCATCAGGGCAAGGTAGACATTAAGTTGAACCTTTGGTTTATAAGGATCTCCTTGAGGAGCTCCACTCTGATGAAAACAGTCAACAGAACATCTGCCACAGTATCTGCCTCGATACTGTGGCAGAGCCACTCCCTCAGGGTATCAAGTAGCGAAATCAACACCATCAGGATGTATTTCTCCCCAGATTGGGTCCCCTTAGCAAAGGGCCCCCACTATATCCATAGCTACATTCTGGAAAGGCTCCTCTATGCTGGGCAGTGGCCTCAATGCTGCTTTCCCCTTATCCCACACCTTCCCCAAACTCTGGCAAGAGTCACAGGACAGGCAGTACCACTGGACAGCATCGAAGACTCCTGGCCAGTAAAAGTACTGTATCAGTCTCTGCCCTGGTGCTCTGGATTTCCTTGAGGACTATTGGCAAGTGCTGTTGGACCCAGATGCCAAGCTGAAATCTGCTTTTATTACCCCTTTGGGGCTCTGAGAATTTGGCAAACACCAAAGGTTTCAGCAATGTTTTAAAATTGAATAGTTATCTAGATAGAAGGTCAGATCGTTAAATTGCATAAAATGGAGCTTTATGGAGTTATGGTGATTTACATCAGCAGGGGGTCTAGCCCTGAATTTTTTGACATTTACTCCTCATGTACCTGTAAGATTCTAAAGCTGATTGAACCTCTCTTTCAATTACTCTTTCCTATAGCCTTGCTTTTGTTTTCAAATTGGAAGCCAAAGATATATTGATTTCCTCTAAATGTAATGTGAGGACATATAGAGCTAGACTATTTACTCAATATTCCCCTTTGACATGGAGCTGCTTCCTGTTTGACAAGATGGATTTGTTATATGCATTTTTAAGTAAAACTGTGTAAAATACCTGTTCAGTTCTTCATTCAGGTGTGTTTCAATTACAAAACATCCTACAATTATTTTGTGGAGTCATTATGTTAATGTAAATAGACATATTAATCATCGTTATGGAAACCAGACCTGTAGTTGACATGGGATGAACTGCTGGGAGGTCTCAGAAGCTCAGGCCCTAGCTGAGGGAAGTAGGTAGCACTCAGAAGTACTCAGACTGCTGACAAAGGCGAGTGAAATCTGCTCTACAGCCTTAGCTGAGAGTCAGTTGGCTTTTAGCTCATGCTGTAGCAGCTCATGGCTTTAGCCTGTAAGGTTGCAGGTTCAACTCCTCCTGCCGCTGACCAGGATCCATCACCTTTAGACTTATATTCCAGTGTGTGGGTTTACTGTTTCCCCACAGAAAAGAGGTTGTTTTCTCAAATTCTTGCTCATATGCCTTCTCATTTTAATGCAGATCTTGAGTCAGTACTTTTAAACTTTCCTCCTTGATGTTGTTTCACAGAATTTCTAAAATGCTGTATGTCCCCTGAATACTTGTAGGCAATGAAAAAAATGAAGCTGTTAAGACCCATCCTTTGTATTTGAACTGTAATCCTTCTGCCATGTGGAGTCAGCAACAAGGGCCAGGTTCAGTATTTAGGGGGTCCTCTTAACAAGATACCCCCATCCAGTAATTTAGGAAACCCTAATGCCCCTAAGAGGGAGTACTTCCCCTCTCGCAAGCACTGAGTTTGTCTATAACAAAGAGAATGTTTATTAAAAGGCAAATGGAACCCCACATTATGGGAAAACACCACAACCCCATTTAAAAGCACAGGGACCATAAGCAAACCTGCCCCACAGCATGTTGTGCAGTGTCCTTTGTCTCAGTTCCCCATCTTCAGGCAGGAAAATCCAATGAATGAATGTCCCTTAGCATACTGCTCTCTTCTCCCTCTGCATCACCCTCATCACAGCGTGGCTCCTCTTGGATAGTGAAGCCCCAGGTTTCACTTCCTACTCCTGGGATGCGTGGCATCGAGCCACACCTCTGCTGCTGCCTCTGCCATGGCCTCCCAGCTGCTCCTGCTTCTCTGATACCGCTGCTTCTCATCCACTTCTCTCTGCCACTGCTGCTTCCCTGCCACAGCTGGCCACTGCTTGTCTGCTGACACTAGCCGCAGCTCCTTACTGCTCCTGCACAGGAGCGGCCCTAGATGAGCTGCCGGCAACTGGCACCCCAGGCGAAACGTGCGATAGGCACATGATCAGCGCCTCCATCTCCAAAGCCCTCAACGGCCATTTATCTTGGCGCTCTAGGTGACTGCCTAGTTCGCCTGTATTGACGGGCCACCACTGCTCCTGCAACACCACGTTCTGAGGTTCCACCACTTCACCCAGCTCTTAGTGATTTCAGAGCTCAGCAGTTTCAGCAGGTAGTGGGGAGCTTCACAGCCAGTGTAGTGCCTGTATTGCCTTGTGCTGTCCCAAGGTGCCAGGCTTAGCCCCCTACATGTGTGCAGCAGGAATGACAGCTCTGCTAATCACCAACCCAAAGGAAGGACTCACAATTGAGTCTTATCAGCAATGTCATTAAACACTGGAGAGAGGCAGCACAAATGCTGACTGGAACTCTTTAGGCAGAATCCTCACCTGCCGGAGGGAACACCTGTTCCTACCCACTCATCTTCATTAGGATTTGGTGTCTCTACCGCTGCTAGCAAGTAAGGGTCTGTTGAGGGTGACCCCTCCACCAGAACATGCTACACACAATTCTGCTGCCTTTACTCACGCAAAAAGTATAAAAAACATTCCAAAACCCCTGCATGCAAATACTAGAATGAATTGTAACCCCAAACCAGCTATATCTGCTGTGCACCTAGACAGAGTAGGTTTGTCCATGCAAACGCGGTCTGCTCCTGGAGTCTTTTCCTCCAGCTCATCACCAGATGTCAGGGAGCTCATTCAGACCTTGCTTACATAAACAGGAGTGTATCCAGCCATAAAGAAAAAGAAAAAAAAGAGGGAAATAAATCAAGATGGGAAAAGGTGAATCGTGCAATGAGGAACTTACACTTTTTCCCTCTACTATAATGAAATATATATTTCACATACCTGATTGCACACATAGAAAGCATCACATAGACAGACTACTAATCTTATAAAAAAACATAGTATTATGCACATCACACAAAAAATTCCAGCACATTACCAGACACTAAGAAGCCAAATAGCTGACACATAAGTAAGTAGATATGTTTTTCCCTTCAATGTCATGCAAATAAAGTAAAAATATAAGGCAAAGGTCTCAAAGGTGGGAATTCAGTTTCTAAGTCATTCAGATACTTTTTTTTATCTACAGGCCAACTTTGCAAAGCTCTGGGCTTTGATTTTCAAGGAGCCAAGTGAGTGCAGTGCCAAATTCCTACTGAAACACAGTGGGAGTTGAACATGTAATTCCCTCAGTTTTCTTTCAAAAATCCAGCCCATCTCAGTTAGGCATCAAACTCCATATTTAGGCATCTAAATAATTCTGGCCTGATTTTAAGAGGTAACAAGCTCCCCTGACTCTCACCTGAAACTGTATGCCCTCAGATCAGCCTTCTTTCACCACTGAGATGTGGATTAGATCACTCACTTTAGACTCCTAAATTTGGATGTTTTGGCCCAGGTATTTAGGTTGCAGCATTGACTTTCAAGGGGGGAAATCATAGCATAGTCTGTAGAAATCCCAAAACTTTTATATCAGTTTACTAGGAGTAGAAAATTTACTCAGACATCTGAATTGAGTACAATTTCCTCTGCTACATAGTCCAGGAGACAACAGCAAGGGTTGCAAAAGTCTATACGAGTCAGCAGCCAACTAAATACTTCCAAGAAGGAGAAAGCCTAATAACAGAAGGTTCCTGTATTTTAGCCGCTGTAAATAATATTTGCATGTTCTGCTTTGTATTAGGGATGTTAATGGGTGATGTTTACTGGGTAACAGTTAACTGCTACCAGGGAGTAGCCCCAGCCCACAGCCCACCATGGGGGGAGGGCTGCTTTAATCCCACAGGGCTGCCAGCTCCCAGCAGGTTGGTTTGGCAGCCTCATGTGGGGCAGAAGCGGTGGCTGGCAGGAGAGAGTTGCCAACTCCTAGCTTGTACAGGCTGGGAGCTGACCATCTCTTTCCTCCCCAGCAGTTGCTTCCGAACCTGTGCAATTCTGCTGACCTTCCCCCCACCGCCCTATTTAATCAGTTAGCCATCCCCCCACGCCGCCCTGCCCTGTTTAATCAGTTAACTGATTAAACTTAACATTTAACCAGTTAACTAATTAACTGGGATTTTACATCCCTACTTTGTATTCTTATTATGTCTATTACTTTTGCACCTTTCTTTCCTGTGTGATCTTTCCACATGCACCAATAAAACTTATAACATGGGGGTTTGGATGACTAATTTTCACATTTTTTCATTAATATTCTAGAGACATTTGGCTGTTTGTAGACAGTAAGACCTTTGGCTGTAAAGCATGCTAAGTTAATTATACTGAAATATTCTTGCTCCTAAGACTCTTTGCCTAGGTGCTTTAACTCAGTTTAAATTGCCATCTTATAGCTTGTGAAACTTGTCTTTCATATTCTAACTATCGATCTAAATAGGTTTCAACACATGAGCCAAACCTGTTAAGACTGTCTAAAACAAGATCTGAAACCGATAACTAAGGCACGCTTGTTTCCTTTTCTACACCACTCGGTATATTTGCGTCTGGATACATAGGGAGAACTTTCTGTCACTCCTGAGGTAGCTACATTGTCTGCATTTTCCTCATAGTCTGCTGGTGAGTAAATATGATTAGTCAAAAATGCCAGACGTCTGAATATTTTATCTTGTTACAGTGATGTGGAGAGAAAAACATGCTCAATTCATTCAGCGTCAATGTATTTTATTTGTGCAACTCCAATAAAACCAGAATATGTCCTAAAATGCCACTAAAATGCTGCATCGTGAGAAAATTCCTTCACATCAGGCACATTAAATCCAGATTCTCAAGTAAGAGGCGAAAGCTGAGCCCGTGGGGAGATTTAAGCAGCCTAACTCAATTCACACATCCCACCATCTCAAAAGCCTCCCGATCCACATGAGCCAAGCCCAAGGGAAAGCCTGTGCCAGCTTCAGCCTCTGGGACAAGACCTTTGCTAGGCATTTCCCTCAATTCTAGGGAATGCCTCTGTGGACCAAGTCACTGGGGAATAATTTCCTAGTCTGAAGAATGCCTCTTAAGTGCACTTGCTAAGTGAGGCTTTTTACAATTGCAAGCAAAACCCAAGTAGTCAGCAGATAATCTAAGACCTCCAAATACTCCAACCCAATGAGATCCCCCAAAGAAGTAAACTGTTCCTCTGTCACGGAAGTGGCCATTCTGCCAGAGAGTCTCCACCATGTTAATGAAACCGGAATGAGGGTGCTCCTTTCAGTCTCTTAGACTGGATCTCTTTTGTGCCCTGATGCTGCAACAGGATCTACATGGGCAGACCCCTATGCCTTTATAGAATCCCCCGAATTCAGTGGGAACCTTAGACACAGAAGTCCCTTTGTACAGATCTGATTGCAGGATTCTGAACTTGGAGTCATTGTTCCCTGTAAACTGTGTGCTGGTGCAGCCATTCAGGAGAGATGCAAATGCCACCCAGATGATTAGCAGAGCATGCAGAGCTAGGGTGTTGTTGTTTTTTTAAATTTCTACTGGTGGTGCACATTCACACATACTTGGGTGCACAGAAAATATATTCTGCACATGCATGGAAAATGCACATTGATGTAAAGGATTAGAGGGAACATTGCTTGGAGTTTCAGATTTTTTGCAGCTTTTCAAAGCCAGATGTCAAACTCAGGCTCATTAAAACATTTCAGCGAGGAGTCCTGTGGCACCTTATAGACTAACAGAAGTGTTGGAGCATAAGCTTTCGTGGGCAAAGACCCACTACGTCAGATGCATGTAGTGGAAATTTCCAGAGGCAGGTATAAATATGCAGGCCAGAATCAGGCTAGAGATAACGAGATGAATCCAATCAGGGAGGATGAGGCCCACTTCTAGTAGCTGGTCTGGAGATGTGAATACCAAGAGAGGAGAAGCTGCTTTTGTAGTTAGCTAGCCATTCACGGTCTTTGTTTAATCCAGAGTTGATGGTGTCAAACTTGAAGATGTACTATAGCTCTATGGTTTCTCTTTGAAGTCTGGTCTTGAAGTTTTTTTGCTGCAGGATGGCTACCTTTGCAGATCTAAAGGTAGCCATCCACCGGATCAGTATTTGCATTCTCCTCCTTTGCCTGCACTACTGAAAGTGAGGAAGGGAAATGACCTTTTATCTTGCCCTCACAATCCCCTTCCTTCTATACCCTGTCTAGGCAAAGCCATGGACACTCTAGTCATCAGCAGAACTTGTGCTATAAATCAGGGTTGCTTTCAGTATCATTCACATTGCTGAACTTTCATTTCACTAAGATCTTGTCAACTACACTTCACACTTTGCTGTGGCATGAATCACTTTGTTTCAAGTTGGCTTCATTCATGCACTTGTGTTTTGACAGAGTCATTAGTGTTGTGTTCTTGTTTCTGGCATGCAATATTAATTGCATCATCGTGTTAACATTCCAACACAGCTCTGCTTTGGGTGTAATTAATAATTCTGTTTGTGCTCAGGATCACACAGTTTCACTTTAGATTCACCCATAACACATGCAAGAGTATTTCAGATATTTTGTGTCTATTTCTTCCTTTAAAAATGTCATAAATATCAGGAGCTGTTCTATAGTAAAGTTAATTTAATTTTATAGAGAGGATTGATTCTCTTTTTGCTATCAGCTCTCCCAGAGTAAAACCTAGAGCATTTTTTTCCCCTCTCACTATCACCCTCCCACTAAAATCAATAGAATATGGAATCAAACACAGTGATTTTTCTATTAATAGTATAGTTTTATTATTCATTCTTATGAATGGAAATTACTGACACATTTCATTAAAGTGGCTTGTCTGCATAAAAATCAATATCACTATTTGCTAAAAACAAAATGGCTATGTTGCTAAAAGATTTTTTTTCTGTGTTTTGCTGTTCTTCTAAAACTTATCTGCAGATCTGAATGTTATTCTGTCTCCTTTGCACATGTTCATCTAGGATTTTGATGAGCTTTTATGAGGTCTTATAGAAATCTGTTGGCTTCAATGGGTGACTGAAAAAAAAAGTTGGTCATCTGGTGATATGTGATTTTTCAATTTTTTCTGGCTACTGCAATTGTGCTGCAGCATCAAAATTATTGAGATCCTGGAGAAAAGATATGAAAGATTGTCCATTTCTCACTGTTTCTAGGCTTAAATCCAGATACACAACAAAAAAGTCCAAAAAGTAAAAAAAAAAGAATTCAGTGGATTCATCTAGCATAGATTGCAATTCATTCCCTATACTAGTAGGAAAGTAATTTCACAAAAAGCCTGGGCCAGTCTCCTGGGACTCACTTTCACTGTAGTATCTTAGGGCCCAGTTCTAGTTCTAGCAGCATTTCTTCCTTTAGAACCCAAAGTGATGTCGATAATGTGATGCTTTTGTATCTCGGTTATTCCCATTGATTTCAGTGGGCTTAGGATCAAGTCTTTAGCACTCCATGGCATCAAAAAAGGACTCTCTGGCATCCCTAACATTGGAGCACTGAGTCTCCTTTTGCAGCTTTCTCTGCTCAGTGCACACTGAGTGCAGCTACATGCTGACCCAAACTACTGAAGTCAACTGAAAGACTCCTAGGGTATGTCTAGACTGCATCCCTCTGTTGGCAGAGGGATGCAGATTAGGCAGGTCGACATTGCAAATGAGGCAGGGATTTAAATATCCCGTGCCTAATTTGCATAAAAATGGCCGCCATGTTTTGCCGACTCAGCACTTTGTCGGCAAAAAGCAGCAGTCTAGAAGGGGATCTGTTGAGAAAGAAAGCTTTTCTCGACAGATTCTGTAAGCTTTCTTTCTCGACAAATCCTCCTCTAGACTGCAGCTTTTTGCTGACGAAGTGCTGAGTCGGCAAAACGCGGTGGCTATTTTTATGCAAATAAGGCACGGGATATTTAAATCCCTGCCTCATTTGCAATGTCGACCTGCCTAATCTGCATCCCTCCGCCGACAGAGGGATGCAGTCTAGACATACCCCCGTAGACTTCAGTGCACTATAGCTTGAAGTCCTAAAGAGTGAGTCCTATATACCAAATAACCTACTGACATGAATTAGGTTTCAGTCTGGCCCATAAGGTGTCTCTCATCAGATTTTATGCCTGGAATGAAACAGGGACATTTTTATTGTGGTACTGGCTAATTGAAAGTCTCAGGAAGTAGCCATGTCAGTCTGTAAACTTTAAAAACTGTGGGAGGGGGAGGAATAGCTCAGTGGTTTGAACATTGGCCTGCTAAACCACAGGTTGTGAGCTCAATCCTTGAGAAGGCCATTTAGGGATCTGGGGCAAAATCTATCAGGGATGGTACTTGGTCCTGCTGTGAAGGAAGGGGACTGGACTCGATGACCTTTCAAGGTCCCTACCAGTTATAGGAGATAGGCATCTCCATTCATTTAAAAATGAGTAGTCCTGTGGCACCTATACAGCATCATGATTTTCCATGGGCAAAACCCCCTTCCTCAGATGAGCAGACACTATACTTTAGGCTAATTAAAGGGTTTTGTCCTCATGCTTGTTGTTTCACAGTAATAAAGATGGGCAGATGGAAGGATAGAGCCTTCTTTCCCCCCAGGAATGCCATGAAACATGCTGGCTTGCTCAATGTGAATGCTGAGTCTGAACTTTTTTTTTTTTAAGTTTTAGAGTCAAACTTTGAATTGTAAGAGGCATAAATGGCTCTGTGAGGGCAAAAGGTAACATTATACCCAAAGAGAGACTGACACAAGCTTTGCCTAAAAATTCAGCTCCCTTTGTCTGTGTCTACACTGCATCCAGGAGAATGCTTCCTATCTCAGGTCCACAGACTTGTCCGAGTGTGGCTCACACTGGTATTTTAAACACAGCTGTGTGGACATTGCAGCTTGAGTTGAAGATCAGGTTCTCAAGCCTGGGGTTGGCGGCTTAAGAACCCAAGCTCCAGCATGAACCACAATCAGTGGCAGCCCGTCAATACAGGCAAACTAGGTGGTCACCTAGGGCGCCAAGATAAACGGCCATTGAGGGCTTTGGAGGCAGGGGTGCCGATTGCGCACCGATCGCGTGTTTCACCTAAGGCGCCAGTTGCCAGCAGCTCGTCTAGGGCTGCTCCTGACCACAATGTCTACAGAGGGATTTTTAGCATGGCAGAAGTCTGTGGGCATGAGCTGGGAGGCTCATTCCCACATGACACGTAGGCACAGGATTAAAGTTTGCTTAGTTCATTCTCCCTTTCCTGCCTCTCTCCGCCTTTATTACATCTACCTACTTTGCAGTTCCGAGGTTTTACCTGAGGCTAGAAGTGATAGCTCTGAAAGAACGTGATCGGCTTTTTCAATTTTTCCAGACAGGTGCGGAAAATGAAATTACATGACTGATACATAAACAACATGAATGATGTGCATATCAAAGGAAATTGGCTTTGACTGGAACAAGGGCACCCACCCAACCCCAAAGGTTTAGTTCAAGTAAATCTCAAACTTTTGAGGCCTGCCCATCATTAATAATTACACATCCTGCTACCAGAGCTCACCATAGGAAGCATAAGACCCTGTATGAAGGAAGATTTGTGTTGGCTTTAGTCAGGCTTCCAGAAAGAACATCCTATATTTGGAGGGGAGAAAACTATGGGGAACTTCAGGATGGTTTGTCAAGGATGATGAGAATTGTCAAGGAAAGGGACCAAGACTGTTAAAGAAGGTTTTAAGAGTGATAGTGTGGATTTGATCAGTAAGCTCATCTCAGGAGGACAAAGAAATTTAGGCCTTGTCTACACTAACCCCTCCCACCCATTAATCTACCCTATGCAATGTCAGCTATGCAAATAGCTTAGCTGACATCAACATACTGTGGCATCTTCCATGCAGTAAGGTCAGCAGAGGCTGCTCTCCTGTCAACTCCGGCTACTCTTCTCATCCTAATAGAGTACCAGAGTCAATGGGAGAGCACTCAGAGACTGAGATAAATTGACTGCCTGTGGAGCCATTGCTGCAGTGTCAATCCACTGCATAGTGGAGATGAGCCCCAAGTCCTTAATGAGCAAGGCACATACATCTCCAGCCAAGGACTGTGTGTTCTAGTCCCATCTTAAGTGGAAGATACTTTGGTTAGGGAAGATGGACTCATGGGCACTGAAGCAAACAAGAGGTCCCAGAGCAGCTCTGACCTCAGCTACAAACTTCCAATCCAATGTGGTCAAGTCATTTACTCCACCCTGTGCCTCAGTTGCATCTCTGAGTTTGGCAAATTCCCTGTCTCGCAAGGATTGTGAGAGTATGAAATCTATTAGTGATTGTGAAGTGCTTGGACCCCACAGTGGTAATGACGGCATAGCCCTGTCTCCAGCTGTCTTTTGAATGGAAAGGAAGGGATGTGGTTGATGCCTAATTAGTGTGAGATGTTATATGGATATGCTGACAGGAGATAGAGCTGTGTACGGTGGAAAACTTTACACATTAATATGACCTGCCTGGGTTGCCACCTGTGTGCCTGTCTACACATTGGCTGGTACAGTTTCATCCAAGATGTGGTTGGGTTTTTTTTTTTTTTTTTCAGAGCAGTGATGTGAGAAATCCTTACCACAAATAAAAGCAAGGAGTGTTTCCACCTACTTAAAAACAGTCTTTATGCACGTATTCTCATAAACCCAAACATCACAGGTGCTTTGTGTGAATACTGGGGAATCTTTAAAAAGTTGGCCATATACTTCTGCATGTATCATAGTGCAATATTAATAGCTGGCTTCCAATTTTAATTGCCTCTCTTATGAGGACCATGAATGTCAACCCTCAATATAGTGCAGTTCAGTGAAAGTTGAAATAGATAATTTGGTTTCTCTAATTGTCTGTTTGCTTAGAACTTTTATTTTGTTATTGATTTTTATGCAGTATGTTACAAAACTACAGTAAAACAGAAATAGTACATAAGAAAATAATAGTATTATGCTGGTACTCAATAAAGATTACAGGGTGGATATATCACAACTACACTATATTACATAGCAACCACTGCTCACATGGTTCTTTACAGCCATCAAGCAGAATAACATCTTAAAATAAGGTAGCGCTCCATTGAACAAGAATTAGAGATCATAAAAGGAGGAAAGCCTTCCCGGCCAGTGCTCAGGGAGAGCTAACACAGTATCAATTTCTAGGGAAAAATTCTTTTACAAAAAAAAAAATATAAAGGGTTCGATTCTTGATTCCACTGCAGCCCCTTTTTCTACTCTGGCAGTGCAAATGGATCTTAAAGCAGTCATGAGTTACATTTACTAATTTTAAGGCCCCTTTACACGACCAGAGTGTTGTAACAAAGCCTCAGTGTAAACAGAATCAAGCCCAGAGTATGTCAGAACGCAAAGGGTCAAACCCCATATGCAAAACCCACTATCACAGATGTATGTACTGTAGTTGATATTTCAAAATGAGTCTCTATAGCTTGTTAAATGCATTTTAGATGGGGCAGCACATTTTCTTAATGCAATTCTAGATGTTATGGATCAGATTTTATGTTACAGTCCAGACTAAAAAAACACATTGTACTCACTGTGGTGGTTATTGATCTCAGAAAACTTGCGGAACTGAAAGAGGCAGAGAGAAAGAAAAGGCTTAAGAATGTTGATTTGGTGCATTCTCCATTACCCTTAGTCAATAAAGAGCCAGAAAAGCTAATGAATTCTTCCAGTTGATTCACAACGTGTGATGCCACAATGGGTTCTTACGTGTCCGGGCTCTATTTAAGTCCTATGATAAGCAGGCTAAGCATGTAAGTCAATCACTGTTCATGTTGTCCTGCAGATCTCTTCCATCCACACTGAGTCACTGGATTAGGTTTATTCTTGCTAACATCAAGAAATGCAATTGGGTGCAAATGGCCAACCTAACCCACCATATCCTTGAGGTTTCTACCAATGGCAGGCATTCTTTACCAGGGGCTGGGAGAAGCCTCCCAGAAAAGGCTCTCTAGGAAGCAGACTAACCCAATACATCCCCAATTTCCACAAGCAGACCTCCTCTCTGATACAAGATGGGGGGTGGGTGGGGGGGAAGGGGAGGAGAGAAGCACAGCTCTGCACTGCCAGAACGGGCAAGGCCTTGGGGCAACCAACCCTCAGCACCTCCCAGAGTGCGCTGTGGGCCCTTTCGCGAGTCCTTAGTGCCAGCTGGAGCATGCTGCATAGTGCTCCAGCAGTGATTTAAATGGCCCGGGGCTCCAGCTACAAGTCCCAGGCCCTTCTGAATTGCCGGGTCCCAGGACAATTGTCCCCTTTGCCCCTCCCCCATCAGCAGGCCTGATGTGGCTACACTGATTATCCCCACCTGTGGAGAAAGGCTGAATGGGTCGCAGGTGGACAATTACCCCTCATAGGGCCACTCGCCCTGTAACATTGCCACGCAGTGGCACAAATGGCTATAGTCATACTCCCCTTCTGGAAGCTCAGCAGGAGCAGTGCAATTAGAGGCCCTCTGCGAATACCAGGTTCATTCCATGTGGAGGACCCCACTGGCAGTGTTAATAATTGAAAAGCTGAAACCTTTTTCCTGGTGGACTTTCTACCCCCAGAGGACCTATGACAAAGTCTTCTCAAGTGGGAGATATGCAGAGCCTGGAGTGAAATAGGCCCACTCTGCCCATCCCCATAGCTGGTTGTCAGAGAGTCAAAACTAGAAGTAGCTACAAAAGAAAATGCCAGACGCAAGTTCAGTAGGAATTAATTCCTGCACTTCCCTTTGATTTTGTACTTTATGATTCACTGAAGGAGGAAAAGGGGGTGAAACCTTGATGGTTTTCAGTGCTGAGAGGCCCACTGGGGCTGGCAGCTTGCATGAAAACAATGTTATTCTTCAAGCGCTTTTTCTTCCCAATGAATGATGCCCCAGTGAAAAAAGAGTGGCAACTGACATGCGGGTACCAAAGAGCTCTCTAATTGAAGTTGGATTGATGAACCCAGGAAAAAGCCTTGCAGAGTTTGCAGCAATGGGGCCTTCTGGACTTTCTGATGAGTCTGTTTTGTGATGTTTCCTTTCTTAGCAGGTCTGATATTTTTGAGACTGAGCACTGAAGCACCTTAGGCAGACGAGACTCCCAAAGATACGTAACGCACACAAAAGTGTGTGAACTGAAATGCTAATGTGTTTGTTTGGTACTGTATCTTGCTTATTTATTTATGTCTGAATTTATTCTGATGGTGCAGTGTGGAAGTGACAAGCTCAAAGAATGCAGACAAGGAAGGGTGAGTTAAAATTCCCAAAACAAACAAAAAACAAATGAACAAAAAAAAAGTCGCAATCGTCACCACCAGGGAAACTTTTCAGATTTGTGTTAAGGATGAGAGTCTGCGCTGATCTTACGGAATTGCTTTGGCAAATTGTAAAAGATGCATGAAATGAAAAATCCCTGAAGATGCTTTTGCACCAGCACTGACATGCTGTGCTACATACTCGAGTAATGGTCACAAACAATACAGAATAAACATAAAAATGTATGGATGAAGAAAAACAATTTGTCCTTATTTCTTAATTTCATTTATTGCTTTAGCTCCCTGGCCAAATATTTGTAATGAAAACGAGAAGCCCTGTGGAACCTTAGAGACTAACAAAAATATGTATAGAATTCTTAGCTTCCGTGGGTAAAATCTACTTCATCAGATGAGTTCAAGTGGAAATAAGAGAATCCACGATAATATATATATAAAATCAGCAAAAAAGCATTAACATGTCAATAATAGGCCCTGTGTTAATGAAGCTAATTAAGTGGGCTGGATGTGTCCCATTCATAGTTTTTGATGTGGAAATGAGAATGTTAAAGGCAGGGGAAATTGGGGAAATTGACTTTGTAGTGCATCAATCAGTTAAGGTCTCTATTTAAGTGTCTCTCTTTCCTCATTCTCAGGCAAATTACAGAAAAAAAAATAAAGCTTTTTTTAAAAGAAAAAATTATCTGTTTTCTATTTCTTTACCCTGGAGCATTTTAAGCATATTTACAACACTGTAAAATTCTTGTCTTCCTGACAACATCCCGGATCCCGGTCTGAGTAAAATGTAAATGATTGTTTGCAGGACATTATGACACCAGCAGTGGCTTCTGGGACACTCGAGCCTTTTCTGCCAGTACGTTCTTGGTGGATTCAATTTGAATAAGCCAAACTATGTGATTATTAGAGGACACCATGGCCCAGGCATGAGCATTCATGTTGTCAAATCTGTCAGTAGCATTTGACAACAATCGTGAACTGATGAGTTGCCGGAGAGACTTGGCAAAGAGGGGGGAAGAGTAGCACTCAGTTGATTCTGTCCCTTCCTCTTGGACAGAATACTGTGCATCACACTGGGCACATACACATCACTCATGGGATCTGGATACTACACTTGCATCATCGCCACTACAGGAGTCACTTCAAGGCAGTCCATGAGCTGTCCTGCAAGCTTCACGAAGAGCTGCACCTACAGAAACCATTGCTGTGCTTAACATTTTGCTTGGCCCTACGAGACCCAGAAATAATGCTGCATATCTCTGAGTACAATTGACAGAGAGAGGCTCTGTTAGCTATCTACATATAGAGAAAGACATCACTTATATAGCACACTCTTGTCACAGGCTGAGTACCTGCTGTCTCAAGAATCTAAGGGTATGTCTACACTACGCGCTTATTTCAAAATTAGCTATTTTGGAATAAAACCTCCCAAAATAGCTATTTCAAAATAGCACATCCACACTACAAATGCCCATTGAAATAGTGCAGAATGATGTCAAAATCCCCTTCCCACCCGAAGCTGCTGCCTGAGGCTCATGCTTAAAGGGGCTACTATTTCCAGCCATGTCTTATTCTACCTCCTCGAAGGACAGCAAAGTCTTCACACTGTGCGCTCTGGTTGCCCTTGCAGGACAACTTCTGCCATGGAGCCTGACCTGCTGCAAAGCATTCATCGTCTCTTAGACCTCCTGCTGCACCTCCTGGTACAGTTATTACAGGATGCCCACATGGCACCGCAGAACCAGGACCCACAGACAGCTCACTCTGGGGCACCTCCTCACCTCTCTCCACGTGCTGCTCATGCAGCACAACCCCTCCCATTCTCCCTTCACTCCTTGCACCACCATTTCGGGTGTCAGGACACCAGTTCCGACTGGTGGGAGTGGATCATCCTGGAGTGGTGGGACACTCAGCAGTGGCTCCAGTACTTCAGCATTCAGGAGGACACCCTCCTACAGCTGTGAGAGCGGCTCCGCTCTGCCCTCAGGCGACAGGACACCCACATGCGACTCACCATCCCCCTCCAGAAGCAGGTCGCCCTCACTATTTGGAAGCTCACCATGCCGGACAGCTACCGCTCCGTTGGGAACCAGTTCACCATGGGGAGACCAACCATCGGGTCCCTGCTCATGCAGGTTTGGCTGTCTTGCTATGTCCTAGAAGGGTGATAAGCTCCTGGAATGGGTGAACTCTCCCTCCCTGGAGGTTTGCCAGTCCCATCTTCAGAAAGCCCTGCTAGGGATGGGGTAGTTGGGGTTGGTCCTGGTGTGTGAAGAGGGTTGAGCTCGGGGAATACCTGCAGGCTCTGGCAACCCTGTGATTCTCTGTTTGTCTCCTTCTGTAGGTGATGAGGGCCATCAAGACCATCCTGCTGTGCAGGGTCATCCGCTTGGACAATGTGGACTCCATCATTGCTTAACATTTTGGTTGGCCCTACAAGACCCAGCAATAATGCTGCACATCTCTGAGTACAACTGACAGATATCTGCTCTGTTAACTATCTACATATAGAGAAAGACATCACTTATATAGCACACTCTTGCAACAGGCTGAGCACTTGCTGTCTCAAGAATCTAAGGGTATGTCATGCACTTCTGCCATGGATCTGGACCTGCTGCAAAACATTCACCGGCTCTTAGACCTTCTATTGCACCTCCTGGTGCAGTTATTACAGGTTGCCCTCTCCTAGAGTTCGTCACATCAGGCACATCCCACAAGAAGCTGGAGGAGAGGGGGAGGGTTGTGGGGGTGGGAGGTTCATCCTGGGCTCCCACCTCCATCCAATGCTCATTTATTTGTTAGCCTCGACTGGACAAATTGAGGAGTATTGGAACATCCCATAGCTCATTGTGTAGGGACTTATCTGAGCAGTGGCAGTTCCTTGTTCAAATGCCTTCTCCTCATCATGTGGAAGGTGTTTAGAACCACATCCCAGGTGAATAACCTAACCATGGGGCTTAAAGTAAAAAGGGAAGTCCTTCATCCCCTCCCCATACCAATTGTTCTGTTTTATGTGGAGGTAGGTGGCTTCTGGGCACCCCCTCACACCCCAATTGGACCCTACAAACTAGTTGGGGGAGGCACAGTTCATGGATTGCTCTGCGGTTGAGGTAGGAGATAAGTGTCCAGACACCCAAAGTCAGGCAGCAAATGCACATGCAGAAACATAGAAACATAGGGAAATTTTAGTGCAAAATTCTAGGCACGAGCGCAACTGAGCAGGATTTTTATGAACCATAGTGGTGCCTAAAAACAAAACTTTGACACCTATGTCTGGATGTTATGTACTTAAGTACCTTTGCGAATCATAACAGATTCTAAACATCACATAAACATCACACATTTAAAAAATCTATTTTACTCGATATTTGGGGTTTCTATCATTGTATAATTAATTTTTTAAAAGCATCTTTAAATTAATCTTTTTGCCACACTGAAGACTTTGTTTAGTATACATTTCAAGCAGGGGCATTTTTATTTATTTGTGAGCTACATGTGGCTTCCTGAAGTACCTTCTGTTATTACATATCTACCAGTCCTGCTTGTTTGGCTAGTAACTCTTACATGCTTTTAAATCTGGTCTCTCCAAAACAATACATAATGTTTCAGAAACAATAGGTTGTAATTTCCAGGTGGTATTAAATATGCAAATATAATGTGACCATTTTACTTTATTGACTAATGTGATTTTTTTCCTTCTTTAGCCATTGGTGAGGACAAAGATCAGATCTAGAAACAGGTTCACTATACAATGAATTAGGAAGCAACAAATTACTGCATCCATTGCTTCTCTCTCCGTTTTTCCTTTGTATCTCAGTTGTCAAGGATTCCAATTTAAAAATCATAATTACAATATTGTTCTCTCTCTACACCTTCTTCTGTCTCATACTTATTCACATTTCTGCAATAAGGGAAGGAAAAGCATCTGTATCATACTTTGTTGCTACAACCCAGGTTAAATCATGAAACTGCCCTTGCAAATTACAGTCCTTCACCTTCTAATGCTGCCCTCAGATCCAAGGTATGTATCTCAAGAGAAATCCTAAGACCACTAAAGTCAGTGGGATTGTGCCATTGCCTCTAATACAACATCTGATGAAGTGGATTCCAGCCTATGAAAGCTTATGTCCAAATACATTTGTTAGTCTTTAAGGTGCCACATGACTCCTTGTTGGGTTTTTTTGGTAATAGAACAAAATGCATGTGTCTCCTCAAACTGTTTTATGGACTTTATCATGTTCTTGAGCCCAGCATCTTCAGGTCACAAAATGGATTTCAGGTTAAGGTTTCCAAAGAGACTAAGGGTATGTCTACATTTGCAGCCTATTTCGGAATAGGGCTGCAAATGTAGGCATTCGGAATTGCAAATCAAGCCCGGGATTTAAATATCCCGCGCTTGATTTAAATATCCCGCGCTTGATCCTGCAATGAGGTTTAATAGGTAGCTCGAAATAGGGCTTTATTTTGAACGCCCGTTTCACTGCCGCGTGTAGACGCGGGCAGTTATTCCGGGCTTGTAAATTTCAAAAAGTGGCGCCCGGCTGGGAAGATGTAAATCAAGCATGGGATATTTAAATCCCGGGCTTGATTTGCAATTCCGAATGCCTACATTTGCAGCCCTATTCCGAAATAGGCTGCAAGTGTAGACATACCCTAAGAGAGTTAGATACCCAAATGCTAGTCTCAAGCTTTTATTTATACTATCCCAACCATACTATTCAACTATTCTACAGCATCCACTATAGAAGTGTTGTATATGAGCTTGACCCAAAATCCATTAGAGTTAATGGGAACTTTTTCATTAACTACAAGGTGTTTGGGACCCTAAATTATCACATCAATTCATAATGCTAAATGTGAACTCATTAAGTGTATTTCATGCAGTTTGCACTTACAGGAATGAGATGCTACTCTTCCTGTAACTTTGATTGCCCTAACAGCCAGGGAAACTGTAGGAGTGTACAGCTTTTGATTAAAAAAATCAGTCCCCAAATTGCTGACAAACTCAACTTATCTTTCAATTTCTGGCAGACATTTCTTCTTAATACACCTCATTTTTCTTGGGCAAATGTATTGTGGCCAACACACAAAAAAAAGACCTTGTCCATTGCTGAGGAAGTGCAGGAGTCTCTCTAAAGAACCTGGGAATCTTCTGCAGCAGTATCTCCACCTTTAATTTGCTGGTCTCTCTTGATGGATGAAGATGAAAAATCTGAACAGAACAGGTGATGCAAAGGTGGCAGCTTTCTGAGTACCATGGATGTCAGCATTAAACTGCCTTTTTGAATATTGTACAAACCATTCTCTGTTGAAGACTGAAGAAATGAAACCACTTGCTCTGCCTAAACTCGATCATGCTCAAATATTCGATTGACCAGACCAACCCAAATACAAGTTGGCCAAAATTCTGTCCTCATTTGCTCCTAGTAAATGAGTAGGTCAGGATGCAGGAGAGCATTGGATATTTCTCTGCATTTTTCAAATGAACGTAATTGAAACTTGACCATCCAACCGGGTGCATCCTTATATAAAAGATCAAAAATGCCAAATGTACACTCACACTCAAAAGTTCCAAACAGATTCCTTAATATTAAGCAAAACACAGATCACCCCTCGAGCAGTCCTAAAATATCTATTAATAAGTTAAAAAGTTGTTTTCTTCCCCCTCCCCCCAAAAAACTATAGAAATCTTATAACTTCAAAGAACAAATAAAAAATATTCTTTGTAAATAATGGAATGACCAAGCTGTCACAATCAAATATTAAAATGCATGCAGATCAAACACTAAAATAATTATTTTCTAGCCCTAATTAGGCTGTGAAACAGTTTATATATATGGGTATGCCATGAAGTGGCTTTTAAGTATTCAGTACAGCAGAAAGAAATCTCTTTCAGTCTTAACAGGACCTTTGACATATAACAAGCACTGGTGCTACTCTTTAAAAGGAGTGTTATAAACATTGCTCTTTTAAAAAAGCATTTTTCTCTGGAGTTGTAGAACTGAAAAATGTGTGTTAAGAACACGAATTAAAGCACTCATATTACTATTAGTTCAAAGATGTGAAGAATGATTATTTGCTTTAAAAACATGTCACATTGTTGATTTCCCTCAGGTAGTCTTTCTGGGATCTTGGAGATATCTCTGCATTTATGCATGAAAAACGGGTACTTAAAGAACAGACTTGGTTCCAACAGCAAATAACTCTACAGTGAAAAATGCAGGGATTAATAGTGCAGCAAAAAAAACCCTGAATCATACAGCCATGTTATCCCACTGAATCCTGGAGTGAACAAGACAGGTATCCATAAGGGCAGACTTACACCTTATTAAAGTGGAAAGAGTAAATCACTTTTCCAGCCTGTCACTCTAAAACCACATTCAAGACCTGACGTTGTCACTCATGTCAAACTAGAAGACTTACCCGGCCCAGGTCCTTCAGAGCAGGAGGCTGGTGGTGTGGTCAGGGCAGGTCTTTGGAGATTCAGGGGGCTGAGGGCAGGAGGCTGAGGGTTTGGGGGTGTAGGAGGGGCCTTTGGGGTGCTCTTTCACTCCCCCTGTCCCTTCCCAGGGTAGGGAGGCTCTCTCCCTCCCGCTTCCCTTCTCCCAGAATATGGGGTGGTGACAGGAGCTGTCTCAGGCAGGGATACCCACTTACCCAGACTGGTGGCAGGCAAGATGGGAAGCCCCAGCCCTTGCTGACCACTCCCTTTATGGCACAACTGCCTTCAGTGGTAACACTGCAGTCCTATTCCCCACACATCCTTTTTTCTTGGCACAACGAGACCCTGGCCTTGCTTTGCATTAGGAGAAGAGGGAGCTGCATGCCAAATGTGGTGGTCCTAGCTCTTACCAATTAGGAGTTCCTGAACAAACAGACTCAGGGACAGACAGACAAATGCACATTTCTAAAATATATAGATAGACAGTGTCTTGAGAGTACAGGACATGGATAGGGGAGTCTAAATCAAGTAGCATTCATGCATTTGTCAATGCTCTTCACATTCACATTTGGGGTTATTCCAGTTGATCAGGGTTACCCCATTCTTTGTTACCCCAGCTCTCACTTTCTTTAGCGCACACCGGTGACTTCATTCAAGGTTAGTACCTTGAGAAAGTTGTTCTCAAGGAACTAAGTTCTCCAAGATCATTGGCATTTCCCACCATTTTGTTACTCTGTTGCCTTCCATATTGATATTTTGAGGTAAGGGATTTTCAGAGGTAAAGCTCTTTCCAGAGTTCAGCCTCCTGGTTGGTGGAATGTGCTAATACAATGGATCTCTGGAATCAAGCACCTGTTTTTGTTTCTCCTTTTTTACTGACGTCATCCCACCTAATGGTGGTACAATCCCTGAAAAGCAGAATAATGACAATGTGGGGGTCAGTTCCAAGTCTCTGTGATAATCCTGCAGGCTTGATTGAATTAAATATCAGTTTTGTGCATGTGGCTTGAGCATGACTGTCCTGTGGGGTTCTCAGTACTTTGCAGTGCCTCATACAGTATGAGATTGGTTGCATGGAGTGTTTTGGGGTCAGCTCTCCATTTTGTGTTGGCCAATTTCTGGAGAACTCTTCTTGGAATTCACTGTCATCTGAGCTTCTTGAGGTGCTCTTCAAATGTCAGCGTTCAGTCCAACATGGCACCAAGGCACACAGGATTCAAGAGTTGTGCCATCCCACAATTTTTGGAATTTTTGCGTAGCTTGACAGTGTGTCAGATAGAAGGTGCACTACTATCTCCTGCAAAATGAGGATTCTTGAGCAGGGAGGAGATAACTTGGACCATCTTGCTGCCTCTCAAAATTCTTGCCAATTTCAATGGATGTGCATAATGGATCAACCTGTCAGAAGCAGGTGACAGATCAACAAACACAGCATCTGTAATTTTGCACTTACAAGGTCATGTTCAAACATATTGAGTTAGGATTAAAACTTGGCCACAGCATTAACATTCTGGGCAAGAAATAACTTGGTCACCAGACAACTGCCACTATCGGTGCTGTTCCATCCAACTCATCCTTAGAGGTAAATCGGCATATAAAGGAAGCACAGAACAAAACAAATCAAGCAGCATTTTCACTCACTGCAGAGACTGTAAAGTTACAAAGTTACTGAGGAGCTGAAAATAGCTATGAAAACCCTGAATTGTGGACATGATGGTACATCAAATGAATTATTACTGCTTTTCTGGACAAGGCCATAGAAGCAGATGCTTAACTCCTTTAACTCTCTCATGCAAACATCCATACTCTGGAGAGTGGTCAAATCACATTATTGGGATTTTTCTCAGAGACTTTCACACTCTATTTCCAAGAAATTAGCACAAAAATGGATGTACGATTGAGATTTTTTTTGTTGGCATACAGCATACACTGTGGGTGTGTCTAGACTACAGGGATTTTTCGAAAAAAGTGGCCTTGTTTTTTTTTAAATCTTTACCTGCATCTAGACTGACGCCGCGTTCTGTCGACAGTAAATCGAAAGAAAGTGGTGGTTTTGTCGACAGCAGAAACCTTGTTTTATGAGGAATAATGCTATTTTTGACAGAGATCTGTCAAAAAAAGGTATGTGTAGACGCAGGGAAGGTTTTTTTAAAAAAATAAAGGCCTCCATGAAAAAGCCTGGGTGGACACTCCTTGCCAGACCTTTCACCTCTATTGTTCCTGGCTTTAGCTATCTTTTAAAGGCACAGGCACCAAGGATAAGCATTGTGGTAAGAAGCCAGCTTCAAGCAGGACCCTGACCGCTCGGCTATTCCTGGTAGGCCCACTTACAGCCATGTCACAGGCACAAGCCCGCTGAGGCCCCCCTGGCCCTTCCAGGAACACATCCCAGGACCAAGCCAGGGGCACCAAATGCCAGGCACCATCACAGTCTGGCCCCAAGATCAAAACCTTCTTGGAGCTCTGGTCTGAGGAAGAGTCTCTGCAAGTTCTGCAGTCCAGGAGGAGAAATGTGGACATTTATGCCCGAATGGCAGAGGGCCTAGCCAAAAACGGCCACCACCCTCACACACTAGACCAAGTGCAAGCCAAGGTCAAGGAACTGCGGCAGGGGTATGTCAGGGCCCGTGAGCACAGCTCCCGCTCTGAGGAAGCAGAACACTACTGTGCCTACTACGATGACCTGGACCGAACCCTGGGGGCAGGGGAACCCCTGTCTCCGGAGAAGGTTGTGGAGTCAGGGATGGAGAGACTTGTGCAGCAGCAGCCGCAACTCCAGGATGACATCCCTGAGGACCAGCAGCTCCAAGATGAGGAGGACGACGACACCAGGAGCACAGTGACCCTCACACTGGAGCCGGTCCCCCAGATGCAGGAGGCCTCCCAGATGTCGCTGGTCACCGGGGAGGGAACATCAGGTGAGTGCTGTGAGGGTCCAACACACACAGGGCAGGGGAGGCGGGAGCAAAGGGGATGGTGCGGTACTGTGATGTGTCATGTTGATCACAGCTTGGGGGGGCCCACACATGGCCGACCGCAGGGAGGGCCATCCTACCCCCGCATGGGTGTGAGGCACCACCTGCTCCTGCAGACAGTGATGCCAGGTGCAGGCATGGGTTGGGGACCCTGGGACAGCCATGCAGCTCCAGGCCTCTCTGCAACCTGTGGGAACCCCAACTGTAGCCCGACACTTGTCTGTGCTGCTTGGCCATGGTATGGGGGGGGGGGAAGGATGGTGGCCTGCACACCCTCTGTGCTCCAGTGAGGCCGTGGCTGCTGGCCAGGCCACACCAGGCCTTGACAAGACCACATCAGCATCCCCTGACCCTAGGACAGGCACTGACTGCTGAGAAGGAGGGCATGCTCTCTTAGGCAAAGTGTGAGCATGCATGACTGACAACTTTTCCCTCTTGTCCTCCACAGCCAGACCAGCCATCCAGGAGGGGCAAGGCACACATACCTGGAACTGATGTGCCAGCACATCTCAGTCCTGCAAAGGATGCAGGACACATTTTCCAAGAGGATGTGGGCAGAGGTAGAGTGGTGCACTCGCTTGCTGAACGAGTTCGTCTAGCAGCACACTGTTATTTGTGCTGCTATCCAGGAGGCAATGGCCTTCCCAGATCCTGTCCCTGTTCCTGCTCCTCCTGCCCAGCCTGTCCCCCCCCCGACCTCCTGCCCCCCCACTTCACCCAGGTGCAGCCTCACCTCCTGCCCAGCCCCCTGCTGTCCCAAGCCGCATGCACAGCTGTCTCCGACTAGGCCCCTGTACCCGAGGTGGCAGGAGCTATTCGTCCAGGCATTTAGTCTAGACGTATCCTTAGTGACTTGATCAAACTCAAATACAGTATGTGTGTGGGGGGGGGGGGGGGGGGGGGGGGGGCAGGATGGGCGGAATGGAGGTTTGCAACAGCTCCAAAAAGACATAGTAATAAATCATATTGTATACACAGATTAACATATGTGCATTAGTGTTTAAATTGTATCATACTTTATATTTGGCTTACTTATTTTTGTAACCAATCATTGTACAAAATCCTGAACTGTCCACCCACTGCAAACAATGCTGCAGCTCCAAGCTTATTATACATGACTCTTACTATTTTCTTTATGTACTAACTATATGTTATCTACAAGGCCACTTGTGAATTTATGCCTGTTTATTGTTAATGTCTGTTTCCTTCCTTATCATAGAATCATAGAACCATAGAGCTGGAAAAGACCTCAGAAGGTCATCAAGTCCAGCCCCCTGCTCTAGGCAGGACCAATCCCAACTAAATAAACCCAGCCAGGGCTTTGTCAAGCCGAGACTTAAACACCGCTAGGGATGGAGACTCCACTACTTCCCTAGGTAACCCATTCCAGTGCTTCACCACTCTCCTAGTGAAATAGTTTTTCCTAATATCCAACCTGGACCTCTCCCCTTATGTTTTCTTTCATGCAAGGCCTGCACACAAAGACTCTAAACCTGCACAGAGTTACTGCCCACTATCTCTACTCTGCTCAACCTACAAGCTATATAAGTGGCAGAGTAACTTGGAGGAAAAAGCAGAAAATAAGGGGCCTCTTTTCTGACTACATCTCAGCTGCTCTCCCTTTCAGCCCTGCCAGGCTGACTGCAAGGGATATAACTTCAGTGAGCAGGCTTCCATTTGCCTGAGAAATGTGGCATGGCTAAGCTGCTGCACAGGCGAGGTTTGATTACTGTGGCAGCTGTGACATCACTGACTGTGGTGTCAGCAGGGACCGTTTTGCTCAGGCATTTTTGCACCTTTTTCTGCCAACTTCTCTGTTCCTGTGACTTCCTGTGGCATGTCCCTCTACAGAGGCCTGCACACATGTGCTACATTGGAAGCTGCTTTAGCCAGCAATCCGCACCAGAAAAAGGTCCCCGGCAAACCTGCTGCAGGGCCCTTCTGAGGCTAAATAATATGCCAGTAAATTTAATATCCTTTTGGGTTGTTTTGTTCTCTGTTGCTCTAAGCCTGCTCTCAGTACGCTCCCTCTCATCTGGTCTTAGACTGTCTCCTCTCTTGGGGTGAAATCACACAGTTCTCCCAGGCTACATCTAGCCTGCAGGCTTCTTTTGGAAGAAGCTTTTCTGGATGAGATCTCCCGGAAAAGCTTATTTCGAAAGAGAGCGTCCACACTGCAAAAGCACAATGAAAAAGCAATGTGCTTTTTTGAAAGATAGCATCCACATTGATTGGATGCTCTCTCTCATTTAAGTTGTGGTTAGTCTAGACGGAGTGGCCACCAGGGCACCTGTGTTATTTCCTGGGGCCTCTTCTTTTGAAAGAACTCCCTCTTCCGCGTCCACACATGCCTTTTTCCAAAAAAGCTTTTTTGGAAAAAGGCTTCTTCCTCGTAGAAAGAGGTTTACTGCTGTCAGAAAAATCCATCCGTTCTTTCAACTTTCTGTTGAAAGAACTCAATGGCAGTGTGGACGCAAGTATTGTTTTTCTGGAAAAACGGTCGTTTTTCTGGAAAAACGCTGCAGTGTAGATGCACCCCCACTCTCACACCAGGTTCTGTAACCAGCAAAAGAGGGCTGTCCAGAACTAAAGCACTTCAGAGAACGCAGTCCTCAGACAATAAAAAGATAGCTTGCACGTCTAGCTTACCAGGTATCTAAGCATCTTCCACACAGGGACCTTTGCAGGTGTAACTTCCTACAGAGTTCTCTACACAGCCTCTCTCTCTCTGTATCAGTTCCCTAGCCAGCTCCTGGGAACTGACCACTCTCCCTCCTCTCCTCAGAGAGATTTGAACTAGTATCTCCATTTGATCTCCAAGCTCACAGCCTGAGAAGACCAGGCTTGTATCTTAGCTAGAGACAGACTTTAGGATACTCAAATTCATTCACTTCCTGCAATTGTCTTTTCAGCTGTGGTCTGGATCTTCTTACGCCTTCCTGCCTTCCACCGTTCCTATTGAATTCAAGGATTACAGGTGTATAATTTTCCACTACCTGTAATATAAATTATACAGACTCTCTAAATAACTAGGATACACATATCAGTATTTTTATATTATTACAGAGTAATGCCACTTCAGTCACAATCACAATACCACACAGGATGGGAATGCTGATTTTGGATGATCTCTCACATACATACATTAAACATTTAATAGAAAACCTAGCACAGTGTTTTATAAGATAAACATCTACAGCCGTTAAAAACTTATGGGAAATGAGCAGAATGTTTTTCTGGAAGTTGTCTTGATATAACTTGTAGTGCCAATTTCTGGCTTGCTGCGATTCATAATAAAACAAAGCCCACTGTGGCAAATTCCTAAACAAAGAAAACCATCAAAGCTACAAACTGATAAGAATTAATCAGTCATGCAGAAAATGAAATAAACCTGTAAAATTAATTGAAAACCCAAGAAGATTAGACGAAGGTCAAGACCTTTAAAGTGACTGGTGATTTTGAGTGTGCAACTTTACAGCTTCAAAGAGCCCAGAATTTCAGAAAGTGAGGAAAGCCCAGCCTCTGAAAACCAAGCATCTTTATGGTTTCTCATTTCAGGCACTCAAAAAATCAGTCACTGTTGAAATTTTTTGACATCTTCTGGAGAGCAACATGTGAAGAAGACATGCAGGACCCTCAATTTCTATTCATTTATTGACCCAACATTGTGTCTCATGTCATAATACAATCCTCCAGAGCCAGTTTTCCAAACACCAGCCAATAAAGGTCAGTTAAAGGAACACAAGCAACTGAAAAGAGCTTTTTGTGTGTGTGTGTTTCATCCCTTACCAGGCTAACATTTGGAGAGGAGGGTAGCATATGGACTGAAGTCTAGTCAATCCTGTCAAAAAATTGCCATTCCACCCACTTTTCCCCAAAAAGATAGTAAAAAAATGAAGAAAAAAGATTGCATATTTTGTAATAAAAAGACATTGTTCAAATAGCTTTTATTTCAAACTTTTACGATACACAATGCTCTAGTAAAATGCCTGCACTTGCACTGTATTACAACTAAGGTATGTCACCCACATGACTACTTATAGGTAGCAGGTTTAAAACAAACAAAAGAAAGTTTTTCTTCACTCAGCACACAATCAACCTGTGGAACTCCTTGCCAGAGGATATTGTGAAGACTAGGGCTTTAACAGGGTTCAAAAAAGAGCTAGATAAATTCATGAAGGTTAGGTCCATCAATGGCTATTAGCCAGGATGGGTAGGAATGGTGTCCTAAACTTTGTTTGTCTGGAAATGGATGACAGGAGAGGGATCACATGATGATTACCTACTGTTTTCACTCCCACTGGGGCATCTGGCATCGGCCACTGACAGCAGACAGGATACTGGACTAGATGGACCTTTGGTCTGACCCAGTACGGCCGTTCTTATGTAGATCCATTTATGCCAAAAACATCCCCTGAAATTTTGCAGTTGATCAGATGTGGGTTTTGAGAGTTGCTTTGTTATACGCAGGTAGAAAAAATTAAGTGTTGGGCCCCCACTTCACTCGGCCAATTGTGATATGAAACTAAAGAGGTAAAACTCAAAGATACTTCTTAAGCAGTCTCAACCACTTGCGAAGGTTAATGATTTTTGTTGGGTAAATAAAATACTGTAAAGTATCCTCATCACTATCACCACCACACTGGGGATGAGTGAGCAAGTTGTGATGCTTTGTAAATTTTCATGACAGCTTTGCAAGGCTTCTTTAAACTATGCGGAAGCATAAAAGCAGTAGGAAAACATTCTATTGACACAGGCCAGAGGCTATATGATTTATTGGAATGGAAAGCCATAGAATAAATAGTAACATTTCTATTTTGCAAATCTGTTTTATTTAAAGCCACCCTTCAAAGACAGGCCATAGAAAAGCTAACAAATCACAGGCTGGCATAGAAAGCAAACAACAAATAAAGGGCAATGAAGTGGTTATGCGACTACCCGAATTTTTATTGCTCTAGCACAGGGAACAGTTAATAGACCACAGAAAGACCTAAATGGCAAGGGACTGCCCTTAAACTATCAGCAATTTCTAAACTGAAACTATTACAGATGTCCATGATAACCTATTGCAGCAATTCAGTTTCTGGGACAACAGTGTATTAGCTATTGATTTTCAACACTGTCCTTTCCAATATTAGTTATTAAACTCTGCCTGAGATAGCCATCTTTTTATACAGTAGGCCAAATTCTCAACAGAATCAAAGCTATGGCTACATCTCTGCCTTTTGCTCTCAGACAAAAAGGACTCAATCCACCAAAATTCTTCTTGTGTTACTACTGGGCAGAGAATGCTGCAGCTGTTTCCTTGCTATCATTGGACACTACTGCACACCCAGACTGCTCTGCTAGTAGCTATGAGGAAGGGATATCTTATGATCCTCCTCTTCACTTCTGTTATTATCTCATCCATGTACAATTATGCTAAGGCAATGATGTCTATGGGAACATTAGTAGGAAACAAGACCTGAACTTCCCCAGCCATATTCTGAATGGCTGCTGAGCAGCCAGGTGGTCCAAAGTTTAGGCATAAACAACGAGAAGTTCTGTGGTACCTTATAGACTAACAGATTTATTGGAGCATAAGCTTTCATGGGCAAAGACCCACTTCGTCAGATGCTTAGGGGCGGTTCTGAGCTAGGACGTGGGAGAAATGGGTTCTGCTCTACACTCTATCACCATGTGATTTCTGTATGACTTTGGACAAGTCACTTAGCCTCCATGCGCTTCAACTACCCATCTGTAAAATGGGGTGATGTGAGGAGGAACATAGGAAAACATTGTGAAGCACTGTGAAATCAACAGACGAAAAGACAACTCAAGAAACAGGCATCATTAGCAGAAAAGAAGACAATACTTCTGCCTTCCTGATGCCATGGAGATACACCAAAGATGAATGTAACCCAATGGCTTTGGCTAATCTCAGCCTAATCTTTAACCCAGTGAGGCTGGTGATTATGAAGGAAGAGCTCCTCAAAGTCAATATAGAACCAATACCCCAGAATGCTAGGGATCCTTAAAACAAGGCCTGACCATACCATAGACACTGAAAATCTTGAAAACATTTCAAGGAGTATGTACTTTAGCCTTGGCACTGTGACTGCATAAACATCTGGGCAATTAAATTGTGCCCACTTAAAATCCCCAAAGCTTCAACTACAAGTAATTTCCCTTTTCACTCCATTTCCCTGGTGATATAGAAGCATCATAGCTGGATGCTGTACAGATGCCATGTGTTGAAAAGCACTGGAGTTAGCTCTCATATAGTGTACAGCACAGATTGTGCTCCCTGAGATCACCTCCATGGGCCACCTGAAAGAAAAAGGAGGCCAGAGCCATGGATCAGGGCACTGAGGGTGTGTCTACACAGCAGGGCTTAATTCGAAATAAGCTATGCAAATCGAGATACATGAATTGTGTAGCTTCAAAACTAGGAGCATCTACACAGAACTTAGCCTCATCTAGACTGCAGTCTTCTTTTGGAAGAAGCTTTTCCGGAAGAGATCTTACAGAAAAACTTTTTTCAAAAGAGAGCGTCTCCACATCAAAAGCGCAACGAAAAAGTGATCTGTTTTTTCAAAAGATAGAGTCCACATTGATTGGACGCTATCTTCCATTTCAGTTGTGATTACTGTGGATGGAGTGGCCACCAGGGCACCTGTGCTTTTTCCTGGAGGCCTCTTCTTTCAAAAAAACACTCTCTTCCGCATCCACACATGCCTTTTTTCCAAAAAGCTTTTTCGGAAAAAAGGTTTCTTCCTTGTAGAAAGAGGTTTACCGCTATCGGAAAAACCACTCTGTTCTTTTGACTTGCTGTCGAAAGAACGCAGTAGCAGCGTGGACGTAAGTGTAGTTTTTCTGGAAAAATGGTCGTTTTTCTGGAAAAGCTCTGCAGTGTAGAGAAAGAGCACTCTTCCTCCGACTTCCCTTGCTTCTCATACAACGAGGGTTGCAGGAGTCGGAGTAAGAAGTCCTCCAGTTTGACAGTATTTCAACATTATTTTGAAATAACTGCCTGCTGTGTAGATGAGGACTAAATTATTTCAAAATAATACTAGTTATTTTGAAATAATGTTGCTGTGTAGACATAACCTGACTGTAACGCAGGAGACCCATGTTCCCTTTCTGACTCTAAATGACTTTGATTAAGTCATTTTGCTTGTGTATTTCCTCTCCCCCTATGCAGACAGAAATGGTCTCTTGCTAGGTGTTTGCAAAGCACCTACTGGTGGGAACTCCCTGGTCCAGCACCATGGGGACCCGAGTGATCCCGAACTACAGAGTTTGCCAGACCAGGGAAGGTCAAGGCTCTCCATGCAACTGCAGGCTCTGCTCTCGAACAGGGCTGCACTCCCTGCTGACAGCCCTGCTGCCTCTAGCTCCCCACTATGCCAGGTCCAGACAGGTCTGTGCCCCTCATCACACCAGCCCTAGCTAGGTCTGTGTCTCTCACTGCACCCGCTCCAGCCTGGGAGTGTCTCCGTTGTCTCCAGCCCTGGATGGGGCTGTGCTCCCCACAGGGAGTGCCCCCACCACACCACCAGCCAGCTGGGGCTGCGCCCCCCACTGCCAGCCCAGCTCGGGCTGTATCTCTGAACCTGGTCAGCCGGGGCTCTCTGGTCCAGCAATATCCATTATGCCGGACCACAGAATCCCAGATTTTAGAGGTTTAACCTGTAGTACCAAGAGGTCCTAATCTCACTTGTGGCTTCTAAACACCAGCATAATGCAAACAATACTTCATAATAAGTGCTTGAATACCCAAGTGCCAGTAGGAAGCACAGTTTCCAAGGATGCCCCAGCCTGCATTCACATGAACTCTAGAGGAAATAATTCAGCTTAATTTTGCCACAATTTCCACACAGGATTCCTGCTGCCACAATGTCCCACCTGAGAGCAAAATCTAGTCCATTTTTCATAATCAGCCTGTGAAGTTCGAGTGCTTTGGGATTGTTTCTGATAAGTGTTTAGATTCCCCTCCCCTGTATCTCAGAACCTTTAATGTATTTGTCCTCACACCATCCCTGTGAAGTAAGGGAATATGAGTATCACCAGAAGAGATGGAGAAATTAAGCACAGAGAGAATAAGTGACCTGCCCAAACAGGAAGTCTGTGGCAAGACAGGGAACTCAACCAACCTTTCCTGAGTCCCAGACTCAAAACTTAACGACTGGTCCACCCATCCTTCTTCTCCAACATGGAACCCTTCACGATAAAATGTCAGTTATTATTAGCCAGACAAACCACTCTTCTCCTTTCATAAAAAAATCCATCCCAACACAGATAGACCTAAAGGGAAATACTTTGTTTAACAACATGTATATGATATAACAAGACAAATTAACTTCTCATATTAACTCCAGTGTCTTCCTGGACCATACACGCTAACTAAAAAAAACCCCAGCTCTGAAATATTTAAAATGCTACACAAAGAACTGTTTATGCATGTAGCACCATAAGAACATTATTTCACTATTATTGTTAACACTTAAAAATATACCCAACAACAGTTCAATAGTACAGACCTATGGCTATAGCCAACTCTTCATGTGCATTGACTTTTTTTTCTAAACCAATATTAAAATCAGTATTAAATTTCCTATCTCTATTAAAATCTTTAAAACATCTCTATGATATCATTGTTCACTCATTTTTATTGCCCCTGATTCTTGAGATTACTCCATAACATACTTCCTTGCCCCAACATCTGAAAATGTTCTTCATTTCAAATATTTTATTACTAAATATGTTGATTTTCTCCAACAAACAAACAGTTCCTTGTAATCTCTTCCATTAATCTCTTTGGAGCTGTAACACTCAGAGTATTCTGAAAGCCTGATATGTCAAAGGACTTAATGTCTGATCCAGTTTATGTATCCATTCACATCAATAGTCAGTAAATACTCCGGTATATTGGACAGACTTCGAGGTGTCATTCTAAAAGCGTGTAGAAACCCATGCTAACACAATGGGTGTTCCCTGCTAGTGACTGGCTCCACATGCAGAGGTTCAGAGCCGGTATGATTATTTACGGGGCCTAGTTTGAATGGGGTGCTGTGACCTGAGCTGCGGGTGGCCACACACCAGGCCTGGGGCTCCAGCTGCGACAACACAGGGCTGCGGCGACTGCTCCCCCAGTGGCGTGAAGAGCTCCCGTGCTGGTAGCATGCAGGGCTGAGTTGCTTGAGGTGCCCTTACCACCAGCACCTGCAGCAGCCTTTTTCTCTTCTCCCACAGGTTGGAGTCCCATCAGGCAGAAGGGCCATCACCGACATGCGCAGCCCACAGCTTTCAGACATGCCTCAAGTACAACTTGCCACTCAGGCAGGCGGGGACAATAATAAAGCACGGTGCCACGTGAGGGGGAACCAACTCCATATGCCTCACTCCAGCCCTGCAAAGCTTTCTGAGTTTAGGGACTTCACCCAACCAGTTGTGGTCCATTAGCTCAGACAGTAGCACTTACTTCTTTGTGATGCAGAGATAATCCCCACAGACTACCCACCCAGGCCATAAAAGTTAAGTGCATCTTTAAAAATAATTTGTCTCTAAACAGGGACCACAAACACTGAGATACTTAGTAATAATTGTAATACTAGTTCAAGGCATTGCTACTGGTTAAATTTAAGTTTGTTTGGGTGTTTTATGTTCGCATTTCTGTTTAACATTGCTTTTAAAGTTAATCTCAACTCTGAGTTTTCTGAGTTTGTTTAGCTCTGATATAACATCATCCTTGTAATTTTCTCTAATCTTAAATTGTTCACATGTTCTCCCACCATAACTCATTTGAATGCAGTGTTTGTATAAAACTTCCCCAGTGTGTGTATAATTTTCTCATCCCTGTACTATGGTTGTCTTTAAAAAGCCTTCTCCCAACATTAAATAATATATCAAAAACAGTTGTAATTGTGTGGGATATGCTGATTTTCTAAAATGGTAACCTCTAACAAACCCCCAGAATACAGTGGTGTGACCTATGCAATGTTTAGGTGCCAACTGACAGAGGGCAAAAGGGTGCATAAAGGTTTAAGGCAGTAGTTCCCAACCTTTTTGAGCTTATGGACCCCTTTTCAATGTATTAACATTTCACAGCTCCTCCCACCCCCATTGAAGAGGAGAGGAGAAGAGAGAAAGGAAAAGGAAAAGGAAAAGGAAAAGGAAAGTAAGGATCAGGCCCACTGCAATGGGCCCGATCCAAACATTTAAAACTTCCCACGGACCCCCTGCAGTACCATCGCATGCCACCAGGGGTCCGTGGACCACTGGTTGGGAACCATTGGTATAAGGGAGCCCATGGTGAAGTATCTACATAGTAAAAACTTAAAAAAACCAAAAACAAATAATGTTCTTGCAGCATCTTAGAGACTAACATCAATTGTAGATGGTATCATGAGCTTTCATGGGCACAACCCACTTCTTCTTCTGGGTTGTGCCCATGAATGTTCATGATACCACCTACAATTTTTGATAGTCTCTAAGATGCTGAAGGATCATTTGTTGTTTTTAAGGGGTTTTTTCCAATTACAGACTAACACAGCTACTCCTCTGAGACTTATCTACATAGTAGTTCACCAAGAAGTATAATGCAAGGTCTCTAATTTCTAATTAAAGTTATGTCTTACACTCATTTTCAATCATTGAAAAATGTATGTATTTAAGTAGCTATGTGTATTTTATACAGGTAGTGAATGCACACAAGTGACTTGGGGGCTGGTCACCCAAAAACATGAGAAACAGTTTTATTTCAGGGAAGGGATATTTATCTATTAGTCTACATCTAAACTCAGTATTGTGTGGTTCACAATAGGCACCCCTTTACAGTCTTCAGAAACACGTTAATCATGTGACTGCCACATCTCTAGTAGAGAGCCTATACAGGAAGACACAAACAGCAGGGATTATCCTGTTTGCAATTACAGACAATAGCTATTTGGATTATAAAGATAGGGGCAGAGGCAAATACTGTATTGTTCCATTGAGTCATCCAGAATACACATTGCTTATTTCATGAAAAGATCACTGCCAAGCCTGGCTGTAATACACTGGAAGGATTTTGGGGGAGTGTTTGCTCTTTATGAAATGACACTGTCTTATTAATGAAGTCTAGGCTCTAGTAGATGTGTAATTCTTTGCTTCCAATATTTCTTCTTGCTATCATTTGCATCTGTTCTTTGCTAAATAAGCTGACACTAGTTTTCTCTACAAGAAATCTAAGTGCTGTGTGAGCTGTGGTCTGTGGTGTAACAGGCAAGATGTGGTGTGTTATTTCTTTGGGAAGGGAAGATCTAAATGTATCAGGGGCTGAAAAATATATTAAGAATTGCTGCCCTGGCGTTATCAGTGTGGGCACATATGCGGTCCACCCTGTGGCTGGACTGTAGAGGCCAGGTAACAGAGCAGCAGCTGCCCAGGCCCCAACCTCAGATACACACACACTTGTATGTGATGGGGCAGTAGACTCAGACTCTCCACCCTGGGGCTGGTCGGGAATCCCAGACCCTGAAGCCATGGGCCTGGTGGCCTGTAGCACATATCAGAGCTGTGGCTATGTGCTAATTGGCCCACATGCAGGGTGCAGGCTGAGAACTGCTGCTCCAGGGGATGCTTGGAGGAATTAGGGGTCAGAACATGCTTGTCATTAACCTGTAAGAGAGAGTAGGACCTGCAGAGGCCTGGAAGGAATATCTAATATGAGCTCAGCTCAACAGAACAGGCCTTGGGTAACAGCTAAAATCGCCCAGCTTTAAGATTTATCCCAGAAGTGTTCTGCACAGATTTCCTAGGGCACTGATGCACAGAATCAGTATACAACATAAGAAGTTTCGGGGTAAAGTTGGGAACTTAAGGCCCTGTTCTGTACTAATGAAGTCAAGGAAACTTTGTCAGTATCTTCGATAAAGGAAGAATCGAGGTCCTGAAATAGTAACAGAAATGTGCATTGTGTTTTCCGGGTAAAAGAGCAAAGAGGTTTTAAAGGAGTGCTGTACTAATAGCAGAAATTCTGAATTTTCATAGGATTTCCATATCTTTAAGTCTTTGTGAGTTGTGATTAGGAATGCAACCTGAGAATTTCAAAATTATCTGCAAAGGGAAATTCAAAGAAAAATGGGTTGAAATATGTGTTTCAATAAGATCAAAAATTGTTGATATTTCCTTTTGCATTTTATATTATGTAAAGTATAATAAAAATACAATTAATTCAAACCCATTATTTTGATGAAAAAATCGAAATGCTTCATTCTTAAACTATTGAACTTTTCTTCCTTTATTTTCCTTCAACATGAAATTTTGGCAAAAGTGACGCACTTCTGCAAAGATTGTGACAGTAGTATATTTTCCAGTAGAAACTGAATTGATTCAACTTTGTCTAGTCAGAAATAGTTTTAAGGGTTTTTTTCGATGATCACGCTGATTTCCAAAATTAAACACAGCAGTTCAGAAGATCCTGCTGAAGTATGAAACATTAATGCATACTTATCCATTACATCCTATTCTTCTAAATTTACCAAGTCATTCATAGGGTTTATGTCTGCATATTCTTCTTATTGAAAATGGAAGTGGAACAATTCAGCTCCTTATTGTTAAGTTCAATTATTTCTTCCTCATACATGGCCCAATCTTGCAGACTTTCCTTCCCCCCCCAGTTAACAAAAGGTATTCAAGCTGTGCCCAGAATCAGCCCTGCAAGTAACACACCTATAGCTGTTTCCTGCAAATGACTCATTTAGAAGTCTGTGATTAACTTATTTTTCAGTTGGAATAGTTCCAAAAATTTAAAAACATTGTTTCAGGTCAGTGGCGTAGTGAGAGGGGGTGGGGAGGCAGATGCCTCCGGACGCCACACTGGGGGGGGGTGCCAATTTAACTTAAGTTATGTGAACTTTTTTATGATTATTTCATATTTTGTATATATTCCAACAGTCAACTGCGAAAAGCTTTCAGCGAAACCTTCAAAAAGTAAATAGGATGATAGTTATGTTATACTGAAAGCGTTGAGGTTATACTTCATGAGTTTTAGCATGAATGGTGTCAGGAATATGCTCTACCCAATCACCTCAGTTCGTGCACATTTGGCCGTATCCAGGCCAAAAAAAAAAAAAATCAAATGAAAACGCTTGCAGTATAACCTCGGCCTAGCGTGGAGCCCAGTGGCAACTCTGTCTCCCCCCACATCCCCTCTCACTACGCCACTGTTTCAAGTCAAACAAAATGTTTCATGTAGACTTAAAGTTGTTTAATTTAAAAAATTGTTATAGTACAAATTGTGTTATCCAGCACTTTAATATATGGAAAACTTGGTTAACCGGCATCTGTCATAGATGGCAATATGTTCAGAAAAATATCAGAAATATTCTGATAGCCATCTGGCATCATTTTTTGACATTTGCGGCACTTGCAGAACTCAAATTTGTAAAGTTGCAGCAGTGAAGTTTGTTCATGTCATTTCTCTTCTTATAATACCCATTATCGGATATTATCTAACCCAGTGTTTCTCAACCAGTGGTACGAGTACCCTTAGGGGAACGTGAGAGAAGTCTGGGGGGTACATCAACACAACTGAAATTTGGAGAAAACTGAATTTGTTTTAAATTTTACAGCGCTTTATTATTTTTGTACTTTTTACACCCAAAAATGTCATCGCCCACCCAGCTTCGATTAAGTTGTTTAAACAAATGTGTTGCAATGGTAGAAAAAAAATTTTGTGTCTGAAAACCATAGGTACTGGGGGTACTTATTTTTTTTTTTTGAAAAAGGGGTACTTTCTAAAAAAAAGGTTGAGAAATACTGATCTCAGTAATTATGGTTAGCAAACGGTGAAAAATTCATGAACTGTAAACATAAAGCTGAAATAACTGGCACATGTGATTAACCGACAACCCTATTTCCCCTGAACACTGGATAACAAAGCTTGTACTATAAAATTCAAGTAAATTTCAAAGTGAAAAATCATTTTGAATAAACAATATTAAAATATTTTGTTTCAGAGGTGCTACAGTGCTTTGATTTTTTTCAGAATTTTTTTGATTGTTTTGTTTCCCGACAAACAATTTATTGAAGTTGACAAGAATATGCATGTTTTTAAAAGGACAAAAAATAAACACAGATAAAAGTATTCACCCAGCTCTAGTCTTAATAAGGTCAATGGGAATTTTTTCCCATCCTTGTGAACACTTGCTACAGTCAGTCACTTTCTGTGCCACAAAGAAGTTTTCCAGCTATATTGCTATGGTCATTTTGATGAATGATGTAGATTGTACAGTACATCTTGAGCACTTTGGGACAGCTACTGCTTTGAGTGAAATCAGTGTAAATCTGCTGCAACTCCAATGACCTAAACTAAGGTAATATTGATTTGATCTTCTGTAACTCGGAATAGATGTTGGGACCATTTTATACCAGTGATTTTCTTTCTTAGCTCCCTTCTCTCTCAAGAAAATTAAAAAATAAGACACTCAAAGACCCTGTAATATTTAACTATTTGAATTCTGAGAGGGAAAGAACAGGCTTACTGATCAACCAGATATATATGAGAAATTGCTTCCAATCTCTTAGGGCTGATGGCCATGGCTCCCTCTATCAGTCCCAGGTAGTTGACAGCAGGATCCCACTGTCAACCCTGTGTGTTGAGGACAGTAATACAGTTGCAGCAAAATGTCTAGTTATAAAACAGCTGGCAGACATAACATAATACTTTCATTTTTATATTGTTCCAGCATTTTTTTTAACAAATACATCTCTGGCTGTTCCAAATTACCAGAATTAATAAAGGTCCTTTATTACCTTTCCACAATTTTCCATATCTTGTCCACATCTTAGCTGCAATTATTTGACAATCAACCTGAGATTCAAGTACGTCCTTAGTTATTATAACTGTAACACTCTGAAGGTCTATAGATAACATTGACACACATTTTCTGTCCTAAAAAATTTACTCAGACCTGCTAAGTTCTTCTTGAACATCCTCAACACAAGTTCAAGATTTCTTGGGAATCTTCTGTCTTGTTTACGTTCATCCTTGGAAGTGTAATAAATGTATTAGAAACTAAAGAATTGAGAAATCATAAATAACTAACAAGAAATGTTAGTACAGGTTAAGCCTCTCTACGCTGGCACACTCTGATCTGGCAACATCCATGGTCTGGCATAATTTTATTTAGGCACTTATTATGGGTGTGGTCAAGTTTACTGTGATCCCATAAAGTTTGTTTACAGCCACCAGTCCTGGCTCTCAGTGTTCTGTGCTGTTATTTAGCTCTAATTTACCCCTAAATGTCTTCTATGAGCGAGTTAGCAGTGGAAGTGCTGGTAATGCTGCTAGACAATATTGATCTCCTGCGGTTCAGCAAATTCTCTGGTTCAGCACTGGTCAGGTCCTGAGGGTGCCAGACTAGAGAGGTTCAACTTGTCATTTGCATTGTTACAGGTATAACTGACGAATCCCAATTCTCGTCTGTGATAATAGCTCACAAAATGTTCTTATGGTTGTAGTACACATCTACAACATTACTATTGTCAACACACGAGTGGAGAATGATTGACTGGATAGTAATGTTATTCTCTGTGAATTAATAAATTAATTGGTCGGTTCAGAATAAACAGGTGTCCCAATCAGAGAAACACTGCTCAAAAGTTGACCTGAAAAGACCCTAAAGTTAAAATAGGCAAGCTAAATGTTCCCTGGCCTCAATGGAAAGTGGTTATCCTATTAGATTCCATTCTGCATGGGCTATAAACACTTATCCAATTGGCAACTCTAGTTTGTTAGATTTGAGCTATGAAATCAAACTGGCACCTTGGCCAATTCATAAAATTTGACACGCACAGCCTTCTCACTTACAGAAGCTTTGGCAGGGGTTTTACAGGAGGCGAAGCATGTGGATTCATAAGATGTCTTCAAAATGCCTTATTTTACCCTAGTAGGAGACTTCTGTAGAGATACCCCACACACACATTAAGAGACCTACCACTTTCAGAAGTTGTTCAGCAGAACAATTCTAGAGAAAGCTTTGCCACACATGAGGCAAGAGTTAGGGACTTTGGAACTGTATGTGCCACATATTTATCATTACAATGATAATACAGATCTCATCAAACATTTTAATTTTATACGTGCAGTTACCAGCTCTGACAATGGACAAAATGAAAGTAAACTGGCTGATCAAAACAAAATGCTGTGATTGTTTATCTAGTACTATTAAAAAAGGGGGGGATCTTTACTGTATACATGCAAGTGCTCAACAAAGCCACCCCTAAGGTAGCCCCATGGGCAGATCAATGGTGTGAGACGCAGGACACCTGGGGTATATCTACACTATAGGATAAGGTCAAATTAAGATAGACAACTTCAGGTACGTTAATTGCGTAGCTAAAGTCAAAGTACCTTAAATCGACTTTTGGTGCCGTCCACACTGCAGGAAGTTGAAGGGAGAACACGCGCCCTTCAGCTTCCCTTACTTCTCATGGAAGCAGGATTACCAGCATCGACCAGAGTGGCCCTCTCAGTTTGAATTAGCCTGTCTTCACTAGACCCACTAATTCAAACCCTGGAAGGTCGGCAGTGGCAACTTCAATCTTCTCTGTAGTGTAGACATACCCCTGGGGTTCTATTCCCAGCTCTTCCCCTAGCCTGCTGGGTAAGAATAGGCAAGTCAGAATCCATCTGTATCATGGGGCTAGTGATCCTGACTTCCTTTGTGCAGCACTTTGAGAAGGGAGAATGGAATGTGTGTTATAGAGGAGTGAAGGGTTGTTTTCATCACACCACAATCTATTCCCATTATCAATGGTATAAATTCAGTCATTTTACTTAAAATAAGGCATTACACTGGTATAAAATGAGAGCAGATTTTGACAGCGAATAAAGGCATCATTCCCTCTTTGCTATCAGCAGGTCAAAGTAGCAGGGGACTGAGATACAGTGATGGCTGCTAAGAACATGGCAATTGCCCTAGACAGCTAATTAAGAATTTGGAGTTAGATAACCTTTGTATGCACTATATATGGGATAGTAACTGCAGGGGTATGGAGGAAGCTATTTATCTTGGGCAAAATTGGCATGTTTTCATAGCCTGCCAGCATAGTTTTATTCTCACTGTTCCTGCTTGTGTTTTGTTTTCTAATCCATATTAAGCAGCATTTTCAGTTAAACACAGCAGGGGTGAGAGTATTCTTTTTGACAGTGTTTTCTGTTTGCTTGTTGTTCTGTTTGGTGGGTTGCTTTGGGTTTTTTGTTTTGCTTTTGTTTTGTTTTGTTTTGTTGCTCTTGTACTTTGATCATTCTTCTAATACACACTGCTGGGCAGGTCAGAAATCCTCAGTATCAAACCCCAGAAGCCCTTTGGGTTAACACTTCCTTTGTGGGGATTAATACAGCTATGCAAGATATGTGTTAGACCTTAAAACATTTATGCAAATAGTCCATGTTCTAGAAGTCCTTTAGTCAACTGCACCACCCATGTAAATATGTATTGCTCACATAGAGCTCAGCTGTTGCTCAGCTGGGATCAGTGTTTGCAAGACTGGGGACGTATGTTTTTCTGGTGCCTTTTGCAAAGGGTAAAACTAAATTCAGTTTGTGCAAGTGTTTGCTAATTGCACCACGAGAAGAAAACAGTTTTGCCAGCAAAAACTGCATCAAGCTTTTGTTCTAAGTGCATCTGGAAGTCTGGGATAACAGAGGAAAGAGTAGGGGGAAGACATTATTTCTCTTTTTGAAAGTATCACAGCAACCCAGAAAGCAACATTTCCAGCCCTACAGTGAAAATTTGGCAAAGTAACAAATCAGTGTTTTTATATCCTGCAGGTAGTAGTATATTTGGTGATAGCTCTGAAATGGCAATTAAAATTTCATCAATATTGAATGCATTTGGATAAATGAATAGATAATATAGCCTTTATAATGACATTAGGTTTGCCTTGAGCTTTAATTTATTAGAGCTGTGTATTCACTTCCTGAATTTGTTATGGATGGATTGGGAATTAAGTTAGGTTGTCCATATACAGTATACTTTATCTCTAGCAAGGAGTGGACCCTATTCACGTATCCTGCATATTTTAGAGAAGTATTTAATTTAGGGAAACTGTTGCCGACTATCTTTATTTGAAACTGCATTTTGTTGTCCACAGTACAGTACATCTCAAAACAAATATAGAATAGACTCATGACAAATAATTACAGAAATTAAAGTACGCAATAATTCTTTAGGGTTTCTTCTATATTTCTGAGTTACTTTTGGAAAGGAGTGGGTCCTTTTTAAAAATCTTTATCATAGACTTTCCAAAAGCTTTTGGGTAAATATACAGATGCAGAGATGAGCCCTGCATATTTCAGGGATTCACTATCGAATAAGTAAATGCATATCTAAGCAATCCATAAATAAAGCTAAGAGTTACTTGTGAGGATGTCAGACCTAAATTAGCATAATGTTATGACCATAGCAGCTGATGAAAGCTGGTAATCATAAAAAACAAACATTTGATGGAATTCTCTTTGATTACATAGTTCTTATATCAAGAAATAACCTGATCAATATAATACCTATCACTTATATACTGCCTTTTTATCCATACATCCCAAATAGCTTTTCAAAGGATCACAAATATTAACTCTGTAAAAACTGAGGTACAGAGAGGAAAAGTGAGATTCCTAAGGTCACACTCCAAGATATTAATAGAGCTAGGAAAAACACCCAGCTCCTTTAACTGCCCGCCCTGTTTCCTACATATATATTTATGCAGTCTCCACAGCTGGACTTAATAACAATAGCTTAAAAACAAAGAAAAAAAAAGAAAAGGGGAGAGGAGTATGGATGGGAAAGCTGCCATGAGAAACATTATGAAGGTTGATCCCATAAAACATGAATCAGAAACAGAAATACAGTATTGAGAGAATATGTATATTGGTATCTTCTCATGCCCATGAAGGCAACATACATATATATTGCTGGATGCCAACTTATAATGATTGTACAGTACCAGAAGTATTATAATCAAGTACTGAAACACCTGCTTAAGTATATTCCAGAAGCTCTAAGATACGTGACATCACAGTAACATGGCTCAGGAATACTTGGGACTATTCCCAGACAGACATATAAGCATTTGTCTCTTCAGTGAAGGGACTTACGTATTACAGCACAACCTTGTACAGCTTTGGTCACTCTGGAAGGAATATTCTGAGAAACAACAATTTTAAGGGTAGGTTGGAGAATGCTCTCAAAAACCTTATTTCAGGTTGCATTCATTAAGGACCTCATCTATCGCCCATTGATTTCAATCGGTATTGGATGAAGTCTTCAGTCAAAAAACAGAAATGTGTTAGGTATCAGAGTGGTAGCCGTGTTAGTCTGGATCTGCAAAAGCGACAAGTAGTCCTGTAGCACCTTATAGACTAACAGATGTATTGGAGCATAAGCTTTTGTGGGCAAAGACCCACTTCATCAGATGCATGTAGTGGAAATATCCTCCTGCTGTGGACAAGCCCAAGAAAGAAACCAACAGAACACCACTGGCCATCACCTACAGTCCTCAGCTAAAACCTCTCCAATGCATCATCAGTGATCTACAACCCATCCTGGACAATGATCCCTCACTTTCACAGGCCTTGGGAGGCAGGCTAGTCCTTGCCCACAGACAACCCGCCAACCTGAAGCATATTCTCACCAGCAACTATACATCGCACCATAGTAACTCTAACTCAGGAACCAATCCATGCAACAAACCTCGGTGCCAACTCTGCCCACATATCTACACCAGCAACACCATCACAGGACCTAACCATATCAGCCACACCATCACTGGTTCATTCACCTGCACATCTACCAATGTAATATACGCCATCATATGCTAACAATGCCCCTCTGCTATATACACATCGGCCAAATTGGACAGTCCCTACGTAAAAGAATAAATGGACACAAATCAGATATTAGGAATGGCAATATACAAAAACCTATAGGAGAACACTTCAGTCTCCCTGGACACACAATAGCAGATCTAAAGGTAGCCATCCTGCAGCAAAAAAACTTCAAGACCAGACTCCAAAGAGAAACTGCTGAGCTACAGTTCATCTGCAAGTTTGACACCATCAGCTCAGAATTAAACAAAGACTGTGAATGGCTAGCTAACTACAAAAGCAGCTTCTCCTCTCTTGGTATTCACACCTCCAGATCAGCTGCTAGAAGTGGGCCTCATCCTCCCTCACTGAATTAATCTCGTTATCTCTAGCCTGATTCTGGCCTGCATATTTATGCCTGCCTCTGGATATTTCCACTACATGCATTTGACGAAGTGGGTCTTTGCCCACGAAAGCTTATGCTCCAATACATCTGTTAGTCTATAAGGTGCTACAGGACTCCTTGTCACTTTTGCAGAAATGTGTTAGGTGACCTAAATGTCTAAACAAGTCTAGTCATCATATCACAACAAGATTTGATAGAGCATACATGCAGGGTAGCTAGTGTAGGAGCTCTGTTTATTCAGTGGTGCTCTGGCAGTTCATACCAGTTGAGGATCAATGAAGCAAATTAAGTTACTTTGAATAGGGTGTAAGTACCTTGCTGAATTGATGTCTTATGCCTGGCCTAGGAGTAGCAGCTAAGGAATTCTTCCTTTATCAGTCAAATCCCTGAAGAAAAGTTGAAAGGGGAAGGTTTCCATCTGGACAATATTCAGGATGAATCCTGAGTGTAAGACTTATGAAAAAATATATTTATTATTGCCATTATTGCTAAAAAAAAATTAAAGGCATGGACCTGTAACTTATTGCAATTATTGCTTCAAATTTAAGGTCAGCTCTTAATATTTTTGGACTGCAATCAAAAGAGATAATTGAAAAACTAGTTCTGATCTCAGGTTTGTGACCATCTCTAGTTGTAAATCTGAGCGAAGCTGAATGACCCTCTATTTCCCGTGAATGGTTAAAATTTAATGTTGTGTGAATAAATTCGAGAGAATCATACTTTTTATTTTTACTTTTCACGTGGCTTTGTATAAATAATAAATGATGGCATGATAACTGTTTTAACTGTCTGTATTTGGCCATATTACACACAAGTCCTAAAGCCACGATTTGAGTTATGGAAATGAGATAAGAGAGAATCAAAAAGGGACACTTCTTCTGTTTTCCACTGTAACAACACTTCTGACTTTCAGATTTATACTAGTCTAACAAGATGTAGACTCATGGAACTAGAAGTTCTAATTTAATTTTCCGTAGGTAGGGACCCCTGTGCATAAACATTATTCTATAATACTAGAATTTGATAGATTGCTAGTTCTGCAAACACTCTTTATTTTGAGAGCTCACCATATGTTTCTTATCAAGGATATCCAAGGACTCTCAATCAAAGCTAGAGGCAGCTCATCTCCTTTCTGCTCAGCTGTAGACTTATGCCCTCCTGAAGGCTCCAGCTGTTACAGTAGCTTAAAAAGCCAAACAAAGTCTCAACTTCACCTATCGTAATTAAGCAATTGCTCTGATGTATTTTTCTCCCTTTGAGGTCCTGTTTCTGTACTCAAGGACAAAAACAATGACTTACAAAAAGAAATACCGTTTTTTTAAGGGTGCTTTTCTTTACTAATTCTACTTGATTTAAACAATAACTAGAAAGAGTTATATGAAATGTATTAATAGGTGTATTTTAACATTCCCTCTCTGATCTTCTTCAAGGTATTTTAGGCCCAGAAAAATTGCCATACTGAATGAAATCCTTGGTCCATCTAGTTACCTCCAGTGTGAACCAGGACCAAGTACAGGAAGAAGGTACAAGAAATTCTGTGTCACAGTTTTAGGTAACTGCACATCTGACTCCTTTGTAGTCTCCTTGAGGGCACATCACTTGGTCTTAAGTTTCACCTTTGCCAGGGCAGGAACCAACAACTCTCTTTATCTGAGCCAGAGTTTTAGGCTACAAACTCCTGCAATCTACTGTGATCATCTGAGTAAGGTTGGTAGGACTATCCATTGACCAGCTATCCTTTATAAAGCAGAGTACTATTCATTCAGAACAACATGTTATAGAAAAAAACATCTGAAAATCCATAAAAAGCTTATATGGAGGTCTAATCTTACCAGGCAGTCATCCATCTTCCACATGGAGACTGATGGAAGTGAAGTACTTCAGGACTTTCCCTCAGGGTCTGGCTCTCTTGGTCACAACTTCAGACAGTTCTTGGAACAGGAGATAACGACCCATTTCCTTACACCTAGGCTTACACACACACACACACACACACACACACACACACACAGTTCTCAGATCTGTGTCAGGTCTCTTTAACCTGATCAAACCAGTGTATGCAATTTCTTCCCATGGGATGAGTGGTCTCCAGGCTGATTATCTGCCTAGGGATTTATATTAATTACCTCCAATGATTTTAGTTTCTGCAGGAAACTCCTATAACTCTCCTACAGAGCCAGAACACAATCTCTACCCCATAAAGATACACAGAAAATTTATGAAATTTTTGGATCTTCCAAGTATCTAAACAGTTATACTTTCCCATGGGTGGTTACAGAGTGGCTAGTTTGAGAGTGGCTTATGCCCTGAAGCATGAAGATTTATAACCCTTTTTGATCTATCACATAGTTCTGGGTGTTCTCATTATTCACATCAATGTCCAATGGATCTGATCTTACAAAATCCTGAGGTCACGTATACACTAGCGAATTCATAGAATCATAGAATACTAGAACTGGAAAGGACCTCGAGAGATCATCGAGTTCTGTCCCCTGCCCTCATGGCAGGACCAAGCACCATCTAGATCATCCCTGATAGATGTCTGTATAACCTGCACAACCTCCCTAGGCAATTTATTCCAGTGTTTAACCACTCTGACAGTTAGGAAGTTTTTCCTAATGTCCAACCTAAACCTCATTTTGCAGCTGTTTAAGCCCATTGCTTCTTGTCCTATCTTCAGAGGCCAAGGAGAACAATTTTTCTTCCTCCTCCTTGTGACACCCTTTTAGATACCTGAAAATTGCTATCATGTCCTCTATCAGTCTTCTCTTTTCCAAACTAAACAAGAGCAATTGCTTTAGCCTTCCCTCATAGCTCATGTTTTCTAGACCTTTAATCATTTTTGTTGCTCTTCATTGGACAGTGGGAGAGGTCTAGGTTGGATATTAGAAAAAACTATTTCACTAGAAGGGTGGTGGAGCACTGGAATGGGTTACCTAGGGAAGTGGTGGAATCTCCATCCTTAGAGGTTTTTAAGTCTCGGCTTGACAAAGCCCTGGATGGGTTGATTTAGTTGGGATTGGTCCTGCCTTGGGCAGGGGGCTGGCCTTGATGACCTCCTGAGGTCTCTTCCAGCTCTATGATTCTAAATTTCTCCACATCTTTCTTGAAATGTGGTGACCAGAACTGGACACAATATTCCAACTGAGGCCTAATTAGTGCAGAGTAGAGCGGAAGAATGACTTCTCATGTCTTGCTCACAACACTCCTCTTAATGCATCCCAGAATCATGTTTGTTTTTTTGCAACAGTGTCACACTGTTGACTCATAGTTAGCTTGTGGTCCACTATAACCCGTAGATCCCTTTCTGTAGTACTCCTTCCTAGACAGTCACTTCCCATTCTGTATGTGTGAAACTGCTTGTTCCTTCCTAAGTGGAGTACTTTGCATTTGTCCTTATTAAACTTCATCCTATTTACGTCAGACCATTTCTCCAGTTTCCAGATCATTTTGAATTATGACCCTATCCTCCAAAGCAGTTGCAACCTCTCCCAGCTTGGTATCATCTGAAAACTTAATAAGTGTACTCTCCATGCCATTATCTAAATCACTGATGAAGATATTGAACAGAACCAGTCCCAAAACAGACCCCTGAAAAACCCCTCTTGTTATGCCCTTCTAGCTTGACTGTGAACCATTAATAACTACTCTCTGAGAATGGTTATCCAGCCAGTTATGCATCCACCTTTTAGCAGCCCCATCTAAGTTGTATTTACCTAGTTTATTGATAAGAAGATCATGCGAGACTATATCAAATGCCTTACCAAAGTCTAGGTATACCATGTCCACCACTTCTCCCTTATCCACAAGACTTGTTGTCCTATCAATAAAAGCTGTCAGATTGGTTTGATGTGATTTGTTCTTCACAAATCCATGCTGGCTGTTCCCTATCACCTTATTTTCTTCCAGATATTTGCAGATGAATCCCTTAATTACCTGCTCCATTATCTTCCCTGGCAGACCAGGGCTGAGTGCCCTCATCTTCCATAGAAGATAGGATTTGAGGACACTCAGCACCATGCAGGAGGTTCTGAATAACTCCCAGGAGAAGCCCTACCATGATTGTTGGTATAGACCCTGCAAAGGCAAAAGAAACTCAGTAGGAATGATTAGGAAAATGATAGGGAAAAAGGAAATCTAATAAATGATTCCCTACCATCCCTTATGAAATCTCCTTTAATAGTTGTCTATATTGATAGAGTATTGTGGTTTAATGCACATTCATCCACCTTAGCTATAGTAATAGGAGTATATTAGGTCTCTCTTTGCAGTTGTGGTCTGCTTTAAAAGGAAAATGATTATTCAGCTCAGTTCTGGTTTTGCATTTGACCCCGCGATGTAGCCATTTCCGTTTGCCAGCTGACAAATTGATATTTGTCATCTAAGCTATTTGAAGTAAGTACAATTTCAGTGGCATCTTTATTTTGACAAAAATATTCTGTTTATTCCTCTTGCCATCTTTTGCATGCAAAGGCAGTGATTGTCAGTAACTGTGGATCAAGTAGTGTTTACTTTTAAATTTAGGACTGCAGCTGTATTGCTTAACAAAATGACTGTGCCACTTGCTTTCTTCAGTAAAGTAAGGTTTCCATAGTTCTATTGGGAAAATGTGGTTATTTTACTACAGGTTGAAACTCTCTCACAGATGTTGCAGGACCAAAGAGTCCTGGTGGAGATACAGCAGCAAAGATCCTTGAAAGGCCGGCAGGGCCGTGGGCTGCCCACAGCAAGCTGATGGCAGGGTCGCTCAGTGGGTAGTAGCAGGGCTGCCCTGTGGGGTAGGGAGCCATGGTGGCTCGGTGGGGCAGGGAGCCTGGTGGGTCCCAGAACTCCAGCATGGTGTGTGCGGCTGCCCAGCAGGTTCTGGGGCTCCAGCGTGGGACTTTATGGCGGGTCCCAGAACCACAGCAGCGATGGTTGCCCAGCAGGGTGGGCAGGGTTAGGGGGCCAGCAGGATGTGGGGAGATGGCTGGAAGGTCAGTGGCTGGGCCAGGGGGCCGGCGACAGGGGTCCAGAAATGACCTCCCCTGGTCCGGCAAAATTTGTCATATGGGACTGGTCAGGTCCCTAGAGTGCTGGAGCAGGGAGGTACAACCTGTAGAAGTCTAGTGATGAATATATATGGGCAGATCCTCATCTAGAGTAAATCATCATAGTTCCATTGACTTCATTTGCATAATTTATATTGTTGATTTAATATTCATTCAGCATGGACAGAAAAGCTAGCTAGCCGCTGCTTTGTCGCGTGTTTTGAAAGTCACTATTTTCATGGACTAGTAATTAATTTTCTTTCAGTGTATCCCACTTTGACATGTTACCCAAACAAACAAATTACAGTAGCAAACTAACCCGACAAAAGTTGAAAAAACTGAGCCTGAGTCCCTTCCATAGACATCTCTCCTCTTTAGTCCTTTCTCTCTGGTTCTTTGGAGGAAGAGGCGTATTAGTTCTAAAGCCAAAGGTTTCGCAAATACAATACTCCATAGCTTTTACAAATCATGAAGGATCTAGCAAATCACCACTGTGCCCCTGAATAATCGGCATAAATGTCTGGGGAAGGGACTTAGATTGAATTTTCATGACCTATATAGTGGTAGCTGCTAGCTTATTTTATTTAATTTGAGTAAGGGTGTTGGAGGGCTACATGTGAACGTATTTTCTCTACACTGAAAGAAATAATAAATTAATAGTGCATGAGAATAAAGAAGTGACCATTTAGAAAGCTGGTAGCTGAGTTTGTTTCCCTGTCCAACATGAAAAGACATATAAAGACAACAGCATAAATTATGAAAAGTAAATGGAATTTTCTAGGACTTTGAGTGAGTCATGGAGAAAGAGTCAGTTCTGCTGAGCAATTCCAAGATAATCAATGTGCCCCTTCCCCCAATAGGATCATTCAAGGGGAAATTTTCTCTTAGAAGAATACACACCACTCTCAGTGGCCTGAATAAAAACTTATTGTGTTTTCTGAGGTCAGACGTAAGCCCCCTGACAATAGCATTTTGGATTTGTTTAAATATAAATTTATTATGGCCCAGTTAAAAAATGGTTAGTGATTTTGGATACAAGTTTTGAATGCCCAGTCTTGAAACTCCATTAAGGGAGTTCAGATGCTCAGCACTTTCTAAAAATCAGGCTTCCTTTAAGGCAGAGATGGGCAATAAAACAACAGCAGTTCACCAGGGTTAGCCCCTGGTGAGCGGCTGTCACTATATTTACCTGCACCTCTATCAATTGCAGCTCCTCTTGGCTGCGAATCATTGTTCCTGGCATGGACTGGGACACCGCTTCCCACAGCTCCCATTGGCTGGGAACCGCAATCCGCAGCCCGTGGGAACTGTGATCACCTGTACCTGCAGAAGTGCAGGTAAATATGGCAGCGGGGGCCTGCCAGGGGCTCAGCCTGGAGGATCTGATCTGGTCCCTGGGCTGGAATTTGCCCACCCATCCTGTAAGGGGACAGCTGGAGCACCAAAAAATGGAGGCGAGAAACTCTCTGACTTAAACTATCAAAAGTGACTAATTCATGTTTGACATCACTAAATGCTTCCATACAGGCTGTTGGTCAGCCCATTACATTTTCAACTAACTTCTTCTTTGCTATCTTAAATTAGCTGCTTCCTTTGTGAACTTTTGATTCCAACTAAATATACTGGGAATTGGGAAATAATTACATGTGATAACTGAAACCTTAACCTGCAGATTTGCTCAGCCAATCCAACGAGCAAAGGGGAGAGAGAGAGAGCTGCAAGAGAAGACAGGTGGAAATTGAACTGTCAGCATGTTGAATAGCACTAAGACATAAACATACACAGTCAGTCAGATTCTTGTAGGCCAAACACTGCAATAAAACAGCTAATGCCGCTTAACTTACAAATTCTGAGCTGCTGTGGGTTCTTCATAAGTGACAGAATGAATGAAGGCACTATATTGCTGCATTACTTTCTTCCCTTTCAGTGAGCACATGCATGTCAGACTCAAATCCATGTAAAGGTTATGTCACTGAATGGAGATAATTTAATGCTTAAATAATGGACTATAGTCTCATTAATTCTACATGTTACTTGTTCATAGCTGCATTTTAAAATGATAATAGTTATGTAAATCAGAATTTGCATGGCTATGTGGCTTTGTAGCTGTTTCAAAGATTCTGTTCTATTATCCTATCAGTTATTAGTGAGGATGTTGTGGGGAAAACACTTGAGCTAATTTGTCCCTGCCAAAACACAGACTAATAAGTGGTGTCCCCTTTCCAGTGAGCTAAAAATAGAATGTAGGATAACTGCTGCACAACAGGCAGAAAATAAAGAAATGGAGCAATGGCATCAGTTATATAGCAAGAGCATCAGTTTCAGCAGAAATCCCAATTGATACAGGGATAGGATTGTACCTAGGAGACCTTGACATGATTAAATTAGATTCTTTCAGCCAATATTAAACACACAACTCGATGTTGAAAAATAGTAAGTTTCTAATAACAGGGATTTTCTGCATTAAACATTGATACCATAGGGCTACAAGTTCACATACCCAATGATCCTTCCAGCCACCTCAACTCACTGCAGTTCAGGTTAATTAATGGAAATAGCTATAGCCACCTGCCCTATTACCTGCTGCAAGAGAATCTTATCACCCCCTCACATTCTACTGCACAAGAGCTACTATGAATCCACTAGCAGTGCCCCAGCAGTTGTAGCCTGCAAAGTGACATGCACAGGTACATCTTCCTACCTTACAAATTGCTGCATCCAACATGGTAGATTCTTCAGAGGGGTAGCCAAGTTAGAATCAACCATGTTACAGACTATCTGTGAAAGAATAGATTACAGGACTAAAAGTGAATAAGTACTTTAGGTACAAGTGATCAGGACTTTATCATTGGTTGGGACTTTTTTCTGTTTGTACATTATAACCATGATCCCAATTTCACAAAGCTGAAAACAATTATGACCCAGATCAGCTGGGGAAAATTATTGAAATCAGAAAAAAATTGGTACTTGGAAATTGTTTTAAGATCACTTTATGGCAGGCCCAAAAAACCACAGTTTCACAATTGATGAAGAAACCCATATAGGCTAAAAAAAACAAACCAAACCAACAAACAAACAAAAACAAAAACTCTGACCTTGTTTAAAAGGGAATTGAAGGCAGATAAACATTATATATATATATATATATATATATATATATATATATATATAATGTTTAACAAATGGAAGAAAGGGGTAGTTGACAGTAACATATATAAACAAGAAGCTAGAAATTATACAAAATTGATGAAGGAAGCAAGCGAACACAAGGAAAAATCGAAGACTAGCAGAGTTAAGGAGAATAAGGAGCTTTTAAGTACATTAGGAACAAAAAGGATCCTCATTATGGATTTGATGCATTACTTGAAGGCAATGTGAGAATTAATGATCAGCAGAAGCATTCAATACACTTTTTTTGTTCTGAATTTGGGAAAAAGACAGAGGATGTAGTTACCTTGTCTTATAACTCATCAATCCACTAGCATCTAAGGAGGTTGTTAATCAGCTACTAAAGTTAAATATTTTTTTAAATCCAGCATAACTTGATAACTTGCACCCAAGAGTTTTAAAATAGCTGGTTGAGGAGGTTACTGGACTGTCAACGCTGATTTTTCACTAAGTCTTCGAGCACTGGGGAAGTACTAGAAATCTGGATGAAAACTAATGTTGTGCCAATTTTTAAAAGGGTAAATGGGATGACTTACATAATGATAGGCCTGTCAGCCTAACATTGATCTGTAGCAAGATAATGAAGCTGCTGCTGTGGGACCTGATTAATAAAGAACTACAGGACAATAGTGTAAATCATCATAGTTTTATGGAAAATAGATCCTGTCAAGCTGGTATCTTTTTCTGATGAGATTGCATGTTTGATTGATAAAGGTAACGGTGCTGACATAATATTCTTAGACTTTTGAAAGGCATTGGACTTGGTGATCCCTTTTTTTGTCTTTGAATTCTATCAAACATGAGCATTCCTGTATAGACATACAGGAATGCATGAACTTGCCGTTCAAAATTATTTTGAACAGGGTTTCTGATTAGGGGCTCCAGTCCCTGGACATGTTATGAAAGCGATGCAGGCCAAAAACACCTTAAAAGCTACGTATCTCCTGACATAGGGGATGGAAAGTGAAAAGCAGCAACAGGTCTTGCTCAAGGAAGCGCCATAGTCACATTTATTTCACATGAAGGAGTTATGGTTATGGAAAGGCATAGCTAATGAGAGTTGGATGGACAGCCTGGATGCACATGGCCACAAACCTGCACCAGCAAGAAGTGGAAGGCTGAATATGCTGCTTTTCACTATATATCACCCACCTGGGTGAGTATCTTGGACCTTGCTTTCAGACTGATGGCAAAGATTCATAGTTACGGGGAGTAAAGCCTTTCCATTCCAGCTTTGAAGAATCAGGACTGGGGCCTGTGCTGGACACCATAAAAAAAACCTTAATAAAAACCAGGGGTGACAATTACTTAACAACAGATAGGCGGTTGGGGTGCCAAGCCTATCACATTGGCCATATTATCTCATTGCTTCTTTGTTCTCCCCATCTGTCTACATCTTGCTGTCACTTGTCTTATAATTCAATGATAAATTCCTTGAGGCAGGGACCATCTTTTAGTTTGGTTTGTATAGCTCCTAGCCAAATGTGGATATTACATGCTATTATAAGGGAAATTAATCTCCAGGACAGCTCCATGACATCCCTTTGAAATCATAGGTCTAAGATTATCCTTTGAACAACACAAGCCCTTCACACACTCATTTTCAGCAGCAAAAGCATTCACATGTTATCGATGGAAGTGATGTACCTTTTAGTTGGCACCTCTCCTCCTTTTGAGTGAATATGACTCTTTCAGTGATATCCTATATAATTTCATTCTTCCTGTAGGCAGAATAGGGAAAGTTCAAAAAAAGAATGTCAGGATTTCTTTTGAATTCTTTTCCTTCTCTCATTTACAGCTTTCAACGAGACCCTTACAATTTCTGCTTGAGCTACAGATGGTTCATTGTGTCATATCTGATACCACAATATATCAATTGTGGGTGACTTAAATTTGTTTGAAAAGTGATTTTATTCAATTGTTGCTTTAATCTCAGGAAAAAGGCTGAAAGCAAAAGCCATAATCTGAATTTGTCTTTATCTTTTACATTACCAGTTGCTGACCACTTCTTGCCAAATGCCATCATGCATATAACTATCTCCCTGTGAAAACTGCTAGGCCATTAATCACCCTGATGAGGATTCAGAAACCAAACAGGCACCTCTAAATGAAGCCCAGTGAATAACACTGTACATAGCAGTTTAGGTAATTGCTTATTTTGAGCAAAAATCCAGATTTTTTTCACAACTTTTCCTTCTTCAGTTTGAGCTTGCTGGCCTCTGTAGGGTTCTCTGCTGTATATTAGACACACTGAAAAGGTGGAAAGATTGCTTTGCCAGAGAAGCACTGACATGTAAACAATGAGCTAAAGTGTTTCTTCTGCAGATTGAGAAGTCATGTCTGCATTTTTGTCAGGATACCAGTGGATGAATCTTTCATTCTTCATCTCTCTTCAGTATTTATATAATCAAGTATTTGGGAATACAGAGATTGTCATGATAAATTGCATCAGTGATCTGTCTAGTCCAGTGATCAGTCTACAATTGTACCAAGCACCAGATGTTTTTGGAGAAGGTGCAAAAAATATTGCCGTAGACAAAGTGGATGGCAGAGATTAAGTTGATCCCTTCTGCTAATATATAGCCAAATGTTAATTGTCTTGCTGATAATTGGTCCTGTCTTTGTGAAGGGGCTTGGATTTCTTCTTCTTGTACTATGCTGAGCATGCTATACCTAATAACAATTATTGCCCACATTAAATCTCATGAGATATGAACCAACTCTTCCACATGGTCACATCCATATCCTATTTTCAGATTATATTCTACACATTGCTCATTACCTCTTCAAGGCTAGCATTGTCCACTGTCATTTCACTTAGTGCCACTCAGTTGCTTGCAATAATGATATTCTCCACTTGACAGGCATGACAATTGCCCTCAGAGTTATGCTCTTCTTTGCTAGAAAATGTTACATACAAATAGTCTATCATTTCACCAGTCTTCTAATTGGCATCTCATTCCTGCCATCTCACTGCCTTTGCAAACACAAGGTCCAATCAGTTCTACAGCTCCTAGATTTAGTTTTGTAAGTGTTCAAGTTACAAGTCTTCTATACGACTTATATAAAGACATATGGCCAGAACAAAATAAAATAAAAATCTAGAGTCAAATTCTCTGGTGAGGTACAGATGCTTTGTCCCACCGTACAGGTGCAATCTATTCCTAACTCCATGGAGATTCACCATTGTGATAGGTGAATTTCCAATATTATAAAGTCATCTCCACCCTCACCAATCGCCATTACAAACACAAAAGAAAAAAGGGTGCATAACTGTGCTTGGGGTACTCCTACATTACCCCAATTGCTGAAGGGTTAATCTAAAAAACAAGCTCTGTGCAGTGTTCCTTGACCCAGGCTTCATGCCATGGATACACACCCCAGAATCTAGCCTGCTTTCTTACCTGTACTCCAAGTAATAATACTTGGCACTTATATAACACTACCTCTTCAAAGCATGATATAAACGTTAGCTCATCAATCTTCGCTACATACCCCTCAGATAGTTAACATTTTACAGATGGGAAAATTAAGACACAGTGGGCTTGCTGGTACAACTCCCACTGACTCTAAGAGTTGCATGAGTTCATGCCACTGATGAATTTGGATGAGTTTCTCCAGTTCAGTTCGCAAATCATTGGCAGCACTTGGAACAAAAAGCAGGATTTCCCCCACCACCATTTCCACCACCACCACAGTCCTGCTCAGCATCTACCAAGCTATCTTGCTCATTTCCCCACAAACATTGATTAAAAACAGTGAATTCTAATATTGACATTTAAATGTACATATTATTCTGCAGTCATTTGGAAAAAAAAAGACCTACCCTCCCCCTCTCTTTTTGTGTCTCAGTTTTTTACAATGTAACAGCTTCAATAAGAGATAACTACCCAGAAAACCTATAGGCCAGTGGATAGAACCCTCATGTGCAGTGTAGAAGACACCCATTCAAGACCCTGATGAACCAGGCAGAGTGGGGACTGAAACCTGGGTCTCTCACATGCCAGGGAAGTTCTGCAGACATGAGAGTATAAGGGGAGGCACAGGCACCTCTTTCTCCTGTTTTGTAGAAGGTAGCTAAGGTAGCTTCTCTCTTGCCCTCTCCCTCCAATAGTTTTGGCCAAAATTATTCAGTGTATTTACATCAAATTCACAAATAGTTTCAGTAAACAGCATTTTGGGCAAATAAACTATTCATCCATTTCCCCCCGCCCTCCCCAGCTCTGATTGTCTTAAATATGTGATTAAACACTTTGCTGGATTGTGGCCTAAATCCTTGACCCTGTGGGTTACTCTCCAAAATGTATGATTATTCTTATGGTGTCGGCCTTGGGAAATTAACTAACACTCACAACACATTAATGACTCTTGCACAATAGCAATTTGTGAATCTGCACAAATTTAAAAGCAGTGACCTAGAGGCCAATGTCTCCTATCAGTTACAAGTCTCTTGAGTCATTCAGCCTTACCAGTCAACTTTTCATTTCTATTTGCCATGTCAGTTTCACTTTAGGGTGGATCAGATCTATAAGGTTTTTCACATCTAGAGTGGCTTTTTCATCAATTACAATTTCTTTTGCAGAGGTTTCTGAAGTTTCTTCATTGATTTCAACACTCTCCACATAGAACTCAGCCATTATTTCTTGCTGTGTCTATTCCCTTCCAGACTGCTTATTTTACAGAATGCTGTGTGTTCCCTATCACAGCTACAAGTCTGCCCTCCACAGGAGAACAGATGTGAAAGCTACGAAGAATTTAAAATAATATTTTAAAGCATTTTTAGTGGAAAAAATAATTTTACATTCGCTAAACATGTATTTTATTTGTCTATACTCCAAGTGGACGAATCCTTAACATTTATTTTCTCCTTCAGAATTTACAGAGGAAGATGAAAAATTGATATCTGTGTGAGAGAGGAAAGAAACCACGTTTCCAAAGAGTTTGGTCTCTCCAACGTTCTTCTAACGGACTCCATAAAGAAATTAAGTCAAGAAATCAGAGTCTGATGGCTCTATCCAGATCTTGCAGTGTTACTACAAAGCAAGAAATTGAAGCACTGCAAATATTTAAAAATGCATGAAAATCTGGTACAAAGAGAAGCTCGGACATGGTGTAGAAAATCTATGGTACGGCATTAGAGAAGAAGTAAAAAGGTATGTCACTCAACCTCATATGATTAAGTTTTTGGTTTGGCTGAGCATTCTAAAATATCAAATGTTTATCTTAACTTCTTTATTCTGTATACCTGGCATGAAATCCACAGATTAAACCCTTGTGTTCTCTCCACACTTACCATGTGCGTACACTTTCTGCCAATGGAAAAAACCTACAAGAACAGCAAATCCCCTTATGTTTTGCCACATTAGCTTTTGGGATTCAAATGCAAAATGCAAAAATATAGGAAAATGTACCAAACTATTTCAAATCACCAAAAATAAATATTCACCCAATTCTCCCAAATTGCATGTATTTGTATAAGAACAGAAAATATGTCCTAGTGCAGGCTGGATATTCAAAAAAAAATTTTGGCTAAGTATTGAGAATTATGCCAGACTCTCTTACTACTGTCATTAAAGAGCATGCAAAAGAGTAGTAGTACAGAACTACAAATCATAAAACACATCTAATCTGTATTCCACTTGTGTAATTTTTTTCTATCAACTACTGATTTATACTAATGCAGAGATAAGAATTGAGTCCATAGAACATACAGACTCATCTTTCAGCATACAGTTTTCAATGGGTTGCTCATGTAATATCCACTGTGTGTATCCGGTAAATCAAAGCAATGAAGTAGCTAAACACATATGGGTCTTTTGTCCCTAAAATTTGTTGTATTCTTATTAGAAATGGGTCTGCAACACATTCAACACATTCTCACTTCCTAGTGCTCCTGAACTCTGACAAAGGTCAATTTCAAATTTAGATCCAGTTCTAAATTTTACAGCTGCGCCCTCCCTCTCATGGGCTGAACCAAATCCTTAGGGGGAAGGCTGAATTAGAGTGCGGGTGGGAGGCTGAAACTCAGTATTCACATCTGAATTTTGCAGCCAAGACCTATTTCTAATTCCTATCACATACACACAACTCTTTGCTCTAGTTATTTATAAATCACACTGATCTTTTGCATAGGAAATCCAGGTTTTCCTGTACAAAATACTTCATTGCTATAGGCAGCATGAGCTGTCAAATATATTGGCCAAGTTAATACAAATTAATCAGCCTAAATGTCTGGTGCATTAGACATCGATGATTCATTGAAGGGCAGAGACCTTCTCTGCACACTGACAAGATCCTCTGTAAGTGAATAAAAGAAGGCTGTTGCTCTAATATTAGTTTGTCATTTGCTTTGCCAATTCCATTTTTAAAAATGATTGTGCGTGAAACTCTTCCTCAGGAGGGAAAACCAAAGTTCAAGTGCTCCACCCATTTCCATTTTCTGCTTTCCTCTTCTAATGTCAACTCCATCTGTCTGCCATAGTAACTTAATGTCTTTCGAATGGTCTGTTTAATCGCTTGCAGGTTTGTCCTCTTGTTTGGCAGTCCTCTGCCCTCCATTTGTTACTTTCAGCATTTACCAGATTAATTTGGTTATAGTTACAGAGCATCCCACCATGGGCAAACTTTTCAACAGGGTGAATGTTATCAGTTCTTTCTCCTTTGTGGTCCTGAGATTGCTTTGTTTCCACGTAACATGATTGATTTCTGCTTTGGAGGTGGTATTTCCCAGCTCATGCCCCCTTCCTCCAATCTTCCCTTTCCTATCCTTAGCACTTCATAGGGCTCTCTAAACTTCTCCCCCAGCATTCATGATTTCCTTAGAGACTTCCCATTCCCCATGCATGTTTCACTGTATCTAATCTTTCCCCTGGTTTGTTATTTGGAGTAGCCAATAAGATTGATTTTAGAGTAAAGCTCTATTCCAACAGCAGTAATTTGTTTAACACTGGACTATTGCATTTAACCACTGCAGAATATCATTCTACATTGCAGGGCCGGCCCACAACATTTTGGCACCTGAGGCGAGGAGCTCAAATGATGCCCCCATTCCCCCTCACTTGGGCCAAAACTTTGAAAGGTCTCAACTCTGCCTTCTTCCTGTTCTACTCCTCTCATGGTACTGCTCTGCCACATACATATGCACCAGCAGCAGACAATTTTCTACACTCTGGGTCCTAGTGGCGCCACCCCCCCCTCCAGTCTGGCACCTGAGGCGACCACCTCAGTTTGCCTCATGGTAAGGCCAGCCCTGCTACATTGTTCATTCTGATACAATCCCTCTCTGGGAAGTCCTGTACTTGGACTACAATCCCCTCCTGCATTTGCCTCACGTACATGTCCATAATAATTGAATATTAACAATATTATAGTGTTCAATTGCTTTAAATGTATAACAGATTTGGAGTGAATATTTTTTTCCTCTTCAGTCGCCTATTAATGGATGCCATGGTAATAGATGATGACAGGAATTTTAACTCTGGAATACAAATCTTTCTGTAAGAAGCATCACTTTGATGATATTTCTTCTGACCACTCTAGCGTAAGATCTTCAGTTACTGTCAAGGGAAAATCTCTCTGAGTAGGAACTTTGTTTCTTACCATCTTCTGCTTTATTACTGTCAGTTAAATGCAGGCCAGTGTGTTTCCACTTCCTTTAAGGAAGGAAAAAAGCATCTCTCTCAAAACCCAATTAGATGTGCCAATCATATTTCCAATATAGAAGTGCATGTTCCAGGGGATATTCCCTCCAGATCTGTGACTAGTGGTTTGGAACAACATGAGAAAGCCCCCAAGAGTCTCTAATCCAGGTTTTACTCAGTTTTAATCTCAGTTCACTGTATGCTGGGACAGAATTTGAGGATTGTTTTCACAGTGGTGCAAATTCTTTTACAGTATAGTCATGATCAATAAAGCACATAGGTATGTGTCACAATGTATTACCTTTGTATGTATGTATCTGTGAAATTGTCCTCAAGTGGCTAGTCTACAGGGGAACAAGGAAACTACTACAAGTAGCAGTTACATCAATTCCTTAACTCTGGTAAAGGGGACTTGTGTTTTCTCTGGAGCTCACGAACCAAAATTCTAGTGTGTCTATGGATTATCTAGTTACTAAACCTGTTATCTACAGCACCTGATTTTGTTACAGTACTTCAGTATGAACTTTTGATTTAAGAAACTCCCAGTTACTTGGATGTAAAAATTACCTAACCTAGTGAGACGCTTGGGTACCACAACTAATAAGGTAAACACTTAATACTATATTATTTATCTGTGCCTGTATAATCACTATTAAGCAATACAGCTCAAATTTAGAATATTCATGATCAATTCCTAGGAGAATACATTTGAAACAATTAAACTGATCAACAAGTACACTTGATATTCTGCAAACTGAAGAAGGACTGACAAGAAGGCCCCCTTTCACCATTCTGAAAGGTGACAATATGAGTAAAGGACGTATATTTTTTAAGACTTGTTTGCTGTTTATCCAGAATACTATTCAATCACAGATGTCACAGAATCTATGACTTTCTGGGACCTCCGTTACTTCTGGGACAAGGTTGGTGGAGCTGTCAACCCTGGATCCAGCAGAGCACTTGACCACTGACTTGCCCGAAGACCCCGGGAGCAGTGTGACCATGAGAGCAGTGGCCAGGGTTGGGTCAGCCCGCCTGCTTCTGGAGCTGCAGCAATCAGACAGTGGTAGAGCTAGAACAGCTACAAGTACTGGCAGCATTCTCCCTCGCAACTCCCTGGGTATTTTTAGTAAATGTCAGGGACAGATCCTGGGGTTTGGTGATTTTTTGTTTTAATTGCCTATGACTTGTCCCTGACTAACTAAAAATTCCTGTGGCAGAATCTGGATCTTATTGTTTACTTTGTTCAAGCCTACTAAAAATAACCAACGATTTTGTTCAGAATGTCGAACATATATGCTGGCAAATTATACACACACACACACACATTAAGTACAAATGTTATAGTAGCTATGTAGACTAATTTGGCCCATATCTTCAGAGTAATCCTGTTCACTTACACTAAATATCTTGTAACACTTTGCATTAGGTAGGAAAGATGTCAAGACCAGGACATAGGATGATTTTTTCCATAGGAACAAGATGTGGAACTATTCTTACAGACAACTATTGGAATGTCCCAAAGGAAGAGGACAAGATACTGGATTGTTCTACACTAATGCAGCCCTAGAAGGTATCTTCATGCCCCACTGTACCTGGCTTGCACGTGTTCAGGAAAAACAGATAAGGGTTGCATCTCATGAAAGCAGAAAATTACAGTGTGATGCTGCCTATCTAGGTGCCAGCTCAGGAAAGAGCTGCAGGCTAATTCACTCATATGCTAATAGAAAATAAAGGTGTGTCAAAAGATATTGTAGTATAATCAGGACAATTTACTTGTAAATTAGTTTATTTCAAAGGAAATGTTAATGGACTTATATTTACTTATCTATAACCTATTGATTGCTATTCCTTTAAATAATGTATACAAGTCTGTAACTGAAAAACATGTTAGTCTATAACTGAAAAAACTGAAAAAACAACGAATAGTTCTGCAGCACTTTAGAGACGAACAAAAATGTAGATGGTATCATGAGCTTTCGTGGGCACAACTCACTTCTTCAGATGAATTGAATAACCCTAGCTCAAAAGTAAGTGTTAATGTTAAGATTGTACTTCATGAAAACTAATGAACGGTTCTTGTTTGCTATTACATTGTGCATATTCCTGTAAAGAAATTACGACTGGAACCTTGGACGTGTACATGAAGATTGCTAACTTCAAAATAAGAACCATTGTTTTCGACAATGGAAATTCACTAGCTCAGATGGGTGAAGACACTGTTCAGATTGTCTTCTGTGAGCAGAAACTATAAATACTGATTCAAAGGAAATCTCTTGACTGTTTGGATTTGAATGTGATAAAATATCTGGACAAGAAGATGAAGATTCCCAGAGTTATTCTGGATAATCCTTAAAGATTTGGGGGAAACTAGCAAATGACTATACCTCTGCTATCATTCTGGACTTACAAATTTGAACTCACCTACTTTACCTACAGTACTTTAACCACTCTTTTTTTTTTTCTAATAAACCTATAGTTAATTTACTATAACATTGGCTGCCAGCATTTGTCTTTGGTGTAAGATCTGGGGTAAGTGACTGATCCTTTGTGACTGGGGATAATCTGATGTGGTGTGATTTTTAGTTTAGTTTGTGTGAAATCTAATATTAGAATATACCACCAGTTGGGGGTGTCTGCCCTTGTTTTCAGACAATCTGACCTACAATAGGCACTGGCAGTTGTGAGCCACACTACAGTGTGAAATGAGGTAGAAAATTGATTTGAAACTAGGTTTAACCAATGATGTATACTGTACCTTCCAGCCAGAATATACCACCAGTTGGGGGTGTCTGCCCTTGTTTTCAGACAATCTGACCTACAATAGGCACTGGCAGTTGTGAGCCACACTACAGTGCGAAATGAGGTAGAAAATTGATTTGAAACTAGGTTTAACCAATGATGTATACTGTACCTTTTACAGTAAACAGAAAGAGCATAAAAAGATGGCTGTAGGGTAGTAACTTTTGAAGCACAGCATCCATTTAAGGTACATGTAACAATACTTTATGAGATGGCTTCCCCAAGACTGGTATGTAGAGTCTTATTATTGGCTTATTTCAATAAACTTGATGGACATTGGTTATTTGATAAACCAAAATACGGCCAATTATTGACTATAAAATTTATCAAGAAACTCGTGAGCCAGGCAGGAGCAATATAGCTAAAACTTCAGTCAAACCAAACATTGCAATCAAACCAAACAACCTAATTTTTTGGAGGAGGATATTGTTCAGTAAGTGGTGGGTTTTTATGTTTGTCAATCTTATGTATACTCAAAGCCAGCCAGGCCAGGATGAGAGGGGAAATTTTATAGTAAGTGGTACCATTGCAAAATGCCTTTTAAATAATAACCAGGTTTAATGCAGAATGAATAGAGCACTTTAGGCAAAACACTGATAATTTAGTAATTTTTGCACAAGAAACCAAAAAAGATTAATTATAAATGTTGGGCAAATCACTGTGGCAGGGTCAGGCCAGAGGGTTACTGCAGAGGGGGGGGGAAAGGCAGCCCAAAAAGGGTAAAAGACCTGTAAACAGAAGCAGAGGGCTGCAGGACAATTAGATGCAGCTGGGAGGGAGCTGGCTCAGGCAGATTGGGGCCAGCTGACTCCCCTGCTGGGAGGGTGAAGACCTTTAAAAAGCCTCAGCAGGTGGAAGCTGGGGAGGAGAGTGAGAGGATGGGAGGACAGAGAGGGAAAGGTTAGAGAGTGAGTCATACCAGCGTTAGAACAGAAACAGCTGGGGAAGGAAGTCCTAGGAGGAGTGGCTGGGCTCCCTACCACAGAAACCCGCTGCAACCCCTGGGATAGGGAGCAAGAGGCTGGCCCCAGCAGTGGCCTGGGTAAGAGAGGCCCTTGCCACACCTCCAAGACACAGTAAAGCTAAAACAGTGAAATCCCATTTCCAAAAATTAGCGGTTACAATGGCCAATAATGATAATAAAACAGCTTTGACATTTTGGGTCAGAAAATGTGTTACCTAATAAGGGGGCACTTCACCTGAGCAGCATCTGAAGCATGGAAATGATTCCCAGAATTCATTATGTGAAGTACAAGGTAAATAAGGAAGCAAATCAAAGAACTAGAAAAATGGTTAAAACTAGAACAAGATCAAAATAAGAAATTCAATAAGTGGGAGATACAAGTAATTATAACACCAGTCTTGCTTACTCTTTGCAAGAAACGAAGGGAAGACTAGGATATTGTCGGGGAAAGCACAGTGACCAAGAGGGACAGAGTTTAGTCTGGAAGGGACAGACTGAAAATTGAATACAAGGAAGACATTCCTGCAATCTATTCGGCATGCAGCCAAAAGCAAAAGGCAATTTGGGAACAAAGTCTCCTCCCAGAAATGGGATACACACACACACACACACCACAAAATATGTAGCTGCATAGGGTGCCCCTCTGAAGTGCGGGCATTTGTTTGTGCTGCGTAAGGCACCAGAACTCCTAAAGATGGCCCTGCACACACATGTACACATATATCCTGGCCCTCAGCCCCACATACTATCTCTCACAAAATTCCACACCCCTCTCAGAGCTTATTTACAGGTCAAGTTTTTCCATTATGTCCTTTCTCCATCCAAACATTTCCTTTTCCTTGCTAAACCTCACCGCTGTGGGCTGTGCTTTGAAGTGCCTTCACAGAGTTAATTACCTTCCCTTGGCTCATGTTTCCCTCCCTTCCTACATGTTTTTTCTCCTACATTGCTCCGCTCTCCCTTTGTTTTAAAAGTTATAGTTATTTCAAACACCCTTGTTGCTGAAAGATCAAAAACAAAGAAAATAACCCAAAGATATTATTGGAACATTTAAGGTATAACGTTAATCTTACTGAACTTAAGTCATTGTTTTAACCCTTAGGAATATATTCAGCTGTTGCATTCCTAAACAAACTTGAAGATATGGTTTCCAAGCTACCAACATACTAACTCTGCTTCCATTCCTAGACACTAACTAAAATATGAAACATTGGTTTTCCTTATTAGTATCAGTTATGGGATCCCTCTCTCTTGGTGCAGCTTGAGACTATGGGGCTGCCCCCTTAACTCTCTCCAACCTGGGCGCTCTCTCACAATGATTTACCCAGTGACCAACACCAACCCCTCAACGCCCTGTTATCACTCTGCGTAACCATATATGGAGACTGCCCACCTAGGCAGATTGCATGAATGCTCCCAGAGCCACTCATGAATCTTAGAGTGAGGCACCAGCCAAATCTCCCCCTACCGCCAGCTCGCAGTACTGTATCTCAGAATTATACCATCTAATTTAATTGGTTCACATCTTCATCAGTGGAAAATGGATATACACCCGCTTTTGTAAAACCCGACCAGATTTGTCACATACTTCATACAAATTCACTGGTAAAGATAAATTGTAAAAGAAGAGTATTAACTACAAATATGTTGAATACTAATAGATAGGATTTCAAAGAGTCTTTAACACCAGATTACAGAGGGAAACTTCGGAACTTTCATTCATGCTTAAATTTGATACTTTGTAATGGGTAAGGTAATTAGCATCTTTGTTAAGGCCCATTCCTAAAATAGCTTCCCCACTTATCACCCCTGATTAGCCATTCATTGACTCAAGTAACTATTCCCTCCCTCCCTCTCCCTCACCCCACCTTCTGTACTAAAGCTGATTTGTCAGTTTAATAATGTGTTCACTTTTTTCATTGTATTCCTTTGGTATATATGGTCATGCCAATTCTCTTCCAGAATATGATCGGAGGAAGTGGGTCTGGCCCACGAAAGCTCATCACCTATTAAACCATCTTGTTAGTCTTTAAAGTGCTACCTAGTTTTTATTTATTTTATTTTAACTACAAATATAGAATTTAACTGACTGTAAGTGTTAGGCAAAATGTCAGCGTAGTTACCAAAGAAAAGAAAATACCAATACACAGTCTAAACTCTCAGCCCTATTAGATTGGGCAACAACTAGCTTAAGCAGTTTTTCTCACCCCACTGGATATTGCAGTCCTTAATATACACGTTTGTCCCTTAGGCCTGGGACAGTTCACTCTGTTGGCATCTTCAGAGTGTCCTTGCCAGCATGGTGGGGCAGAAGAAAGGCGAAGCATGGGTCCCTGTGTTTGGTTTTTATACCCTCAGTCCATGTGCTTGGGAAACACAAGTCCAAACATGACTGCTCAATTTTGCCCAGAAACTTAGCAATGCCCAATTTCCCTGCTGTGGCCTCATGCAGGTGAGTCATTGCACTGTGGCTTCCTTGCTGGACAATGTCCGTTGACACCCCAGTGTTAACACAGCCCTTGTTACACTCCTTGCTGTTGTCATTCACAAAATTTCATGTCCTTTGATGACATACATATATGGATATAGATATGACTTTCAGCAGATCATAACCTTTCCCCTGATTTATATGCTTTATATGCAAGATTGCGATGATATAAAAATAAGGAATATGTAGGTTACCAGGTGCTCCCCCAAAGTATAGAGCGTCACAGTATTCATAAACTAAAAGTAACAGAAACTGCCTTACATTATTCAAAATAAAAGTGTACAAATATGAGGAATTTTTTTATCAATTCTTATTACAAGCTTTACATAAAGAGGTAACAAATAAACAATTTATTAGGGAGGTTAACTTTGTTTTAAAAAATGCATTGCCTTAATAACTGTAGATTTTATTGCTTTATCCTGTATGTTTTAAACATAATATTGGCACCATTCTTCTTTAATTATAAATTTATACTGTACATCATATATATTGTTCTACATTGGTGTATGTTGTGTGTCACAACATTTTTATTTTTTACTTTGTTGTAACACAAGCCAATTTTTTACTCAATTATGAAAATACTTTAATATAAGAGGTACCAAGCTATTTTAATGTTATGCTTGAGTTATAATCATAATACCAATTTAATTTTTGCAAAGCTCAAAAAGGCCTCAGTTATAAATGAGGTATCTATATTTCTGCCTCAATAAACAATGGAATTGCAATCAAATTAAAAGTTATTATTAATAATAAAAGGTTGTCATTGAAAACACTGAAAAAGGAAAATTGTCTAACCTCATTAGTGATAAACAGTTAGATAAATTGTATTGTCCTCCATGCACACAGAAACAATGGCAAATTGGCAGTGCGCCAATTTTTTTGTTCAAAGGAAAACTGCAGGAAAAAAATTCAGTATTAAAGCAAAGGTTATTTTAATAAATATTATAACCTTTTAAAGATAATTTTATAAAATTATTAGTATCTTTATTAAATATTAACATAAAGTTATAAGTACATTACAGTTAGAATGTTTAAAATATATCACGTCTGGTTATACTGCAAAATGTCATAAGTCTATTACCCCTAAAAAGTTTGTATAAAAGTGCATTTAAACTTAACTTTGCTTTAATTTTTATATTTTTTTATTTTATTGCCACAATAAATTATTTCTAAAAAGCTTGAATAAAAATTGTCTTGCTAATGCTGAGTGCTCACCAGGGGAGAGCAATGTACTTTGTAAAAGAAGACTGAGCATCTGTTTTAATAGTCAAGTTATATATATATATATATAAGTAAAGAAAGAAAGAAAGAAAGAAAGAAAGAAAGAAAAACTCATAACACACAAAAACTGCAAAAGCAAAATGTATTTGTGCTTAAAAAACTGGGAAAATCGCAACAAAAACCAAAAATGTATTGTAATGTATTGGTACTAGACTATTTGTTGTTTTTTAAGTTTTTCTTGTAACAGACTAACTTGGCTACCCTTCTGAAGCTTTCAAAAATGAATTGCAAGAAAGGGGAACAGTTAGAATGAAAAATCCAGCATATGCATAAAGCACATCTGTGTTATAAATAATTTTATCTCTGTTATGTTGTAAATAAAGTAAGGTCTTCTGTGTATAAATTCAGGTTCGTGAAAATATATTTAAAAAATCCCTAAAAACTAGTTTATCATGATAACCAGCTTAAGCTGTTTAAAGATACATCCCACAGATTGGAGACAGAAGATTTCAGTGCACAGTGAAGAAATCCCCAGGCAACAGAAGAAAATAGAAGGTGTTTTATTTAAAAAAAAAAAAAAAAAAAAAAAACCACAACTAACCTAGACTGGTCAACTACACTTCAAAACTACCATATATGGGCAATCAATTACAAAAACATTATAAAGACCCCTAATCAAGCCAAGTCTGACTTATTTAAAAAGTAGATGATCAAGCAAACAGGATTTATGTATTTATGAGTGGTTTTAAATCTCATTGTTATGTGGCTAATTTGGTGATTGTGTAAAAGTGAATGTATCATTACTATATACTTTCCTGTTAATTCATAGAATAGCTTTTTAACAGGAATATGCATGAGACTCAACAGCTGAGTGAAACACTATTCCAGAATCTGGTATCTTTCAAACTAGGTGGCTTCAAAGCCTAGATGGAATTATTGGATACCTTTCAGAATGTTTGTATTTGGAGTGGCTTTTAGAAAAGGGGACTATGAAAAATACATTAAAATTTTGAGCATCAGTCTGCAAATCCATATTTAAACCATAATTCATGGTACTGAAGGCCTAGCTACAAATAAAAAATATATAGTATGTGGTATATAATATGCATAACATTGCTAGGCTCTTTAATAGCAAAATTTAATAAATTAAGTACAATACATTATGAAGAAGTAAAGAAATTATTTGCATTATGTGTTAACCATCATAACCAATTCACTGGTGAATACTAAAAAATGCCTAACCTTCTTAGTGATAAACAGTTACCTAAATGGTATTGTCCCCATGTACAACAGAAACAGTGGCAAACTGGCAATGTGTTAATCGTATAGCTAGATCCCCTTTATTATATTCGTAATTAGGGTTCAGTGACACTGCAACCTAATCAAAACACGTATTATTCAAAACAATCTAGCTCAGTGTCTGACTCCATGTACACAGTGGGACTCCATGCTTCTATTATCCATAGCTAGCTCCAATACTAGAATAAAGTTGAAATTAACCTTCTAGTTTTTAACATGCACATTAATCCACTTACTTTACATTTGAAAACACTATTAGACAGAAGAGATTATTCACATTAGCTATGACATGCATATGGAAGAACAAGCCTGGAACGATGTTATCCATGATAAGGACAATGAAATACTTCATTTCTCACACTTCCAGAGAAGGTACGTTTAAAGCTTGTGCTTGTGTTACAAAATGTGTTAATTTTGTATTGCCACTTACACTGTTTGGTAAAACACTTAATATCACATATAAAGGCCACCCTACAAATGTTAATCTGGCAAAAAGTGTCACCTTAACTATAATAATCATCAAGGTGAAAGTTGTGGCATCTATTGACCAATGCATGCTGGCTAGTATATTTTATATATTAGTAATATAGTTACTTCCTCCTAGCAGAGATCTTTGGGGCCTTTTTACTTAAACAGTAACAATTTTAGCAAAACCGAACTGTGCTTGCTTACAGAATCAAGCCTTCTATTAAAAATAGGCTTTAGGATGTATATTAAATAACCACATATACCTATCTATAGAGTAAGGGTAGATCATTCTCAATATTAGATCCTCATTTCTGTTTACTATGCCTCTGAATTCGGGCAAGGTATGGCCTTGCCACAATCTCTTTACCTCTTAAATCTATCTGCCCCTCAGGCTTTTTCACTTGAGCTACTTGCAAGGTCTTTGTATCCCTATCTTTTAGAGAATCTAGCTGCCACAAGGAAAAAGGGTCATTCCCCCCCACCACCACCACCAAACCAGCTCAAAAATATGAGATTTTCCCCGTGCAAATACTTCATTCATTGTTTTTCCTTTGATCTATATTTTCCAGCCAGGTCTTCATATACATTGAAAGTGTCTTCACCCTTAATCTCAGCCTCACAGAGCGTGCTAAGACAGGAGCACCGCAGGTGTAATATGCACTCTTTAAGTACATAAGTAGTGCAAATGTATTGATTCAGTCGGTATTATTTGAGAGATTGTCAAATGAGGTAAGGGTCAGTTTCTCAAATCCTCAGTGGTGACAATTGGGGCCAAAATAGTTTGGCACATTGGGTTCTCAGCTCCTTTGAGAAATAGTACCCGATACAAAGTTCCCCAGTGCCTCCCATTTATCATGGAATGCTTGACCCACTCAAGCACCTTTGAACAAATCATTTATTCACTGCAGAAGTCATAAGCACAGGCCTATTTGCTGCTCTCTGACATTAGTGATCACAACTCTATATATTATCGGGCTGGTAATCACATTCCAGTGAAAGGTTACACTAAAGCAAAACAATTGCTCAATGTGACCTACTCATGCATGTGGACCATGTGTTCATTTTTCAAATCTGTCTGCCTCTGAGTAATTACAGTATGCATTAGGTAGCCATCATTCCATACCATCCAAAGACTTTCCTGTTGATATATATTATTTCTGGTGTCAGCCACTTGATATGTAATCAATGGCAGCTTAGATACAGTAATGGATGGTGGTTTTGGAAAGGACTACAACAATGGCAGTGGTTTTCCTTTGGACTAGTTAAATACAACTATAGTCCATGTTTTGATGCTATTGCTTTAAGGATTACAAGATCTAAGCAAACGCATGACCAATTAGAGAGGTCTATAGTATTTAATACCTGTATAAATAATATAAGGTCTTAGATCAGGGGCGGCAATAATTTTTGATGTGGGGGGGAGGCACTCCAAGATTTTAGTAAGTGGTTAAGGGCCATACTTTTCTATGGAGGGATTGGAATGGAGGTTGTCTGCAGAAGGGGCCTAGTGTAGGGCTTGGGGTACAGGAGAGAGTGTGGGGTCTGAGAGGGAGTTTAGGCAAAGGAGAGGGTTGTGAGCTGGGGCAGGAGATTGGAGTGCAGGACATGGGTGCCGTAGAGTTTTCCGGCCTGGGGGAGAGGTGTAGATTGGTTGCAGGGTTTAGGAGGGAGCTGGGGTGCAGGAGGGTGAGGGGTGCCAGAGACAGACTCTAGCCGAGAGGCACTTATCTAAACAGCTCCTAGACAGCAGCCTAGCGGGACTGTCGGGCCGGCTCCCAGCCTCTCAGCAGCCCCAGGCCACTCAAAGCAGCTGGCTGTTCAATGTGGCTCTCTACTCTTGGGGGAGTCTTTGCATGCTGCCCCTGCCCCCAG